>CM062527.1:5010765-7510765 GCA_031439595.1 Pterocarpus santalinus
AGAGTGACTGTCCTGTTTTTTTACCCCGTTTCTTTAGCCCATCTACTGATGTGTATAATATCTTATCATAATAGCCGCCGCCTTTATTAAGAGTAATAGTAAATGAATATATTTTTTAGAAAATATTATGTTAATTTGTACCTAATTTATTATTAGATAAGGTGTAAATATCTAATAATAAATGAGGTATGAATTGATATGATATCACATAAAAAATATATTCACCTATGATTACTCTCTTACTAATTTATACATTTCTAATCATAAACTTTAGACAATAATAGTAGCCAAAAGGAAGCATATCTGTCTTCTATTAACAACTTGAATATGATGTTCTTATTTGAAGTAACATGCAACTTTTTTTAGACATTAAAAAAAAATATATCTCTTTAAGATTCAGGACATAATTTTGCCGAGAATGAATTATTAATCTATGTCTAAACCTTTTAATTTGGCCAATGGGAGTTGGCTCATTTAATCGAACTTCTACTTATATATCACTTTAACTTGAGTTTAATTCTTAAATTCATCTATCAGTGAGTAATTTGTAAGTATTTTTATAAACGTTTAATAGTACCAAAAACATATTTTGACCTTAGATTGAGACAAATATTTCTCTTGATCAAAACTTTTATATACCAGAAAAAGGATTTCAATTTGAATTTACCTATAATGTAATAACATATATCTATGTTCTAGGAATAACTTAATAAAAGATACATGTCTCCAATTAAAATTTAAAAATGAAATTTACTCATATATTATGATTTTTGACCCTTCCCACTGGTAAAGCTCCATCATCTTTAAGCATCAAGCTCAATGACGATGTATGCATATACTATATACGGTGAATTTGTGAGGTGCATCAAACACCTTGTGAAGCTAATAGTCAGATATAAGAGTATATTTGTGCAACTGCTCCATGCTCCTTACATCTGACCACTAATCTCACAAGGTATTTGATATATCTCACTTTGTGATATGCATGACAGAATCCACCTATTATATACACCTTTTTTAGTGCAAATTTTATTATTGCTAAAATCCTTTCATACCTGGGAGTAAAGTTGTTCACATTCCCCAGTGCGATGGATGCCCCATTTGGAAAATGACCCTAGTGATAAGAAAAATGATTGCGGACGCACTTTTTACGGCGTATTACGCAACATATATGGGAAAGATAAAGAAAACTACAAAAATGCTTCAATGATGGGTCTCACATAAGCATTATTATTTTTATTCAATTTTTTTTTAGAAACTTATTAGCATAAATAGTATAAATGCCGGTAAATTTTGTATATATTACACAAAATTTACAGCGTTTACACTATTTACGCTAATAATTTTTTTTTAACAAAACTTAACTACGTGAATAATGCACATACTGGTAATTTTTTTTTAAACAAAACTTACTAGTGTGAACAATACACATGTTGGTATGTTTTTTTTTTTATAAACTTTATTACCAATGTGTGCACTGTTTACTTACCAGCGTATGCACTATTTACACTGGTAAATTTCTGAATAAAAAAATTTGAATAAAAATAGTAATGATTATATGGGATTCATCATCCAAATATTTTTGTCATTTTTCTCACTTTTTAGTATGCGTTGCATATGTGTCCACTACTTGTGCGTTCCCTATCAATTCTCCTGTGACAATTGTGCATCTTGCTACCATGTAAACAAATCTTTAAAAAGAAAATAAATAATAAGCAAAATAAAGGAAAAAGGTGTACTCTTTTTGTTTCGTTAGATATAATTCTTTTTTTAAAAAATTATTGTATGCTCTCCAAATATTAGATAGAATTATACTGACTCTAATCATAACATGGTAATTCACCTACACATTATGGTAAGATCACCCTATCATAATGTGGAGCTGAAATGTCATGCTATAAATGGAAGGAATACAATCTTACATGCCACTCTAGGAACATATAATAATTTCTCGTGACTAATTGCATATGGTAACACGAGGACATCTATTCTTACACTAAGACCAAGAGTTCACCTAACTAGCCAAGCATTAGAATAACACTAGCACTTGGAGGATATCCACATTTCTGGATGTAAGAATTTGTTCAATTTAACCGAGCTTAAAAGCGGAGAACTGTTAAGGAATGAGATGGCAAGATCTATAAGTATTAAATGTCAAAATCTTCACCACTTAATTTTAAATTTTTTTAATTTTCTCATCTGTACAAAAAAAAAAATATTTAAAAAATTAAAATAGATTCTAAAAAATAAATTTAATCTGATTTGATTCTGTTGCAACGATTTTTGCTTGCTTAGTTTGAGAAAAAACTACATGATTATTCTAAATTTATTTTCAGAATAAGATTTATTTATTGTTAATATGTTAACATGTTTCTTAAATAATATTAGATATAATAATAATAATAATAATAATAATAATAATAATAGATAAAAAAAAGTTGAATATTTTGATACATGACATTTAATCACTCATAGATTTTTTCATGTCATCAACTAATAGTATTTTGTTAGTAAGCTCAATAAAATTGAACAAAATATCTAATTGTGAGAATTGTTGTAGTTTAATGATTTAATTAATTGAAAGAATTAATAGTTAGTTGTGGTTATTTAGAAATGACTAATGAGTGAAAATTTAAAGATTTAATTGTTTAATGTGACTAGTTGTAAGTGGGTGAAAGTTTAGGGGGAAGTAAATTCTCTTTTCCCATCTCAATTTAACGATTCAAATTTTAGGAGAAAAAAAGAACTGCTCAAAAAAGAACACAGAACATACACAGACCTACAAATAAATCGATAAGTTATTTTGATAATCAAATATAATTTCATTTTATAAAAGCAAATGATTATAGAGCCATTTTATATTTTATTTTTAAATGATTACTGTAAATTTAAAAATACTAGCAATTAAGTCTTAAACTTTATTTAATAATTTAATAGAATCTTTCGTTTCAAATATGTTGATTTACTCTCCATCGTATTATGTAAAATTTTTTTATTCATTTACTTTCTATTACAACAAATTAGAAAACGTAAAAAATATTACAATAAAAAGCTATTAATGTCATACCATTAAATGAATAAATAAATTAAAATTTGACTAATGAACTGATAAAATATTGCCATTTGCTATTAGTATTACTATTAGTAAGTTAATAAATCCTTATAAAAAATAATAGATAATTAATTCAAATTCATGGATCAGTTTTAAAATTTGTGACAATAATTTATAAAGAAGGTAAAAATTTAAGTTGATATACATAGTTTTTTCCTTATATGCAAAAGGATTTCAAATGATTAGTTCATATCAAGTGGTACTGTTATATTTATTTTTCATTTTAAATTAATTTTTATTATAAGATTAGGAATTTGATAATTTAAATTTAATGTATTTAATTAATTTTACATAATTATTCATTAAATATATTATTTAATAATAATAATAATAATAATATAACAATATTATTATTACTTATTAAATAATTCTGTGCATCACTCATGCCGTAAAAGTATTATATGTAAAATAATAATTAACATTATTTTAATTATTTTTTAAAGCTATATATAATGTGATTTCTGGCTAAAAATCTGTATTTATTATTATTATGATTTAAAATTAATTAATATTCAAAATCACCTAATTAAAGGAAAAATTAATAAAAGATTGTTTAAATTAATAAAGAGAATGACCATAACAAATAAAAATAATAAATTTAAGAATTGTAGGACTACATAATTTATAAGAATATTAATTGTCTACTAAAAATAAATGCTACATTAGTTCAAAGTTAAATGAAATAATTTTTTTGATTATATTGGAAATGTTGGATAGATAAGAATTATACATGGACCAGCAGAAAATTAAACTTTCAGTATTACCATAACACCAGAATATTAATGCCGTTGACTGTTGCTGAGTGAATTTAATACACATTATATTTTTTAAAAAATATGTATTTAATTATTATATATAATAATTATTTTCCTACAAAATGCCACTCTATATTAAAATGTTATTATGTTGATATTAAGAGGCTGTAGAAAATAAGTACTTAATATACAGAATTATACTTTTTTATTTGCAGACATTAATTAAGGTTGTATTATTTTAAATACATTATATAAATTTGTTTAATGTATTATATTTTTAATAAATGCTATAATTATTTATTCTTAAATTGTCCTTTTAACAATATATTTTTTCAAAAGAATTTAATGGGAGCACTACTAGAAAATATCGGCATTGTGACCAAATTTGCAGCCAAATTTTTTCAGTTGCAAAAGTTGAAATTTGCGACCGATTTTGCGACCGATTTGGGAATAAAAGGGGTAAAATGTAGAATACTAAATCAGTCGCAAAATCGGTCGCAAATAATAAAATTTGCGACTGAAAAATCGGTCGCAAAATGAACAAACGAAAGTCAAAGATTTCGTTAACTTTGCGACCGAAAAATCGGTCGCAAAAGTTAACATAGCATTATTGAATTTTGCGATCGAAAATTCAGTCACAAATAATGAAATTTGCGACTGAAAAATTGGTCACAAAATGAACAAACGAAAGTCAAAGATTTCATTAACTTTGCGACCGAAAAATCGGTTGCAAAATTTAACATAGCATTATTGAATTTTGCGACCGAAAATTCAGTCGCAAATAGTGAAATTTGCGACCGAAAAGTCAGTTGCAAATTTAACAGACTAAAGACATTAGTTTTGCGACTGAAAAATCGGTCGCAAAATTTAACATAGAATTATTGAATTTTGCGACCGAAAATACAGTCGCAAATAATGAAATTTACGACCGAAAAATCAGTTGCAAATTTAACAGACTATAGACATTAATTTTGCGATCATAAAAATGGTTGCAAAATTTAACATCTGAATGTAAAAGAATTATTGAATTTTGCGACCGAAAATTCAGTCACAAATATTTAATTTTGTGACCAAAAAATCGGTCGCAAAATTGCAAAACAATGAGGTAAGGGTTGGGGAAAGTGTTGAAAATTAACACTCTAACAAGATTTACGACCGAAAAATCGGTCGCAAAATTGCAAAGCAATAAGGTAAACGCTGGGGAAAGTGTTGAAATTTGCGACCGAAAAATCGGTCGCAAAATTAACGTTTTAACAAAATTTGCGACTGAAAAATCAGTCACAAATTTAAAACTTTTCAAAATAACAAATCTTGAAATTTGCGACCGATTTTTCGGTCGCAAATTTAAAATCTTTAACGTAAAAAAACTGCAGAACCTGCCTCTTCCCCATTCTTTGTTATTACCTTCCACCTCTACTTCCTTACTTTCTCTCCTCCACCACCACCCCTCCCCCCACCCCAACACTCCCCCCCACCACAAGCTGCCGCAAGGCTTAACGCCGTGGGAGAAGAATCGCCACCGCGCTTAACGCCGAGAGGAAACCGCAAAGACGCCTGCCTCTGTCGTCCAGCCGCTTCCTGCAACCCAACGCCGCCGCTGCTGTCCCGCTGTCATCACCACTCCAGATCTGCCGCCACTGTGCCAGATCCGCCTCTGCTACTCCTCCATTGTGGTGCTCTTATTTGCCTTTATTTTTTCTTTTTTTTTTTGCAGAAATTTACTCTTCTGTTTGTTCTTTTTGAAATAAATTTGAAGTGTTTATTTGTTGTTGTTAGTTTGCTGTTATATTTCATTGCAATTTTTTTTTTTTTACAAAATTTCTGTTCTGTTTGTTGATTTTTTTTATTTTATTGGTTGATTATTATTCTTAATAGGTTGTTGTTTTGTTTGAAATTTGGGGTTGTTCTAATTTTTTTTGATTCCTCATATCTGTTCTTTATGTTTTAATTTCTCATATTATTAGATTATTTTTTTATATTAATAATTATTCAATATCTACTTAATTTGTTGAAAACTAAATGGATAGACCAGAAGATAACATAGGGGTTGTGGAAGACTCCACTGAGCAAGTTAAAGACTCAATAGAGTTGGTGGACGACTCAATAGTTGAAGACTCAATAGAGATTGTTGAGGACTCAATGGAAAATGTTGAAAATACAATAAAAGTTGATGAGAAATCAATGAAAGTTGAAGACTCAATGGAAAGAATCGAAGAATCATGGAAACGAGAACTAGTTAGAAGTATGCTAAAAATTTATCTTCCAAAGTTTTATTAAGAAAAACCTTGTAGTTTGGTTAATAATATATGTTGTTATATTTTTTAGTTTATGTATATTGTGTTTAGAATATATGTAGTTGATACTAGTATTGACAATATTGTGTATGTTGGAAAACTTGTTGTTGTTGAATATTATTTAGATAAAAAGATGTGTTATAAATTGTTGGATATTATTTTCTGGATTGTTGTTGAATTCAAGTGTATTTAATTTGGATTTATAATATTCTAATGATTTATTTTTATTTTCTGTTTGTAACTTTGTAACTGATTTTGTGACTGATTATTGTTTGCTACTGATATCGAATTTCGCATTTACGACCGAAAAATCGATTGCAAATTTTGCGATCGATTTTTCGGTCACAAAATCTTGAATTTGCAACTGATTTTTCGGTGGAAAATTTGCGACCGATTTTTCGATCGCAAATTTGATGCCGAAAAATTAGTCGCAAAATAGTCAACAAACAACCAAAGTATATGATTGCACTAAATCGGTCGTAAAATCGGTCGCAAATTTTTGCGACCGATTAAATCGGTTTCAAATATATTTGCAACCTGCCTAAATGCGACTGAAAAAAACGGTCGCAAATGGCATTTGTGACGGAATTCACTCATTTTGCGATCAAAAAATCGGTTGCAATCAGCCAAAATTCTAGTAGTGGAGAGTGAAACTGGCTATTGGAATCCTTAACTTGATTGCTAGTTTTAAATCACAAGGTTCATGTCTAATCTACTAATATTCGAAACTCACTATAGGAGTAAAATTCTCTTATTATTAATTTTCTTTTTATCTACAAAACTTGAATATGAGGCTTTACTTAAAGGTAATAAGTGTCGAATCACTTAAACTAATTAAACATTAAGTAAAATTTATATATAATGAGTTGCCAATCATTGGACGGTCATCAACGAAAAATTAATATATACTTCCTGGCAATCCTTTCCTTCTAGGATAAGTCAAATATTAATTGTCATTAAAATTATACAACTTACCTTATAATTAATCTTCCTTGCTACAATAAATATAATATTGATAGTCCTTGAAAACAAATCATTTATGGGTTTAATGTTTTGGAAGCCTTTTAATAAAATATTTTGTCACTCTTTCTCTCCTTTTTCTTATTTGTTATATATATATATATATAGGCTGGATCCAATGATACTAGTGTGAGTGTATTACTTTTACACTAATATCTAGCCATTTATTTCATTTTAATTTAACGGTTAAAATAATACAACATAATGAAGAAAGAGAATAATATATTATAATTTTAATGAAAAGAGAGAAATCTTCCACTTAATGATTATATATAAGTTGAAAATTATAACAGAAACTTTTAGTGAAATAAAATTAAAATGATAATAAAAAAAGAATTTTTATAATTATTGAAAAATTAATAAAAATAAAAGATATTTTTATGGCTTTTTATTATATATTTTATTGTGAAAAATATTGAATATAAATATTTATTAAGAACGTAGATAATTTCAAATAAAAGATATATACGTTTTTAACAAATAATTGAAAAACATAATTTTTATACCATTTATGTTAAAAATTATTTATGATTTCAATTTATAAGCATAATATCAAGTTGTAAAAAATATTTACGTATTAGTAAAAAATATTACGTTTTTTAACTTATGTAATTTTTATTTCACTAAAAACTTGTTATAATGTTTAACTTATATAATCCAATTATCTTTCTAAATTAATTATCAAATATAATGTTTCTCTCTCTCTCTTCATTAAAACAATAATCCACCTCATTAAATTTTAACCTTTAGATTAAAATAAAATCAATGCCAAATAATTAGTGTAAGAGTCAAGCATTTATATTGGTGTTATTGGGTCCTGCCTATATCCATCAAGATGTTGGTCTAAATAAAAGAAGCTCGGTTCTTTTAAGCATATGATTGTGAATTCGATCCCAAAATTCATATACATAGAAAGAATATCATGGAGAGATGAGTGCTTGATTATATCTCAGGATAGTATCCTCTCACATGTGGGACAAGGAGATATTTTGAGAAATATAAAAAAAATCCAAAAAGATCATCATTTATTCAGTTTAAATTATTTTTTTATTCAAAAGGATCATTATTTATTCCACTTAAATATTTTTTTGTTGTGGATTTTCTCTTAAAACATAAATTAAGCATGATTTCAAAATTGGTAATTGCAGAAAATTTTCTATGGAAAATGTAGAAAGTTACTTAAAAGTGTATAGCTTGTGCTTTAAAATATGATTTCGATATAGTTACGGGATCTAAAGCAGCGAGCAACCGTTTTAAACAAACTACATTTCAATAATTACTTCTTCTCTTTTTCGGTCGGGGTTTTGATAATTACTTTGAAAGAGCTAAATTGCGTTTTCTAGAGAAAGCAACTGTTTTTCAGGTTTTTTTCTGCCCCTAAATTTTCAGTTTTCTTCAAATGAATTTGAGCGTCTACTTGCATACTCTTTTCCAAAATTGTAATACATTACAACCTTTTTTTTTTCTCGTCTAGCAACTAATATATATATTATTAAAGAAAAAAATTTAATTGGTATGTATTAATAGTGTAAAATAGTTTTATATTATCAATTAATAGAAATAAAAAAAAGTAAAAAATATGATAAGTCCTTCGTTATAATGGGTAATTATTTATATAAGTTAGCACTTTTCATTATTTTTATTAATTAACAATAGATTTAAATTAAATTCTGAAAAAATAGATGCTGAATCGTTGATCCACTGAATCATTGATCGAACTAACTGTTTTTACGTTACAATACATTTTAAAGATTACATTTTACCGTGGAAAACTTTTTAAAGACTACATTTTACCATAGAAAAGTTATCGAAAGATATGATGTTGTACTGTTGACTCAGTCTCACTGTGCATTTTGAAAAAAATTACGTCATGCAATGCATTTTTCGACATGATTTATTTTGAATATGCCATCAGCGTAAAATTTTTTTATATAAATATTTAATCATAAATTATCATATCAATAAATTTTTTTTATATAATTACCTATTATTTCAATGATCATATAAATGAAAGGTTTTGATTATATAACAGTCAGTACACTTAAATTAAACTTTTTTCAACCTATCTCGTAATAAATACTTCAATATTGTAACTTTTTTATATGGGAATGTAATTTTTTTTTTCTGGTCTAAATTGTGATTTTCAAAAAATTTTGCAAAAATTTACTGATGGATTATCTGTTGCTAAATATTTCCATGCCCATTTTTTTATTTTCATATTGATGAAAATAGTGATAAATTTTTTTGAATATTTATCAACAAATATTAAATAATTACAGTAATGCATTGATAATTTACTGACTAGATATAATATTTGTCTGTAATTATTATTGAATAAAATAATTATCGATGAAATTTTTATTATTTTTTGTTGATAATTTCTTTGATTTTCTGCAAATTTCTTGTAGTATTACGTATTTTTGACATAATACCAAAATAAACACCATATATTTGCCATTTGATGGAAGCTAATTTCCATTCAATTCAACCGCATGTATGAATTATTGAGACATGTCTGCTTCTACAACAGAAAATGGCTATAATATTAGCAATTTTCATTACCATTTTAATACTCATGCATGATTTGGTCCCAATAGAAAAATAACATAGTTTTCGCAAACAAGAAAAGAAATAATTAATAACAGTTTAATAATTCAATTGAAACAATTGATTTTTTATACTCATAAAAAAATTTGGCGTATTTTTCGAATGCTAGAATTGTTGTTTGAGGCTTATCTAACAATAAAAATAATAGACTGTTCTAATATTTTATGCTGGTGAAAGTATATTTTGGATTCGTCAGTGGTTTCAAAACATACAAGGCACCACCAATGAATTCGTAAGCATAATATAACATATTTGACTTTCCATTGAAATATAAGTTGGAAATGAAGAAAACTGATTTATCAAAAAAAGAAAAAAGAAAACAATTGCATAAATGACTCTCTCAATACTCCGAGAATTGCAAACATATGATCTTATTCAATGCCGCATAACATAGATAAAAGGCATTTATTAAACTAAATTTAGGGAATTGAAATGAGACAATATTTGTCACATTTAAAGGTGCAGCGAGAGGTCCAAATCATCCTCATCTTGTGGTTCAATTTTCACAATTGAGGCAGGGCATGGCTTCTTCTTTTGATCCTTGAAAAGATTCAACTCCTTCAAAGGTTTCTTTCTTCCTCCAAAAGATGGGGTAGGTATGAACACCATTGGCCTATTATATTCACTATCTGTGATGTCGACTCCTTCAGCTTCACATGAGGGACGCTTCAATGCTCTCTCAAGAGCTATTATATCTTTGGAATCAGGTTTGGGACTAGATGGCTCCGAAGTTTGATTAGGATCACTTGGAGAAGGCAGAAAATCACCAGGCACAGGCACACGCCTAGGCACTGGCCTAACAATATGATCATTCATACTATGAAAGCTGTTATTCATGTCAAGCCTTTTATTGTGAGCATCATTGACATCATTAAACACAGAAGAGTTTGTCAAATGATGACTTGGACTAGGATAAAGAGAATTGGTTTCGGGGTTATTCTTCATGTGTGCAAATTCCAAGTGGTTAGGAATTGTGGGTTTTGAAGAATTTGGAAAACAAATGTTATTATTATTATTTGTCAAACCTTGCAATCCAACATTGTTGGAGGATGAGGAAATTTCAACTGAGTCAACAGGAGGAGCATGACTCAGAGCCATGTTAAGGGTGCACATAGGCAGTGGAGGATCAGCCCTTCGAAAAGACAAAGGCAAGATTCCACCGAGTGGAGCAGCTGGTACTAAGGATCCATTGTTGTTGCTACGAGAGGCCAAAGGCACCATGGATTGATAATTGTTGGCTTCTACAATATTGTTCTCACGGTAATTTCCTGCATATAACATGTGAAAAAAAAAAAGAATTAAAATAATTGATAAACATAAGGAGAGACTATTTGTTCCGAATTTTTCATACACATTCAATCAACACACCTAAAAATAAAAAATCTAAAATAGATTGATTTTTTTCCAAATCCCGATAAACTTATTAACGTATATCAATTCAATATGTCCATGAACCGATACAAAATAACAGGCCTCAACTCATGATGGATCATTGCTTTAGCCTTGGACACAACATGGTTGTCCTTGAGACACATGGACCATAAGAAAAATATTAAAGTTGGTATACCTTGCATAAAGTTGTTAGGATTGGGAAAATTTTGGGCTCTCTGCAAAGCACCTTGAGGTTGAGGGGCCCTTAGTAAGTGGCCCCCACGTGATTGATAGGAATTAAACATTCGGGTCTGATAGTAACGGGTATAGATACCTCCATTCCTTGGAGCCATCGCTCTATCAGAATCCAAACGAAAATTCATGATGGATGTGAAAAAACAACACTCTTAGAGAAGCTTAAGGGAAACTCAGAAGGGGATAGTTCACCATGAGGAAGGATGCCTACTCCTACCCCTTATTTATATGAGAGAAAATGGGAGAAAGTTCAAAAGAGAGTGGATTGAGAGTAATCGCATACACATGTTACCGGTCGGTTTGTGTGATCGGTATGCATATTACTAGTAGAGTAGACCGTCGGTAATATGGGTATC
The DNA here is from genome assembly GCA_031439595.1 of Pterocarpus santalinus. Classification (NCBI taxonomy): domain Eukaryota; kingdom Viridiplantae; phylum Streptophyta; class Magnoliopsida; order Fabales; family Fabaceae; genus Pterocarpus; species Pterocarpus santalinus. The sequence goes on from CM062527.1 coordinate 5,022,536, forward strand.
CGGTCACTCTTTCAAGATAAGAATCTCTAAATCAAAATAAAAAATAAAAAAATGTTTGTGAGGAAATAAAACGATATATGTAATAATTTAAAATGAGGACACTAATTAATGCTTACAAAATCCGGTTATCCTAAAATTTATATTCTATGGCCTTATTGATATTACACCTAACATGTAAAACAAAATTTCAAAGTTTCTTTCTTTGAGGAAATAAGAAAATTCGAAATTTTGAAATCGTTATTTTGAGAAAGTTTTTTTCGTCAAACTACAAGGTATATTTATAAGTTCAATCCATTTGAATCATTAAGACTAATTTTCATTCATATACGTAAGTATTATATAATTTTTTCCCAAGAGTTATCTTTTTAGGATTTAAATTTACATCTTCTTCTTAGGAGGTCAAATATATTTACCACATCAATTTCATTTAGTTATTATTTTTGGCTCAAAACCGCGTGAATAATTTATGTACCAATTCATTTGTTACCAAAATAAAATAAAGCTAAAGAAAAAAAAAGGAAAAGTTGACTTTTAGAACATTATATAATATATAAAAAGAAAAATATTAGTTGTGCGAAATTTTTTTTAATGAAATCATTTATTAAAGATGTTAGAGGCCAATCTGGCATAACATTATGATTGTCCTTAATGAGTTGCATTTTAAGTGGCACCTTCCATAATCCTTGTGATAGATATGCATGCTAAATAGCAATACTTATAGGTCTTTATTTTATTAGCACCTCCAAAAAATGTAGTATGCTATATAACATTTTTCGGAAGTTACAATTTGCAATAGAAAAGGGTTGTGTTGCCAAAATTACAATTACGACATTACAGCGTGGACTAAGTCCACTACATCTACGTGGATTTTAAAAATTTTATGTCTCACCACATGTTCTTCAATTTACATCATGTCATAATAAATATTCTTAATATCGTGATCTTTTACCACAAGTTGAAACATTTAATTTTCTAAACCCTAACTTCTTGATAACAATGCAATGTACTACTTATTTTTGTAGGTAGTACAATAGTCATTGCCTACTCATAATTATGCTAAAAAATAACAATGGTCGAACAATTTAGCGACGACGTTCTTTTTTATCCATTAGATTTATGAGTTTTTTTGAGAGATAAGATTCACTTTTCATCATTTGACTTTTAAAAATAAAGTTTAAGATTAAAAGAAACAATTAAACTACTTGAATAGTGAAACATTTCATATACAGTTCGAATAAAAATTTAGGGCTTAGAAAAGCATTGTTGCATATGTTATCGATGGAATATGCATCATTACAAGAAATGGTTCAATTTCTAAGAAAAGATTTGAAACAACAAATATAGTAACTAATGTTCGAAATGATTAAGGCCTAGTTTAGTAGTGCTCTTTGTAGAAGTGTTTTGACTTATAAAAAGTATAAGTCAATCTTTTTTGTTTGGTAAATCAAAAAGTTGAGGTGCTTTTACTTCTAACTTTTAAAAGCCAAGGGATACTCTTAAGAGTTATTATGTAGTGCTCTCGGAAACCCTTATAGGGTGCTTTTTAGAGTTGGCTGATACTCTCCAAAATTTAAAAGACTAACATAACCTTATTCTATTTAATAACATTAAAAATAGAAATTATTCTTTTTAATATTTATAACCATTATAGTTATTTTAGATATTAAAAATAAATTTATCAAACACAACTTTTGTGGCTTCTACTTTTTGAGAGCAATTGTTACATTATTTTATCAAACGATACTACTATGACTTTTTAAGAACAGTTTTTAGAGAGTCGAGAGAACTCAACAACTTTTAAAATATCACAATAATACCAAACCAAGCCTAAAAGCCTTATTTTTCATGTTTTGAAACAAGTTAATATATAGAGTTATAAATTCTAAAATAAATTGAAGTTCTATTATTTGAGTAATTTATCAACTATCTATAAAACAAAGTAAATTTGGATTAATTTAAAATAAAAATTCACTATCATTATAAATAAATTAATTTGAGTAAATAATTCTTTTAGTCCTAATATTTTAAAGTTAATATCAATTTATTCCTAAAAGAATTTTTGACATCAATTTAATCCTAACATTTGGAATTTTGACATCAATTTAATCTTATATTGATGATTTTATAAAAAAATTTGTTATGACTAAATTGATGTCAAAACTCAAAATATTAGGACTAAATTGATGTCAAAATTTAAAGCATTAGAACTAAATTGATATCAAAATTTTTCTTAAGACCAAATTGATGTTAACTTCAAATTATTGGGACTAAATTGATATCAAAAAAATTTTGAGAACCAATTTCATATCAACTTTAAAATGTTAGGATTAAAAAAATTATTTACTCATAAATTTTTAAAGTGTTTATATCACCCAATTACAATAGCATCATTTAGCAGTGATTAATCGAAGTAGGTCCTCCTCTCTCTTTCTCTCTCTTTAGCAAAATTGAATGTGTGTTTTACATATACAACAACAATAACAATTAAGCCTTGAGTGATGCCACATGGCTCAAAAGATTTTTACACACATGAAAAACAACAACTAGTAATGGAGTGTGTTAATAATGGATGTAGAGCAGAAAAACGTGGGATACGCGGGAAAGAAACTACCAAGTTTTTTCCTTTCTAATTTCCTTACTTTTTCTTAATCTATCTTCTCTCTCAACAACCAAAAATAGCAGGATCAAAATAATGCAAAACCACTGCCGAGTAACAAGCAATTAAAAGATTGGGAGAATGACCTAATTTTATCCAAAAAAGGGAAGTTATTAGTGTCATGAACTTCGCAACAAATAAGTTAGAGTACAAACGACAAAATCAAATCAAATTTGCAATAAACTAGAATAACTCAATACTAGTAATTTAGTGCATATTTTATTATTGAGAAAGTTCAAACCACTGTTGTTTACATTGTTCTTGGTTCCTCCTTTCTTCCTCCTCCTTTCTTCATCCACTTCATTCTTTCTTTAAGCAAGTCACTAGTTCCTCCCCTCCTTCGTTTACTGCTAGCCCCAGTTGTAGACCATTTTCACTGTTGTGAAAGACATCAAATGCCAAAGCTCATTGAGAGGTTGGTTTGCTCGAAGGCCAAAACCTTCTTCTTCTTCTTCATTTGGGTTGATATGCTGCAATCTTCACCATCATTTTCTAGTGGCATTGTGGTGGTGAGGTCGTTCATTTGATGAAATTTTGTTTATGTATTGTTATGGAATTTTTGGAGTAGAGGTAGGCATAGAGGTAAAAGAGGGATTATTTGTGTACTGTGTTAATTTTGATGCTTTTTTTTTTTTTAAAAAAAAAAAAGAAGAACAACTTGACCGTTCTAACCTAAGTTAACCTAATTTTAGATCAAGTTGGGTTCACTCAGGTTGATGAAATTTATTTGCCCGACTTCAATAATTGGTTAGGACAATTTTTTGCCTCTAAATCCAATCAAACCCAATTAGGGATCACCTCTAACTTATGCAATGGAAGACGAAGGTGGTCAAAAGATTTTGTGTGCAAGAGTAAAACATTTGAACAAAATTAAGTTGGAAAATAAAGAGAGAGAAAAAGAGAGAAAGGGGGAGAGATTTGATGAATTTCGGGTTCAAGTTTATGAAGAAAATTTAAAAAGGAAGAATGTGGGTTACAATTCTAATTTCTTTGAATCTCACATTTCTTAGAATGGTGAGGGATTCATTGATCCCTTCATGTTTTGGACCAACATTGGTCCCCTATTAAAAATTAAAAAATTGCTCAAGAATTTAATTACAGATCAAGTATTAAGTTTTTTTTTTTTGTAAGTTAGGTCAGAACGAATTCTCCCCACCTTTGTCGGAGTCAAGATCTATCGTACCTTCCACCACTCGCTGCCTACTCCAACACCACTGCCACCCATCAAATTTGTACATGTAGCAACAAGATCCAAAGCCAAAATAAAGGAAGCTCATGACAAAATGCAAGAACCCATCAAATTAGTACTTGTTGGGCTTGTTGTGGTTGATAATGATAGAGTGGTGGCGCAGCTGTGCGAGCAAGCCTAGGTTGGAGATGGAGGATGTGGAGGCTAGATAATTACTTGAGATGGAAGCAAGACAGTGGTTGCAATGGAGGGTTTGGCAACTTAGGGCACGAACTTGGCTAAGCCACGGATGGTGGTAGTTTTTGTAAACAAGTTCACAAAATAAAGGCAGATTAGTGGCTAGGGAGATTGGGACAATGGAGTAGCGGTCAAGGGTGAAGTTGTAAGGTGGCATCATGGTGGTGTTGTACGGGTGTGGAGGTGAGCGATGGCAGTGTGGTGGTGCGAGGTTGTCATTGTAGTTGATTTTCTAATTTTTTTTGTTCAATTAATTTAATAATCTCATTTTTGTAATGCATCAATACATGCTTCTTGTTAAGAAAAAAACCATGGTATAGTTGAAGGTGTGGATCTCCATTTCAATGTACATTAATTCTTCTTGATACAAGTCTCAGAATTTGTTTGGTGGGAAGACTACAGAAGCACCTTGATCTTTTTGAAATGGCAGAGATACTGTGATGACCGCGCCTCTTCCTACATTTCCTGTGACACCAAAAACCTTGTAATTTCCTGACGGTATGAGAAGGCCAGCAGCCTAGCACTGTCAACAAACACGTGCGGATTGATTTGCAAATTTTAGCAATTTTACGCGGGTTCAACATTAGCCGTTAGATTTTAATAAAATGGATCCAACGGTTGCAGATTGGTCTGGAAGAGTGGACTAACATTGGTCCAAAATGTGAAGGGATCAACGAATCCTCGATCTTCAGAGAATGTCATGTTATTCAATCCGAAACACAATTAGTTTTTTTTGAACGAGCAAATGAAAAAAAGAGAGCCAAATTACAATCTGATGAAACATAGCAGGAGTTTAGCCATATTTCCATTATTTTATCACTTACAAAAGATTAATTAAGGTGATGAATAATTTTAATCATTTGAGAAAAAATCTGAGCATTAAAAAAAAACTTCTATAAAGACACTATAATTTTTAGAATTTAATTTAAATACATTAACGATATAAAATTATTTAACATTGTTAATTAATAGAAAAAATAAAAAATACCAACTCACACAGATAATTATCTATTTTAATGGGAGACTCATTATAATTTTTTATTTTTTCCTATTTCTATTAGTTGACAGAATAAAATAATTTTACACTGTAAATACATATCAATTAAACTCTAATTTTTATATTCCTGAAATTGAACGGAAATATTTTAAATGGAGATTCAAATAAATCAAACCTTTAAAAATACACTGTGACTTCAAAAAAAAAAAAAAATATTTATTTATTGGATTTATTTGTTTATACCATTTTTGCCTACCTTTCCAGTTTTCTCATGAGATGAAGCAGCAATGCTAAACTGCTAACTCCTTTTTCTCCTTCGCCCCTGCATCTGCTACCCACATTACATTATTATAGTATTTTCTCCAAAACTCTGGCAATTCAAATACCCTTTTGAATTTTCTAACAGGATTTACAGTTTCAGGGTTTCCAATTCACAGATCTAACCCCATAAATCTCACGCCCTTTTTTGGTTCCACAGTTTTTTCTCGTCCTCTGGATTTTTTTGGCAATGGCTGGTTTCACAGCTGAAGATCTATCAACTATTGGGGGAATAGCCACTGTCTCGATTCTGCATTCATTCATTCCCACACACTGGCTTCCTTTCTCCATAGTGGGTCGTGCCCAGAAATGGACTCTCTCCAGAACTCTATTAGTCAGTGAGTTCCTCTGCTTCGATTTGATTCGATTCGATTCTTTCTCAGATCCCTTGTTCTCTGAAATCTAGTTTCAGCTTTCTGGGGTACTCATAAGATCGTGGAAAATGAGTGAAAGATTCAATTTTTGGAAGCTAAGTTCACTGGCATTTGAACTTGTATGAGTATGAACGAGGATACATAAGATGTTGTCATTGTGAAGTTGAATCAGTTCTTTTTTTCATATAAAAAGAAAAAAAATTTGTTGGGTTTTGAGTAGTTATATAGTGCTCGGTTTATATTATGTGTCAATCTTCATAAGGGTTTAGGGATTGTGGTTTTCTTCAAGCTTTATAAGCATTGATCTGTTCCTGTGGATACTAACTTGGTAGAAGTATCGTCAATGAGCAAATATCTTCATAAATGACCTGATTTCAGTATAACGTTGAAATCTGAAAATGGGATTCTGATTTCTGAGTTCCCAATTTTCCATATCCTTTCTTTTTTTTTTTTTTTTTTTTTGTTACCAACTTTTTTCCTTTTATTGCTGCTAGCTGAATGCTCCCTGCTTACAACATGCTGAACTGATACACATTTTTTCTTTCTTTTTTCTTTTAATCATTGTCATTATGATCTGAGTCTGGATTTGAATAAGAATTTTGTATAAAAAAGCAAAAAGAGAAAGGTTTGTTAATGGAGTGTGTTTCAGGATCTAAATAAACTTTTGCATCTTTGGTGTGGTAGTCAACCTCCAATTCTAATATTCTATTGGATCTTAGTCTTTACTAACAATAGAGTCAGCACTTGGCTTGTCAAATAATCATCGATCTATTAATTGAAGAGTTTATCAGTCTTGGACTGATGAAATCAAATAGTGCTAAGTGCCTTGGTTATTACTTTATGTACCTTTTCTGGTTTATATATGCAGTTCTATGAACTGTATTCTAGAAAATTAATTGATGCACAACCTGTGCATGCCAAAATCTTAAGTTCGGAATCTCAGTTTTGCAAAGATGAGTTAAGGAGAAAGGTCGAACATGATGGAAATATCCTGAAGCTTTTTGTTGGTGGATGATGGCATTATTATAATTGTATTTTTTCTCCACTACTCAAATTGGTGATAACATGGAATCATATCATGTTTGTTGGCCGGTTCTTAAGTAGGGAGTGATGAGTTTGTCACCACATGGTGACTAACTCTAAACTATTAAATTTTCAATCTAAAGGTCACAAAAATAACGCAATAAATAATTAAATTTTAGTGTTAATTTTCATGTTACCATTATATCCTTTTCATTGTCACACCCTTTCCTCCTTCCTTTCCAAATCTGCCACACTCCCCTTCCCAGTGCCGGCACCAGCACTGCAGCACTTCCATCCCCAGCATTGCCCCACCTCTGCCATTGAGAGAGGTGGTTGACATTTTCAGCCCAAGTGACAAAACTGAAACCCCATCACAATCTTTTTTATCCAAAAACCCATGGCCATCGCACTGAGTTCCCCCCTCCTAGAGATCACTGTTACTGTTGCCTTCTGTAAATAGTTGAAGAAGCTAGTAGGATGCAAGTGTTTGCACAACCCAAGAAGGATAACTTAAAAAAAAACAATTTTTTTTAAGGAACACAAAGCTTCACAATAACTTCAAATTTAAACCCACTGTTTCACGATTAGGCGAGCTTTTGATGGTCGAGCCCAGGATTGAGTAATAACAGTGAAAAAGTTCTTCTTTTTATTATTATATTTTTTTTGGGTTTAGCTATTTGTCTTCATTGGATTAATGCACATGTTCGCAATTTGGAAACGACGTGTGTTGCCACTGTCACTATTCTTAGTTTCCATTCTCCAAAAGATGTCTTTTTTCTTTACTCTATGTGTGTGTGTTGGGTCAAGAGGCATGGCTTCAACGTCAAATATGAAGATGAATGCGATTAAGTCAGGGTAGTGGTGCTAGGAGCCTTGGCTTTCGGGTATCTTAGCATACACTTTGGTTTCAAGCCTAGAGATGCAGTGGCGAAGTGGGGGAGGTGGGAGAAAGGAAGGGGTTGCGGTGGAAGGGATCAGAGGGGGAAAGAGAGAATAAATGAAGGACAAAAATGTCATTTTGATTATCAGTCATCGTGTGGCGACAAACTTATCACCCCCACTTAAGAACTGGCCCATGTTTGTTTGGTACATTCTTGTGTTCATGTATTTATTTTACTTGTTTGTCGTGTTGCTGGAAACACATTATCTGAAAATGGTACAGCAATGCTATATTTTGTTGTTTTGCTATGTCATCATTAATAGTCGGATGCATCATTGGCTGTGCTAATATTTCAGTAATTAAATATAAATTGACTTGTTTGTGTATCTAATATTATAACTTCATCATATGTGGCACTGCAATTTTTATGTTCCCTTTTCTTGATGCAGCTGCACTTGGAGCAATTTTGCACGTAATATCCACTTCACTGCTTGGCATAACAGCAATCACAATGGCAAACACCATTGCTGGGGAAGAAACAGTGCATAAGCTTGCTTCGCTGTTGCTTGTAGTTCTTGGTGGTAGTTATGTTATGTTGTTTTTGACTGGAAAGGGTGGCCATAGTCATTCGCACAACCAACCCATGGAGAAAATGGCTGTTGCTGGGCTTATTCTTGTTCCTGCATTGTCTCCTTGCGCTACAACACTCCCAGTATTTCTTGCTGTTGGAAACTCATCTTCCATGATGGTGCTTGCCATCATAGTGCTGCTATTCAGGTATCAGTCAATTGCGGTAAACATTTTTTTTCATGCTTCCTCTTTCAAATGTGCAAAATTTGCTTCTGCTTTTATATGCATGTGTGGCCGATCTGTGTTTGCCTGTGATTCTATAAATTGATATATTTATCGGGAAACTATTTCAGTGGTTGCCATGGTTAGAAATTCTTATGTTGGCCATTGGCCATAGCATTGAATTAAGCAAAGGCCACTAAGAAATGTTTTAGGACAGGAATATGCAAATGAAACTAATTACATACACTCTATTGCCTCAACATTTGCAATGTAAGGAAACACTTGGTAATTAAGTTGTAATAAACAAGATATCACGTGAATCATTTCTTTAGAACAACTGCTTTAGCTTCTACTATGCAATTTGTGTTCTTAGACTCTTAGTTGCTATGTGTGAACAATGCCCTCTCTGTTTCTTTGCTACAATAAACTTGTTGAAATTTGAGAAGCCAGCTGAGCTGAAGAGAGATGGTTAAAAACCAGCTAGAGACAGTGAAAACAACCAAGCCTTGTCTCATTAGGTAGGGTTGGTTATATGAATCAAACGACGTTGTAGTGTTGTATCGTGAACCATGTCTTTAGTCCAACCATTAAAATCTAAATCTTTTTAATGGCCTATTTTTCTTTTTTCAATTTTTTTTAATTTTTCCTTCTACCTCTAGCTAATAGGCTAACCTCCACCTGATCTACTCTTCTCAATGGGGTTTCTAAAGCCCTCAACAATCAAGCTAGATGCTCAGACCTTTTTTTAAATTTTTTTTTTTTTAAAAACAAATACAAGAATCCTGATCTCTGTTTTGTACTTGAAACTTTGAATGCTGTTCTGTACTAAGATGCAGTCTTTTTGAAGCCTTGAATTTCTTACACTGGTCTAATGATAGTCTGGTTTAGATGCCAATTAAATTTCTGAAAGTTTTACGTTTGGAAACTTGTTACTGTTACTAAGCTTCACAAATACTGCATTTACAGCACAATATCTGTGATGACTTCGCTGGTGGCATTGTCATTCTATGGGGCCAGTCAGCTGAAGTTTCACTGCGTGGAGCGGTATGACAAGCTTCTTGTTGGTTCAGTGTTGTGTTTAGTAGGAGTCTTGACCCTCATTTTTCATGATCATGATCATGGAGAAGTAGGTTCCCTTGGAGAGCACTCTCATAGGAAGATCATTTCATTGTGAGATATATGTAATGCCCTGTAATTGTGAGCTTTTGAGCAGTGTCATAGTATTGTTACTATTTTGTATAAAAAAAAATTGTTGCTATTAGTAGAATCGATCATCGTGGTTTCTAGTTAAAGTGAGTGTACACTGAGTTTACAATGTGAAGTTGATGAATATTCAAATTACTTAAAATATTAGTAACTCATATCAAGTTACTGTGTATCAAAGTTTGTCGAAGGGAAACTCTTATTTGTAGCGTAATTGTCTGCCACATTCAAATTAAGTGAGGGAAAATAATAGTTCACTTATTTTGTGCCGACATTCGAATGAACAGTTGCTTTCAGCGTTAAAAAAAAAAAAAATTCAAAGAGGGAAAAATCAATAGTAAATAGCTCTTCAAACCCCCCCCCCCAAAATACTGGACCAGTGTCACATGAGCCCAATACAGAAGTACAACAGCCCAGCATAGCAGGCCCAACTTCCTTCACTCTGATGAGCTCCACTTCTACTTTAGTCGTGTGAGGAAATTGACAAAAAATTTCAGCTTGTTCTTTTTTTGTTTTTGTATAAAAAGTGATTTTTTTAACTATTAAAAAAATTTGCAGAAGTTATTCATTTCAGTTTTTATTTAAAAGTTGAAATAATTTTTTTTAAACTTTTAAGTAGAAGTTAAAATAAATACTTCTAAAAAAAATAATTTTTTAATTTAAAAAAAAATCATTTTTTCTGTCAACGTACTCTAAAGGAAGTGTCATTGGAACTAATAGTTTATTGAAAGACATCTTCAATTTTATTTCAATATATCACACATCAAAAATTGTCTTAACATGAGTTTGTTATAAATTGTTATTAATTCTTTAAATTGAGTCTTTTATTTAAACACTTAATCAGACCATTCGAGCTTAAACTCTTCATTTCAGTCATAACTTTTGGTCTACAGCTTCAAATATAAAGCTACTAGCCATGGAGCTAAGATTAAATTGATCATCCTTCCAAGGCTCCAATTACCATTATCAAGCACTTCTTCAAGTTCCTTTCTAAGTTCTTTCTTTATTTTTTATTTTTCCCTAAACGATCAAGTCAAACATCCTCACGATCCGTCGAAGCTTGTGTGCTCTCCCATTTAGTCAAGTAAAGTACTTTATCCTTATTCATGTGAATACGCCCAAATACATGCCTATTCCAATCCTAAGAGTGTTAAAGAACTGAATATAATCCTCTCAGATACATGCATATTTTACATTTTGGCGTACACAAAGACTGGTTATCATTTTATTTTTTCTTGGTTTGTCCTCATTTCATTATTATTACTAAGAATAATAATATTATATAATCATATAATTTGACGTGTTTACGCATAAAGTTACGTAAGACAATATCTGCGCAAACTACCAGTTAGCAGGATATAGAATATTTATTATGTCGAATGTCAATAGTTTCCTCTAATACGCATTTGAAACTTCAAATATATTTGAGGAAACTCTCAAACTAGTCTCTCACAATATTTTTGATGGATAGATGGGTCTTGATAAAAATAAATTGGCCTTAAAATTTTTGACAATTATAAAAATTAGATATTTTAATCTTTAATTAATTTATAACTGGTAATGAGTGTGATGTATTAGTTAGATGCTGACTTGTACATCATAATATTTCTATTTATTTTTTTACTGAGATGCTTTTTTTGTATATAATGTTAGTCTAAGTATGCATATTTAAGCAATCTCAGTCTTAGTATAAAATATAGAAGAATTAAGAAACATATATGCTTAGTAGTAGGCGCACTGTTTGATTAGATTTTAATATATAAGTACCACACCACTAAATAATATTCTTTTTCATCACTATTTCTGTCATAGTATTAGAGATGAGATTGAGTTTGGGAGTTTTGAAATATTAGGTTTAGAATTCAATGAGTAAAACAGTAAATTTTTTTATTTTTTGCTACATGTTTGAAGGTGTTGGTGTTTTATGGAATAAGATTAAGATATCTTAGTTACATATAATCTATACATGACATTATTTATTAGTTGCAAATAAGTCAAGGACTAAAATATTTAATTTTTATAATTATTAAAAATTATGAAACTAATTTATTTTTATTAGAGACTAATTTATTGTTAAGTATTTACTCGAAAAGTAATGTTATTTGTACCACTCTTTATTATAAATATCTAAAGATAAAATTAGAAAAAAAATTATAAAAAAAATAAAAAATGAAAAAGCAAGAGCAAAAAAGAAAGAGTCAAATATAAGCTGTCAAAATATATTAATTAATAGAATGTATAAAAAAAAAAAACATTTCTCTTACTCAAATATATTTGAAGTTTCAAATGCGTATCAGAGGAAGCTATTGACAATCGACATAATAAATATTATATATCTTGCTAATTGGTAGTCTGCGCAGAAATTGTCGTACTTGGGGACTGAATCTGAATGTGCAGACATATATGCTGACATGTTCAGACTAGGACCAAAAGGCTTCCAATTTCAAACAAGAAAGACAAAAACTACATTTACCATTAGTGTTTTATAGAGAGATCCAGTGTCTGAAAAAAGAAATGTCAAATGAATAATGAATGGTAATCAGCTAATGTTATTTCTCTGTGCTTCTTACCTCTCCCAGTTGCATTGCAGGTTTATTCTACGATTTAAATTGCCTTGAAGCAGTTGATAAAACTACTGAATGATAAAACAAACATAAACTATTATACAACAAATATTACTTGTGTTAATTTGTTTTGTATGAATTTTTTCAGTTAATCTATTTTCAAAATATTTCTCTTATAAACTTTGTATAAATTAAATAAAATTATAAATATTCATTTTTTGGTATAAATTCAAATATATATTAATCGATTAATTTTCATACATTATTTTGTTTGATAAAATTTTGATACTTTGTTAATATAAAGTATTTTATACTATTAATTAATCATATTTACTTTTTTTTTTTGAGACACAATCATATCTACTTATATATGATTTTTAAGATAATTAATATAAAAGTTAAACACATTTAGTGATTTGGTAAAATATAAATAAGAATTTAATTTAAAAACACTGACAGTATAAAATAATTTTGTACTATCAGCCAATAGAAATAATAAAAAATGCCAACTCATACAAATAGCTATCCATTATAATAAGGGACCCACTATGATTTTTCACTTTTCCCTATTTCTATTGGTTAACAGTGTAAAACTATTTTATATTGTCAATACATACCAATTAAACTCTATAAATAAATAATTTTGCAAAATTCTTTTATGGTATATTAAAATTAAATTCATATATGAGAGAGACATAATCAAAAGATATATGTGTAAGAGTAAATTTAATAAATAAAGAGAATATTATAATAAAGCTTTAATGAAGAAAGAATAATTAGATTTAATAATTAATGGAGAAAGAACATTTAAGTATAAAGTAAAAATGTAGTATAATAGAGGTTTAATAAAGAGAGAGAATAGTTCAATTTAAAAATTAATGTAGAAAGATAATTTGAGTGTATTTATATTTAGAAATGAAAATAATAAAAACAAAATAAAAGAAACTTTAGTGAAATAAAAATTAGAAATTTCAATAAAAAATTAATTTTCAATAAATAACAATAAAAACACTAAAAAAATGATAAAAAAAAGTAAATATCTTCACATTGAAATTTTTAATTTTAAAAAATTAATGATGAAAGAGAATTTGAATATAGGCGAATGCTATGATGCCATGCACCTTATAAAGATGGATGGATGTGATTTAAAATTGTATCCATGTACTAAATACCTATAGTGTATTATAGTAATTTTAAATTTTAGAAAATTTTAAATTTTAGAATTATAATTAAATATATTTTAAAAGTGATTAAAATTTATCTATGTGATTATGAAATATTTCCAAAAATATCTATTTAATTTTATGATTATATAGATAAAATTTTATTTAATTTCAAGTTCATATAGATAAGATTATAAATTACTATAGTGCATCAAAGATATTTTAAAAATAATAAAAATTTATCTGTGTGATCCTAAAATATCCTCCAAAAAATTTATTTAATTTTAAAATTATATAAATAAAATTTTATTTAATTTCAGATTATATAGATAAATTTTAAAAATTATTATGGTATATAACAAATAATTAATTTATCAATATACCATCAAATTCCATCCATTAGATTAACAAGTTGCATAGTGCAACTTCCAATTCTAATGCACTAAAGACGCCGCCTTGAATATATTTATATTTAAAAATAAAAATAATAGAAAAGAGAATAATATAGGAGCTTTAATAAAGAGAGAGAATAGTTAAATTTAATAATTAATGAAAAAAGAGAATTTGAATGTATTTATATCTAAAAGTAAAAAATAAAAAATAAAAAAAATTTACAGAATTTTTAGTGAAATAAAATTTAGAATTTTAAATGAAAAAGTACTTATATTTTTAGCCAATAATTGTAAAAAAGTAAATATCTTCATATTGAAAATTTTAATTTTTATTTCATTGAAAAATCTGTTATTTTAATTTTTTATGGATATTTTAATTTTTATGTTGTTTACATTTTTAAATATTTATTAAATTTTCGATCTGAAGATACGTGGACATTTTAGTAATTATTTACCAGAAGTGTTAAGTATTTTAGTAACTTCAATTTTTCTTTTAACGCTTGGGTGTCGGCGAGGAAGTTTTATTGAAAGGAGATGAGTAATTGGGGAATTGAACTTCCAATCCAAGATATATCAACCCCTGGTTACAAAGATTGAAGGTGTGTTGTTTTAGCTTTTTTTTGACAAAAGATAATTTTTGTAACTATTAAAAAAATTTATAGAAAATACTTATTTCAGTTTTTATTCAAAAATTAAAATGATTTTTTTAAAATTTTAAATAAAAACTAAAATGAATACTTTTAAATCAATAATTTTTTTATTTAAATTTTTTTTTCTCAAAATAAATTAAGCCAAACGTACTCTAAAAGACGTGTCATTTGAACTAACAGTTTATTGAAAGATATCTTCAATTTTATTTCAACATATCACACATCAAAAATTATCTTAACATGAGTTTGTTATAAATTGTTATTAATTCTTTAAATTGAGTCTTTTATTTAAACACCTAATCAGACCATTCGAGCTTAAACTCTTCATTTCAGTCATAACTTTTGGTCTACAGCTACAAATATAAAACTACTAGCCATGGAGCTAAGATTAAATTGATCTTTCCTTCCAAGGCTCCAATTACCATGATCAAGCTCTTCACAAGTTCCTTTCCAAGTTGTTTTTCTATTTTTTATTTTTTCCTAAACGATCAAGTCAAACATCCTCACGATCCGTCGAAGCTTGTGTGGGCTCCCATTTAGTCAAGTAAAATGCTTTATCCTTATTCATGTGAATACGCCCAAATACATGCCTATTCCAATCCTAAGGGTGTTAAAGAACTGAATATAATCCTTGCATATACATGCATATTTTACATTTTGGCGTACACTAATACTAGTTACCTTTTTGTTTTTTCTTGGTTTGTCCTCATTTCATTATTATTACTAAGAATAATAATATTATATAATCATATAATCTGACGTGTTTACGCATAAAGTTGGGTAAGACAATTTCTGCGCAAACTACCAATTAGCAAGATATATAATATTTATTATGTCGAATGTCAATAGTTTCCTCTAACACGCATTTGAAACTTCAAATACATGTGAGTAAATACCAAATTAGTCTCTCACAATATTTTTGCTAGATAGATTGATTCCCGACAAAAATAGATTGGTCCTAAAGTCTCTGATAATTACAAAATTTAGGAATTTTAGTTCCTAACTGGTAAAAAATGTGATGTGTTGATTAAATGCTAACTAGGACATCCTAATATTTTTATTTGTTTTTCATTGAGAAACTTATTTTGTATATAATATCAGTCTTAGTATCAATATTTAAGCGGTCTCAATCTCAGTATAAAATACAAAAAAACTAAAGACCATGTATGCTTAGTAATAGCACCATTATTCCATTAGATATTAATATATCAAGTACCACACCACTTAATAATATTCTTTTTCATCAATATTTCTATCATAGTATTAGAGATGAAATCAAGTTTGAGAGTTTTGAAATATTAGGTTTAGAGTTCAATGAGTTAAATGGTGAATTTTTTATTTTTAGTTGCATATTTAAGGGTGTTGATGTTATATAGAATGGGGTTGAGATATCCTAATTACATACAACTTACATATTACACTATTTATTAGTTATAACTAAGTTAAAAACTAAAATATCTAATTTTTATAATTATAAAAAATTTTAAAATTAATTTATTTTTATTAGAAACTAATTTATCCATAAAAAATATTACGAGCGATTATCTCGAGTATTTAGTCGAATATATTTGAAGTTTCAAATGCGTACTAGAGGAAGCCATTGACATTCGACATAATAAATATTATATATCTTGCTAATTGGTTATTTGCGCAGACATTGTCCTACCTGGGGACTGAATCTGAAAGTGCAGACATGTATGCTGACATGTTCAGACTAGGACCAAAAGGCATTCAATTTCAAACAAGAAAGACAAAAACGACAATTACCATTAGTGTTTTTCTACATATATAATAAATAGATCCGGACTTATAAGTGTCTGAGAAAAGAAATGTCCAATGAATAAAGAATGGTAATCGGCTAATGTTATTTCTCTGTGCTTCTTACTTCTCTCAGTTGCATTCCAGGTTTATTCTACGATTTAAATTGCCATGAAGCAGTTGATAACACTACTGAATGATAAATCATAACAAATATTACTTGTGTTAATTTGTTTTGTATTAATTTTTTTAGTTAATCTATTTTCAAAATATTTCTCTTATAAACTTTGTATAAATTAAATAAAATTATAAATATTCATTTTTTGGTATAAATCCAAATATATATTAATCAACTAATTTTGATACATTATTTTGTTTGATAAAATTTTGATATATTGTTAATATAAAGTATTTTGGAGACACAATCATACCTACTTATATATATGACTTTATGATAATTAACGTAAAAGTTAAACACATTTAGTGATTTGGTAAAATACAAATAAATGACTATGTTGAAATTATTAAAGAGACTTAATCAAAAGATATCTGTGTAAGAGTAAATTTAATAAATAAAGAGAATAGTGTAATAGAGCTTTAATGGAGAGAGAATAATTTAATTTAATAATTAATGAAGAAAGAAAATTTAAGTATATTTATATTTGAAAATAAAAATAATAAATTTGAAAAGTAGTATAGTAGAGATTTAATAAAGAGAGAATAGTTTAATTTAAAAGTTAATGAAAAAAGAGAATTTGAGTGTATTTATATTTAAAAATAAAAATAATAAAAACAAAATAAAAGAAATTTTAGTGAAATAAAAATTATAAATTTCAATAAAAAATTAATTTTCAATATATAAAAAAACTCAAAAAATGATTATAAAAGTAAATATTTTCCCATTGAAATTTTTAATTTTTAAAAATTAATGAAGAAAGAGAATTTGAATATATTTATATTTAAAAATAAAAATAATAGAAAAGAAAATAATATTTTTTTTGGTTTATGAGCTAAGCAGAAAAGAGAATAATATAATAGACTTTAATAAAGAGAGAGAATAGTTAACTTTAATAATTAATGAAGAAAGAGAATTTGAATGTATTTATATCTAAAAGTAAAAAATAATAAAAAATTTACAAAATTTTTAGTGAAATAAAATTTAGAATTTTAAATTAAAAACTAATTATATTTTTAGTAAATATTGTAAAAAAGTAAATATCTTCATATTGAATTTTTTAATTTTATTTCATTGAAAAGTCTGATTTTTTTTTTAAAATATGTTATTTTAATTTTTCTTTTATTTACATTTTTAAATATTTATTAAATTTTCAATGTGAATATACGTAGACATTTTATAATTATTTACCAAAAATGTAAATATCTTTTATTGAAATTTATAATTTATAATTTATTCAAAATTGTTGTTATTTTAATTTTTAATTTTTCATTTTTTAATATAAATATTCTCAAATTCATGTATCCAAAAAGTTACACACAAGCTCTCTTGCTTCATCATTATTAAACTTTCTCTCTTCATTAAAACTCTATTATACTAGTATTATCTTTGTTGATTAAATTATATATCATTTTAAACCATTAGACTTAACTAAAATTAATAGTCAGAGATTGTGTAACGATTTTACTGGTGTCATCTTATCTGCCTCTATATTAATTTTTTTTATTAAATAAAATATATAATTATAAACATCAATTTCAGAACAATCTCTCTAATGCATGTGCAACTCATGTGCAATTGGCATAAAAACTAATGAGCCTTAAATATTTGGTTCAATATTGGTCAAGGGATTCCCTACTGTCATTCAGCAAAACGGCAATACAAAATGATATGATCATAAAACTAATGAGTATCGTCAACGCTTTCTAAACAGTGAAACGTCTGGAATCAAGAACTAATACTGCAGTTCCAAATAATTGGTGCATAATTAATTATATTTATTGAATTTGAATTTATCATTATCATAATCAATAATAAACATATATCTAACAAAATATCGATTCAAAATATTAAAAAAGTACAAAAACATACCTTAGGTTCACGCTTCAATATGATAATTATACCCATCAAGTTTGGTGCCTTAATGGAGGCTCAAAGGTCATTGTCCTTAGTTGGTTCATTAGTCTCCATCTAACCTATCAATATTCATTTTGCCTCAAACTTTCAATTGGCTTGCTATTTTCTACGTCATTTCCTTGATCATGCACATCATCATTTGACCCAAAACTTTTAACTTACATGTCCATACATAACATAAGTCAGCAACCAACACCTTTGTAGACCGACACTAACACACTCAAGAGACTCAACTCGTGTGTTCTTGGATCACCATGGAAGATGAAGTACCAAGAACAAGTGAAGGGCAACCCGTAAGATGCAAAGGTGTGACATGATCCATGAAAATGGAAATTTTCTACTAGCACCTTGTGTGTTTTATTTATTTTTTTTAAAAAAAATTCTTAGCCATTTGAAGTTGATATGATATGATTCATGTATATGATGAATGCTACTTACTTGTTTCTGTTTTTGTTTGCAAACTGCAGCTGCGGTTAGTAGAAAACCAGGTGAGCCATTGAGTATTGAGGAGATCATTGTGGCGCCACCAATGCCTCGTGAGGCTCGGATTCGTGTTATATGCACCTCTCTTTGTCACAGCGATATCACTTTTTGGAAGATGCAGGTTGCTATCATTTTCTTTCTCTATAAATGATTTGGCTTTATTTGAAATATTTTTTCTCAGTCAGTGATTTCCTTCCATAATACCAATTTTTTTTTTCCTATTCATACTATTTCTTTTGATTCTATTGATTTAGATTATCATCTTTTTTTTGGGTCTCAGTGAATATTTTGAATTATTTTTTTGACTGTTCTTTTCTGTGCTTTGAAGGAACCCCCTGCAATTTGGCCAAGAATTCTGGGTCATGAGGCAATTGGGTGAGCTTATGAATTTTATTCTCCATTATAAATACATAATTTATTTATTGAAAAATAAATCTTATTTTACCGAAGAAAAAGGAATTCCACTATTTATTGCCATATTGTTTGTATGGTCCTTATGTGTCAACAAAAGTTTAGCGCATATTTGTTTGGGAGAATAAACTTTTGTGCTTTAATTTGTATTTACTGAAAATTTATTGTGGTCTCCATACAAAAATGGTTTCAACTTTTTATACCACTAGTTTTGTTGTCTTTTGCTTCTAGTTTGATTGCTTTTGAGTTTCAACTAGGTCTTCTGAGTGATATATGCTAAACTTGTTGTGAAGAGCCATCTTTATAGTCTCACTCTCAAGAGTAGTTAATTTTCCAACTCCAATTTTGGGTAAGGACTGAATAGCTACTAGGCATATTTTAGCATTTCAATTTGGAGCATGGATTTCATTAACAGCAAAGTGTATCAGCAAGCTTCTTGATGATTCCACAACAATGAACATAACATTGATTTATGATCAAATTCTGCAACTGAATA
This sequence comes from Pterocarpus santalinus, assembly GCA_031439595.1. Classification (NCBI taxonomy): domain Eukaryota; kingdom Viridiplantae; phylum Streptophyta; class Magnoliopsida; order Fabales; family Fabaceae; genus Pterocarpus; species Pterocarpus santalinus. The sequence continues at coordinate 5,042,214 of CM062527.1, forward strand.
TGCTTGCCTCATTACTCTTGTGTTAGTTGCCAATGGTTTTGCCACCATTAGCACCCATTTGTTTCTTCTATATGTGAAGACATTTAATACTTTAAGATGTGCCCCAACCAAATTTTATCCCCTGCAGGGTTGTGGAAAGTGTAGGACAGGATGTAACTGAAGTAGCAAAAGGAGATGTGGTAGTCCCAATTTTCATCCCAGATTGTGGGGAGTGTGTAGATTGCAAATCACACAAGAGCAACCTTTGTTCGAAATTTCCTTTCAAAGTTTCTCCTTGGATGCCTAGATATGATACTTCAAGATTCACTGATCGAAATGGAGAGATCATACACCATTTCCTCTCTGTTTCGAGTTTTAGCGAGTACACTGTGGTTGACATAGCCAATCTAACCAAGATTGATCCAGCTATTCCTCCCAATAGGGCATGCCTCCTCAGTTGTGGTGTATCAACTGGTAATTTGCCTTGGATTTGCCAAAATATTCACTATAAAAAAATAGAGAACTATATCAAATATTAATTATGGTAATCATATATGGTCATGATTGAATATTCTAACATTTTAATTCACAAGTCAACAACATACATCTGATTCAATATGCTGGTTAAACTTCTATCTTTAGGGGTAGGTGCTGCTTGGAGAACAGCAGATGTGGAGCCAGGGTCATCTGTAGCCATTTTTGGGTTGGGATGCATTGGATTAGCAGTATGGACTCTTTGGAACATAGCTTTGCATGCTTTCTGTATTTTCTGGCTCTGTGTACTAATATGATCACTGAAATTGATTGGTTTCCTAGGTTGCTGAGGGAGCTAGACTTTGTGGAGCAACTAGGATTATAGGTGTGGATGTCAAACCAGAAAAATTTGAAATTGGTAACACACTGTCTGTCTAATAACATCACATCAACTCATCAAGTGTTATGTCAAATAATAATGTTCTTGTGGTTTCCTTTTGATGTTATTACTATGATTAAGTTATGAAATTGATTTCGTGTGTTTGTTCCTCTCGTTTACTCAGGAAAGAAGTTTGGAGTCACTGACTTTGTTAATGCTGGAGAATGTGGAGACAAATCTGTGAGCCAGGTCAACCCTCTTCAGGGCTCCAACAATCTTCATTTCAATTTTAAATGCCTTTAGTCCTGAAATTCTATTCCCAAATCAGTGGAAGTAGATGAATATCCTATCATGAGAATAAACTAAAGTATATTTAAAAAAAAAAAAAAAACTGTGAATATCATAAGCATATACATGAATCATGATTTTAATGTCCTTATTAATCTTATGCCGTTTATAATTATGTGTTGTTGTGGAGCAGGTTATTTTAGAGATGACGAGTGGGGGAGCAGATTATTGCTTCGAATGTGTTGGTATGGCATCATTGGTGCGTGAAGCATATGCTTCTTGCAGAAAGGTCTGTCTCACCCAAAGTCTGTCCAAAACATATCCTTGCACTGTTATATATTGGCACAGCACGAGCAAAAATGTGATTAAAGCCATAAGTACATTATACATGTCATTTTCACCTTCATTTATGCATAGTGCTAGAAAATCCACTAAAGTAGTAAGAATTTTAATTTGGACTAACTGATTTGAAATTCCATATACCTAAGGAGAATGAATTTCCAGTCAAATAGAGAGACTTGATTGAACTTTCCAGCAAGATGAACTTAATTGATCTACACTTGTTGAAATCATTAGTTGAAAAACTGATGTTTTGCCTTCAGGGTTGGGGAAAAACAGTTGTTTTAGGAGTGGACAAGCCAGGATCCAGGTTGAGCCTTAGCTCTAGTGAGGTGCTTTGTGATGGGAAGAGCCTCGTGGGAGCCTTATTTGGAGGACTCAAACCCAAGTCTCATGTGCCTATTCTCCTTAAACGTTACATGGATAAGGTACAGTATGCAATTTCTTTTATTTAATTGGTTAGTCATTGCTTTCTGTCCCCTCTACTGGTATATGTTGCAAATAATAAAATAGTAATGACAAAATATCAATTTGTTTGAGATCCCCCTTGAATGTTAAGTCTTTCTCTAATTATTTACAGGAACTGAAATTGGATGAATTTGTCACACATGAGGTGGAGTTTAAGGACATCAACAAAGCTTTTGATTTACTGATTAAAGGAGAGTGTCTTCGATGTGTGATTTGGATGGACAAATGACTCCATTCTTTTGTAGTTGTTGCTCTGAATCTTGAATGATGACATGGAATATGTAAAATATTGGATAGTGCTAGTTTTGTATTTGAGGGAAACATATTCAAATGCAAAAGTGGTGCTATTCCATTGTGCTGCAAATGCAACGGTGACATTTTGAATAAAGTAACCGATGCATCAATAAAGTAATTGTCCAAGAAGCTGGTGATGCTATGCTTAAGCTAATTCATGCAAGGATTGCATACATATAAGAAAAAGATTAGATTGGTTTTAAATTTTTCATCAGAGATGTTGGTTTCTAACAATTTTATGGGCTAAATTTCCACCATTGTCATTGGAACCTTTTTTTTTTTTTTTTCTTTTTTTGGGGGGGAGGGGGGGTTTACAAGATAAGATACCCCCCAAATTATGGAAAATATTACACTCTTAAATTTTTTATCTTTCTTTCAAATGTGAACCAAATGTATTAATTTTCTGCCTACCAAAGGTAGCCCAAGATTCGAATGTCAGCTTAAAAAATAAATCACCAATAATTTTGATTTCTTACATGTAAAAAAGAGGTTAGATTTAATAGTTTGGGGAGAGAGGAAAAAATCCAATTTTTGAAAAGATTTCTCAAAAGAAAAGCTTGCGAACAAGTGACCATGACCTTAATCTGGGTTATAGAAATGTGTGTTTTTTTTGGCTCAATTTGTCAATATGGGTTATGGTTTAAATAATGAACTTTGTGCAGCTGTGAACGTCCTACAACACCTGGTGGACTTGCAGGTAAGGCGTAACTCACCTGGTGAATCTGTGTGCCTTACAAATGCTGCACCCGGGTTTGAGCCGGCCTCAGTGGGTTAGAACAAAAAACGAAAATAGATCTGGTGGCCTTTTAACTGTTATCAATATGCTGTTTGGCCGATTTGGACTTGGAACTTTCTGCTTGGAAAGCAGTATCTTCTATTTTATTTTAGCATGAAACACATTGAAAACTGCCTTAAACATGATGAGGTTGTTAGAATTCTTGAAGTTGAGTCTTTACAACCAATCCTCATTTTAGAGGATGTAAATCCTTTTATTTAAATACCTAATCAGATTTCCAAAGAAAAAAAAAAAGAAAAGAAAAACAACTAATCAGATCTTTTGAGCTTAAACCCTTTATTTTATGTCATAACTATTGGTCTATAGCTTTCTAAATTTAAACACATTAGCCACGGAGCTAATATTAAATTGATCGTCCTCCCAAGTCGCCAATCACCATGATCAAGTGCTTCATCAAGTTTTATATATATATATATATATATATAAGATCTGTCAAGGCTTGCGTTGGGATCCCGTTTAGTCAAACAAAATACTTTATCTAATACATGCTTGTTCCAATGCTGAGGGTGTTAAAGAACTGAATATAATCCTTGCATATATAAGCTATTTTACATTTACATTTTGGCTTACATTTCTTCGTTTGTCCTCATTTCCTATTTTTATCTAATAGTTTGTCCTCGTTCCAATTTTTTATATATAAAAAAAATAGATTGAGAGAAAAAGTCGCTCTAGTTTAAGGCGCATCTCTAAGTTTAATTAGTACTTATAGAAATACTTATAGTTATATAAGTAAAAGGCCATAGTCTAATCAAACCTCAGTTATAATAATATGAGTGAAAGGAAATCAACTCCTATTGATTTCCTCATTTCATTCCTATTACTAAGAATAGTAACATTATATAATCATCTAATTTTACAAATAAAAGTTAGGTGTGAGAGCTAGTAGATACATGAAAAATACTACTTGAAGTTGCGTATTAGAGGAAGCTATTGATATTTGACATAATAAATATCTTGCTAAATATTGCTAGTTTGCGGAGAAATTGTCTTACTTAGGGATTGAATCTGAAATCTGAATGTGTAGACATGTTCTGACTAGGACCAAATGGCCTTGAATTTCTGACAAGAAAGTTGTGAAAGGTTGCAAGGGAGTACCGTACGAGGTTCATTACAAAGGTAGTGCCATAGTGATGCACCAAGGCTGAAATAACATCCACCACACATATAGCATACAGCAATGCTCAACCACTAGCATGCCATATTTCCTTCATCAAGCACAGCATTGTGTGATCACCATTTGATCCAAAATTTTCACTTATATAAGTCATACATAGGTCAGCAACCGACATCTTTGTAGACTGACACTAACACAGTCCAGAGACTCATTCACCTTGTGTGTTTTTGGATCACCATGGAAGATAAAGTAGCAAGAACAAGTGAAAGGCAACCCATAAGATGTAAAGGTGTGGCATTATCCATGAAAATGGAAGTTTTCTAGTCTCTTTATTATTATTATTTTGAAAGCATTCTTAGCCATTTGAAGTTGATATGATAGGTTCCATATATATATATATATATATATGAATACTACTTGTTTCTGTTTTGTTTGCAAATTGTATCTGCGGTTTGTCGAAAACAAGGTGAGCCGTTGAGTATTGAGGAGATCATTGTGGCGTCACCAATGCCTCTTGAGGTTCGGAGTCGTGTTCTATGCACCTCTCTTTGTCATAGTGATCTCACATTTTGGAAGATGCAGGTTACCATCATTTTCTCTCTTCAAATGATTTGACTTTATTTAAAATACTTTTCTTAGTCAATGACTCAATGTCTTCCAAAATACCAGGATTTTTTTTTTTTTTTTTTTTGTATTCACACTTCTTCTTTTGATTCTATTGATTTAGATCACCTTTTCTTTTTTGTCTTATTGTATCTTTTCGATTGTTTAAAGATTTTTTTAAGATTTTTGTTTCTGTGCTTTGAAGGACCCCGCTGCAATTTGGCCAAAAATTCTGGGTCATGAGGCAATTGGGTGAGCTTAAGAATTTTAATCTCTTTCTTTATATGTACAATTTATTTATCAATAATGCTTTTTAGTATGAAAAAGGAATTCCACTATTTATTACCATAATGTTTGTATGGTCTTTTTGTATCAACATTACAGTGCATTTCTATCTGGGAGAATAATCTTTAGTATTTTAATATATGTTTGCAGAAAATTTATTTTGGTCCGTACAATAATGGTTTCAACTTTATACTTCTAGTTTTGTTGCCTTTTGGTTTGACTGCATTTAAGATTTAACTAGGCTTTCTATGTGAAATCTGCAAAACTTGCTGTGAAGAGCCATCTTTGTAGTCTCACTCTCGAGTAGTTAATTTTCTAAATCCAATTCTGGGAGAGGAATGAATAACTACGAGACAGATTTTAAGCATTTCAATTTGGAGCATGCATTGCATTAAGAGCAAAGAGTATCAGCAAGCCCTTTGAATTTTGATGATTCCACAACAGTAATTTGAAATTTTGATTTATAACCAGATTCTGCGACTGGATATGTTTGCCTCGTTTCTCTTATGCTAGTTGCTAGTAATTTGCTACTATTAGCACTAAGTTGTTTCTTATATATGTTCCAATTAATACTATAAAAATGTGTTCCAACCAAATTTTATCTGGTACAGGTTGTGGAAAGTATAGGAAAGGATGTAACTGAAGTTGCAAAAGGAGAGCTATCACAAATTTCTTGCCAGATTGTGGGGAGTGTATAGATTGCAAAGCACCCAAAAGCAACCTTTGCACAAATTTTCCAGTCAAAGTTTCTCCTTGTATGCCTAGATATGCTACTTCTACATTCACTGATCTAAATGGTGGGATCATACAGCATTTCCTCTTTGTTTCTAGTTTTAGTGAGTACTGAGTACACTGTGGTTGACATTGCCAACCTAGCCAATGATCCAGCTATCCCTCCCAACAGGGCATGCCTCCTTAGTTGTGGTGTAGCAGCTGGTAATCTTCCTTGGCGATGCATAAACATTAATTACAATAGAGAACTATATCAAATTTAAATAATTGTCATAATATATGGTCACGAATAAATACAAGGCTGTTCTTACATTTTTTTTTTTTAAAATTCATAAGTCAACAACATTCATCAAATTCAATATGTTAATTAAGTTTCTATTTTTAGGGGTAGTTGCTGCTTGGAGATTAGCAAATGTGGAGCCAGGGTCACTGATATTGATTGGTTTCTTGGGTTGGGATCCATTGGATTAGCAGTATGGACTCCTTGGAGCATAGCTTTGTATTCTTTCTGTATGCTAATATGCTCACTGATATTGACTGGTTTCTTAGGTTGCTGGGGGAGCTAGACTTTGTGCAGCAACTAGGATTACAGGTGTGGATGTCAACCCAGAATGAAATTGGTATTGCACTGTCTGTTTAATAACATCACATCAACTCATCAAGTTATTGTTATGCTTAAATTATGAAATTGATTTCATGTGTTTGTCCCTCTTGTTTACTCTGGAAGAAAGTTTGGAGTCACTGATTTTGTTCATGCTGGAGAATGTGGAGACAAATCTGTGAGCCAGGTCTACCTTCTTCAAGGCTCCAACAATCTTTATCTGAATTTAAAGGCCCTGAAATTCTCTTCTCAAGTCAAGGGAAGTAGATGAATATGCTATTTCCCTTTTCATGAGAATAAAACGAAAATATTTTATTAAAAAAATTGTGAATATAATAAGTAAATTCATGAATCATAATTTTAGTGTCCTCATTAATCTTCTGCTATTTATTATTTTGTGTGGTTGTGGAGCAGATTATTTTAGAGATGACTGGTAGGGGAACAGAATATTGCTTTGAATGTGTCGGTATGGCATCATTGGTGGATGAAGCCTATGCTTCTTGTAGAAAGGTCTGTCTCTTTCAAAGTGTGCCATAACACATCCATGAAGTATGATATATTGGCAAAAGACAATAATGTGATTAAGGCAATAAGTACAATGGATTTTCTCAAATCCGCTTTAAGAGTAGTAAAATTTTCATTTGTCCTAACTAAATTGAAATTCCATATGCTTGATGAGAATGAATTTTCCAATCAAGTAGAGACAAGGCTTTATTGAACTTTGCAGCAATATGAGCTCAACCATGATCATATCAACATCGTCATGTTCTATAGTATCAAACCCTCCATGTGTCTTCCTACAATGTTACACCTCACCAAGCTCCCAATAGTATTCATCGCAAGCTTAGCATCATCCCACACTCTCCCTTTCGCCAACTTCTTATACAAATAGCTCTCAAACGTCATGCGCTGCACGTACTCATCCCCACACAGCTCCACCAATGCCTCCCTACCCGCGTTACTACCGTAGAATACCCTCTGCAACAGATCCAAAAACCTGAAAGTGCTAACGTACTCCGCGTCCCACAGTCTCAGATACTCCCTCTTAAGATCCCACTCGCCGATCATCTTCTCCCCACCCTGCGATGCCTTCACGATGGCGTTTCCGCAAAGCCGACCCGATTTCGCAGCAAAATAGATTCCCTCACCCGAACACTTTGTAACGTAACCCGCAGCGTCACCGACGAGTGCCACGCGTCCCCTGACCCGAACCGGACGCGGGTGCTCCGGAATCGGGTGGGCCTCCACCTTGATCACTTTTCCACCGTTGATCTTGTACCTCACTCTTTCCCTGATTCCTCGCTGGTACAACTTAATATCCTGCTTCGAGCGCACCGTACCAGTGCCCACTGCCACGTGGTCGCACTTCGGAAAAACCCAACCGTAGAAATCGGGCGATACGTCGTCGCCGACGTATATCTCGGCGAGATTTTCGTAGTACGCCATTTTCTCGTCTGGTAATTTGATCCTCTCCTGGAACGCGATCGCGCAGGCGTAACCGCCCGCGCCGATCGATTTCGCGACGCGGCTGTTGGCGCCGTCGGCGCCGATCACGACGTCGACGGCGAGGCTCCGCCGGGAGTTGTTTTGGACGGTGTAGTGTATGGTGTAGGGTGCGATCGGCGAGGGAGGTAGATCGACGGCGGTGACGATGGCGGGGACGACGGTGGCGCCAGCGGACTCGGCCCGCGAGCGGAGGAAGGAGTCGAGGACCTCGCGGCGGAGCATGGCGATGAACTCGTGAGATTTTAGGGTTTTGCCGAAATCGACGGCGATGTTGGATGGGGAGAAGATGCGCAAGCGTGTGACGTGGCGGTCGACAAGGTGGCGAGGGATGGAGAATTCGTCGAGCATGCAGAGGGGGATGGCCCCGCCGCAGGGTTTGGCGGCGGACGGCGGGTTGCGCTCGAAGAGGAAGGTCTCGACGCCGCCAGCGGCTAGGGCTTCCGCTGCGGAGGATCCGGCGGGGCCGCCGCCTACCACCGCCACGCGGAGCTTCCGGCCGGCGATGGATGGGTAAGTGGATTTGGAGGCTGTGACGGTTAGGGTGTGGAAATGAGGTTTGGGCTTTGAGCTTGAGGTCTTGGTTTTCGTGTTGAGTGAAAAAGGGGAAAAAGTTTGAATTTTTGCAGCCATTGAGGATGATGGAGAATTAGATTTGGGATATAGGGTTTTTAGGGAGAACAATTGTGATTTAGAGTTTGGTGCCACAAAACAAGATGCTACTATTTTACATTTTTCTTTAGTAAAGTTGGAATCTTTTTTGAACTTTGAAGCTGTAATTTAGTATTGTTAATACATGCTTTGAATCAATTTGAGAGGACAAAGACAAATCATGTCAGACTCAAAACACACTTTACCAAGCATATGATCACACTACTAACAGTTCTTATGTTGTATTATATACTAATATAGAAGGAATGGTTTTCAAAGCAAACCTAGCACTAGCATTGGCTTTTAAAATTTTAAAATTCCAAGCTTACTGTTAGTTTTGTACGACCAAAGCTAGCATACAGTGTAAAGGGGTATGCTCAGGCAACAAGAAAAGATTGGCTGTTGCATCTACTGCTCATGCAAAATGCTAGGCTTTGATGTTCACCAATTCATGTATGGGGATTGGACGGCAAAGATTAGAGATTGGTAAGCCAGACCATGCTGAATCAGCTAGGATGGAGTTGACAGCTTGTGTAGGGTTGAACAGATCCCACCATATATGTCCTGAAGCTTCATTGCATGCTATGTCCATGGAGATACACCCTATCATTGCTCCATTCAAACCTAGCCCGCAACATGCACTCTCTGTGTCTTCAAAACCTGTACATTGAAACACACCCCATCATGGTCATCTTCATGGTTTGTCATTATAGTATATACCTTGTTATTAAGTTGGAAAATAACATACCATAAAGCCATGGTTTGTTGATAATCTCCATCATTCCATAGTACACATCACAGAACACCATATTAGCATCAGGGAATTCTGTGTTAAGCTTCGTCATATGTTCATCCAGCAATCTATTGTATTCCAAGACCAACTCATTGACTTGCTCCACACAAACATTTCCATTATAATTACCAGCTGATGATGTGTGATTTGACTCCCAAGTTACACGTGGTGTGCATCCCAAAGGGATGATTCCCATGCATATGATTTTCCTCGCATTTGCATCATAAAGGTACCTCACAGCATTTGTCATTTGATCAACCAAAATGGTGGCAAAATACTGGGAACCAGGCTTGAACATTTGGCTGGAGGAGTTACGCAGGAAGAGATCAACGTAATCTTCTTTGCCAAAGGAGAGGAGAAAGATGGAAGATCTTGTGAACTCGAGGGCAGTGTCCTCGCTCAGCTGCAGCTGCAACAGCTGCATGGTCTCAGAAACTTGGCGTAGTTGTTGGTTGAGAGATTGGTGGCTCTGGCTTCCCTGGTTCATGATTGTAGCCTGTGTTGAACCGAAGTTGAGACCACCAAGAACCTCCTCCAGAGATCCGTTTTGACCATAAAATGGCCGGATGGATTTCAATCCAATCTTCTCAGCTACAACAATGATTTCATTACAGCAATTAATTAGTGTTAAATCTGTGTATAAGCTCATTTTAAGTTGCTAAATCAATGCTGAAAAGTTTTTGCAGAAATAGCAGCTAACTTGGACCCTCTATTTTCAAGGCTATATACAATATTAAGGCCTCATGCTAGTGCTTAAAGATCATAAGTTACTGTGGACTGAGTTGATCAAACAAAAGGACATGTATCTTAATGGATCACTTTCATTCAGATCACATTGTGCAGAAAAAAGACAAGGAAACATGTAATCACTAAAAGGTTTTGTTTCTCCTATCATAAATGTGATGCTTCTAAATTGTAACTTTCTTCATGGCCTTCCAGGCTATATAGTACGTGTTCTTGCATGTGGGATTTCATCAATTTTTTTCCTTATTACCAAGAAACACAAAATGCAGAGTGTGAAAGAAACCATAACCCACACTCATGAGATGAGTAAACGGCAAAGAAGAAAAGAGACTAGAGAAAGAGAGTACCAAGAAGTTGAGGAAGAAGGGTGGCATCAGAGCCATTACATGGATACAAAGAGAAACGACCGTGAAGGAGAGGGTAGAAGAGAGTGTTGTCTCCACAATCAACCGATGAATCCCCTAATACATACAATGCTGAATTTCTCCTATTACCAATGGCAGTGATAGTGGCTGCCTCTGTGTTTTGCCCATGAACTATGTTGAGTATGCTCATTAGCATAACAACAGCAACAAGAGAATGAACATCAAACCCTCTTCTTCTCATATTGTTTTCCATTGTCCCCTCAAGTTGCTTTGCATAGCCTTCGCTACAAAGAACTGGTTTTGCTGCTATAATGTTGGTGTTACTGCTAAACCATTCGAATAAGAGTAGCTTGTTTGGTCCAATATGGGAAGAAGTTAATGATTTGCACGATTATCTCAGGTTAAAACTATAGAGGGCCGTACTTAGCATTGATTGGTTTTCTGAAGTAACAAGAATTACAGAGGGAAGGTTGAAATTAAACAAAAAAATGAGAAAAGTTTCTATTGAATAGTTTCCCATTTGATTATGGATGTAGCAGCACAACTTCATTTATAACCTACTCTGAAGTCATTGTACAAAGTGTGTATTTTTGCTTTACTTTTGATAAGACAAAGAGGTATCATGTTCTTCTCATTTCTCAACAACCTCTTCATCAGCAAAACTTTTTGTTTTAATTCAATTGTTTTTCTTATTTAATAAAAGCAAAAAAAGAGGCTCAAAGAGATGTATATTGTGTTTTAGTGAAGGAAATTGAGATATATTATAATTTTAATAGGTTTAATAAAATATGGTGTTTTGAAAAAAAAAAAAATCACAACATTGCACCACAAATTCTAAGAATTTGTTGGGCTACTGTTTCAAATTCTAATAGAATTTGCAGTAAAGACCAACAAATTCTTAGAATTTGTGGGGCAATGAGTTTAGATACTTTGTTGTACTTTATTGCAATTACAGAAAAATAAATAAATAAATTAACGAAGCTTGCCTATAAATAGCATGGCATTCTACCGGATTTATTGCAAAGAGTTTCTCAGTGTTCTCGATATTTGATAGGCAGTTTATAGTATTTAAAAGTGTAAGATAGTTTGAAAAAAAGTGAGTGAAAAAAAATATGAATAACAATATAGTTACCACTATTGTGTGATTATCCTATATGGGTATATCTTCCAGATACTATATCGTTAGAAGAAATAAAAGTGGAGTTTTGTCAAAGTATAAATATTGATTTTCAAAAAAAAAAAGGAAAAAATGCAATATAAGTGTTCAATCTCAAATGTTAATAGGAATCTAAAATTCCAAGCAATTACAATTAATAGTGATAGGGATATGAGAGTAATGTTTAGGATGTATCACCAATATCAAAATTTCAATACAGTCATGGAGTTGTATGTTGACTTTGAAAAAATTATTGCTGAAACTAACCCTAGCTCATATCCGGATAATCAATATTACGATGAATTTGTTTCTAATTCATACTCGGTAAGTGGTATTATAATTAGGTGTGCTAATTTTTATTTCGAAATTAATATGTATTTTATTTTATTATAATTATTATTGTTTATTGTTATTATTATATGACATATAAAGTATGCTTTACACTTGCCTCTTGTTGAGAATCTTGTGTATCAAAAATATATATGGTTAATGATCTTTATTAATTATTATTATTTATATTACTATTATTGTTATTGTTGTTGTTGTTGTTGTTGTTATTCTTATTATTATTATTATTATTATTTCTATTATTATTATTATTATTGTTATTAATATTTCTATGATTATTACTATTATTAATATTAGTGTTATTATTATTATTAAGAACTATTATTATATTAGATATTATTATTATTATTATTATTATTAGATACAAAATATACTTTATACTTGCCTCTCGTTAAGAATTCTGTGTATCAGAAATATATATGGGTAGATCTTTATTAATTATTATTCTATTTATTGTTATTGTTGTTATTATTATTGTTGTTGTTATTATTATTATTATTATTATTTCTATTGTTATTATTATTATTGTAGTAGATATTATTATTAGTATTATTATTAACCTTATATTATTATTTCTTTTGTTATTATTATTATTGTTGTCGTCATTAATATTTGTCTTATTATTACGATTATTAATATTACAATTATTATTAATATTATTAATAGACTACTACTACGACTATCATTATTATTAGATACAAAGTGGTTTTATTATTATTATTATTATATTAGATATTATTATTATTATATTAGATATTATTATTATTATTATTATTATTATTATATATAAAGTATGCTCTATATTTGTCTTTTATTGAGGATCCTGTGTATCAAAAATGTACATGATTAATGATTTTTATTAATTATTATTCATTTTATCATTATTGTTATTATTATAATAATAATAATGTTTCCATTATCATGATTATCATTATTATTAATTTTGTTATTATATGAGATATAAAATATGCTCTACACTTTCCTCTTTTTGAGGATCTTGTGTATCAAAAATGTATCAAACTAATGATCTTTTATGTTTATAAATATTAATTGTTAGTACAGGATTGTCAAAAATAAGAGTCAAGTATGGGATCATTTGCAAGAAATTATTAAATTAGGATAATTCTACCGGGAGATTAGAGGAAAACATGGCACTGGATTGTCAAAAATAAGAGCCAAGAATGGGAGTTGGTGCCATATCTATGATTGTAAAAGTTGTAAGCAACCACCAATGTCAGAAATGTTATGCCACGTTGCACGGTATAAATTTCGATAAAGTATGATGAGGCATGTTGAACCCTAATTATACTCCCCTGCAAAACTTGCAACAGATCAACACTAATTCACCAAAAATGTGCTCATGTGCTGCGAATTCTCCCCCTCCCCGTGCCAACCTGCTTCGAGTTCTCAAAAAATGCAGTGATGTATTGCGAATTCAATATATTCCTGCTTTAAAATTACCATATCTCTCTACTATTCTTTTAAATACAATAAATCACCCAATACTCATATGAATTACAATAAACATTCTATAAAGCCAAAAAAAGAGGTAAAGAGACCAATTTTTATGCTTTGGAAGCAGCGAAAAACATAATACATGACGGGCTTGATCTCTTTTCTAAGTTTGCCAAAACTTTAATTAACAAGCTTCCGGTGACAAGGTCATTAACCTGAGTTTTCAGTTAAAGACGCACATACATGTCCGACCAGACTTTGGCTAATGAACTATAGTAGTTTCGATTATCGACAATGAGGAGTTTATACTTTATAGTCATAGTCACCTAATAAAATGAGTCCAATGATACATCCCTCTCTCCACACCAGAGGGCTCACTCGGACAGCCCCTCTTGCAGAACCAAGGCCATATAGCATTTTCTTGCATGTAAGAGTTGCTACAATAATAAGCCTACAACTTTTTTTAACCTTTTGTATTTTAGAGCATAGAATTTCTGAAACGAGTCTTCTGAGGCCATTCCGGCTTTCAAAATATAAGTAACGTGAATTTATCTAAGTCATACGTGCAATCAAACGCATATAGGGTATTCTAGTAGAAATGGTGAATAAGAATCTCAATAAATACACCACCATTCATACCAACTATTTCCTAAACAGTGGTAAAATAAATCTATGAAAAAAAAATAGTGAAATACTATCATTTCAGAATCGTACAAGTGAGATATTGATGGAACTGGTCTGATCTGATTACTACTAATAACACTGATTAAATCATGGTACATAAGAGAGAAACTTAAATTGGAATTAGTCAGTTTACCTGCTTAAAACCAAATACGGTATCCATCAGTTTTGCAAAAACATAAAATGATAGACAATTGTGCATAGAAGCAAAACATTAGATGGGATCAGTTACTACGCCTTCAGCTTTCCACTCATCCCACGTTTATTGGGCCATATACAATTCACTGAATTCTTCTTGGCTGCAACTGAACATTGATCACTCCTACCACCTTTACTGCTCAGCTCTGTTTGGAGCTTTCGCCGCCTCATGCGGTTCTCTAATCGTATCCCTCTTAATGTACGGGCTCTACGCTCAATTTCTAAAGCTTGTGTGAAATTCCAGATCCTGACAACACCTTCTTCACCTCCACAGACAATCCGGTCAGCTCCTATATCTACAGAGAAAAGATTGCTCTTAAAGCCATGCAACATTCTCTGGGGAGGCTCTACTGCACCTCCATTGAAATGCTTCACCTTTGAAATTCTCTTCCCTAGAGCATGCTTGCTAGTCCTCAGCAGCTTTCTCACATCAATTAGTGCGAGCTTGCCATCACTTGATGCTGAAACAAGCCACGGAAACTCGAAGGCAAGAGAATACACAGGACCTGAGTGAGGAATCCAAGCAGCAACTTGCCAAGCCTCAGCCTCACAGCCATCATCTATGATCTCATACATGTGTATTGCACCATCTTCACCTCCAGTGAAAAGGAAGTCCCCTGTATGGCTTCGTGCCAGAGCATAAGTGTTACCAACATGAGCGTTGGGAATGATGGTCAACAAAGTCCCACTATTAGTATCCCAAACATACACATCTGAACCTGATGTGCTGGCAACCGTAGTATCATGAGGGACAAGTCCCCAGACCCAGTCACTGTGCCTTAGCACCTCAATGCACTTCATTGAATGACGGTCCCACACTCGAACAGTCGTGTCCCATGAACCACTGTAAATCCTCGTCAAATCTAATGCAAGTGACGTTATTGGACCTTCATGTCCCCAGAGCCGAACCTCAGTATTCTGGTATTGAGAGCCTCTAAGGTCAAATAGATGGGGCAGTCCTTCAACAGCCCTCCAACAATGAATAAATCCATCAGTAGCACCAGCAACCAGCAATCTTCTATCTGCTGCAACAGCACGAATGGTGCAGCCAAGGGCCCGTGATGATGCAATAGACAACCCATCCTCCATGTCCCACATCCTCACAACAGAGTCATACCCAGAGGTAAATATAAGCTTCGCAGAAGCTAACAGGAAAACAGTCCGAACCGCTTCAGTATGGCCGTACAACACATCCATAGTATAACGTCCCATAAAAGTCTTACTCCTAAACTCCCTTTCCACAAAGAGTTCCTTCCACGACTTATCATCAGCAACCCCCGATTCCAGGGCCGCAGGAACTGCTGGAAGTCCCCACCTTTCACAATAGAACTCCTTCCAAGCATGGTGCTCGGATGCAAGCCTATGGAGAATCGTGGAGACGCACGAAACAATGCCAAGATCCTTTGGGTCAAGGCAATTCAGAATCTCAGATATCAGTGCTGCAGGAAGGTCGGTAATGGACCAACAACAATCATAAACCGCTTCAGCAGGATGTGATAATTGGTTCAAACCACTGCCAGAGCCTTTGATTCCTTTCTTGGAATCAAATTTTGATGCTCGCTTCAAGTTCTCACCCTTCCTAAGCTCACGTTTGCTATTTGGAACAATACTAGAGATTGCAATTCCTTCAATATTGGGTTTATGACTAATTTGATTTGGTTCAACTACGCCTATGCCTGGATTTGCTACAAAGTCGACCAACTTTTCAGAAACTTCAGTATTACTCTGTGGGCACCCAAATGCCATAAAAAAAAGGGATCCTACGCTCTGAATCAAAAGGTTTGAAATTTCAAACCCCCCAGATGGCACAAAAAAATCCGACTTTTCCAAACCTAAGCCAAGAAAAATCAATTTGGAAAATAACCGAAACCCTAGTAGGTGCAACCCACGAAAAAGAAATGCTAGAAGATAATCAAGTTAACTCTAATAATCTTAGCAAGAATTGGTGACCAAAGAAAGGATAAAGAAATCCCAAATTTGCTGCCAAAAAGAAAAGAAAAGAAAAGAAAAGAAAAGAAAAGAAAATTACAATGAAATTGAAATAAATTGAAGGATGAAGAGATCCCGAAAATAACAGAAAAAGACCTAAAAAATTTCCAAGAATAGGGAATTTGGAAAGATAAAAAAAAGTGAGAGAAATTGAGATTGAAAAAAGTACCTTGAGGGGAAGAAAGATGAGTGTAGAAGCGAATCAGGAAGAGAGACAAAGGTGAGGCTGTGCTTGATCTAAGAGCTATCTATGGTTTGTGGTTAGTTAGGGTTACGATCAGAAACGAATGAGATCCCCAAATGCACCAGACCGTTCGGTGGCCACCGTTTCAACTATGGAGAGAATTTTTTTATTTTTATTTTTTTGACGTGAAATTTGAAGAGAGGATTAATCAAACGTACAATTACGTTTTTCCCCTTCAGGTTTTGCGTTATTATAATTTGTACTTTAAAAAAAATTTAAAATGTACATTTATTCTTTTTTTTTCTTTTTTACTACATTTTTATTTATATATAAAAAAAAGTTAAAAAAAAGGAAGAATAAATATACATATATTTCGATAAAAAATACTTTGTTATTTATATATGAGAAAATGATAAAATGAATCATCATACATAAAGTAAATGATGTATGTATAATTTTTAAACAAGTAATGATGTGAAGTGTAGTTCATAAAGTAAAGACATATAATTTTTTTAAGCAAATAAAAGTATGTGAAGGAATAATATAGCAAAATAATCTTCACACAAAGACAATTTAGAATAATATTACATTGTTTATTTAATAAAAATTAATAAATTATTAATAAATTTAATTTCTATATAATTATTTATTATAGTATGACAAGTTACTGGAAATGAATTGGCAAAATTTAGGCATTATACACGTGGTCATAATATTCAAATTTTATTATTATCAATCCAAAATAATATTTATCATAACAAGACAATTTTGTTAATTTTTATTAGATAATATAGTTTAATATTATTTTATACTAATAATGGGAAAAAATTAATTTCATAATATAAAGTAAATAAGTGTAATTTTTAATTTTCAAAACAAATGATATTAAATGTACTTATGTAAAAATATGGGACTTGAAACTTGAAATTGTAATTAGCCACAAAAATGAGTAAACGGTGGTTGGGTCGGGCTGCATTTGACCTGAACTAATTTTAGCCCAATTGACGTCAATAGATAATTGAGCTTGGGACAGGTTTCTGTCAAGTCGGGATCTGGTTGGTTTAACGGGTCAACACGGACGGAGAAACACTCAACAAAAAAAAAAGGGGGGGAAAAAATAAAATAAAACAATGGCTTAATCTTACTTCTCAGGAAGCTATATTTGATTTCTGATAGTATCTCGCCATCTAGGAGGTGAGGGGTTAATCTCTCAGATATAGTTTAACTCTTACCCTAGCACCCCTTTTAATGATATTTTTTCTAATTTCAGGATCGAATGCAGGACTCTATGATTGAGGGACTCAAATCCTTTCTATTTGAACCAACATATTGTTGGTTTCTCTAGAAGATATATAAAAGAAAAATTCTCATAAAAATAAAAAATTAATCTATAAAATTTTCATGACCATTTTGTTCCATACCAAAACATCCCTAATGGTGTGGATTACACCTGTGTTGTGACTTTCAAAGCGAAGAATTTTACACCGGTACACAATACTGACAATATACAGTCTACGGGGAAACTCTCACTTGTTAAATCATGTAAATGTTCGTCTAAAAAGAAATCATGTAAATGTAAATATATGATACGTTCAGCCTAAGATCCAAGAGCATGCTCCGAATAATTTTCAAGCTCCACCGTGACATTATAAAAACATAAATAAATAAATCAAACTACACAGTGAGAAAAATCATACGGGGTTACGGAGTAACGGCAATTTAATATGATGCTAATAAATTATTTTTTTCATAAAAATGAATACGTTAGGTATTGTCATGTATCCCGTCGAAAAGATGATAGTATTGCCATGTATGATTGGTTTTAAGCTTAATTTCGTCATATGATTATAGGATTAAAAATATAAAATACATATACATATTTAAAATAAGACTCTAGCTCACAATACTTATAGTTGGTTCCTTATCTTAATTCTTTCATAATACATACGGGCTCTTCCGCTTGGTAACACTACTATGCCTGTCTCAAATATGATTCGGCTTTTCAGTGCTGTCCATGATGTGTTGCTGCCCGAACTTCCATAATCTCATTTTGATACTCAGCCTTGAAAAAAAATGTGACAGCATCTATGACACCTTCTAAGCTATCAACCATGACGAATTAATCAACTCACACAACACGAGTTATGAATATTAGACAAGTAGATGTTGGGCTTAGCATATAGGAAGTACCTGTCAATTGTCACAACAAAAAATCATTTAGAGAACATAAAGTGCGAGTCTATTGAACTATAAATCAAAGCATTGGCTGAATTATAATCTAGTTATATTTTAATATTAGGCATTCATTTTTCGCTTCACTTAATTATTTCATTTTGAAAGAATCTCAACTAGCAAAGCTGTTGCACAAATAAGGCAACAATGTGGCATGCAGAAATTATATAAATGAATTTAATTATAATGCACCAAATCATGATCATATCATGATCATACAACAGAATATAAGATCCTATTTTTGCTCCCACAGTTACGCCTCTCTCTTTTGACTCTCACAAACAACTCATCTTTTCTCGTCCCTCTCTTCATTCTCTTCTCTCCCCTCCCACACACAACAACAACAACAAACAAGCACAACATGTCCGACGAGGAAACCACCACCTCCGCCGCCACCGCCGCAAACCAAGAAAAGATCCAAACCGTAATGCAATCGCTCTCCTCAATCCTCCCCACCCCACTCCCCTCCCACGACCCTTCCACTCTCTACCCCCACATCTCCTCCCTCCTCCGCCGCCCCAACTCCGGCTCCGGCGACAACAACCTCTGCCGCTGGCTCTACGACACCTTCCAATCCTCCGTCCCCGACCTCCAGCTCCTCGTCCTGCGCTTCCTTCCCCTCATCACCGGCCTCTACCTCTCCCGCATCCCCCTCCGGAAGCCCCAAGCCGGCTTCGAAGCCGTCCTCTTAGCCCTCTACGCCCACGAAACAACCTCACGCGCCGGCCAGCCCGTAACCGTCACGCTCCCGGACCTCTCCCACCCGAGCCTCTACCACGAGTCGAAGAATCCGCCGCCATGCAAGAACACCGCCACCGATCTCAACCTCGCCGTGGTGTCCCCCACGCTCGAGCCACACGGCACCGTTAGGTCAACCCGCAGGGCGAGAATCGTTGGCGTAGCCCTAGAACTGTTCTACAGCAAGGTCTCGTTGATGCCGGTTGAGGCCAAGGTGGATTTCTGCGAGTTTTGCAAGGTTTGGGCTGGACAAGATGGTGACATGTACAAGGAGTTAGAAGAAGATGAAGATGAAGATGAAGGACAAGGTGGTGATGATGGTGAAGAGATGGTAGAATTGAAGTTGGAGGAAGGGAAGAAGGAGGAGAAGAGGGTGGTGGAAGGGAGGATTCCGCTGCCGTGGGAGCTGATGCAACCGGTGGTGAGGATTCTGGGGCACTGCTTGATGGGGCCGGATAGCAAGGACGCGGCGCTGCTTGCGGCGGCGAGTGAGGCGTGCCGGTGCTTGTTTGCGAGGTCCACGCATGATGTGAACCCTACGGCTATCTTGGCCACAAGGAGCTTGTTGAGGCTTTCGAAGAGTGTTGTGGGGAATGGGGATGAGGCTGATCCAACTGAGCTACCCAAGACTGATGTTATTTCTCTTTAGGAAATATTTAATTTTTGTTCGGTAATGCTGTTAAGTAACTAAAACTATTTGTTAAATTGTTAGAATTATGTTTAAGGAGGATGGATAATTAATAATTTAAAAAGGGAGCGGATAAAAGTTTAAGCTCAGAAAAAATCTCTTTAAATTAGAATATGATATACTTTAAATTTGTCGGGGGTCTATATAAGTAAATCACCCAATTTAACATAAATCATGAAACACTCAGTGAAAGGAAAATAATATTTTGACATAGCATAATCCAGACCGACATATTACCTATCAACCATTGAATAGATGTGTGGATCCCATTTAGACTATATTCCACACCTATCCAATAGAGAATTAATAGTATGTCGGCCCACAATACGAGATGAATTATATACAAATAACATATCTCTTAGTGAAAAGGTTAAGTCCTTGGCAAAGGAGGAGTAGAGATTGCTCATTTATTGAAAAAGTTAGAAATAATACTAAGTTATTATGTATCAAAACTATGGGTGTGAACTGTGAAGTGTTTTTTGAGATTTTTGTTTGTTTGATAGGTCTCCAGGATGCTTCGTTTTCGTTGCCTTTTTGATTTGGACTTTTTGAGGCGTGCTTAAATTCGTGGATGTGTCTAAACAGGGGAGGTTTGGACATTGATAATTATTTCGTGGCACGCACATGTATGCATGCGTATATGCGCCTGTTCTTGTCATTGGATTTCACATGTTTAGCATTCATACGCGTGTAAATTTGGATGCTTTTCCTCAGTCCTGTTACCTTAATTTGATCTCGGCAACCGGGTTATTGCAAGTGTGAACCATGCAAGAAACTTCCTTTTTTAGAGGAGAAACTATTCGATGCTTCTAACATAAGAAAAAAAAATATGGTACTTTTATCCATTTGAAATTCAACACCTATTGTAGTGAGAGTAAGAAATTACAATGCCTCACTGTAGTTGTAGTGTTAAATTGTAAACAAATTAGAACACAATTTTTGATTTGCTCTAACAATGGCTAAGAAGTATAGTCTTAACATCAAAAGGAATATGAATATATGGTGAATCTAAAATTACTTTATATTTTGTCCAAATTATTTTATGCAATGTGTCCTCTTATGTATACATTTTAACATAGTCGATGATGTAAAAAAGTAAATAAATATAAATATTTTCATAAAAAATAATTAATAAGACCTATTCAAAGTCAAACTTTGTAAAATTATACACTAGTAAAGGTTAAGTATAGCAATAAATGAATTCTTTGTTGATCAAAATTTAAAATTCAAGCTGCTATATTGACAACCTATTTAGTCGATCATAGAGTTAGATCAATTCGTTTAACTTACAAGTGAGTTGAAACTAAATGGACCAAGTCAACCCATTACCCTTGTTACTTAGATAATATAACAGCTTTTTGTTGTTGATTACCAATTTTGAACATATTTTCCATTGTGACACTATAACATAATTTAAGTGCATATTTTGTTCTATCTTTATAAAATTGATTATGGATAGAATTGATTATGATAAAATTAATTTATTTAGAATTAATTTTGAGGTAAAGTGATTTAGGGTATATTTGTTTATGATATTTTTGGTAGAAAAATTATTTTTTTCACTAAAAATAATAAGTTTTCATATATTTAGATAATTTTTTAAAAAATAATCGAATTCTTGAAAAAATATGTTTTCAACTTTTTAGTTATATATAAAATTTAAATTTTATAATCACTTTTTTTAAAAATTGAAATAAACACACCCTTGTACTTGGTAATTTGATCTGAGAAGTGATTTATGTTTGTATAATATTGATCAAAATAATTTTTAGATATATAATTTACAATAAAATGCCCAAAATCAATTCTAATGGAATTGAAAAGTAATAAATTTTTATTTCTATTCAAAATCAATTTTAAAGCAAGAATTGATTTTAATAAAGATATTTAATGAGAAACCAAATAAGTTGAAAAATATCCAAAATCAATTCTAGTCCTATAATTGATTCTGACATGCTCAAACAGTTAATACGCACATAGATTAATATAAATTAACATTATTTTTATATTTAATTTTATGAGTTTAATTGGTATATATTGATAGTATAAAATAGTTTTACACTATCAATCAATAAAAATAGAGGAAAGTAAGAAATCATGGTGAGTTTTTCATTATAATGGGTAGTTATTTATATAAATTAGTACTTTCTACTATTTTTATTAGCTGATAGTGTAAAATTATTTTATATTACTAGTACATTTAAATTAAATTCTAATTTTATACGTGTGCCAAAAGTTATATAAAAACCATTTATACATATGCAATCAATGCTTCATTGACTTTCTTAAAAGAAAAAAAAAAAAAAAGACTCATTGACTGAATGTGTAATTATGGAGCCCACATCCATGCGCCATGCACATGAGAAATCCCTCCACTGAAGACAGAAAAATGAATCACGTTTCGATTTTGGTAAGAGTAAACGAGGTTCGGTCTAAATGAACACAGGCCGTCTGATGCAAATTGAACGATAAATATGACATGTGTGTACTCATGTCATGTAGAACCTAAATCTACGCGACACCCACTCACACACACTCTCTCTTTCTTTCTTTCTTTCACCGTCCTTCTTCATCTTGACTCTAAAATACTTGAAGCTACAAAAACCCTAACTCCCTCCAAAACACAGTCGTTTTGTCACTATTAGAAATGCGCTACTTACCAATGGATTTACTGAGAAAAAATTGAACCAAATTTGTCGGTAAATAACGAGTCGGTAATAAAAAAAATGAATATTACCAACAAAAAAATATATCCGTTGATAAATTTTTAATTATTCTGACGGAATATTTCCGTCAGTAAAATAAAAATATTTATTATTAATAGCGCAAGAAAGTGTCAATGACAGTAGTAAATCGACGAATTATTAATAATTACCAACGGATAATTCATCAGTAAATGTAAAAATAATATTTTATATCATAAATTTACCGACATAAAATTCATCGATAAAATAAGATTATTTATTTTTTAATTATTAATAATTATTATTGTAAGTAAATATTTTTATTTAAATAAAGATTATTATTTGTTTAGTTTTAATTGCAGAAGAAATTAAAAATATATATATACAATATTATTAAAAAAATGTCACACTATAATTCTAAAAAAAAAATCCTAAAATCTGCGAATATAGATCATCATTAGTACTCGAGATACCATCATTGTTGTCATTGTCGTCTCTGTCTCCATATGGGTGGTGTTGTGGAGAAGAGTGAGGTAGAGGTGGTGAAAGCTGTGCACTGGATGAACTACCACTCTATATTTGCTTGTAGTAGTTGTACAGGATTGTCATTCTCTGCTACATGGGTTGTATTTGCTACGTCCACTGCTACTTATTCTTCTCATGGCACTCATATAGCTCTATGTACCTTCTATCAACCTCCTCAAGCTGCTTTTGCATTCACTTATTCAGTGTATGGACCTGACTATGGGGTCCCAATAAGCCCAACTCCAAATACAGAGCATGTAGAGTATGATCTGATGTAAGAGGTCCTTGTCCCATAAATCCGTCACTTATAGCGGCCACCAATCGTGTGGGCCCATACCTCACCTTTGCTAACATGCGGGCAGGCAAGAGTACTCCCCCATCCCCTTGTTGTGACTATTGCCATCAAGCCTCAATCAGCTGTTTGGTGAACTCATGCTACAATTAGGAGAAATAAAAAAATAGATATAAAGAATAATAACCATAATAAATTAAAAATATTAAAAATTAAAATTAAAAGTACTTATATATGTGGTCTCTTACTGTTTATCAACTCACTACGACTTATCCTACTTTTTAGTGTGGGTCCCATGAAACAGCTCCCCTTGAGTTGGCGACCTGCCATCATCCTTTCATATATTTCAAAGAATTTTCACGTGATCATATAATATTTAATACGAAAGTAAAATAATGAAATGAGTAAAGAATGATATTTACTATCCTCATTAACATGTCCTTAACGATAGTGGAGCCTCTAGTGCGTAGAGAGTCACCACAAGCTAATTCTCTGCTCGTCCCGGCCTTTACTTGATCCTTTGCTCACTTTCTGGTGGGGGTAAAAATAGAAAAAGCTTGTAAGGGAGTAAAAGTTAAGGCCCTGACTTTACATACCCAGCATTGGGTATCATAACAAATTCTTGAGTATGTGGAGAATAATCAGGAAGGGCAGACAAGGTCATAGTGGTGGACATGAGCATAGTGGAGGTGGTAGATAAGTCATGAGTGCGAGAGAATAGACCATACTTTCTCGATCTATCCCTACCTCATCCAAAACCAAGTCCTTGTCTTGCTATAAGCGATCTATATAACACATACAAAATTGAAAATATAAGACATATGTTAGCTAAATAAACACATAGCATATTTAGCATAATAATAATTATTTAATTCTTAGAATAGTTTAAATGACTAAAAAAATTTAGGTAAAATCTTCCTTTAAATTAAGAGCCTCTATAAAAATTAATTCAGTATTTCAACACAAATAATTATTTCATAATCATAATTATTTAATTTAGAAAATATTTTAAATAATTTTAAAATAATTATTTCAAAGAATATTTATTTAATTTAGCATTTTAGCACACATGATAATTATTTATCAAAAATATTTCACTAATTAAACACTAATAACAAACACATGCAGTTATGCAAATTAATTAGTTAATCTTAAAAATTATTCTAGAGTGTACAACACAATAGTACACAATTCGAATAATGGGAAGGAATTCTAAGCTTTTTCCCAATCATGTAATCTCATCCTATAATTCTATCCAAAAAATTTAAACATCTAATACTTAAGAAAACATAAAGTTATAAAAAAAGTACAATGTATATACTTACAACACCACGAAGCTCAAATAAATGAATGCATCAGAATGGAAGCAATTCATGTGCTCCAAATGAGATTTTTAATAATTCAAAATAAAAAAATAAGTTAGTTAACTAACTAAGAAATAAAAAGCTTTAAGTAAAAAAATGAAATTGAAAAAAAAAAAGCTAACAAAAAAATTAAACTAATTAAAATGTTAAATAATATACCAGGAGCACAATGGTAGTCTCCAATCATGAAATAGAAGCTCTGATTGTGGTGAAATGGCAAAAATAAGCTTTGGAGGATGAGAGAGAATGAGAGCGAAGAGAAAGAGAAGGAAGAAGAAAATGAGGAAAAAGAAGAAGCAAACTTGCATTTTAACGATCTGAATATTTTTTATTGACAGATTTTCTATCGTAAAAAGTTAATGAAACGATTTATTTCATTTCATTAATCAAATATTATCGACAAAAAATCCATCGCTAGAAAATTTTTTTTAAAATGTGAGCCTGCTTCTTCTTCATCCTCATTTCGTGTATGTTTCTCTTTCTTCGTTCTTTCTTGCTCTCTCTGCCATTTCACCACTGCCGAGGCCCCATTTCACGATCTTAGACTGCCATTGTGTTCCTGATATGTTTTTTAATATTTTAATCGGTTTATTTTTTTAGTTTAGGTTTTTTTTAGTTTCATTTCTTTAGTTGAAATTTTATATTTTTTAGTTAGTTAATTGAGTTATTTTCTTTGTTAGAGTTTGAAATTTTCTAAAATGGAATAGAAGGATTGGATTACATGATTAGGGAAAGCCTTTGAGTTCCTTCCCATTATTTGAATGGTGTTTTGTGATATTATGCGCTCTAGAACAATTATTAGGATTAACTTTAGAATGCTATGATTATGCAATTCATTTTAGTTATACTGTAGTGTTGAAATACTGAATTATATTTCAAATTAAAATACTGAATTAATTTTTATGGAAGATCCAAATTTAAGAAAAGACTTTGCCAAAATTTCTTTTATAATTAAAATGTTATTAAAATTAAATAAGTATTGATATGAAATGTGTCATGTATTTATTTAGTTAATATATGTCTTATATTTTCAATTTTATATATGTTATATAGATCAATTATGGTAAGAGAAACATCTAGTTTAGGATGAGGTAGGGATAGACCGAGAAAGCATGGTCTACCCCCTTGCACCCATGCTCTACCTACCAACTCCACTGTGCCTGCGTCCACTACTCCTGCAAGTGATGGCTCCTCCGTCCCTCCTGATCCACATACCTAAGTTTGTTATGATACCCAACTCTAGGTATCATAACTTAAGATCTCAATTTTCATTCCTCCAACAGGCTTCTCCACCTTTACCCCTACCTCTTGAAGGTGAGACCCATAGTCAACTTGCTTCTGCGCCTTTCCTTACCCCTAGTTAACCTAGTTCACAAGATGCCTAGGCCTCCTTATCCACTTTTTCACAGCGCTCCACGAACCAACGAGTGTAGCTTAAATATGATAGTAAATCCTACTAAGTAATTTAAAATTTAAATTTATTATAAATTTTTAATTGTGGTAGAAAATTTAACTAATAAATATCTGATATAATCTATTATTTTATAACATAACTGGATTCCACCACGACTAGAGCTATGTAGGATTACCGAGATATTCGAGGGGAATTTCCACACGCTATCATCCCAATTTTGTGCAGCTCTTGATGCCACACAGGAGTTGTGATAGAAAGAGTGAAAGGTAAAATAATTATTATTTTTTTATTATTAGTTTTGATTTTCACTTGAACTACTGACTATTATGTTACATGTATATAGCGTATATTTATTATTGATCTAGGTGAGGAGGCTATCATTTACAGGACGTGGAGGACTAGGGTTGGCAAGTGCCTCCGTGATATATGTTCATGACATTCGCAAGAATGGCATAAGCATTTATTAGCTCACAAAAGAGATCCTCCAAGCCTTGAGGGCCCACTAAGACTCACTTGCATTTAAGGAGAAATAGGGGAAGACCTGGACAAGTAGAGAATCAGCCTGTGATGGCTCTTTGCACACTGGAGGTTCCACCACCTTCGAGAGCACATGGCTAAGAATGGTAAATATCGTTTTCTTCTTAGTTAATTTTTCTATTTTTGTATTAAATTATACATATATATATATATATATATATATATATAATTGCATGAAAATTCCTTGAAATATAGGAGAAGGCGATGAGTAGGCTGCCGACTTTAGGTGAGCTGTTCTAGGAGACCCACACCTGGAAGTGGGAAAAGTCCGAGTGGGTTTGATACGTGATCAGAGATCACATATGTAGGTACTTATAATTTTAATTTTTAATATTTTTAATTTATTATATTTATTATTATTTAAATCTAATATTTTTTATTTTTTCTAACTACAGCGTGAGTTCACCCAGTTGCTGACTAAGGCCTGATCGCAGCAATTGTAGCAGGGGAACGGGATCAATCTTACTAGCCCACCTATTAGTGATAATGAGGTATGCACCCACTATAAGGGGTGAATCTATAGGATGAAGGCCTCTTATAGCAGGTCATATACTCCAGGTTCTATGTCTGGAACTGAGCCTGTTGGGACCGATCCAGAGCCCATCCGTGATTAGGTCTATGCACTGAATGAGTCAGTGTAGAGGCAGCTTAAGGAGGTCAATTGGAGGTACATGGATATGTATGAGTGCCATAAGAAAAATAATAGGCATTGATCGTAGCAGATACAGTCCATGAAGCAGAGGATAACAATTCTGTATAGCTTTTATAAGCATATATGGAGCAGCAATTTTTCATCCGCTGCACCACCTCCTCCACCGCTTTCGTCCCCACCTCCACTACCACAACCTTCTCCACACCACCACTAGTCTGGAGTAGGAGACGACGACGAGGACGACGATAACGACATCTGGCATATTGATGATGAACAGTGTTTGTAGATTTTTGTTTTTGTTTTTTTTTGAAGAATTGTGTTGTAAATATTTGTGAATGATATTGTATATATTTTATTTAATTAATAATTTTTTTAATTTCTTCTGTATTTAAAACAAAAAATTAAATTTTTTATTTAAATAACAAAAAAGTTAAATTATTTATAATTATATTTATTAACAATTAAAATATTAATAAATATTTCTAAAATAAATATTTTTTTATTGATGAATTATCTATTAGTATATATAAAAAATACATCGGTATTATTCTGTCAATGACATTTTTTATGCTATTATTACCGACATATTTATGTTTATTCGGATGAATTTTATCTGTTGAAAAAATTATAAATTTACCAACAGATAATTCTTCTGTCAGTAATATTATTTATTTATTACCAATGCATCATTTATCAATGAAGTTTTTATCTCGGTTAATCCATCAGTAAAATTAATATCGACATATTTTTTTTTATTTTTCATCAGTAATTAATATATTTTTAGTAGTGAATGAACGGATAATGACAATCATTCCAATTTTTCAAATACCCACGGATTAATATAAAAAAATAAATTTCCGATGAAAAATAAAAAAATATTTATTTAATTCTAATTGACTTATGGATTTTTTGTCCATAATAGTTTGGCACAATCTGGCAGGAGCATTTATCGGCATCTTTACTGTGGAATAATTATTGGTCAGTAAATTCTCAAGTCAATCGTATATTTAATTTCATTGATGGATAATCCATCAGTTTTTGATGAATTCCTAGTAGTGTGTCCCCTCGAATCTCACTATTCACTCAAATTAGGGTTCTTGTGATTCTTCAACCACAAAATTGGAAGTATATCAAATTAAATTATTAAAGCCACACTTAGCTTTCTTTACTGTAAGTTAGGGTTTCCAATTTTCCTTATTAATTTGTACAATGAATTTTTTAGCGGTTACTGTTTTTATAGGATTTTATCATCCAATTCCTTTTTGTGAATTTTATTGAAAGGTTTGCAATTTTAACATGGAATTAGAATTTGAAATTATGTGATTAATTGGTAATTGGTAATTGGTAATTGAAGTTGTGTCTTGTTGCTATGATGTTTAGCTTTCTTACACCCATGGTTATTAAACTCTTGATCTAGCACTTAACCTCTTACAAGTTTACGAAACTATCATACAAAAATGAGTTAATTAGTATGCAAACTCTATTTCTGATAAACTCACACGAGTTTAAGTAAAAACCCTAATAAAATTGGTAAACTTTCAATATTATTAGCGAATTTACAAGTTTAAATTTGTTTTATTTTGAATCAATTGACCTTAAAAAAAAATTAACAAAAATTCTCAAACAACAATTGTATATATAATATTAGAATACAACTTCCTCTAGAATTTTTATGCAAAATTTGTTTCCTAATCATATTATATGATTAGAAGTTCTAAAGTTTTATGTAAAATTTATTTTTCATTCACTTGCAAATTTTTCTTATCATTCATTCAATTTTAGACTAACATCATAAATATACTATTAAAAATTACTCCATTCAAAATATCATGACAAAATTATTTCTTTTTCACATTTTATGAATGATAATTTAAAAAAAAAACTCTCATATAGTTATTTCCTTTTTAATTTATTATATAACATAACATATTTATTGAAAATGAAATTGTGAAAGAGAAAAATAAAATAAAATAGATAAATTGTATGATTTTAACTTTTTTAGCAGGTTCCATATTTTAACTGAAATAAATATGAAAAGATTTCTTTTGATACATTTATTTTAATTATTTTTTATAAAAAATTGACTAATGAAACTCATATTTTTATTTTTCATTCATTTGTATTTAAGGACAAATCACTAAGAAATATATATTGATCATCATTGATTAATATTTTCTTTCAAAAGATTAAGATGAATATAAGTTCAAATAAACTTTATAAATAATAATAGAATATATTTATTGGAAATAAAATATTACATATTTGATTAGTTTCATTTCGAAGTTGATATAAGACATAAAAGTCTATGTCACTCAAAATGGGAGATTGATTTAATAATTTTAATTATCATATAAATCCATAAAAAAATAAAAAGAGTTAATTATATATTCTAGATGTATAGAAAGGGGAAGTATAAGTGATTTATTTCAAAAAATAAAGATAAAATATACAAGAAAAAGACAAAATATTAGAATTAACTTTTACATATTATTGTTCAATGAATTGTTTAATCAACCATTAAAAATTTAAGTGATAGAATATTTTTCAATACTTTTTTTATATAGAATATTCTTCGATAATTGTAATTAAAATATTATTACTTCATGAATTATTACATTTTTTATCATTTAAAAATTTGAAAAAGAGAATAACCATATAATAATTGTAAATTATAATTAATTTTGCAAATATATGTATATATATATATTAATCTAAATATGTTATTCAATTTTATTTCTACCAAAATATATTTTTTAAATTATATTTTTTTAATATATAAGCTCTTATAAGTTTGTAGGTCGAGTTTGCGATTCGAATTTAATGAGACTTTATGAGTTTACTTGAACTTTTGAGCTTGTCAATCTTATCTGCAAAGCATTATACAAACGCTACTATTGGTGTCAAAATAGTGAGTTAACTTGTAAAATTGTCTTCGAGTTTATGAGTTTAGATAGCAAAATCAAGTTGATTCACTCACAAACTTATTATGGATAAACTCGGATAAATTCGAGTAAACTCAAGCAAAATCACATAAATTGATGAGTTTATGATAGATTTTGGGTGTGTTTGTTTCAGTTTTTTTTAAAAAAGAATTTTAAAACTTTAATTTTATATATAGCTAAAAAAATTAAAATTTATTTTTTTTATAGGCTATTATTTTTAATTTATATAAACAAATTAAAAATAAATTTTTTTGAGAGTTTTATTATTTTTAAAAAATTATCTAAACATGAGAAAATTGATTTTTTTTTATATAAAAAAAGTGATTTTTTTGAAACAAGCACACCCTTTATGAATTTTGATGTGTTTCCTGCAAACTGTCAAAGTGGGGTGCCAAAACGATGCCGTTTTGTTCAACTCCCGAGCCATATTCGCGCGGTCTCATTTTCAGCCCCATTCATGAGTCTCTGCTCCGACATTGAGCCCTAGGCTTCGTCGCTAGTGCTGTCTCACTACCACCACCACAACCACCACCATATCACTTTGGCTTCGCATCTTACGTCCATTTTCGAGCTCAACACCGCCACAATCTACCATTGGAGCCATATCGCCGCTGCACGTTCCTTTTCGAGCCTGGCCCCTCGTTCACCCCGTTCCTCGTCGCTAGTGCTGCCCAGCCGCCTCTGTTCCTCCGCGTTCACCGTTGTTCCACCTTATTCTGCTTGGTAGTTCTTTTATTTGTGGTCCTCCTTCAACTATGTTAATTTGCTTTGTGTCTCAAATTGTTTATGCATAGATATTGTGAAATTTGGTCTTCCTTCAGTGGTTTTCAACTACCATGATATCTGTTCTTGTGGGTTGTGCTATGAGCTATGTATGTGGTTGTGCACATGTGCTATGTTTCAATTCAACTTTTATGCTGCAAAATATTTGTATTTGTGGGCTCATGCTATGTTCATTTTGTGGGTTCTGATTTTCTAAAATCTGCTATGCTATGTTCATTTTGTTGTCAATGTGTGTGCTTTGCGGTTGGAATGCTTAATTTTGCATTTGAGGTTATATTAGATTATATTTTTATAGTGTAATATTTTTATAAAATATGATTTTTAATAATAGGTAAACTCTTACTTAAACTCTTGAGTTTGACAACCTTGCTTACACCTATTTGACACTGAGCTCTTTGTTCTATCAGCACAGTTAGGATATTTGAAATTTCAGATGATACCGATCAGTTTTGAATTGATAACATGTACTTTAACTTAGACTAGGTTTTGATCGGACATATTTTTTTAGTTTTTGGGTCACAAATTGTGAGCTTAATTTGCTATTTCTTTTTTTAACTTTTAAAAGAAAAATTCTGAACAAGCTCACTTTTTTTATTTCTTATATTTGTTAAGCTATATTTCATTATGGAGAACATTGGAGGTGGAATTGATTTAACAGGTGTGAAGAGAAAGTGATCCTGTGATAGTGGCATTTTGTTAAAGAGGCAGTGGTTGAAGATCATTTTCTAAATATTCAAGAGCTGCATTGTTTAATTTTGGATTTTTCTTGGAGCATAGGCAAGCTAGACGACCCAACTTTCTATTTAATAGGATCAAAGGCATTGGTTCTTGCTGTGTAGCCATACAGTTAGCCATGAAATAGGTGCTCAGTAATTTAGCAGTATAGATTGTTGACTGCGGATGTTCAAGTGGTACATGAACATGGGAGAAAGAAGTGGCCATCAAACTATTGCAGATGATGGAGCTGGTGAACCTAGTGAAGGTGAAGTCAATAATGCTGAAAACTCTGGATCTCATGTTGAGGATGGGACTTCTGAGCCATATGTCAGTATGGAATTTGATTCTGAAGATGCTGCAAAGGCTTTCTATAATGACTATGCCAGACGTGTAGGTTTCACATCCAAAGCTGGCCCACATGGTCGCTCTAAACCTGATGGGGCAAATACGTATCGGGAATTTGTGTGTGGTGGGGAAAGTCTGAAAAGAAGGGTAAATGAAAGTTGTAATGCAATGATTAGGATAGAGCGAAAGGGTCAAAATAAGTGGGCTATTACAAAATTTGTGAAGGAGCATAATCATTCCATGACGAGTCCCAGTGAAGTGCATAGTCTTCGGCCACGTAAGCACTTTTCTAGCGTTGGAAAAACGATGCCTGAAACTTACCAAGGAGTTGGGCTTGTTCCAAGTGGTGTCATGTATATATCTATGGATGGGATTCATGGGAATCGCACTGAGAATATTCATGGGATTAGAAATATTCCTACAACTGCTGCTAAAACAAATCACCAAGTTAAAAATTCTACACCAGTGAATTATACTGTTAAGCTGCCTGTTCAGAAGAGGGCACTAGGAAGGGATGCTCAGAACCTCCTGGAGTATTTTAAGAAAATGCAGGCTGAGAACCCTAGTTTCTTCTATGCAATACAACTTGATGAAGATAATCATATGTCTAATGTATTTTGGGCAGATGCAAGATCAAGGACTGCTTACAGTTATTTCGGTGATGCTGTTAGTTTGGACACCACATACAGAGTATATCAATACAAAGTGCCATTTGTACCATTCACTGGGGTAAACCATCATGGCCAGACAATTTTATTTGGTTGTGCACTCCTTTTGGATGATTCTGAAGATTCTTTTGTGTGGCTGTTGAAGACATTTCTGACAGCAATGAATGACCGCCAACCTGTCTCTATAACTACTGATCAAGATAGAGCCATACAGACTGCAGTTTCACTAGTTTTTCCTCAAGCACGCCACTGTCTAAGCAAGTGGCATGTCTTGCGAGAAGGGCAGGAAAAGCTGGCTCATGTATGTCACATGCATCCAAATTTTCAGGTTGAACTTTATAATTGTATTAACCTGACTGAAACAATTGAGGAGTTTGATTCATCTTGGAATTCGATCATGGATAAATATGAACTCAGAAAGAATGATTGGCTGCAGTCATTGTACAATGCTCGTGCTCAGTGGGTTCCAGCATATTTCCGTGATTCATTTTTTGCTGTAATATCTCCTAATCAGGGATTTGATGGTTCTTTTTTTCATGGCTTTGTCAACCAGCAGACAACATTACCAATGTTCTTTAGGCAGTATGAACAAGCTATGGAGATGTGGTTTGAAAAGGAAATAGAATTAGATTCTGAGACGATTTGCACCACACCTGTTTTAAAGACACCTTCACCAATGGAGAAACAGGCTGCTAATCTTTATACACGAAAAGTATTTTCAAAGTTTCAGGAAGAGCTAGTTGAAACTTTTGTTTATACTGCAAACAGAATCGAAGAAGAAGGGGCAAATAGCATATTCAGGGTTGCAAAATTTGAGGATGACCAAAGGGCATATATTGTCACATTAAACCTTTCTGAGTTGAAAGCTAACTGCAGCTGCCAGATGTTTGAGTATTCAGGCATTCTTTGTAGGCATATCCTAACAGTTTTCACTGTTACTAATGTACTTACGTTACCATCCCATTACATCTTGAAACGGTGGACAAGGAATGCAAAAAGCAGTGTTGGATTGGATGAACGTGCTGGTGAATCACATGGACAGGACTCTCTGACATCACGGTATAGCAGTCTATGTCGGGAAGCCATCAGATATGCTGAGGAAGGGGCAATATCTGTGGAAACTTATAATGCTGCAATGAGTGCCCTCAGAGAAGGTGGAAAGAAAGTTGCTGTCGTGAAGCGAAATGTTGCCAAAGTTGCACCACGTAGTAATGTGACTGGTGGGACTGCTTACGATGACCGGAAAAACCATACTTCAACATCAGATACAACCCCTCTTTTATGGCCACGGCAAGATGAAATAACAAGGACCTTTAATCTTAATGATGCTGGTGCACCTCTTCAATCATTTGCTGATCTAAATTTTCCTAGAATGGCCCCAGTGTCTCTTCACCGAGATGATGGTTCAGATGAAAACATGGTATATGAAAGAGAACCTCTTCAGTTTTGTTTCGCATATTTACTATGTTCTTGGGATTGGAATAGGACTGGATGGCATATTGGCATTGAACTGGTCCTTGGGTTCTTTCATGTAGGTAGTTCTTCCCTGTATGAAATCAATGACGTGGGTGATGGAGAGCAAAGGCTCAAGTCCAGGGAATAGAGTAGCTGTCATCAATCTGAAGGTATGGTCATAATAATCTCAACAATGAAAAGCAGGCAGTAATATTCTTCATTTAGTTTAAAGTTGGTTGAGATAACTGTCCTTTGCATGAGAATTTTCTGGACTGAATTAACCCTTTTTGGGTATAAATATCTTCTGGAGTTCTGTATAACACTTCATTGAGGAATAATACTTTGCTTTTATCCCCTTGCAACATTTTAACAAATAACAGCTGGTGAAGAGCTCAAGTCCTTAACATATTTCAATTGCAGTTGCAAGATTACAGTAGGATTCCATCAACAGAATCTGAGGTTAAGTTTCAGCTCTCAAGGGTTTCTTTGGAACCAATGTTGAGGTCTATGGCCGGCATCAGTGAACAGCTCTCAACACCAGCTAATAAGGTTGCAGTAATAAATCTTAAGGTATGTGATTTTGTTTTCTAGATTTATCTCTCTTGAACATGTGTTGTCTGTGAGCATTATTGCTTTATTGTGCTGCCACTAGAAAAGTGGAGATCACTGCTGCCTTTTTTCTTCATAAAAATCCTTTAAAGCACTTCTCTTCATACTAAGTGGCTTTTTTTTTCTCTTAATAATATATATATATATATATATATATATATATATATATATATATTTCTTAATTTTTTTTTTTTTGGGGGTGGGGCGATATTTATATGTTGATTTGAATTTATGATGAGGAACACTTGCTGTTGATAGGCCACTAAGGAAGATAATTTTAAGTAATTTTGCAAGATATGAAAAGGGAAGGGAACTAATCAACTGTTTTTAACAGGCTGATGGCATAGGGCAGTGAGATTAGTTATTGGGAATTGTTAAGACGAGCATATTCACATTGGCTTATTAGAGACTATGTCAAACATTATGCTATAGAATGACATATTAGTGCAGATCATTTATAACATATGGCAAGGCATAAAACTTAATGAATTCGACTCTAATATCCTATAATTGGTTTTCACCTAATTCAGGTTAAAATATAATGAACATACGTAGGGAGATATAGTGAGTTTCATTCCTTAGTATCTCAAGACTGGAGTAATTGACAAACTTGGAAGCCATATTTTGATGTAACTAGCCCCTATATGGAGTAATAATTTTGTTCAATGTCGATTTGTCAGACATTTTTTCATGAAATCTTTGTGGAAGTCATGTGAGACCTG
This sequence comes from Pterocarpus santalinus, assembly GCA_031439595.1. Classification (NCBI taxonomy): domain Eukaryota; kingdom Viridiplantae; phylum Streptophyta; class Magnoliopsida; order Fabales; family Fabaceae; genus Pterocarpus; species Pterocarpus santalinus. Next base: position 5,078,000 of record CM062527.1, read on the forward strand.
TTTATTGTTAGGACTATATAGAAGAGTGTGTCTTTGTTTGTTCTCTCACTGACCTGTGCCTCCACCCTCCCGCAGAAAGTAGAAGGAAATATAAAGAGAACAACAAAACCAAAAACTTGTCGTAAATGATATCGCATTTCTTCTTTGTTTCAGGCACATATTTCTTCTTGTTTTAGTTGTAATTGTATGGATCCACTTCCTGATAAGTTTTTCTTTGATTCTCTCTCTATACTTTGATCAATGTTTAGAGTGCTAAATTCTTTAAACTGTTTCAGCTTCAAGATGCTGAGACAATTTCTGGTGAGTCTGAAGTCAAGTTTCAGGTGTCGAGGGACACATTGGGTGCTATGCAGCGATCAATGTCCTATATCCGTGAGCAACTTTCTTCTGATGTAAGTTATCTTATGTTATCTAAATATAACAGTGACGCCCAAACAAACTAATTGGTTACCTTCCTACAAATTCACAAGAGAGCTAATTAGTTTTCAATCCGAAGACTTAATAATCCTGTTAAAATCTGTTTATTTAAGTTTCTGTAGTTTTATGTTACAATTTACATTGTTATTTAAGAACTATCCGTTTTCTTATTGCAATTCACCTCAGTTTGACCTAAAATCTAATGTCACCGTGGAGTGCTTTCTCAATGGATATTAATGTTCATGTATGTGCTAAAATTTGGCAGGGCTATGTGCAGTCAGAGCCTATGTCGAAAAGGCAACGGAAGTGAAGCATCAATTTTTTATTTTATGCCCAGGTGGGTATGTGACTACTTATCTTCTTGCTGGCAGTGTGGTGACTAATGACTACCTAAATGGGGTAGAAAATGTAGTGCTTCTTTAATTTTGGTTAGTCTCTTTTTCAATGTAAGTTTGTTGTCTAACATATTTGTACATGTATCATATCGTAGGCACTGATTTGTTTTTATAGGAAGCCTTCCCCCTCCACCTCTAGAGAGGGGCATTCTGCCATTCTCTAAACAACCAAGAATAATGAGTAGAAATGGGTTTAAGATTTGGCCAAAAAAAAAGAGGCATAATTAATGGTTAGTTTCATTCTAGGAATTATATCCCAGTTTGGTGGCAAAATTACGTAATGAGTAATTTACAAAATAAAACCATGACTTAGGTATGAATGTTTGATTATTTCGTTGTGGTATCATGTTCTGAAAATTATGAAAATTTTAGAAATGAAGCGTGATAACAAATCGGTCTCCAGACTATATTACAAGGTGCTATTTGGCACTTCAAAAGCAGTACCGAACTACGATCATAAAAAGTCAGGCCAAATTAGTCATGGAAGTCGTAAATTTGGAGGCAAGCATTTTCGGGCAAAAGATATGTTGAAGTTGCATTTTCGAAAAAGAAAAGGAAAATAAAATTACTGCGAAATAATACGATTCTTAATGGAGAAATAGCAAATCAGGAGAACTATTTGAACAATACAACATTGTTAAATTGTTAATATTCACTTGTGGGTTGACGTTCATTTAACTTCTATAGTGTTTGATGTCAAATCTTTTATCAAAATGGGTGAACGTATCTGTCTTTATTCTTTAATAATATTCGCATTGTCAAATATTATGTCAAGTATCATGCTTTAAACGATCGCCGAACCGTTTATAAGAAATATGTTTCATATAAATGGCTTTTTCATAAATCGTTGCTCAATTCCAAATGTAGCATTTCATAGAGAGTTGGATGACAAAATAGTTGCTACAAAATCATCCAGTGATCTCAGCGAAGACCCCTTTACTTCACCTTTCTCTGTTGTTGCCTCCCTTATATGCACTGCAATCTGTTTTGCCTTCTCCTTCATCTCCTTTCCCTTCCCTTCTTGGTCCATAACTGTATCTATCACCTTCTTCACCTCCTCCCCAGAAATGACACTTTCCACTGTTGCTGTGAGCATCACACTCACCCCCATTTCTTCCACCAACATCTTTGTATTATATGCCTGCTCTGCTGCTAGTGGCCACCCAATGATGGGGACCCCATGGCTTAGGCTCTCCAGCACAGAGTTCCACCCACAATGGCTTAGAAATGCTCCTGTTGCTCTGTGTGATAGAATCTCCAATTGGGGTCCCCATTTGTGCACCAACAAGCCCCTCTTGCTCTCCCTCATCCTCTCTTCAAACCCTTCTGGCAACCATTCAGCACTGAACTCTCCATTTATGTCAGAACCAAAAGGTGGCCTTATAACCCAAATAAACGGTTTCCCACTTTGTTCCAACCCCTCAGCCAACGCCATCATTTGGGAAGCACTGATGGTGTTCTGTGATCCAAAAGAAATGTAAAGAACAGAATCCTGATCCTTCAGATCGAGCCACTCAATGCATGCTTCAATAGATATGCCAGGCACTTTCCCTGCACGTTGTTTGGAACCCTTGGATATAGCTGGTAGCTGAAGAGGACAAACACTCCAAACATGAAGTTTAAGATACTTCCTCAGAAGATCCAACCCCAAAGGCTCTATCTCCTCAATGGTGTTGCAAATCCACCCATCAGACTTCACAGAAAGTGCAATCTGGGGAGGGAAGAATTTGGACCAATCATCACTGCCATCAGCTAGTCTTACCATTCTATGCAAGTGAGAGCGATGGAACCTGTAGTTTTGACGGAACCCCGGAGTCCAAAACTCCTCAGAATCTGTTTTTCTATGGGGGAGATGGGACCATACTGAGACATAACCCAAAGTTCCATAAGCGCCACATGTGGTGAAGGTTATGTTCTTGGTGCCACAGCTCTTGGCAACATTGGTAACCCACCCAAGGAACACATCAGATATTATACAAAGAGGAGGGTGACCCTCTTCTTGTGTGATCTTGGATATCAAGTTGCAAAGAGGGTCCTCAAGGCTTGTGGATGCATGAAACAGTTTGATGATGCTGGTCAGTGGCAGCTTCTCTGTGTTCTCTATGTCTGGTGGTAGACCATGTTGGCTACAATTGAAGGGTAGCTCAGCAAGGTGAAGATCAGTAGAAGATGTGGAGGAAATGGCAGATTTGAGGTATTGAATGTTGAGGGGAGTGGTGGCTATGGTGATGGTGAAGTTGGTCCTTTCCTCGATTTGCCTTGCTAGTGCTAGGAATGGGATGAGATGGCCGTGTGCCATGAATGGTGCCATCACTATGTGCCCATCCTTCTTTGCAACCTCTGCCATTGGACGATGGTGTCTCTTTGGTTTGGCACGAGACTTAACTCTTTTCTTATACAAAGAAAAAAGCGTACAAAAAGACATAAGAAAACTGAAGAAGTATGTTCTTCTAGTAGTGCAAGGTTGTTGTGTTTTCGGCAGAAGAAACGTGTGGATTACCATGATCCACGTAGACGTTTTTGTTGGTAAGAATCCATGTTCGATATTTATTCATGTAACCGCAATTTTGGCTGTGTGGACCTGCATTGGAGTAAGTTTCCTTCGGTTTCTGAAAGGAGCGTGAATGGTCTATTGGTCCTCCATGTCATGCTAATAAAGAAGACACGGATTCTGACTTTGGTCTTACTTTTACCTTGGAATATTTTCCAAAAGCTATAAATTACAGTTATTAGAAATATTTGTATTTATTATTATATGGGACTTATACTTGTTAGTCCAAATAGTTGGGTGCTTATTTTTTTTATTTTTAAAAATAAAGTTTTAGGTTAAAGTTATGTACACTTACAAAAAAATTATTACATGCTAAGTTGAGATATATGTTTTTAAAAAAAAATTGTCTTATCGTGTGCCTTTCAGTTTATTTTGAATACTCGTAATGTTCTAACTTTTTATCTCATCGTGAATATATATATATATATATATATATATATATATATATATAGAGAGAGAGAGAGAGAGAGAGAGAGAGAGAGAGAGAGAGTATCACATGAGAAAAGTGATTAATTATGAAAATGAAAGGAGTAAATTTTAACAATTAAATCTTATGTGAATAATCAAAATTAAAACATAAAGTCACATAATTTTTTTAAATGATCATATGACCATTAAATAACTTTAAATCTTAGCCATTTATGTATGGTTATACGATCCAAAATTTGATCCTCTCAATCTTATAATAAGCTACTCCTCGTATATAATATGCTTTTTATATATATCTTCAGTACAACATATTACCTTAGAAAACCATAAGGATAACGGTGCCTAAAATTTAAAGAAATGTAAATTCAAGTAGTTTATTTTATCATCAAACTTTAACATTTATATATCTTTAACATATCGTTATTTGTTTACTTGAATACAATTTTGAACATTTCAAACATTACCATTTCTTTTTTTTTTTTTCTCTAAAAATTATCTTCAAATATTATATTATGCTTATGTAAGTGTTGTTGTCTTGGCAATGTCCGTTGCATTTGGGATTATTGTTTTGTCTATTATAGTCTCGGTTGAGTTAATTGAACAGTTACGTCTTATATATGTGTGTAGTAATGATAGGGAACATACAAAATCGTGACATATATATGTACTCAGTGATTACTCAGAAAGAAGAAGCAATCATTTTACTCAACTATAGCATTATATGGTATCAGTTGCCAAATTGCTTAACCGCATCTCTTGATCCAACTCAACCATGACTTCTGCTAACTCCAATCCTAATCCCAATCCAAACAACACAGTTCGTGTAGCTGATCAACCAGGTTCTGTTATTGTCTTGAACAATCAGAATGCCACTAAACTTACAGGAAGCAATTATCCTGTTTGGAAAGTGCAAATGACTGCACCACTTGTAGGCTATGATTTATTTTGCTTTGTTGATGGTTCATCAACCTGTCCAACATCAAATAATCACAATTACACTTATTGGAGGCGTCAAGACCAACTTATTCTTCATGCCATTATCACCTCAGTAGATCAGCAAGTGATTTCCTTACTTGGCAATGCCAAGACTTCCAAGGATGCTTGGGACATTTTGAATAAAGCATTTGCTGCCAAGACTAGGCATCGCATCATGCACCTCAAGGAGCGTCTCTCTAGATCAGTGAAAGGCTCCAAATCAGTAGCTGAATTTCTTCAAGGCATCAAATTAATTGCGGATGAACTTGCTATTATCAACAGCCCTGTGGATGACATTGACTTGGTTATCCATACTCTCAATGGTCTTGGTTCTGATTTCAGAGAGGTTGCTGCTGCACTTTGTACCAAAGAAACTCCAGTGTCTTTTGACGAACTACATGATATACTAACTGATTTTGAAGCTTACCTTCAGAGGAATGACAATACCTCTGAGTCACCTACTGTCATTACTGCCAATCATGTTCACAAAAGCAAGTCCTCATCTTCCAAGACTCGTTACTCATCCTCATCTGGCAGAGCTACATCTCCACCAAATTCACAGCGTGTCACGTGTCAATACTGTGACAAACCAGGACACATTGCAAAAGTGTGTTATAAACTGCATGGCTATCCCCCTAGACCAGGATCAAAGCCAACTGCTCATCATGCTCATGCGTTTTCTACTACATCCAACAATGATTGGATCATGGACTCTGGTGCAAGCCATCATATTACACATAACCTTGATCAACTACATATTTCTACCCCCTATCAGGGTAGAGATCGATTGGTTGTAGGTGATGGTTCAGCCTTACCTATCTCTCATACTGGTAACTCTACACTCTCCACATCCACCTAACCACTTTTCCTCAAAAATATATTGCATGTTCCTTCAATTTCTAGAAAACTTTTGTTAGTTTCTAACCTTTATAAATCTAACCCCATTTCGGTGGAATTCTTTGCTGATCATTTTCTAGTGAAGGATCTGAAGACTTGGGTCCCAATGTTCAAAAGAGTGCATAAGGATGGTCTCTACAACTTCCTAGATAAACCGCAGCCTCATGCTTTCTTATAGACCCTCTCCATCCCATGGCATCATGTTTTTGGTCATCCTTCCCCGGCATATTTCATCATTTGCAGTCCAAGCATCAAATAAAGTCGAGCACTCCATCACCATGCATCTCATGTAGCTGCTCCAAGAATCATAAGCTTCCTTTCTCCATTTCTAGTATTAAGAGCTTAAGACCACTTGAATGTATTTACACGGATGTATGGGGTCCTACTCCAATTAGGTCCTTAGATAATTTTCTTTATTACTTAGTTTTTGTTGATCATTTTTCAAAGTATATTTGGTTGTACCCGTTGAAAAATAAATCGGATGTTTCTCTTCTTTTTCCCAAATTCAAGTCCATCGTCGAAAAATATTTCAATTTGCCAATTATTTCTCTTTATTCTAATAATGGGGGCAAATTCATTAAGCTTAGACCTTATCTTGCTCAACATGGCATTTCTCACTTTACCACACCTCCACACACACCTGAACTCAACGCTTCAGCTGAACAACGACATCGTCATATTGTTGAAACAAGTCGAGCACTTTTGCATCACACATAGCTTCCACCATATTTTTGGTCATTTGCATTTCAAATAGCAGTATACTTAATAAATCATCTTCCTACACCTCGTCTGCACATTCAGTCACCTTATGAAATTTTACATTCACCATCTCCAAATCCTCTCCATTTACATGCATTTGGTTGTTTATGCTTTCCTTGGTTGCTTCCTTATGTAAGTCATAAACTTGAATCACGTTCAATCCCATGCATTTTCATAGGTTACTCATCATCACAATATGCATACACTTGTCTTGATCCAATCACAAACAAAGTATACACCTCTTGTCATGTCACCTTTTTTGATAACTAATTTCCTTATCCTTCTCTAACCTCCTTCAAGCCAACTCAATCCAATCTAACCACCTCACCCTCAAATCAGTCACTGCATCAAATACTCCCAATTTCCCAACCATTATCCTCATCTACACCTAACTAACTAGTGGAGCCTCCTTCTGCACCCTTAATAGAGGCATCACTGCCTTCCTCTTCTTCATCAGGTAATGATAATCCTTCATCATTCACCTTACCTGCTCCAACTACAAAAAAATCCAAACATAATTCTAATCCTTCTCCAAGGTACTCTATGTTCACTCGATCAAAGAATAACATATTCAAACCGAAACGTGCCTTTGCTGCCACCAAACATCCTTTACTTGAAAATCTTCAACCTTCCAGTTTTAGAGAAGCCATGAGACATTCTCATTGGCGCCAGGCTATGGCTGAGGAATTTGATGCACTTCTCAGGAATGGCACATGGATCCTTGTGCCTCCACCAACGAATCACAATGTTATTGGCTGTAAGTGGATTAATCGCATCAAGCGCAATGCAGATGGCTCAATTTCCTGCTACAAAGCAAGACTTGTAGTAAAAGGATTTACACAAATTCCAGGAACTGACTTTCATGACACCTTTGCTCTAGTTGTAAGGCCACAAACTGTCAAGCTTATTCTTACCATAGCATTATCTCATTCTTGGCCTATGCATCAATTAGATGTGAACAATGCCTTTCTTCAAGGCGTCCTAGCATAAGAGGTTTATATGACTCAACCTCCAGGATTCAAACATAATTTGCATCCTGACTGTGTTTGCAAGTTGAACAAAGCAATTTATGGGCTCCGTCAAAGTTGAACAAAGCAATTTATGGGCTCCATCAAGCTCTTCGTGCGTGGCATGAAGCATTGAAGTCATTTGTCATATCTTTTGGCTTTCACACTAGCAGAAGTGATCCATCTCTATTTGTCTATTCAGATGGAAAAATCAAAGCTTATTTTTTAGCTTATGTTGATGATCTGTTGGTTACTGGAAACAACTGAGTTCTTGGATTCATTTATTAGATCATTGGCTGCACGATTTTCCTTGAAGAATCTAGGAGCTCCTCATTATTTTCTTGGTGTTGAGATTAGTCCCACTTCCTCTGGTTTATTTCTTTCTCAACACAAATTTATAAGAGATATCCTTGAGAGGTTTTATATGGATGGTGCCAAACCATGCTCTACACCTATTTCCTCTACTACTAAATTGAAACTGTATGATGGCTTTGCTTCTACTGATGCAACAGAGTACAAGCGCATTATTGGTGCTCTCCAATATCTCAACATGACTTGACCTGATCTATCCTTTGCCATCAATAAACTTTCTCAGTTTATGCACAAACCCACTGCCATTCACCTTCGACATCTCAAGCGCCTACTTAGGTATCTCAAGCATACCATTAATTTAGGACTTCAATTGCACAAGTCCACTTCATTCAATATTGTCACTTATACTGATGCTAACTAGGGTGGAAATTCTGATGACTACACTTCAACTTCTGCTTACATCATTTTTGTTGGTGGCAATCCTATTTCATGGAGCTCCAAGAAGCAAAGGACTATGGCTAGGTCTTCTACAGAAGCAGAATATCAAGCAGTTGCTACTACTACATCTGAGATCATGTGGTTACAAAATTTACTAACTGAATTGCAAATTCACATATCTTGGCCTCCTCATTTATTATGTGATAACATTGGTGCAACTTATTTATGCTCTAATCCAGTTTTGCATTCACGGATGAAGCATATATCACCTAATTATCATTTTGTTAGGAAGCAAGTTCAACAGGGCAATCTCCATGTTTCTCATGTTTCCACCAAGGACCAAGTTGCAGATTTATTGACAAAGCCTTTACTTGAGGCCAAGTTCGAAGCATTCAGAGTCAAGATGCAAGTTTCAGATGGAAACTTCCTCTTGAGGGGGCGTAATACAGCCTCAGCAGATTGAATTTGAATTAGTCAATTCGATTGCATTATTCCAGGATATTAGAACTAGTATGCTTAGTCTTAGCTAGCTGTTATATTGCATCATATCAGAATCAGTTTAATCCTTATCCTTACGTAGCTGTTGTAACTCCTAACTATTCTCTAGGAACAATCTTCTGACCTGCTAAGTATATATGTACTCCGTGATTACTCAGAAATAAGAAGCAATCATTTTACTCAACTATAGCATTATAACATATACACGACACATACAATAAAACCAAGAAAAATGACAAAAATATTTGGTCTTACATGATCATTTTTTTTTTTCAGGTTATTTTTATCCAGAAAATTACTTACCAACATATTGTTGAAAATGTTGATAAGTTCTTACCAGTGTTTTTTAGTAATATGCTGGTAAGTTTTTGGAAAAAGAAAAAAGGGATGCTAGTAAATTTGTCCAAGATGTTAGTAAATTTTTAGAAAAAAAATTTAAATAAAAATAACAATGATCATATGAGACGCTGATAAATTTGCCACAAATATTGGTAACTTTTTGGACGAAAAATTTGTTGAACAAAAGTAATAATGATTATGTGGGACATCGATAAATTTGCCCAAAATACTCGTAAATTTGCCAAAAATACTGAAACTTTCTAGACAAAGAGAATTTGAACAAAAGTAACAATGATTATATGAGATGTTGATAAATTTGCTCAAAACGTTAGTAATTTTCTAGAAACAAAAAAATTGAACAAAAGTAATAATGATTATGTGAGACGGGGATAAATTTATCTCAAATACTGGCAACTTCGTTAAAAATATTAGTAACTTTTTGGACGAATAAAAAATCTCAAACAAAAAAATAATGATCATGTAAAGTTCATTATTCAAGTATTTTTATCATTTTTCTCATTTTTTTCGGTATGCATAATGTAATACGTTACAAAAAATACACTCAATAAGGCTTCTGGTGGTTGTCTGGTTGAAAAAATTAATTGCAACCTCAGTTATGAAAGACCCTTGGAGAGGCAATGTATTCTAGTAATAAAATACCTATTAAAGTGAATAACGTTTTGAGAGTTGAGACACATCCTTTAACATCTATTGAGACAATAGAACCGGCATATAAACATATACATCTTCTTTGGAATGATAAAGGTAGATGAAATTAAATTTAATTCTATTAGTAATTGAATTTAATTATATTATAATTTAAATTCTTATATTTGAAATAAACCAGTAAATTATATAATTGAATTTATTAATAATATTTGGAGTGTATATAAAAATGAATTAAATTATTTATTTTTATTATTTTATCCTTAATTAATAGAAGAGGGAAAAAGGGAAAGAGTGATGAGATTAAAAAAGAGAAATATTAAATAGAATTAAGGAATATTTTTGATATATCATTATTTAATATCAAATCTATTATAATAGAAATTATAAATCAGACCTATTTTAGTCTGATTTATTTTCAAGCTTTTTTAAAAAATTAAATTCTATTCATATTTCAATTCTATAGCATTAGCTGGTTCCAAACCAAGGAATTGAATTCAATTTCTTGGATTTTCAAACATGAGATAAAAAAAATTATAAGACTAATTATATTAAATGATAAAAAATTATAAATACTAAATATAGAGTGATATGTGTGTAAAAAATAATGAAAAATTGAAAATTATTTCTGAAATGGTAAGAACAAATATATTTTATTATGCAATATTGATGTGTACGTTTTCAATTATGACAACAAAAAATGTAATTAAAATATGAGAAAGAAATTATTCATATTCAGATAGTACACATTTAATAATGCAAAACAACATGTCAGTATCTTAAATTTCTCCTTTGAGCGTTCCAACTGATCAACGTGAGGAGAAGATTTTGAGGATGTTTACGACGGCAAAGTGACTTTCCTACTCGTGATAAATATATTTTCCAAGTGAGAAGACATATTTGAAACAAAAATAAAAGAAAAAATAAAAAGAATTCCTAAACTTGCACTGGACATCACCATGTAACGAATTATTGGCCATACATACAATTGGCATATACTTATCAGATCCTCATAGTATGACATCATTCATCAGCACTGTCCCACAAATTGCAACCTACAAATTCAAAATCTTACATCATTTTCAATTACTTCTAAGAGTGAACTTTGCAGATTCCAAATCTTTAATCTCGAGACTGATCCATTAGGCGCTAGGGATTAGGTTGTTTGCAATTTCTTTTGGGGTCTGAAAGGTGATTGCAATTCTAGATAATCAAGATTCGAGATCCAAAATTAGTCAGGCCCATCACCCATAATCAATTAGTAAGGTCCAACTCCGCTGACTGCCTGACCCATTGAACATGTGACGGGCTGACGGCTGGTGGGGCGTGAGGGATGTCAATAAACTAATAACTGGTAATGACAAAAAATTAAAAATAAAAAAAGAAACTAATAATTGGCATGGTGCAAATATGAGTTTGTGAATAGTATTAAAAAAATGTATATACTTTACTTCAAGTACATGTATTTTTTTAATTAGATATCCTAACCAATAATCATTGCTCCTAAGGTTCTGGTAAACCAAACCCATTATTTTTAAGTCCAGTGTAACATTTGTATGTGACTTATATGCTCTCCACTTTTATCTCCAACACTTTAACTATTATTTTAAAAATACAGTTAAAAGAGTTCGGAATATCCACAAATAAGAAACAGTAGTAATATAGAACGCCTATATTTTCTAGTTACAAGAATATTTAAAAAATGTTCTAGCTCCTGTAGTTAGGATTACGCTATAACAAAAAATTGTATATTTGGAAGGATTCAAATCTCATCTCATTTTCTTATGGAGCTATATTATTTGTATATAAAAATCTAGACTCATTTCCCAAAACCCATAATCATATCCACTATTAAAATAAGTGAGTTTTTTTTGTTTATATATATCTTTTTATTATTTCTAATAAATCTAAGGGTGCGTGTTGACACACTATAATAGAAAAATGAATATAAATACATTTTCTTTTCTTGTCTCCTAACAAAACATATAAATTACCGGAAAGATTTGTATTTTCCTTTACTCAAAATTATCAAAATTTTCTATATAGAAAACAAGGTTCTAAATTAACATTTGATTGCACATTTCACACTCTTGGTTGACAAAATGGTTCTTACAAAATCATCCATTGCTCTGATGGAAGACCCCTTCACTTCACCCTCTCTGATTTTGCCTTTCTCATCTGCAATACAATCTCATTTGCCTTCTCCTTCATCTGCTTTCCCTTCCCACCTTCTTGGTCCATAACCATTTCAATAACCTTCCTAACCTCATCCCCATAAATGGCACTTTCCATTGTTTGTGTGAGCACCACACTCACCCCCATTTCCTCTACCAGCATCCTTGCATTGTATACCTGATCTGCTGCAAGTGGCCACCCAATTATGGGCACGCCATTGCTGAGGCTCTCCAACACTGAATTCCACCCACAATGGCTTAAAAATGCTCCTGTTGATCTATGTGATGGAATCTCCAATTGAGGTCCCCATTTGTGCACCAACAAACCCCTTTGACTATCCCTCATTCTCTCTTCAAGCCCTTTTGGTAACCATTCAACATTGAAATCTCCATTCATGTCAAAACCAAAAGGTGGCCTTATAACCCAAATAAATGGTTTCCCACTCTTCCAATCCCTCAGCCAACGCCATCATCAGGGAAGCACCGATCGTATTTTGTGATCCAAAAGAGATGTAAAGAACCGAATCCTAATATCTCAAATTTAGCCACTCAATGCAATCTTTAAGAGCTATGCCAGGTTCTTTTCCCTGCATAATGTTTTGAACCCTTGAGTGCAACTGGTTGCACAAGAGGACCAACACTCCAAGCAGGAAGTTCAATATACTTCCTCAGAAGCTGCAACCCCAAAGGCTCAATCTCCTCAACCGTGCTGCAAATCCATCCATTAGGCTTCATAGAAAGTGCAATCTAGAGAAAGCATCGCTGCCATCAGCTTCTCTTAAATATCTATGCATGTAAGAGCGGTGGAATCAGTAGTTTTGAGGGAACCCCGGCACCCAAAACTCCTCGGAATCTATTTTTCTGTGAAGGAGATTGGACCAGATAGAGATGTAAGCCAAAGTTCCATAAACACCACAAGTGGTGAAGGTTATGTTCTTTGTGCCAAAGCTCTTGGCAATGTTGGTAACCCACCCAAGGAACACATCAGATATTATACAAAGTGGAGGGTGACCCTCTTCTTGTGTGATCTTGGATATCAAGGATCGAAGAGGGTCCTTAAGGCTCAAAGTTGCAAGTCCAAGTTTGATGACTTCATCCAAGGGCAGGTTCTCTATGTTCTCTACATTGGGTGGCAGTCCATGTTGGGTAGGATTAAAGGGTAGCTCAGCAAGGTGCAGATCATTGGTAGTGGGGGAAGAAGGTGTGGAGTAAATGGCAGATTGGGGGTGTCGAATGTTGAGAGGAGTGGTGGCTCTGGTGAAATTGGGCCTTTCTTGGATTTGCCTTGCTAGTGCTAGGAATGGGATGAGATGGCCATGTGCCTTCAAAGGTGCCATCACAATGTGTACATCCCTCTTTGCCATCGGAGCTCGAAGGGTATGTTAGGATGATTCAAGAGATTACTCTTTGGTTTCTGTTGAAATGTGTAGAAAATAAAAAGCATTAGATATATAAGCTGAAATAGAAAAGCTATTTGTAAACATACCGGCAGAGAAAAAGACACAATAGTAGTGGACTCACTTTTCTTTCTTTTTTTACTACTTATTATCTTCATATCTCTCTCTTCTTATATATTAACAATTAATCTACTTTCTGAATACAATTAAGATTTTTCAAGCTGGAATTAATAGCGTGGGGATCTCCTAGTAGTACAAGGATGTTCTGGCCCGGAGAAACATGTGAATCACCTTAATCCACGTTCTCGTGTTATTCATTAATTCAGCCAGTATTTCGATGATGTAATGGAGACCTGCTGCGTAATAAGATTACAGAAATTTCTTGTACAGATATAGATATATAACACACATTTAACTACATTTATAATTACATTAGCAGAGATAAAAATTAGATAAGTGTATCTTAAACTAAATTAACGAAATATTGTAATGTGTGTTATTTTAATATCATGTATTAGATTTGTTTTTATAGCAGGATCTTTTCAAATAAGTTGCCTTCTGTTTCTGAAAGTAAGGTGAAGGGTGTGTCATGTAATACTATTATATCTGATAGGATAGCCTCACATTCAGTTAGTTAGGCAGTTAGAGTTAGTTAAAGTTATGCCAGCCTGTCATTCCGTAAGCTATTGACTTGTATCGTGTATGTATATAACTCATCAGTGTATCAGTTGTTGAATACCAGAATTCATTCTCTTCTCATCAGTTTCTCTCTCTCTCTCTCTCTCTCTCGTTCTTCACCTCACTTCTCATCTCTGATCTGATATCTTACAATATTTTCTCAGTGAGAACATCTAAAGAAACATAAGTACAATTAAGTATTTTTTTTATCATTAAACTTTAACTTTTATACCGTGTTACTATTACATAACTTACTTATTTGAATACATTTGAATATTTTAAGTATTACCTTTTTTTTTTTTTTGTGTCCTTAAAATTATCTACAAGTATTCTATTGTACTTATGCAAGTGCTGTTGTTGTCTTGGCAGCACTTGAGCAGTTAACATCTTACAGATGTAATCTTGCATGCATGGAGATATAACCCACCAAAAAATGCACTTAGATAATGACTGCAAAAATCGTAATGGCAAGCCAGTTGACAGAAATTGCATATGGGAAGTGCTACGATGGTGCCTTCGAGTTTCTCGCAAGTGGCTGTAAAAATGATTGCAACCACACGAATGTAAGATGCACAGGAACAAAAGAGCTGTGGAGAGAGGCTATTTTTTATTTACCTTCTTTTCTTTAACTATCAGTATTTGGAGTTGATTAACTCCAAGTAATTTTATTCACAAAAATGCTACACAGCCAGTAATCTTTTGTTGGATTCTCCTGGAATGATATGGCATTAATGATGACCTTTAAATAAATAAATGAACCTCATCACTATATTCTATCCAATCACTCTTACAAATTCTATAAAAAAATTTGGTTAAATTTTTGTGGTATCTAGCATTGCTCTTTTGTTCAAAATGAGTTGATTTATTACGAGAATAAACGTCTCCTACCACTAATTTTTTTTATTTATAAAATTCAAATTTAAAACTTTACTTAAGTGAAATAAACATCAAACAAATACAAAATTCTTGAACCAATCCAAGCACGAATAGTAGAGGCTAATATATTCTAGAAATATCAATTACTAAAGGTGAGTTTAGTATGGAGAAAAAAAATGAAGAAGAATATTTCATATATTAAATTTATATGTAAATTAAATTTTCTCTTCTATTTTTATCTCCATCCTAGACTCACCATAAATGAAAAAAAAAAGTTTTGAGACACATCTTTTAACATCTATTGAGATAATAGAATAAAAATATAGATATAGAGAAAAAATATATAACACTAATTGTGATTGAATGACAAAAATATTTAAATATAATATAAATAAAAATATTTTTTGGACATAATTATTTAGGGTGTCAATCTATATTGGGTATGTATGTGTAAATGAGTGAAATTTATGTATATAACTAAAGAATTTGATGATAATATTATCACTTATCAATGCAACCACTTGATTCTCTAATCAAAGTGTGTAAGTTCCACACTTATTTGCAGATATATAAATCCTTAATATCGATGGACACTCAAAGAGATATGACTAAATATAACATGTCTCTAATGCAAAACGAGGTGTTTAGTATCTTAGAATTTATCCTTTCGAGATCAGCGTGTACAGCATATTTTTAAGGATGTTTGCAACAACAAAATAAAAAAGGAGAAAAAGTGACTTTCTTACTCGTGATAAATATGTAAATTTATTCAGTATATTCTTCAAGTTAAAGGACATATTTGAAACAAAAATATCCTTAAACCAAAATAAAAGCAAAAATAAAAATAGTTCCTTCGCTTGCACAGAACACCACCATGTTACGAAATTTATTCGCTATCGATGTAATTGGCATACACAAGTAGGTCCTCCGTCCTCATAACACGACATTATTCCATCAGCGCTATCTCACAAATAGCATCGTACAAATTCAAACAATTACATCATTTCTAATAACTTCGAGCAGTGCACTTTGCAATAAGGGATGTGCAATTTTTTTTGGCTGCTGGAGAATGAGGGATGGTTACAATGTGAATTTATGAATTTATGAATAGTATAAGAAAAAATGTATGTATACTTTACTTCAAGCAAAGGTATTATTTAATTAGGAATCTAAAACCAATAACCATGCTCCTTCCTGGTAAACAAAACCCATTATTTTATAGCATGTTTGACATGTTGTATTAGATATAATAAAATAAATTATTACAATATATTATGTCTTTATCAATTATTTGATATAAATAATATATTGTATAACTTTATTCATTAAAACTCTTTGTCTATATCAAAATAATAGATAAATTAATCAAATTTAGCGAGGTATGATTAGACTTAAGATTAGCTTTTAAAGTATCAAGTTTTCCTCACTCTTGGAATTTTTTTTTCAATTTTAATTTAAATAAAAATAATTACTAAATAAATAAACAAATTTAATGAATGAAAATTAAATAATAAAAATTATATAAATAAATAGAAATAATTATTTTTAATAGAAATGTGTAATTATGAAAAATTTATAATAGATATATTTAATATAAAAATAACTATTCATAATAATAATATATCACACAAAAAACTATTCATAACAATATAAAGATAAATGATAATTAATTATTAAAAATAAATAAGTTAATAATATTTTGTAATAATAATATTTAATATTTAATATAAATTATAATTATAAATTCAAAAATATTTAAAATGATTGTCATTAATAAATAAATATTTTCATTATAATATTTATCTTTTAGTTTAACTTTTAATAATTAATAAAAATTATTATTTTAATATAATTTTATTTTTCAATTTTTTATATTAGGGTGTAAGGTAATAGTAAAATATATTAAAATATCTAAGAGAAAGATAATATTATATATCTATTTTGTTTTTTCCAAAAATAAAAAATAATTATTAAAATATTGAAATAACTAATAAATAAATTGAATATAAATTTAAAATTTATTTTGTAAAAATAAAAAAATATTTGAAATATATGCAATTAATAAATTAAATACTTAAATAATGATATTTATTTTTAGTTTATAAACAAATTAATTTATAAAAATAATTTTTTTATAATTTTATCTTTTGTTAAATCTATATTTATAATTAGAATTATTTTTTGATAATGAGATAATAATATTATAATATAGAATACAATATCTAATATAATGTCCTATTAAATATAGTATTATGTTACAATTTTTAATATGTCTCATACTAATAGATCTTATATTACAAGGATTTTTATTACAAGATCTTATTCTATTATACGTACCAAATGGGTTCGTAAAATCAAAAGTAACATTTTTATGTGATTAAGTTTACAATTTTTTTTTTATCTTTAAAATATTTTTACCTCCAAATACTGTTGTGACTAACAGACTCTCTATAAAATTGCCTTTTATAGAGTTTGAACATATGTCCCTTCTCTAAAAGTATAAATTACTTATCACTGTACCCAATACTTGTTGGTATTAAGTCTACAATATGAGCTCATATTATTATTATGCTATAACAAAAAAAATGTAACATTGGATTTGGACGGATTCAAATTTCTTCTCTTTTTCTTGCAATTTTTTTTTTTTTAAATCTGAAAGATGTATAATTTCTCTTTGCTCTAAATTATTATAAGTGAAATACTTTTTATACATTCAAATCCCAGCGTAGTTCAAATATCCTTGTGTTATGTTTTCAGATTGAAAAAATAAAAAAAATATTTAAAAAGTAAGTAATTATAAATAAGTTTCACCTTAGATTTTGAGGGGTGCTGAGTGAAAGATGTCAAAATGGGTATGTGAAAATAATATATCCCTTATCAAAATTTTCGATGCAAAAAATAATATACTAAACAACATGAGAAATATATCCTTTTAACTTATGCTTTAGACACTATTTTGGATATAAAAAAATACGCACAATTAAAAACATTAGGTATATTTTTTATGAATATGGTGAATATAATAAAATAACTAGTAATAAATGAGAAATATTTGCACTAAATTTACCAGTGACATAACTAAAATTTTCCATATTCAACATGCTATTATACATATTTTCGCAAACTTGATTCCCCATATCAAAAAATGAATGTCTACAAAAGCCCTAGATAACACTACTGAATTGATTAACATTTGATCCTAGATTTGACGGATTCTAGGTTGATAAGATGGTTCTTACAAAATCATCCATCGCTTTGATTGAAGACCCCTTCACTTCACCCTTGTCTGTTTTTGCCTTGCTCATATTCAATACAATCTCATTTGCCTTCTCCTTCATCTCCTTTCCCTTCCCATCTTCCTGGTCCATGACCATTTCAATCACCTTCTTAACCTCTTCCACAGTTCGAGTCAGCTCCACACTCACACCCATTTCCTCCACTAACATCTTTGCATTGTATGCTTGTTCTGCTGCTGATGGCCACCCAATGATGGGTACCCCATAGCATAGGCTCTCCAACACTGAATTCCACCCACGAAGGCTTAGAAATGCTCCTGTTGATATGTGTGATAGAATCTCCAATTGAGGTCCCCATTTGTGCGCCAACACACCCCTGTGACTGTCCCTCATTCTCTCTTCAAATGTGTTGAATGCCACCGTTGGACTATCTCCTTCTTTCTTGAGATACACACAAGTGCAACTTTAGGACGCAAGGCTTGGTTCAAATTGACAAACCTGTAGTATTTTCTTAACCTAAGTGCTGTAAGTTCTTTTGACAATAGATAATTAATTAACTATTCCATTGAAATCACATGTAACACGGAATTCCTCTACCTTGCCAAATATTCAGTCTATATTCTATTCCTTTGATGAAAGGAATTGAAAGCAGTCCTGGTATTTCACATTTTCACTTATAATGATCAATGGCATCGACGGCTTTTATCCCTTAATGTTTTGATTTCCTTTTTTAAGGGTATATTGATCTGACTTTGGTTCCATCGACTTTCCATTCTTGTTGGGAGGAAGGTTAAATAGAATTTCCAAAGTCCAAACAACATCCCTGTTCCAAACAACAGTGCTGTTAAACATCAGCTTCATATTATTAATTTACACTACTTTTTTTTAATAATAAAATAGAACAATAAATTTCTAACACATTCTTTCTTTTCCTTTTTGCTCATAAGCAAATATTACATTGTTAAATGCTATATTGCCAGAATTTTGAACAGAATACAAAAATGGTTGTTAGATGGAATAAAATAGTATGACCCACTTAACACTTCAAAGGTCAACATTCATGCTACATCATTTTAGCATATAAATTTAGGCAAAAATTCTGGCAATATAGTATTTTCCCTTATGAGAATCAATTTTCATACATGATAAATTCTTAGGAGTAACAAACTTAAAACAAATATAAATGGGATAATGGGGCATATGCTAGGTCGGTCCTTATACACCTTCAATGTAATTTTTTTTCGCACAATAACAAAAATGATTTATTATTTTACAAAACTTAAGTTTGAGTTCAAAAATCACGTTTATATTTATTTTTTAAACTTTGTGGTACGGTAACGGAATTACATTTGCCTCTTAGACGTGGTTTTGAGTGGTTCCAAAACAAGCTCAAAACACTTCATAGGCAGATTCAGTTGCCTCTCATTCCTTTGATTATAATCCCTTCTCAGCCAGTGAAACTAGAAAATTTTACTTCAAACATGCATTGCATTATGCAAGAAAAACTTGTGGTGGTGTTTGGGCTAGTGGACTCGCTCACTTACCCCACCTAACTTAATCAAGTTTGGGCTTGAGCCATGAGCTGGCAATTAATAGGCTCAAGTCAAAATACTCATGGACCCACCCAAAATTGACCCCCCTCACCACATTGTCAAACTCTAGTTTCGAGTACAGAGAGCTGATTAGGCATTTGGGATTAGGTGCATGTCAAATCCATACAATTAGAAGGTTGAAGCCCAACTCCCATATTCAAGTCCAACTCTGGAACACTCACGTAGGTATGGGGAAAGTGGGTAGTAGTTGGTTAGTAAATGCATTACCATTATCCAGGCTAGTTTGACACTGCAAATGGGCCAGGGCCAATTGCACAAGCAAGATCCCAAATTTTGAACCTACAAACAATCCAAGATCCATCACATATCAGACTAGTGACCAAGAATTGAGGGTTGTTCAAGAGGTGGTTATGGAGGTAGGTGCCTTATTCTTTTAATTAAAGATTTTAAATTTAAGTCTTGAAAATGAAAAAAGAAAATTGTTAGGAGATTCTCTACCTTTTTTAACTACCTCTGTCTAATTGGATCGGATTAATTGAATTTTCAATAATTAGTGCATGAATATTAGTAGTTCTATCAAGAGAAAAAAAAAAAAAAGAAGAGGGTGTGTTAAATTGGTATGATATGGTATGATGTAGTTGATCAGCCCATATGGTTAGTTCTCCCACCCCAACTGCATTCCATTAATATACATGCATCGCATTTGCAACATCTTTCACGCTATCACTACACCTCTTAACAACCATCATTTATTTATCCTTCTTACATGAAATATTATTATAAAAAATTTGAAACCCCATTTTTCCTTCATGTTTGTGTAACTTGCTTACACTCTCTCTCTCTCTCTCTCTCTCTCTCTAAATCCAGGTGATTTCTCTCTCCTCTTGCTTCTTTTGCTCCAAACTCTGTCATTGATTTTGCATGTCTCTCCTCATCAATTCCCACCAAGGAGCTCTTGTTAAGTATCTTAGTTTTGTTTTTGGTATATTTTGGGCTAATAACACTGCTAACTGTGCCCTCTCTGTTGCGCACTCGCATTCTTTGGAATCATCGAATCACAGTTTTTTCTTCGTTAAAGTTTGCATCTTTTTGCTATTTTCTTCAACCCCAGAATTACTTTCTCGAAAAAGCTTGGAAATGTTGCCATTTCCTGCTTTGGAGATTTGTTCTTTCGTCACAGTTTAACAAATTTAATGTGAGGTTATGATGTATTGTATAATTGGAAATTTGATAGCTTCATATGAAATCATAATCCTTGTACTATATATTTTTGGTGCTGATATTTATATATTTGTTAATGGGGTCTGATGTGAATCTTGGTTTTTTGTTTCCTTGAGTTTCAGCCTCATACGTGTATTGGATCTTGCATATAATCCTTCAATTTGTTGCTGACACTGCTTGCTGAAGTGGGTGTGTCTCGGTTTTAAGGATGAAGGTCACTTTGGTTTCTCGAAGTGGAAGAGAGATAGTTAAAGGTGGCATTGAGCTCAGTGATTCTGTATGTCTCCGTACTCTCAATTGCTTTCACTTTTTCTATTTTTTTTTTTTATTGGGTCAAATTTTGTTATTTATTGTTATCATCAAAAGGGTAGTTTTGATTTCTTATTTTGATTTCCCCAAGTTGGATTTTATTTATATAATTATAATTATAATCCAAAACTTCCCCTCCTTTTGTGTAGCTTTTTAATTGGGAGCTCTATTTTCAAGAGTAATTTATGGTTTATCCCATTGTTTCTTTGACACAGGCTACTGTAGCAGATCTTCAGCATGAAATTCATAGGCGAAGTAAGTGTACTTGTGCTTTTTCCCTACTACTCTTATGTGTAAAATTATTTTTTCTATCAGGCTTATACCAAGATGGTGCTGAGATATTTCTACATATGGTTATAGTTATTATTTATGTGATGGCTAGATTTATGGAAATGTCTGATAGATTATTGTGTACTGTTTGATGATAATTGATTATCTTCTCCATTATGGCCTTATAGGTTTATTCAAATTCTCTATTCTTACTATTTAGTGTTTAAGAAATTTGTTGTTTTTAATGACTATAGCAGCATGATAACTGAGTAAGTTGCTGGGTTGTTCTTTCAAGTTGTAAACCGCACATTAAATTCAGTCTTTGAAGTTCCTTTGAACCTTGTATAAATAAAGCATGAGTAAATCCTCCTTTTCACACTATAAAATGACCATGAAGTCTTAGTACCAAATATTAGACCCACAAGTCTTTTTCAATAGTTTCTTACTTAAATCTAGTTCTAGGTTGCTGAACTTTTGAAACTTTAGAATGGAAAATTACGGCTTATGAAAGTTAACCCAATTCTTATTGGGTAGGAAAACTAAAAGAATTATTGGTGATAACACTAGTTCAATCCATTGAACTTGGAATGATAAAATGCTTGTCTGTAAGTGTATATCTAGGCAACACTGAATTTTATAGATCATGAACATGATTTATATGTTTCACTTCAACAGCCAAGAAGTATCCCTCAAGGCAGCGCTTGACACTTCCTGTCCAACCTGGTTCAAAGGAAAGGCCTGTGATCCTTAATTACAAGAAGAGTCTGAAAGACTATACAGATGGAAATTCTGGAACCTTAACTGTACTATTCAAGGACTTAGGCCCACAAGTTTCTTATCGTACCCTCTTTTTCTGGGAGTATTTGGGACCTTTGCTTCTATATCCAGTCTTCTATTACTTCCCTGTCTACCAGTACTTTGGGTACAAAGGTGAACGTGTCATCCACCCTGTGCAGACATATGCCTTGTACTATTGGTGTTTCCATTATGCCAAACGAATTCTCGAAACATTTTTTGTGCATCGCTTCAGCCATGCGACCTCACCGCTTTCTAATGTGTTTCGCAACTGTGCATATTACTGGACTTTTGGCTCGTATATTGCTTACTATGTCAACCACCCACTATATACCCCTGTAAGCGACCTCCAAATGAAGATTGGCTTTGGGTTTGGGATACTCTGTCAACTTTCAAATTTCTATTGCCACATAGTACTCAGGAATCTTCGCAAACCTGAGGGGGACGGCGCATACCAAATCCCACGTGGCTTTCTCTTCAATATTGTTACCTGTGCAAATTATACGACGGAGATCTATCAGTGGCTGGGCTTCAACATTGCTACACAAACTGTTGCAGGTTATGTTTTTCTTGTGGTTGCTACTCTCATCATGTCCAATTGGGCTTTTGCGAAGCATAGGCGTTTGAAGAAGGTCTGTTTTCTTTCCTTCCATTTTGCAGTTCATTAATTCAGTTTGCAATCTTTTTTTATATATGTAAAATATAACTGCAAGAGCAAAATGCATGTCATACACCTGAAAACTTTCTTGTAAAGGATTCTATAAACCTACTTTATAAAAGTAAAATAGTGAATAATTTTAAGTGTTCTTTTGGGTGAACTGTCAGATTTCAGGCTTTGAGGATTTTCAAAATTTTGTTGCTAACTTGATTGCTTGACTCCATTATGATGTTACTTCCATAGGCTGGTACATTACACTTGTTTATTGAAAATTCCATGATTGAAAAATACTGCTCCTTATCAGAGGGATGTTTGTGCTTGGCTATGCTAGGTCATCTGGATTTGGCTCTTGTGTTGTTTGGATAAATTTGTTATATGTATAGGCTGCATCAAATGCTATAAAATGAAGCATATTATTAGCATTTTCCACTCTTTGAATTTATTTTTAAATGATGAATGTTGCATTGTTGATGTATTTGCAGTTATTCGATGGAAAGGAAGGGCGACCCAAGTATCCTCGTCGGTGGATAATATTGCCCCCATTCCTGTAGAAGCCAAGGCCGCTGATGAAGTCACCACTTCTTGCTTGCAGGATTCTGTGAGATCAAGAATTGTAGTATGACGAAATTTTAGTGATCTATTCTCATCAGATGAGAGTCTGTCTTTCAATTTCGTAGAAGCTTTTTAGACTATGAATTTGATTTCCCAAATCGTTGAAGTAGTATCTTGCATAAAATTTGTAATCATTTCTAGATTATACTGTTGGGAATAATTGTTTCTTCAGAATCTGCATCTTGTGCTGATCATATTTGAGGTTGGTGTTTTTGTTTTGGCTGTACCTTCTTTACTGTGTCCACTATTTTATTCATTACTTACCATTTTGGGAAATGAAAGCCTAATTTTCTAGCTCATACACACAGCAATGCTGAGCCTCAAAGTTACTAGTCTACCACATCATATAGGGTGGTTAATGATTTTTAGTACTGTTTCATATGGTTTTTAGCTCAAACTAGAAGGTCATTTTCTGTAATTTATGCCCTTTATTTTTATATTATTTTTCATCAAAATCTTACTGCTTTTAGTGGTTTTCTTGTCTGAGTAAATTAGAGTTTACTAATTTTGAGAGCAAATTCTGATATAACCTAAAGCCATTAACCTTTAACCTTTAACCTTGCATTTTATCATGCGTCCGCTAGTAGCTCCTTTTCAAGTCGTTACACCAGGCATTACTGACATTTTGGTGCTAGTACATTGGTGGGAAATGATCCATTACATTTCATGAAATACGTTTTTATTTTTTTATTCTAATGAAACAGTTCTGATAAGGGACAATTAAGTTCCTTCTTTTCTTTCTTTTATTTTTGGAGTAACATAGAACTCCAAATTACAATCCGCGTTGCCTAATTTGTCTGCATCTCGGGGTTAAATGATCAAAGTATCAGAATGTTAAACAGTACCCATTCTTCATTGTGTAAACCCTTCTTTGTAGTGTTTGACAAGCATGATGTACTCAACAATCTAGACCTAACATTACGGATAGTGTTTATTTAGTAAACCCGTGAAATCCCGCTAGTATTGTTTTTTCAGATATAAGATATGATTGGTTTCTGTTAGAGAAATGATATTTGAATGTTTATTAAGTGACGCATATGTGACGTATACACCTAGAAGTACATGAAGAAATGAAGATACATGTAAAAAGAGGAACTTAAGGTGGAGGACTGTATGATTTGTTTACAATAGATTGGCGGACATAAAAACTAAAATGTGAAGCACACAGGGAAGTGAAAGTATATGCAAAAGAAGGAACTTAAGGTGACGGACTATATGATCAGTCTACGGTGGACTAGCAGACATAAAAACTAAAAATCTTAATCCCTGAAATAATTTTAGCAACCTTTTCTCCATTAATCAACTTTAAATACTCCACTATGTAATTTATCTTATGTGATTTATTGCCAGTCACAAAAAATCAGAGTTAATTTATTCTAAATTATTATTAAATAATATCCTTTAATTTGAAATGTGTATGTAAAATTTGTTCTTCAAAATTATTTTTTTACGGGACTAAAGAAATTTGAGGTGAAAACAAATTTAGACCTCACTTACTTAAAATTAAAAGTACATTTCTTAATTTTAATAAATTATTGCTATGGTGCTAATAAAAGGGAATTTAAAGGAGGTGATTTTAAATGATTTTAAAATTGATTTTTCCTTTTAATTCTTGATTGTTGTTTAACTTTTGCAAGAATATGCATATTTTGTTCAATTGAAATTTAACGAATCGTTAATTAAGAGTTGAAGAAAGAGATTTAGATATCTTTGAAGAATAATGAAAATATGATAAGTTACTAACTTATTCCATTAAGTTATAAACTAATTGTAGCAAATAATTGCATGATAAGTGGGAAAAGTAGTTTTAATTGCATATTATTTGGATCTCCACAACTTCAATATAATAACAAATTATAGGTCTCTTGAAATTAACCAAGATCTGAGAAGTTAACAAATTATTTAACAGAGTTATCAACCAATTATTGCAAATAATTGCATAATAATTGACAATAATAGCTTTAATTTTATGTTATTTTGATCCCTATAACATAAATTGATAGTGCCAACGATTCATATTGCCCCGCTCCCAACACAAGCTTACGAGATCTAAGAAGTTGCCAACATCTTCTCTCGGTTACCAATTTTTTGGGCTAAAATTATCAACTTATTTAACTTAGTTACCAACCAATTGTAGCAAATAATTTCATGATAATTGACAATTATAGCTTTAACTCCATGTTATTTGAATCCTCATGACATAAATGGCAATGAAATTATCATGAAATTACAGCTACCATTGCCATTCATATCATGGGGATCCAAATAGCATAAAAGTAAAGCTATCTTCGCCAATTATCATAAAATTATTTACTACAACTGGTTGATAACTTGGTTAAATAAGTTGATAAATTTAGTTAAAAAAAGTTGGTAACTAGAATAAGAAGTTGGTAACTTTTTAGGTCTCGCAAGCTTATGTTGGGAGCGGGGCAATATTAATCATTGGCACTATCAATTCATGTCATGGGGATCTAAATAATATGGAATTAAAGTTATCATTGCCAATTATCATGCAATTATTTATTGCAACTAGTTGATAATTTAGTTTAATGAGTTGGTAGCTTTTGTTGAAAAAGTTGGTAAAAGGGATAAAAAGTTGGTAACTTTTTTTAGTTATTCTTCAGAGACCTATAATTCCTTGTTATATTGAAGTTATGTGGATCTAAATAACATAGGATTAAAGCTAGCTTTGCCAATTATCTTGCAATTGGTTGGTAACTCGTTTAAATTAGTTAGTAACTTTAGTTGAAGAACTTAGTAACTAAGAAAAGAAACTAGTAACTTCTCAAATCTTAATTAATCACCAAAGACCCATAATTCCTTATTAGATTGGGTTAGGGAGCAGGGCAAGATGACTGATTGGCACTATAACATTCATATCTTGGAGATCCAAATAATATGAAACTAAAGTGACCTTTACCAATTCTCATGCAATTATTTGCTGCAGCTGGATGGTAACTTGTTTAAATAAATTAGTAACTTTAGTTCAAAATATTAGTAACTTCTCAAGTCTCGATTACTCTTTAAAGACTTATAATTCTTTGTTATATTGAAGTTATATGAAACCAAATAACATAAAACTAATGCTGCCTTTGCCACTTATCATGCAATTATTTGCTGCAACTAATTTGTAACTCGGTGAAATAAATTGGTAATTTTAGTTTAAAAAGTTGGTAACTAAGAAAAGAAATTGATAACTTCTCAAGTCTTTGTTATTCTTCAAAGACCTCTAAATCTCTTTATTCAACCCTTAATTAACAATTCGTTAAATTTCAACCGTAGAGAATATACATATTCTTGCAAAACTTAAATGACAATCAAGAGTTAAAAGAAAAAATCTATTTTAAAATCACCTCATTTAAAATCCCTTTTATTAGCATCATAACAATAATTTATTAAAATCAACAAATATATTTTTAATTTTAAGTGAAGTCTGAACTTACTTTCCTCTCAAATTTCTTTAGTTCCATAGAAAAATAATTTTAAAGAACAAATTTCACACACACACTTCAAATTAAAGGATATCATTTGACAATAATTTAGATTAAATTAATTCTAATTTTTCATGGCTGATAATAAATCACATAAGATAAATTACTAGTAAAGTATTTAAACTTGATTAATGGAGGATAGGTTGCTAAAATTATTTCACAGATTAAGATTTTTAGTTTTTATGTCCGCTAATCCACCGTAGACCAATCATATAATCCTCCACCTTAAGTTCCTCCTTTTGCTCATGCCTTCATTTCTCCGCGTACTTCTGGTTGTATGCATCGCGTGTGCGTCGCTTAATGAACGTTCAAATATCATTTCTCTTCATGTGTTATTAGTTGATTATACTAATTTACACAACCACGGGGCCTTTCTGCAAACAAATAGAAACCGTTGAATTCCTAAAATAAATAAGATAGGTCCGCATAATAATTTGCCCTTCTCTCGGGGTTTGCGTCTGTTATCTCACGTACTAATTTATCACTGCATACGACATATGTAAACAGCTCCAGGTAAATACGAGAATGCCTCAGTCATAACTATTTAAAGATCAATATTCGCACCATCATATGTGCCTAATTAGCCAATGACAGCTTGGATTGCTCACTCTGCTTTACTGTCACTGCTTTCTCTCTGATATCACACCTTATTACACCTTCCCGCAGATGACTTCTTCACTCGTAAAATGAACGCAACGTTCGCATTTTCATATGAAGATGAAATAGTTACTTGACGCAGCGGAAGTGAAATTGCAACTTTAAGATGAGATTAACCAAGCGTTTGTAAATCCTACAATAGAAGGGCCATTGGGCCAATGTTTCACTCCCACACCAGATGGTATCGAGACCTCCAAACAAGCTTTGCTCTTTACGTGATTCAAGTGTTACCGAAAAAATATAATAAAATACGTAGTAGTTGAGAACGGGAGAACACGATGCAAAATTTCACACGCTCAAGTCCCACCAACAGCCATCCAATAGTTTCAATCCTCCAACATATAAAATGAGTAAATGCCAGAAAGACAAAATTCTTGAAAATTGCTACCATCAAAATCCCAGTTTGATGATGTTCCCATAAACCCCATTACGATTTCATATCATCATTTGTAGATCCACAATACGGCATGCTTCTAGCAACACGAAGCAGAAATAAATATGCACTGGCCTTCCATCGTATTAGACAAACAGAGAATGCACCGAGACAAAAAGGCAACCCATGATAATACGTTTTTCTATCATCTCCGCATTCCTCGTCCACGACCACGGCCACGGAAGGCACCTCCACGACCTCTACCGCCCATGGCACTCGCAGCAGCCTCTCCTTGTGCACTCTCAGACTACATATGTTGAGTAGATAAAATAAAACAATCAAAATCAGATACATAGCTTAAAGTTTCCCTTTTCTTGATATAACATCCCATAATTGATACCTTCATTTGCACTATTTATTTACGTGGCATGATTAATGAATATTTAATGGACCCTGAAGTGGTTTTACTTGCAATCAACAAAGAGGCTTTGGTATGATTATATTATTTGCGTGAAGATACATGATAGCCGGCTGGCGACATCACTAAGATTATAATGGGAATTGAGAAGTATATTAACGACCTAAGTTTATGGTACAACTACGTCAATGGTGCAGTATGCAAATATTTATAGCTATTTCAACAACAAAAGATGGAGTATAGGGTTTTTTTAAAACTTAAAATAATGATGAATAGAGGAAATAAGACAAGCACACAATTATTTTGAAAATTGGGTTGCATCATGCACAAGTCTTGGGAAGTATAATACAGGAGAATAATAATCTTCAGAAGAAAAAATACAATGATAGAACTAGTCAGAAACTTACCTTGGGGTTTTTAACTGTTTCATCCACACTTAAGATTAAGCAAGCTGCCTCTGTAGCAGCATTTATAGCATTGATCTGCGAAGTTAATGATTAGCTTAAACACCATCCACATCAAACATTAAAATAAGAAAATAAAGGCATGCAGATATATGCAGGCAGATACCTTCACAACTGCAGGCTCCCAGACGAAGTTAGCAAACGAGTCAGCAATTCCACCAGTGGCTATATCCACCCCATATGGTGCCCCCTCCCCTGTAACAATCAGGCAACAATAAGGTTTTTCAAACTTCTAACCTACCGAAAGAACTATGCAAAATCCACTATGATAGATACATTGTTAGGTACATCAACAAGTATGTCCAAACACTCAGGCACATATGAATTCAAGTCAGAACAATGTACCAATTACACAATTTTTTTCATCTACATGCATGAAGCTGCCCAACTACTGAGATTAAAACAGCAATCTCACAAAGAAATACTAAATATCCATGCAGGAAATTTAGTGTAATACATATATGCAGAAAAGCATGCATATGGAAGGAAAGCCAACCAACCAGAAGGAAGTGCATGTTTCTGCCTTAGTTTGTTCAGCACATCAGTTGCATCAAATCCAGCATTGTCACATAATTGTCGAGGTATAACCTGTAATGCCGCCAGAACTTTTAACATGAAAATAGAATCAAGAAATTACACTCCGAGCAGAAAGAAAACCTGATCTCACCTTCATGTCTTACTTCTTACAATACCTAAGCTAGTATGCATGTCACACTACATACATAGTGGTGCAATTTCAAGATGAGCCCATCAAAAAGTGAAGAAGTTTAGACCGTAAACTATTGCAATTAATAATGCTTTGTTACCTGGACTCAACATCAAGCATAGCAACTGAAGTCTCAGATGCAATGAGTGCTTCTACAAATATACCAACATAGCAATTTTGGATAGACTTGCAACATCTAAAACACATGCACAAGGGCTTTTGCTCACACCCCCTTCCCCAACATAATAATAAGGCAAGATTTTTTGGTAAAGATAAGAAGGCATATGTTTGAACAATTCCCGATCTAGCTGTTGTCTCATAAAATGCCAATGAGAAGCATCCCGAAGACTTTCCACAAGTAAGTTGGGAGTTGTTACATGCGGATTACCAGATACACATTTAGTGGCATTAATGTTCGATAAACAAAAAACAGTAAAGAAGCTTGGCATCCTATTAGTTTCAACTGAAGGCCACTGAGCAGAGAAGTTCTTCATGGACAGTATTCAAAGCACCATCAGTGCAGAAGACAACATTTTTTATTTTTTTACCACTTGTACCAAGCAGATTTTGCATCCAATTACTTACAGAATTGAATGACTAAAATAATAGAATATTACAACACATCATGGACACACGGTTGAATGACTAAAATAATAGAATATTATGACATACTACAGTGACATAGACCACAACTATCGTACTCAAATTCCAAAGACACTTACCTCTAGGGCTTTTGCATATGAGTTAATGAAAAGCTGAGACTTTCCGGCTATTGTACGTGCATGCTGCCTCAAGTATCGGCTTATCTCCATCTGTCATCAAGAACCACATATTTATATCAAAAGGGTTTGCTAAAATAATTCACCAATATCAACCTAAAAATTTTGGATACATACATCTATAGCACCTCCACCAGCAACTACATTTGAATTCTTCAAAGCCCTCCTAACAATCATGATTGCATCATGCAAACTTCGCTCTGCTTCCTCTATGAACTGTAAGAGAAGCAAAAATCAATTATAAGCCCAAGAAAGACAGATCTATTTACGAGGCACACACGAACAGTCATTGCACAACCTCTAACAGACCTGATCAGCTCCTCCACGAAGAACTATGGTGGCTGTTTGTCCAGATGGACATCCATTGAATATATTGAACCTCTCATTTCCAACTTGCCTTTCCTCAAAAATTTCACAAGTTCCAAGGACCTTCAGACAAATACATCACAAGAATTTCAGCCATAATATATAACATTACAAAATGCACAAACCATGACCGAGCCCCACAAATAGTGCACAACCTCATCAATAATGTTATTGACAGATGTTTGCATGGTTCCACCGGTTGCAGCAGCAACCCTTTTTAAATCTTCTTCTGCTACACGGCCAGCACAGAAAATGTCTCGATCTGCAAAATACTGGTTAAAAAAAAGACTAATGATTAATATCACCGAAAGTTCCTGAGAAACCCAATTAAAAAGATGCATTTTATAGCATGAATGATACATAGCAAATTTTGCATAAGTTACACATTGGAAAGGTTCTACGCTTTTGTGTATAGCTGAAAAGAATCCAAAAATATGGAATAAAATTATATTCAACAAAAGGGGAGAATTAAAACCTGTGTAGCAAGATCACCAATAGCCAATCGTGAAAGAACAACTTTGGCACCAGTGTTAACACATTTATCCAACTTGTCATAAATAATATTCCATTCTGCATCAACAATTGACTGATATTGCGATGGATCAGATAATCTGTAAATTACATGAGAAAGAGAAGGAAGTCCGGTCAAGCAATCACTCCTTCAATAGCATCTCAATATCAATAAATGAAAGGAGCAAATTTCAAATATTCCCACCTTATTTCAGCATTTTCTTTCTCGGATTTTAGCTCCAATTCGACGTTTAGCAATAGTATCTTTGGATTGAGAAACTTCTTTGGCTGTTGCTCAAACCCAGCATATGAAAATGTCTTTTTAAAAGCAACACCATTTACTAGAAATGAGTCCCGCATGTTACCACCAGGAACCTGTAGAAGAAACCCTGAATCTCAATCACGTTGATTCCCAAAACACATCCCCAAACAACACCCAAAAAGGATTACAGATACATGGCAAAACAGCTGATACACGAACCTTCTTGATTCCAATCATGCTCAACCTGTCATCATTTCCTATCGCAATTACAGCATCCACAACCATCGATGCAAAGAACTCTTTCTCTCCACCAATGAGCTTTGAAGAAAGCGTGGTAGAAGCACATTTAGCAAGCAAGCTTTTCTTCTCTTCCAGACTCTTTCCCTCAATGCTAACAGCCAGCTCTTTAATCTTCTCAATTGCCTGCACCAACAATCAATCACACACAATGCCACAAATCAAGAACACAATCCCAACTACAGTAAAGGAAAAAAAAAAAAAAAAGGAGAGACAGTAGAAGACATAATTTCGATACCAAGGAGCACGCAGTTCTATAGCTGCGAATCAAATTCTGAGAGTGAACACCGTCTTCAATGAAGGGCTTTGCCTCCCTCAAAAACTCGGCAGCAAGCAAAACCACAGTGGTGGTTCCATCGCCAACCTGCACATTCACAACAACAACAACTATCAAGGACATCACGATAATTAAACGGCGGTTATTCTGTTACAACTACCACTGATAATTACTGAGAAGTTAGTTAGTTAGTTAGTTTGTTAGTCTAGTTCTCGTTCTGTTATTTCTGAATCGATTCGCTCATACTCCAATTACATTATCAATGACACATCTCAACAAGTAAAGAAATCGTGTTTGAGAAGATGGATCCGAAAATTGAGAGACAGTGTGTGTGTGAGAGTGATTTAGTACCTCCGAGTCTTGGGACTTGGCGATGTCGACGAGGATCTTGGCGGCGGGGTGGACGATGTCGAGAAGCTTCATGATGGTGGCGCCGTCGTTGGAGATGGTGACCGAACCCTTGTCGTCGTGGATGAGCTTGTCCATGCCGCGGGGGCCGAGTGTGGAGCGGACCACGTCGGCGACGGCGGTGCAGGCGTTGATGTTGCTCACCAGCTGCGCCTTCCCTTGCGACGTGTCCGTCCCTTCCTTCAGAAGTATGATCTGCGGTTGCTGTTGTTGTTCCAAACATTTTCAACCACCACAGAAATCAAATAGGGTTAGAGAGAGACACACATTCTTCAATCTAACCACACTTACACACACACACACACACACACACACACACACACACACAGAGAGAAAGAAAGAGTACCAGCATAGCTGCCATGGTTGGAGACCAGAGAGAGAGAGAGAGAGGGAACTAGGGTTTAAGTTCGAAGTTGAACGAAACAAAACCCAAAAAAGAGGATGTAGTGTAGGAATAGGGGAATAGCAGTTTCTGGTTCCTTCTGCTTCGCAGTGACCAGTGACTTGTAACTATGCTCTCACTGGTCTTTCTCTTCTTCTATGCCCATCCACATTGTGTGTCCGATCCACACTTCACCATTTGGGCCTTGACCTCGTGGCCCATTTTTTGTTCTACAAACTAGCTTTATATTTAAGTCGTTTTTCGTTTTTAAGAAAATAATTATATTATGAAAGAATTCATAATTAAAGTAAAACATACTTACTTAATATGTTTACTTTGTACTAGTTTGTATCCCTAACTTATCTATTATATTATTATGTCAACACTTTCAACCTAGTAATTCAATTGATGAAAAGTCAACATTTACGGCAAAAAATCAATAGAATAAAGCTATTGTTATGGGTATAATTACTTTTTTTTTCCAAAGATAAACAAAAATATATATTTTTTCAATTCCAAATATTTGTGAGTTAGATTAAACAAAATTCTTGTCTAAATCACTCGTATTCAAAGTCTATTAAACTTTGATTAATATAATTTTAGTAAGGTTGGTTCATCATAAAAATAAAATTCTTAGTACTAATTTTCTCCACTTAAAAGAATTGAATCCAAAATATATTACTTAAAGGAATAATAACTAAAGAATTTAATTTAAATGCACTAATAGTATAAAACAATTTTACACTGCCAGCCACTAGAAATAACCATCTATTATAATGAGAAACCAACCATTATTTCTTACTTTTCCCTATTTTTATTGGTTAACAGTATAAAACTATTTTATACTATCAGTATATACCAATTAAACTCATAACTAAATTACTTGAAACAATTAAACATTAATTAGGTATAAATCTTAAGCCTCTAAGATAAGACCGAACTTATAAGATTTTATATGAATTAAAAATTAATTAACTACTTACTAAGTTAATTCACCTTACACTTGCAATAACTGAAGCTTCGGTCAAATAAGAGAAGCAATAGACGCCTAAGAGACTCATTGAAGGGATTGGCTAATAATGATCTAAAATATGCTTACAACAAAAAAAAAAAAAAAAAAAAAGTACAAAATGCTATATAGCATCAACTAAGACATAGCAAACAACCCACAAATTATCTGAAAAGCCCCACTTTTGAATTGGGATACCGAGAGTCATTGTAAACAGTTTTCCGCAATTCAGTTATATTATTGAGTTCTTCCTCCTTAGATAAGAGAAGGCCAAATGATTAAGTGATGATTCTTATGCTTGAACACAGAAGAAGCAATGTGCCTATGAACTAGGTCAAATACAACTGTTAAGCATCTTACAAAGTTGAAACAGCAAATGAAAAGGAACAAAAAGAATATCTCTGTAATATCCGCACTGACTAAACCGGAAAACATACAAAAGGCATGGTCCAATTCAATGAATAGGTACTGCAAGACAATGCGACAAGACAAATTTCAAGAAACCCCTCTGCTATCTGGTCCCCAACTACATAGAATAAATGTATCAAGACAATGGTACATACACTAAGCATATTATATCATAAAAAGAATTATAACACAACACATCAAATGTCTTGGTCATGGAGAATGTTAACACCCATCCAATGACTCTGCAGGATAAGCCGTCAAGGTCGTATTGTGAAGGAAGGATCCAGAAGGTAGGACTCTACTTTCCTCCGATCAATTAATAAAAACAGACACCAATGCAGAGCCAAACCTGCATGCCAACAATCTAACTGATGTCTTCCATTTTCCTCTCCAAATTCCGATTTTGTGCACACAAAGACCCTTGTTGTGTTTTTATTTTAGACTTCACAACAAACAATGACTGCAACCACATCCTCCTCCTCAAGATGTCACATTAGATATGTCTCTGCTTGATCTGTTGTATGTCATGTGGCTCTTGACTAGCTGCCCTGCTGAAATAGCAGACATCAGAGACAGCTCTCCTGCTAAAACAGCACCAGCAACAATGGTGGCCAAGAGTCTTGAGTTTGACCCTGGTGACTCCTTGCTTGCACCCTTCACACCAAGCAAATTCAAGCATGCAGACTGAGAAGCAAGTTGAGTCCCACCCCCAACTGTTCCCACCTGAGAGGACAACAATTCATATAAAGCTTTAGCTATTAAATTGAAAAAACAACAAACTGAAAGAAAAGGATATAAGGGATGCTTAATCACCTCAATGGAAGGCATAGTCACCGAGATATGAAGGTCTCTCCCTTCGTTGACGGCTTCCATCATGGTTATGCAATGGGAACTCTCAACATTTTGAGCTGGATCTTGACCAGTGGCTATAAAAATGGCAGAAACAATGTTACTAGCATGGGCATTATATCCGCCAAGAGCACCAGCAACAGCAGAACCGGCAAGATTTTTGAGCATGTTAAGCTCCACCAAGGCAGCCACATTGGTCTTCAATACCTTCTTCACCACTTCTTCTTTGATAATTGCTTCACAAACAACTGATTTCCCACGTCCCTCAATCCAATTTACTGCAGCAGGTTTCTTGTCCGAACAATAATTTCCTAAAGAGCAAGTCAGCAGATAACCAACACATCTTAGGTCTAATGTTCCCATTAAAGTGATTTTTAAGCATGCCCTGATTATAGGCATCAAATAACCAAACAAAGAGACTAATACAGTGACACATTGAAAAGATGCAAGCAAGAGAACTGGAAAATTAACTACGAAACTGGGTTTGACATGGTAAAAGAAATAATCAAATAAAATACTAGCACAGGAGTAACCCAATCAAATGAAATATATTTGTTGGTGATTAATCTGAGAGTGATGTCATGGTTCCAATTTGTTTTAAAAAAAAAAAATCAAGTTGATTGTTCATAGTTGTTAAGTAATAAATGAATAAAATATGACCATTCTAACAATTAATATTAAATTAATGTTAGAGTACCTGAGACCTCACCTAGACCAAAGAAGCCTAGGGTGTATGAGAGGAGAAGGAAGAAAAATGAAATTTGGGAGGAGGAAGAGAGGGGGGGGATCACACGGGTGGGGATGTGCAACTAACTTGCTGAGGTGTTATCAGATGAGAGAGAAAATAGAACTATTACGAATAGGAAATTAAGGGAAAAGGGTCATCGTGAATTGTGAGAATTGGAGGGAGAGTTCTTGGCCTCTCGAAACGCCATCTCTTTTGCTATTTTTTCTTGCCATTCCTTCAAGCTCAGATAGGATATTACACTGATATCACTACCAAGCAGATTATACAGTTACAGCAATAAACACCATATTCATACAATTTTCTTCTTCTCAGTTTTTTTATCATTTCTTTACTTATCTGATTCCAGTTGCTATCAATTACGTACATAATAATATAATTTCCTTTTATTGAAAACCAATTAATCTGAAAGTTTAGGGACATTGGCCAGATTTCAACAAGCAAATAAAACAAACAAATCAAACTCAAATAATTATCCAACTTGAAATGTCCATATGCATAAGAGAACTCTACAATGACACCATCGTAAGGCACAAGTCTCCGAATCAAATCAGATAACACTTATAACAATGTAATAATATATATTATATATTAAAAAAGCCAAAGTTTCAAAGATGATATGATGAAATTGGACCACTTTCATGATAAAAACAAGCCTATAATTGAGCGGGGACCAAAAGAAACAATGTGAGATAGCACATAGATTATACAAGAATTCTCTATCTGAATTGAATGGTACCCGTCACATCATGCAGGTTTACCAAAGAATGTTACTATCCATTAAAGTGGGAAAGGGCCAGCAACTTACCAGAGATGCCAATAATATCCATGTCAGGAAAATCATTTTGAAGAAAATCAAGAACATTCTGAACTCCTTTGGAAACCATGTTCATCCCCATGGCATCGCCAGTGCTGCAGGTGAATCTCAAATAAACATTCTTCCCAGCCATAGCACACTGAATACCCTGAAGCCTGGCAAATCTACTGGACCTGGAACCAATGGATAGTTGGATAAAAACATCAGATCCAAATTTCAGTACAATCAGAAGTATCCCAGAAACCAAACCCAAATTCTAGTCCTCTATTCCTTTCCTTATTCTTTTCACCTTTTTCTTAAAATTTATCAGAAGCAAATCTGAATTTTGAAGGACAGCTACAGCTTTAATCCCCAACCCCCAACACACACACACACACACACACACAAAAACCATCAACATCAAACTCAGAACGTGGAAAAAACAAAACTAGAAAGAAACCAAAAAAAGCCAATATAAATCAAATAAAATACATTGATAACAATAATTTCTCCACCAACAAAATCATTCCCAACCAAAAAAAAAAAAAAAAAAAAGCTAACCTGTTCAAATCAACGGCCAAGGCATCAAAATTGAGAGGAACCTCCAAGAAGAAACAAACAACTTTGAACTAACAATTCTTTATTCCTTATTTTCGTCACATTTTTCTTTAACCATTTTGAGAAGCAAATCATGTAACTTTCAAGTCAAGGACAACAACAGCATCAACAGCTTTAATCCTCACCAAACTAACACCACCCCACCCACAAAAAAGAGAAACACATACACGAACACTCACTCACGCTCAGCACTTGTCTCTAACCCGTGCAGGAAAAATCCATCAACATCACAACACACAAAATCTCCCCACCCACATAATCATCAACAACCACCATTCCAAAAAGAGAACAATTTTCATACATCCACATTGTGCAGTTTTCATACAAACTTCTAGCATCTAACATAAGAGTCAAACACTTTTAGCAACACAAATATACAATAATTGGATTTCAGTGCAAACACTTTCTGTTTTTTGAATCCTTCAAAAAATTAAAAAAGGGCAGCCCAATCCACGAGGCTTCCACCACCACCCAGTGGGGTCTGGAAAGACAGATATACGCAACCTAACCTTGCATGCGGAGAGGACCTTTGGCATAATTACAACGAAAGTCAAACAATTTTAATAATATGATACATGATTAAATATCTATAATAAAAAGCAGTGCATCAAAATTAAATTCTTCAAAATAAAAAAATAGAAACACAAAAAATGCTAACTAACCCAACCTGTTGAAAACAACAGCCAAGGTATCAAAATTGAGTGGATCCTCCAAGAAGAACTTCAGTTCCGCGGCCCTCTTTGCGCTCCCGAACCTCACAACCGGCGCCCTCGACATCCCATCCCTCAGCACCACGCTGCTCGCCCCACCAGAAGCACTGATCGCCTTGCATCCCCTATTCGTGCTCGCCACAAGGCACCCTTCCGTCGTCGCCATCGGCACCACGTACTCCACACCGTCCAAAAACAACGGCCCCGCCACACCCACCGGAACCTGCACGTACCCCACCGGCATCTCGCAACATTGCCCCAAAATCGACTCGTAATCG
Organism: Pterocarpus santalinus; assembly: GCA_031439595.1. Lineage (NCBI taxonomy): Eukaryota > Viridiplantae > Streptophyta > Magnoliopsida > Fabales > Fabaceae > Pterocarpus > Pterocarpus santalinus. The sequence continues at coordinate 5,116,265 of CM062527.1, forward strand.
AACCCTTCCAACGGCAATCCCTGCAGGGACCTCCCGGTAACCCGCTGCAGCGCGTCGCGGCGGATTGCGGCGGCGCGGAAGCAGTCTCCGAGGCGAGATTCCAGCGAGTAAGACGGCGTACGGCCTTCGACGACGGCGCTGACGATTTCCTCGTCGTCGGCGGTGGAAATCGAAGGGATTAGGGTTTCGGGTGGGGACGGAGGGAGGCTCTGGCGGCGGTCAAGTTCGTCTTCTTCCCAGGCCTCATGTGAGGCGCGTGAGATGAAGGACTGGACGAAGTCGATGCCGAAGAAGCCGAGGAGGTAGATGAAGGAGGCGATGAGGGAGACGATGGCGGAGATCTCGGAAAAGGTGAGGAGGTGGAGAGGGGTGGAGGTGCGGATCTTGTCGCGCCACCGGTGGAGCAGGTAGTACGCCACCGAGAAGAACAGCGTGAAGAAGATGGCGTTGGTCAGGTACAACGGAAGTGGGAGGGCGTCGGAGGCTTTCGGTTGTGGGGATGGTCGTGGTGGTGAGGTGGGGCTGGGTCTCTTGGTGGCGGTGGTGTTGGAGGAGGAGGGCGGAGGGCGGCGGCGGAGGTCCATTGTGGGGAGAGAGAAAGAGGGAGGGGGGGTGAGTGTGTGGGTTAGAAAGAGAGAAGGGGGGAAGGGATGAATGAATGGAATGGAATGGAATGGAATGGGAATAAAAGGGAGGGGGAGAAGGAATGAATGGGAATGGGAATGGCAATGGTAATGGGGGATGCGTGATGTGTGACGTGGGGAGATGAGAGAGTGTGGCTGCCAGCGAAGGTGGTGGGGAGGGTGCTACGCTACGCTGCCACCGGGAACCTTCTAGTTGCTGCCTTGCTGTTTCCTTTGTTTTTAGCCACTACGACTCTTCTTGCTTTTTGAATAAGAAATTTTGAATTTTATTAAAAGTTTGCTGTCTTTTACAGGCTTTTTTTACTGATTTAAAATAAAAAATTATTATTTTCTGATATATGTTATTTCAATTTTTTTTTCAATGAAAATGTTCCCTTTTTTTTATAATAGGGAATTTGATTAAGATCAAGTCAAATTCAAGATGAACATTATTACTTAAATATAATTTAATTCGATTTAACTTTGATAGAATTTAAGATGAACACAAATTTTTAGGTCGAATTTATGATAGAATCTATATTTTTTGGTGTATGGTAGACTTAATATAATTAAATGATGGAAAAAATATAATTAATTATTATACAAATATAACTAATTCTCACACAAGACAAAACACTAAATTCATGATGGATTGGGTTTATTGTAAAATATGACAATTATTAGATTTTACTCTCTATTAAGACTATAAAAAGATAGATAAAGATGATATCCGAATCAGTTATTAAAGACTTAAGAGCTATAATATTTAATATTTAAAAATTTTATATTTATTGTTCCTATGTATGCGACTATGGATATATATATATGTTCTCTCATTATATCTAAAGATAATATTTTTTTTATACTTACATTGCATCATCACTATTTACTCAAAAAAATATATATATATACACCCACAAACATATACATGAGAACAATAAGTATAAATTTTTTAAATATTAAATATTGTGACTCTTATGCGTTTAATGATTGATCCGAATGTCATCCTCATTCGTTTTTTTTACAGTTTTAATAAAAGTAAGGTTTAATAGTTGTCATGTTTTAGGATGGACCTTAGTCCATCGTGGATCCGATATTTTGTCATATCTTATATGGTAATTAGCTATATTTGTATAATAATTAATTATACTTTTTTTGTCATTTAAACACATTAAGTCTATTATGCATCCAAAAGTTTAGATTTTACTATAAATTTCCCCTAAAACTTTGTATTCTTCTTGAATTAGATCAAAATTAAATTGAATTTAATGCTATTCATGTAAATAGTATTGAATTTTATTTATCCTAAATTGATTTCTGTTCATTCGAAAAAAAATTAAATAGTAATAAATTCGATCTAGTATCAATCGAATTCACTATTATAAAAAAAAGGATATTTTTGTAAAAAAAAGTTGAAATGGCGTATATCTAAAAATAATAATTTTTTTTATTTTAAATCAGTAAAAAACCCTCTTTTACTCTATGTTTATTTCATCTTTTAAAAATAATAATTTTAAAATTTAAATTTTATATATAACTGAAAAAAATTAAAATATATATTTTTATATCTTTTTAACTTTTATAAAAAACTAGAAACATATTTTTTAAAATAATGATTATTTTTAAAAAATTATTTAAATATACAAAAATTAATTTTATTATAAAAAGATATTTTTTGGCCAAAAAATTCCAAACAAATACACTCTTAACAGTTGAAAACTGAAAAAGTGTTAATATAAAATGAAATTAATTAATTAATTTTGATACAGGCTTATAACTCATTTGCATTAGCTTTTCGAAAAAAATTTTAAAATAATTTGAAAAAATAAAAATTATTTTATATTTAAATATAAAATTAATTTATATTTAAATAAAATATCAAAATATCTTTTTTTATCTTCAAAAATATTTTCATGTTATCAAAAGAATTTTTTTTATACTTTTTCAATAATTTTATTTTTACTAAAATTTTTACCTAAACAGACTAAAAAAATAAAAAGTACCTTTTTTTAAATTAAAAATGATCTTTTGTTTTAACCAAATAATGTCATCCAAATAAGCATATATTTTTTTATGAAGTGTTTTATATTAAATTTTAATTTTAATATATTATCAATATAAAAATATTTTATATAAATATCTAATTATGTATTATTACATTAATAAAAATATTTACCTTAATTATTTATTATTTTAAAAATTTTATAAATAAAAATATATGATTGGATAATAATATAACAATCTTAAATTGATAGTATAACAATATTAATCTTATTTTATATTATTTTTATTATAATAAAAAAATTTAGATTGAAAATAAGGCTAATTGAGAATTAAACTAAATTATAGCGATACATGAACAAAAAACTAACCAAATGAATCAATCCTATTAATATATATTTTATTATATTATTATCCAGTCATATATCGTATTATATATAACTTAAAAGATAATTGTGATAACAATTAAATAATTTTGATAATATAATAACACATAATTAGATGATTATATTAATTCTAGCGTATCAAAATTCTTTTATATAATTGTTTATTTATATATTATTATTATATTAATAAAGAATTTAATTTTTGTAATTATTATTTTTAAATATATATATAATAATATATAATTAAATAATAATATAAAATTATGATTTATACTTTCTTTGGGCTATTAATAGAAAAATTATAAAATTAATTTATATACATTAATAATATAAAAAAATTTTATATTATCAATTGATAAGAATATAAAAAAATATCAAATCATAATAAAATTTTTATTATAATAAATAATTATCTAATATAATTTAATTTTTTTTATATTTTTATTAATTAATAATATAAAATTTTTTCACACTATAAATGTACACAGATTAAACTCACAAAACTTTATGCTTATCTATTATCACCTTCAAACTCTTTAACAAATTATTTCTCTTTTGCTCGCGGCGACATTGTTTCTTTTTGCAGTAACAAGTGAATAGCGCCATTGATTACACCAAATCATTTGACGTTTTTTACTGTTTGAAAAGAAATACTGTATCAACTGTAGCGTCATCAATTATTATATGCTTTTTACTCTTCAAATAAATAGTACGAATTGGTTCTCAGTATCCGAGTCATGTGCACTTTGTCTATTCAGTGGCATTTATACAACTGTTTGTATGCTTTTTCTTTATAAAAGGAATGAATGATACTAACAAGGGATTTGGCACAATAGTATAGCATATTACGGTTTTGGAGAAAATCTTAGCTCAATTTCTAGAGAAAATTTTAGTTAAGAGAATAAGTTTAATTACATTTGAAAAAAATTAGTTTTCTTCCTTAATAATGGAGAAGGAAATCCCTTTAAAAAAACAAAAAAAAGGAATCAACGATTTTACCTATGAAATGAAATATTTTAGAGAGCACTGTTGGAGTCACTTAAGCTCAAAGTTATGGCACTTCCATTGATTACAGGAGATGACTACAAACGAAGTTCGGTCTATGAGGCCACCCTATGTATTCATCTTTTGCTGCATTTGCAATTGACCCTTTCTACCATAACCAAATAAATAAAAATAAAACCAATTCCTTAAGAGAAGGATCCAAAACATAAAACAAATCATAGGCACTGACAGCATGACTTGCATGAAAACCATCCAATTTGTTGGCCCCTCTGAATTCATGAAGAGGTTGTATCAATTCACATAACTTTGAGATCCCCGCAATTAGAAATAAACATGGTTTATGTTAAACTAGTTGAAGAGTTAATTCCCCTAGTGCTTGTCTTTGATCTATTGTTTTTAGCCAAGGAATTATACCATTATTTCTCCCCTTGGCTTCTCCGGCTAAAAATTGATGAAATTCCCCCATAAAATTCAAGGATGTCTCTAGCCCCCCCAAAAAAAAAAAAAAAAAAAAAAAAAAAAAAAAGGAAGAAGAAGAATGTGATTTGTCGTTTTTGCAAATATTTTTCAGCGATGGCATGCACACAGAACATACAAAGATAACTCACTCTAAATAATGACGACCAAGCTAGTTAATCCGAAGGATACTAACCCTCACAGAACATTATTTTTGGAACATACGAACATTTTCAGTCATGCTAAACAATTAACTTGAAGGATTACACACTATAATGATCAAGGACATAAATTCTCCAAGCTCAAGATAAGGTAACCGTAAATCCATGTATTCAAATAATGAGAAAGGATTACAAATTAGTTTATGGAACAGTAACAATAATCCGAGAAGATGGAGGGTTTTAATGAGGATATATTATATGGTCAAAATCCCCACCAAAAAATATTACATTGTCAAAATAAAATAAAAAAAATAAAAAGACGAAGAACATTACTGGGAGATGATCTAAATAGATGGTAGTAGAACTACGCGTCTTCAGTGGCTCTCTTCCTTTTAACCTCTTCTGAAGAGGTTGCCTGCAAGGAACATTCACATTTACATGTTGTCAACTAAATTAGTTAACCGAACAATAAATAGCAAAAAATTACTTGAATATAGGGAGAAAAAATAAAACGGCTCAAGAGTTTAAGTGCACAATTGAACAAAATCACATAATAATAAAAGGCTTAAAGGCAAGAAAACAAGACTACACAACACAAACACATACAAAAGCACACACAAAATGCATCAGACCAAACTAATGTAGATTACAATTGGCATAAAACTAAATACATTATTTAGAATTACAGAGCAAATTATTACCAATTACCAATTAGACTAATAACTTTAACATCAAATCAACTGACACAAAAAGTTTGGGAACAAAATTATGGACAAATCATAGAACTTACACAATCTTTTATCTCATCATTGGAAGTCGAGCCATGTTCATGCTTAGACTTTTCCTTTCTCTTCTTTCTTCCAGAACTTTTATGTTTCCTCTTTCTAATTTGAAACGATATTGGGAACGGGCCACTTGAATCTGATAGAATCTTCCCACATGATGTACAAGAGCTGTAGAACAAAACATTCCAGAACATTGAAAATCACTAGGTTGAATTAATGGCATGGGAATATAAAATTTTCCCACTCATTATTTTGTTTCCCATCACTATAGTTTTCAAAGATGACAATTGTGGGGTTATATACAAAGATATGAGCAATTAATACGGTCACCAAGAAAAAATATGAGTAATTAATACTAATTTACCTGCAAAATTCGTCAGAAAATCCTTGAGAATAGGTTTCACGTCTGGTTTGAGAAAACCTCAAACAATGGCTGCACCACTCCATGATAACTGCTGCTAGTACTGAGAAACTAATGTTCAAGGTCGGCTATAAATAGGGCTTCCAGAATCCTTGGGAAGCAAGAAAGCATACTTTTGACTAGGTTTTATACGGTATGATAGAATATGGAGGATTCTGTTTGATCGTAGAATAGCAACTTTACCGTATCTTTTAAGATAATATATGCCTTTTTAGGATTTTATTTTATTCTTTTTCTTTTATGTCTATCTTTAAATTTTTAAATAAGTAATTAACAATTGTAATTTGCAAAAACAAAAATTAAACACCAAAATAAAGAAAATCCTTCATGCGATAATAAACAGAGATATTGTTTCAACAATAACTCCTCATTTATTAATATAAATCATGTTAGATTAAACTATACATTAAATTAAGCATGATTTGAGTCTGGCATTTAATTATCTAATTTCAAGCCCTCATCGAACACATAAGTCTGATATTCAATTACACATGATTAGAACAAATTAAAGAGCCGCATGCGAAATTGAAAAATTAATTTAATATAATACAAAATAAAATCAATTATGTTATCTTATATAGAAGTAAATTAGTTTAAAATTAAATAGTATTTGACTTAAAACTAACTTAAAAATTAATTTAATTATTTTTCAAGTTGTTTAATTTTAAATTAAGCCTATATACCCACACAATATTTCTATTAGATGACCATATAAAACAATTTACACTATATAAAGATTATTTCCTTACACTCTGTTTGATGGAGGGGATAAAAATAGAGGAAAATTTTTTTATTTATGAGCTCCATATCTAAATTTACATAATAACCTTCATTGACATAATACTCTGTTACGACAAAATAATTAAATTTACTTCATTTGTAATTTTTAAAATTGGAAAAATAGGTTTCTCTCGAGAAATAACGTTCAAACGATCCGAAATTGTAACCGAGTTCCTTTGGGAAGTCTCTCCATGCCCACATATCATTGGCAGTGCAAACCATAGCTGGTTAGGCATCGTCATTCAGTCCTCCACAGAAATAACAGATCAAATACTGCTCCTTAACATCCAATCCGTTTTGCTAGATCCATGAAACTTCAATCTACATTACAGAACAAAGAAGAAAAGAAGAACAAGCAAAAACTCCATTGAAACTTAGATTTGCTCATGTGAAATAGATTTGCAATATCAACCCCAAACAGGGTTCAGCTTAAGCGCCATAAGTTCTTATCATGCATGAAACAACAGGTGAATCACGACACAGAATCCTACTCATTTTTCCGGAAGCAAAGCATTCCCTCAACAAAAGAGACTCAAAATCAGTACTTCATAGTGTAAACTTCGAAGAGCTCATTTGCTGATGACAGTATCACAGAACAGCAAACAAAGACCCAGGTAAGACCTAGTGAAGAGGATAAAGAAAATTACAATTATCTAAGGAAAATACGGCCACAAAACCGGGTCAGTTCAATTAGAAACAGAAGCAGTTCACAACCGTGAAGCCAGAAAAGAAACAAGCAGCTCAAAGTGGCAGTGGCACACAGACATACCCTGCACCTATTATAACCCACAAAAAAAAAAAAAAGGAACAAACTCCAAAAATGAACACTTGAACCGAGAGAGAATTAGCCTGCATATTACATAGTTTAACTCTGAGCAAGCTATTTTTACTGCCTTGGCTGAAAAGAAAATGCCTCACTAGTTCTCCAGCCACAAGTTTTGTCCTTTTTCATGACTTCAATTTCAACCTCTCCTGATTAAAAAATATACTGTTCTAAACAGAGACATGCACTACACACTATCCTATTTGCTAATTGCTATCAACTTCCAGTACTAGTACTATCATGCACGGTCGTTTTCTGATTTAGTTCAAAAGCGTGACTTCTCAATTGACACTAAAAGTGTATACTATGATCAATACAAAAGGGGTACATCAGCTACAATTACATTACCAAAAAACTTTGACAAAGTGCGTGGCTTGTCTTGGCTTCTTCAGTAAATTTTGCTAATGGAGATGACAGGACTCACTATATGCACTGATGTACATGACATTAGGACCACAAAGAGGCGAAGGAATTAAAAAAAAAAAAAAAAAAACACTCAGTCCTTCATACCAAGACCAAGATGATTTGAGTCAAAAATTGAGTTGAAAACCCCAAAACAGCATTCTTAACAATGCCTCTTCAGTTCAGGTTTCCAAAACAGCATTCTTCATGAATTGTTCATCAGAAGAACAATACTTAAACAGAAGATTACCATCAATTCAAACAGAAAGACACATGAAAAGCACACATTCAAGCACAGAACCATAATCTTGAACAATAAGTACCCAGAACCATCAGAGAGGAGCATGGATTCAAGCACAGAACCATAATCTTGAAGCACGGAACCATAAAAAATAGGAGCATTCCCAGGATCAATTCAAACAGAAGATTAAGCACAGAGGAGCACCGAACCATCAAACAGAAATGCAAGCAATGCACATATCTATATAACTTACATCATTTCACATGGATTAATGCAGAAAATGGAAGTTTCATAAAAAAGGGTTTTGAAAAGAAGAGGATGACATGGACTGCTTAAATGTGAAAAAAATACAGTTGTTAAGATGGTATCAATAAACCACAAAGTCCAATTACATTGTAGAGGTGTCCTTGGTGATGCTATTGAAAGGGGGAAAAAAACGTATAGCCATAGGGACATTAAGTGTACTTGTTACAATCAAATTAGCAAGTACCAGTGAGACACACAATGCAACACATTAATTTTCATAACAAAATGATCAAGCAATGTGCAAAGCCTTACACGCTAGTGTAAAAACTTTTCAAGAGACACTGGATACAAAATTTCCGGATCGATTTCAATCAACATGCCCATCTTCCATCACCAACAGATCATGCTAAGACTTTTGCTTCTTGGATTTCTTTCCTGATGCTTGTTCTGACGATCCTATGATGTATGTCTCAGCATTTATATTTTCTTCAGATTTGCGCTTCCCGAGCTTCTTTGCTTTTTGCTGTTGATGAACGATTAGGATTCAAGTTAGATGATAACTCACTGAAGAGAAACTACTAGTTTGGCAAAGAAAGCACACAATTTTAACAGGCCGAACAAGAAAGTATTTCTATGGCTCATTTTGGCAAATGGAAATTCTGCTAGTATCTTCTTACCTTTAATGATTTCGCCATGTCAGCTAAATTATCATTAGCATCCTCAGATTCATCCATCAGTATTGCAGGTTCCTGAAGAGTGCAAATAAAAATTTTACAATGCCATAAAGGAAATTACAAAACAATATGCATGGCATACATTGTTCCAAAAAGCAGTGAAAATCGCAGAAGAAATATTGAGATAAACCTTAGGTGGTATAAAGGCCTCTTCTCTTTTTCTTTTGTTTTCAGCAGTTTTTCCTGCCTGCTTCTCCTGCTTCTCTTGCCATTTCTTTGCTGATTTCCTTTTATCACTTAAAAAGTATTCTCCGGTTTCTAATTCTATATCAACCTGAAATACCGTTAATCCATAAATTAACAAACAAACCATCAGATAAAAGAGCATAGGATGTTAAATCTTGGACCAAAACAACACAACTGAAGACTGCTATAAACAGAACTTTTGCTTGAAAAAAAAAAAAGGACAAAAAGCCATATAAGTAAGCAGACAAGAAAGTGGTTATGAAATTGGTGTTGCCATTCTAGCTTAGAGAGCCAACAAAAAGTCAAATGCTCCAAGGCAATTGACACTTGAGCAAACTCTGATACAAACAGACTCATTAGAATAGAAACCCAAAAAGATTACCCAAGAGGCCGAGACATATATATGAAAAAGGAGGAAGTAATGCTGGGAGGGGGTTGATTGCATGGGTAAAGGGGACTTTGTACATTAAGGAATGGAAGAAATCCAACTAGACAGGAGATAGTAATCATTGTCTCACCTTACTGGGCTGTTGAGGTGGAGGGAAAGGAGTATATGGCTTCTTTTCTTTAGCTTTAACCTTCTTTTGCTTAACATTTTTCCTGAAAAAGATACAAGTGTCAATAAAACTGCAGCAGAGGGTGAGTCTTTGTATATTCAAATTATCAACAAAAATCGAAGGCATACTTCTTGAATTTTGGAAGAAACCTATCCCAGTTTTCATGCACAAGTGCTGGATCCTTTTCAAGTTCCTTCTTCATCATAAGAATCTAACAATGTGAAAAAGAGAATTGAGATATTTTCGACACCTGAAATTTATACTATAAGAGTAGGCTAGGGAAAATGCAAGTTCATTAACCTTAATGTTGTATACAGGATGCATTTTATTCAGCATGCATTCTTCAACAATCCTTCTGACTTGCTTCAAGCCTTTAAATGAACCCATTGCAGCAACCGTGTTTCCCTGTGGAATTGCAACCAAAATTTGGAAGAAGTCAGCTCATTCTGGAGTCCACCCGAATCTTAGCGCAAGTAAATGTCCAGCTTCACAATCTGAAGCAAAAATTAATTAAAATTACCTGGACAAGAATGTAGCAGCCAGTGAGTATTTCAAGAGCCTGCACATCAATAATATATTTGGAGAAAAGTGAGTTACAAAGCAGAAGTCAACAACCAGCAATATGCAGTACCTAAGCAAGAAAGCTAACAAAGAATCCATCCCTGTTCACAAAAAACATACCTTCAAGGTGGAAGAATTGGGACCAACAAGATGCTGTCTTCTTTTTACAAAACACTCCTACAGAAAATCAATGGAAACTTTTCACCATCAAACCAAGGCTTCAGCTTTGTAAAACAATAGAAAATATATACAACATTTAATAACCAGCAGGAAGAATATCTAGCAAAACATTTGCAAAATATTGCTGCAAATTAAGAGAACCCACAATACTCAAATACAATTGCCAGCAAACGAAACTAGACAAGGCAAGGCAGCCTAGAAGTTACCTTATTGCGGACCAAGCCACTAATTTTAATGATGTCACATTGCATTTCATCATCTAGTATTTTGATTGCCTGATATCAACAGAATACATAATAAACACTGAAATGAGGCAACTGTTACACATATCTGAAATAAAAATGTCACACAGAGAACACAAACATACATTCCACTACATGCGTTTGTTTAAGCTTAAAAGTAACAACGTTATGATATAAACTTTTTTCCTAAGTTTTTCCCCCCTCAAAAGAAGCTATTTCTTTAGGTCTAGCTTACAAGAAAACTGAAAAGTACTAAAACTAATTCTTTTGGGAATTCTATCTTTTACTCCAAAAAACTTGTTTCAATTGTTTAAAAAATTTTTATCCATGCCTTTGAATCAAACAAGTACTTATTTCCTTACAGCATGTTTGGCTCCTTTTTTTCTTCCAAAAGTTGTATCAGGAAGTTTTTCATTATAAGTTGTTTTGAACCAAACATAAGCGAACTCAACAGCACACTTAAAGCACAGACAAAAAGGCAAATAAAATTTTCTCTGAGAATAAAGAATGCCAAAGCTGAAACACAATAACAATGAAGGCACGTATAAATAATCAAACATGTTCAAATATTCATAGCTTAAGATGATGATGATGATGATAATAACAACGAATTACCTGAGGAGCAGGAACACTTCGCGAAAGAAGCTTAATAAGATCCCTAGCTTTAATAATAATGTAAGGATCCCTAGTCTTCCTCGTAGTCGAAACAGTCATCGAACCCTCCACCTATCAAATTCCCATCACAAACAAATTCAACAACATCATTAGTCACACGAATTCGAACCCTAGGGTTTCGAACACGCGAAACGATGTGATAGCGTTACCAAGTTGAGCTCGCAAGCGACGCCGAACTCCTTGAGAGCGGATTTGACCATGGGCCAAGCTTCCTGGAGGTACTTCTCGCGGTACTGAGGGAAGAGGGTGGAGAAGGAGCTGACCTCGAGCATGCCGCCTTCGTTCCACGAAGGGTCAAACTTGTCGATCTTCCAGTGGTCGATGTTAGGGTCCTCGTCCCATGGCTTCGGCTTGTCGTGCTTCCCCTTCTTCTTCTCCGTCGTCGGTGCTGCGGTGTCGCCGTTTGGCTCGTTGGTTGCGGCGGCTTCGCCGTCGCGTGCCATGGTGGTGGGTCCCGTTTGACGGTGGAGCAGCGGCGGAGTTTTGAGCGCGGGTTTTATGGGGCTTGGAGGGTTTTGTGGCTGTGGGAACTCGTACAGAAGAGTGTGGGGGTAATAATAATAATTAACGCAACAATTTTTTTTAAAAAAAAAAAAAAACAATCAGCTGCAAATTTTACTCTATTAATTTTTTATTTTTCTTTTTATAAGTAAACTAAACATTGTTGTTTCTCTAAAATTTTTCTCTGCTCGATTTTTTCTCTTTTTACTCCCTCTGCAAAACATAGTCTAAGACCATCCTCTCTCACCCAAAAAAAAAAAAATTGCTTCACTATTTTTTTTAAAGAGATTAATTTTGATACATATAAAAGTATATTTTATATTATCAATTAATTATATTTTATTATATGTGTGACTTTTAAAATAATTATTATAAAAATTAAACACTTATGATAAGATAATAATACATAATTACATAAATAAATAAAAAAATTTATGTTAATAATATATTAAAATTAAGTTATTTTAAAAAATAACAAAAATGTTAATTAGTTAGAATATAATATAATTATTAAATGAAATGAAGTATAGACATGAGAATCACTTCTATCTAAAAGTCAAAATATATGCCACTTCATTTTATCAAAACTTGCCGCTGAAGAATTATGGTTATCTAGTATTTTCTTTTTTAATGTTATCAGTTATCAGTTATAAATTTATATATTCCACAGCATGAGGCCAATAAAAATTGGCTGATTCGATCGAATAAATTATTAATGTAAGTTCAAATGGAGAAATCTTTGGCGGTAGCCCGGTATGATTCTTTATTTATCTTGTCTATAAAATTTAAATTTTAAAAACTTTGCAATCGTGAGTATTTTCATTTATTTATTACACTTTCATTTTAATATAAATTAATAAGTAAATACTAATCTTAAACTACTGTAAAATTTAAGTGTTTATGTATGCCAATGTTATTTTTAACTTGTCGATAAAATTTGTAGAACAGTTATTTCAGATGAAGTTATTATTATTATAAGAATAAGAATTATAAATACTAGCGGCTTAACTATGACTGACTGCTGTTAAGCCGCATTTTTTATTTTTTGGGTAATAATATAATTAAATTCATACATGTAAAGTAATATATATTATAAATTAATTAATATGTCAATATTTAAAATCTAATAAGTATAAATATGAATAAATATTTACAAATTATATTTATAAACATCTAAAATATAGATAGGATCGACTCCTGCATATCTTGTTATTTGTCTTTAATGGGGAGGCCAAAATGTGCATGTATATCTGGAATATTCTTCATTTCCCTATATATGATTCAACAAAAATAAAAAAGAGCTTATTGTTAGCATTTGTTTTCTTGTTTTAGTCATAAGAATCTTTCTAATGAAGTTTACTTGTGTACTTATTTTTTACCTTGTAAGAATTCTTCTCAATTCCTTATACATCTCATCATTAATAAATTCCTGGGTCTTAAAAAACTGTAAATTAAATTATACTTTTGGATTTAGAAATGAATGATATCAGCTTTACAAACAAATAATATAACAAACAAATCAAAATAAAACCTGACGAATGCAAATATCTTGTTTTGCCTGAAAATTCCTATAATAACAAAAAGAAAACAATTTATAATTATTATCATCCAACAATAATCTTTATTTCTTTGTTGATAGGATATTGTTGTCTTAAATAATAGTTACCTGATGTTACGAACATCACAACTATCATGTAACTATACATCTTCAAGACTTCTGTATTTGAAGCACATATAATGTTATTCCTTTTTTTGTGGTGCAAGAAGAATTACAAAGTATTCTTGTAATGGGTTTATAATTTTTCTTATTAATCTTTGCATTAAATGGTCATAATAGTTTTGTTAGAAAAGATATTGTGCATAAAAGACATTTGGATAAAAATATTGAAGAAGATAAGTATTTTCTTTATGCTTCTCTAGAAGGTAAGTATTTTCTTCACTACTACTTTTGCAAGCCCCAGACGACGAAAATTTTTTATCACCATTGAGAATAATCAAAGACCAAGGAAAGGAAATGTGAACTTTCATTTAAAAGAAATTTGGGTGAAAAGAAAATGAAACTAAATTACGACGATAAGTATCATTTTTTTCCTATTGCATGCAATCTCTCATTTAACATATACATAGCATGTAGATATATGTCAACGTAGTGACGTTAAGCAATGTGATTTTAACATTTTACTATTACTTGAATCAAGTAAAGCTAATAGCCGTTGTGAATTACATTGTAAACATTGGGAGGATAATGTAACCATCAATAAATCAAATTTCTTAAAGTTTTGATGGGTCTCTCCTGGCGTTAAAAACAAATTGTTACATTTAATATTTACAGCATATCCACATGTTGAATAAAATATTTCTTAACCTCTTTTGTACTTAATTAGGTGTATTTGTCATGCTCCAAAATGTCCATGCCTAAATGATATTTCTATGGAGATTGAGTATTCAGAGTTTCAGATTCATTAAAATAAAAACATCAATATGTCCAACAACCATATGCTGCATACAAATTATTTTAAAGCAGATAAATGTGGTATATACTTCCATTCTATGGCAAAATAGTTTACAAATCTCAACAGAAAATTTCTCATTTAGAAAAATCTGAAACAAATTGAAATTACCTTCACCTTGACAGCTGCGACGGACTAACTTTATGGTCCTCTGCAAATGGGAAGAAAGCATAAAGGCTGAAATTAAAATCCCAGAGAACAATCAGTAACGGACAATCCAACAATGATAATGGTTAATCTAGGAATTAATACGGTTGGTGTTGGTGCAATACTTCTTCTTGAAATCTATAATAAACAGCAAAAAATAAATAAATTTGATTCCACATATAGCAGTTAAGGTGAATTGCATTCATAGTAGATAGCACCAAAAAATGGGGAACTATGAAGACATTGGAGAGCAAGTTATCAATAGTAAATGATATAGTGTGGGTAAATATTTAGAAATTCAAATTTTCGTATGAACAATGAAAAGGTTGCTAATGCTATGATGTCCATGCCCGATATTTACATTTGTTGATGTAGGTTACGTTATGCTCCTTTCAGCCAGAAAAAGTTCAATTATGGTCGAAAGTGATGGGTTTTTGGTGCAGGGGCCTGGAAGTGAAAGTGGATTAGTGAATTTATAGAAGAATAAACTGGCATAAGTTTGTCGATGGATATGTGCAGGTGCATATAAAACAAAATCTTAGAATGCAATCTGAAGATTTGATAGAACATGAAGTTGAGATAGTAACAGTTCTTCAACTGCCAATATAAATTTATAAGATCAGAAAGAAGTGTTCATTCTCAATAATTACACAGAATAAAATGCAACAAAAGGAGGTATTGTATGCACTAAAAGATCAATGGCTAAAGGATTGGACATGTCGTAAAAATTAATTTAATCAATAGAGGTTCTGAGTTAAAGACGTCAGCTTGTATTACTTACTGCTGCAATCTAAATTCTTGTATCGAAATTCAGAAGCCACCAACCTTCATCTATATTTTAGAAGCCATGCACCAGATTACTTCTTTATGCTGTAAGTGAAGGTTAGAGGCAAGTGTGAAGAAGATAATTGACTTTATGGGGCAAGTGTCTTCGGAAGAGGAAGATTGAGAGAGAGGTGGAAAACTGTAAAAAATAGGAAGAGAGAAAGAGAGGTGATAAACTGCATAAGTGGAAGCAAGTAATAAACTGCTTGGATGAAAAACTGCTGGGGAAGGTGGAGTTACTTTTATAACTCGAAAACTGTGTCGAAACAAATTATTAAGAAGGATAAAAATGGGAAAAAAAAAAATTGGACACCAAAAGCGGTTAAATAAAGTAAGGTGAAATGAGAAACAGAGGTTGGATTACTAACCCGTATATATACTATCGAATGTGTTTATAGTAGAAATTGCAATTATCCTGCATTCATAGTGTTCAACAGCATACAAACAGCATTCACGAATTGTTAAGAGAATGAAAAACAGATGGAAGAAGTGATGTGAGTGAAGTGTGAGTTTTTGAAAAGGAATGGGAGAGTAATTGATTGAGAAATAGATGGACGTAGCAATGTTAGTGTAGTGTTTGTTTTTGAAAGGAGTGGGAGTGTGGGTGGAAACTGGTTTATCATTAACGTGATCTCCATGATTTCAGTATGATAATCCAACTCCAAATAACTGAAACATTAATCGAAAAAACTGCAACATGAAACGTGGGTAGTGGCTACTATGTAAAATTTGTAAGGGTACATTGGGCATATAGAAATATGACCAAATGGGTAGTTAAAGTTGGCCAGCAGCTTTATATAGGAGTATAGATATTCTTTGTTTCTTCTTTATTTTCATTTTTTTATCAACATTTTTCTCTAATTATGTTTTAAAATAAAATACTATTTTTTTAAGTATAATTTAATTTTAACACACTATTGGTAAGAAAAATGTTTTACACAGATAATAATAAAAATATTTGATTCAATCTTCCATTTTTTTTAAATTTTACAAATAGAAATATGTAATTAAAGAATATAAGACTCTTAAAATTCATCTCTTTTAAATACAAACTCTTATCTATTCAAGAAAATCATTGCTCATCAAACTTAGAAAATTATTAAAACAACAACGATAATTTTGATACATTAACAATATAAAATATTTTTATATTATCATCTAATCAAAATTTTTTATTTATACGATAATTTAAATAGTAAATGAGAGATTCAACCATAATTACGAATATGACAATATATAATTAGACAATAATATAAAATATATTTATACTAACAATACATATAAATTAAATCTAGAAAAATATTTATTGAATAAAGTTTTATTGTCTCCTCCATTCATTCGGATAAAAAGGGGGAAAAAAGGGAATTGCAAAGCACTCCCATGTTAATCATATCATGTGATATAATTTTATCACGGACTTCATCAAGCATTAGTCGCACAAGAGCGATCGATATAGCCGAGTAGACCGGGAAGAAGGCGGCTTCTCAGTTTAAAATTTATAAAC
This sequence comes from Pterocarpus santalinus, assembly GCA_031439595.1. Taxonomy (NCBI): domain Eukaryota; kingdom Viridiplantae; phylum Streptophyta; class Magnoliopsida; order Fabales; family Fabaceae; genus Pterocarpus; species Pterocarpus santalinus. Next base: position 5,133,217 of record CM062527.1, read on the forward strand.
TCGAAGGTTTCCAACATTGAAACTAGAGTACTTACAAGTAGCATCTCCATAAAAGACCTATTATTTCTATGGGAAAAATAGAACTTGTGCAAATCTGCTTTGGATAAAAGATTTTCTGTAGGTCACTTGCCATTGCTGATAATCAAAGAGAAAGAGTACCTGAAGTTTGCTAACACCCCCCCCCCCCCAAAAAAAATAAATAAATAAATAAAAAAGGAAAGGTAGCCATAGGCAGGCTACGTAATGGCATACAGAATTACTTCTAAGCATCATCACTAACATTTTGTATGGCGTTTCATGAAGAACACGATTGCTACAAAATGAATATTTTGTACATGGTACAACAACAACCACCATCCTAATGAATGAACCTACTTCTACAAACAATCAGGGTTAAACAAAGCACAGTTAACGACAAAGCAGATAGGAGAGATATAGTCCAGCAACCCATTAATCCACTTCCAAAAGTATATTCAGTGTCAAAAGTCTACTGCAGAGTAGCTCATTTTTAATGACTTCTCTGCACTAACAACATACACACCACTGGTGACATTTACATAAAAGACCTGCATAGCATCTAGTCTACCTGCTTTTCCTAAGGAACTTCCCATTGAAACATGGAAAAGTTGGACAGAAGAGGGTTCTCCCTCTCCTTTGCCTTTATCATTTTTATCCCCCAATTTTTCAGCATGATCACCTGCATTTACAAAAGAATCAGAGAGATACCAGTGTGTGACAACAGATATCAGATTCTTTGCCTGACCCTCCTACCGTTTGTGTCACCACCATCTGAGAGTTGGGCCCACACACTCTGAGATTTTTCCCCTGCACTGCAACTATCACCCTCACAGCCAGCTATTGTCTTCAAGATCTCTGACTGTAGCCATGGGCATTTTTCTTTCATATACTCAAATCCATCTGACCTCATGACAGCTGCAAGTCCAGAAACAAAAAGAACCAACATATTAAGAATGTGAATAATTTACGGTTAAGGAAATATATAATTTTCTATGCCCAATGTCAAGATTTTATTTTTATTTTATTCTGTAATTCTCTACAAGTATATACATTAGAGAATAGCCTACCATGTTTCTAAATGGTAGAGAAATTTCAGAACATTAATAATTATGAAGATAACGAACTTCCCATGACCAGTGGTGTCTGATGGATTTTGAGCCAAAGCAACAAAACTAATTCATATCCTTGTCAATTGTCGCCAGTGTCAATGTTATGAAATGTGAATAAGCTGAACACCGATCCCAAAGTACCAAGCCTTTGTTTGTAAATGCCACACCCAAGCCATAGGTAAATTTTTCATTCACTTCCTCTCTTGCAGTGTCCCAGAATTAGAACAGCGGGCCAAAAATTGGCCAACCAATCTATGATCCATAATTTTCTAAAATCTCAACAAAAATGAAAAAGAAAGACATAAATACAAACCCCTCCCCAGTGGCCCATGCTTTATATTGAAATATATAAGCACGGAAAAACTTCATACAATTGAGAAGGGAAAAGGAAGGTGTAAAAAAAGAAAGCAGTGGAAGGAAAATAACAAAAGGAAAGAGGGGATTCTAATTTCTAAGTTTGAACTGTCTCTGAACTCATCTTATATTTCTTTTCAGCTCTAATTTTTAGTCACTCGTCTCTAACAAAATTTGCAAGGAAACCTCCCTCTTTATGTTTGCATGATTGCAAGGTGAGCAAGTGGTAAAAGTGATACTAGTTAAGTATACCTGCTAGATTTTGAGCAGCAAACTTTAGGCAAACAGCTTTTAACTCTGTGGCATGACAATTGTCAGCTAAGGTTAGAATGTTGGCCACAGAACTCACACAAATGTCCTTGCAAAGACGAGACTCACACATCAGTCTAAGCCTCTCCAAGCCATACTTGTCTGCTGCAGCTAACAACCTCGCTGTCAATGTCTCTGAAACTGGAAAATCAGTAGATGTGGTTGATGGATTCATGTCCACCTCTTCTGTAAGAGTATCCCTGTATATAAAGTGCAGCATGGCCTGTCAAAGTAAGAGCAAAATTAGGACATCTTGCGTGCATTCGTTTGTGCATATTTTGCAAGAAAAGTACTTTTTATAAAAAATTCACTTTCTAACTTAGTGCAGATTGCTTCGATAAGCTTTTTAAAAAAAATCAGAATCAGAAAATAATCAATTTTCTACTTTTTCTGAAAAGCATGTTAGAAGTTGCTTCTGGTTTTTAGATTATGCAGAAGAAGATAGGGAGATTCAGTTAAAAGTGATCTTAATAATTAAATCCAAATGCAAAATAAGCAGCTTCTGCTTCTAATAAAAACAATTCTAGAAAAATCAATTCTGAATATTATCTAAAACTTCTTTTTTTGAAAAAAAAAAAATAGTACTGCTATGCAGTACAAAAAGATTTTGACAAATGATGTGTGCTGGCATGGCAGTTATAAAACCCAAAAAAGAAAAAAAATTGTTGTTTCCTTCTGCATTTGACATAAACCATGATGGGAACATGGTAAAAGTGACGTTCCACATCATTCCTACATCTTTGTTTCGCACTGATAAGCGACTTTCTTTTTTGAAGGCTTGTCCAAACACAAGCCTTATCCTCTATCTAGAAGGGGGGAAAAAAATGTCTAACAAGAAAAAAGCACAATAGTTGAGAGTAAATCCTAAACAAGCTCAATGCTACCAGGGAAAGAAAATCAGGAAAGGGGAGAAAATAACAAGATAAGTGGTTTTTACCTTAAAAACCTTAGGTTCTAAATCTGTTACAGTAATCTCTCGCTTTTCCACATCTAAACCTTCAAAAAATTTTGATCGAAATTGTGGGGATCTAGCAGCCAACACTAACTTATGAACAGGGAACTTCTCCCCAGCTACATCAAAAGTAACATCTGAACCTTCCATATTTTCCAATAGCGCACCAAAATGAGATCCAATGTCAGATTCTGGGACGTGAATAGAGTGAAGTTGCGGACAGTCAATGGCTGAAACCACAACTCCAACCGTACAGTTGATTTTCAAGCAATCATTCTTAAGGAAATCAGAGCTTTCAAGTAAAGACCGTCTGAAAAACCGCTTGTATCCCCTAAAAGAACAGATAAACATGATCATCACCTCACAATCGTCAACACAGCACAGTACTTTCATGTTAACCTAGCATCCATTCCCCACATAAGCTGAAACTTGTAGACATAAAACGGGATACACAAGAAAGATTGCGATACATTAAAAACACTGAAAAAAGACAAAATAAAAGAGAGAAGCATTTTGCCTGCGAAGCCTCATGCATCATAATACACAATTTAAGAATACAGGTATCCTTATAAATCATAATATACACCATAAACTAAGAACAAGCCAGATAACTGACCAGTATAATGTTTTCCGGCGAGCAAATTATGCATGAGGACTGGATCAAGCACAATTCAGAAAGATAATAAGCAAAAGATAAATAACTGTATCTTAAAGGAATAATAACAACGAATTAACTCAAGATGACAATGATACACTCCATCACATAAAAATCATGAAATTGAAGCTAGATAATCCCCAATTTCTCTTGTCATAGATTAAAACAAGCTTCATTACAAACACAAACCACAAACATTAACAATCAAAATCAAATTAACATCATTATCAATGCAAAACAAAAATTGAAATCAAAATAAAATAGAATTGAGAAAATCATGGGATGAAAATCGGGAATTTGGAAAACCCTACCACATGCTTCCCTTGTATTTGAGGGTGTAAGGACCACTCTCGAGGGACCGATCGAAGTGGCTATGGACCTTGTGCTTTCCCTGTCCACTCTGATCAACAAGCGTGAGCTCGAACAGCGCCCTCACATCGGTTCCTTCGCTGGCGAGCGCGATGAACACCGACACGTACGCGGAGTTGTCTTCGGGGTTCTTCCCGTCGGGGTAGAAGTAGATCGCCCACTGGTACCCTCCCACGCAGAACACGTCGCTCGCAATGTGTTTTCCGATTCCCATACCCTTCGCAAGAGAATAACCCTGGATCACGAACTTGTGAGAACCGTTCACCGTCTGCGTCACCGACCGCGAACTCGTCGGAGACAGCAGCGCCGCCTTCTCCGGCGGCGATGCCGTCGAGGTTCCGGCCATGGCGGTTGTTCACCCTATCGGAATCGCAGGTTCATGCGATGCGACGTCGGATAATGAATTCCGTTGAATCCGAAAAACGAAATGAAATGAATTAGCGGGAAATCAAAGAATAATTTGGAAGGGAGCTGGGACTTAAGAATCTGAGGAATTTTTGGGAATCTGAATTTCAATTTTTTTTAATTTTTCTCTTTTTATGGGAAGGGAAAGAGAGAGAGTTTTGATTGTCGGAAAAGGACGAGGGAGGTTTGGGGTTGGGTTGGGTGCGTCACCGTCTAGAGGCTTTTGAGGTAACGATGGTTGACGTCAGAGGGAAGGGGTGTGTGTGAAATGTGAAATGTGAAATGTGAAATGTCGAGTGCACCCTTGGGTTATGTAGAAGTAGGGTGACGTGGCGGGTTGTTATTGGGAGGGGGTGTTGTGGTAATACCGTAATTAGGAGCTAGCGCCTAGCTGCATAAGTTTGTAGAATTTTTGACTTATGGATAAAAGGTGGCATGTGTGATGTGATTTGATGTGATGTTAATGAGTTAAGGAGGCTAGTTCCACCCATAGCACTGCCCCCACCTCCGCCACTGAGAGAGGCGGTTGACATTTTCAGCCCAAGTGATAAACTGAAGCCCATCACAGTCTTCTTTATCCAAAAACCCGAGGCTATCGCACTATTCCCCCATCATAGAGATCACTGTTGCCTTATGTAAATAGTTGAAGAAGTTAATAGGATGCAAGTGTTTGCACAACCCAGGAAGGATTACTGAAAAAAAAAAAAAAAATTTAAGGAACATAAAGCTTCACAGTAACTTCAAATTCAAACCTATTGCTTCACGATTCAGCGAGCTTTTGATGGTTTAACTCAGAATTGAGAAATAACAATGAGAAAGTTCCTTTTTTTGTTATTATTTTTTTTTTTCCGGGTTTGGCTATTTGTTTTCGTTGGATGAATGCACGTATTCACAATTTGGAAACGACGCGTCGTTGCCACCTTCGCTATTCTTAATTTCCATTCTCCAAAAGTTGTCTTTTTTCTTCACTGTGTGTGTAGTGGGTTCAAGAGGCATGGCTTCAAGGTCAGATATGAAGATGAACGCGATTAAGTCAACGGTGGTGGTGTTGGGAGCCTTGGCTTTCGGGTATCTTAGCAAACAATTTGGTTTCAGGCCTAGAGATGCAGTGGTGAAGTGGGGGAGGTGGGAGGAAGGGAGGGAGAGAGAATAAATGAAGGATAAAAATATCATTTTGATTATCAGTCACAAGGTTAGGAAAATCAGCCGACAATAAATCGGATAAGATATTGATTCGAAAATTTATTGGTTCGATAATAATGTAATATAATATATATTATAATATAAATATATATATATATATATATAATTATATGCTTATTTTTATCTTAACACATCTTTAAACCTAACAATCATTATTATTTTTTTTCGTTTCACTGTTCAAAAAAAGAAACACAATAAGCCCCACTTGAAAGAACTTAAAGTAAAAAGCAAGAAGACAAAAAAAAAAAACCCAAAAAATAAATAAAACAAGCTTAACATTGCTTGCAAGCCTTTTGAGAGTGAAATTCAAACAAAAAGTAAGGCGAAGTCTGTGATTGTCCACGTCGTGTTTCGGACCAATTTGGTCCACGAATCTGAGTCGTTAAAAGTATGTTGTGTGGCTAGGATGAGACATCGCTTTGGCTTTTTAGAATGCTATTAGTCACCCAAAAAAGTTTAAAATTAAAATTGCAAATTTGCATTGAGACCCATATTTAATTCTAAACATAATTGATTAGTCATCTAAACACCAACTTCATTACCCATCGGCCACCATCCTCACTGCCTTCTACCACCACGGGTGAGTGCTCTTCTATCCGTGACGGCGCTGACCACCATCACCTTCACTTTCCTCATCTCGGCACCGCTGCCTCCCCCATCTCGACCATCAAGTCAGTACAATCAAACACCCTAAGCACTACCAAAACCACATTCTTTACCTCAAACATCTCTCTCTCCATTGCTTTCAGATCAGAAAGTTTCTGGATGCCAACAACAAAACTCCACAATTTTCCAGATGTGCACTCTCAATGGTTTAGCTCCTTCCACTGTCCCACAAATTGTTCTAATTTTTGGTGCTTATTTATTTATTTATTTTTTATGTGTGTTTTGAATCTAATTTATTCTAGGATATGGGATTAGAGTGCGAGACAGTGTGTGTTTGTGTTTCTGTGTTTGTCTAAGAGAAAGAGAGTGATAGAACCCCAAATCTTCAAGGAAAAAAAGCTCACATCTAACCAAAAAAAATTGTCGAATCTGAAAGTTATATGTCTCAATCAGCATGTTAATTATTGGAGGGAGTGCACGGTGCTATGAGATAGAAGAGATGGATGAAGGGCCATCACACCGTGATAATGTTGGTTTGAAACTCTAGCAAGTACCAACTTCTCCGATAGCTTCTCATGTAGTTTCTCTAGTAGCTTCTCAGGGACTCCAACCCTCAGTTTTGGTTGCAGAGGAAACGAATTAGATGGTGGGTAGTCAATTGGTGAAATGTTCCCTTGATAATGATGTCCAGCAAGTCAAATGGGTTACTATTAATCATATTTTTTTAAAAACTTTCAAAATTATAAAAAGACCCCACATTTCTTTAAGTCTCCCATTATTCACCAAGGATCAAAATGGTCCCAAACACGACGTGAACCATCACAGACTCCGCCCAAAAAGTAAAACCCTTCTTCTCAAAGTTCGATGGCCAACTTAGCGGCTAGTGCCCCTTTCTTTCGTTCTTCCTCTTTTGCCCTTCCTTCCTATCATCAATTTTCCACTTTCCCACTATAATGAAAACTCTTATTTTTACTCCTCATTGAGAGGCTTTTACATTTAGTTACTAGTAGCAAATAATAGTGGTGGATTCTATTTGTAATGGAGGAGATGGTGTTGGTTTGCAAGGCAAACGACAGTGTTGGATTGCATAGTGGCAAGGTGCTAATCACAATGGAGAAACTGGAATGGGTTTGCCTCATCATCTTCCTTTTCTCCTTCTTTAGCCTCACTTCTAACTGATTCTTTGCTTTACACTTCTTTTACAAAGAAAAAAAACCAATCAACTGTGAGAACTTGATTGATTCAACATGTTTATCGATTTTTTTGTCAATTCTAAAGATTCAAATCCGATTTTTGTAAATTTGGTTTTCTAGTATGATTGAATTTGACAAGTGATTGGTTCTCAATTGAATTGGGCAGTCTAATTTGATTTTTTGATCAATGATTAGTCACCATGTGGTGACAAACTCATCACCCCACTTAAGAATTGGCTTGTTAAGGATTCTTGAACTCATATTGGTTGAGGCTTCAAGCTTTCTACTTTGGGTTTGAGTTTTAAAGTATTGTTAAGCGACTTTTTGGGATTGGAATTCGATGATTTTGAGTCGGTTTAGTTAATTTTGAAATTTATTTATACACTAGCAAAAATAATATAAAACATATATATATATATATATTCCCATGGGGATGATTTGTAGGATTCGTAACTACTCCTTTTACTACAAAACACTAATCTAACCAACATGGATCTATCCAAACTCTTTTGATTTATCCCAATATTTCCCACTTGTCCGACTATTGTTGAACAGTTTTTTGATGTCAAACGGACCTTTTCATAAGATAATTTCAATGTGACTGATTTCCTATCTTTTGCTATCAATTTCACTATAGTACTTATACATTAAAAAAAAATTGCTATAGCACCTGTTATTCTACTTGATTATCCACCCTTTTTGAGAATAATTTTTATGTTATGTATGGCCATGCCTTCTAATCTAATTGTGTAGATCTGATGATGTATCGATACATTAATTATCTGTGATATATTATAGTAATTTCTTAAATTTGACCAAGCTTCGAAAAGTGGTTAAATGTAATTTTAAAAGTAACCAAAATTTATCTATATGATCTTAAAATTAAATATAATTTATTGGGGGATATTCTTAATAATTTTAGAGTATGAAAAAATGTATTTTGATTTATCTACATGATCTTAAAATTAAATAAAATTATCCTAAAATTAAACAAAATTTTTTTGGATTATTCTCAATATTTCTAAAATCACATAAATAAAATTTAATCACTTTTAAAATATATTTGATCACATATTTTTAAGTCTATACCAAAATCAAGAAATTATTTTAGTTCATCCTAATTGAGTGGTGTATTAATACATTGTAAAATTTGTACCATCAAATTTCAAGAGGCATTATACCTCATAACTTTCGAGCTATATATATATATATATATATATATATATATATATATATATATGCTTTACTTATATTTAATTCTTTATTTAAGTGAAATAAATGTTGTCTATTTAAACTAACTTAAACATTGATGGATTGTCACATAAAAACTAAAAAAAGACACATTGATGGATTGGATTTGACTATACGCTCTCATACGCAAGCAGTCAAGCACATATCATGTGTTAAAGTCGAAATAGCACATTCCTATGCTATGGGGTCATTTTTATTAGGTGTTCTGAACCCCACCAAATATGTGAGATAAATACCAAAAGTGGGCGATCTACATTGCTCTTATCCAAGCAGGATGGTATACCTTGCAATTTGATGGTAAAATTGTAACATATATTAATGCATCAATCACTTATGATATATTATAGTAATATCTAATTTTAAAAAATTTAAAAATATAATTAAATATTTTTTAAAATTAATTATCATATACTGATAGTATATAATTATACTGATAATATAAAATAATTTTATATTATTATTGTAATAAAAAAATTTATTAATATAATTTTATTCTATCAATGTAATTATATATTGATAATATAAAATTATTTTATACTGTCAATATAATTTTATATTATTAATATATAAAAATTAATTTTTAAAAATCATAAAAATTTTATCAATATAATTTTACTCTATTAATATAATTTTATATTATCTATTAATATGATATTATACTAATAATATAAAATTATTTTATATTATTAATATAATTTTATATTATCAATATATAAAAATTAATTTTTAAAATATATTTAATTATATTTTTAAATTTTTTAAAATTAATATATTACTATAATATATTATAAATAATTAATTTATTAATACACCTTATAAATTTTTACCATATAATATGCTATAATCACATAGGCTGCCAAACGTATCGCTGACGGAGCCCCAAAAGTGTGGCTCAACATTGTTCAAACTTTTTCCATTTTCTTTAACATGGACGCATATGATAGCTGAATTTTTGGGGGAATAAAAAACAAACGAACCGAACCCCTCAAAATTGGAGAAATATTTGTATCCTCCAAAAGAATGAATCTCACACCATCCAAATTTTTTCATGAGAGTAGTAAAAATGATGGGACCAACATGATTTGATGGTGGTAATGTTACATGGAGGAAGATTTTTTTTTTTTTTTCCTCCTCCATGAGCCTTGATAATGAATTTCAGCGGGAAGGACGCAATTAAGCTACCAAAGATAGGTTTGTGTCCCTCTACAGCGTCAGGGGACAGTGGTCATATAGGACAATGCCTCAATGGTCCTAAACAAGTATGAAAGAGCCAATAAAATTTGGCTCATTTCGTCGACTTCCTCCTTGTATATATTATCATATCTTAGGCATATTCATGATAAAATGAACAAAAGCTTGTGGGCCCGATTTTTGCTAGTGATTGGCAAGCACCTTGGTGCTAATAAGTCTGAAAATGTATTAGGGGTGAAACTTCCCTTAATTTAATTTTTAACTAATAAATACATATTAATCACAGTGCAATTTTAAAATTTAATTATTTTTTAAATTATGTGATTAATTTCTAATTTTATATTATCAATTAATAAATTATAAAAAAATAACAGAGTATGATGAATAGTTATTATAATAAATAATTATTTATTATAATTTATATTTTCTTATAATATTACTTGTCATTTTTTTCATAATTTTATTAGGCGATGGTCTAAAAAAATGAATAGAAATTAAATTCTTAAATTATTTCATCATAAAATAAATTTATTCGAACTAACAACTTATTGGATAAAGGTAAGCAGTTTAATCCTTTAGTAAAAATGAGTATACAAGTTTAAATATTGAAAAACGTATTAATTAAGAAAGAAAATAATAGTAAATGCTCAATTTTTTAAAATATCGAGAGTAATGTTTTCACAATTTTATTTTTTTAAAAAATAATGGTGCGATTTAGCACGGAGAAATTTCATCAAAACACATCCAGAGGTCTTTAATAACCCATAGGCAGGTAAAAGTGGAAAAAGGAGAGAGTAAAGCAGAGGTGGGTGGAAGTTTCGCATAGGTGGGCTAATCAAATCCTTCCGAACAATAGTGCGATAGCGGTTTTCGTGCTAAAAAGCATTATTCAATAAAAAAAAAAAAAAACTGACCCGAACAACGCAAAATCAACACACGTGAAGAAGTATAAAACAGACGCAGAGGAACAGTGTATTTGAGAGTGTATCCACTCCGTATGTTGGGGTGACAAGCCCAAGGAACAAAAACGATGATCTCGGTGGCCGATGCTCTGAAAACTGTCCTAAATGCCTCACAACGCCTTCCAGCAGTGACGGTGCCCCTCCACGACGCCCTTGGCAAGGTCCTCGCCCAGGATGTTCGCGCCCCTGACCCTTTGCCTCCTTACCCTGCTTCTGTCAAGGTCACCTTAAACACTCTTTGTTCCCACTTTTTTGTTTTTTTGTTTTTTTTTTTTCCATGTCTTTTTCTGTTATTATTTTGTATATTTTTTCTTTCAACTTTTGATGAATGAAGAATGGGTTGTTGTCGTTGTTGGTTCAGGATGGCTATGCAGTGGTTGCAGCAGATGGGCCAGGGGAATATCCTGTTATTACTGAATCAAGAGCTGGGAATGATGGTCTTGGTGTTACTGTCACCCCTGGAACTGTAGCCTATGTTACCACTGGAGGTTTCCCTTTTCTTCATAATATTTTTCCTCAATTTTTTATTTGTATTATTCTTTTGTTGTTGTGTTTGTAATTAGGATTGATGTTTATTTGAGTAAATAACAAAAAATAGGCGGTCCATTGCACAAGGTTCCCACTTGGTGGGGGTATGTGAGTATAGATGTACGCAACTTTACCCTCGCGAGCGAAGAGGCTATTTTTTGAATATGAACCTGTGGCTAGACAGCAATCCTATTGTTGCATCAGCCGCCAAGACTTTTCTTCTTGTTTAATTTAATAATACAAGTCTAAATTTTAGTCTATGTAATTGTAAACATATTCAAAGAGTTGGACTAGGCTTGGAGTGTTTGTTGGCATTTAAAATTTGATATGTGAGGCAATTTCATATCCATTTTTTTTTTTTTTTAATCTTGCTTTGTGGTGAGACGTGTTTTTGTTGTTGGTTTGTGGTTAATCTTCTGATTTTTCATTTTTTTCAGGGCCCATACCTGATGGTGCTGATGCAGTTGTTCAGGTTGAGGATACTGAAAAGGTTGACGATGCTTCAGGTGAGCTGAAGCGGGTGAGAATATTGGTAAAAGCTACCAAAGGCCAAGACATACGACGAGTGGTATGTGCTTGCCGCTCCTATAGAGTTATTCTTGTGATAATATTGAGTATAACACATACAGTGTTTGATGATTGCGGCAACACTATGTTAGACCCCTTGATACTAATGTGTATGTGGCAAAGGGTAGGAAAGCACGGTGTGGTCCATGGGTGCAAGGATGACATTATAGGGAATATTGAGAATATTCATGCTAATATGCTGGAGCTTAACACAATGAGGTTGCAGTAAGAGCGAGGGGAAGAGTAAAGGTGTGTGTGTGGGAATTTATGTTTAGAGCCCTTTTTTTTTTGTTGTTGGGTGGGGGGTGGTTAACACAGAAGAAAGCAAGCAGGAACTGAGTGTGGGATGGGATGGGAGGTTTCGATCTCTCAAATGACCCATGTTATCTTTTCTTCGTCATTTTTTTTTTTTGGAGTGTTTCTATTAGTTTTCTGTTTTTCTATGAGTGTGATGGTCACTATTCTTTGAGTGTAATGGTCACTATGCTTGTGTCCCTCTTTTTCTATAATCAAATACCTAAGTTCTTAGTCAATGGGGGTTGGCTTACTTGGTCGACTTTCTGCTCCTGCATTGCCATAACTTAGATCCAATTTTCAGGTTCTCCCGATGATGGGTGATTTGTAAATATCTCTGTAAATGCTAGATAAGCTCGGTTGCATGATCCCCGCATTAGGGTGACCCTTTTCCTCAACCTAAACTTTTGTCCACCAAAAAAAAAAAAAAAAAAACTTGGGTTCTCATCACTCGTGGGGTGTGCCTTTCTATTTCATTACCATTTTCACCTCATTTTTCTATTTTTGGGTTTACTCCATCACCTTATGCTTTTTCTCTGACCTATCAATACTCCACTTACCAGAAATTGGCTTCATACTTTACTGTCTATACATGACATAATCACACGTACCATGCTAGAGTCTTACAGCACCCAGAGTTATGGCCTAGATAGCCTTTATAAGTACTTGGGCAACTCTCCCTCTATGAGCTGCTTTTGTTGTTGAATTAGTCCTACTTAATTCTAAGATGGTATTAGAGCCTATCCTATGCTTTATGTTGGGCTACTTGCAATTGTCCAGTCCTACAAACTTCAAGCTTTAAATGTTCATTCTTGGGCGTGAGGAAGTGTGTTAGAGTTCTACATTGACTAAAGATATGGTTTAGGCAACCTTTATAAGTACTTGGGCAACCTTCTTTCATGAGCTAACTTGGGTTGAGTGAGGCTCACTCAATTATGTTAAGATAACATATTTAATGGCATCAAATTTGATGTCATTGTTCACTAATTTTAAGTTCGATTTATGTGTATTATAATATTGAATTTTTTTGTTGCTTTGTTCATTCATTGCTTAGTTTTATTTAATGATATGTGGTTTTTTAGTTTATCTAAAAGAAATCATTGACAGGGACTTGATATCGAGAAAGATACAATAATATTAACATCTGGAGAAAGATTAGGTGCTTCAGAGATTGGCTTGCTGGCTACAGTTGGTGTAACAATGGTGAAGGTATTCTTTGAGAGAGTTCCTGGAACATGTAACCAAGAAGCTTCTCGCCATAATGGCACATACCTTATATTTCATTCCTAGTGGCAGGGCACATTGATATGTCCTGTCATATTTACTGTTCCACTATTGGTATATGTAATGATCAGAAATAATGCTTTGATGCAGGTATACCCTACTCCAGCAGTTGCTGTACTTTCCACTGGAGATGAGCTTGTAGAGCCAACTACTGGGCATCTTAGTCGTGGTCAGGTATTGTTATAGAGGACCAGGACTTGTAAGATGAGTTTATAAAATTTTTGTGAAGATACTTTACTGGGAACAAACAGTGGAGTGGAGACAATGACTTAAAAGGAATTGACAAAGAATTTCTATTTGGAGATATTCTTTAGTGGGTCATTAACTTGCTGATTTTTGGTATTCATCATAGCCCTCCCGAACCCCTGTTTTTAAGTACTAATACTTATCAGATCACACAACAAAATCACAATGTTTTGGGCATCTTACAAAATCACTATCTGAATCAACCTAGAAAGTAGAAATATTGCAGACTTTAATTTGGTTGTTTGCTTTGATTTAGTATTAGTAATGTTTTGAACAATGAGGCTTAAACTAGCTCTATAATTTTTATAGTTGATATTGTTGGTATGTACATGGACCTTTAATGCTTAATCAGCTCACTTGATGCTGAGCATTTGATGCTTAAACCTGTTATGGCACTTGGATTATAACTATATAATTTTTGGATGTTAATTTCTTACTATGATCAAATTATTGTTTAAAATTGTTGTACAACATCGCACTTGGTTTACCACATTGTTCAACTACTGGCTATCTGTTTCAATTTTTGTAATAGTTCACAACAGTTGCTGGGTAAATGTTGTTAAAATGAATGTAAGCTAATATAGATCCTATGCAGATTCGGGACTCTAATCGTGCCATGCTGCTGGCGGCTGCAGCACAGCATCAATGCAAAGTTCTGGACCTTGGTATTGCCAAGGATGACGAAGAAGTTCAAGGAAGGATCTTGGATAATGCTTTTGCTTCTGGAATTAATATTCTTCTAACTTCAGGAGGTGTTTCGATGGGAGACAAAGATTTTATCAGGCCTTTGCTTGAAAAGCGAGGAAAAGTACATTTCAACAAGGTTGTGTCATGCTTTTTTTGATTCTTATTTGTTAAGAAGACTCTGGTGTCATGTAATTTGGGCCATGGATGCACTGTGTATGTTGTGGTTGTAGAACTAGTAAAATGTAAAGGTTTGTCTGTCTAATGCTTTGATGAGTATGATTTTGTATATCATATTATCTTAATTTAGGATTTATCTTATCTTCCAGGTGTTTCTTAAACCAGGCAAGCCATTGACATTTGCAGAGGTTGACTTTCAATCAAATGAAAGTAAAACTTTAGCTTTTGGATTACCCGGAAATCCTGTTAGCTCTTTAGTTTGCTTCAATCTCTTTGTGGTCCCTGCAATACGCCACCTTGCAGGGTGGACAAATCCACATCATCTAAGGTTTCATAAACTTCTAAAGTACAAATGTTTTTAAGATGGTCTACTTGCTTTTACTTTTATTCATTTAATTTATTTTCTGTTCAGGGTACAAGCTCGGCTTCGTCAGCCCATAAAGACAGATCCATTTAGACCGGAATATCATCGTGCCACTGTTATATGGACTGATAATGATGGAACAAGCAGTCCTGGGTAAGTTGCTGGTGAATTGTTTTGTTTTGCAGAATCTACACCCAGATCTCTTCTCTCTATTGTATGTGTGTTTTTCTTTTTTTTTTTTAATTATTTTTTTTTTGGGGGGGGGGGGGTGGTCATGGCAAGGCTTAGTTGCTATATCTAATCTGGTCTGTCTAATGAGTGAACATTTTTTGTTGCCCATGAATTTCAGTTTTGTTGCTGAGAGCACTGGCCATCAGATGAGTAGTCGACTACTTAGTATGAAGTCAGCTAATGCCTTTTTGGAGTTACCACCAACAGGCAGTGTACTTTCTGCAGGGACCCCTGTGTCAGCTGTCATAATTTCTGACCTAGGACCCCAGGCTTTTGGTGAGAATGGTATGCCATCAGACCCTCCAGCTGTTGTTTTGCCAGGAACTAAATCACATAAAACAACTACATATTCTTCAGCGGATGCTGAAGTCAGAGTGGCTATTCTTACAGTAAGTGATACAGTTGCTATGGGGGCTGGTCCAGATCGAAGGTATTAGTCTTCTTTTTATATTTTATATGGTGCATGCAAACTAAGAGACATAGACACGGGAAGATTAGGGAGCATTTTTATAGCCTATTTGGATTTGATTTAAGAATAAGCAGAGCACTTCAATTGATTTTTGTCAATTTGTGGTATTTGTGTGTTTATAAAAATCTTAAGTATCTTTTGCACCTTCTAGATGTAGCAGCTTCTAGGTGCTTCTGATGAAATCTTGCAAAAGCTGAAATCTCACATCACTTGTTTTTGTTTTTGTTTTGTTTTGTTGTTTTTTTAATATGTAACTGCTACATTATAAGATCAGGAAAGTGGTTATTGATCCCATATTCAACATATTTCTTCTGGACCTATAAGGTTAAGTAGGAATTTCATGTTTTAATTTGAGTGCATCTTGTTTACTCTTCCAATCTCAAGAAAAAATTTCAGTGGATGGTAAGCAATGTAGCACGTGTTCTCATTAAAGCTAGATCTGGATTTGGTATATCCTCTGCGACAGCATTTGAACACTGTTGAAATAGTCATATAAGCCACTGTTGTCATAGATGTTAAATCATCTCTTTCACAGTTGGATAAAGCTGAACAGCATCTAGATACACCTCTTTGAATCATTGTTTGAAAGAGGTCACTATGTTGATGCAAAATTAAAGAGCAAACTTGATATTAGTCAATGCCAAGAGGGGCATTGAATGTACTGAGTGTTCTGCAACAGCCTCAAAGTTGAAGCAGGATATGAATTTCTGTTTTGGGCATTATCTGTTGTAGTGTAGACCATGGTCTGTTCTTTTGATTGCAGAAATCCTTGTCTGCATGGTATGGTATCAGGCTGAGGCATCATTTATTGAATGAAAATGTTCATATAGACTCTGGTTCGCGGTGAACCCGAGTCATGAAAATATCTCAACCATTGATTATATAATATTTATATATTTATAACTTTAAGTTATGCCTTGAATGGTTGAGATGTTTCCATATGTAGAGTTCACCATAAATCTAAGTTTATATTATCATTACTCTTATTGAATTTCCACAAATCCTATGTATCCAACACTTGATATTGGTTTATCAGGATTTTATGCATGTTGCATGATCGTGCTTTCCTTTTTGTTTTCTCGTCTATTCTTCATTATCTCTTTCTCAAAACGGCTGAGTGTCTACTGCTTTACAAACTGGCTGAGGACTTTTGAAGCCCTTCACCAAATTTTACCCAAACTGAAAGACTTTGGCATTTCTTTGTCTTTTTCCTTCCCCCCCCCCCCTTTTTTTGTTGGGGGGCTAGTTTAATAACAAACAAACAAAAGAAGACTGAGAACGTAGCTGTTGACACTTGAAACAGTCTTTCGTTCCTCCTTCATTCTTCTTTACGTACATGCTATTGATTTCAAAGTAGTGTAGCCTTTATGCTGGAACTCTGTCTCAAGTTGAGTCTGTAAAAAGAAATTTATGCAAGTCAACTATTAGAACTGTCGCCTGTGATATTTGTTTGCAAATTGTCTGCATTTATTACAGTGAAGTTCTTCTAGAAATTCCTTCAAGCCAAACTTTGATTTTATCGATAGTATTTTCCCCTTATGAGAAATCACGAACTTTTTAAAGTGAGAAAATTATGTCATTTATGTACGTAAGCATCATAGTGTGCTGACTCCTTTACATTTAAACAGTGGTCCCAGGGCTGTTTCTGTTATTAATTCTTCTTCAGAAAGGCTAGGAGGAGCAAGAGTTGTAGCAACTGCTGTGGCTCCAGATGATGTGGCAAAAATTCAGGACATTCTAAGAAGATGGAGTGATCTTGAACACGTGGATCTTATACTTACCCTTGGTACATTTCTATCTAACTCATCAGTTTCCCTGTCAAAGTCAAAAAGTTTAGTTTTGTTGAGTTGACTTCCATTTTATTTTCTTTTGCCAATCAAGGTGGGACTGGCTTTACCTTACGGGATGTAACACCAGAAGCTACAAAACAGTTGATTGAGAAAGAAACACCCGGTCTTGTGTATGTAATGATGCAAGAGAGTTTAAAGGTATGGACTGCTATGCTTATGTTGGTCATATGTGTAATTCTAGTTATGACTTTCGTATTTTGGTTTCTCATTTTCTTTACATTCTTCGGTTCCTTTTTTATTAGTGTTATTTTTCCAAATTAGTGTTCAATGAACTCAACCAGACTACCAGACTGATTGGTTGGGTTGCTCAGTCTGCCATCAGTCTTTGCCATTGTGGCTATGTGATTTCTTACATGGTAAACCAATATATATAGTATAATTCTACCTTTGCGAACTTCTATTCACAAATGCCTCGATTGTTTGGAGAAGTAATAACTGAAATGCATTCAGTTGATAACAAAGTCATGAAATAAGTTGTAAATAAACAAAAAATGATTTTGTGAGGAGCTTGCACATTTAAGTTCGTGGAAGTAGCATTACTCATTTATTCTATATTAAAAGGAAGATCAACTTTTTATTTTCTGGTTTTCTCTTCTGTCTGTTTAAATGATTCAATTTTCTGCATGCTGAAATATGTAAACGTGATATGCATTCTTGGGGCTACTTCACAGGTAGGTTTGGAACAAGTGTTTGTTGATTTTTAAAATGCATAATTGATTTGTCACTTCAACTGTTTCCAGTGAAACAAATTTCTTAACTGTCTTTATTATTGGTTTCTCTGCATAAATAGGTGACCCCATTTGCAATGCTTTCACGTGCTGCAGCTGGAATCAGAGGATCAACCTTGGTACGCCAAAAACGCCCAATTATATTGACGTATTTTTGAAACGTACAATGTATGGAAAAGATAATCGCCAAAGTTTGTGCTTGATATCTCCACTGTTTTTTCCCCTTCATTGAAATTGTATAATCGGTATTGCTTTTTGGAACTATCGCTTTTACGCATTTTACAATTATGCTTGTATCATACGTAGTTAAGGAAAGTTTCATATTAATTGCTTGCTGTAACTAGTTCACCATGGATCCAGAAATATAATTGTAGTGTCTTCTAGACTTGTATTTACTGGCTAAGTTATGGTCCTTGATTTGTTGATATTCAGATCATTAACATGCCTGGAAACCCAAATGCTGTTGCTGAGTGTATGGAAGCATTATTGCCAGCACTTAAGCATGGTTTAAAGCAGCTCAGGGGAGAAAAGAGAGAAAAACATCCTCGTCATGTACCTCATGCTGATGCAGCAGATGTGTGGGAACGGAGTCATAAGTTAGCCACCGGTGGTGGCACTGATGTCTCTTGTTCCTGTTGTAGGTAAAGTTGTCTATATTTTCTTGTTTGCTTCCCTTTCTTTCCTGTGCCCCCTTGTCCCCTTATAGAGAGAAAGACACTGGAAACCTATACGGTGATGCGGCAGAATTTTCATGTATCTTACTGAAATGGATATGTTTGTATATCAAACAAATAATTCGGTTATGGTGCAACTGAGCTGAAATGTAGTTATCAAAAGTCTATATCTTTTAAAAATTTCATTCTTTCATTGAATTTATGCATTTACACGCATATGAATACACTGTTTCGTCACATGTGCATGTACTTGAGGAAGGAAATTACAGCTCATGGAATTTTGATCCTCCATGAGATGATGTGAATGCATTTTTAGCACAAAGCCCAAGTCCAACAACCAACAAGATCAGCATGCTGCGGGTCACCAATTTCTTCTGCTTGTTAGCCATGGTGTCCAAGTCTCCGAGTTGTTCATTGTAAACCCGATTAGATGGTCCTAAACTGAGAGTGAAATCCAAAAGCCTAGTTTTGAATCTTGTGATAGGCTTGGCATCTTTGGTTTCAGGAGCTTTAGTAGTTGCTGCTTCAATTTTCTCAGTTATGCCATTATTAGTCTTGCCCTCCACCTGGGCCACCTTGTCTATGCTAGCTTCTGAATTTGTTTTGCTCTTTTCTTGTGCATCACTTGGCTCCTTCTCCTTCTGTGGTGTGTTTTGATCAGAGACTTCATTGTTAGTCCTTGCTTCAACTTTGTCTTCTTTTGCTTTTGGGGTTACCTCCTGAGCAGCATTTTGCTGATCAACATTTTGTGATGGTTCGTTAGGCCTTGAAGTCTCTTCTAGGGGGTTTGTTGTTTCCTTAGGCTTATCCAGTCTGGCAAATTTGACATTTAACTTGCTACCCTCAAACTCAAACTTGGCACTCACGTTTTCTAAGTCATAGTCAGAAGGAATGGAGAATTCTAGGTCAAAACGGCACCAACTGTTCCCAATGATTTGTCGTTCACCATTCAGCTTTAGGGCAGGTTTTGGTGTCACTTGAACCTTCAATTGATCCCATTTAAATCCTGCAGGTTGAAGCTAGATGATTTTCTTTATCTTTTTTCTTTATGAATTTTTTTATATAAAAATTTTACATAATTTGGTTATATTTATATTTTTACTACTGATTAGATTTTAGTGCGGACTTAAGTTAGGTTCTATTTTTTTAATCAATAATAAAAATCTGTGTAAGCACCAAACTCGACACCAGTTGTGTCACCTTATTTATGTTCCTCTATTATAGTTGCATATAGAGCTCTTACACGGATTCTTCACAGATTCTTCACAGATATAAGATTGGGGGGAAAGAAATCTCAGCTATGAATTAAAACTTTTTAAGTTTCACTGATGCTATTTTTTTTCCAAGCTACCGTTGCTCATTCCAGTTAGCAAAAGACTTATTTAGTGTCAATTATTATTTTGAAATGAATTATAAGTATTTTGGAATAAAAAAATCATTTTGTTATTTAGCTCCCGTTACATTGAGATTGTTACCAAGTAAAAAGCTATAGTTATGCTATTATAGAGAAAATTATAGCCACCTTCTTTGAGGTTTTGAAAAAAAAACACTAAAATTTTATTTTATTTTTTCGAAAGTATCATCCCATTCTAGTCGTAAAACCATTTTACAGCATGCTTACTTAAGAAACTAATCCACTCAATTAAAGATTATTAGAATTATAAAAAAAAGAAAAGAAAAAGTATGAGGAATACTTTTTATATAACACAACTATAAAAGATAGCGATGTCATTTTATTGTGTAATTGAATGGGGCATATTTTAAACTTAACTAAATGTTTAACTAAATGTTACACATTGACTGAAAGTTAAATGTAGTTTCTTTTTTTTTTTTTTTTTTTTTTTTTTGTTTGGGGGGGAGGCTTAGCATTGCAAAACACGTTTGCAAATTGCAAGTAATCAGGATTTAAAAAAAATAAAATAAAATAAAACTATAATCTTTGACAAATGCTGGTATGTTCAGAACATTTCTTTTATGGAAACTGGATAGTTTGATTTTAGATGCAATAAAATTGTGAATGAACGAAAAGAAAATTCTTGTGAAACTTTGCTATCACAATTTACAATTACAACTATTATTTATGAAATCTAACTTTTTTTCAATAACTTAGAAAACCGTTGCACTAAAGTTGCATTGAATTTAAACTCTTTATAAATTGATATCAAAAGCGATAAAAATTCATCAATATTTTGCATATTACTTACAATAATATATAGTAACCTAATAAATTGATATGATTGATGGTAGAGTTTGAGCTTGAATTAGCAAGCATATATATACCTGGTAGCATAAAACTGAAACGCCCTTCATCTCTAGCCCATTCATAATATGGTTCAAAGTCTTCATAAACACGATCAACTGCTTGTTGTGTCCTTGTGTCCATTTATGCCTTTGTTTTTCTTTTGCTTTTGTGTTCTAGGTATATTTTTATCTTTGCCTCTTCTCTGAGTGTTGAAATGCCCGTTATGTTTTCTTTTATACTTATGATGGCAGATTAGTATGCACGCATTTGCATGCAAATATTCTAATTGCCATATTTTGTTTTTGCTTTATTACTTTCTTTTCGTGTAAGTGTTTGGGACTTTAGTCTGTCAGCAGCAAGAAAAATAATATGCTTTATTAAAAAAGAGAGGTGACCTCGTACCTTCGTAATGCTAAAACCTTAATGCAGAAGATTTTGTTCTGAGTGCATATCTTTTGCCGACAAAGCTTTTTCTTCCAGCGCAGGACATAATAGCTGCTTACTGCTTAGGATTGATCTTCATTCATGTAATTCTTGTCTCGAAGTCCTACTCTCTATTGACATCAAGTTTCACGAAAAAAACAATGAAAAAAAATGAAAGTGATATTGTCTGGGGGAATGCTTTTTTAATATATTATGTAGATATAGTATGAGACATATTGAAATAAGATAATATGTTGTATATTTATGTGAAGGAGTATTGTATTTTTTGTGCCTCAATATTATCTTCAATTAAATAATGTAACTCATTGTCTAAGATATTTTTTTAAAATCATGATATTGAGTGTTCCTTCGTTTTTAAAACTTTCTGATACACTACTAGTTCATATTAATCAAACATAACAGACCCCTTCCTATTATGGGATCGGATAATGTTGGATTAAGATTTATAATTATGCTGTTTAATCACACCAACGTATGGCTCATATCCACGAAAAGCATAAATACTACAACAACCACAATGACCTTCATGCGTCTCTACTATTTAATCTAGTCAGTATAAACCGCACCATTGAAATGATGCCAAGCTACCAAAAAAAATAAAAAAAATAAAAAGCTAAACTCAGCAATCTGGTCCTAATTAAACACAGGTCACAAGGCTATATGTTGGGCGGGATCTTGTTGCACAAATATGGGTACGGATACGGGTACGGGTACGGGGTACGAAAATTTTGTAAAAATTTGGGTACGGGTATGATAATATATATATTTAAAAATATAAAAATTTTATAAATTTTATAAAATAAGAACTGAAATTTCATATGATAGATTAGAAAATACACCAATTTTAACATAAACAAATCTAAATTGTTCAAGAGGGAAAAAGTTAAAAAGGAAAAGCAATGTAGGGTGTGGTGTGTGAAGAGGGAAAAAATTAAAAAGGAAAGGTGAGTGAAGGGTGGGGTGTGTCAGATTGTTTTGGAAGAAAGAAGAAGAGGGATAGCTGCCTGATAGGGATTTTGAATGAAAGAAAATAAGAAAAAAGTTAAAAAGGAAAGGTAACGCGAGAGATTGAGAGGCAAGGGAAAAGGAAAAAAGCAAAATGATGCAGGCCTGAAAATAAAAAAATGCTCAAAATGACACTATTTTGAAAATTTTCGTACCTAAAGTCGTACACAGCTGTACTTAGCAGTACCTGAGCCGTACCAAAACTTTTTTTTTTAAAAAAAAAATACTGGGTACATACCCAGATATACTCAAGTGTATCCAATGCGTACCCATACCTGAAATGTACCTAGTACGGGTACTTTTGCAAAATTGACGTACCCGTGCTTAAGAGAGCTAGATAAAACATTACCCACAACCTCTACAATAAACCATATATATATATATATATATATATATATATATATATATATATATATATATATATATCTTAGAACTTATGAAGAGTTTATGAGGATAAAACCTGTGCAACAATTACCCCTTTTGTATATTAATGGTAGACAAGCATACAAATTTATAGGGCCGTACTTCTGCTACCTGGTGTTGATATGAGATAACTTCATATGCTATATATGCTTAAGTATCTTTGTCACGTGTTTTCTGGACGAACAACCAAAAGTCAGTTCCTAAAAATTCTGTAAAAGCACACTTATATGGTAGTAAATATGTACTACATTTTCCTACCAAAAAAAAAAAAAAATTTGCTACGTTTTTTTTCGTTCGACATGACCTGGCTTGCATGCATGTATTTGTATACCACAGGATTCAAATATTTCAATTTGGATGTGTCGCACGACGCAAATATTTTTATCGTGACCATGCACTAACACATGCATAAAATTAATTTATTAGTTATAAATTGCAACGAGATAATCTGACATGTAACCGATCGAATAACATTTTACACAATGTAATCTTGTTTTTGAACCTCAGTCTAGATGAACTAGCGGTAGGTGTACTCGTAAACCCGAGTCCTTCTATTACTATATGGTGTGGCACAGTCGCAGTAGTTTTAATAACATGTTTGATTTTCTGTTTTTAAAATTGAGTATGGACGAACCAAAAAGCAAAAATTTCTTAGTTCTTCTTAAATTGAGGTTTTAAGATCAAGACTCAATTACGAATAATTCAGAAGTAGTTCTATCAAACATGTAAGATAAGATAAAAGTTAATTTGCTCCACCTATAATTAGGTTACCACACCTTTGTTTACATTATCTTTCATGGAAAAAAGTGGAGTGAGAGAAACTCACTTTCCCTTTCACCTTCCCCTTTTGCTTTTTATTTTTCCTATTAAACCCTTCAAAAGGTAGATGCTAAAGACAAATATAAAAGTAGAAATAACATTGCTTAAAAGGAAATGAAGTGTTATATCGCATCAGATATGAAAAGAATTGTACAATTCATGAGCACAATACATATACAGTACTAATTGTCGGCAACCTTCATCGATAAAAAAATGTTCTTTTTATTCCTCCTTTATTGAAATTATGCTTTTACAAAGCATGAACTGAACATACATATATGTGAATTAGAATTCCTGGAACTTTGATCCTCCCTGAGATGACTTGAATGCATTTTTGACATATGTCCCAAGCACCATAACCAATAAGATGGTCACAATTATGTTCATTAATATCTTGGGCCTCCTAAGCCCTCTGACCAAACCACCACAGCATTGGTTAACATCCCTATCATCAGCTGATCTCAAACTGAGTGTGAAATCTACCATCCTTGTCTTCAACCTTTGAGCCATCTTTGCTCCTTTTTTCTCATGAGCCTTAGAGGGGGTTGTAGTTTCTGCTGTCTTAGACACCCCATTAGTTCTCACCTTCTTATCGTCACCAGCAGCTACTTCACTTGATGCTGCTTCTTTGCTCTTCTCTTTTTCATCTTTGATTGGTTCCTTCTCCTTCTGCTGTGACTTTTGTTCTTGAGCCTGTGACAGAGGCTCAGACTTAGCCTCAGGCTCAGGCTCGGGCTTAGGCTCTTCTGGTGGGCTTGCAATTGGTTCTTCTTCCTGTGGCTTAGAAGCGGTGGCTTGCAGGATGGGGAACTTGACATATAGCATGCCACGCTCAAACTTGGCACTGACCTCATCGGGGTCACAATATGGAGGGACGGAGAATTCTCTGGCAAAACGGCGCCATACATTTGGAGTGACCTCTCTTTCACCGTTGATCCTCAGGACCGGAGCTGAGGTCACTTGAACCTTCAGTTGATCCCGTCTGA
Source organism: Pterocarpus santalinus (assembly GCA_031439595.1). NCBI lineage: Eukaryota > Viridiplantae > Streptophyta > Magnoliopsida > Fabales > Fabaceae > Pterocarpus > Pterocarpus santalinus. The sequence goes on from CM062527.1 coordinate 5,157,812, forward strand.
ATCCTGTACATACATATGTTGAAAGTGCATATAGATGAACATGACAAATATAACGTTTTTGAATGGGAGAAATAAAATCCTGTTTAATATGAATTGCATTGAGATTATATATTAATAAAATGGAAATTCAACCAATTAACACTATAAACTATTATGGAACTACATATCATCGCATATTACATGTGTACAATATAGTTTATGAATGAATTAAATTCTTACGTTGATATTGTTTTTCAAAAAATAGTTTGAAGTAGAATTCGTCTTTGTTATACTATGACTCTCTCATATTAGGGTACATCAAGAGAAAAATAGAGACATATATATATATATATATATATATATATATATATATATATATATATATATATATATATATATATATATATATATATATATTAGCTTTAGTTTTTAAGAGATATATTATGATATGAAATATATCATATATTTATTTGATATATACGTTTCAAAAATAGGGTAAAAGAATTTTGAAATAAGAAGAATCCCAATGGATTGGAGCTGAAAGCAAGTTACCAGGTAGCATTACGATGAGGGTGGAACTCTCTTCGTCTTCAATCCATTCAAAAAATGGCTCAAAATCTTGGTAAACAGGGTTAGGTGCCGTTGATTGTGCCATGATATTGCTTTTTGTTGTTGGTCTTTTGTTATTGGGTTTTTACGTTATTATTATCTCTTTTGGTGGAGAATCAAAGTTCAGGAAATGTTGCTTTTATACACATCAATGGGAGATTACTATGCATTTTGCACGCAAATTCTATGAGTTCCTGTGATTTCTTTTGCTTTTAATTATTGCTTTCTTTTCGTGCAAACATTTGTTTCTCTGTCATTGACTTTAAGGAAAATGATATACTTTGGTCCGAGAGAGGCGGTGACCTTTTGTTTTGGCGATGCTAAAACCTCTTAGCGAAAATTGGTTGTTTCTCTTCCTCAATGCAAATCTTTTCTGGGGGCAAAGATAAGGATTTTCGCTTTTTAATAATATTTGCGAATTCTGTGATCCATTTATTTAACTTACTGTTTTATATTGTATAGTGTTTTTTTTTTTAAAATTACTTCAACAGTATAACATTTCAATGACTCATATCTTGGTTTTTGAGTAGCTTTTCCATAATAGAGAATCTAACTTCTTCTAAGAAAAAATAACGGTATACTTACCAAAAAACATTGCATTCTTGTTTGTTTATATCTTCCAATAACAAGTAGTATCTTCCGAACAAGTTAAGAGAAAATTAAAACAACTATAAAGGAGGTATCTTGTTAAGCGTTTCTGTTAACAATTTTTTTAAATAACGAAATAGGACAAGTGCTGCATTTATTTCTGACAAGACAACTCGTTTGCGAATAAGTAGTAAATGAGTAAATAATATGAAAACAGAGCCATGGGAGTGAGTTAAGTAACATCTAAGTTTACGTACGTACGGATAGTAGCATATGATAAAGTTCAGGTGTTTTTTAAGTGAAATTTAACCCTTTTTGAATTCATATTCTTCTTTTAAATTGAAGTTTAACCCCCCCTTTTTTTTTTCAATGAAACCTAAAACTTAGTATGGGGAGAGAGCGACGGGCTAAAAAGTCTAAATAAAGTGAACCGATAAAATTTCTATCATGAAATCAGGTATTTTCGTAAACCAAAGAATTTTTAGTATGATTTAATAACTTCATTTCAATATGTAATCATGCGATTGAATTTTTAATTGAGGCTAACACTGGAATTCCACCATCCATGCAATGAGGGTGCTTATGACCTAAGCCGGTCCAATGATTCGGCTTGGCTCAAAGTTAATTAGGCTGGGTTAGGTTATTTAAAATTAATTGATGTATATATTTCAAATTGATCCAACTTGATCCAGTATGATATATATATATATATATATATATATATATATATATATATATATGAACAGTATGATATAATGTTTTAAAATTTATTATTTTTAAAAGATTAATAATAAATTATAAAATTTTTAATGTAGATTAATGCCATATACATAAGTATATTTTTTTTTATTGAAGAATATTTTTATAATAATATACTATGTTTGAAAATATATATGGTAAAAAATTCCTGAACTTTAATTTTTACTAATAAAATATTGTTTCACCATACATAATGTTTAAGTTCATGCAATTATTTGATTTTAAGCTAGCCTAATCTTAACTTCATCATTGATTGGGTCATAGTTAGGTCAACTTTAAGTCTAAAAAATGGGTCCAATTAAAATATCAAGTTAGGATTGGGTCAACTTCCTGTCCCAACTTGACTCATGAGCACTTCATATACAACTATAACTATGGATGAGTTTGTTTAAAATTTTAAAAAAAATAATTTTGAAATTTAAATTTTATATTTAGTTAAAAAAATTAAAAATTAATTTTTTTAGAAGTTACTCCTTTTAGTTTTTCCATAAAAATTGAAAATAAATTTTTTTGATATTCTATTGATTTTTAAAAAATTATCAAAATATATGAAAACTGATTTTTTGAATGAAAAAAGTGATTATTTGTCAAAATAATCTCAAACAAATGCACCCTATATATGGACATCTGCAAGTAGAATGCCTATAGAAGAGATTCTTATCCACTTTTAATTAGTCGTGGCTTACAGAAGAGATTTGGACCACTTTGTACTTGATTTACGTAGCTATGTCATTAATTAATTTCTACATCGACCTACACTTATAAATTATAATGTTGAATTAATTATTAGTTTATTACTTATTAACAAATATTAATTAGTTGAAAGATTAATAATTCGATCGATACACGTTAATTAATAACAACACTCTTATCTCAAATACGCTTAATTAAGCAGATTAGCCATGAGTTTGCTATAAATGATATTGGACCACTCCTTTATTTCCTTAGTGTTGAAATTGTTCAGTTTCAGTTCAATAGTGGTACTTTTCTCACTAACAAAAATACACACGACTTAGTACTGGAAGTCAAGATGATTGACAGCACTGTGTTTGTTATGCTACAAGCTCTACAAATTAATTAAGCATAAAATTTTGATGAAGTTGTGGTGTATCCTACTCCTTTTTGAAGTGCTGTAGGTACTTTACAATTACAATGTTTGACCTTCACTGGACCTACAATTTTTCATGCTTTCAATTCGCTACGTTAACACTTTAGCAATCTTAGACTTGGAAATTGGAAGGAGGTGAGACAAACACCGAATATATGTGCCCATTTAGATAAACTTATAAAGAGAAGACTTTTTTCTCTAAATTTTTTTAGCAGAGCTTTAATTTTTACAAAAAAATATTTTGTATTTAGATAGATTATATGAGAAGTATTTTTAATTATTAAAAATATTTATAAGTCTATTTGAATATAAAAAAATAAAAATAATTCTTTTATAGCTAAATTATAAAAAAAGATATTCAAAAATAGAAAGAAAACTAGGGTTTAATACGAAAAAAGAAATGAAGGATATATATTGTAATTTCGAATAAAAATAAGGAATATTTTTCAAAGATAATTTTATTAAAAATTATTTTTATTTATACTTTTTTTAGAAATTAGTTATTCCTAACTTTTAAAAAAAGTGGTAAATTAACTTTTTTTAATTAAAGTACTTTTTTTAAAAATTTTATCCAAACATCAATAAAAATTTATAATAATACTTTTTTAAAAAAATAAATATTTTTTTCTTGAAAAAAGGCAATTCAAATGGTCTCTAGATGTACCTAAAATTGGGGTCTTTGTTGTCTTTCAGGTACATCTACACCTGTTTATAGTTTTAGGCAAGGTGCCCTATTGCTTGACGTACCACTATTGGTTATTGCATCTTTGTTGGTGCAATTGTATATTGGGTAACTAATTGAAACGCAAATCAATTTTCAATTTGCATGTCGTATTAGAATCTTTGCTCATACTAAAAAGCATTTTTGATTATTTTATGGTGTAATTCAGGTGCATGATTTCAGATATTGAGAAGAAACATTTTCCTTTTCCTCATTAATCACTGTAATATGTTTTTGAATATGTCGCAGCCATCTTAAAACAGTTATGAAATTCACCATTGTCGAGAACAAATGGTATAAATACGCGTTGCGTACTATAACAACAATACCGGCTGAACGTTTATTCTGATATAGATGAAGTAGAGATCAATATTAGACTGATATCAAGTTAATATTTCAGCCTTTCTTATATGTTCTTCTATATACCCATGGATGACTCTAATCATCTGAAAATCTGACGTGAAATATAATTAAGTATATAACTAATAGAAGCCTCAATGAATACTAATAGCTAGAAATCTCTCAAATATTTTTATTCTCTTATTGAATATATGCAGTTACACATACAGATATAATATAAGTCTTATGCTACATTTATCGACATAATAACAATGTAATTAAGGAAATCAATTACAGCTCTTGGCTTTTGGTTCCTCCAAAATATGACTTGATTGCATTGTTAACGTAAAGCACAAACAGCAAGGCCAAAAAGAAGACCACCACCAAGTTCGCCAACTTCCTTTGCTTCTTAACCTCTTCAACCAAACCATAAACAGCATTCTTATACTCCTGAGTTTGGCGTGAAACCGGTTCAAAGGTAGGTGACCTTTTCTCCATTATCCTAGCTTCTGCTCTCTCATCCTTGGCAACTTTTCTTGCATCAGCCTCTTCTGCTTTTCCCTTCTCCTTCTCTTGCTTCCTTTGAGAATCATCCTTGTATTCCTGGTGCCTTGGAATTGGTGCTGCTGCTGCTGCTGATGGCGTTGCTTTTGGTGTTGGCGGCTCAGTCTTTTCAGTTTTGGGTTCTTCAGCTTTGTCCACTACTCCTGGCTTTTGTTGATCTTGAACACTTGATGCCTTAGGTTCTGGTTGCTGCTGAAGCTTTGGGGCTTCTAATTGTGTTGGTGACTCTGGTTTGATGGGAGTGATCACTTTGGGAAGCCTTATATATAGGATCCCACTTTCAAACTTGGCACTGATCGCACTGGTGTCAGCATCAGAAGGAATGGGTAGTTCTCTGAAAAACCTGCGCAATCTGTTCTCACTGATCTTTCTTTCACCACTCAACCTTAGGATACGGGTTGAGGTTATTTGCACCCTCAATTGCTCCTTTCTAAATCCTGCATAATCAAAGTAGACGTATACAAAATATTTCATGATTTAATTCACAAGACAACTTTTACTCAAAATCAGCAAGTAATACTATTTGGCCAAAATTTATTACTAGAATTTTTTGATAGAAAACAAGGGCGATTGGATAGAATAAAGTGATATGACTCACTTACTCATTCAAGGGTCAATATATATATTATATTATTTTAATAAATAAATTTTAAAAAAAATTTCAACTTTCAAACATTTCTCTTTATGATATATATAAATTTTTATTATTAATTAGATTCTTTTATAGGATTGAGACTAGAATCCCACATCTCCTATCAATAATAAAAATTTACATATAATCATATTATGTGAAATTTTCACGTTAGATAATCCATTTACCATAAGTTTATATCTAAATTTTTATTTCCCACTCATATCAATCACCTCAAGTAAAAGTAGCTGGCTCACAAATTGACAAATTACATCTTTTCTTTAACGTTACATGACTCATAAAGATGAAACATTGCTGTCATAAATTATTTCTAATGAATAGTGAGAAGTATTTATTTTGTAATTTTCAAATTAGAGTTGTGTAATTAACTATAATATAATTTATAAAATACTATTGTTATAAAAAAAATTAAAGGCATAAACAAAATGAAATTGAACCTGGAAGCGCAAGAATGAGCGTGTGACTTCCTTCGTCATGATCCCAATCAATGGGTGGCTCAAAATCTTCGTATTGTGGCTGTACATTTGCTTCATTCGACGACATTTTTTGTCCCTTTGTTTCTCTTTTGCTTTTGTTCTAGGAACTTTGTCACACCTGTTTGGAGAATTAAATCTCGAGTTATATCACCTTTATACAAATCGGTGCCTGTGTTTTCTTCGAATTTAGTTCTTCCTTTTCGTGCAAACATTGATTTAGTTTAAGGAATTTTCTCGGCTGTCCCTTGCGAAAGAAAGAGAAAATAACACTTTCTTGCTCTAAAGAATACTTTACTTGAATGCTAGGCAAGGCAATGCGGTTCTCTCTCTCGATGTCATCATGCCCCTTCCCGAAAACGTGTAATAATAATAAAAGAAAAAAATTGATTATTGGGCAATGATAAGGGTTCTTTGTGAGGGTTTTGCAGTTATTCTTCCCTAAACAAGAAGATATTCTTTCAGCATGCAGCCACCTTTTTCAGGTGTTTAAGATTTGAATAAGATGACTACATCGGAAGTAGTACTTGTACTCTTAAATCTTTTTGCTTTTAATAAACAGACTTAAATACTTTATCACAAAAATATTAAAAAACTCTTAAATCGCTAATTATAAATAGAAACTCAACCAGTTATATTTCAATAATTTCCGATTTTTCATATATAAAACTATCAGCAAAAGAAAACAGAAGTATTTGAAGAAACTCTCTTGCTTTCTAGCGTCTTAATTAATACCCTTATACATGGTTTTTTTATGAATTATATTTTCTTGCATGTACACAATCTAGGACATTTTGAAGTTTCTTTTTATATTATATATTTCTTAGTTGATCTTTTTTTTTTTTTTTTTCGCGATATGTTCTCAGTTGATCTTCTAAACATTTTATGAAGTCACCTTAATTTATTTAAAGTATTTTGCAAGGTCATCGTATGTTATCCTCCATCTGCAGAAAAGTATTAAATTTTTTATTTAATAATATCAAATATTTAAGTGGGTCAACATTTCTTCTCTATAAGTAAATTTTTAATTCAACTTTTGGATATAAAAATTAACGCCGCAAAAGTTTTATCCTATAGTGGATTAACCTAATTGAAATTAAGTTAGTTAAAGTTTAATGAACTCTAGATAGTATTAGTTTGAGAAAAAAAATATTTTTTAGTATTATTATTTAAATCTAATTAAAAATACTTAGGTAAAAGACAATAAATGATTTTATTGAGATCAAATTGATTTATGCCATTCGGATTCGAGATTCGACAAATAATTGAAATATTGTAGTTGCACTGATTTATTTAAATAAATACGTAAAGTCAAAAAAAATGTGCATCACTCTTCCATTATTTTGAATTCTATATTATTCTTGCTCTTGCAAGTTAATTGAAACCGTTTTGTCAAATTCAATGCCTTCTTAAGCCTGGTCCTACTGATTAAAAGAGAGGATTAAATCATTGAATTCTATTATTTTGTACATAATTTTATGACACGAAAATACAACAGCTTCTTATATAAGGATTTAGATTCTCTAAAATGAGGATAGTTGTAAAGCAAAAAAATGAAGAGTTATTTATCCTTATACCATTTTAGTAAAACCCAAATATAATGAAAGTTATTGATATAAGGGTGAATAACCCCTCACTTTTTTATTTTATAACTAACCTCATTTGGAAAATTTTAATCCCTCACATAACTATACAGTATATTATTTTATTTTGATACATATGTGCTACAATATTCATTCATACTCATATTGATATAAGGTGTTTAATAATATGTTATACATGCTATGTTTGAAAAATATTTTCCTAAATCATTTGAGTTGTCATAGGCTATTCATGACTTGATCTGGGTTCGGAATTCCAATCTAACTGATGCTGCAAGATTCAAATTTAGCTTACCTTTTATTTTTAAAATATTAAAAAGTTGTAGTATTATTGTGTTTGAATTTTTAGGATTATTGTGACACTAATAATTAATATTAAATTCAGATGTGTTTAATATAATAATAAATATTTATTCATATTAGAAAAATATACTATACGATAAATTTAGTAATAAATGAAGAGTTTAATTTAGGTGTACTAATAATGTAAAATTTTTTTTTACTGTTATCCAATTAAAATCTTCTATTTGTATGACCATTCAAGTAGTGGATGGTTATGTTAAAGAATTTTGCTGATGTGGCAATTTATGATTAGATGTTTGTGTAAAAAATTTTTATACTGACAGTGTATTTCAATTAATTCCATAAATGAATCATACAATAATAATAATAAAAAATTAAATGAATCATACATTATTTTTACAATTCCATAGGCTTGATATATTTTATAAAAACTTTTAAATTAAAAGTTAAATTCTTAAAAATCAGTTATGCATTTCAAGATGTACAGTAAAAGTAAGTATATTTTTAAAATAAAAATTATTATAATAATTATTTTTAAATATTAAATGATAATATGAGTTTGAGTAATAATATAAGCATAATCTTTTTTTCTCCCAAATCTCTAACAAATTCAATGTGAATTGCAAATCACTATATTTGTTTAATAAATTACGTGAGAAAATGTAATTCACAAAATATGAATTTTTGTAGGATTTGAATTACCTTCTGCCGTCATTGAGCCATTTTCAGACAAAGACACAAATTTCCAAAATAGATTATAAAATTCACCTGCCACAAATCATATTCAGAATGATCTCACTCACACCGTCTCTGATGTTTCATTTAGCATGCATTGACTTTAACAATAAAGAAAAAGAAAATTTTTTGGCATCATTCTTGATCGAGGCGGATCTCATATTATTAAAACAGTTGTAGGAAATATACAAATTTTCTGAAGAAAGTAATCATTATGGTAGCATAGAACCTACCAAGTCTTCCCACGTCACACTAACATAGTTATCATACAAACAAAACCGTTGACTAGGTTGTAACTTGTGATGATAACATGAATGCCAACATGCTCAGTTTTTCAACAGTGAAGTAGTTATCTTGTTTTGAAAAAGTGAAAAATGAAAAGCTGAAAACAAATATTGCTGAACAAACTTGGGTGCACCCCTCAGAAATGGAAGTGAACATGAATGGTGGGACAGCGACAAGTTTGGTTTTTGCTGTTAATGGTGAAAGGTTTGAGCTCTCCAAAGTTGACCCGTCAACCACTTTGCTTGAGTTCTTGCGTTCTCAGACTCGCTTCAAGAGTGTCAAGCTCAGCTGTGGTGAAGGTGAGCCTCTTTGTGTGTGCATGTGTTGAAGCATTTCAGAATTTTTTGTATCTAGTAGTTGATTCACTTGATTGTCGAATTAGTTAGTTTTAAGTGCTCCAAATTCTCTCCAGCCTATGTTCACTTCATGAATTTGGATAATCTTCTTCCTGCCTTAGATTTTGACTTCTCTTTTGGGGTCTCAATAAGCTTAATACAGTGATACTGGCTGTAGTAGGGAATTCTTTGCATGTCTTGATTTTGGAATTAATCTGAAATTTTTTTACCACTTTCTGCTGAGATGATCGTATGCTTCTGTGATTATTAATGTTAAGCAGGTGAAATCATGAAAATTTTGTTGGTCTTGGAATGATTTTCCAATGCCAGAGGATGAGTTAATTGAAAGTTGGCCTGCTTCTTTATGGTACTTCTTCAATTTTTGCAATAGTGTTCCCTTGAGTGTCTAGTAGTAGCACACTTTTCCTTTTTTTTTCCCTTTTTTCTTACTGATACTCTAATAGTATGTTAAGATACAAAGTCATTCATTTGTCTCTAACTGCATAAGTTTTTGAGAGAGATGGCTCATGACATAGCGCACTTTGTCTTTTATTCCTAATAAGCAGAGATATTACATTTTGAAACTTGCATAACTCTGATCATAGTTTGGGGCCCAATTATTTACGAGCTTGTACTGATTCTGATTGTTCTTGAGTTGTGTGTGAATAATTTTCTTGTTCATACGAAAGAGGTTGTTTTTAGCAAGATTTGAGAAAAAGAAAAATATAGTTACCCTCATTTTTCTGATATGTTCATTACAAACATGAAGGTGGTGAAGGCCTTGACTTTTAGTAATCCATAAAAAATTTTCATACTTGTTACTTCATGGTGTGGTTGGTTTCAGGTGGTTGTGGTGTTTGCGTGGTTTTGATCTCCAAATATGATCCTGTGCTTGACAGAGTTGAGGATTTTACAGCAAGTTCTTGTCTCACACTACTTTGCAGCATACATGGATGTTCAATTACAACAAGTGAAGGCATTGGAAATAGTAAAGATGGATTTCACCCAATTCATGAAAGAATTGCGGGATTCCATGCTTCTCAATGTGGCTTTTGTACTCCTGGAATGTGTGTTTCACTCTTTGGGACTCTTGTCAATGCTGAAAAGACCAACCGCCCTAAGCCACCTTCTGGATTCTCAAAAGTGACTGTTGCTGAGGCTGAAAAGGCTATAGCAGGTAACCTTTGTCGCTGTACTGGGTACCGATCCATCGCCGATGCCTGCAAAAGCTTTGCAGCTGATGTTGATATAGAAGATTTGGGGTTCAATTCTTTCTGGAGAAAGGGAGAGAACAGGAACTTAAAGCTTAGTAGGTTGCCTCAATATAACCAAAATCATAAGAACATTAGATTTCCTATGTTTTTGAAGGAAATCCAGCTTGATGTGTTCTTGGCTTCTGAGAAACACAGTTGGCATAGTCCTACTACTCTAGAGGAGCTTCAGAGCTTATTGGAGTTAATCCAAGCCAATGGAACCCGGATAAAACTTGTTGTTAGTAATACAGGTATGGGATACTACAAAGATAATGATGGCTATGACAAGTATATTGATCTAAGGGGCATTCCTGAGCTCTCAAAGATCAGGAAGGATAGAACTGGAATCGAAATTGGAGCAGCGGTGACCATATCTAAAGCTATTGAAGTACTAAAGGAAGAGAGCAGAAGTGACTTTCTCACAGATTTTATAATGATTCTTGAAAAGATTGCTGACCATATGAGCCAAGTTGCTTCAGGGTTTATTCGGAACACAGCCAGTGTAGGTGGCAATTTAGTGATGGCACAAAAGAATCATTTTCCTTCAGACATTGCTACAATACTTCTTGCTGTGGATTCAAAGGTTCACATAATGACTGGTACAAAATTTGAGTGGCTTGCATTGGAGGAATATTTAGAAAGACCGCCATTAAGTTTGGAGAGTGTACTTTTAAGCATTAAAATTCCAAGTTTGGAACTTATTAAAAGTGAGTCTTCAGATCAAAGGAATAAATTCCTCTTTGAAACTTACCGAGCTTCTCCTCGACCCCTTGGAAACGCACTTCCCTACTTAAATGCTGCATTTCTGGTTGAGGTGTCCCCATGCAAAGATTCTGATGGAACCGCAATAGATACTTGTAGGCTGTCTTTTGGTGCTTATGGGACTAAGCATGCAATCAGAGCGAAAAAAGTCGAGGAATTTTTAGGAGGAAAACTGTTGAGTGTTAACATTCTTCTTGAAGCTGTCAACTTGCTTACAGCCACTATTGAACCTGAAGGTGGTACCTCAGATGCTGCTTATCGTTCAAGTTTGGCAGCTGGTTTTCTTTTCAAGTTCTTCAACCCCCTGGTCGACAGTCCTTCCGAAATAACCAATGGCTATGTAAATGGAAATATTAGTTTTCCTTTCAAGAGGTCCATTGAATTAAAAGGGAATCAGAACGAGGTTCATCATGATAATAGTCCAACTTTACTGTCATCTGGGAAGCAAGTTCTTGAAGCAGGCAGTGAATATCGTCCCGTTGGCGAGCCAATCACGAAATCTGGGGCTGCAATACAAGCTTCAGGTTTGTTTTGTGCCATCAAGATTTGAATTAATGAGCTGGCAGATTCCTTCTCTTTGCATACATCTGACCCTCTCCAAACCTCCACAATGGTAGTAGATTAGTGCATAGGCAGCCCTTTGTTAACGTCTGTTCTATCTTTGGCATCAACCTTCTTTACATGTCCAAAATAATATGTCTGTCTTTCTCCTTAGATGCTAGTGGCGAGCAAACACATGACAGCTATTTTATCTTCTCCCAAAACCTTCCTCCTTTGCCGTTTCTGTTATATTGCTTTGGACTCCAAAGCAATATAACAGAATTTGGGGCAGTCTTGTGTTCATTTTGTTGCATCCTATACCTAATTAGCATGTAGCAGCTTAAGTCAAAACCAAAATTGTTTAAAAGTAAAAGGGTTCCCCATTCTCTTGGTTCAAATCAATCTTACATTTGCATCCTCCTGATCTACTGTCACTGGTTACCATGTAACTGTTGTCAAGATAACTATGATAAAAGAATCCACTTAACTGTATCCTTACCATCTAACTGAAGTTGAGATAACGGACATATCTTTCCCTTGGACTAGTCTTTGTCAGTCAAACAGTGTTATTTTATCCTGTATTTGATGCCTACCAATTATGATTTTTCATTAGTTTAATATATATATGCTCAGTAACAAGTACTTGTTTATGAATAAATCATATATATAGGTGAGGCTGTCTTTGTGGATGACATTCCGTCACCAACAAATTGCCTTCATGGAGCATATATTTATAGTGCAAAGCCTTTAGCAAGGGTAAGGAGTATTAAAATCAGGCCTGAATTGCAACTGGATGGAGTGGTGGACATCATTTCAAGTAAAGACATTCCCAATGGTGGGCAGAACATTGGAGCAAAGACTATATTTTCTTCTGAACCTTTGTTTGCTGAAGAGATTGCTAGATGTGTTGGTGATCGTCTTGCCTTTGTGGTGAGTTCTTACATCCTTTATTTTGATCCAACGATGTAGGAGCTACTGTTTCATTTCTTCACAGATTGATGCTTGAAATACTTGCACTTTACTCACCTTATAGTTTCTTTAGGTTGCAGATACTCAAAAACTTGCAGATATGGCTGCAAACTCCGCTAGTGTTGATTATGATATTGAAAATCTTGGGCCACCAATTCTATCTGTGGAAGATGCTGTTAAAAGATCTAGCCTTTTTGAAGTTCCTCCATTTCTCCGCCCAAAACATGTTGGTGATATATCAACAGGAATGGCTGAAGCAGATCACAAGATTCTTTCTGCTGAGGTACGTGGAACATATTTAATGTTCCCCTTTGTTTCCCTTCTTCCTCTCGTTTCATGTAGTGATGTTTAAGTTTGCTATTGAACAATTAATGTTGAAATCCAGATGAATCTTGGGTCACAATACTTTTTCTACATGGAGACGCAAACTGCACTTGCTATACCAGATGAAGACGATTGCATTGCAGTTTACAGTTCAATTCAATGCCCTCAGTTTGCACATTCTACTATAGCAACATGCCTGGGTATTCCTGAAAATAATGTTCGTGTATTTACGAGAAGGGTTGGGGGAGGTTTGGTGGGAAGGCCATGAGAGCCATTGCTGTAAGTATTTGGTTGTGTATTGTACAATCTCTTTATTATTAGAACTCTATCATTTATAGTTTGACTAGCTAATAAATATAGTGTAAACGTGAACCTTTGAATTTTCTGTAGTTTGAAGAAGTCACTAATACAAAAGCAACAAAATCTTTTGCCACTAGGCGTAGTCAGTTACATAGATCAAATGATATCATTGTGTCCTATTGTAGACCTTTGGAGAGGTCACCAATAAACTCGAAAAACAGGCTTTATTGCCATGTCATTGCTTTTGTTGTGATTCCCATGCATTGCTGTTCACATTTTTTCAGAGCAATCATTTTCCCTTGCAGTGTTGTGTGTTTAAATGTAATGAAATAGGAATTGTATAATATAATATAGTGTAACATAGTTGAAGTACTGACATTCACATGTTGCAGGTTGCTACATCATGCGCACTCGCAGCACACAAATTACGCCGCCCCGTCAGGATTTATCTAGATCGGAAGACAGATATGATAATGGCTGGAGGAAGGCATCCCATGAAGATTACTTACAGTGTTGGATTTAAGAATAATGGGAAGATTACTGCATTAGAACTTGAGATATTGATGAATGCAGGGATACATATGGATGTAAGCGGAATTCTGCCGCTTAGACTTGTTTCTTCACTTAAAAAGTATGACTGGGGTGCTCTATCTTTTGATATAAAGTTATGCAGAACAAATCATCCTAGTAGATGCGCAATGAGGGGCCCTGGGGAGGTGCAGGGATCATTTATTGCTGAAGCTATATTAGAAAATGTTGCAGCTACACTTTCAATGGATGTAGATTCTGTAAGAAGCATTAATCTTCACACACACAAAAGCCTTGAGTCATTCTATGAGGATTCTGTTGGTGAACCTAATGAGTACACCTTGCCTTCAATATGGAACAAGTTATCAGTTTCTGCAAACTATGAACAGCGAGTCGAAATGATGAGAGAGTTTAACAGGATTAACACTTGGAAAAAAAGAGGGATTTCTCGTGTGCCAGTTGTGTTTGAAAGCGGTGTAAGACCAACTCCCGGAAAAGTAAGTATTTTTTCGGATGGGTCTGTTGTTGTTGAAGTGGGAGGAATTGAATTGGGTCAAGGTCTATGGACAAAGGTGAAACAGATGGCTGCATTTGCTCTCAGTGCAATTCAATGTGATGGAACTGAAGGTCTCTTGGACAAAGTACGCGTTGTGCAAGCTGATACCGTCAGCTTGATTCAAGGGGGGTTAACCGCTGGTAGCACAACATCAGAATCAAGCTGTGAAGCAGTTAGGCTTAGCTGCAATGTCTTGGTTGAGAGGTTAGAGCCTCTCAAGGAAAAGCTGCAGGAGGAAATGGGCTCTATCAAGTGGGAGACACTTGTCTTTCATGCATACATGCAAGCTGTGAACTTATCAGCATCTTCACTTTTTGTACCAACTACTTATTCCAAGAATTACCTTAATTATGGTGCTGCAGTGAGTGAGGTAAGTTTCTTTGTTATGCATGTCTCAAATCAAAATGGTATTTTCCGATGTTCAGCGAAAGCTCACTTCCTTTGAATGTTAAGCACCTATGCCATATTGTCACAAAAGCCATGTTACTCAAGTAACTGAAACAAATTATCATGTAATGCTTCCCTAAATAATAGAAACCATTTCTCAGGTGGAAATAGATCTTCTGACTGGAGAAACCAGATTTTTGCAAACAGATATCATCTATGATTGTGGACAGAGTCTCAACCCTGCTGTGGATTTAGGACAGGTATGCTGACCATATACATTTTTACATTTGCTATGCAAGATCAGCAATAATGTTAAGGACCAAAACAAATAAACAATCTAATGAGTTTAAGCTTTTATTTAGAAGCTCTACAATGGTTTTTATTAACACAGCCTCTCACGTAAAAGCCCTATGGGCTTAAAAGGTGGACAAAGCATAGGCACACCATGCTTTATGCTGAAATTTTAATATTGTTATCAAATCTGAAATACACATTTTAAAACAAGAGATATGTTCTTTGAACTCATACGTATAAATAGCTGTCTAGTTATATTTTTGGTAAGCGTGGTAAGGTAATTAATAATAGATTTGAATTTCTGTCATCGTGATTACCCAAATGTACAAATGATGTCTAGAAAATTGGTGTATCAACAACCGTTATGACAATATAATTGCATCTTGCAGATTGAAGGAGCTTTTGTCCAGGGGTTGGGGTTTTTCATGCTTGAGGAATATGAAACAAATGTTGATGGTTTGGTATTAGCAGATGGCACATGGAACTACAAAATCCCTACATTAGACACTATACCTAAACAATTTAATGTTCAAATCCTCAACACTGGGCACCACAAGCGACGTGTTCTCTCTTCAAAGGGTATGACCAAAGTTCTCAAATGCATATCACTTAACACTTCTGCTTGAATGGGGGAGATTTATGCATTCATTTTTGTTGATTCATTATAGTTTTATGAGTGGTTTGACTTGATGAAATTTAATACAACCTAGACATAACATGAGATCATACGGAGAATCAGATTCATTAAAAACAAAAAGGACGGATATTCTGATTAGGAAATGATAAGATGAATAAGAACATTATGATAAAATGTTTATCAAAATAAAATTAACACAATTGATGTGATGTTGATGTTGATGTTGGAAGTTCAATCCTCCACCAGGCTACCTTTCCTCTCCCCTTACCCAGGTCTTTGCTCCTTCCAATCTAACAAAAGAATAAAATAAAATTATAGCTTTTCCATTTATTATTAAATGAACCAAATAAGAAATAACTTATTTCTTAATGATTGCTGCTAATAATTGGTAAGTTAGTTGCACGCACACAATTGAAGAATGGAATACGTGAATTGAATCATTATTATTTTATTACTTAATAGTTTCAATATTCTCCGTTTATGCACTAACTGTCTAAAATTTTAATAAAATCCTGGTTAGCTAGATCCACCTGATCGTGGTCAAGTTGCTAGATATATTAATGTTAATTTTTCTTGCTGACTAGATTTTAATATTAGCTTTATCATTATTTTGTACTCTTCTCTTCCTACAGACATAATTCTTGTTCTCATCTTTCATGCTATTTACTTGAAATCATTGGTTTTTGATTCGGGGCATTTTTCCTTAAGGTCACTACCATTGTACAATGGGCATTAGCGAAGATGGTATGATAATTGAAGAGAACATTTTAGCAATCAGGATAAATCAAAATATTTGATTATGACTTGAAAAATCAATTTTGTGTACATTAAATTACATCACAAGGAAGTTTGGAACCATTTGGTACGTAGCCTAAGGATGGAAGTGGTTAGAACAAGTAAAAAAGGATTCAACTAACTGACTCAAAAATATGATCATGGTTATAGATATGTTGCAGCATATATGTTATGTTAGACTCTTGATAAGATTAAGAAAGCATCACCTCTTTTTTTGGCTGAGAAAAGCTTCACTTATTCTGGCTTGAATATTTTGCATGAACAAAAATTGCAATTTGTTATTGCAGCCTCTGGTGAGCCACCCTTACTTCTAGCAGCCTCAGTTCACTTTGCCACTACAGCAGCTGTTAGAGAAGCCAGGAAACAGCTTCTTTCATGGAGCAACTTAGATGGACCAGATTCAACATTTCAGTTGGAGGTCCCTGCAACCATGCCTGTGGTTAAGGAACTCATTGGACTGGACATTGTAGAAAGATACTTGAAATGGAAAATAGGCATGAAGTAAAGGAACTAATTATCCTGGAAAGTAGAACTGTAATTTATTTTTAGAAAAAAAAAAAAAGAAACTTCTTCTGGTGAAAAATAAGCCATCTCCTGGAAATTCATGACTGAGTTCCCTAATTTCTACAATTATTGGAAATCTTAAAATATCTATCAGCAATGTGCATATCAGATAGGAAGATTCAGTCAGGTTGATTAATATTAATAAGTACCATTTGAATTCCTTTGGTGTGTACATATGTGCATGTATATTGGCATTTAATCTAGGTTTTTCTGTTTTTAGATTAATGGGATTTTTCTTTGGCTTGTTTTCCATCTACTTATGCAAATAAGCATTCAATTCAACTTTTTTTGTTTTTATGTCAATGGGACTTTCCTTTGGCTTGTTTTCCATCTGCTTGCGCCAATAAGTGTTGTGTGCACTAATCCAAGCCATCCATTTTCTTCAAGTGTGACTTTGGCTAAGCTTGCTGCTGTTACAATGGATGAGCAGGGAAATGAAACTTTCGGTACCAGCGGTGCTTTGGATATATTGAGAAAGTTAGCAGTTTCACTTCGTTAATTCTATGAACAGTTTATTGAAACTTAGTCCTGACTTAGCAAAACAAATTGAGACACACCAAATTTACTTTTGATCAAATATAGATTTACTTCATAATATGTGTCTTGTATTGAGAAGTTACCAGCAAAGTGTAAAGAAGTTACCAGCATATTGTGAAGAAGTTATCAGCGTATAAAACAAAGTCACAAACCATAAAACAAAGAGATAAGAACACCTAGGCAAGGTTGCTCCATATATCATGGTTTTTGGCACTTGGGAGACATGAATTTTCAAAAGAAGAAAATAACTTGGAAGTTAGTTAGTGTTTGAGAAAGTTACCAGCAAATTGTGAAGAAGTTACCAGCATATGGAACAAAGTCACAAACCATAAAATAAAGGGATGAGTTCACTTAAGCAAGGTTGCTCTAGTTATATATTATGATTTTTGGCACTTGGAAGACATGTATTTACAAAATTCTAAAATAAATTGGAAGTTAGTTAGTGATTGAGAAAGTTACCAACAAATGGAGAAGAAATTTCTAGCATAATGTGAAGAAGTTACCGACGAACGGAACAAAGTCACAAATCATAAAACACAAGGATGAGGACACTTAAGCAATGTTGCTCTAGTCATTATCATAGTTTTGAACACTTGGAAGATATATATTTGTAAAATTCTAAAATAAATTAGAAATTAGTTAGTGTTTGAAAAAGTTAATAGCAAATTGAAAAAAGTTATCCGCAAATTATGAAGAAATTATCAGCGTATTGTGAAGAAGTTACTAACGTATCGAACAAAGTCACAAACCACAAAACAGAGGGATGAAAACACCTAGGTAAGGTTGTTCTAGTCATATATCATGGCTTTTAAAACTTAGGAGATATGTACTTGTAAAATACTAAAATAACTTGGTAGTTGATTAGTATTTGAGAAAATTATCAGCAAATTGGAAAAGTTACCAACAAATTATTAAAAAGTTCCCAGAGTATTGTTAAGAAGTTACCAACATATGAAACAAAGTCATAAACCATAAAACAAAGGGATGAAGATACTTCAGCAAAGTTTTTCAAGCCATATATCATGGTTTTAGACAATTGGGAGATATATATTTGCAAAATTCTAAAATAAATTGGAAGTTGGTTAGTTTTTGAGAAAGTTACCAGCAAATTGGAAAAGTTACTAGCAAATTGTGAAGAAGTTATCAGCGTATTACGAAGAAGTTACTAGCATATAGAACAAAGTCACAAACTATAAAACAAACGAATTAGGACACTTAAGCAAGGTTTCTTTAGTCATATATCATGGTTTTGGACACTTAGGAGATATGTATTTGCAAAATTCTAAAATAAATTGGAAGTTAGTTAGTGTTTGAGAAAGTTAGTAAATTGAAAAAGTTACAAGCAAATTGTGAAGAAGTTACTAGCATATTGTAAAGAAATTGCCAGTATATGTAACAAAGTCACGAACTATAAAACAAAGGGATAAAAACATTTAAGCAAGGTTACTCCAATCATATATCATGTTTTTGCTCACTTCAGAGATATGTATTTGCAAAATTCAAAAATAATATGGAAGTTGGTTATTGCTTGAGAAAGTTACCAGCAAATTATTAAGAAATTACCAGCGTACTATAAAGAAGTTACTAATATTTAGAACAAAGTCCCAAACCATAAAACAAATGGATGAGGATACTTAAGTAAGGTTTTTTGTCATATATTATGGTTTTGGGTACTTAGTGCAAAATTTTAAAATAACTTGGAAGTTGATTATTGTTTAAGAAAGTTACCAGTAAATTAGAAAAGTTACTAGTAAATTGTGAAGAAATTAGCAGTGTATAGAACAAAATCACAAACCATAAAATAAAAACTGAATACATTTAGGCAAGATTTCTCTAGTCATATATCTTGATTTTGGGTACTTGGGAGATATGTATTTAGAAAATTTTAAAATAAATTGGAAGTTGATTAATGTTTGAGAAAGTTACCAGCTAATTGTGAATAAGTTATTAGTGTATTATGAATAAGTTATCAGCGCATGGAACAAAGTCACAAACCATAAAACAAAGGGATGTGGATACTTAAGAAAGGTTGCTCTAGTCATCTATAATGGTTTTGGACACTTAGGAAATGTATATTTTCAAAATTCTAAAATAAATTGGAAGTTAGTTAATGTTTAAGAAAGTTACCAACAAATAGAAAAGATATCAACAAATTCTGAAGAAATTACTAGTGTATTGTGAAGAAGTTACTGACATATGTAACAAAGTCACAAACGATAAAACAAATGGATTAGGACACTCAGACAAGATTGCTATATTTATATATCATGGTTGTGGGCACTTTGAGGACATATGTTTGTAAAATTCTAAAAAAAATTAGAAGTTTGTTAATGTTTAAGAATGTTACTAGCAAATTAGAAAAGTTACTAGTAAATTATAAAGAAATTACCAGCATATTGTAAAGAAGCTACCAGCATATGAAACAAGGTCACAAAACATAAAACAGAGGAATGAGGATACTTAGGCAATGTTTCTCTAGTCATATATCATGATTTTTAGTACTTAAGAGATATGTGTTTGCAAAATACTTAAATGACTAGGTAGTTGGCTAGTGTTTGAGAAAGTTACCAGCAAATTCGAAAAGTTACCAGGAAATTGTAAAGAAATTATAAGCATATAGAACAAAGTTATAAACCATAAAATAAAGTGATGAGGACACCTAGGCAAGGTTACTCTATATCATAGTTTTGGGCACTTGAGAGATATGTATTTTAAAAATTCTAAAATATCTTGAAAGTTGGTTAGTATTTTAGAAAGTCACCAATATATTGGAAAAGTTACTAGCAAATTGTGAAGAAGTTACCAGCGTGTTATAAAAAGTTACTAGTGTATGGAACAAAGTCACAAATTATAAAATAAAAAGATGAGGACACTTGGGCAATGTTGCTCCAGTTATATATCATGATTTTAGGATTTTAGGAGGCATGTATTTGGAAAATTTTAAAATAACTTGTAAGTTAGTCAGTATTTGAAAAAGTTACAAGGAAATTGAAATAGTTACCAGGAAATTATAAAGAAGTTGCCAACATATTGTGAAAAAGCTACCAACATATGCAAAAAAGTCACAAACCATAAAACAAAGGGATGTGGATACTTAAGTGAGGTTGCCCCATTCATATATCACAGTTTTGGGCACTTAGAAAATATATATTCATAAAATTCTAAAATAACCTGGAAGTTGGTTAGTGTTTGAGAAAATTACCAGTAAATTAGAAAAGTTACCAACAAATTATGAAAAAGTTACCGACATATAAAACAAAGTCATAAACCATAAAATATAGAGATAAAGACACTTAGGCAAGGTTGTTCCAGTCATATATCACGATTTTGGGTACTTGGGAGATATGTATTTGCAAAATTTTAAAATAACTTAGAAGTTGGTTAGTATTTGAGAAAGTTACTAATAAATGGAGAAGAAGGTTCCAGCATATTGTGAAGAAGTTATCGGCATGCAAAACAAAGTCACAAACCATAAAATAAATACATAAGGATACTTAGGCCAAGTTGCTCCAGTCATATATCATGGTTTTAGGTACTTGGGAGATAGATATTTGCAAAATTCTAAAATAACTTGGAAGTGGTTAATGTTTGAGAAAGTTACCATCAAATTGGAAAAGTTACCAATAAATGGAGAAGAAGTTTCCAGCGTATGTGAAGAAGTTACTGGTGTTAGAAACAAAGTCACAAAATTATAAAACAAAGGGATGAGGACACTTAGGCAATGTTGCTCCAATCGTATATCATGATTTTGGGCACTTGGGAGACATGTATTTGCAAAATTCTAAAATAACTTGGAAGTTGGTTAGTGTTTGAGAAAGTTACCAATGTGTTGTGAAGAAGTTATTAACGTATTATGAAGAAGTTACTAGCATATGGAATAAAGTCACAACCTATAAAATACATGGATAAGGACACTTAGGCAAGCTTGCTCTAGTCATATACCATAGTTTTCAGTACTTTGGAGACATGTATTTACCAAATTCTAAAATAAATTTGAAATGGATTAGTAGTTGAGAAAGTTGCCAGCAAATTGTGAAAAAGTTACCAGCGTATTATTAAAAAATTATCAGCATATGAAACAAAGACACAAACCATACAATAAGGGGATGAGAGCACTTAGGCAAGGTTACTCTAGTCATATGTCATAGTTTTCGGTACTAGGAGATATGTATTTGCAAAATACTAAAATAACTTGGAAGTTGGTTACCATTTCAGAAAGCTACCAGAAAATTGGAAAAGTTACCAGTAAAAATTGTGATGTAGTTATCAACGTATTGTGAAGAAATTACTAGAATATGGAATAAAGTCACAATTCATAAAACAAAGGGATAATGACACTTAGGCAAAGTTGGTCTAGTCATATATCATGATTTTGGATACTTGGGAGATATGTATTTGCAAAATTCTAAAATAATTTGGAAGTTGGTTAGTGTTCGAAAAAGTTACCAACAAATTGTGAAGAAGTTATCAGCATATTGTGAGAAGTTACCAGCATATAGAACAAAACACAAACCATGATATCAAGGGATGAGGACATGTAGGTAAGGTTGCTCCAGTCATATATCATAATTTTGGGCATTTAGGAGATATATATTTGCAAAATTCTAAAATAACTTGAAAGTTAGTTAGTATTTGAGAAAATTACCAGCAAATTGGAAAAGTTACGAGCAAATTATAAAGAAGTTACCAGTGTATAAAACAATGTCACAAACCATAAAACAAAGGAATGGGGAGACTTTGGCAAGGTTGCTCCAGTCATATGTCATAGTTTTGGGCACTTGGGAGATATGTATTTGCAAAATTCTATAATAATATTGAAGTTGGTTAGTGTTTGAGAAAATTAGCAGCAAATTGTGACAAACTTACCAACATATTATGAAGAAGTTACCAGTATATAAAACAAAATCACAAACCATAAAATAGAGGGAAGAGGACACTTAGGCATGATTCCTGTAGTCATATATTATGGTTTTCAATACTTGGGAGACATGTATTTGCAAAATACTAAAAGAACTTGGAAGTTGGTTAGTGTTTGAGAAAGTTACCAGCAAGTTACAAAAGTTGCCAGCAAATTATGAAGAAGTTACCAGCGTATGGATGAAAGTCATTAACCATAAAGCAAAACGATGAGGACACTTAAGCAAGGTTGCTCCAATCTTATATCATGGTTTTGGGCATATAAAGCAATGCATGAGATACATGTTGAAAAAAGAGAAGTAAAGAATGAAATATTTGCATATGTTCATGCAAAAATGGGCTAAGTTTATCACTTGAACAACATTTTGTGAAGACTATATCATATAATTCTCAGGTAGATAATATGAGCACTCTAAATGATGTGAGTGCCATCATAAAGCCATCAAGGTGAGTGAATATGCTATATTTGTTTGTCACTTTAATGCACAATAAGTTTTTAAGCTACTCATTGACATAATAAGGAAGTATTCAAGTGCACATAATGTGTGCCCAATACTTGTTTTATGCATCCGCAGAGCCTTTAAAAATTCAGTCCCTTAAAATCCATAGGTAGTACTGATGAAATCTAATAATAATCAATTTGAAATGTAACTTACAAAAAAAGGGGCGGAATTGCTAAGTCATCAAAGATGGTTCTGAGTGCAGGCTTACTTTTCTTCTTGGTCCACCGGGCAATGGGAAAATGACCTGGTTAATGGCACTGACTGGAAAACTAGAGAAATCTCTCAAGGACAGTATTCTAAACACAGTAATATAGATTATAGAGTGAAATCGTTGGCCAAAGTCATTAAGTTCAAGTGACTTTTTGTCTCTGAATTATCATAATTATATAGAAAATATGTTTGAGAATAACTTGAAACAACCAAGGATATGACTAGCAGTGCAATTGATGGTTCTTCATCCTTGATAGAATTATTAAAGTCCTTTAGAAACCAACTTAAGGCATTGAGCCAGCTGAATTGCACCATACTATAATCCCAATGATATCCTAATGCTTTTACCTTATCTTCAGGTTTCTGGAGAAATCTCTTACAATGGCCACAATCTAGAGGAATTTGTTCCTCGAAAGACATCAGCTTACATAAGCCAGCACGATCTGCACATTCCTGAGATGACAGTGAGAGAAACAATTGACTTTTCAGCACGCTGTCAGGGAGTTGGAAGCAGAGCTGGTAAGGTTTCCACTTATTCAAGCCTAGATTATCCACAAATTGTAACTTATGCAATACCAATGGTATTCACATATATCCTTTGTATTGCAGATATTGTGGCTGAAGTCACCAGGAGAGAAAAAGAAGAAGGAATCATCCCTGGCCCATATATTGACACCTATATGAAGGTAATCTCAGAAAAAACTTATATGTCATAATTAGGAAGCAAAAAGTTGACAAAGGAAATAACAAGATTTTTGCAGGCAATTTCAGTTGAAGGACAAAGTGAAAATCTTCAGACAGGATATGTTTTAAAGGTATTTCAGCTTCTAGAAGGGTTAAGAGAACATAGTGCAAACTTTTGACATCCTAGATTCTGGGACTGGATATCTGTGCTGATGTACTGGCATTAGATAGAGGCATTTCAGGTGGACAGAAGAAAAGGCTAACTACAAGTAACTAGAAAAAGAAATAATATTTTCTCTCCATATTGTTGCAATCCAGAAAAAAAATCAAGAACTCAATGTTCTTCTTTTAAATATTTTTTTCCTTAATGCATTCATTTTAATATCTTTCCAAATCATAGGGCAGGAGAGATGATTGTTGGTCCCATAAAAATTCTTTTCATGAATGAAATATCAACTGGCTTGGACAGCTCCACAACCTTTCAAATAGTCACCTGTCTCTAGCAATTGGTGCACGTCACAGATGCAACTGCAGTGCTTTCACTCCTTCAACCAGCACCTGCAACCTTTGAATTATTTGATGATCTTATATTGATGGCAGAGGGGAAGATAGTATACCATGGCCCCCGCAGTCAGGCACTACAATTCTTTAAGGATTGTGGCTTCTGGTGCCCAGAAAGAAAAGGAGTGGCAGACTTTCTTCAAGAGGTGAGATGACAAATGAACTTTCCTTGTTGCCTAATCCAGCTTCATAGCCCCACAACTCACAAGTCAAAATTTGAACTATGTACAGGTAATATCTAAGAAGGATCAAAGGCAATACTGGTACCGCACAGATACTCCTTACAGTTATATATCGGTGGCTCAGTTCGCTGAAATCTTCAAAAGAAGTTACTGGGGATGAATACTAAATGATGAGTTCTCACAGCCATATTAGTCTCAATCCCATAAAAATGCTTTATCACATAGCAAGTACTCCTTGGGCAAACGGGAATTGTTTAAAGCATGTATGAGAAGGGAGCTTCTTCTCATGAAACGAAACTCATTTGCTATGTATTCAAAACTGCACATGTTAGTACCTAGTTCAACTCAGTTAAGTCTTAAATGGCACTTGAACGCTTCACTCAATTACTTTAGTCTTACTTGTTTCTCTTTCTTATTCTGCAGCTTACAATCACTGCAATCATAACAATGACAGTATTCCTACGTACTCAGCATGCTGTGGACTTGATAAGTGCAAACTACTTATTGAGATCATTGTACTATGCACTCGTCCGCCTCATGACCAATGGAGTTGCTGAGCTGATCATGACTATTACTAGACTCCCTGTTATTTATAAGCAGAAGGCATTCTATCTTTATCCAGCACGGGATTACTGTCTTCCGGCTTCGATCATAAAGATTCCATTTTCATTTCTTGATGCAATTGTCTGGACATCAGCAACATATTATGTCATAGGCTACAGCCCTGAAATATCAAGGCAAGCATGAACAAAGTAGCCCTCTTTTCTGTTTATTTATTTTGGTGCATGGCTTTTTCTTTATTTTATGAGGTTTTTCTGATCATTCATTTTTCTTAACTTATTAGGTTCTTCCGCCAGTTTCTTTTGCTTGTTGCTCTTCATATGTCATCAACCGTGCCGGAGTTTTCAAAACTGATTTTGCAGCTACAACCATTGGTTCCTTGGTTTTAGCACTAATGTTCTTGTTTGGACGCTTTATTCTTCATCGGCGTAAGCCATTCTAAAGTCTTTAAGTTATAGGATGTAGTATTGCTTACAGAGTTAACTAATGGAGTTCATTGATTGCAGCATCATTACCATGGTGGTTGAGGTGGGGATTTTGGCTTTCTCCCATGACATATGGGGAAATAGGAATAACAGTATATGAATTTCTTGCTCCTTGCTGACAGAAGGCATCTTCCAAGACAATCTGCTTGTGTTCATGATGGTCACAGTCATATGTATATATCTAAATTATTATTTATTTATTTATTTTATTTGCAGATCCAAGAGGGAAACACCACTATAGGAAGGGAAGTTCTAAGTAGTCATGGTTTAGACTTTGACAACAACTTCTACTGGCTATCAATTGGAGCCCTACTTGGTTTCACAGCATTTTTTTATTTTGGATGTCTTAGCATTAAGTTACTTAAAACATTAGTAATATATAAGTTATTACAAAAAGAAAGTGAAAAAATCATTTTATTTTGCTCAATTCACTGATTTGATGGAAAATTTATTCAGAGCCTAAGGTATCTCGAACTTTACTTTCGAAAAAGAAGATCTCTCAACTAAAGGGAGGAGAAAACAGCAATTGCATGGAGCTAAATAAATCAGTCACAGTTGATATTAGGCACACATCAAGTGAAACTCAAAGCACAGGTTAACAAAGCTACTATATGATAAATTATCTCAAAGTGAGCTCTTACATTCAAACAAATATTAAGTAATTTTGGTATCTTTTGCATGGTTGGTCATACAGGGAAAATGGTCCTGCCCTTTCAGCCACTGACAATAGCATTTAAGGATGTCCAATATTTTGTTGAGACCCCACCGGTAATAAGCACAACTATATATATTATTGTCATGGTAGTGTATACTTTGCCAATTAATAACGTTAACAGTGTCCTTCTGAGCAGGAGATGAGAAAACATGGTTCCAATGAGAAAATGCTACAATCGCTCTGCGATGTCACTAGAGCCTTTAGGCCAGGAATTCTTACTGCACTGATGGGAGTCAGTGGAGCAGGGAAGACAACCCTCATGGATGTCCTTTCAGTAAGAAAACCTGGAGGTGTCATTGGAGACATGAGAATTGGAGGATACCCCAAAGTGCAGAAAGAAATTTGCAAGAGTTTTGGGTTACTGTGAGCAGAATGACATACATTCTCCATATATAACAGTTGTAGAATCTGTCACATTCTTGGCTTGGTTGCGGCTGCCAATGGAGATTGATTCAGTCACAAGGGGTATGAAATCGTTATTACTTGCACCATGGTTTGTCTTTCTCAGATAACAGATGCATTTTATAACTTTCTCTGTGTATCTACTGAGCAGAAATTTGTTGAAGAAGTCCTTGAAACAATTGAACTTGATGATATAAAGGACTGTCTAGTTGGCATCCCTGGCCAAAGTGGCTTATCAACCAAACAGCGTTAAAGACTAACCATTGCAGCGGAACTTGTTTCCAATCCATCAATAATCTTTATGGATGAACCTACATCAGGTGTGGACGCCCAAGCAGCTGCAGCTATTATGAGTGCAGTGAAGAATGTTGTTGCAGCATACACCAACCAAGCATTGACATATTTGAGACTTTTGATGAGGCATTCAGAAGTGCCTTCTGTTGATAATATTCATGCATTTACACCTAAAATATATAATATGTCTCTAATTCCTCCAATGTAATATAATATTTGAGACTTAAAATGAGCCCTTTTTTTATGCAGTTGATTCTGATGAAAGCCGGAGTACAGATTATTTATAGTGGAAGGCCATCCTTCAAATAAACTAATTGAATATTTTCAGGTACGCTCAAGCCAGCAGCGAAATACTTACATTTTACTCTGGACAGATCAATGATCATCTTATTTTCTATTTTTCTTTTCTTGCAATAGTCTTTAAAGATGTAGTGACCGATAAATTGGCATTCAATGAGTGTCATATACTATGATGATGCAGATGATGAAAAGGCAACAGTGATGTATGTGTGACTGCAATGCGGATAAAGTTCAATAGATTTTCTTTTCGAAGTTAAAAGTGTTATTTAATAAAGCAGTGGGAAACAGAAGATTCTTCAGTATTTTAAAAATTGAAGCAAATGATTTTAGATTTTAGATTTTAGGGTATAACATATTTGTGAAGTTGAAAATGGTTTGGGCAGTATACAAGTACTATACATAGATTCTTTCTTTTCTTAAAAACGGAGAATATATAAAAAGGAGAGAGTTAAAAACTGGTCAGGACTCAAAACTACTTTTGAGGGAGTCTGTAATTTATATCTAAGTGATTGCACTGTCTATCAGAGTATACCTGGAGTGCCAAAGATCAAAGACAACTGTAATCCTGCAACCTGGATGTTGGAAGCTACTTCTGCATCTATAGAACAAGAACTTCAAATAGATCTTGCAAAAATCTATGAAGAGTCACACCTTTATAGGTGAGCATCCTGTTGACTGTCATTTGTTTTCAAAAAACTATATCAGCTTTTGTTTTGCATGTTTTATGTGCACTACCTAACTAGATTCAATTGTAATGTTAATGATCATACATTTGAAAGAGCACTGATCCCAAGTTTTGAATTGCTATTTCTGCTCCTAGGGATCCTGTCGATATGGTGGGAGAGTTAAGTAAACCATTGCCAGGTTCAAGAGACTTGCACTTTTCAACTCGCTTCCCACAAAATACCTTGGGGCAGTTCATGGGATGCCAATGGAAGCAACACTTGTCCTACTGGAGAAGCCCTTAGTACAACTTAACACGTTTCATCTTCATGATTGTTGCAGCAGTAGTATTTGGGGCAGTACTTTGGCAGAAAGGAAAGGAAATGTAAGTTTGTCTTCAAATACATAAACACAATTTGCACAGAAATCAAACGCATTCATTCAATATGGAAAATAAATATGTATGTTCAAAGAATCTCCAAAGTAAATTCAGACCGTGTTTTCAAAGAATCTCCAAGTTTTTTTTTTTTTTTTTGATAAGTTCATTCAAAACAGAATCCATAACACAGTACTTTCATCACCTTCATTTTGATAACAACAGATAGAAAAATGTGGATTACTCCACTAAGTTCAATGCATAACATGTCTTATGATTACATTTTGAAAACATAAGACAATGGATATTTTATGTCAAAAGCATGTTAGGCATAATCAGGATAAAAAAATTATTAATTATAACTGTCATGATTCTTGCTTTTTATGAAGTGGATGTCATTTCTTGGTGTTAGCATGATACTGCAAGTTGTAAAGATGAAATTACTCACATATTATTTTTCTATTGGTTACAAAAACAATCAGCAAGACTTGTTCAATATACCCGGATCAATGTTTATTGCTGGAATATTCTTGGGCAGAAATTACTGTTCAACAATTCTACCATTTCTTCCATGGCTTATTCATTTGCACAGGTTCGTCGTTATCCCAATCTAATGCAAGTGGCATTTACTTAATAGGAAAACCAGCGATGTTTTGAACTCAGTTATATTCTTTCTTTTGTTGTAGGTGGCCATTGAGATACCATATATCTTAGCGCAAGCAATTTTATCTGTGGCTTCACATATCCAATGACAGGTTTCTAATGGTCTGTTGCAAAAGTCTTTTGTTACTTCTACACCACATTTTGTACATTTTTATACTTTGTATATCTTGGAATGCTGATAATTTCATTGAGCACAAATCTGGACATAGCTTCCGTACTGTCAACAGCAGTGTAAACCATATTCAATCCCTTCTCTGGATTCCTCATGCCAGGACCTGTAAGTCTTCTTGATCTCCCATTTTTTTTTTTTTTCTGATAGTTAGCTTTAAATAACTTTCTTGGACAAAATGGACGGATATTCTAATTAGAAAATGATAAGATAAATGAGAACATTCTCTTATGATAAAATATTTATTAAAATAAAATTAACACAGTTGATGTGATGTTGATGTCGGGAAAATCAGTCCTCCACCAGGCTGCCTTTCCCCTCCCCCTACCCAGGTTTTTGCTCCTTCCAATCCAACAAAAGAATAAAATAAAAATAACATTATAGCAATTTTTATTTAGAGTTTAATTGGTATGCACTGACAGTGTAAAATAGTTTTACACTGTCAACCAATAGAAATAGAGGAAAGTGAGAATTCATAGTGGGTCCCTCATTATAATGGGTGGTTATTTTGATATGTTGGCACTTTCCACCATTTCTATTGGTTGACAGTGTAAAACTATTTTACACTGTCAGTGTATTTAAATTAAATTCTTTTATTTATTACTAAACGAACCAAATAAGAAATAACTTCTTTCTTAAGGATTGCTGATAATAATTGGTGAGTTAGTTGCACGCACACAATTGAAGAATGGAATATTTGAATTGAATCATTATTATTTTATGAATTTAATTTAAATACACTGACAGTGTAAAATAGTTTTACACTGTCAACCAATAGAAATGGTGGAAAGTGCCAACATATCAAAATAACCACCCATTATAATGAGGGACCCACCATGAATTCTCACTTTCCCCTATTTCTATTGGTTGACAGTGTAATACCAATTAAACTCTTATTTTATTACTTTAATAGTTTCAATATTCTCTGTGTATGCTGTAACTCTCAAATTTTAATAAAATCCCATTTAGCTAGATCCACCTGATCATGGTCAAGTTGCTAGATAAAATATTCGAATTCTTCCTTTGTAGTTGTCACATTTTTAATGTTAATTTTTCTGGCTGACTAGGTTTTATTTTTTTGGTCTGGCTTGCTGAGTAGATTTTAATATTGACTTAATCATTATTTTCTACTCCTCTTCCAACACACATAATTCTTGTTCTTATCTTCCATGCCATTAACTTGAAATCACTGTCATTTAATTCGGGGTTTCACCTAAGATCACTTCCATTGTACAATGTGCTGTAGAGAAGATGGTATGATAATGAGAACCATTCTTTTCTTTTTATAATATATTAATTCTCATATATAAGTTGTGGCTTATTAAAAAGTTGATACTTATATGCTTTATAATATTGTCATGTCAGCTTTTTATTAAAAGTGTTATTTTTTTATATAATTCCTTTAATTTTATAAAGCCACATCTTTTCATAGTAAATTAGACTGGCCTGAACTAAATCAGACCGGATCAAATCAAATCAAATCAATTCGGGTCAAACCGAACCAGACCAAACTGAACTAAACCAAACTTGACCAAATCAAATCAAACCGAATCGGATGGGACCAAACCAAACCAAACCAAATCGGACTTGATTGGTCAAACTAAACTAGACTAGACGGGATCAAACTAAATTGGACCATCAGACCAGACCAAGCCAAACTAGATCAGACCAAATCAGATCGAATTGAACCAAACAAAACCGAACCAGATTGAATCAAATCAAATTGAACTGGGCTAAATCAGAACAGATCGAACCAAACCGAATCAAACCGGATTGGATTGGGTCAAACTAAATTAAACCAAACCGATTCAGACCGAACCAAATCTAACTGCGTCTAACCAAATCAAATCGGACTGGACATAACCGAACTAAATCAAACCAAGTCAGACCAGATCAAATCATATCAAATTAAAAAAAAAAATTAGGCTCATTTTTTTACATTTTTATTATCTAATTCTTAAATCAAGATTTATACTCTAATTAAAGAATTAAAGTGCAAATTGTGGCATTGATACTTCATTTATTTCTCATCTTATAATATTGCTACATCGTCTTATTGTACAATCTATTTCTTAACCACGTCAATCTTTAGTTCCTATTACTTAATCATGACAAGATGCACTAAGCTACCAATATTTACATAATTAATTATATACTTCAAGCTAATTATATATCATTAACTCCTTACTCAAAATTATTCAAAGTTAACATTTTCAATATTTTAATTTCTAGTGATACTTCAATAAATAAAAACAATAATACAATTAAATACTTATTTTTTAAATATTAAAGATAATATTTACAAAAATATCAACCTCCCATCAATAGTTAATCAATTATTTAACATATTCCTTTTAACATTATTATCCTTTTAAAGATAATAAGACAACCAAATATGAAAAGAATAAATCTATATAATATCATAAATAAGTAAAGTGCAAGCTATGGCACTGACATTTCATTTATCTCGCATCTCATAATATTATCATATCATTTTATTATGCAAATTATCATTCAACTATGCTAAGTTTTAGCATTCTAGTACTTAATTATGGCAACATGCACTAAGCCATCAATATTAATACAATTAGTTATATATATACTTAAAATTAATTATACACCATTAACTCTAAAGATGGCAAAATGGGTCGGACCCGCCGGGTTGACCAGCATAACCCAAAATTTTTGGTGGGGTGGGTTGGTATTTTCAACCTGTAAAAAAAAAAAAAATCAACCCACATAATCCGCCTCGCTTGACCCGCAAGATGAAGCGAGGCGAGGCGGGGCGAGGTTGGCCCTCGGGTCAAATTTTTTTAAATTTTCTCCTTTTTTTCTCCACATGATACATATAATATTAAGCCTTTTTATTGTTATTTATGTCATATTGGTAGACTCCATAATTTTTTTTACTATATTATTGATTATATTTATACTTTTATGGACTATATTATTGTCTTATTAACTATGGATTATATTTTATTGTGAATATGATTAATTTGTAGAGTGTGAATTTTTTAACGTATTTGGGTTTGAATATTGATTTGTGAGCTTCTCTGCTATAGTTATTTTGATTAGAAATTTCATTTTATTCTTATTGAAAATTATGAATTTTAACCATTTTAGAGTTGAGTAAATAGTTTAATACTTGATGAGTAAATGAAGTGAGGTTTTTTGTATGGATGTTCTTTTATTACATTTAATTAAAAATTTCCTTACTTTTTTAAAAAAATTTAGATGAATTAATGTATATAAAAAATTTTTTCTTTATTTTCAATTTTTTGGTGGGCCAACCCGCCAACCCACCAACTAGCTAACCTGGGGCGGGGCCGGTTGGCCTATTCGCCATTACTAATTAACTCCTTATTCGAAATTATTTAAAGTTAATATTTTCCAAATTTTAATTTATAATGATTTTTCAATAAAGCTATACACACACACACACACACACACACACACACTCTACTACAATTAAATATTTATTTTAAATATCAAAAAATAATTTTACAAAAATATCGACCTCTTATCAGCTGTTAATCAATTGTTTAACATTTTTCTTTTATTATCTTTTTAATAGTTTTACTATCAAATAAGATAAAAATAAATCTATAGAACATCACGAATCAATAAAACTATAAGCCTAAATAAATAAGAAATATTACATAAATTAACTCTGGCATATCATCGATATTGTAAAATCTTTATCATCGCACACTTATATTGTAAATAAAGATAAACAATCACAATTTAAAAGAATTACACTATCACAAAAATTTTTGTTCTAAACGATATTTTCGAACTCTAACCTCTCTTTGTTATTCCAAAATAACAAAATCAAAGAAAAACAAATGGAAAGCATATAATTGCTTTCACATAAAGTAAATTAATCTTTAACTCTTAATCTAATATAATTTAGGAACCACATTCACTAACAATAACATCATCAAATGAGGAGACCATAGCTATATAAATATCAACGAAAAAGCATCACAAGCAAACATAAGATACAACATCTTCATATGAATAGGCCATTATAAAGAAACAGGAAAGATATCAATAGGAATAAAACACACATCGTCTAATTTTAAAAATAGAGAGTAAAAACAAAGATAGTATCAAAAAGATAAAACTCATTTGAATATCATATATGTATATAATTTCATTGTTTTAAAATAATTATATTGGATTGATATCTTTGTTTTATTTATATTACCAAATTATCATCTAATCCTAAATAAAGAATATTTTTCTTTCATTACATAATTATTTGACTTCAAATCATTAAGATAAAATCTACTAGATCATTTCTATATTGGTCCAATTAATATCTCTTATCTTTCTTTTCTAACAAGAAACATATTCATTTTGATGCCCGTGTAATACGCAAGTCTAAATCCAGTCTAGCAAAAAATTGAAATATTTGATAATGATTTGAAAAATCAATTTTGAGTACATTAAATTACATCAGGGGTAAAAGAGCTTTGGAGCTATTTGGTACCTAGCATAAGGATGGAAGTGGTTAGAACAAGTAAAAATGGATTCAACTTTTTACGAATCGCTGACTCAAGAATTGGATCATGGATATAGGCATATTGCAACATATATGTTATTTTACATTTTTTTTTTTCTCTATGTGTTTTTTTTTTTTTTTTTTTGTCTTAAGAATTACTCGCTCAATTTGAGATTGAGATATAGATAGGTAATATCCTCCTTAAAGTGATCACTCTTGGATTTGAATCCCTCAATATTGCATGTAAAGTTTGCCAATGGCCACAATCTATTTCTATTAGGACCAACCACTCGAGTATTTTAGATTGTTAATAACATTAAGAAAGCTTGACTAACTTTTTTTTTTTTTTTTGCTGAGAAAAGTTTCACCTATCTGCCTTAAAAGTTTTGCATGAACAAAAGTTGAAATTTGTTTCTGCAGCCTCCGGTGAGCCACCCTTACTTCTAGCAGCTTCATTTCACTGTGCCACTAGAACAGCTGCTCGAGAAGCCAGGAAATAGCTTCTATCATGGAGCAACTTAGATGGACCAGATTCAACATTTCAGTTGGAGCTCCCTGCAGCCATGCCTGTGGTAAAGGAGCTCATTGGGCTGGACACTGTAGAAGGATACTTGAAGTGGAAAATGGGCAAGAAGCAAAGGAACTCATTATCCTGGAAAATAGAATTGTGATTTTTTTTTTTTTTTTTACAAAAAAGAAGCTTTTCTGGTGAAAAATAAGTGATGTGTTTTGATTACACATAACAATCATGCTAGTGGAAGAGTCTGAAATTGTTTGACATGTTTACAATAAGAAACACAAAGGCCAGTCCAGCTGGATAAGGACTAGCCGGACAGTTATGTACATGGTTGTGCATAGTGCAAAGAAAATTTCTTTTTATATGTGTTATATTGGTCTGATTTAAAACTTTACATCACAAATAACTTATTAAAATTTAACAATACCGACACAAGTACGGATAATATCAAATAGGCAAAGTGAAAACTACAAGGAGCGTGGTCACTACTTTGTATGCATTGGGTGGCTGCACGGTGACCTATCTGTATCTATTCTATTTTAGCTAATAAATATAAACTAATGATATTTGTTAGGTGTTTTTCAAATATGCAACCTTATATTTCTATATTTATTGTGTTCAGCAAATATGTGAACTTTATATTTTAAGCCACTATCTTTACTCTCTTTAACGAGAATTAGATGTGTATATCAAGCAATTACCGAAACTAGATTCTTTGCACAATGAAGAGACCAAATACACAAATTTTAGTTTGGAAAAAAAAGTTATTTTCGTTATTTCTTTCAAGATATTTTAAAAAGTACATAACATGAAATTTTTGTAGTTAATATAAAAATTAATAGATAAAAACAAAAAAAAAATTGTTGTCTGAAATCAAATACACTTTAATATCGGAAACAAAAAAAGGAATATTGTACCCAAAAAAAACTTAAATATTTTTCTAAATTTTTAATGTAAAAATTTAAAAGATGTAAAAGATGGTTCAAATAAAACGATGCTCGAGGAGCATGTGACAATGCGCTTCTAAAATATGTATATTTCTTTTTTTTTTTCATCGGAAAAAATTATATTTCTTTCCCTCATTTGTTGTTGTGTATTTAATTATTATAATACATGTCGATGCGCCGCTTGAGCTTAGTATAAATTATTATGTACATCCAAATGCACCGTTTATACCCCGACCAATAAACAAATGCACCGTTTGTGCTGTCAGAAATAATTTACTGTTATACTGAATTATTTAAACGGAAAATGTTATTGACTTTTAAGAAATAATATCTAATTTAAAGAGATAAACATATGAAAATTATTAAGAAGATAACATAAATTTTACTTGTAGAGAATAATTATTTAATTTTACCTAACAGTTAACATTATTTAAATTGAACCTTAATGATTATTATTGACTATTCAAAAATAAATAAGAATTATTCATATTATAGTCACTTAGTGATTATTATTTACCAATCAAATATAATTAAATGACCGCTAAAAATAACTATCAAATTATTATCACTCAAGGGTTATAGTTGAAAAAATGAGCAATACATATTCATATAATAATTTTTTTTTGTTTAAACCAATATGGAGAATTTATTAAATTTTAATTGATCTGGCTTAAGATAAGTTTGGCAACTATGAAAGTAAAGTTGCTACTTTTTTATGTATAAAACTTTATTTAAGGAAAATAAATATTAAATTACTTAAATTAATTAAATATTGGCATTTTAAATGTTATTATTGTACATTTAAGTATGAGTAAGAGTCATTTACAACAATTCACGGAAAAAAAAAGTCGTTTATAACACATTTATCTATTAACCATTCAATTACTATTATTAATCAATTATTTATGTACTTCTTTCTATTCAAAATATTTATTTTTTTAGTCAAAATTTTTAAATTCATTTTATATATCACTATCACATTTTAATGAAATATTTATTATTATTTTTGAATTCTACTCTCTCTCTCTATATATAATACTAATCACAATAAATAATTAGATATTAATATAATAAATTAATTATTAAATAAAGATATTTTGATAAATGTTTTTATAATTAGGTATGGATTTTTAGTTTTTTAATTATTGTGTAAATTACTAAACTGATTGATAATTTGAATTAGAGAGAGTAATAATTATATAATTAATGTTATTGACCAAATTAAGGGCATGTTAAATTTAATTTTTAAGAGAAGATCTTTTAAAAAAATATATTTTAAAAGAAGGGGTTTTTAGAGAAATTATTTTTAAAAAAATAATATTTATTTGATTTGAACATGTTAAAAGTAAGTTTAGAGGAATGAATTTTGATTGGATAAAATAAAGTAAAGTTACTTTTGGTTGTTGATCTGAAAATAATCATAAGATTTCTTTTTGAAAGACTTTTTTTTAAAATTAAAAAATAACCTCAATAATATTTTTCTTAAATGACTTTTATATATATAAATATATTAATTATTATATATTTTTATTCTCATTCTAATAAAAAAAATTTTAAACCTCTTAAAAATATAACCAAATGGACATTAAATATGAGTTATAGTTGTTGATGACGAATATTCTAGACTTTTTGTTACACCATTATGACTCTCGGACCACTCAAGATAAATGATAATCATATGAAGCCAAAGCTATTAAATGTTTTTTTATTTTAATTGATCTATTAATTTGAATAATATGATATATTTTTAAATTAATATATTTAAATAAATTGATAGATAAATCGAAAAGGAAGTAGTGTTTTTATTAACCGGTCGTATGTGAATAATGACCGTTGATAACAATTATATATCACTCACTGCTCACTAGAGGAATTTTGACAATTGAGATAGCAGCCAAAAAATTATGGCTCCGGTTATAATGATCCAAACAAAAATTTGGACATCAATGCTCCAGAAAATAGGAGGTGACCCCCTAGTCATTAATTGTAAAAGGACAAAATTAGGTAAGGTTGAGCTAATGCTATGATGCACTTTAGGATTAAAGGTGTACCACGCATCTTGTCATCTTGTGGTGACGATGTAAGAGTCTACCAGTGAAACCAATCATAACATAGTACATCATATCTTTTTCTCATTTTTTCTTTCCTGCCCGAGAGTCCTACTGGAAGTCGGCAGCCACTCAACTACTCTATATTACACTGATAGATAATATAAAATTATATTAATAGAGTAAAATTATACTGATAAAATTTTTATAATTTTTAAAAATTAATTTTTATATATTAATAATATAAAATTATATTAACAATATAAAATAATTTTACATTGTCAGTGTAATTAAAAAAATTTTATTAGTATAATTTTACTTTGTCAGCACTGATAGAGTAAAATTGCACTGATAAATTTTTTTTATTATACTGACGGTGTAAAATTATTTTATACTATCAATATAATTTTATACTGTCAGTGTATGATAATTAATTTTTAAAATATATTTAGTTATATTTTTAAATTTTCTTAAAATTAGATATTATATTGACAGAGTAAAATTATACTGATAAAATTTTTATAATTTTTAGAAATTAATTTTTATATACTAATAATATAAAATTATATTGATAGTATAAAATAATTTTACACTATTAATATAATAAAAAAAAATTTTATTTCTCGTTTTACGTGCATTTGCCTCTATCATTGGGCACGTTACTTTGCAATTGTTTGTCTATTTTGGATATTTCCACAGGCAAATTATTTTTATTTTTTATATCAAAAAATACAATTACTGGGTGTGTATTGATGGTCTAATCATCCGCTATACCACATTATATTTACCCTATTAATCTTAACCGTTGCTTTTATTATATTAATATCTCTACGGCTACTGTTGCTTGAAACATCATTGTCCAGAATTTAGTTTTTGACCATTGTAAACGGTGCCAAAAATTATTTTCAGTTGAGTGAGCACATCTCTCACATGATACGAGGGCAGAATCACAGTAATAAGTGTATAAAAAATAAACTGAGATTAGTTGTATGGTGTGTCAAGTACTACATGTTCCCACGTTGCAGTTTCAAATCAGTTGAACATCCGTGCCGTAATGAGTTACAAAGATAAAATGATAACAGACAAATCACAAGACATCATCAGAGTCTGTTTCAAGGCATGATCAGAGTTTGTTTCAATCCTCATCAGAGTTTGTTTTGAACTAGGAATTTCTCTCTCCGTAAACTATAGACTAATAAGCAACTTGGGTGCACCCCTCAGAAGTGGAAGTGAAAATGAACAGTGGGACAGCAACAAGTTTGGTTTTTGCTGTTAATGGTGAGAGGTTTGAGCTCTCCAAAGTAGACCCATCAACCACTTTGCTGGAGTTCTTGCGTACTGAGACTCGGTTCAAGAGTGTCAAGCTCAGCTGTGGTGAAGGTAAGCCTGTGTGTGTTGAAGCATATAAGATTTTTTTTCTTTTTGGTTTAATCAATTAGTTGATTCAATTGATTGCTGAATTAGTTAGTTTTTATTGTTGTTTCCTTGGATTTTTTTTTGTTTTATTTTTATTTTTTGAATAAGCTTGAATTTATGCTGAGTTGCTGATAGGGCATCACCTTTTCTTTGTATGTATTGTGTATTGGTTTTGGTCCTTTAGGAATAAATCTGGAACATTGATTATTGGTTTTTTATTTTTCTGCTGCTTTTAATCGCATAGTTCTATGATTCTTGGGGTGTGTTTGGTTGGGAAGTAAAAAAAGGGTGAAAATTTTGTAGATAAGCTCCATGTATAAATTTCACTCTTATTTTTATCCTTAACCAAACAAACCCTTAATGTTAACTAGGTGAAATTCCGAATGGTTCTGTGGTTTTGGAATGATTTTTCAGTTCCAGAGAACTGGTTAATTGAAATCTGGTGTGCTTGTATAGGATTTTTCTTCGATTTTTGCTGTTAGTTGTGTTTCCTGTTGGTACACTTTTTTTTTTTTTTTTTTTGGTCCTCCTAAGAAGCAGAGATAACAGAATAGTTGCCTATTGAAAATTGAATTACTATGATAATAGTTTGGGGCTTAAGAAAATACGAGCTTGTGCTGGTTCCAATTATTCTTGAGCTTATGAATAATTTTCTTGTTCGTATGAAAAAATAAAGGTTGTTTATTTGTGAACAAGAAAAGAAACTTTACTCTTATTCTTCTGATGGTTTGCGATGAACGTTAAAGTGGAGAACGTGTTCGCTTTTTTGATACTGTCTCAATTTTTTTTTTTTTTTTGAACTTGATACTTCATGTTTTTGAAATGGTTGTTTTCAGGTGGTTGTGGTGCTTGTGTAGTTTTAATCTCCAAATATGATGCTGTGCATGATAGAGTTGAGGATTTTACAGCAAGTTCTTGTCTCACATTACTTTGCAGCATACACGGGTGTTCAATTACTACAAGTGAAGGCATTGGAAATAGTAAAGATGGGTTCCACCCAATTCACAAAAGAATTGCGGGGTTCCACGCTTCTCAATGCGGTTTCTGTACTCCAGGAATGTGTGTCTCACTTGTTGGGACTCTTGTCAATGCCGAAAAGACCAACCGTCCGGAGCCGCCTTCTGGGTTCTCAAAAATGACTGTTACTGAGGCTGAAAAGGCTATTGCAGGTAACCTTTGTCGCTGTACTGGGTATCGGCCCATCGCTGATGTCTGCAAAAGCTTTGCGGCTAATGTTGATATGGAGGATTTGGGGTTCAAC
Source organism: Pterocarpus santalinus (assembly GCA_031439595.1). Classification (NCBI taxonomy): domain Eukaryota; kingdom Viridiplantae; phylum Streptophyta; class Magnoliopsida; order Fabales; family Fabaceae; genus Pterocarpus; species Pterocarpus santalinus. The sequence goes on from CM062527.1 coordinate 5,197,690, forward strand.
GCCTTTTGGAGAAAGGGGGAAGACAAGGATTTAAAGCTTAGTAGGTTGCCTCAATATGAACAAAATCATAAAAACATTAGATTTCCTATGTTTTTGAAGGAAATCAAGCATTATGTGTTCTTGACTTCCGAGATGCGTAGTTGGCACAGTCCTACTAGCTTAAAGGAGCTTCAAAGCTTATCGGAATTAAACCAAGCCAATGGAACCCGAATAAAACTTGTTGTTAGTAATACAGCTATGGGATATTACAAAGATAATGAAGGTTATGACAAGTATATTGATCTAAGGAGCATTCCTGAGCTCTCAAAGATCAGGAAGGATCGAACTGGAATCGAAATTGGTGCAGTGGTGACGATATCTAAAGCTATTGAAGTACTAAAGGAAGAGACTGGAAGTGACTTTTTCTCAGAATTTGTAATGGTACTTGAAAAGATTGCTGACCATATGAGCAAAGTTGCCTCAGGGTTTATTCGGAACACAGCCAGCGTAGGTGGGAATTTAGTGATGGCACAAAAGAATAATTTTCCTTCAGACATTGCTACAATACTTCTTGCTGTGGATTCAATGGTTCAGATAATGACTGGTACAAAACTTGAGTGGCTTGCATTGGAGGAATTTCTGGAAAGACCACCATTAAGTTTGGAGACTCTACTTTTAAGCATTAAAATTCCAAGTTTGGAGCTTAATAGAAATGAATCTTCAGATCGAAGAAGTAAATTCCTTTTTGAAACATACCGAGCTTCTCCTCGATCCCTTGGAAATGCCCTCCCCTATTTAAATGCTGCATTCCTGGTTGAGGTGTCCCTATGCAAAGATTCAGGTGGAACCATAATAGATACTTGTAGGTTGTCTTTTGGTGCTTATGGGACTAAACATGCAATTAGAGCTAAAAATGTTGAGGAGTTTTTAGGAGGAAAGCTGTTAAGTGTTAGCATTCTGCATGAAGCTGTCAACTTGCTTAAAGCCACTACTGTACCTGAAGGTGGTACATCAAAAGCTGCTTACCGTTCAAGTTTGGCAGCTGGTTTTATTTTTAAGTTCTTTAACCCTCTGATTGACAGTCGTGCTGAAATAACCAATGGCTATTTAAATGGCTATACTAGTTTGCCTTTCAAGAGGTCCATTGACTTAATGGAGAATCAGAACCAGGTTCATCATGATGAAGTACCAACTTTACTGTCATCTGGCAAGCAAGTTCTTGAAGCAGGCAGCGAGTATCACCCTGTTGGTGAGCCAATTGTGAAATCTGGAGCTGCACTACAAGCTTCAGGTTTGTGTTGTACTAAATAGTTTTGAAACAATTTACTGACAGCTTACTTTTTATGCATTTCTATTAACATTTCCAAGCAGTGAGCTTAAATTTCCTGTGACAGAAGTTGTTAATTTTATTCCTATTAAATTACATTTGAATAGACGATTGGCCTCCAAAAAAATGGGAAGGTTGTTGGATTATGAACTGGTGTTCAAATTGTTTTAGTCACTGAAGCAGCCTCACCACTTACGGTATAAGGCTGCATACATCTGACACCCTCAGACCCTACAACGGTAGGGTTCTGAGCATTGGGCTGCCCATTTTTAACTTCTATTTGATCTTTGGCACCAACCATTTTGTCAAGTTCAGATTAATATGTCCCTGTTTCTCCTTAGAAGTTTGTGGTAAGGCTATTATATTTTGTTCTACAGAACCTTCCCCCTTTTTCCTTCACTGGTTAGCTTCTAGCTGAAGTTTAGATAACAGCAACAGTAGAGTTGACATATCTCTCACCTGCTTTGGACTAGCCTTTTGTCTGTCAGTGTTATTTTATCCAGTTTTGTTGCCTGTAAATTATGATTTTCATAATTAATTTTTTTAATATCTGTTCGGTACCAAGTACATATTTATGAATTAATCATATGCAGGTGAGGCTGTGTTTACTGATGACATTCCGTCGCCGACAAATTGCCTACATGGAGCTTATATTTATAGTGCAAAACCTTTAGCAAGGGTAAGGAGTATAAAACTCAGGCCTGACTTGCTACTGAATGGTGTCAGGGACATCATTTCAAGTAAAGACATTGGTGGGGAGAACATTGGAGCAAAGAGTATATTTGGTATTGAACCTTTGTTTGCTGAAGAGATTGCTAGATGTATTGGTGATCGTCTTGCCTTTGTGGTGAGTTTGTAAATCTCTCATTTTGATCCAACAATATGTGATCTTCTTTTTCATTTCTTTGAAGATTGATACATGGAAATTATTTCACTTTAGTCACTGTACAGCTTCTTTAGGTTGCAGATACTCAGAAACTTGCAGATGTGGCTGCAAACTCGGCTGTTGTTGATTATGATTTTGAAAATCTTGATCCACCTATTCTATCTGTGGAAGATGCTGTTGAAAGATCTAGCTTTTTTGAAGTTCCTCCATTTCTCTATCCAAAACATGTTGGTGATATATTAAAAGGAATGGCTGAAGCAGATCACAAAATTCTTTCTGCAGAGGTGAATGGGCTATATTTATTGTTCTCCTTGTTTCTTCCCTTCCTCTCATTTCACAACATTGTGGCTACCTATTTGGCTTCGGATGTGATTGTTTAAGTTTGCTTCTGAGCATTGAGTGTTGAAATGGTTATATTGATCAAACATATTCATTGTCGTCTCAATTTGATATCCAGATGAAGCTTGGATCTCAATATTATTACTATATGGAGACACAAACTGCACTTGCTGTTCCAGATGAAGACAATTGCATTACAGTTTACTCTTCGAGCCAATGCCCTGAGTATACACATGCTACTATAGCAAGATGCCTAGGTATTCCTGAAAATAATGTTCGTGTAATTACTAGAAGGGTTGGGGGAGGTTTTGGTGGCAAGGCCATAAAAAGCATACCTGTAAGTATGTAGTTGTATATTATTATTTTTTATTTTTGAAAATATTTCCACTTCATTAGTAGATCTCTCACTTTTTTAAGTAGGGCTAACTAATAAATATTTTAGTGTGAGGATATGAACCTTTGGATTTTCTGTAGTTCGGATAAGTCACTAATAAGCTTAACAAAAAGCCTTTATTGTCATGATCATTTTGTTCTCTATAATATTCAGCAATCTGAAAAATCCAGTTCTAGTTTTGACTTACATGGATCCTTGGGGTATCTGTGGCATATTTATTCTGACTTGCTTACGTTGCTGTTCATTGGTTATTCAAGCTATCATTTTCTCATGCAGCATGATTTAAATTCAGATCTAAGTTGTCTAACATTTGTACTCCAGGATGTTATCACTATATTGTCCTAAACTCCTAATATATCTATTACACACACACACACACACACACACACACACACACACATGTAACACAGCCCAAGTACTGACAATCAGATCTTGCAGGTTGCTGCATCATGTGCACTTTCTGCACACAAATTACGCCGCCCTGTGAGGATTTATCTAAATCGAAAGACAGATATGATAATGGCTGGGGGAAGGCATCCCATGAAGATAACTTACAGTGTTGGGTTTAAGAATGATGGGAAAATTACTGCATTAGAACTTAAGATATTGGTCAATGCAGGGACATATGTGGATGTAAGTGCAGTAATGCCACATAACATAGTCGGTGCACTTAAAAAATATGACTGGGGTGCTCTATCATTTGATATAAAGGTATGCAGAACAAATCATCCTAATAGATCTGCAATGAGGGGCCCTGGGGAGGTGCAGGGATCATTTATTGCAGAAGCTATAATAGAAAACGTTGCAGTTACACTTTCAATGGATGTAGATTCTGTTAGAAGCGTTAATCTTCATACACACAAAAGTCTTCAATCATTCTATGAGTATTGTTTTGGCGAACCTCGTGAGTATACCTTGCCTTCAATATGGAGCAAGTTAGCTGTTTCTGCAAACTATGATCAGAGAACCAAAATGGTGGAAGAGTTTAACAAGATTAACACTTGGAAAAAAAGGGGAATTTCTCGAGTACCCGTTGTGTTTCAACTGACTCTAAGACCAACTCCTGGAAAAGTAAGTATTTTCTCAGATGGGTCTGTTGTTGTTGAAGTTGGAGGTATTGAATTGGGTCAAGGTCTATGGACAAAGGTGAAACAGATGACTGCATTTGCTCTCAGTGCAATTCAATGTGATGGAACTGAAAGTCTCTTGGACAACGTAAGAGTTGTGCAATCTGATACCGTAAGCATGATTCAAGGGGGGTTCACTGCTGGCAGCACAACATCAGAGTCAAGCTGTGAAGCAGTTAAGCTTTGCTGCAATATCTTGGTCGAGAGTTTAAAGCCTCTAAAGGAAGAGCTGCAGAAGGAAATGGGCTCTGTCAAGTGGGAGACACTTATTCTTCAGGCATACATGCAAGCTGTGAACTTATCAGCATCTTCATTTTATGTTCCCAGTGGTAATTCCATGATGTACCTTAATTATGGTGCTGCAATAAGTGAGGTCAGTTTGTTTCCTATGCATATCTCAAATCAAATTTGTACTCTCTCAAGTTCACTTAAAGGTACTTCTCTTGAATGTTAAGGACTTATGTCATGTTGTCACACAAGCCATGTTACTGAAGTAATTGAACCAAATTATCATATAAAGCTATACTAAATAATGGAAGTCATTTCTCAGGTGGAAGTTGATCTTCTCACTGGAGAAACCAGATTTCTGCAAACAGATATTATCTATGATTGTGGACAGTCTCTAAACCCTGCTGTGGATTTAGGACAGGTAAGTTGACTACATACATTTACACATAAATCTAATTCATGAAAATTTCTCCCCCATTTTTCAACCCCATACCAAACTCACCCTTAGAGTGATCCTATATATTCACCTATTCAGTTACAAAAAGTTCTAAATTTCCTATGTGAAATGCACAAGGGATGGACCGGACTGGTTTGTTTTTCATGAAGTTGTCGACTTAGTGAGTTATCAAGTCTGAAAAACACCTTCTTATAACAATATAATTGCATCTTGCAGATTGAAGGAGCTTTTGTCCAGGGGTTGGGGTTTTTCATGCTTGAAGAATATGAAACAAATGTTGATGGTTTGGTATTAGCAGATGGCACATGGAACTACAAAATCCCTACAATAGACACCATACCTAAACAGTTTAATGTTCAAATCCTCAATAGTGGTCATCACAAGCAGCGAGTTCTCTCTTCAAAGGGTATGACAAGGAGTTCTCAAAATTCTGTCTACGTATTAATTATGTCTGCATATTTGTTTTGTTTTTGGTTTTTTCCTCATAAGTTTATATCACTTGTACTCGAAACAAGGAGTTCTATGCATTCTCCTCCATTGGTTCATTATAGATTTACGAGTTGTTTGACTTGATGCAATGAAGTCAATTATAAACATACATGAAGTCATATGGAGATCAATTAAAAACATAAAGGGTGGATATTTAAATTAGAAAATGATAGGATGAATGAGAATATTATGATCAAATATACGAAAATAAGACCAATGCAATTGATGTGATGTTGATGTCAGAAGTTTGATCCGCCATCTGGCGCTCTTCCCCTCCCCTACCAAGGTGTTTGCAGCTTCCAATGTAACCAAAATATAAAATAAATTAAAATTAGCATAGCATTTATTTACCTGTTGATGTGAACCAAATATTTTGGTATCAAGCCTAAGGATGTAAATGGTTGGAACTTTGAACGAGTAAAAATCAATTCAACCTTGTCTGAATAGTTAGCTGGAAAAGATAGATTGTGCTTGTAGGCATAAGGCACGTTGTAGCATATTAATTATTTTATACTATTAATAAGATTGAGAAAATTTCACTTATTCTGGTCTAAAATTCTTGAATGAAAAATTGAAATTTGTTGCTGCAGCTTCCGGTGAGCCACCTTTGCTTCTAGCAGCTTCAGTTCACTGTGCCACTAGAGCAGCTATCAAAGAAGCCAGGAAACAGCTTCTGTCATGGAGCAACTTTGATGGACCAGATTCAACATTTCAGTTGGAGGTCCCTGCAACCATGCCTGTGGTTAAGGAACTCATTGGACTAGACATTGTAGAAAGATACTTGAAATGGAAAATGGGTAGGAAGTAAAGGAGCTGATTGTCCTGGAAAAATGAGAGCAGTTGATGTTCTTTCTTTTTGGTAAAAATAAAAAAAGTAAGTGGTGTGTTTGATTTAAAATAATGATCATGCTAGTGGAATATTTTGAAATTTTGATGTATGTTTACAATAAGAAACACAAGGGCCAGTGCAGCTACTGATTTTTGCAACAATCATAAGGACTACCTAGACAGTTGTGTACCCTTTTTTGGTTTGGAGGGGTCTAAATTATTGTATTTAGAGTCTATAAGACTCTAACTAACTGATGTAATATTGGCATAAATGGTGGTAAGTTTTCTCATTACAAATTTTTTTAATCCAAAATATTTGAACTCAAGACTTACTTAAAAAGGTATAGTTGTCGAATCACTTAAATTAATTAAGTGTTGGTAGATAATTATGTTCTTTGGTTATGCAAAAGTAAAAGAAAAGCAATTGGAATACTTTTAAAGTAGCTAAAGTGATGTCCATCTTGCATGAATGCTCCGATGACATATATATGTTTTGATGATTAACCGCACCTATTTAAAAAATAGAAAGAAACGGTTCATTATGAAAATTGGTTTAAACGATTCAGTTTTTAATTTTGGAGTGCAGTTGAATTCAAGTTCAGCTATTCAGTTCAGCTCATTACAGTTTCTTGCTCAATTATATCCTTTGCAAATGAGTTGCGCTGTAGCTTATAAAAGTTGCACGCCCACAACTTGCCAACAAAATGTAGGAGTGGTGAATTGACTGAATTTAGATAAGATTGTGAATGATTCCCCAATTCAAAGGCGAAATTGGTGTAGCATACATTGGTAGACTTTACTCTTGATTGATAAATATGACATATATAGTATCATTATTCGTGCCACCTTTATCAATTAGCATCCCGAGAGAACTTGTCTGTCTCCACTGAAACAGAAAGCAACCTGCGCAAATAAAAATTTTAAATATCGGAAACTCACATCTGCAACAATATACTACTCCATTTTAAATATATGTCCATTTAAATTTTCTTAATGTTCTAAAATATTTATTTCATCGTATTCTTGTATTCACTATGTTTATTACGTAATAAGTAAAATATATAAATAAAATTATAATTTTAATATGAAAATAGTTTTGTAAAATTAAGTTGTTTTTTATTATTCTGGTCTAAAACTCCAATTGAAAAATTTTAACTCTATCTTAAAATATGTAATGGCTGGCCGAACAGTAAGAATGACAAACCGGGAAAAAGGGCAGTACGCTACCCTAAACCCTAAACCGGGAATGCCACCCTGTAACTGTTCGATTATTCAATGAAAAGTACCCTTCCCCTCGACAAATTTCGAAAGTCATTTTTCTTTTCTAGATCCACCGGCTCCACGCACCCAAAAACACACCGACTCCTGAAAACAACCAAGCATAAAAGAACTATACTTTATAAACTAATGAGGAGAAATTTATACATTTATACATATAAATAATGAAGTAAAAGAATATCTCTTTTTTATTGTATATTTTATTGAAGGAAAGCGTTTGTTAAATGGCGTGCCTTATTGTTATTGTTTTCTTCACGTTATTAACAAAACTATTCTTTTGATGTTAACTATTGATAGTATATAAATACCGAAAGTTATTAATAATAGTTTTTTTTTATGGGAAAAAGTTATTAATAATAGTTCACATAACTAAAATGATGAATAATACAATATAAAAAATAATGTTACTTGAAAAAAAAAAATAGAGACCTTTAAAGAGCCTAAAATGCAAAATGTAAATCCCATTTTCTATTATAATATATTTTATGTCTTTTTCATCATCTAAGTATCCACATTTATTTTTACGTCTAAATAACATTTGAAAAATGTTACAGCATGTGCATATTTTAAGATTATGTAAGTTGGGATGGACAGGATGCCACTGGAACCAGTCATTGTTCACTGGCAATTTAAGAAAGTAGCTCCCACTCCCCTCCTCTCTCTACACAGTACAGATAGAACACTTCACTCTCAAATCTACTTGATTGTCTCCCTCCTCCTTCTCTCTCTCTGTAAGCTAGTCAAGTTAAGTGTATCATCTAAGCTATGCTCAATGTCTGAGTAACCTTCTTTAATGCCTATACTATGCTCCATTGTCATGTGTTTTTTAAAGTGACATGTTTTTCTCTTGCCTTCCCTGTGCTTGGTCCTTGATATGTTAATTAATGTGATTCACATGTCATTGTTATTTTGCAAGGATTTCAGTACCTGTGTGTCTCTCATGCTTTTCTTAGACAGACAGAATCCCTTTATGCCATTCTACTGTCTGATCCAGGTGTTGAAAATGAGTTTTTTGTCATATCCATTTGTCTGGCTGTGTTTGTGCTTTGCAGATCACATACACGCTCAGGTCTTAAAATGGGAAGATCTTCAACACCCATTGTGGGTATTCTGCTATTGTGTTGCTTGGTTTCTTTTTCAGAAGCAGAATATTTGAAGTATAAGGACCCAAAACAGCCACTGAATGTTAGAATCAAGGACTTGCTGAAAAGAATGACCCTAGAGGAGAAGATAGGCCAAATGGTACAGATTGAGAGGAGCGTTGCTACCGCAGATGTAATGAAGAAGTACTTCATTGGTTAGCATCCAATCTCTACTCAAATACTAGTGCTTTGTCTACTACTTGCTTAATAACAGTCTCTATTTCTTATCTAAGTATATGAATTATAATGATTATTTGTTTAATATTAAGGGCATTTTTTTTTCTGGGCTATAAATCTGATCATTGATGGGCAGGGAGTGTACTGAGTGGAGGAGGGAGTGTTCCAGCCCCAAAGGCATCTCCTGAGGCTTGGGTCCAAATGGTGAATCAGCTCCAAAATGGATCTTTGTCTACCCGCCTTGGGATTCCAATGATTTATGGCATAGATGCAGTTCATGGCCACAATAATGTCTACAAAGCCACTATCTTTCCACACAATGTTGGGCTTGGAGTTACCAGGCAAGTGTATACATGTGCTGGAATGAGAAGTCATGTTACCTTTCAATATATCAACATTTTCAGAATACCCTTAACTAAGAGTATTCAAATTGAATTGTTTAACCCAATTTGAAGCATTAAGATCATTCCTTAGTGGTTTTGGATCTTTAAAATTAATCCTTTCATTTATATCTGTTAGCTCTATCCAGCTGCTAGACTGAATAAATACCCATAATTATAATGAATTCTGCTGGATATTAGGGACCCGCTGCTGATAAAGAAGATTGGGGATGCAACTGCCCTTGAAGTTAGAGCTACTGGAATTCAATATGTTTTTGCTCCATGTATTGCGGTAATTAAGCAGCATTATAATTCTATGTTTTTTCAATTACATAAAACATTTGATCAGGTGTCCTACTATGTTGATTGCTTATTCATCCACAGGTTTGCAGAGATCCAAGATGGGGGCGTTGCTATGAAAGCTACAGTGAGGATCCTAAGATAGTTCGAACTATGACTGAAATTATTCCTGGTTTGCAAGGAGACATCAGTAGCAATTCTAAAACGGGAGTTCCCTTTGTCGCTGGAAAGTAAGTTTTTTTTTAAGTGGTTTGGTTTTGCATGAAAAGAAATGTTCGATATGAATCAGTATATTAATTGATCCTCCTTGTTGAATTGATTTTCCAGGAACAAGGTTGCAGCTTGTGCCAAGCATTACGTGGGGGATGGTGGCACAAACAAAGGCATCAATGAGAACAATACTGTGATCAGTTACAATGGATTGCTTAGCATTCACATGCCTGCATATTTAGCCGCTATCGCCAAAGGTGTTTCAACAGTAATGGTCTCCTACTCTAGCTGGAATGGCAAGAAGATGCATGCTAATCATTTTCTAGTCACTGATTACCTCAAGAGCAAACTGAAGTTCAGGGTAATGAAATTTGTTTGACTAGTTCTCAAATTAAGAAATTGAAGTGAACAAGTCAGATAAAAAATTAATTTGAAGATCAGTAAATATGTGTCATGTGATGTACCTTTTTTGGTATCTATCTTTCAGGGTTTTGTCATATCAGATTGGATGGGTATTGACAGGATCACTTCTCCTCCGGATGCTAACTATTCATATTCTGTTCAAGCTGGTGTTAGTGCTGGAATTGATATGGTAAATATTCATGTCATTTTGTATGAAACAGATGAAAGAAAGGGGAAATATATATATATATATATATATATATATATATATATATATATATATATATATATATATATAATGCTCTTTGAAACTGAAATTTTAACATTATGATCTTTCATTTTATTTAACATATACATTGTTTTATAGATTATGGTTCCCTATAACTTCACCGAGTTCCTTAATGACCTCACCTATCAAGTGAAGAAGAACATTATTCCAGTAAGTAGGATTGATGATGCTGTGACCAGAATCTTAAGAGTAAAATTTATCATGGGGCTATTTGAAAATCCACTAGCTGATTTAAGCCTGGCGAACCAACTGGGTAGCAAGGTACATTTACTTAAGGATATCATATTAATGTATGCTGGATATACTCGATTGATATCATTCAAATGGAAATAGGTTATTTATTGATCCAAGTATTGTCCCTTAAATAGGAACACAGACAGTTAGCAAGGGAAGCTGTAAGGAAATCACTAGTGCTGCTAAAGAATGGTAAATCTGCTGAGAAGCCACTGCTTCCACTTCCCAAGAAAACTGCAAAAATATTGGTGGCAGGAAGTCATGCTGATGATTTGGGTTATCAATGTGGAGGATGGACAATAACCTGGCAGGGGCTTGGTGGCAATAATCTCACACTGGGTAAGTCAACATGCTTAATTTTGGTCTCTCATGTGTAGATTACTGTTGAAGTTACCATTATAGAAAGCTCTGTAAGGGTGGCTGTATATATTGTTAACTTCAAGTCTTTTTTCATTTTAAGAATTGCTCGCACAATTTCGGGCATGTGTGGTAGTTAAGTAAAATCCTCCTCGAAGTAGCAACTCAAAGAGTTAAACCTCTGACATCACAGATAAAGTTCACCTAGTGTTGTAATATACTTTCATTGTGATCAACCACTTTTGGATGTTAACTTCAAATCTTTGATCTAATTCATAATTTATAGAAGTTACTATTTACATGCTACAAACATTAACCTTGAACCGTCTAAAACCTGCATGGGTTAACATGAAAAACATTCATATATACAGCAATTTAAGATGTTTGTTCATGTTTTCCCTTTGTAGTATAGTTACAAAATATCTGATAAAATTCCATTTTTCCTAACAGGTACAACAATCCTTGATGCTGTGAAACAAACAGTTGATCCTGCTACTCAAGTTGTCTACAATGAAAACCCTGACTCAAACTTTGTCAAGTCCAACAAGTTTTCATATGCCATAGTGGTTGTAGGTGAACACCCTTATGCAGAAACATTTGGTGACAGTTTGAATCTGACTATAGCTGAGCCAGGTCCAAGCACCATCACCAATGTATGTGGTTCCGTCCAATGTGTAGTAATTCTCATGACTGGCCGTCCAGTTGTGATTCAGCCTTATCTATCAAAGATATATGCACTTGTGGCTGCCTGGCTTCCTGGAACTGAAGGCCAAGGTGTTGCTGACCTTCTCTTTGGTGACTATGGATTCACCGGCAAGCTGGCAAGAACATGGTTCAAGACAGTTGACCAGCTTCCAATGAATGTTGGTGATAAACATTATGATCCTCTATTTCCATTTGGATTTGGGTTGACCACAAACCTCACTAAGTACTAAAACGGTAGAGCCTTGTATGAGATAATTTCTCTAGAAACACCTAGTTTATCATTAACTTGTTTAGCTTTTATCATGAATGATTGAATGTATCACAAACTTCAATTATGAGATTAATAATAGAAAAGCTTACTCCGGTTCCTTCACAATTTTTTTTTCTTTTTCTCATGCCGGTGCATGAAATTTTAATTTTCTAATGGTGATGGCTGCTAATGGCCTCGTAATATGATACGTAGGGGCATTTTACTTTGTGTCACACAATTTCCACATTTAGCTTACGTTAAATCTTTAATTAGATCTTTGAACTAGAATTGTTGAGAGAAAACATAAGCGATTGTTGGATAGAATAAAACAGTGAAACCCATTTATCTATCCAAAGGTTAGTATACACTGCATCATTTTGATAAATAAATTCAAACAAAAAATTTGACTTACAAACATTTTTCTTACTCCATTAGATCGACAGACTTACACCTCAACGATGAATGATTACTTACTCCACAAGAAAAGGAACATATGGTAATTGATCTAGATACGGTAACATATGGTAACAATATACTGACGTCAACTAACATAGTTCTTTTGAGCTGTTGTTAATTGATATGTAAGGAACAAACCAAACGCCTCAACTCGGATATGCTTGGTTGTTAAGTTTACAATATTATTGACGCTGAAGCATTCAAAATGGAGATCGGAGGAGTAAGATCATGAAGATAAGAGTCCCCCGAAAAAAAAAAAAATGGTTCAAGAACCACAGGAATATAACTTTGGCAGTAATTTTTAGTGTACGAAACCCAAAATCCTCGAAGATCCTATGATTCTCATAGAAACTAGCTAACAGTTTGATGAAGTGCCAAATGATCTAGATAGCCACCTTTCTTGGAGGAATCACCACATTCTTGTTTCCTGGAAATGCGTTTTTTGATATATCTACCAGTGCCTTGAAGCTATAAGGTTCGTGCATGGACAATTCAGACAGAACCTTTCTGTTAAGTTGGATATTCTCCTTCATCAGCCCGTGCATGAAGTTTCCATAATTGACCTGGAAAAATAAAAGCAAGAATCGATTGACAAAGGAAAGGCAGAAGATTAGACAACCCATAGTGCATGCAGAAGAATAAGACCATACTCCACATAAAATTGAGAAAAGAGGGCGGAACAAAAGAAAAGAAAAAGAGGAGCAATAATGTTGCCAATGCATAAGAGAAAATGAGCAGATTCCCAATGCAGGTTCACATAATATTCAGTCCATTTGGAGAAATTCTTCCATGGTCGGAGACCACCACATGGCTATGCTCCCGACCAATCATGTAAGTGTATTTTTATGGGATTATGTGTTAGTTGTGAGTTCCATGTAAAATACATTTATATGATTGGTCTGGGAGTACAGCCACGTAGTGCTCCTGAACCATGTAAGTATTTCTCGTCCATTTGAGGTTAAAAATGTATCCCTTGCACACTTTGTACTCAATCCTTTATTAATTCCTTCCCCTTTGATAGAAGATTAGATTTTTGCTTTTGAGTTTCTGACTATCCACACCCTTGACTACAACCCTAAACCTAGGGTACTCCCACACCCAACCAATACCTTTCTATAAATATGGACTTAAACACTAGCATTTTTAAGCTTTTCAATTCATAAGAGAAAAATATGAATATAAAAAGACATGTAGACAAAAGAGTTACAACAAGGTTCATTACCATAACAACTCTATCACTAAGGATTTGAATCAATAACTAATGTTAGATGATCACTTTAGGAGCAACAATATATTGCCTTCTTGAGTATTGAATTCTGAAAGATAAAATCATCTGCATGTTATTAATTAGTTAGAGAACAAAACGACTTGAACACATACACTGTGAAGGCGGGTGCCAGCATTAATCCTTTGTATCCAAAGGGATCTCATGTCACGCTTTTTGTTGCGGCGGTCTCTGTAGGAATATTGCAAGGCCTTCTCCACCCTCTCCCTTGCTATCCGTATGCAATTCTTGGCTCTCCCCCTGAAGCCCTTTGCAAGTTTGAAGATCTTATCCTTATTCATTTTCTTCTCTTGTTCTCCCTACCCTGCAATCACAATTTCATCATTCACAAAAAAAAAAAAAAAAAAACCAATTTCCAAGCTAACGATGAAAAATTTACTAATCACATTTATATGAAAACCCACCCAATTTTTAAGGGGATAACCAAACTATTAATTAAGAATCCCATTATCAGACAGTGCTCTACCTACCTACACTATGAAAACTAGAACACAAATGTTACCATGCAATGGCCAATTGCCAGTGACCCATATGCACAAAATCCTAACTTTAACCAAAGGGGTAACAGTGATTGGTTCATGGTACCCAAAAACACAGAAGTGGCAAACATACACGATTCCCACGCCCCAAAAAAAAAAAAAAATCATGTGAGGCATTTTGTCAAACACATAAAAGCCATACGCTCAACTCACAGTACTCAATAGCAAATTTCACAAGCACACGCAGCGTGAACTACAAGTGATGATTGAAATGAGTGTGGAAAAGGGAATCAGGGCAAATCAGAAAATAGTGCAAAACTAAGAGAATACCATACCAGTTGTACTCAACAAAAGGAAAAGGAATAGGAATACAATCAGGATCGGTTCGGAACTCTTTCGAATCGTATGGATTTTGAGAATCTCAACCGGAATGCGTGCGATGTTCACCGGAAATTGCACCAGACACGGCGGCTCCGGCCAGACGGCGATGCACGAGCTCCCTTGCTTTTTCCCTTGGCCTGAGCCCTATCCAATGCGCCTGCTTTTGGGCTTAGCTACTACTGTTAATATTACACACACACACACACGCACACACACACATTCGTTTTAATAAATGAATTTCCACTCATTTTCATAATTCAGCCTTATTTTTTATAAATTTGTTAACCGATGTTGTAAGTTAATTAGATAATGAGTTAAAAATGAGCCATAATCTTAGCAATGTTATATCAGAAACAACATTTCCAGTTATTTTGTAAATCTTGTTTGTTTAGCATCAAAAGTTCTTAGGAATGTTTTTAGAGATTCCCGAAAATAAATAAAAATTTGTTTGATTATTAATGTATATTCTTAGTAATATATGTTATAATTCTCAAAATTACCTAACACATTTAATTGTATTATCTATTATTATTAATTGAGGAATATTTTAATATTTTTGCTTAATAATTTTCATTTCTGTATTATAGGAATCTTTCATTTTTAATCGTTATTATAAGAATAAAATCTTATTAAAACATGAAAATATAACTTTCTTGAGAATTATTGATACCCAAAAATATATTTATGCACTTGCGACAAATAAGAGAATATATTATCTCTGAGTAATTATTCTTGGGAATAAGTTGCTAAATATTGAAACAAACACTTTTTTAAGTCTAATTGATGTGTCTTTTGCTTTATAAAATTCAAAATGATAAATTACAATGACTTTCCGCCAAAGTTCATTGAAAATATATTTACCGCATTCTAAATTTTAAAATTACATTTGATCCCTTAAAATAAATTGTGTCAACATAATTTATAAAATTTTCAATTTATCTTTAATAATAAAAAATTCTATGAAAAAATTTTCCCCTTTCTTTCTCCCCAGCACTATTATTTTCGTTGGAATTTCAACTCTAGTTCTCTTTGGTGTGACTGTTTGGTTAAGAAGACCAATTCGTTGCCAATAGAGAAGCACTCGCGGAGAAAATTTTAAACCCAATTACAAATGCATCTACTCTTTATTTTCTTTTTGGTCTGAAAAAGTAGGGCTCCGGTACTCATGTTATTTATCCTTTCCTGCTTCATCTGCTGCCTTTAATTAATTTTGATGGCTTTTATGATAACTCTGTCTTAATGTTTTACTCGTTCAAAATTCATGTGATTAAATGAGACTTGTAAGTGTATATATAGGCAGCTACAAGTGCAGCATTTATAGGAGATAATTTTGCTAAAATAAGGGGGAAAAATGATAACTACTTAAACAAGTAACCAAAGTACAGGAAGAACAAGAATCTAAGAAAAGATTATAGAGCCTCATACTAGCATTTTGGCAGAGATGAGTTGCAGGCGGTGAGTTGTAGGGGATGAGATTGTGTATTCTGGTAGAGATGAGTTGCAAGGGAAGATTACGACGGAGAGAGGAGGTGGCACTCAATAGAACTAGACAAACAACTAAGGTAAAGTAGTCATTTTATGTATATTTTAATTTTTTAAAATTATAGTCATATGCAAGTCATGCAAAATGAATGTTATTGTATAGCCTTTTGATTAATTAAGAGAATTGAGTGTAATTTTAAAATCTAAAAAATGATGAGTGTACTTTTTATAAAATTTATAGAATGTCATTGTAATTTACCTAATTTAAAATGGTGTAATTCACATCTCATGACTAAATTTCTGAGATAACAAAATTCGAAGAACAAAGTCCTCTTTTTTTTTATTTCTTTTGAGAAAAATATATTCTTATCTATTTTTTTAAAAAAGCTAGAAATTAATTATTTTTACTTCTACTTTTTTTGGAAAAGAACAAACAAATAATATTAAAAATTTTATAATTAATTTTTTGAAAAAATTTGGAAATAAAAACTTTTTTATGCTAGAAATATAAATAAATGTATCTAAAATTATTCTTCAAAATCACATCTATTTTTTTTAATAGTTGCATATTATTAACTTTTAAAAAAAAGATAAATTAATTTTTTGCTATAAATAACTTTTTTTTTCTTGGAATTGTATCGAAACACACTTTTTAAAACATATAAAAGCATTTTTTTTAAACAAAAAAACACTTAAAAAAGTGTTTTTTCTTTCTTAGAAAACAAAAGAAAACCAATCCAAATACGCTCTTAGTAAATTGGAGTAGGGTGCATATTTTGTAAATAAAAGGGGTAAAGTATTATTTCTTAATACCTCAAGAGTGTTAACTGTATTTTAGCCTTTCTTTTATGAAAGAATTTCTATGAATTTTCCATGAAAGAAAGGGAGAATTATTGGCCGAGTTTATGCTCCACGTATTTGCTAATTTTTATCTTATCATTTTACTCTCTCAATTTGTCGATTATATCCAAAGTTGTTCAATTTCATTTAAATTGTTAGGTTTATTTCGTAAATGATTTTTCACGTGTCGCTGTTTATCCAAAATTGTGAATGAAAATATTATTTTACTACATTGTTTATAATTTCGAAGATTATATTCTAAAGAGAATTGGTGCGTTTGTTTGTGCACTTGACATAAAAGAAGTACTTTTTTTATAATTTTTTTTAAAAAAATATTTATAAAATTTTTAATGTTATTTTTTCTTAAAAATAAATAGAAAATTGCTTCTAGCAAAAATAAAAACAGCAAAAAAGAGAATGTTATTTTTTAAAATTAGTAACCATTTTTTTTTTCAAAAAAGCACTTTTAAGTGTTTTTTTTTTGTCTACATTAATCATATTTAAAACTAAATTTTATTTTGAATATGTCAATTTTATTCTCTCTCATACATTTACAAGACCCTAATAATTATTTTATTCTACCACGCATTCATGCACTGATTGGTTCCGAAAGGTTATCTCTTGAAATTAAACTGTTATTTGAATAATTATGCATTAGTTATCTAATAATTTGTTTTACTTTTAGTCTACATCAGCCAATAGAAAAAAACGGTCGATCATAATTGGTCGTTGGTCGTTATTTTCAAATTCTATTAACTAGCAATGTAAAAATATTTGCAGTACATAGAAATTAATTTCATACATATTTATATAAATTTAATTTTAATATACTATTAATATAAAAATATTTTACATATGTCCCTACTATTACGAAATTATCAAACAACGTTAATTTTTGCTAGCATTGCTAACAAGATTTGATATAGTTATATTATGTTATTAATGGAGCTCTGAAAAGATCTTTTTTAGGCTTGAAATACTCTTTTTTTTTTAAATTAAAAAGTGACTAAAATAATATTAAAATGACATATTTTTGGGGGGACCAAAACAACCTTATTTAAGTTTTACCATATCACATGTTAGTTTCGATTAGCTATATTAACAAAAATTAATACTGTTTAGTAATTTTTTAATGATAGGAATTAACTTAGTATCACTATAGAGATCTAAACCAATTTTATTTATTTTTTACTATATAGGAATCTGAGCCAAAAAAATTTTAGTGTCAGGGTTAAAACTAAAATTTAAAATATGTATAGGAACCAAAATCTAGAATATGTATAGCAACCAAAACCTAGTTTTAGCCTTATCCTTTTTATTTATTTAAATTTAGCAACATTAATCTGGATTTTTTTTTTTGGTATTTACAAAAGAATGTTGTTTTTTTATTTGCGATTTCAATAAAATCAAATTAAAAGAGGTGAAATGACTGAAAAGAAAACAAATATTTCATATGAAGCATTCAAATTAATTAAAATAAATAAGCATAAAATTGTGAATTAGATCTGATAAATAATTACTTTATTGACTACAATTAATATGATTATGACGGGTAATATCAGCGTTTTTTTTCTTTCTGATTGATGCTTGCTTAGTGTTTTGTTATTCTAACCATTTAGTTTACTTAGATAAATAAAATAATGAAATATATATTTAGACAAATAAAATATATTTTTATGAGTAGTTCAAATTTATAATATTTATACCTTAATTTTTTACATTAGTAAAACTCTTGCCAAATTAGTTAATTTTTCACATTTATCTTTTAGAGTGTATTTATTTCAACTTTTAAAAAAAAGTAATTATGAAAATTAAAATTTATCTATAATCAAAAAAGTTGAAAACTGATTTTTTATCTTCAAAAGCTATGTTTTTCAGTTTTTACAAAAAGTTTGAAAATAAATTTTTTTGAAATTCTGATTATTTTAAAAAATTATTCAAATATACGAAAATTGATTTTTTTTTAAATTTAAAAAGTAAATTTTTATCCAAAAAATCACAAACAAACACTTTTACTCTTGGATAATCAACTTTGTTGTAATTTGTAATTACATGTATGCTTGTAGTTGATACTCAATTCTTTTATAATGGATATAAAAAGATTATCATTATTATGGAACGATAGTATGTACTGCTATTAAGCAATATTGATAAAATAAATAATATTATAATATTATAATAAATAATTTTATAAATATCCTAAGCCCTAAAATTTATGTATGTATGTTTATAAAGTTATATTTATATGTATTTTTAATATTATGACAAACAATTATATAACTTTAATAAGAAAATATTAACAATTAAAATTATTATTAATCAATTTTTCTAGTCTTATGACACTACAATTATATATTTTTATTTACAAATTGCAGTTATATATATTAGATTAGATACTTTAAGTTTTGATAAATAGTATTATTTACTTTTTCATCAATAAAAGTACCATGGGTTTAAGATATAAAATTTAAATTAATGAATTATATTCACATATATTTTAAATCTTATAATAAATACTTTTTAAAACTTTGATAAGAAAACATAAATAAATTAAATTATATTAATCTATTCCTTTTATTCTTACCATACTCCAATTGTAGGTTTTACAACTATACTATAGATAAAGTATCTTAAGTTTTAAGATTGTTACATACAATTATATTAGTAAGAAGGTTTATATTCCTCATATGAATTTAATTTCCTTTAATCTAGAAATGCCTTAAAATTTTAAAGAAGTAAATTTCCAACAATGGTTTGCTTTGCTATTACTATCAATAAAAGTCAAGGGGCGGGCAATCTTTGTCTTATGTTTAATTATCTTTGCCAAAGTCTATCTTCACTCATAAAAAATAAAATATATTTTTTTATGAGTAATTCAAATTTATAATATTTATATCTTAATCTTTTATATTAATGACACTCTTCCTAAATTAGCTAACTTTTCACATTTATCTTTTAATCTTGAGTAATCAATTGTGTTTTGAATTATAATTATATGCATGCTTGTAGTTGAAGTTCAATTCTTCTACAATGGATATAAAAAAAATTAGTAAAAAAAAGTGCATTATTTATGAAAAGAGAGCATGCACCATAATTAAGCAATATTGATAAAATTGATAATAAAATAATATTATAATAATTTATTTTATGAATATCCTAAGGTCTAAACCCTAATGTTTATATATGTATTTTTATAAAATTATATTTATATGTATTTTTAAACTATATTAAATAATTTTATAACTTTAATAAATAATTACAATTAAAAACATTTTTAATTAATTTTTTAGTCTTACAACACTACAATTGTATATTTTTATTTACAAATTACAATTATATCTATTATATTAGATACTTTAAACTTTGGTAAACAACACTGTTTACTTTTTCATTAATAAAAATAATATGAAATTTAAATTAATGAATTTTATTCACATATATTTTGAATCATATAATAAATAATTTTAACATTGGTATGAAAATATAAACAATTTAAATTGTATTAATTCATTTCTTCTATTCTTACAACATTCCAATTGTAGGTTTTACAAATATCTATAGATGAGATATCTTAAGTTTTAGAGTTGTTATAGGTTATCATATTGGTGAGCAGGTTTACATTCCTCAAATGAATTTAATATCTTCTGATCCAAGAATATTTTAAAAGTTTTAAAGAAGGATATTTTTAATAATAGTTTCTTTTACTATGACTATTAATAAATTTTGAAGACAATCTTTGTCCTACGTTAAATTGTTTTTGTCAAAGCCTATATTGCATCAATTGTCAATCGAAGGAAGGGTTAAAGATTTTAATTTAGATGAAAATAAAAATGTACGCAATATAATGAAAATGTTGTCCACTAAGAGGTGTTTTAAATGATCTAATATTTAGGTAATTATAACATTGAGGTTAGAAATATTTTATTTATACTCCAAATGTTTTTTTATGGTAAACTATTTTATTTCAAAAATTAAAACTATTAATACAATTATATTCATAATTTATTTTATTTTTATGCAGGTAACTAGATCAATCTAGGATTTGAATTATACGTTAATCATTAAAAAAGCATTTTCCATGTTTTGTAATTAATTTGTTCTATTCTACTTTGTTTTAGCATATCATAGATTAAAATTATAATGAAATTGTCTCCTTTATTTTTTGTTTATCAACTTATTTAGTTAGATTTAATTAAAATACATAAGTATTTTAGTTTTTTATGTTTAAAAATATAACCCTTTCATAGTAATTGTTTACATAAAAGAAATTATTTTACCTTATGCATTGTACAGATAACAAAACACCAGTAAAAAAAAATTCACAAAAATGAGTGAAACCCAAATACAAGGGCTTTCTGGTTCGCCCTATTTCTTGAAGCAGGTTCAAATGTTGAGAAGGTCCTTGTCGAAGGGAAGACTCTTCTAATCATTGTCAAACAATATTGTTAATTCTGACAATTGTTTTCTTTTTCCCCAATCTAGTTCGGTTAATTTGCTGCGAGTCGTTGTAGCTCCGCCACCCCGTCCACCGTAGGACGCCGCTCTCCAGTCTCCACGTCCAGCTCCGCGTCCATTGGCCAGTGGTCACTGCATTACGCTCCGCCATCGCGCCACCGTGTCGACTTCCGCTAGGACTGCCACCACGTCGACCTCTGCGTCGCGACCTCAGCACGCATGGCAGCACCTTCGCCTTTGCTGTCACCACTCAGATCAGGTTAGTGTCCTTCTCTTTTGAGTTTTGAAACTCCTTTGTGATGAACTCTATTTTTATCGCTCTGGACTATTGTGAATCCTGTTGAGAATCTACTCTGGAGTCGGACTGTTCTTTGATTATTTTTTGTTTCTTCACTAACTGTTAATTAGTGGTGTTGATTATTCCCTTTTGAGTTTTGATTTTTCCCTTTGTGTTGAGCTGGTGGCGGCATAGTATAGATAATGGCATCATCATTTTTATCATTCAGTTTTTTCATTCTAGCATTTTTTTTTAATTTTTTTTTTTTGTATTTTTAATGCAATGTGAATGCTGAGCCTGTTTAAGCCTACATGCTGCCTTAGGTTTGAGCCGATTTAAGAGTTTTATTTGTAACATGCTTTTTAATAGGCTTCTGGCCATCCAATCAGACCAGGCCAAGCCAAAAATAAAGCTTTTGACTGGTAACAAATTAGGGCTCAGGCTCAATGTTTATAACACAGATTTGGCCTGTTTAGAGCATGGCTTGGCCTAGCGTGGTCTGTGTCCATCCTTTATCCCTGGTGGGGCTAAGCTGAGAAAGAAAGAGAGAGTTAAAAACAAATATTATAATGCATTACATATAATTGATCCCACCCATAGACAATCACATTCTCACCACTAGATGAAAGGGTGTGTCATGCATCTTTGACTGCGAGATACGCCATAGCATCCGCCCAACTTGAATATGTCTAGTTGATTGAAGCGCATAATAACATCCATCATGGTTGGTCTGCTGCGTGGCTCCCTCTCTGTGCAACTTAATGCCAACAAAAACACCTGTGTAACTTGCTTTGCTAATCCTGCTGTATAGGGAAGTGCACTTGCAAGGTCTGAATCAACAATGTTCTCAATTTTGCCCGTTTCCACCCACACAGATCTTGCCCAACACACTAAAGGGACCACCTGCTCCTCATCCTCAACCTCAAGTATTGCTTTCTTTCTGGTTATAAGTTCAAGAAGAACAACCCCGTAGCTATATACATCAGACTTTCTGCTCGGCACTATTGCATATGCACACTCTGTCACAGGGGAAAACACAACTACGTTAGAGAGATACTATTTTATCACCACATCATAGGCAGAATCCAAAGTAGCAACAATTCTTTACCTGGCTTTCAAAGATAATGATAATAATAATAAATTAATTATTTTTTTACTTCTATTTTTTTTTAGAAGCCTACATAAACTTCAGAAATATTGTCTCTTATATGAAAAATGGTACCTTATATCTTAAAAAAAAAATAAAAAACACTCATTAAGTGTGTGTTTGGAAAAACTGTAAGATTAAAATTATTTCAACAATTGTATTGTCCTATGGCGAGATTTCTTTGGATCAGGCTTTTTGGGATCTTTGGAGAATTGTAAGTTTGTCCTAAGGATATTCATCAGTTTCTTCACACTAAGTTCAAAGGTTTTGACTTTTATAAAGAAGCTAAGATTCTATGGCAGACCTCAATTTTTGTTATGCTCTGGTATATTTGGTTGGAAAGGAATTCTAGGATTTATAATGATTCCTTTTCATCTATTGATTTTATGTGGGATAGGATTAATTTTTTGGCCTCCCTTTGGTGCTCAGCTTATAGTTTGTTTAATGGTATTTCTTTAGCTGACATGCAAAGGGATTGACATGCTTTATTACATGGGTTATCCCTTTAGGTTGTCGCCATATCTTTTGTATCTATGTGAGGATGGTTGATCCTCTTTTATACATTCTATTATCTTCTAATAAAATTTTCTTCTTCTATTAAAAAAAATATTTCAACAATCGTTTATTTGTATAATCACTTTTGTATATAATGGATTATGTGAGAATCAATTTATTTTTGAATATTTTAGCTAAAAAGCAGTTTTAAGATAATCCATTTTATTTAGATTGTATGATAAAATTAATAAAAAGGTTATGAAATGATTGTTTGTTTTATACAATATTTGATACTTAGAGTCAATTTGGTAAAAATATAATAATTCTGAAATAATCATAAACTTGCTTATGATTTGGTAAAAATATAACAATTTGGTAAAAATATAATAATTTTGCTTGTAATCATAAACTTCAAAAGTTGCTTATACTTATGTATTTCAGCTTAAAATTATTAACTTTTAATTACAATATGTTTGCACAAATTTGCCAAATATATTAAATTTTTGAAAAACAGCTTTTTTTTCTTCTAAAAAAAGGCTCTTTATTGGTTTCCAAACAACCTACTTGTTGTGCAAATCAATAGTTTAATCATAGAAAAAGATTTAATTACCTGGTGCAATATAGCCAACGGTACCAATAACGTACGCCGAACGATTTTGGTTATAGACATCATCAGAATAAGACTGCTCAGCCAGGTTCCTGATCAGGGCAGCACCAAAATCGGAAATATGAGGCTCCATGTTAGCATCAAGGAGTATATTCTTTGGTTTGATGTCTCGATGCACTATGGGTGGGTTACAGCCATAGTGCAGGTATCTTAGCCCTTGGGCAACCCCGACGGCTATCTTAAACCGCAAATTCCAAGTTAAGGGTTGTGGGGGATTTTTTTCATGCAAAATATCATGAAGGCTTCCGTTTTCCATGTAGTCACATAGGATTAAACCATAGTCCTCACCAAATAAGCATGTTTTGCATGCGAGCAAATTTGGATGCTGAATCATCTGAAGGGTTTGAGTTTCTGTGTGCATGATTCTTAAGCGCTTCTTGTTCCCTCCAAACACAATCTTCTTTGCAGCATAAGTTAGACGTGGAAGTTGGACTTTATAAACGATTCCATGGGCTCCTCTGCCAATAATATACCGATCATTTAGGTTCTCTGTAGCCCTCATCACTATGTCATGAATGGAAGGCAGCCGCTTTTCAGTGAAGTGTAATACTGCAATCTTCGGTTCTTCACTGTCAGTTACACTCTTCGATTCACCTTCAACATCATACCATCGCTGAGGCATTGAATTCTCGCTGTTTGATCTACCGCGGAGATAAATGTGAACTAGTCCTCCCAAAATAGCTGAAACAAAGACTGAGGGACCAAGTTCTATCATCACAATTACAAATCTACTGATGCCTATGTGATCAGTTGATTTGCAGACTCATGGCTTCAAATTACTAGTTTTGGTGCAGTTCCAGCCATGAGAAGTTGAACAACTGACACATAGTTGGGGATTACCAAAGAATGATGACGGTGAGGAATTCAAAAATTTCATCAGAGTTTTTGGTACAGGACCATACAAGAAATTGTATGAAATATTGATCTCGTTCAGTGAAAGAAGTTTGTCAAGAACATCTATGCTTCGTGTCAAATTATTCAAGGATAAATCCAGACTTTGCAGCTCTTGTAGATTCCCAAGTTCTAAAGGAATCACACCTGTCAATCCATTACCACTGAGATTCAACCCGTAGAATAGTTTCTGCAGTTTTCCCAATGAGGGAGGAATTTTTCCTCCAAACATATTTCCACCAAGTTGTAACTCACGAAGCTTGTTAAGTTCTGACAAGAAGCCCGGGATACCCCCTATAAAACGATTCTCTCTTAAAATTAATGTGGTTATCCCTGTCCAGTTCCTCAAACTTGATGGGAATGAACCATTTAGGGAATTGAATCCCACATCAAAATGATCCATTTTAGTACAATTTGACAGCTGAGGTGGCAAAGCACCTACCAAGTTGTTGTGTGCAAGATCCAAAATCACAAGATTCACAAGCTTTCCAAGTGCTGATGGTATGAGCCCAGTGAATTTGTTCATTGACATGTCAATTGCAGCGAGATTTGTGCAATTTTCCAAACTTGATGGAATTGGTCCACTGATGTTGTTCTTGCTTATGTGCATGTATTTGAGGTTCAGATCAAAATCAGGAAGAGAGCCAGTTAAATTATTTTCACTGAGAATCAACCTAGTTAGAGTTGCACATCTTCCTACATCAGAAGATATGCTACCTTGAAGTTGATTAGATCCCATGTTCAGCACACGTAACTGCTTTCCAAAGCAAAGATTTGGTGGGAGATTACCAGTGAACTTATTATTCGTAAAGTCCAGCTTCACCAAGCTGCTATTGATTCCCAAGTTTGGAGGAATGACTCCAGAGAACTGATTGTCAAACAATGAGATATTTTTTAGATTCTTGAGCTTTGTCATCTCCAAAGGTAGTTCCCCATTCAATCTGTTCTCATCCAAAAGCAATGCCTCTAATTGACTGCAATTACCAATTGATGAAGGAATAGTACCTAACAACTGATTACCATGTAGATCCAACCTCAACAGTTCAGTCAAATTCCCAATGTTGGTAGGGATAGGACCACTGAGATGGTTACTGTGAAGGTTCACTTCTTCCAGGTGAGGAATTTGAAACAAGGAATCTGGAATCTCACCAGTCAACAGATTGGATGACAACCCCATATACCGTAAGTTCTGCAACTTTTTGATGCTATATGGTATCTGACCACTAAAGCTGTTATTAGAAAGGTCTAAATCCTCAAGCAAACTACAGTTACTTAACTCTGGAGGTATTCTTCCCGAGAAACCATTACTCAACAACACAAGGGTCTTCAAGTGATACAATTGTCCAATTTCAGGTCCAAGTTGACCAATAATCCCACGATCAGTGAGGTTAAGGGAGACCACATTGTGGGTAGGGTCGCATTGGACTCCTACCCATGAGCATGGAATGGAATCAGAGGGATTCCAGGTGGAGTTTATGATGGGAGGAATAAAGGTCCAGTGTGTTATAAGTGACAGCAAAACCACCCCGTCAGAGACAAGAGCACAAGCATCAAACAATAAGGCAGAGCAGCAAAGAATCAACAAGGGGAGTGTGATACTCATACTTATTGTGACAAGGGAACACAAGTAGTTAAAGCACAAGCTGACACAAAGTTGAGAGGTTGCTGAGGAACCAAGAAACACTTACCTTTTTCTTACAAGCAAGGAAACCAAACAATTGGAGTGAATGAGATTGTTTTGTCCTTGAGTTGTGTAGTTTCACTCATAATAGAGATAACACCTTTGATGCGACTTTCTTTGTCATTCATTTCTTTATGAAATAATTTCCTTTATGAAATAATTTCTGGGAAACTGCAAGGAAAGAAAGGGTGAACTCTCTAGAGTACATGCCATACGTATTCGCTTTAGTCATTTAACTTTGTAATATCTTATCACTTTACTTTCTCATTTTGTCGATTGTATTATATTCAAAGTTGTTCCTGTAGCAGTTTTTCATTAAATTATTTGGTTTATTTCGCAAACAATATTCACGTGTCACTATGTATCCAAAATTGTGAATGAAAAGACTTGATGGTTATTTTATTCGTTAACAGTTTAAAGACTATTTCTTAGGAAACTTATAAGAGTTTTTAAATATTTGTTATATATATATATATATATGAGGGATATAGCGATTATAATTTGTAAGATTATGTTGTAAAGAGAATAATTTTAATTATAAAAACGAAAATTCAAGGGTTTTTTTTTTGTTTTTTATACATTCATCATGTTTAAAACTAAAATGTGTGTCTTAAAAAACTTCACACACCATATTTTTTTAATTTTAGTATAGATTTATTTATTATTAATAAATTACTTTAATTACATAATTCTATTTTTACTTTTAAAACTGCAATTTTCAAAATTTAAAAATAACATCAAAACTTGAAAGTTATCAAAAGATAAGCAAACAATCCAACAAAAAATATTCAAGGTATTATAGAAAAAAAAAAAAAAAGACTTGGACACCAAATAACAATTCCTTCCATGAATCCTCTTTATTAACGGTAATAGATAATAGATTAATAGTAATAAATATGTAATTATAGATTGTTACATCAGTTAAAGGTTTAATTTAATTATTTATTATATTAAAAATCTTACAAATAATCATATATGATTGGATGATAAATATTTATGTATTAATAGTATAAAATAGTTTTACATGATTAGTCAATAAAATTTGAAGAATATGCCAAATTATAAGAAAATGCCAATTATCATAATGTATCATTTTTCTCAAATTCTATTGACCAACTATAAAGTTATTTTATGTTGTCAACATATAAAAATTAATCTAGTTCATATGTTCATATATATAAATATAATTTTAATACACTGCAAATATAAATATTTTATATAAATATCTAATCATATATTACCACATTAACAAAAATATTTAAACTTTCACACCCACTACAACTTAATTAAATTAGTACATTATAATACACTATGATCGAGGGCCAATTGGGAAATTGAGCGTAGATAACTTAATGCAAACATACTCCCAAATGGATCAGATCATATATAAAACGCAACCTAAAAAGCTTATATTATCAAACAGAATTCCAAGTTATTCCCCATGGACATGGTTACTACAGTCAGCACAGGATAGACATATATACAAACTCAAGGATTTGCAGAAATAGAGGGTGAGCAGAGCCTTTGGATTACTCCAAGTCCCAGGTTGGCCTCAAAGCAGGTAACGAACATCGTACAAAGTGCGGGTCATAGAATTTGAATGAGCAGGAGGCTGCAAATATACTTTACATTGTTGACATCGAAGAGTGCTCGCAGCCGGCCAATTGATAGATCAGATCATGGAAGTCAGATGCACCTGACAATACAAATATTACTTCAAAACATATACAATGGGCACAACGGGCCCACTACACACCACACCATTAGCATGCAGGTCATTTACACTTCGCGAAACAACCTACAGGCTTCTGATATTTTGAGAAGTATGTAACTCTTATCAAGAAAATTAAATTCTTATATATACATCAGTAAGTTAAAAGTTTATGCACTTCCAGCACCACAAACTAGAAGGGAAAAAAGAAAATTGAAAGTATTCATAAATAGACATAAGATGTTTGTAACATTTTTGACGAATATTGTGAGATAACGATAAACCATTTTCCTAATTCCATACAATAGAATAACCTAGAAACAAGTTTTTTCTCCTTTCTGAACGAAACATGAAGTCCAGACTCTGGACTGTCCAGTTCTATTATTATTTTCTCACTCTTATAAAAAATATAAAAGTAAAAGGAGTCCACTCAGCCTAACAGAATACCACCACGAACACTGGATGGACAACTTGCCAGCCAGCCCTTTTCCTTGCTCCTCAAATGTCCTAACAAGACCTACAACCGCAGTTATTATAAAACATGTTTCCAGATTGTTTTTAACTCCTTTCACTCTAGTTACTTTCTTTTCTCTTGGCCCCGTGTAGGAGGAAGCGTGCACAACAATCATAAGCATCACAAAAAGAAATAGCGGGAAAGTTACAAGGTTCTCTAACCTTATTCAGCATTTTGCGTCTGGTCATGCTCAATAAATTCTAGTGCATCGTCCTTCGATACAACGTTAACATGGCTGACCCTGCTTTTATGTATCATTACATATATCTTGTCAGCAACTTTCAGAAGCTCTGGGCGGAATGTTGTTGTGATAAATTGTGTGTTTGATATGTCGGCCAGACGTCGGATCATATCTACAGAAGTTAAGAATCCCAGCACAAACAGTATAAAAGGAAATCTTGATATCACTCAGAACATAGTAAGCATGAATAATTTTTCAATTTAAATATCACCAGGAGCCCATATCTGAATCTAAATATTTCCAAACCCTCTCCTTCGAAGCATACAGATTACAAGCATGGATAAACTCAAGCTTTATGTATCTTCAATAAAAGATTTTTTTTTTCTTCAGAAAAACATGTATCTTACAAGGTGGTAAATCCTCACCAAGAGAACAAGACTGACGCAAAAATATACTCCCAATAAAAGATGCAACATTGGCTGTTGAAACTCACTTGAAATCATATTTCTCATGGAAAACTGTCTATTTTCATGAGCATGTGTCTGCATTCTCTCCTATTAGAAGCACTTAATGCAAGAAACTAACTTGTACCATGACACTGAGGTATGTTTGACGGCAATACTTGAGGGAAAGAAAATAAAAATGAAGGTACGCCTCTAGGCACTTCTGCTTTGAACCCTAAATGAAATGAGCACATGATAAATCGGTTGGTATACGAAAAATTCTTTGCATTAACAATTAAAAATGGGGGGAATGAGTGAAATCTAGAAAATGGACCACTTGGTAATAGAGACGTTCAATGTTAAGGAACCACATACCTAAGAGCATTTTTAGGAGATAGCAATGAGATGACTTCTATATATGCACTACAAAATTTTATAAAATGGCAGAGGCAGTACAAGTGATGGAAGAATTACATGCGACCAGTTATTTGGCATGACAAGAAGATAGCAAGCATAATAAAATGGATACTTCCAACGGCAGTTCTGTACTATGGATCCAGAGCCACATCAGTCTCATCAAATAGATAAAAGGGAGCCCGATCACATTGCTGCATGGCAAAGATAAGTGTAAGGGCAACAGCGGTTTTTTGACCCCAGACAACTGCTTCATAGACTCTGTCTCTCCTCGTCCAGTAAAAGAGACCTGCAAGGAATAAACATGCCAGGAATTTCAGACATAATGATATAATTAAATTGTGTAGTGGAAATGCAAACCACCAGCTTTGACTTGGAGCAATGATAGACCAACGGAAGAACCCTCATCTCCCAACAAAATGTGGCAGAGAGAAAAAACATGCATAGGCTACTCGGCTTACAATCAGGTTAAGGGTCAGAGAACAGGACAGAGCCATTTTAATGAAAGATGCTTTGTCAGATGATATAAATTTTTGCTTTCATTTATGCCAGGTAATGAATATAACTGTCTAAATAGCAACCAGAAAATGAAAGAAAGAAAGATATATGTCCAGATATGATCATATGAGTAACAATATTTACTACAGCATGCCATTTTCTTTGACTATTTTAACTTACAAAACAAAACAACACCTCAAGCATTCAGGCATAAACATTACATCACAAGTAAAGAGGCACAACAGGAATGCTCTTGCCTTCACTTTCTCTCCAATGTACTTTTGTTCTCTCACCTCTGGATTCACTTCTTGAGGACCATAATCGTCTTGATCATCATCATCATGGTCACCATCCTGAGGGAAAGGAATCAGAATACAAAATATCAATTACATATCAATAACAATAACCTAAATATAAAAATCACTTCTATCAAGATTCCTCAGTCCTCACAAATTTTGCAAATACAATGCAAAATAAATTGATAATCCAGCACCACATAAAAACAGAAGTAAGAAATCACTTTGTCAACATGAAATAGATCAATAATGTTAAAACTATTTTAAAGCACATAACCTAGATAACATGCTGGAAAGCACCATCTTTTTCAGCCAAGGCAATCACACGAACTGAACAGAGAAACCAAGATATTATTTGACCATCGCAAAGCTTCTTTTCATCATAACCAGATGACCATTGGCCCCCTCTACAAGTTCAGAAAATACTTCTTGAAATGCCTAGCAACACCTTTGGAAGTGCGTTCTATTGCTTCATCCTTCTGTCGATCAAGTACTGATATTAGCTCTCTAATTTTCTGCAATTACTCAGTGACAGTGACAGAGAATTCAAACTAGTTAGTGATGTTGCTTGGATATACCATTGTCATGAATGCAAAAGCGGGCATTGGATCAGTCTTATATACAAAAGGAAGCTTAATACCAGAATACACCTTAATACTCCATTACACACATCAGAAAATGAAAACTCAACGCAATAACAACTATAAAAAAATAAATAAATAAGAAAAGGTTATTCCATATATAGGCGAGGGTTAACAACACCTGCTTCAAGGACAAATCGAAACAACATCAACGTTCAGATGCCAAGAAAGAGTGCAGAACTAGCAATGTACATTGGCAATTTAGCCGTCAAAGATTTTATTTATTATTTGTTTATTTATTTATTTTACTTTAAAAGCAATTTTAAAGAACCATCTCAACCAAAAGCCCAGATAATTACTTCATCTCCTGCATCAAGCTCGGCTTGCCTTTTCTGAAGTTCTTCTCATTGTCCTGTAAAATTTATATACTGGTCAAGTACCTTTTTGTTTACATGACTGAACTGCTGCAGTTGGTCATTGCACCTGTGCAACATTTTATGCATATCTTTGATGTTCCTCCTTTTGTACCTACCATATCCAATAACAAAAAGAAAGTGGTTAAATAAAGTTAGCTAAAACCAAACTAAAGAGAAAATGGAAAATTGCAAGGCAGCAAGCTGTAACTGTAACAGCACATAACTTCTGAATCATTTAAAATATCATGGCATGGTAAAAATTGAATTTGTCCGCCAAAAGAAGACTAAATACTTTTAATATATATATATATATATATATATATATATATTAAAAAGAACTGATAGTAAATGTGCCAAATTATTTACACAGTTGAGACATGAATAACGTGTTAAGGAAAACCACGCGTAACAAAGTGCTGCAGACAATAAACTAGGGATTGCATGCTAAGGAAGCCCTTCCTTGGATGGGTTAGGGCACTGATACTAGTGCTAGGACTGGAATCAGAAACTAGTGTTTATTCAATGTTACAAGATACGGAGGAAATTCTAGAGTCCTCTAACTCTCCCAAAACTTACTAACAAATGATCAAAGACTCCTAACTAATCCTTTTTTCCCTATATTTACAGTCATCAACAAACTCCTAACTAACAAGGTCCTAACACTCTGCATGGCTGCAAAAGTTAGCAACACCATATAGAAAGCCTACGGTGTGAGAACAAACAAATATTTTATGAAACTGTAGCTGTTAAGATATAAAACCATTGATGTACCTCTACCTACTAGCTTGAAATTTTGGAAGAGATAGTTCATGACGATGCCAGTGCAGAAGCTTGGAATATATGAGAAAAGCTTAAGGCTTATTTAAGACGTGGATGCCAACAATTTGCTGTCAGAAAAGATTCTCATTTTTCCTTTTCTTAAATATTGCTAATTGTGTGTTTACAGAATTACTGAAATATATATAAATTGCTTCCATATAATTTAACTGTCATTTCTTGATCATTCTAGAATATCTTGTAGCTTTCTTTTCTTTTCTGTCTGAAAAAAATTCATCTTCTGCCCCAAAAAATTAGAAAGGAAAATTTAAGCAGCAGGAAAAGCCTTACGTCTCAAAAGCATCTGATGTCAATGGGCCCAGTTCCCTTATTTTCTTGGTATACTCCTTTTCTTTAGCAGAATATATATATTTTTCACTTAGCCATTGCTCTAATTCTTTTGCATCTTCCAGAAGTTTTCTTTCATACTCGTCCTGCAAAGACTGCAGCCAAAAGTCATCATCATTATTGATGAAGCAAAAACAAATATAACCGGCAAACAATCTATAAGAGTACTACTGTCAACTTATTCATTTCATCTTTGATGTTTTCAATTTGCCTTGTCCGATCATTTATACTTTCAGAGACCCCTGAGAGAGATAATTTGGTCAGCTGAGGAATTATAATTTGCTCTTCAAAACATTGATAAAAGACAAGATTGATTGATAGTCTCACCTCTAAGCTGCTCTGTTGCTTCATCAACTAATAATTTAGCATCACTAAGTTCCTGCCCCATCAATTCAGCCAATTTGGCTTTGACGATCAGGGAGGTTATTGTGAAGGAACCCAAATCAGCTTTATTTTCACCGGGTGGGTGGAAAGCCCCCTGGCCCGAATGGTTTGCCCACAATGTTCTTCCATTGTAACTAGGACCATGTGAAGCCTTCGGTTATTTCTTGGGTTAAAAGTATTTTTAACAACCCAAGCAATATCCACCATGCTAATGACACATTTATTTCTTTGATTCCAAAGGTGAATAGACCAGAGAATTTTGCCCAATTCAGACCTATAAGCCATTACAATGTGATCTACAAGTTAGTCACCAAAATTGAGACTACCAGACTGAAATCAGCGATGAATAAGTTGATCAACCCAACACTGTGTAGCTTCTTACCAGGTAGACAAAGTGCAAATAATATTATCATAGCCCAAGAGGTGGTACATATCATGAAGTCAAAGAAAGGCAAAATGGGGTTTATGGCAGCTAAATATCTTCTAGCTCATATGCTTGCTTCTGATTCAAATTCTATTTTCAATTGTTTACTCTTTATCAATTTTGACCAAAAGGACTAAAGCGGTTCTTTTAACAATTCCCATTCTCGTCTCCGTAGTATTGCAAGGCAGGGGACTGGGGGTTATCACTAACAACTGGAACATCATATGGTTGTGGTGCTACAGCAGCAACTTCAGCATCATCACAACTCAACTTGAATATGCCTTGTTGATAGAAGCCCGTAACATCTCTCATGGTTGGTCTCTCACGTGGATTCCTGTCTGTGCATCTTAATGCCAACAAAAGAACTTCAGTGACTTGCTTTGCTAGTACTGCTGAATTGGGAAATATCCTTGCAAGGTCTGAATCAACAATGTTCTCAATTTTGCCCGTTTCCACCCACATAGATCTTGCCCAACTCACTAAAGTGGTCACCTGCTCCTCATCCTCAAGTACAACTTTCTTTCTGGTTATAAGCTCAAGCAGAACAACCCCGTAACTATATACATCAGACTTTCTGCTCTGCACTATTGCATACGCATTCTCTGTCACAATGCAACCATGTTAGGAATATACTTTTTCACACAACTCCTCTTTCAAGCTGTAAAGAAATACAGGTATGACCACACCATAACAAGCATAAGTTACTATTAGTGGCGAGTTTGGATAAGCTTTTGGCAAAACGTACATTTAAGATAAAAAGTAGAATGAGAATTACAAGCAATGCTATAAAGAATCATAGCAGTAGAGAAAAGTGCAGAAACATAATGGGCGCCAGCCAGCCTTCATGATTATACAATACATATATACCGACATTGCAAATTGTTATAAGAGACTGAAACTTCTTCTAAAATAACTGCCTACTAACTCCTAGAAACTACTACAATAATGAACTAGTAACTCCTACAAACTACTAGAATAACGAACTAGTAACTCCTAAGAACTAAATTACTGTTAACAAGTAATTCTTTACATGCCTCCAAAAAAAGGTAGAATACGCATTAAAGTGGTGCCCAAATCAAAATTAAGTGCAGAAAAAGATTTAATTACCTGGTGCAATATAGCCAACGGTACCCACAACATTAGTTGAAAGCTTTTGACTAGATTGAGAATAATCATCAGAATGCTCAGCCAGGTTCCTGCACAGGGCAGTACCAAAATCAGCTATAATAGGCTCCATGTTAGCATCAAGAAGTATATTCTTTGGTTTGATGTCTCGATGCACTATGCGTGGGATACAGTCATAATGCAGATATCTTAGGCCGCATGCAATTCCAACAGCTATCTTAAACCGAATATTCCAACTTAAAGGTGGTCGGGGGTTTTTTTCATGCAAAATATCATGAAGGCTTCCATTTGGCATGTACTCAAATGAGACTATACCATAGTCCATTCCTACCCAGTAGTCTGCATATGCGATCAAATTTTGATGCTTGATATTTCCAAGGATTCTAATTTCTTTCCACATCATACTTAAGCGCTTCTCCTTTTTCCTTCCGAATGCAACCTTCTTTACTGCAAAAACCAGTTGCCCTAGTTGTGCTTTATAAACAATTCCATGGGCTCCTTTGCCAATAATATACCGATCATTTAGGTTCTCTGTAGCCTTCATCACTATCTCATGAAAGGAAGATGACTGCTTTTCAGCTAAGATCTTGATTTCTTCCTTATATGAAAAGCCAGTCTTTCCTGCTCCTCTTTCAATAGCATTAGCAGTAGACATTGACCATGAGGCATTGAATTGTCGCTTTGATCTCCTGTGGTGGTGATACATGCGAAATAGTGCTACCAAAACAGCTGAAACAAAGATTGAGGAACCAAGTACTATCATCACAATTACAAATCTATTGATGCCAATGTGATCAGTTGATTTGTAGACACATGGCTTCAAACAACTAGTTTTGGGGCAATTCAAGCCATGAGAAGGTGGACTACCGACAAATAGACAGGGATTACCCAAGAATGAAGATGGTGAGGAATTCCATAACTTCTTCAGATGTTCTCCTAAAGAACCATAGAAGAAATTGTATGAAATATTGACCTCAAACAGGGAACCTAGTCTATCAATAGCATCTATACTTCCGGTCAAATTGTTCAAGGAGACATCCAGACTTTGCAAGTCTTCTAGCTTACCGATTTCGGATGGAATTTGACCTATCAATCCATTAGCACTCAGATTCAACCCATAGAACAGGTTTCGCAATTCTCCCAGTGATGAAGGAATTTTTCCGCCAAACAAATTTCCACCAAGTCGTAACTCACGAAGCTCGTTAAGTTCTGACAAAAAGCCCGGGATACCCCCTGTAAAACGATTCTCGCTTAAAAATAATGCGGTTATCCCGGTCCAATTCCTCAAACTTGGTGGGATTGAACCATTTAGGGAATTGAATCCCACATCAAAGTGATCCATTTTAGTACAATCTGACAGCTGAGGTGGCAAAGGACCTTCCAGGTTATTGTGTGCAAGATCCAAAATCTCAAGATTCACAAGCTTTCCAAGTGCAGATGGTATGAGCCCAGTAAACTTGTTCATTGAAATGTTAATTGCAGCGAGATTTGTGCAATTTTCCAAACTTGATGTAATTGGTCCACTGATCTTGTTCTTGCCTATGTGCATGTATTTGAGGTTCAGATTCCTTTCGAAATCAGGAAGAGACCCAGTTAAATTGTTTTGACTGAGAGTCAACCTAATTAGAGTTGCACATCTTCCTACATCAGAAGATATGCTACCTTGAAGTTGATTAGATCCCATGATCAGCACACGTAACTGCTTTCCAAAGCAAAGATTTGGTGGGAGATTACCAGTGAACTTATTATTCGTAAAGTCCAACTTCACTAAGCTGCTATTGATTCCCAGGCTTTGAGGTATGACTCCAGAGAACTGGTTGTCGAACAATGAGATGTTTTTTAGATTCTTGAGAGTTGCCATCTCCACAGGTAATTCTCCATTCAATCTGTTCTCAGAAAGGTCTAAATGCTCAAGCAAACTACAATTACTCAGCTCTGAAGGTACTTTTCCTGAGAAACCATTACGCAACAACACAAGGGTCTGCAAGCGATACAATTGTCCAATTTCAGGTCCAAGTTGACCAATAATCCCATGATCAGTGAGATTAAGCGAGACCACATTGTGGGCATGGTCGCATTGAACTCCTACCCATAAGCATGGAATGGAATCAGAGGCATTCCAGGTGGAGTTGATGATGGGAGGAACAAAGGTCCAATGTGTCAAGAGTGACAGCAGAGTCAACCCATCAGAGACAAGAGCAGAAGCATCACACAAGAAGCCAGAGAAGCAAAGAATCAACAAGAGGAGTGTGATACTCATTGAGACAAGACAAAGGAACACAAGTAGTTAACAAACAAGCTGATACAAAGGAATGACTTAAAAGAGGTTGCAAAGGAACAAGAAGCACTTACCTTGTTCTTACAAGTTACAATTTACAAGCAAGAAAACCAAACAACAGGAGTGAATGAGATTATTCTTTTTGTCCTTTTGAGTTGTGTAGTTTGAGATTGACTGACTTGGAGGAGCGCCAGTGTCAGTGATGTGGGAAAACGCAGCATGTGACTTTCTTTGTTCATTTCTTTGTGAAAGAATTTCCATGTAACTACCAGCAAAGAAAGGAATATTTTATTTTATTTTTTATTTTTTGGGGAGTTCATGCTCGACGAAAATTTTTTGTACTCTCTTGTATTTGTCGATTATTATATTCAAAGATTTTTTTTTTGTCCTTTTGTGATCTAATATCCAAAGTTGTTCCTACGGAAGTTTTCCCCCCTTTTTTTTGTATATTACTAGGTTTATTTCATAAATAAATGATTTTTTACGTGTCACTATTTATCCAAAATTGTGAATAAAAAGACTTGATGGTTATTTTATTTGTATAACAGTTTAAAGGCTATTTCTTAGAAAATTGATAAGAAAGATTTATTTTTAAATATTTTTATGATAACAACAATTAGTAAGATTATATTTTAAAGAGTATAATTTTTTTTATAACAATGCATTAAATTCAAGCATTATTTTTTCACATTCATAATATATTAAAGCTAAATTTTATTTTAAATACACTTTTTTATATGATTTTAAATACACTAATTTTATTCTCAATCATTTACAGGACTTGATAATTATTTTATTTTATGGATTTAATTTTTGGTGCGCTATTGATATAACAAAATTTTATACAATCATTTTTTTATGTGTTACTACATTAACAAAATTGTTTTAACTTCTTATACTTATATTACATTAAAATTAATCTCTTATTTTATTTTACCATGCATTTGATTGTGAATAGATTATTTGTTGAAAATAAACTGATATTTGAATAATTAATTATTACTTAACTGATGATTACGTTTAGTCTGTTAGTTACCACATGTTCGCACCGTTATGCCTCCATATATATGCAGTAGTTGACAACGAATAGATTATTGATCTGAATGCCTGACTATGAATCAATTTTTGCTACATCACTGACGATAAAGTTTGAGGCGAGTACTATGGCATGCTTCGTTAGTCAGGATATCCCGAAACATCAATTATTAGTGCACTATAATAATTTTTAAATTTTAACCATACTTCGAAAATGTGATTAGATATAATTTAAAAATGATCAAAATTTATCAGCATAATCTTTAAGTTGTAAAAAATATTTCACAAAAATTTTGTTTAATTTCATGATTATGCAAATAAATCAAAAAATTATTTTATAATAATTTAAAATTATTTAGAATATTCATAAAAAAATTTGTTTAATTTTAAGATCACTCAGATGAATATTAATCATTTTTAAAATACATTTAATTACATCTTTTAAGCTTGAGTAAAAATTAAAAAATTACTATAATATATCAAAGATAATTAGTGTATCGATACACTTTGGAATATTCACCTCAGCAGTTGTAAACCATACTGTGATCAGATATGAATAAAGAAAACCAAAGCTAAAACATCATGATGCACAGTCCCTGTCCCATTTGCAAAAACTTGGCATCACTGAATTGAGGATTACCGTCCAGAAATGTTGATGCACAACACCATCAACAGGTTTGTATGAGAAATGAGATAACATCAATAACTATTAGCAGAACCAAAGGTCAATGTATTGCCATCTATTTCTCCATGTTCCAGCTATTGAAGATTACTGGCTTTATAGGCCCTTTGAAATTCTTCATGGTTACACACACCAAGTTGAAGTCCTTGATTGGTGTTATAAAGTAGGAATTGAGCATTGATTTCAGGTGTTTCTGCTGGTCCATATATTGAGCTACGCGAGCGATGAAAAACCAGTTGAAGGGTTGAGTAGCTACTGCACAAACTATAGATGGAAGAAAGATCAAATAAGGCCAAGTCTAGGTCACTTTAGGAAGTAGGAACACTTAGTCAGTTGCAACTGAAGCTGGAATAGGCAATATTTGACACAAGCCAACAAGAACGTGTGTCATGGTCGGTCTGTTGGATGGATCACTCTCTGTGCAACTTAATGCCAACAAAAACACGTCAGTGACTTGCTTTGCTAATGCTGCTGAATTGGGAAATGCACTTGCAAGGTCTGAATCAACAATCTCCTCTATGTTGCCTGTTTCCGCCCACATGGATCTCGCGCAACTCACTAAAGTGGTCATCTTCCTCCCATAAATAGGGACTGCTTTCTTTCTGGTTAAAAGCTCAAGCAGAACTACCCCGTAGCTATATACATCAGACTCGCTTCTCGGCACCCTTTCATATGCACACTCTGTCACAGGGGACAATACGACCACGTTAGAGAGATACTATTTTATCACCCCATCATAGCAAGGCATACGTTACTGTTAGTTTGGCTAAACTTTTAACAAGAAATAATTTCAAGATAAAAAGCAGAATCATAGGGATATGGCTTTGCCAACACTGGTTACTTGATATTCAGTGCTCAAACCTGAGACCATTGGTTGAGGGAAAGGAGCATCTACTACTCCACCGATCATATATTAGTTCATAAATATTGTTTTTTTTATGAAAAAAGTACTTCATATCTTAAAAATAAATAAATAAAAATAAAAACTCATTAAGATATTGTGCTAATGGTTTAAGTGTAGAGAAGATTTAATTACCTGGAGCAATATAGCCAAAGGTACCGGCAGCAGTATAGCCAACGGTATCACCAAGATACACCCGCTTCCTGATCAGGGCAGTCCAAAAATCAGATATATGAGGCTCCATGTCAGCAGCAAGGAGTATATTCTTTGGTTTGATGTCTCCATGCACTATGGGTGGGTAACGGTCATGATGCATATGTTGTAGCCCTTGTGCTATTCCAACGGCTATCTTATACCGCACATTCCAAGTTAAGGGTGTTGGGGGATTTTTTCATGCAAAATATCATGAAGGCTTCCGTTTTCCATGTAGTCACAAAGGAATAAACCATAGTCCTCACCAAATAAGCATGCTTTGTATGCGACCAAATTCCGGTGCCTAATCATCAGAAATGCTTGATATTCTTCATGCGTGCTACTAAAGCACTTCTCATTGTGCCGTCCAAATACAATCTTCTTTGCAGCACAAGTTAGATGTGGATGTTGGATTTTATAAACAATACCATGGGCTCCTCTACCAATAATATACCGATCATTTAGGTTCTCTGTAGCCTCCATCACTATGTCATGAATGGATGGTGACCGCTCTTCAGCAAAGCACTTCATTTCTTCCCTGGGTAATATAAGAGTCTCTCGTGCTCCTCCTTCAATAGCAGACTGTTGCTCACAAGAGGCATTGAATTCTTGCTTTGATCTCCTACATACATACATGCGAACTAGTGCTGCCGGCATACCTGAAAAGAGGAACCAAGTTCTATCATCACAATTACAAATGTATTGATGCCTATGTGATCAGAAGATTTGCAGACACATGCCTTCAAATAACTAGTTTTGGTGCAATTCAAGCCATGAGAAGGTGAACGCTGAACAACTAACAGATAGATGGGGATCACCCAAGAATGGAGATGGTGAGGAATTCAAAAACTTGATCACTGTTTTTTGGTACAGGACCATACAAGAAATTGTATGAAAACATGATCATGCTCTTCTCTTCATATTTTGCCTTGGATGCGCAGTTTCATTTGTTTAAATTTCTTAGCTGATTTCTCTGATGTTACTAAAATTAAGCTCTGTAGTCAGTTTCTGTTTATGTCTTCGGGGCTTTTAGCCCAGTAATTAATTAAAAAAATTATATAAATATAGATTCATTTTTCATTTATCACATCTAAATAACTTTATAACTTTTAATTATAATAAAAAGAACTTATTTTTGATATACTGTTAGTGTAAAAAATTTTTACACAAACATCCAATCATATATTATTATATCAGCAAAAGTGTTTGATTTAATCATCAACCTTAAAAGTGTTACAAATAAAAGCATATGATTGGATGATAGTATAAGACTTTTTTTACACTGGTTGTGATTCAAAATTAACCGCTGACAAAAATACTATTACAATTACATTTGAACGTAAAATATCCTTGTTTCTGATTCAAATTCTATTTTTGATAACTTACTCTTTATCAAGCTAATCCAAGAGGAGCAAAATGGTTCTTTTCTTGATCCCCGTACTCGTCCTTGTAGTATTGCAAGTTTGGAGTTATAACTGACAACTGGAACATTGTATGGTTTTGGTGCTACATCACCAGCAACTTCAGCATCATCACAACTCAACTCAAATATGTCTTTTTGATAGACGCCCATAACACCTCTCATGGTTGGTCTCTTACGTGGATCCCTATCTGTGCATCTTAATGCCAACAAAAGCACTTCAGTGACTTGCTTTGCTAATGCTGCTGAATCGGGAAACTCACTTGCAAGGTCTGAATCAACAATCTTCTCTACTTTGGCTGTTTCCGCCCACATAGATCTAGCCCAACTCACTAAAGTGGTCACCTGCTCCCCATCCTCAAGCACTGCTTTCTTTCTGGTTATAAGCTCAAGCAGAACAACCCCGTAGCTATATACATCAGACTTTCTGCCATGCACTATTGCATATGCATTCTCTGTCGCAGGACAATGCAACCAAGTTAAGAGATATACTATTCTATACAACTCCTCTTTCAGGCTGTAAAGAAATACAGGTATCATCACACCATAAAAAGTAGAATCAGAAGTAGAAGCAATGCTATAAACAATCATAGCAGTAGAGGAAAGTGCAGAAACATAATAGGCACCAACCAACCATTATTGATTGTACAATACATATATATAGACACTGCAAATTGTTATAAAAGACTGGAGAAACTTCTTCTAAAATAACTACCTAATAACTCCTAGAAACTACTACAATAACGAACTAGTAACTCCTGAAAACTAAATTACTGTTAACAAGCAATTCTTTTATATGCCTCCATAAAAAAAGGGTAGAAAACTGGTTATTTTATGATTCAATTTTTATTGAGAAGACTACACAAACTTCAAAAGTACTTTTTTCTTTTAATAAAAAATGGTACTTTACATCTACAAAAAAAAAAAAAAAAAAAAAAAAAGAAAAGAAAAACACCCATTAAAGTGGTTTGCAAATCAATGGTAAATGTATAAAAAGATTTTAATTACCTGGTGCAATATAGCCAACGGTACCAACAACATACATTGAAAGCTTTTGCCTAGATTGAGAATAATCATCAGAATGCTCAGCCAGGTTCCTGCACACGGCAGTACCAAAATCAGCTATAACAGGCTTCATGTTAGCATCAAGAAGTATATTCTTTGGTTTGATGTCTCGATGCACTATGGGCGGGACACAGTCATAATGCAGATAGTTTAGTCCGTGTGCAATTCCAACAGCTATCATAAACCGGACATTCCAACTTAAGTATGGTAGGGGATCTTTTTCATGCAAAATATCATGAAGGCTTCCGTTTTGCATGTACTCATATAACACTATACCATAGTCCTTTCCTACCCAGTAGTCTGCATATGTGATCAAATTCCGATGCTTGATCTTTCCAAGTATTTGAATTTCTTTGCATATCATACTTAAGTGCTTCTCCTTGTTCCTTCCAAATGCAACCTTCTTTACTGCAAAAACCAGTTGGCCTAGTTGTGCTTTATAAACAATTCCATGGGCTCCTTGGCCAATAATATACCGATCATTTAGGTTCTCAGTAGCCTTCATTATTATGTCATGAATGGAAGATGACTGCTTGTTGGCTAAGATCTTGATTTCTTCCTTGTATAAGAAGCCAATCCATCCTGCTCCTCTTTCCATAACAGAAGGCATTGACCATTGCTCGTCACAGGCATTGAATTCTTGCTCTGATTTCCTGCAGCGATACATGCAAACTAGTGCTACCAGCATAGCTGAAACAAAGATTGAGGAACCAAGTTCTATTATCAAAGTTACAAATTTACCTATGCCTGTGTGATCAGTTGATTTGTAGACACATGGCTTCAAATAACCAGTTTTGGAGCAGTCCAAGCCATGAGAAGGTGAACAACTGACACATAGACGGGGGTTACCCAAGAATGAAGATGGTGAGGAATTCAAAAAATTCATCAGAGTTTTTGGTACAGGGCCATACAAGAAATTGTATGAAATATTGATCTCAGTCAATGAAAGGAGTTCATCAAGAACATCTATGGTTCCTGTCAAATTGTTCAAGGATAAATCCAGACTTTGTAGCTGTTGTAGATTCCCAA
Source organism: Pterocarpus santalinus (assembly GCA_031439595.1). NCBI lineage: Eukaryota > Viridiplantae > Streptophyta > Magnoliopsida > Fabales > Fabaceae > Pterocarpus > Pterocarpus santalinus. The sequence continues at coordinate 5,240,757 of CM062527.1, forward strand.
GTTCAAAAGGAATCACACCTGTCAATCCATTACCACTCAGATTCAACCCGTAGAACAGTTTCTGCAGTTTTCCCAATGAGGGAGGAATTTTTCCGCCAAACATATTTCCACCAAGTTGTAATTCACGAAGCTTGTTAAGTTCTGACAAGAAGCCCGGGATACCCCCTGTAAAACGATTCTCTCTTAAAATTAATGTGGTTATCCCTGTCCAGTTCCTCAAACTTGATGGGAATGAACCATTTAGGGAATTGAATCCCACATCAAAATGATCCATTTTAGTACAATTTGACAGCTGAGGTGGCAGAGGACCTTCCAAGTTGTTGTGTGCAATATCCAAAATCACAAGATTCACAAGCTTTCCAAGTGCTAATGGTATGAGCCCAGTGAATTTGTTCATTGACATGTTAATTTCAGCAAGATTTGTGCAATTTTGCAAACTTGATGGGATTGGTCCACTGATCTTGTTCTTGCCTATGTGCATATATTTGAGGTTCAGATTACTTTCAAAATCAGGAAGAGACCCAGTTAAATTATTTTCACTGAGCATCAACCTAGTTAGAGTTGCACATCTTCCTACCTCAGAAGATATGCTACCTTGAAGTTGATTAGATCCCATGTTCAGCACACGTAACTGCTTTCCAAAGCAAAGATTTGGTGGGAGATTACCAGTGAACTTATTGTTCGTAAAGTCCAACTTCACTAAGCTGCTATTGATTCCCAAACTTTGAGGTATGACTCCAGAGAACTGGTTGTCAAACAATGAGATATTTTTTAGATTCTTGAGCTTTGTCATCCCCAGAGGTAGCTCCCCATTCAATCTGTTCTCATTCAAAAACAATGCCTCTAATTTATTGCAATTACCAATGGATGAAGGAATAGTACCTGACAACTGATTGCCATGTAGATACAACCTCAACAGCTCAGTCAAGTTCCCTATGTTGGTTGGGATAGGACCACTAAGATGATTACTGTGAAGGTTCACTTCTTCCAATTGAGGAATTTGAAACAAGGAATCCGGAATCTCACCAGTCAGCATATTAGATGCCAACCTCATATACCGTAAGTTCTGCAACTTTTTGAAGCTATATGGTATCTGTCCACTAAAGCCGTTATTAGAAAGGTCTAAATTCTCAAGCAAACTACAGTTACTTAACTCTGAAGGTACTTTACCTGAGAAACCATTACTCAACAACACAAGGGTCTTCAAGTGATACAATTGTCCAATTTCAGGTCCAAGTTGACCAGTAATCCCGTGATCAGTGAGATTAAGGGAGACCACATTGTGGGCATGGTCACATTGGACTCCTACCCATGAACATGGAATGGAATCAGAGGCATTCCAGGCGGAGTTTATGATGGAAGGAACAAAGGTCCAGTGTGTCAAGAGTGACAGCAGAGTCACCCCATCGGGGACAAGAGCATAAGCACCATACAATAAGGCAGAGAAGCAAAGAATCAACCAGAGGAGTGTGACACTCATAGAGACAAGACAAGGGAACACAAGTAGTTAACAAACAAGCTGCACAAAGGTAAGAGGTTGCAAAGGAACAAAGATTACCTTGATCATACACGTATGGAAGCAGGGCAACAGGAGTGAGTGAGATTTTGTTCGTCCTTTTGAGTTGTGTAGTTTGAGAATGACCTGGATGAGTACCAGTGATGTGGGAAACGCGGAAGTTATGATGGGTCTTTGTTAATTGTTTGCTTTTCATTTCTTTATCAAAGAATTTCTATGAAAATACCAGGAAAGAAGGAGGATTCTGCAGTGGTCCCATTAGGTACCACCATAGTCCTTGATCGAAGAATTGAATATTCATTTTGTGTACGATTGCTTTATTGAATTGTTGGATACTAAATAAAAAAGCAAAGAGAAAAAAAAAAATTTCCCTTGTGGGTAATCACGATTTTTGGTGCGTTTAGATAAGTTTAAAAAAAAAAAATTTGTCAATTTTTTCAATAAAACTTTATTTTTTAAAAAAATCATGTCATATCATATTATATATCTATATCTTAAAATAATACTATAATTTTTTATATTCAAAATATCAAAAGTTTCTTAATTAATACTCTTAATTTAATATTTTTTTATTTTTGTCTTTGTTCAAGACTTGTATTAAATACCTACAATATCAAATTTAGGCTTCTCTACCAATTTATTGACAGCCTTTTCTTTTTTGCTTTCTAAAACTCTAAATTTTCAATTTTCTCTTAATTTATGTCTTTCCAAAATATATTTTTTGATACAAAATCAAACTTATTTTATTTTCAATACAAAATCAAATACATTTTCAATTAATTAATTTCTATATATTTGCAGATATTTCTTATAAGATCTCGTGTGTACATTGATTAAAAACAAAGAATAGATTTTTTTAAAAAGAAAGTTAATATATTCATATTTGAAAAAAATTTATGAATTTATATTTTAATTATTTGTTGAATTTGTAGGAAAATAAAAGAAGAGGAGGAGCGCAAATAAAACAACTATGTGCAAAAAAAAATGTTTTTGTTCAATAGATGCTTCATTTAGATACCCATCAATAGTATATATATAGTGAATAAGAAATAAATAAAAAAAAATTTAAATAATCATAGTGCATAGTATATAGGAAATAAAAAGTTCATGTTTTATAATAACTTTTTTTAAAAAATTGAAACAAATACACGTTTAGTCATATGCATTAATTCTAACAGTATATATATATATATATATAATAAAATTATCAAATATTTTTACTTTTAGTAACGTATAAATACATTTAATACTATATTATTCATGTAATATTTTTTTTTTAACTTTTAAGTGTTTTATATCTTCACTTTGTAGTTATAACTTTAAAATTTTAACATAATATAATTTAATCATGTTATAGAATATGTATATATTTTCATTAAAATATTCATATCGCTTATCGCTTATTTTATAAAAGTAGAAATATCTAAATTTATCCTGATGAAAGTAATATCTAAATTTTAATTTAATTATATTCAAATCTTTATATCTTTGTGTATTATATCATTTCAATTACTTCATTATTTTATTGGGTATTGAAAATCTTTATTATTTTTTAAAAAATTATGTGGTTAATCAAATTGTCAAATAAATTACTTTCATTGTTTTAACTTAACCTCATTAACAAAATTAATTTTATAACCATATTTGAGAGTGTCTTATTTAGTAAAATCAATATCTTGATATTATTTAATTTAATTTATAAAAAAAAATATAGCTATATGTGTTAATTTAAACATTTGCAAAATCAAAATTTTAAGGACAATTAAAGTGATTTCAGCTACTTTTTTAGATATACACTATATAACATTTTGTAATATTTTAGTATAGTTATATTATATATTGGTTCAATATATGTTAAATTAAACTTGATAAACACAATACCAATAATTTGTCTTGATTAATTTCAAAATTCGTAAGGCAAACAACTGTGCACAGTTGTTAGACAATCATAATATACATAAATATTGTTGTTATAATTTAAAATATCTATGGTAATTATCATCCAAATCGTAACCAATGTATTTATATTAAATTTAATCTAATAAAGGTAATATCTAAATTTTAATTTAATTAATTTTAAAATCTTTATTTTTTTATATATTACATTATTTCAATTAATTTATTATTTTATTGGTATTTAATTGTTTTTAAAAAATTATGTAGTTATTCAAATTGTCAAATAGATTACCTACAAATTTTTTTTTAAAAAAATTAAACTCATTAACAAAATTCATCACATAGCCATATGGTGTATATTTTGAAGAAAAGGGAAGAGTTGTATAATAATGGTATCTTTTATGGGAAGGGTGTCTAATTTATTTATTTATTTATTTTTTAATAACTAATAACAAATATGTATAAAGATAAAAATGTTCAAAAATAAAATTGGAAAAAATAATTTAATATCTTATAAAATAAAATATTAAACAAATTTAAATAATTTTAAATTAAATAATAATTTTAAAAATTGTTTTTTCATGCAGCGCACAAATATCATCTAGTTATTTTATATTTGAATAAATTATATATGAAAAGTATTTTTAATTATTATAAAATTTTATATGTCTATTTAAATAAAAAAACATAAAAGTATTTTTTTTAGCCAACTTACAAAAAAAATTCAAAAAGAAAAAAGAAATTTAGAATTTAGTAAAAAATAAAAAGAGAAAGATACATATTATAATTATTAACAAAAGTAAGGCATATTTTTAAAAAATAATTTTATTAAAAAATTACTTCTACCCCTTTTTTTTTAAGCTGAATATTCCTAATTTTATAAAAAGTGATAAATGGACTATTTTTTTCATAAGCACTCTTCTCATTGCAAAGACTTTAGAGGTTGCAAAGGCACAAGAAGCCGAAGTACTTGCCTTGTTCTTACAAGTTACAAGCAGCGAAGCCAAGCAACAGGAGTGAATGAGATCCTTCTCTTTGTCGTTTGAGTTGCGTACTCTGAGATTGACTGACTTGGACGAGTGTCGGTGTTAGTAATGTGGGAAACGCGGCATGCGACTTTCTTTATTTTTCATTTACTTATGAATGAAGAATTTCCATGAAACTGCCAGAAAAGAGTATTTGCTCTGTTCTTTTTTTTTTTTTTAATCTTAGCAAAGAGTATTTCCTTACCATTTTACTCTCTTATTTTGTCGATTATATTTAAAGCGTTGAAGGCTCTAATATACTTTAATTAATAAAGTGCATCACATACCTTGTAATTTGATCGTTAGGATCGTTAATGGTGCATTTATACTTTTCACACCTGTGATATTCCCCAAATTCTCTTAAACTCTCTCTTTCTCTCTCTGATCACTCACAGTGCCATTCTTAGATCTAGGGTTTCTACTTTGCATAGATTGCTATGGTGGAGGGTTATTAAGCTAGTGGTGATGTTGTTGTGGCGACAGCAAAGTGGAAGTGAGCCATTGGAGGTTGGTGTCTGCTAGCTTTATAATATTTTTGATAAATGTGATGATTACAAACATAATATACTAATAACTTGATATTGGCAAGAAGGAATATTTTGCAGGGCTATTTTGGAAAGATTCTAAGATAGCACAAGGAACAATAGACAAGAAAGGAAAGGCAATAAGATTAGCATTCCTCAAGGAAGACTTCCTAATCAGAACAATGACTAGAAAAGGAAAGATAATCAATTAGGCTAACATTTGACGAAAGTCTCCAATAATATGATGAAGTGTAAAAAAGGAAAGGAAATCAATCAAGTCACCATACAAGAAAAGCTTCAACAACTAATTAAAGAACAAGAAAAGGAATACAAATTTGCACTTAAGATGATGCAAGACAGCACAAAACAATAATGGAAAGGAAATCAAATAAGCAAATATGCAAAGCTTTTAAAGAAGAAAGTAGTAATGCAAGAAAGGAAGGCAATGGTCTGAAAATAAAGAAGTTACCACTCTTATGTGGAAGACCAAATCAAGGATAGGAAAATATGCCACATTCCTAAACTAGCAAGGGTGTGCCAGCTATGCTTCAACGGTCATATCTCAGCCTATATATGAAGAGTTGTAGCACATGCGCAACAGTAGAGAAGTGGAGAGAAGACCAGACAAGAAAAGATAAACCTGAGAGCTGTTATTGTTCATATCATTCTATAACCAATGTCATTTCTTTATTCATCTTTCTCTCAGTTTTGTATTGAAGTTCTATAAGGGTGAAGTGTAGTTTTGTGAGTGAATAGCTAGTGAAAGCTTAGAGCGTAACTCAAGAAGTAGAGAGAGTACCTTGAGGAAACCATTAGGAGAGTGAATCTTAGTTGTTGAAGAAGAGGACTCGAGCTTTGCCAACTTGGAGAGACTCTTGTAAAAGACTACTTGGTGTTAGCTTGGAAAGGCTATTATAAAAGACTACTCAGTGTTAACTTGGAGAGGCTATTGTAAAAGATTACTCATTATAGTGAAAAATCTCATAGGTGGTGGGGACTGGATATAAACTCTATAATGGAGATCGAACCAGTATTAAAATCATTGGTGCAAACTTCTTTTATCCCTCTCTCTTAGATTATATACATATTATTATGTTTGTTTTATATTAATCTGAGTTATATTTCTAAAATAGTTGTAATGTAATATGCATTCTATACTTTACGTTATCTCTGTACGCATATTGAATTTAAGAGATATCTCCAAAATGCAGGATAGACATTGTGTGAACTTTGCTTATAAGTTGGTTAAATATGTAGAAAAATATAAAAGGACCAAACGACTTGATTCAAACATCGCCTTTTTCAAGTACTCTGGTACCATCAGTGTTGCACATGGCCTTCTTCTCGGGGTTGGACAGGATGAACCAAGTGTCGTGGATGAGGGAGAAGTCACGGGCAATGAAGGCGAAGGGGTTGCTATGGGGGTCAAGGAAGAGGGTGAGGCAGTGGTCCTAGGTGGCAATGTGGTTGATGTTGGTTGTGTAGTGGAGGATTTAGAGGATCTCGTACCAGTTACATTGCTGGTCATTGATCCATGTCTCGCTGGTGAGGAGCGCATCAATCACTATCAGGAGTAACTTCGATGTGTCAAATGTTGGGTCAAATTCACAGGCCTAAATCACAATAGACCATGCCCCATGTAGGTCACCTACCTCAGCTATGATCCACAGAGATTTTTTCAGCATGCCTATTTACTTGCTGGGAGTGAGATTTCAGTGATGACGTGTTAGGATTACATGGATTATGGTTATTGTACAATTACAATCTCATGTGTTGCTATGTTAATTAGCTAGAAGGCCTAGAACACAAGGTGTTGGAGTTTGAGCATAGTCGAAAATGGGGAGTGAGAGGGGGGAGATGGACAGAATTTTATGGTGTATCGCAGATATGAGAAGTATAAATACACCATCAAATCCTAGTCATTAGTTTACAAAGTGTATCATGCACCTTGTTAAATAAGATGCACTAGAGCCTTTGCCTATCATTAGCTTTATTTCGTAAATGAATTTTTGTGTGCCACTATTTATCCAAAATTGTGAATGAATGGTTATTTTATTTGCAATAGTTTAAAGACTATTTCTTAGGAAACTAATAACAAAGATCCATTTTTAAATATTCTTATGGGTGATTACAATTTGTAAGATTATAGTTTAAAGAGTAAAATTTTTTATACTAAAACATTAAATTCAAATATAATTTTTTTGCATTTATCATATATTTAAATTAAATTTTATTTTAAATACAATAATTTTATTCTCAATCATTTATATGATTTTGATAATTACTTTATGGATTTAATTTTAGTATATTATTGATATAAAAAAATTTTACATAATCATTCAACTTGAATGACATTGTTTAGGGATTGAATATCCAAAATGACATTATTTTGTTCCTTTTCAATCCCATTTTCCGCACCCTCTACCTTTGGCTCCATCTGTCTTCACCCTCGCCCTCCACCCTATATTACCATCCTTCCTCACCCTCACCCTCACCCTTTGCCACCATTGCAACCTTTCCCTCACTCTCACTCTCACTCTCACCCTTTGCCATCATTGCTTCCCCCTCCTTATCCTTAATCCTTCTCTATCGCCGCCTCCATTACCTCCCTTGGTACTATTGCTTCACATAGCATCGCAAATAGCAAAGCACCCACATTTTCTTTGGAAACAAACACTCCATGCACCCACATTATCGTGACTAAGAAACTATTCTAATAATTGCTTTCTCCAAGTTTAAACCTTGTTCCTCTCTTTAGAAATGCAACTATTTTACCACTGCCCCCCAAACCCTTATTGGTCCCAAGATTTATAAATTGAATATGTATTGGCGCTGACTTCACAGCTTCACTTCTTGTTCATTTTCTTTATATTTTCAAAATGTCTTTCTTAATAATTTAACCGTTTAATATGTCCTTTAAATGGTGATAATTTTTCTTAGTAATACTTATATTAATTTTTTAAAAGTCATTTATCATTATTACTATTTTATATAAAAGAATTAAAATAAAAAATTAAAAAATAAGTTGCAAAAAAAAACTCTATATGTTTTCCTGTTGAATTATTTGTAGCTACCTTTTTCATTTTGTCTTGAAATAGCTAATAAATTTATATTGATTATATTAAAAAATATACGAATCTAAGATAATTTTTGCATAAATATAAGTGAGTTAGCAATGATCTTTATCCACAAATTCATGACACCTTATCAAAATAATTTTTTAATTAATTTTTATTAATTATATATTAATTTCATTAGTAATTAAAATATAAAGAATATAAAATAATTATGAATTTTAAAAAAAATTAAATTTTTTTTAGATATTTAATTTTACTAGGAGGTGATTTTTCATATCATCAATTATAATTTTGTAAAAAAATATTTATATATCTATTACATCCAAATGACTTAACAACTTATTATGAAAAAACGTATTTTTCGTCGGAGATTACCAAGGAACTTATTATTCATAAATTCCAACTTCACTAAGCTGCTATTGATCCCCAGGCTTTGAGGAATGACTCCAGAGAACTGGTTGTCAAACAATGAGATATTTGTTAGATGCTTGAGCTTTGCCATCTCCAAAGGTAGTTCCCCATTCAATCTGTTCTCATTCAAAAACGATGCCTCTAATTTATTGCGGTTACCAGTGCATGAAGGAAGAGTACCTGATAACTGATTAGCATGTTGATACAACCCCAACAGCTCAGTCAAGTTCCCAATATTGGTTGGGATAGGGCCACTGAGAAGGTTTCTGCACAGGTTCACTTCTTCCAATTGGGGAATTTGAAACAAGGAATCTGGAATCTCACCAGTCAGCATATTAGATGACAACCTCATGTACCGTAAGTTCTGCAACTTTTTGAAGCTGTGTGGTGTCTAACCACTAAAGCTGTTATTAGAAAGGTCTAAATCCTCAAACTGCAATTACTTAGCTCTGAACGTACTTTCGCTGAGAAAACATTACCCAACGACACAAGGGTCCGCAAGTGATACAATTGTCCAATTTCAGTAGGATTGCTTTTTAGATTGTCGGATACTAAATACAAAAAGAATTGTTGGATACTCGGATTTTTTTTTTTTTTTTTTTTGGGTCCGTGGTGAATAATTAACATTTTTATTCAAGTAATATTATTTATACTCGTTTTATATAAGATATCGTACTAATTTATCTATTATCTATTATTGAAAGTAATCCATTTTAATAGTAGATGATAGATGATTTGACATAATATCCAAAGTGGGTACAAATAATAATACTCTTTTTATTCAATACATTGTCTTTGGATATATTTTCACTAAGGAAATGAAATTAATATAAACTAAAATGAGACTTGTACATTGCACCAATTAGATGAACTATGGCAATGATTAATACATATTGTAAAAATAATTATGTAATACAAGAAAAATAAAGATATACAAATTTTATGGCCATTTAAATATAAACAATTGATATTCAAATAGACTTTGTCCTTTTGATATAATTTTTGTGTTTATTCACTTTTGCACTTATCTTCTCTCTCTATGTCTCTCTTCTTACTTGTATCCTTTTTTGCACTTGTTTCTCTTTTTTATTTGGGTTGTTCACTCATTTGTAGGTTGAGTTTGTTTATATACATACACACTAGCATATTTAACCAGTACAATGTGCAGGTGTAAATTATATAATATATAATTTATATTTCTTAATAATCATAATTCTCTTATATTGAAATTTATCTCTTATTTTTTAATTAATTTAAAGTTGATTTCCCTCTTTTAAGTGAGGAATAAACAATAAAATTGAAAAAACTAATTTCTTTTTATTTTTCTTTCTCTATTTTCAAACTCATAGTAAAATAAATTTAACAAAGAAATTTTACAGAAATATTTTATATAACTCATTATTAAAGATATAATTTATTTTTCAATGATATTACCATAACATTATTTTAGTGAGGGTAGAAAAAAAATCATTTAATTGTTATCCACTCTTTTTCTGGCCTCTAGTAAAGTAGTTTTGAAAAAAAAAATCATTCGATATAACAACACATTATTAAAAATGCAATTCATTTATAAGAATATTTATTTTCAATTTTTAAGTAATAATTAGTAGTATAAAATTATTTTATATTATTATTATATAGAAATTAGTCTCATACTTCATTATTAAAAATATAATTTATTTTATAAGAATTCTTATAATTTTTAATAAAGACTAAATAACTAAAAATCAAATTAGGTTCTTCCCTTTCCCTTTCCCTTTCCCTTTCCCTTTCCCTTTCTTTAGCCTTATAGTTAAATAATTTTAAAAAACATGCTATTTTATATAGCACTTGGCAAGTTTTCAATTTCAATTCCAATTGATTTAAACATTTTTTGTGTGACTCAAATAAAAGTGTGAAGAGATATTTCAATAATGTATCTATTAAAAAGATTTATTGAAGAAGAGAATCAAAATCGTATATTTATTGTAGATTAAATTAAGAAATTATTTTTTTAATAAATAGAAGGTTGAAATATATCTTTTTAATAATAACTTTTACAAAGTGGTGGAGAAATAGAAATCATAAAAAATTGACACATGGTACAACTTCCTTTATTTTGAGCCTTTTATATATATATATATATATATATATAAAAGATTGGCTTTTCATCTAATATCAATGTATGTTCTTTATTTTATTGATGTCTTTCTTCTTTTTGTATAAATAATCTTTTAATTCAACGATGTTGGATATTCTTTTTTTATTTGATGGTTTCATTATTGGTGATTGTGGTTCTCGAATAATGCTAAGTGTAATGTAGAGCTAAAAATCGTCACTTAACATGAAGGTCTACATCATCCGTAGCACATATAGTATAACTGATTTTTAAGATTTTTTTTAATAATTTTATAGCTGTATTATATTGTAAAATAAAATTTAAGGTAATAAATTGTTTTTATAATGTGTTAATGATTTTGCATCAACTTTTATTTAAGTAAGCCATAATCACATAATTTAAATAATAGGAATAAATTTATCAATGCTTCAATTTGTATAACAAATAGCCAATTATTGCTATTAACTATCTCATAATGTTTGAACATTTAAATGCAATGATTTCATATTTTTTTGAATTTGAGTTACCTACAATGTAGACACAATTAACTATGATAAATAACTGCATAGTTTACACAATGGAACTAAAAACTCATAATCCAAATCTACTATCTACTACTTCTAATAAACCTGACTCATAACAAGGAAAGTTAATCCACGTGTCATTTTTTTTGTGAGTCTGCTGCTTATTTTTTTATTTATTAAAAAATTAAATAAGTTCATAAATTAATTAACAATAACATATTACCTTGATTATCTTCTCTAATTAATCTCCTTAAATGATTATAAACTATTCATTTCTGCTTTTAATTATAATATTTTATTTTTTTAGTCTGATTTTATTAATTTTTTAATTGTTAATTTCGATAAAGTAATTGAGTGAAATGCTAAAGGATGATAAGTTAATATCTTAACGCCGCTAATTATGCTACCTTTTAAATTTTCAATATTTCTTATCATGATTAATGAAACTCTTGATTGCATGATTTTTGCTAATTGCCAATCACACTAACTGTATGATTTTCAATCACTCTTCTATTCCATGATTTTTGCTAGCCTGTTATCTCGAAATGTTGAAAGTTATTGCACCTATATTAGTCATTGCACGTTAATTGTTGTATATGATTCTGTGTAGAAGATTCAGTACTATGCATAGCCACAGGCTGTTAGGAACATTCAATATTGCCCACGACTACTTCTTTTGCTTCAGTATTTTTTTTTTCTTTCCATCTCCACATGTTTCTAACCATTGCTCTTTTTCATATTTGATGCAAAAAATTTATGTGTTCTAATATTTACACCTTTGTGTTCTTTGTTTTCAGGTTTTAATGGGTGTAGTCATAGACCATGTTGCACAAGTAAATCCTGCAAAAGAGTCATGGTGGCTGCGTGTCTGAATTGTTCGGTTCTGGAATATCCCTAACTTTTGATATAAGTTGTTCAAATAACTTTTTTTTTTCTTTTATTGTTTTTTCAGAGGAGTTATTTTATTATTATTATTTTTTTTTTTTGCATGTTCAGTGGCTGCTATAACACCAAGAAGATCTAGAGTTTGAAAATGGTTAGTTTCTTCATAAAATCTTTGATCCTTTCTTATGCTCTTATCTTTTTTCATTTCTCCTTTGATCTCATATTATTCTTGCATTTCAATCTTTTTTTGGTCTCATTTATTATTTCTTGCATAAATCTTATATTGTTCCTTATTTCGTTCATATTGTTTTAGCCATTACTACATTGCATGTAGGATTTCTTTTGCCGTTGATAATCTTTGCCTCTTTCTTCCTACTTCTACTTTTCAATAGGTTTGTAGTTTTTTTTTTTTTTTTTTTCATTCTGTGATTACATTTTGAATAATTTTCAGTATCACTTGATCCTAAAATATTTGATATCTATTTTGTCCTCCATTTGCAGATCCTATATTTCTTAAATATGATGGAAACTGTTATTCGATAATTTGACTCTTCAGCATATATTCATAATTAGAACTTAGCAAACGCGGTAATGAAATATTTTTTTAGTTTATGGTTCAACATGTAATGAAATGTTTTCTTCAGCCTCTTTAGTTTCTTTTACACTATTAACAATTTCTGTTTGATAAATAGGAAATTTGTCCAACAATTTCATATCTTTTGTTTAGTGACTACATATTTGATCATTTTTTTTTTTTTTGGATTTTTGCTAAACATTTTTATCCGGTGAGTTTGTTATCTTTAACGTATAGCTTTTTTTCTTTTTTCTTTTTTAATGTTCAGTCTGAAATGATTTAAGTACTCTAATGGATTTCTTTTTTACGTTCATAACTGATTTTAATATATGCCATTAATACTGCTCTTTCAAATGGTATTTTCCTTCTTCATTTGACCTTATCATTCTTTCTTGGTTTAATTTTATTATAGTAATTTTAATTTCTTTTTCTTATTCATAGTATTAATAATTTTTTTATATTGCTTTCTTCATATATATAACACTAATTTAGTTATACTTCTATCGGGTATATATGGCTAATATGCTACGGTTTATATGAATTAATTTTTTTGAATATTTATGCATTGCATTAACAGATTTTTTATATTATGCACAGTTTATGTAGACACGGTTATAATGCATTTCGAAAGAGTCAAATATTAAAAAATGTGTATTATTTCGGCTTTATAGTGGCACTGTAACTCTGTTAGATGACTGTAACAACTTATTCTAATATTAGTATTAGGAAGAAGTCTTTTTTTATTAAATTGGAAAGATTGAGAATTAAATTTAGGAGGTTGATTAATTGTAATGAAAATCACTCTAATATAATATGAGATATGTTGTTTGTATATATCAAAAACTCCAACACCCCAACACCCTCTCTTAGCTTTTTCTCTCTCCATCAATCATTTCACTCTTTTCACTTCCTTTTTACACTTTTTACCTCAATGGTAAAAAAAAAAATCTCATATAATATAACTTTTTTTTATTGGCTGTCATATCTCATATCTCATATTTCAAGTATTATTCTTTAAATCAAATATTTGATTTAAGAGAAAGATAAAAAAAATCATTGATTAGTGATCTTAGCACATATTTCAAATTTTAATCTTTACACTAAAAGTCTAATTTAATTAAAAAATAAAAAATTGTGGATTCAATATCATATCTCATGTTTTAAATTTCAATTTCAATTACAATCTTTAAAATAAATATCTAATTTAATTATTGTTGGAAAATAATATCCATTGATTAGTAATTTTTATTAAATTGGAAAGTATAAAAAATTAAATTTAGAATGTTGATTAATTGTAACGGAAATCACTGTAATATAATAATGTAATTGTTTTTAATTGACTGTCATCATATCTCATATCTCAAATATCAATATTCAAAACAAATATTTGATTTTAAAAAATTAAAAAATCAATTTGACTATGTTTTAATTTTTTTTTTTTGAATTTGAAATTGACATTCAATCAAATCTAAATATCTTTAATTGATAAATCTCATTTAATTTAGTGCATAACATACACCATGCTTGAGATATAACTCAACATTTTAAATTGCTATTTTAAGAAAGACTATATGTAACTCAACAGTTGAAAATTTAAATAAAAGACTAAATTGACTAAATATTCAATTTATGACATAATTAATTAACTTTAGAATTAAATTACTATTTAGTTATAATTAAAGTAAAACACATACAACTAATTTATAGCCCAATTAAAACGGCAGAATTCGATTCAATTTTTAAAATAATTATTTAATCACTACCACTTGCACAAAATTATGTAACCCATTATGAAGGAAAAAAGATTGTCATCTTAATTTATGCCTTCATCCAAATAAGACGTCTTCAACAGAGAAAAATATTCCACATATTTTAAAATTTGATTTATTTTTTTAAATTCCATTTTAAATATTAATCTTTAAAACAAATATATGATTTAAAAGAAAAAAAAAATTAAAAAATCGCTTTTAACACCCTTTGAATTTTATTCAAATTTAAAATTGACATTAAATCAAATCTGAATACTTTTGATTAAAAAATCTCATTTAATTTAAAATGTAACATACACCATGCATGAAATAGTAATGACTTACCTACTTTATAATTATTATTAATTTATAATTCATAATAAATAATTAATAACTTAGCATATATTCATATTTAAATTTTATTTAAGAAAATGATATTTGCATGATAAAATAAGTTAAACATAGATTAGTTCATATATATATATATAGAGGAAGCGCATAACATGAGAAGAGCGGTTTATTGTGAAAATGAGATGAGCAAATATGGGTCATATAACTATACATAGATGATCAAGATAAAGCTGTTTAATGGTCACATGATCACTTAAAAAAGTCATGTAACTTTATGCTTTAATCTTATCCATTCATGTAGGATTCAATGGTCAAAATTTATTCCTCTCACTCTCACAATTATCCACTCCTTTCACTTTCTTTTATTTAAGATAATGATATTTGTATGATAAAATAATTCAAACATAGATCAGTTTTATATATATATATATATATATATATATATATATATATATATATATATATATATATATATATATATATATATAAGGTTATCTGAATGAACTCTGTGTTAATATTCTTTCTGCTGATTCTCTTTCTATTTTGGTTGGGAAAGAAATTCTAATGTTCTTATGAATATGGAAGTATGCAATAAGTCTCGCTGTAGTTAAGGGTAGTAAGTCAGTGGCCATAAAGGATTAAGAACATTTGAAAACTGCTTTAAAATAGAAATGAAAATAAATTTTCAACACTACAAGAATTTTAATATTTAGTTCAACAGATAAAATTTTATACAGAATCTTATCATAAATCTTCTACTGAACCTAAAGGAATTGATATCAGATGGGAATTTAAAATTATGTTTTTTCGTTCTTTATCTCGTCACTTTTCTACCGGTTCTTCTTCTTCCTCTTCTTCCAGTGGTTAAGATAATGACCACCACACAAAAAACAAAACAAACAACATCTTCAAAGAGAAAATCCGATTTGAGGATATAAATGATGAGGATCTAGGAACTTGGGAAATGTCTAGGATCCCAGAAACTCAAATTTATACAAATGAAAAGAAAACTTTCTTCTCCAAATCTGACTATATAGTCAAGACCGTAGAAGAAATCGTCCCTTTGGATGACAGATAAAACTTTTCAACTTCTTTCAAACAAATCCATCAGGAAACACAAAGAAAAATTCAATTTTCTTCACATATGGTGTATTCAAAACTCCCTCAAACCAACTGTCAAATTAGGTATGAACACTTCTATCTTAATCTGTCTTAGAGATGCTAGACATAATCAGTTCCATGACTCACTCCTTGGAACTGTTGAAACAAGCATATGTGCTGGGTCAATTTACTTTAATTGCTTCCCAAACCTCACAGTCAGTCTAATTGATAAAAATATCATGCTTGTACTGACCATTAACCTTCTCATATTCGGGCTTAATATGATGTTTGGATCTGTTCCAATCAATTTGAACTATAAGGTCTAGTATAAGGTCATGTACTCCATGACCTCTAGGGTCCTCAAACCAAAACAAAATAGTGAGACTATTTTGTTTCTCACTGATACAACAAAAGCTAAGGTCACGGTGCCAAAGGCTATCCAGTGGAATGAGAAAAAATTCCCAAAAAATGGACACTCAACAAAGTTGTCCGAGCCAAACCTAAACCAACACCTAATTTCCAAGATATCAAGCAATATGATATTAGAAAGGTTGAATTATTCTTTGATAGAAGAAATTCATTCCATTTTGGAGCCTCTTCCAGATTTGAGATTTCTGAAGACTTCAAAACGGCTGCTTCAGTTATGTCTAGAAGATCTTTTTCTACAACCTCACGAACTGAAATTCCAAACATTCAACTCCGTGGATTGGACACATCTTCTAGCCTTCTAAGGCCAGTTTATCAAAAGGAAGATGATGACCAAAAATCCATTCAATCTCCAACTTACTCCTCTATGAATGAACCTTATGATGTGTAAGTTTACCGTAGATAAAGAATCCCTTAGGAAAAACTTTTACTCTGAGGATTTGACTCCTCAACGTGAATGGTTTTTTCAAAAATTTCAGGGAAAAAATAGAGAAAATATTCAAGAAAAGTTTTATGAATTTCTTGAAAAGGTCAAACAAATATCCTATTTTTTGACTGGTTCCATGCCTATTTTGTTGTCAATGGGATCGATTATCCCTAGAAAATAGACTTAGGTGAAAAAACCCTTAAGGTTCTTTGGCATCTCAAGGAAAACGAAACCGTTCAATCTGAACTTCCTCCTGAAACAAAATTTCAACTTCCTAATATTAAGGATGTTGATGCCAGACCCATCATGGCATAACCTTTCAAATTCAGAAAGGATGATGAACCTTTAAATCCAAGAGACATCAAGAGTCTCATGGAATAATTAAACTATACCAACAAATATCTTCAAATTTTAGGACCAAAACTTCTTGGGAAAATTGTCAAAATCAAAGAGGAACCCTCTTCCTCCAAGGTTATTCCTGAAAAACAAGTTGTCAAACCTCTCTTCAAGCCTTTCAAAACTAGTAAGACTCTTAGTCTTCAACCTAAACCAATCTCTTCTCAAGAAGAATTCTTGAACAAAATTAATGAAAAGCTCAAACTTCTTGATATGACTATCCCTAAGACTCCCCAATAGGAATCTTCTAGGACCAACTCTATAATTGTTATTAGTAGTCTAGAGAAATCAAACTCTGAGAAAACTGATCACTTGGAGGAATCCAATAGTGATAGAATCAATCAGGTTGCCTTCCATAATTAGAGAAAGCCTTCAAAACTTTATTACAAACGTTCCACTCCTCCAGACTTATTATTTGAAAAGAAATCTTTAGGCATTAAGTCTTTCAGTGCAAACAATATCTATGAATAGAACATAGATGGTCAAACTGAATATCAAATCTTGAACACCTTGCAGCACATGACAATGTGTGCAACAACCTACTCAACAACTCACAATTTTTTGAAGAAACAATTGTCGAAATCCTTGTTGCAGGGTTTTCTGGACAATTCAAAGGTTAGTGTGATAATTATCTCTTTGATAATGAAAAGTCCAGAATTCTTTATACCATCAAAATTGAACCTGACGAAACTCCCATCACCAACAATGGAGAATCTATCTCTGATGTTGTAAATACTTTAATTTTCACCATTGCTCAACGTTTCATTGGTGACTCAACTCTTTGGAAAGATAGGTCAGCTGAACTTCTTTCGAATCTCAAATGTAAAACTCTTGCAAATTTTCGCTGGCACAGGAATACGTTCCTTACCAGAATCTTTACTAGAGAAGATAGTCAACAACCTTTCTAGAAAGAAAAGTTTTTGGCAAGTCTTCCAAAATCTCTAAGAGATAAGGTTAGGGACAAAATCTATAGCCAATCTCCTGATGGTACCATTCATTATGAGCAATTAAGTTATGGTTAATTAATTGCTTATATCCAAAAGGTTGCCTTGAAAATCTGCCAAGATGATAAAATTCAAAACCAATTTGCCAGAGAAAAGGCACAAAATAGGAAGGAATTAGTAACCATTTGTGAACAATTTGGTTTACCTTCTTCTCCCAAGAAGAAATCTAAACCAAAATCCAAGCCTAATAACAGGTATAGGCCTCGTCCTAGAAGGCCTAAACCTAAGCCAAAATCCTTTCCTTATCAACCTTCTCTGAATCCGACTGACAAGCCTATTACGTGCTTTAAATGTGGCAAACCTGACCATATTAGCCGTTATTGCAGGCTTAAACAAAAAATCAAGGCCTTAAACCTTGATCCAAACATCAAGGAGTAGGTTAACAATCTGCTTGCTGAAACCTCTAATGAGGAGATTAATTTATCCTCTTAGGAATCTGAAATCCCTAAGGATGAGGTATCTTCAGAAGAAACCTCTGAAACCTCAATCAACGCTCTTACAAGAGAATAAGATCTTCTCTTTGATGCCATCAATGCGATTCCTAATCCTAATGAAAAGAAGATCTATCTCAACAAACTCAAATCCACTTTAGAAGCCAGCTCTTCTAAAGCCAAACCTCTAATCCAGACTAACAAGTTTAGTCTAAAGGATACTCTCAAGAAACTTGAGAAAAATTCCGTCAAACCAATCACTGTGCAAGATCTTCAATCAGAGATTCAAAATCTCAAAGTTGAAGTTAAATTGCTCAAAGAAAAACAAAAAATTCATCAAGATATCATTGATGTCCTAACTTCAAATCAAAATCATGATGAGAACTCTGTCTCTGATGATGATTCCCAAAAAATTAATGATAAAGAATTTCTTGGTTTAATTAACAGATTAAAAATCCAGAAATTTTATATCAACATCAAAATCAGAATTAAAGACTTTGTTCTTGAAACTGTGGGATTGTTCGATACTAGTGCAACTTCTAATTGTATCCAGGAAGGACTTATTCCAACCAACTATTTTGAGAAAACTTCTGAGAAACTTAGCACTGCTAGTAGTTCAAAGCTCAAAATTAATTTCAAACTTTTTGAGGCTATTATTGAAAATCAGAACCTCAGAATAATGTCACAACGTGCCCGGAGGGCGTCGCGACGAAAGGCAACAAAAAAATATTGAAAAAATTTCAATGGAGTCGCCACCAATTTTTATTTATGGAAAAAATCGGAAAAACCTTTTAATTTTGCAAAACTGGTCTTTTAAAGAGATTGAATTCGGGAGTCCAATTATGTACAGGGAAGGGTGGAAACTTAATCCCACTGCGTCCCTAATACATCCGTTTCACAATGATTACCCTAGAGCTTATCATGCAAATCGATAACTTTAATAATATTGATTTTTCCCCCTAAGAACATAATAATTATTCACAAATAAAATAAAGCAAAATTAGTACCACAACTATTTACAAAAAAAGAAGACAAAACAAAATTAATATGATAATTATTTATAAAAGGAAAGAAAAGTAAAAATTGATATAATAATTATTTACAAATAAAATAAAATAAAGTTAGATTAGTACAACAATTATTTACAAAAGAAAAGAAAAATAAAATTAATAAGATAATTAGTTATAAAAAGAAAGAAAAGCAAAATTGATATGATAATTATTCCCAAAAAAAAGTAAGATTAATATATAGTTATTCATAAAAGAAAAGGAAAGTAAAATTAATGTTATGATTATTTACAAAAAAAAAAAGAAATTTGATATAACAATTATTTACAAACTAAAAAGGAAGTGGAATTAGTGTTATAAATATTTAAGGAATTAAAATTGAATCAAATTTAAGAAAATTTAATTTTTGATTTGACAGAGATTATCTGCTTCTACGTATCCTCTGGTGCAATGAGGAATTCAAAATCACGTAGTTTTTGTAGAAAATGATTGTGGGTTGGATTAATTTTATTTATGAAAAGATTTTATTTAAAAAAAGGAAAGAAAACAAATCCACTCTTGTACAGGGTTTAGGATAGCATAAGCTATACAATAAACCCTTACAATTCTCATAACCCTTGAGGATGATCAAGCCATACATCAAGGCTAGAGATTGTTGCATGGATTAAAGAATTCTAGAAAGGTTGTTTTCATTATTTGAGCTTAAAAAAGGAAAGAAAATTATCTTGTGTATATTTACAAAAAAAATAAGAATAATAATAACAAAAAGGTAATGCCCAAAAAATAGAATTAAAAATAAAAAATAAAAAAACCAATGTTTTTAAAAGAGAAACGACAAACACAAAAAAAAAAAAGGAGAGAGGGAGGCACACACGTACACCAAAAGCATGGTGGTGCACCATAGTCCACTCCATTAACAAAAGCAGCTTGCAGAGTCTGCAAGAAAGAAAAAAGAAATAGATAAAAATTGATAAAAACAACAAACAAAAAGGAAAGAAGCAGAAATAAAAGAGGATGAAAGGAGCAGAAAAGGATAGAACGGTTAGGGGGAAAGAGGAAAGAGGAAAGGGAATTAGAGATTTCACACCGATGGCTTCACGACTTGGTCTGCGTTGAAATAACAGGATAAATTGATGCAAAAATGATGAAGACAGTGTGGGACGATGTTATGGTAACATATGCAAGAGAATAAGCGATGGTATCTATGTGTGTATGTGTTGAACGAAAATGTGTAAGGTGACCAAATGAATGAGTAACAATGGGTTGAGTTGAAAGAAGCGACACAAACTAACGCAAAGTGAGGAAGTGATATACCAACCAATACACTTGAGTGAATGAGTAATTTGCAGTGGAAAATGGTTTCACTGTTAATCTCTACCGTTGCTCCCAAAAGAACCCCCCGAAAAAAAAATCGCCTTTACCTCTCAACATTGGCTCTATTTATAAGTGTTGGAGGCATCAATTGCCATTAAATTTGATTGATTCAGCCTTAATGATGATTGGCGATTTGATTTGATTTGGATACAAATGCCAAAATTAAGAGATTCGCCCAAATTTGTTTTTATTTATTCTGATTTGATTTTTTTTTTTTGGTCAAAACATTTCATACTTGGGCTATTTCCTTATTCCAAAAAGCAAATGGGCCAATTTTTTCTTTCTCTCTTCATTCTGTCTTTCTCTTTTTCCTCTTTTTTCTTTCTCTTTTTTTTGTATGCCTCGGATAAAATATGGTGTTCACAAATAAATACTTCATTTTTACTAGTAAAAGACCTTAATAATGGGGTAATCTTAGGAACACCCTTTATCAGGTCTCTTTTCCCTTTAAACATCACTAATGATGGTATTTTTACTAAATACTTAGGTGAAACAATCAGTTTTCCATTTTTACGAAAATCAATTTAAAAAAGGTTAAACCTAATTCAAACTAAACAAAACCAAATCAATTTTTTAAAAGAAGAAATTTCTTTTAAAAAATTGAATCCCAACATTTCAAACCAGAAGTTCAAAAAAGGATCCAAAATCTTCTTGAACTAATCCAAACTTCAATCTGTTCTGATCTTCCTAATGCTTTCTGACAAAGGAAAAGGCATGTAGTTGATTTTCCTTATGAAAAGGGCTTTCATGAATGACAAATTCCAACCAAAGCTAGGCCAATTCAGATGAATGAGGAACTCCTCATTTACTATAAAAAGGAAATTAATGATCTCCTTGCCAAAAGCCTAATTTACAAAAGCAAAAGCCTATAGTCTTGTTCTGCTTTTTATGTCAATAAACAAGCAGAAATTGAATGTGGAACTCCGATTGTTATCAATTATAAGCCTCTAAACAAAGCTTTTCCATGGATCTGTTATCCGATCCCAAACAAAAAAGACTTGCTGAATCGCCTGCATTCAGCAAAGATATTTTCAAAATTTGATATGAAATTTGGGTTCTGGCAAATCTAGATCAAAGATAGTGATCGCTATAAAATAACTTTCACTGTTCCCTTTGGGCAATACTAATGGAACAAAATGCCTTTCGAACTCAAAAATACTCCTTCTGAATTCCAGAAGATTATGAATGACATTTTTGACTCCTATTCAAACTTCATCATTGTTTATATAGATGATGTCTTAGTCTTTTCTCAATCCATTGAACAACATTTCAAACATCTTCATATTTTTGTTAAAACAGCTAACATAACGAGCTTGCTATTTCTAAAACAAAAATCAATCTCTTTCAAACTAAAATCAGATTTCTTGGGCATAATATCTTCCAAGGTACAATTGTCCTAACTGATCGAGCTATCCAATTTGCAGATAATTTCCCAAATCAAATTATTGATAAAACTCAATTACAAAGATTTTTAGGCTGTCTTAATTATGTCTCTAACTTTTTCCCTTAGCTTAATAATCTTATGAAACCTCTTCATGATCGTCTGAAAAAGGATCCTCCTCCTTGGACAGATGTTCATACAAAAATTATCAAACAGGTCAAAGCCCAAGTTAAAAATCTTCCTTGTCTTTGCCTACCCAATCCTCAATCTTTCAAGATTATCGAAACTAATGCCTCTAACTTAGGTTATGGTGGTATCCTCAAACATAAATTAGATAACAAAGAGCATATTATTGTATATACTTCAAACCATTGGAACACTGCACAACAAAAGTATTCTACAACCAAAAAAGAAGTTTTAGCAATTGTTCTTTGCATATCAAAATTTCAATCAGATTTACTTAATCAAAAGTTTTTGATATGAATTGATTGTAAATCTGCAAAAGACATTTTGCAAAAAGATGTTAGAAAGCTTGTATCAAAACATATTTTTGCAAGATGACAAGCTATTTTAAGTGTTTTTGACTTTGAAATTGAGTATATTAAAGACACTTCAAACTCTCTTCCTAATTACCTTACTCGTGAATATTTACAAGGAAAATAACAACGACTCAATGCCGAAATCAATTATATCCTCCTCCAAAGGGGGAAAAACAAAAGGGAAAGAAAAATCATTAGTCATAGCAGGACTAACAAAGTCAAACAAAAATGAGTCATCTACTCCATCTGGGTCTTCCACCCAGCAACCCAAACAATCTGGGTTGTCTATCCAGCAAACATCACAAAACACAAAAACAAACCAAGGAAGACTATACCTTCCCAATTCAAACCTTGTTAGCCTTCCAAGACCAAGGTCTAACCAAACTTCTAAAAACATCATGGGCCGATATTGCCTCTAATGAAGACAAAGAACAATCCCTAGCCTTAATGATTCAAAATATGAGTCAGCAAGTTACAAAAAATAATCCCGATACACAACTCCCAGTTTGGTATCAGGGAAGAAAAGTAGCCAAAAAATCAAGCCAACCAATCCAAATCAAAACATCCCAAACTCAATATCTGGCCAAAGAAAAATTTATGCCAGTTATTCAGTTAGAGCCTGAATTTTGGGATAAAAATCCGAATAAGATCCCCTCCAAGATCTTTCCAAAAGAATTTCATTTCAGATCTTTGGCTTCAAACAAAATACAGAGATATTACGAATTTATTCTGATAGATTCAGACTCTGTGTCCATCAAATATTACAAGGACAAGGCTAGTCCTCCAAACATAACTCATTCAACTTTCCAAATCCTCAAGGTTCTAACACCTTTTGAGTTTAGAAAAAATCCAAACAATATGAAATTTTTTTCTCAAAACTCTAATCCAATTGGATATAATTACTGGGATTATATTCAAGCCTGGACCAATGTCTTTTGGCTCCAAAATAAAGTATTTCGCCATTCATGGTTAATTTATTTCAATGGTGGAATTTCTTTAGACCAATTAATCAAATCCTTCTGGCTGAAGCCTTAGAAGGATTACAAATGTTTTCAAAAATGATTGATTTATCAGGAGATCCTTTCCCAGTGGATCTTCATTTTTATTCAAAATTTTCTTTAGCCTAGATTTTTTCTTAACAATATGTATTGGACAAACATGAAAATTCAAATTTATTGCCCTATCTCCAAAGCCAAGCTTTTGTCAAATGGTGGGCAGAATTTGATACTTCTCGAGCCAATCCTAGCAGTGTTAAAAAATGGTTCAAGAAGAATCCCAAACATCTATCAACCTTTGATCTGGAATCTTGCAAGTTCTTAAATCAAAAGTCTCAAATTTTGTCAGCTTTAGGAGCATCCACCAGCAAAGATTCCTTTGCAAAAAATCTGAAGGATATCCTAAAACTGCTTCAAGAAGATGATGCTGAATCTTCATCCAAACAGCCATTACTAGAGTCTTCTTCTTCTTCCACAGGTTTATCAGGGTTCTTACAGAATGAAGAGGACTGTTTCAGAATTGATCTAGACAAAGACTGTTGATTTGGCAAATGACAATTTGGCCTAACTAGAAGGAATTTTCTTTTCCTAAAATGGCCAACAAAAGGAATCTGCTTTTGCAGACAAAGCAGTGTGCCCCTATCACGTTTAGTCACTTTAGACATTAGGACAAACTTTTTACTGTTATAATAGTTTTGGTTATGTATCCTGTATTGTAGACATTAGTCCAATTATGTAATCTGTATTGTTGTAACAGTTAATCTTGTATCTATAAAAGGATTGCCCGTCTCAGTTGTAAGGCATCCTTTAAAAATCCGATTAGAGTAGGAGAGTTTTTAGAGTGCCTGGTGTTCTTAATTGTAAGCTATCCTATTTTAAAACAAAATATATATTTATCATATCTATTGGTCTTTCTCTCCCTTGCCAGTCCCGATGGACTAACACGCTTTGGCTTCTCTGTTTTAATTTTTTATTTTGTTTTGCATTGCATATCATCTGCATGCATTAGGAGTCCGCCTCCTCCCTACTTCTCACCCCCGTGATCCCTTTCGCTCGCCGCTCCTGGGTATATATATATATATCCTACCAAATATTTGTAAATTGGCATTGATCATGGTATCAACATGATGTATGGAGATATAAATTAGAGCATGAAAAGTTTTCAGACTTTTATCTCAACTATCAAAACGTGTTGTTCTTCCCCAAAAAATATTCATCCATTCCTATACTTCATGTGGGTATTTTTATTCTTCCTTTTCCCATTTTTTCATTCTATCTACAATGAAATATTATTGATTCTTTGCTCTTCTTTCTTTTTCCTTTCTTTTTTCCCCTTTTTTTAATCGTTGCATTCTCTAATATTTATTTCTATGTTTAACTTTAATTTGTTCATTTTTTGTTTTTTGGTGCAAATATAACATAGAGTTTTAGGTAGATTTCTCTTTCCTTATGTTCCAAGTATACGTGTTCTCTCTTTTTTCTTTATTTTCTTTATTGTATCGTTGCATTTATGACTTTTGTTTCGGTCTTTACTTCAATTCTTTGAAGATTAGATAGCAAGTTTGGACTACATTCTTCGTAGGTGATGATTTAATGTATTATTTTCCTGTTTCTTATTTTATTTATGTTCTGGAATGCATGTGTGTAATTCTCTGTTTTGTGCTGAATCCTTCAACACTTTATACTCGAAGTGGACAATATTTGTTATAGATTTCATGGATCTAAGTCTTTTCAATTATATTGTCTTGCCCAATTAGGCATATAAGCAATGCGGGAAAAAAGAGATGTTATCTTCTAATAATTATGTCATTAATTTCATATAAGAGGTTTGAAATTACTCTAGCAAATGCTAATAAAATTATGATTGGTATGATAATGATCAATTTTAATTTAGCATCAATTCTGGAAATTAGGCTCTCTAGGAGTTATGACAGTATTATATTTGTCAAGATTCTCAAGATGATGATTCAAGATTATGCTATTAGCTTCTTTCCTTTTTTTTAAATAGCCTCTTAGATAGATGGCTATTTATGGATTATATTCTCTTATGGCTATCTCTTTGATTAGGGAATTTTTTTTTTGGTATTTTCAAAAAATAGAAATTATGAGCCATTATAGGTTGGAGATGTGATTGGATACCTGATTGTATATATTATTAGAAATATATTGCTATTTGTGTTTTAATCAATTAGATTTATGATTAATTTTGTTTGATTTGAAATTTTATTTATTTTAGGTCCTGATATATTATTATTGGTTGTTGTTATATTATTAACGCATTATTGATTGTGGATTTTGATTTTTCAAAAAAAGAAATTATGAGCCATTATCATGGTAAGACTGAAATAGAAATTTTGATTATTGATAAATTGTTGCTCTTGCTGCTTCATAAATTATTAACTTCTATTTCATGCTTTTATTTTCTCTTTGACTTTCTAATTTAATTATTTAATTATTATAAAAATTTGATAAAGCAAACTAAGAAGCATGCATGACATGACCAAAGAAGAGATGTCTTTTACAGGATGAAAAAATTGCGGACATTATCTTTGTTAAGAGGCTTAGCTGTGTAGAGCATGTGTAATTTAGTATGGACAATGATTACGATTTCAGCTTATAGATATATGGTTCAAATATGCTCCATAATAACTGGAGTATATCTTCTGGATTTTTTTTTAATTTTTTTGGTTTTCTTATGTTGCCTTTTTAATTTTGAATGTTGTTATCTCTCTTGGCATGATATTTTTGAGCCTTATCTTTGATCTTATTTATAAAAATAATAAAATCTAAATAAATTATACCACCATTTTTCATAGAATGTAATACAATTTACGAGACTTTGAAGAGGTAAATGTAACACAATTAACGACAAAATTTCTTGCACATGTGATACCAACATGTACATTATATGGGTAATGATGAATTTCCTATATTATAATTATTTGTAATTTATATTAAATTTAAATTTATAAATATTTATTTTTCATTAATAAAAATACCATGGATTTAGTGGGTCGAAGGTATAGAGGATGAAGAATTTTATAATATCCTTACAACTTATACTACAATTTCTTATTAGTTAAAATTTTATTTAAGATAAGAATACTTGCATGCAAAAGAAATTACCTATAGAACAGTTTTTTTTATAAATATTGAAATATTAAATAAGTAATACCAAACATATACATTACTTAGGTAGTGATTTATCTACCTTATGATTATTATCATTTTTTATTAAATTTAAATTAATAAATTATATTTATGTATATTATTAATCTTATAATAATTTTTTTAAAATTTTGATAATAAAATATAAAATAATTTAAATTATTATTAATAATTTTTTTGTAAAAGCTCTCCAAAACCCCTTCAACTTTGGTCTATGTGTATTTTAGTCCTCTTACTTTAAAAATATGTAAATTATCCCCAAAACTTTTTGATATATGCATGTAATTGCAAATGGACCAAAGTTGAAGGATTGTTAAGACTTTTTCCTTATTTTTACATCACCAATTATATATTTACATCTTATAAATATATCTATTAGATTAAGTAGTTTAAGCTTCAATTAGCAATGTTATTTAATTTTTTATTAATAAAACTATTATGGATATTATGTTTTGAGGAAGCATTAATGGGAAATTTTAGAAGGTCTTTATCATTTATATGCTATAAATTTTTATTAAAATCTTATACATATATCTATTAGATTTGATATTTTAGTATTAATAAATAATGTTATTTATATTTTGATTAGCAAAATATGATGGATATGATAACTTGAACAAGTAAGGTTGAAAAATTTTGCCATAACTTTTTTGATAAAATTAAGTTGTCAGAATAATATGTCATACTATTGACTCTTAGATAAATAAATGGATTATACTTATTCATTTCATCTAATTTCTCTCATAATTTTTGTCAAAGATTTTGACAAATTTATTTTGACCAAATAATATTGCTATAACAAAATAAAATTTTTAGATATGTATTATTATATATTTATCATGATAAATTGTAATAACCCGTGCACACTAGTATATAATTATTTAGAACCCATTTCAAAAATGAAGCAGGAGTGAAGAGTAAACTATCCAACCTGTGGAATATTTACCGCAAGAGAAAATGGAATGAGAACCTTTTTTTTTTCGGTTAGGAAAATAGAATGAAACTTTTTTTTAGTTTCTAGTTTAGGGTAATACTTTTTCTTTTTTTCTAGTAGAGGGTAATACTTATGTTTCACACTTGCACTTATTTACATAATCATAATAAGTTATTGTTATCTTGGACATATATCTTTTTGTCGAGGATAATCCTATCTGAATATTTGAGATTTTATGAGTATGACTCTCTAAATACTAGTTACTCTATATTTAGAACTCGAACTCAAGATCACTGATTAAGGGATATAAGCACCCGCTACTTTAATCAACCATGTGTTGATAGTTCTTGCTGTATCTGGACCTCTAAAATTTTAATAAATTGCATAAATTGATAATTGTTTATAATTGTTAATAGAAAAATCCATAGATATAAAGGTGAATTTTTTGGTAACGTCTAATCTTTTCCTCCCTTTTTCTCATATGTTGGTATAACTATGTCGCTTTATAGGAGAAAAATAACTAAATAATAGAATGATAACTTCAATAATCAATAAGAAATTGACGTGGTAATATTATAAAATATCTAAAATGTAAATACCTTATTATATTATAGCTAGGATCTCAGGTTTTATATTATATAATAAAAGATAGATAATGGATAAATGTAAATCTTGTTTGCTTTGGAAATTAATATCTAAATATATATAAATATATACATTAAAATAAGAGTTACATAGTTCAATGGCAATAATCAACCATACCATGATTAGATATGAATAAAGAAAACCAAAGCTAAAACATCCGGATGCACAGTCCCTATCCCATTGCATCGACATGTAGAATTCAGGATTACTGTAAAGAAATGTTGATGCATAACACCATCAACTGGCTTGTATGAGATAACATCAATCACTCTTTCCATTGCTATTTTCTGATTAGAGTGAAAGCCAAAGGTCATTGTACCGGCCATCTACTCCTCCATTTCCAAACATTAAAGGCTACTGGCTTTATGCGCCCTTTTGAATCCTTCGTGGCGACACACCGACCTGAAGAGTCCTTGATCGGTGTTATAAAGTAAGAATTGAGCTGTGATTTCAGGGATTTATGCATATCCATATACTGAGCCCAACGAGAGATGAAAAACGAGTTGAATGGCTGAGTAACTATTGGACCAATTACGGTTGGAAGGAAGATCAAATAAGGCCAAGTATAGGTTACTTTAGGAATAATTAGTGCAGTTGCCACTACTTGTTTAGCATGTAGCTTACCACTGCCCATTAGTTTAACTACGAGTCCATCAACACCAGTTGTAGGTGTAGACATGAGATTCCAATCATCCCAAGCATAGACTCCTAGCTGAAATTGATTAGCATCATCCCACCAGCTGAAATAATTAGAATCTGCAGGTTCAGTCTCCACATTAAATTTTGCAGCCACACTACTTTCTCCATGCAGATAGGAGTATCCCTGAGTGTTGGAAACTGGATTAGTACAGAAAACTGGAACATATGGTTGTGCTCCTACATCAACAACAACTTCAGCACCATTACAAACCACATCATCACAACTCAACTTGAATATGCCTTGTTGATAGAAGGCAATAACATCTTTCATGGTCGGTCTCTTACGCGGATTCCTCTCTGTGCATTTTAATGCCAACAAAAGCACTTCAGTGACTTGCCAAGCTAATACTGCTGAATTGGGAAATGCAATTGCAAGGTATGAATCAACAATCGTCTCAATTTTACCCCTTTCCATCAAGATAGATCTAGCCCAACTCACCAAAGTGGTCACCTGCTCCTCATCCTCAAGTATTGCTCTCTTTCTGGTTAGTAGCTCAAGCAGAACTACCCCATAGCTATAGACGTCAGAATTTCGGCTCGGCACTATGGCAAATGCACACTCTGTCACGGGGACAATACAACCACATTAGAGAGATACTACTTTATACAACTCTTTCAAGCTGTAAAAGATGCAGGCATCACCAAATCAGAGAAGCATAAGTTACTATTAGCTATGAAAGTGGTGTGCAAAATGCAAACCAATAGTAAGTTACCTGGTGCAATATAGCCAGCGGTACCAGCAACATATATTGAAAGCTTTTGCCTAGATTGAGAATGATCATCAGAATGCTCAGCCAGGTTCCTGTGCAGGGCAGTACCAAAATCAGCTATAAGAGGCTCCATGTTAGCATCAAGAAGTATATTCTTTGGTTTTATGTCTCGATGCATTATGGGTGGGGTACAGTCATAATGCAGATATTTTAGTCCATGTGCAATTCCAACGGCTATGTTAAACCGAACATTCCAAGTTAGGGGTGGTGGGGGATTTTTCTCATGCAAAATATCATGAAGGCTTCCATTTTGGAAGTACTCATATAAGACTATGCCATAGTCATTTCCTACCCAGTAGTCTGCATATGTGACCAAATTTCGATGCTTGATCTTTCCAAGGACTTCAATTTCTTTCCACAGGATATGTAAACGCTTCGCCTTGTTCCTTCCAAATGCAACCTTCTTTACTGCAAAAGCCAGTTCACCTAGTTGTGCTCTATAAACAACTCCATGGGCTCCTTGGCCAATAATATACCGATCATTTAGGTTCTCAGTAGCCAACATCACCATGTCATGAATGGAAGACGACTGCTTTTTGGCTAAGATCTTGATTTCTTCCTTGTATAATAAGAAGCCAAGCCTTCCTGCTCCTCTTTCAATAACAGAAGTCATTGACCATTGCCCGTCAGATGCGTCGAACCATTGCTCATCAGATGCGTTGAATTCTTGCTTTGATTTCCTATACATGCAAGCTAGTGCTATCAGCATAGCTGAAACAAAGATTGAGGAACCAAGTTCTATCGTCAAAATTACAAATTTTCCTATGTCTTTGTGATCAGTTGATTTGTAGACACATGGCTTCAAATTACTAGTTTTGGGGCAATTCAAGCCATGAGAAGGTGAACAACTGACACATAGACAGGGATTACCCAAGAATGAAGAAGGTGAGGAATTCAAAAACTTCATGAGAGTTTTTGGTACAGGACCATACAAGAAATTGTATGAAATATTGATCTCAGTCAATGAAAGGAGGTCATGAAGAACATCTATGCTTCCTGTCAAATTGTTCAAGGATAAATCCAGACTTTGTAGCTGTTGCAGATTCCCAAGTTCTAAAGGAATCACACCTGTCAATCCATTAGCACTCAAATTCAACCCATAGAACAGATTCTGTAGTTTTCCCAATGATGAAGGGATAGTACCTGACAACCGATTACCATGTAGATCCAAGCTCAACAGTTCAGTCAAGTTCCCAATACTGGTTGGGATAGGACCACTGAGAAGGTTTTTGTGCAGGTTCACTTCTTCCAGTTGAGGAATTTGAAACAAGGAATCCGGAATCTCACCAGTTAACAGATTAGATGATAAGCTCATATACCGTAAATTTTGCAACTTTTTGAAGCTATATGGTATCTGTCCACTAAAGCTATTCTGAGAAAGGTCTAAATACTCAAGCAAACTACAATTACTTAGCTCTGAAGGTACTTTTCCTGAGAAGACATTACGCAACAACACAAGGGTCTGCAAGTGATACAATTGTCCAATTTCAGGTCCAAGTTGACCGATAATCCCATGATCAGTGAGGTTAAGGGAGACCACATTGTGGGCATGGTCACATTGGACTCCCACCCATGAGCATGGATTGGAATCAGAGGCATTCCAGGTGGAGTTGATGATGGGAGGAACAAAGGTCCAGTGTGTCAAAAGTGACAGCAGAGTAACCCCATCAGGGACAAGAGCATAAACATCATACAATAATGCAAAGAAGCAAAGAATCAACAAGAGAATTGTGATACTCATACTCATAGAGACAAGCGAACACAAATAGTTAACAGACAAGCACAAGCTGACACAAGTGTAAAAGGTTGCAAAGGAACAAAGAAGCACGTATCTCGTTCTTACGAGTTTAGAAACCAGGCAACAGGAGTGAGTGAGAATTCGTTTGTCCCTTGAGTTGTGTAGTTTGAGATTGACTTGGATGAGTGTCAGTGATGGGAGAAACGCGGACCTGATGATGTGTTTTTGTTAATTATTTGCTTTATATTTCTTTTTCAAGGAATTTCTATGAAAACGCTAGGAAAGAAGGAGGATTCTGCCGCGGTCCCATTAGGCACCACTATTGTCCTTGGTTGGAGAACCGAGTAGGATCGGTTTATGAATCATATTTGCTCCATTTTCGTGTCAATCACTATCATCCATCAGACAAGTCCCTTGTTTTATCCAACAGTGAACGGGAATGAATCGACACGAAAATCGAGAAAAAGTCGTCACTTCATAGAATTGTCGGATACCAAATACAAAAGAATGGTCGAATACTAAGAGCTGTTTGAAAAGTGTTTTGTAAAACAATTTTCAGTTTTTAAAAACAAAAAATTAAAAAGGTTTGTTTGGTATGTTATTTTTTTTTGTGTTGTTTTTAAAATTAAAAAACAGAAACTGAGTTTTAGAAAACAGAAACTAGAAAACAGGTTAGAGTTGCTTAAAGGGTTTGTTTGAAAATGTTTTTATTTTTTAGTTTTTAAAAATAATTTTAAAAAATAAGTTTCAATTCAATTTTTAAAAATGAAAAAGTTAAAAAATCTGTTTGACAATGATACTATTAAAAACAGTTTTTAAATAGCAAAAAATAAAAAACTGTTTGGATAGTTGTTTTCAAAAAGAGAACTGATGTAAAAGAGTGGAAGTGATGTAAAAGAGAAAAAGAAAAAAGGAAAAAAATAAAGAGAAGAAAGAGGGAAAGAAGTTACGGGAAGAGTGATATGAAAGAAATAAATAAAAATAAAAAGTGTGTTATTTGAGATTCGAAGAGGGTGCAGCCCTTTTATTTACAAAGATGCTACCGTGTGTTTTCTAAAACAAAAAACTGTTTTTCAAAAGATCTTTTATCTGCTTTCCAATTTTTGTTTTTAAAATACAAAAACTGTTTTTTTGGTTTTAAAACTCGTGAAAAAAAACAACCTATCAAACATGTTATTTTCCTGTTTTTAAAAATTGAAAACTGTTTTCAAAAACACTTTTCAAACATTGAAAATACGGTGGTATCTTATGTAATTTTGTTGTCGTATTAGCTTTGTTCTCGTTTCGATTGCTAGGAACAAGATTGACCGAGAATAAAGAGCCGTGACACAGACCCAATAAAATGTGTGGATCCCAGCAGTGTATACATATCATTGGTTCACACACAAAAACTGTTTTGTGAGTTTCCAAACAATTTTTTTGTTTGTTTACTTTTTAAAAACTTTTATGAGCATTGCTGCCAAACAAAAGTTTTGTGTTTTTGTTTTTAAAAATTGAATTTTTTAAAACTGTTTTAAAAAACAAAAAAACAAAATCAAACAAATATTAGCTATACCCATTTTGCCCCTGTAGATAATCAGAATTTTTATTCGAGTAATATTAGCTATACCCATTTCACTTGAATACTATACCGATTCATCCATTTTATACTATTGAAAATTAAAATAAGAAACCCATCATTTTCAATAATTGATAATAAATGAATTGAGACATTCTCTGAAATTAAATAAGTACAAATAACATTTTTTTTATTTTATACATTGCTTGTGGATATATTTTCACTCATGGAATGAGATTAATATAAACTAGAATGAGATTTGTGCTTTGCATGAGGCAGAAAAACTATGGCAGTGATTAATATATATTGAAAAAATAATTTAAAGTGAATATGGCAGAAAAACTATGGCACTCTGGGATTTCTATTTAAGGATTAGCACCAAGGTCTTTCACTTATTTCAGGTCGGGTATAAGGAAAAAACTGCTTCGAAGTATAGTAAAAAGCTTACTTTTCTGCATTGCTTGGTAACCATTACCTTTAGAAGGATCCTCATAACAAACATAGTGTGTTTCACATCTTCATTATCCAGTATGTGATGAATAGAAAACATATATAACGCTGCTAAAATTGGGAATAATATGAAGTCATCATATTAGGCATCTAGGTAACTTCTCAACTATGATAATTATGGACTGATGAAAGGCACCTCGATACACATGAAAGCAAAAGAACAAAGTACCCTCGACACACATAAAAGCAAAAGAACAAACCAGCTTATTTTTATTATATCCACCGCTGCTCAAAGACTTCTATTTTTGTCCCTTTCACATAAGAGAAGGTATACAACAATAATTGGTTACTTTAGCTTAACTCCAATCTTGCCCTCATCACCCATCATCATCTGCTGTCCATTCATATCATAATCTTTTTGGCAACTATACAACTACATATCACAAACAATATTGATCCCAACATAAGCACAGAACATATTGAACTTTAAGAAGAAATGAAAGCATTCAATTACTCTTAAATTTTGTGTTCACTTTCTTGATGTGTAGGGGAGAAATAAAGAGGCTGATTTGGGAGAAGCGGAGAAGAGAAAGAAAGTGGTGGTCGGTATAGCTATGTGGCTTTATTGGAGAAAAGTAACTAAATAATAGAATAACAACTTCAATAATCAATAAGAAGCTGAAGTGGTAATATTATAAAATATCTAAAGTGTCAATACCTTATTATGTCACAGCTTGGATCTCAAGTTTTATATTATATAATAGAAGATAGATAAAAGATAGATGTGAATCTTGTTTAGTCTGAAAATTAATATCTAAAAGTAAATATAAATATAAATATATACATTAAAATAAGGGTTACATAGTTCAATGGCCAAAATGAACCATACGGTGATTAGATGTGAATAAAGAAAACCAAAGCTAGAACATCATGATGCACAGTCCCTATCCCATTTGCAAAAACTCGACATCATTGAATTCAGGATTACTGTCAAGAAATGTTGATGAATAACACCATCAACTGGCCTGTATGAGATAACATCAATCACTATTTCCACAGCTATTTTCTGATTGGAGTAAAAACCAAAGGTCAATGTACCAGCCATCTATTTCTCCATGTTCCAACCATTCAAGACTATATTGGCCTTTTCAAATCCTTCATGGTTACACACCAAGTTGAAGAGTCCTTGATTGGTGTAATAATGTACGAATTGAGCTGTGATTTCAGGGATTTCTGCCGGTTCATATATTGAGCCCAACAAGAGAGGAAAAACCAGTTGAAGGGTTGAGTAACTACTGGACCAATTACAGCTGGAAGGAAGATCAAATAAGGCCAAGTGTAGGTTACTTTAGGAACAATCAGTGCAGTTGCCGCTACTTGTTTAGCATGTAGCTTACCACTGCCCATTAGTTTAACTACGAGTCCATCAACACCAGTTGTAGGTGTAGACATGAGATTCCAATCATCCCAAGCATAGACTCCTAGCTGAAATTGATTAGCATCATCCCACCAGCTGATATAATTAGAATCTGCAGGTTCAGTCTCCACATTAAATTTTGCAGCCACACTACTTTCTCCATGCGGATAGGAGTCTCCCTGAGTGTTGGAAACTGGATTAGTACAGAAAACTGGTTGTGCTCCTACATCAACAACAACTTCAGCACCACTACAAACCACATCATCACAACTCAACTTGAATATGCCTTGTTGATAGAAGGCAATAACATCTTTCATGGTCGGTCTCTTACGTGGATTCCTCTCTGTGCATTTTAATGCCAACAAAAGCACTTCAGTGACTTGCCTTGCTAATACTGCTGAATTGGGAAATGCACTTGCAAGGTATGAATCAACAATCGTCTCAATTTTACCCCTTTCCATCAAGATAGATCTAGCCCAACTCACTAAAGTGGTCACCTGCTCCTCATCCTCAAGTATTGCTCTCTTTCTGGCTAGTAGCTCAAGCAGAACTACCCCATAGCTATAGACGTCAGAATTTCGGCTCGGCACTATGGCAAATGCACACTCTGTCACGGGGACAATACAACCACATTAGAGAGATACTACTTTATACAACTCTTTCAAGCTGTAAAAGATACAGGCATCACCAAATCAGAGAAGCATAAGTTACTATTAGCTATGAAAGTGGTGTGCAAAAAGCAAACCAATAGTAAGTTACCTGGTGCAATATAGCCAACGGTACCAGCGACATATGCTGAAAGCATTTGATTAGATTGAGAATGACTATAAGAATGCTCAGCCAGGTTCCTGTACAGGGCAGTACCAAAATCAGCTACAACAGGCTCCATGTTAGCATCAAGAAGTATATTCTTTGGTTTGATGTCTCGATGCAATATGGGTGGGGTACAGTCATAATGCAGATATTCTAGTCCGTGTGCAATTCCAGCAGCTATCTTAAATCGAACATTCCAACTTAAGGGTGGCGGGGGATTTTTTTCATGCAAAATATCATGAAGGCTTCCATTTTGCATATACTCATATAAGACTATACCATAGTCCTTTCCTACCCAGTAGTCTGCATATGCGATCAAATTTCGATGCTTGATCTTTCCAAGGACTTGAATTTCTTTGCACAAGATACTTAAGCGCCTCTCCTTGTTCCTTTCGAATGCAACCTTCTTCACTGCAAAAACCCGTTGACCTAGTTGTGCTTTATAGACAATTCCATGGGCTCCTCTGCCAATAATGTACCGATCATTTAGGTTCTCTGTAGCCTTCATCACTATTTCATGAGTGGAAGACGGCTGCTCTTCAGTTAAGATCTTGATTTCTTCCTTATATAAGAAGCCAATCTTTCCTGCTCCTCTTTCAACAGCAGAAGACATGGACCATGGCTCATCAGAGGCATTGACTTCTCGCTTTGATATCAAATGGAGATACATGCGAACTAGTGCTACGAGCATGGCTGAAACAAATATGGAGGATCCAAGTTCTATCATCACAAGAAATTTATTATTAATGAGAAATTTATTATTAATGCCTATGTGATTATCAGTTGGTCTGTCGAAAGTTTCTTGTGAACAACTGAAACATAGATGAGGATTACCCAAGAAGGATGAGGGCGAGGAATTCAATAACCTCATCAAATGTTCTCCTAAAGAACCATTAAAGAAATTGTATGAAATATTGATCTCAGTCAATGAAAGGAGTTCATCAAGAACGTTTATTCCTCCTGTCAAATTGTTCCAGGATAAATCCAGACTTTGCAGATCTCGTAGACGCCCAAGTTCGCGAGGAATTTCACCTGTCAATCCATTAGCACTCAGATTCAACCCATATAACAGGTTTCGCAATTCTCCCAGTGATGAAGGAATTTTTCCGCCAAACCAATTTCCATCAAGTCGTAACTCACGAAGCTCGTTAAGTTCTGACAAAAAGCCCGGGATACCCCCCGTAAAACGATTCTCGCTTAAAAATAATGCGGTTATCCTGGTCCAATTCCTCAAACTTGGTGGGATTGAACCATTTAGAGAATTGAATCCCACATCAAAGTGATCCATTTTAGTACAATCTGACAGCTGAGGTGGCAAATGGCCTTCCAAGTTGTTGTATGCAAGATCCAAAATCTCAAGATTCACAAGCTTTCCAAGTGCTGATGGTATGAGCCCAGTGAATTTGTTCATTGACATGTCAATTGCAGCAAGATTTGGGCAATTTTCCAAACTTGACGGAATTGGTCCACTGATCTTGTTCTTGCCTATGTACATATATTTCAGGTTCAGATTGCTTTCAAAATCAGGAAGAGACCCAGTTAAATTATTTTCAGTGAGCATCAACCTAATTAGAGTTGCACATCTTCCTACATCAGAAGATATGCTACCTTGAAGTTGATTAGATCCCATGTTCAGCACACGTAATTGCTTTCCAAAGCAAAGATTAGGTGGGAGATTGCCAGTGAACTTATTATTCGTAAAGTCCAACTTCACTAAGCTGCTATTGATTCCCAAGTTTTGAGGAATGACTCCAGAGAACTGGTTGTCGAACAATGAGATATTTTTTAGATTCTTGAGCTTTGTCATCTCCAAAGGCAGTTCCCCATTCAATCTGTTGTCACTCAAAAACAATGCCTCTAATTTACTGCAATTACCAATGAATGAAGGAATGGTACCTGGCAACTGATTACCATGCAGATAAAGCCTCAACAGCTCGGTCAAATTCCCAATATTGGTTGGGATAGGGCCACTGAGAAGGTTTCTGTGCAGGTTCACTTCTTCCAGGTGAGGAATTTGAAACAAGGAATCTGGAATCTCACCAGTCAACAGATTAGATGACAAGCTCATATAGCGTAAGTTTTGCAACTTTTTGAAGCTATATGGTATCTGACCACTAAAGCTGTTATTAGAAAGGTCTAAATCCTCAAGCAAACTACAGTTACTTAACTCTGAAGGTACTTTACCTGAGAAACCATTACTCAACAACACAAGGGTCTTCAAGTGATACAATTGTCCAATTTCAGGTCCAAGTTGACCAGTAATCCCGTGATCAGTGAGATTAAGGGAGACCACATTGTGGGCATAGTCACATTGGACTCCTACCCATGAGCATGGGTTGGAATCAGCGGGATTCCAGGTGGAGTTTATGACGGAAGGAACAAAGGTCCAATGTGTCAAGAGTGACAAAAGAGTCACCCCATCAGAGGCAGGAGCCGAAGCATCATACATTAAGGCAGAGAAGCATAAAACCAGCAAGAGGAGCGTGATACTCATAATAGAGACAAGGGAGCACAAGTAGTTAACAAACAAGGAGACACAAAGGTTAGAGTTTGCAAACGAGCAAAGAAGCACTTTCCTTGTCCTTACACGCATGGAAACCGTAAAATTGGACTGAATGAGATTGTTTCGTTCTTTGAGTCATGTAGTTTGAGATTGACTTGGATACGCGGTTAACAATAAATGCCGTTGAAGCGACTTTCTTTGTTCTTCATTTCCTTATGCTCCACGTATTTGCTCTTTTGACTTTATCTTAACAGAGCCTACTCTCTCGATTTGCGGATAAGTAGTGATAGGGGAAAGTACAAAAGAGTGCAACGCATGCGACACATATTGAAAAACGTGAGTAAAATAATAAAAATATTTAAATAATAAATTTTATATAATTATTATTATTATTATTCAATTTTTATTTATCCGAAAACTTGTCAATACTTACGCTATTTGTGCTAATAAATTTTATAAAAAAAAAAGAAAGAAAAAACTTATCGGCCCTTATGTTATTTATGTCGATAAATTTTATAAAAAAATAAATAAAAATAATAATAATTATAAGCCAACATCGAAATATTTTTATTATTTTTTTCGTACTTCTTTCGTATACAACATACATTCGCCGCATTATCTGTAAGTTGACCAAACATTTCTCTTTGCTGATTATATATTCAAAGTAGTTCTCATAGAAGTACCTATAGAAGTAAATGATCTTTTACGTGTCACTATTTTATTTGTAACAGTTTAAAGACGATTTCTCGGTAAGAAAAGAGTTTTTAGATATTTGTTATGGTGATTATAATTTATAAGATTATATTTTAATGAGAATAATTTTAATTATAATCACACATTAAATTCACCAAGTAAAAAAAAAATAAATTCAAGTTGCTTATATTTATATAACCATTTTCATTTAATTAAAACTTTTTATTTATATAATTATTCAAGTGATAGATAAATAAATTAAATAATATAATAATATATAATTAAATATTTATATAAAATTTCTTTACACTGAACGTGTATAATTGAGGGACAATTGGAAAATTGGGCATAAACATAACTTAATGTAAATATACTCCCAAATGGATGAGATATAATCTATATTCTATATTATATATTATCTACCGTGTTTTTTCCCCCTAATTTTCGATCATATTATATTATTTTTTTTATCTATCCTAATTCCCTTCCCAAAAAAGCTACTTCTTTTCTGATTTACTTGATAAAAATATTTTTCTTTCTTTTCATTATTTACTGTTTTTTTCTTTCTTTCTCATCATCAATTTTTTCTTCCTTTCTTTTTTTCTTTTTTTTAGGCTATCTTTCATCATTTTTTTCATTTCTATATTCTTTATCCATCTTTTTTTTTTAATCCTTACTTTTTGTTTCTTATATCTCATTACTAACTAAAATTTTTTTCTCTACTTGTTTCTCGTGATTCCCTTCCTTTTTACGTTTTTCACCGCAAAAAAAAAAAGAGAAAAAAGGGTAAAATGCAGAGAAACGGAAAAATTGTACCGCTTTGTTGTTGTCATTGTTTTTTTTTTTTTTTGTAAATAAATTTTTGTGTGTGAAAACGAGCTCAATCAAGTCTTCTATTTATTATAAAAGAAAAGATTTTGACATTTGAGAAAGAGAAATATAATTTTATATTTTTATTAGATTTTGTAATTCCATAATTTTTTATAATTTTATTTTTATTATATTTTTACTTATAGTTAGAACTTTATTATTTATTATATATGAAAAAATATATATATTTTATATAATCTATCAAATCTACATTCCACGTAGAATGTTTCTCACTTGAATTTTCTCTATGGTCCCATCATATTACTTCCTTAAAATATTTAGATATAGTGATTAAAATCGTAAACTTGTATTTCTCTTATTTTTTACTTAAACTCTTTAATCCGAATTAATAACTTGACATTCTTGGCGGTAAGTCATTCTCTTTACATTTAATGTATCTATTTTTTATTTCTTTCATGCCACATTTTTTAATTTATTTTCTCTTTCAGTATTTTTTATTATCCATTTCCTTTCTTATTCCCTTATTTTTGAAATTTTTTATCATAATTTTATTATTTCTAACTAATGGAGCAATTGAATTATTTTTTATTGTAGTAATATTTTTCAGTATATTTTTCTTTAATCTCTCATCTCCCTTATATATTGGCAATATTTTCAGCTAACGAAATTGTAGATTTTGATTTTATGTTTTTGAAATATGAAGTTTGGGTTAATCTTATACTGTATTAAATAATATTTTTTACTATTTCAAATAATTATAATTACAAGTAAAATAAATAATATTATTTAAATAGTGTTCATTAGAAACATGAAAATTTGATTGACTTGTTATTACTTAATTATTTAATTTTTTTTACTTTATTATATGCAATTATAATTTTATTAAATAATATTTATTATGTTTTATATATTTTATGATAATTATCTTTATTTTAACAAAATATAAAATTAACAAATATATAATACTTTCTTTGCTATATATTTTGATACTTTTTTCACTTATGTCACTTACCACAAAATATAATAATAAAATCCAATGAGGCCTAATATCTCATATCATGACTTGATTTTTTAATGCATAAGAAAGTTTTAATAGATAAGTTAATATAATAGTTCTTGCAACCATTAAAACAACTGATAAAGTAATAATATATTGTACTAATTTATCCTACCAAACCAAATGTAAAATATTTAACAAACCTTTAATTTTGATGCAGGCAATCCCCACACCTTAAATATTTATCAAGAACTTTCATATTTTTCATTTCCGTTGATATTCATTTGAGCGATCCAGAATTTATTTTATATTGCATACTGACATGATTTTTAAAAGGGGTTATAAAATGAAAGTATTTCTCAAATTCTAAATTTATCGTAACGCGAGCAAAGCACGGCTACTGCAACTAGTTGCATATATAAAACGCAACCTAAAACAGACTACCAAACAGCATTCCAAGTTACTCCCCATGGACATGGTTACTACAATTAGCACAAGAGATTGACATATACACAAACTCAAGGATTTACAGAAATACAAGGTGAGCAGAACTTTTGGATTACTCTAAGACCTAGGTTGGCGTCGAAGCAGGTGGTAAACATCGTACAAAGTGCAGGTCCAAGAATTTGAATGAACAAGAATCTGCAATATACTTTACATAGTTGACATCGGAGAGTGCTCGCAGCCAGCCAATTTTCAGATCAGATCATGAGTCAGATGCACCTAACAACACAAATATTACATCAAAACATATACAATAGCCACAAGGAGGCCACTACAGTACACCATTAGCATGTAGGTCGTTTACACTGTGCCAAACAAGTTACAAACTTCTCATATTTTGGAGGAAAGAGGAGAGAAAAAAAAAAAGAAAGGGGGGGGGGGGACCTTGACATTAATATAATACTAATTATATATCAATAATTTAAAAGTTTTTCCACTTGCAACATTACAAATTAGAAAAAAAAAAAAAAAAAACCCTAAGGTGAAAGTATTCATATAAAGACATACGATGTCCTCGTCAAAAAAAAAAAAAAAAGGGACATACGAAGTTTATAACATTTTTAACAAATATTGTAAGTGACGTAACGATAAACCATTTTCCTAAGTCGATACAACAGAAAAACCTAGAAACAAGTTTTTTCTCCATTCTGAATTAAACGTGAAGTTCAGACTGTCCCAGAGGAGGAGGAAGGAGGAGAAAAAGAGAGAGGGAGAGGAGGAGGAGGAGAGAAAAGAAGAGAAGAGAGAAGAGAGAAAAAAAAGAAGAGAGAGGGAGGAGAGAGAGAGGGGAGGGGGGGGAGAGGGGACTCAGCCTAGCAGAAAAGCACCATTGTAGCACCGGATGGACAACTTCCCAGCCAGCCCTCTCCCTTACTCCTCAAATGTCCTAGCAAGACCTACAACCACAGCTATTATAAAACGTTTCCATATTGTTTTCAACTCCTTTCAGTCTAGTTACTTTCTTTTCTCTCGGCACCATGTTGGAGCAGGCATCCACGACAATCATAAGCATAAGAAAAAAAGAATAGCGGAAAAAGTTATAAGGTTCTCTAACCTTATTCAGCATTTTGCGTCTGGTCATGCTCAATAAATTCTAGTGCATCGTCCTTAGATACAACATTAACACGGCTGACCCTGTTTTTATGCGTCACTCCATATATCTTGTCAGCAACTTTCACAAGCTCTGGGCGGAATGTCGTTGTGATAAATTGTGTGTTTGATATGTCGGCCAGACGCCGGATCATATCTACAGAAGTTAAGAATCCCAACACAAGCAGTATAAAAGGAAATCTCGATATCACTCAGAATATGATAAGCATAAATAACTTTTCAATTTAAATATCACCAAAATCCATATCTGAATCTAAATATTTCCCAACTCTCTCCCTCAAAGCATAGAGATTGCAAGTACGGATAAACGTAAGCTTTATGTATCTTCAATAAAAGAATTTTTTTTTTTTTAAAAAAAAATGTATCTTACAAAGTGGTAAACCCTCAACAAGAGAACAAGACTGAAGCAAGAATATACTTCTCCCAATGAAAGATGCAACATTGGCTGCTGAAACTCTATTGAAATTATATATCTCATGCAAAACTGTCTATTTGCATGAGCATGTGCCTGCATTCTCTCCTACTAGAAGCACTTAATGCAAGAAACTAACTCATACCATGACACTGAGGTATGTTTGACAGCAATACTTGAGGGAAAGAAAATAAAAATGAAGGTATGTCTCTACGCACTTTTGCTATGAACCTTAAATGAAACAAGAGCACGTGCTAAATCCGTTGGTATAAGAAAAGATCTTTGCATTATTGTGGATATCACAGAAAAATATTTAAGTTATTGGGTCACAGAGGATAGAAGTTTAGATTTAACAATTAAAAATGGGGGGAATGAGTGAAATCTGGAAAATGGACCACTTGGTAATAGAGATGCTCAATGGTAAGGAACCACATACCTAAGAGCTTTAAGCTTTTAGCAGGTAGCAACGAGATGACTTTTATATATGCACTAAATTTTATCAAATGGCAGATGCAGTACAAGTGATGGAAGAAATACACGCAACCAGTTATTTGGCATGACAAGAAGATAGCAAGCATAATAAAATGGATACTTCCAACAGCAGTTCTGTACTGTGGATCCAGAGCCGCATCAATCTCATCAAATAGATAAAAGGGAGCCGGATCACAACGCTGTATGGCAAAGATAAGCGTAAGGGCAACAACAGTTTTTTGACCCCCAGACAACTGCTTCATAGACTGTGTCTCTCCTTGTCCAGTAAAAGAGACCTGCAAGGAATAAACATGCCAGGAATGTCAGACATAATGATACAATTAAATTGTATAGTAGAAAAGCACACCACCAGGTTTGACTTGGAGCAATACTAGACCAACTGAAGAAGCCTGCCTCTCCCAACAAAATGTGGCAGAGAGAAAAAACATGCTCAGGCTACGCGGCTTACAATCAAGCTAAGGGTCAGAGAAGAAGACACGGCCATTTCAATGAAAGATGCTTTGTCAGATGATACAAATTTTTGCTTTCATTTGTGCCAGGTAATCAATGCTACTGTCTAAATAGCAACCAGAAAATGAAAAAAAGGAAGATATACGTCTAAATATGATCATATGAATAACAATATTTGCTACAGCATGCCATTTTCTTTGAATATTTTAACAAACAAAACAAAACAAAACCTCAAGCATTCTGGCATAAACATTACATCAAAAGCAAAACGGCACAGCAGGAATACACTTGCCTTCACTTTCAC
Organism: Pterocarpus santalinus; assembly: GCA_031439595.1. Lineage (NCBI taxonomy): Eukaryota > Viridiplantae > Streptophyta > Magnoliopsida > Fabales > Fabaceae > Pterocarpus > Pterocarpus santalinus. The sequence continues at coordinate 5,284,955 of CM062527.1, forward strand.
TCCAATGTACTTTTCTACTCTCCCCTCTGGATTCGCTTCTCGAGGACCATCCTCATCTTGATCATCATCATCATGATCACCATCCTGAGGGAAAAGAATCAGAATACAAAATATCAATTACATATCAATAAAAATATCCTAAATAGAAAAATAACTTCTATCAAGATTCCTCAGTCCTCACAAATTTTGCAAATACAATGCAAAATAAATTGATAATCCAGCACCATATAAAAACAGGAGTAAGAAATCGCTTTGTAAACATGAATAAATTAAAAATGTTAACTATTTTAAAGCACAAAACCTAGATAACATGCTGGAAAGCAACCTAGATAACATGCTGGAAAGCAACCTAGATACCACACTGGAAAGCACCATCTTTTTCAGCCAACGCAATCACAAGAACGGAACAGAGAAGCCAAGATATTATTTAACCATCACAAACCTTCTTTTTCATCATAACCAGATGACCATGGCCCCCATGTACAAGTTCAGAAAATACTTCTCGAAAATGCCTAGCAACACCTTTGAAAGTGCGTTCTATTGATTCATCCTTCCGTTGATCAAGTACTGATATTAGCTCTCTAATTTTCTGCAATTACTCAGTGACAGTGACAGAGAATTTGAACTAGTTAGTGATGTTGGTTGGATACACCATTGTCATGAACGCAAAAGCTGGCATTGTATCAATTTTACAGTCAAAAGGAAGCTAAATACCAGAATACACCTTGATACTCCATTACACACATCAGAAAATGAAAACTCAACACAATAACAACTATTTTTTTTTTGAAAAAAAAAAAAGGTTATTCCATATATAGGCGAGTGGTTAACAACACCTGCTTCAAGAACAAATCAAAATAACATCAACACTCAGAAGCCATGAAAGAGTGCAGAAGCAGCAATGTATATTGACAATTTAGCTGTCAAAAGATTTTTTTTCTTTAAAAGCAATTTTAAAGAACCATCTCAACCAAAGGCCCAGATAATTACCTCATCTCCTGCATCAAGTTCAGCTTGCCTTTTCTGAAGTTCTTCTCGTTGTTCTGTAAAATTTATATACTGGTCAAGTGCTTTCTTGTTTACATGACTGAACTGCTGCAGTTGATCATTGCACCTGTGCAACATTTTATGTAAATCTTTGATGTTCCTCCTTTTGTACCTAGCATTCCCAATAACAAAAAGAAAGGGGTTAAATAAAGTTAGCTAAAACCAAACTAGAGAAAATGGCAAATTGCAAGGCGGCAAGCTATAACTGCAACAGCACATATCTTCTGAATCATTTAAAATATCATGGCATGGTAAAAATCAAATTCATCCTATATATATTAAGGAAATCCATGCATAATAAAGTGTTGTAGACAAAAAAACTAAGGATTGTATGTTATTGGTCATTTGCTTGGACAATAAATTCAGTCTGCACGACTGCACAAGTTAGCAATGCAATATAGAAAGCCCATGGAGTGAGAACAAACAAATATTTTATGAAAATGTACCTGTTAAGATATAAAACCATTTATGCATCTCGACCTAACGGCTTAAAATTGTGGGTGAGTCAGTTCATGACAGTCCCATTGCAGAAGCTTGGAATTTATGAGAAAAGCTTAAGGCTTATTTAAGATGCGGATGCTAACAATTTGTTGTCAGAAAATATTTTCGTTTTTCCTTTCGTTAAATGTTGCTAATTGTAAGTTTACAGAATTACTGAAAATGTATATAAACAGAAATGAGTGCTTTAGTGCTTCCATATAATTTAACTGTCATTTCTTATCATTCTAGAATATCTTTTAGCTTTCTTTTCTGTCTAAAAAAATTCATCTTCTGCCCCAAAAATTAGAAAGGAAAATTTAAGCAGCAAGAAAAGCCTTACGTCTCAAAAGCATCTGATGTCAATGGGCCCAGTTCCCTTATTTTCTTGGTATATTCCTCTTCTTTAGCAGTATATATATTTTTTTTACTCAGCAATTGCTCTAATTCTTTTGCTTCTTCCTGAAGTTTTCTTTCATACTCGTCCTCCAAGGACTGCAGCCAAAAGTCATCATCAACGATGAAGCAAAAAACAAATATAACTGGCAAACAGTCTATAAGAGTACTACCTTCAACTTATTCATTTCATCTTTGATCTTTTTAATTTGCCTTGTCCGATCATTTATACTTTCAGAGACCCCTGAGAAAGATAATTTGGTCAACCAAGGAATTATAATTTGCTCTTCAAAGCATCGATAAAAGACAAGATAGACTGAAAGTCTCACTTCTAAGCTGCTCTGTTGCATCATCAACTAATAATTTAGCATCGCTAAGTTCCTGCCCCTTCAATTCAGCATCTACAACCAAAGAGTCGCCATCAACAGATGATATTACAGCTTCCAACTCTTGCTTTCTTCTCCTCAGGTTAGTTGTTAGATTAGTTTCCAGCTCTGCTTTCCGTGCTTCAGTCTGTAAAACTGAAGTTAAAATAAGGACACTAGCCCTATGAATACTATGAAAACCAATACAATTCATTCAATAACCTCAATGCGATCAGTCTTGCATGCAACAAGCTTCTCTTTAAGTTCTTTGATTTCAGGGTTCAAATCTGACAAAAGCTTTTTTTCCTCTGGTGTTAAATGATCAATTAGCTCTGTGCCCATCTCAGCTGTTTTCATTGCCATACTAGCCTTAAGCTGTTCAATCTGATTCTGGACATCCACAAGTGATTTTTCCTACAAGCAGTTAAGGAAAAGCTGAACTGCTGAAAAATAATTAACAATAAAAAATTCCACAAGCAACTACCAAGAGAAAAGAATCTCCCATTGGATCATTATGTATAATCTAGAAATCCAATAACACCTTTTTTGCAAGTGCCTTAGAAATCAATTGCTTTTGCTTGTTAGCATTAGCAATGTCCTGCTTAAGCTGTTCCATTTCCGATTTGTCATGAGCACGCTCAGCATCAATCTTCTGCTGCTCAGCAACAAGTTCAGTGATCTTTTGGTCTATCTGTGAGGTTAGTTCAGTGGAAACAAAACTATTGGAAATTTGGAACAAATGGTATCAAGAGAAAGAATAGCGTAGGCATCAGAAAAGTCATTCAAAAAAAAAACAGAGGCTCCATTATAAAAGTTTCAACATAAGAAGAAGCAATGAATAATCTAAAGCAAGATCAATCATCGATAAATGACCAAAAAAACAACACATAAAAAAAGATGCCACAAGGTGATAGAATTCAAAAGAATCACTGAAATTCAGTGAAGGCTTAACGAACCAATCAAGTTCAGTGACACAAGTTGTGTCCAACTATCCACGGAACAAAATCCAGGTAGAGCCTCTTATTTTGTTCAACTTAGCTTGACAGAGATCTAATAATACAATTTTATGAAGCAATGCACCTTAATCGACTAAAACATTATTCTAAGACAGCAACGTGAATACTTGAAAGAAACCAGAAAAAGTAAATGGCAAACGATGAATATTACTGCTTGTAAAGGTGCAGTTAACCAAAGAAGAGTTAATGAGTTAGACAAACCCATAATGAAAACTCAGAATGAGGCCCATAGTCCATCTATGCTGGTGAAAATATGCATTATAACATAACATGAATAAAAGTAGAACCAAAAAAAAAAACATAACTGAATAAATCAAAAGCAAATATAAGATATGACCTGTAGGGATGCACTAACAAATGCTTTCCTGTCTCCTCACCCCTTGCAGCTATTTTTCAATCATTTGATCAGGTGATTCAAGTCATAATCTGGATTTACTTTTTTCAATTTCCTCACTTATTTTTCTATGCCTTTTAGAAAGCATGAGTTCTGACCAAAACAACAGAAAAGAAAAGGAAAGAAATTGGAAAGTACAAAAAGAATGTTTTATTTATCAAAAGAGTTACACTATAAATATAAAAAGGATATCTTGCAGCTTAGATCTAACATTCGTCAATTCCTCCTCTCTCATGTGAATATTGTCTTCATTCTGCTTAATGATATTCATAAACTTCAATTTTGATCGTCTGTGATCATAAAATCCTCCAGTCATACTACCTTTCTTGCTTACTTGATCACCTGTAATGAGATAGAAAACTTGTCAAGGCAAAACATATGACCAGACCAGATCATGTAGACAAACAGTGTAGAGAATTTCTAAGCCAACCTTCCAGTGTTATGCAATCAAGACCATCATTCCGAGCAACCCTTGAAGCCACATCCAAATTCTTGCAGATAACTGTTCTAGCAAATACCTAAGAAATATCAGAAGCAACGTTAAGGGACATCAATCCATATAATTAAGAGGATACTATCACCAGATAGACAAAAACCTTAGACTTACAACTATTTAAGCAAATAGCACCTAAAGATATAGCAAACATGCGTAAATAAAAGATAACATCTATGTAGAAGCTAACCTGACCGAATGCGGGAGTATAATCATGTTTAAAATTCAATTTCTTTAGAAGAGGAATGACATCAGAACTTTGTGGATAAGTGATGCGTGGTGCCCTCACTCTGTTAAGTGGAATAAAAGTAACTCGTCCACCTTTCTGTGAATTAAGATGTCTAATTATCTGGGTTGACGTGTCATCATTTTCAACAACCACATGAAATAAGCTGTTTAAAAAAATGTTAAATAAAAAAAGTTAAAAACATTAAATTAAATGCATAAAAAAATTGAAACCAGTAAAGAGATCGGCCTAAGAACACTGCCTAGAGCTAAAAGAAGACGGAACATGTTCAAGCTATGCATGTTCCAATGCAAAATCCCCCCAACCAAAAGAACGAAGAGAAAATACACTCTATAAATGCTACATGTTGTGAAGCCTATATATTAAAAGAAATATCAGGGAGAAATGACCTGTTTCCTGCAGTAACTTCAACTGCAGTGAAAAATTTTTCATCACAATTCAGCAACTCAATAATTGGACCATAAACACCAGAAATTTTATACTCCCTGCAGATCTTCCGAACTGAATTCAACCCTCTTCTCACATCCTGAACATTAAAAGAGTGTCAAGCATGGTGATTTATAAAAATGCCAACATTTCTCCAGAATAAGTTTATCGAAAAATCATCATGAACGATCATCCCTGAACTAGACAGATAACAGAATCTTCCCCTCTCTTCCCAGATGCTAAGTACTCTCCATTGTTCAATATAAGATTGAATTAAAAAAATTAAACACAGATGCAAATATCATATATCATTGCAGAGGATTTATGCCTTCGCTTGATCAACACCCTATAATTTCATATACATAACCAGAAAGGAGTAATCACATCCGTAACTAACATCAATGACACGTTCTTGATTACTTCCCCTTTCTATTTCTAAAACTCATTACTTGATAGTTTTGTTTTAGTACTGTATAACCTAAATGGCAGTGACTACTGAACTCATTTACCAAATCAAAAAAGTTCCACCACCACAGAACAGAATCCCTTAATACTTTTCTATCTTCAGGTTACATATCATTTCTGGAAGGAAAGCATTGCTGCAGTGTATATGGCATAGAAAGTTTGAAAAATTCACAAAAGAGAAAGCGTAAGATTTTAGAGTGACACAGATTTGCATAAGTGGTAACACTTTCAGGCGGGGTCTGAGTAAGTTATCAAAATTCCTACATCAAACAAGCACATAAATACCAACACACGTAGTGAAAGATGCAAAATCTCAGACTTACCGTGACAATGATTACTGAGAATCTAAGTATTGAGAAATAAGATGCTAAAGAAGCTAGAAAGAGGAATCACTCACACCAGGAATTGCGTGATCAAGGCTCTTTTCAGCCTTCTCGACTTCAGCTCTCAGCTTATCAATTTCAGCAGTAAGTTCATTCTCTTTGCCCCATAAGGACCTACAAGATAACAATTTAAAATCATAAGCAATATTTTCTTGACTCTGTAAAGTAAGAAATAGTAAAACTGTCACTCTCTTCTGCTTTTGCTAAGGAGGACACAACATCCCCCACTTTCTTTATATTCTTTCTTTCTTCTCTCTAATAATATTTTTTCCTTTATCCAGAAAAATATAAAGAATGCAAGAAAAGATACACATACTTCCTCTCGTCATGCAACTTATCTCTTTGAACTTTATGATTATTAAACCCTTCCCTTGACTGAGCAATGCGAGATTCCAGTTTAGTAATCTCAGATCTACGTTTCTCAATGGTCTCATCACAGTCATGCAGTTCACCATTAAGCCGCTCAATTTCCTCCATGAGCTTTTTTTCCTATGTCCCAAAAACAGCAATAAAAAAAAATAGAAGAAAGATCATCAACAACATGATGAAAAGTAGACACCATAGTTCATTTGAAATTAATGGAAATCCAGGTTAACAGCCTGATAAAAAGTAGGAACCTTAATGTATTTAAAATAAAAAGTATTTATGCCAGAATTTATTATAGCTCAGAAAGATAAATGAACACTTACCTGCCCTGTGTTTGAGGAAAGCACCCGTTCAAGATCTTCAATCTCCTTACGAAGCCACTTGTCACGAGCAGCTTTACTCGAAAACTGGGTTGCACGTCCTTGTTTTTGGTAAAGTATACTGAGTTTCTTCTCACGCTCCATTATGCTGATTTATAATAAAATATTTATTTATTTGGGAGAAGAACATATTAGGATATTTGGATATTCTCTACAAATACAACAAAGAAGCCTTGTCCCACTAGGTGGGATTGGCTATGGATATTCTCTACAAATGATAAAGTAAATTTCACCATGTCAACTACATGCTCATGCACAAACAAGCGGCAAATATATAAAATTATATTTTAAGACTAGTGAAAAGCTGTACAAAAATGAGAAGGACAAATGGTGTTTCACTATCCTGCATCACAACTGGTCTAAATTTTAATGTTTAAAGATAAAAAATAAAAACAGGGCAAAATTGACCTTCGTAATAGACTCAAGTTAAAACATATGATCATGTCAAAAAGTCTAAATATGCACATTGGGAGAGCTACATACAGTCTACATTATTAGGCAACCACAACTATAGCATACCGCTTGGTAATGTCTTTTTCTTCCATAACTTGACTGTCATATTTAGGACTGATTTTGTCCAGTTCATCCATTGATTCTTGAATTTCTTTCTCAAGTATCTCCAGTTGTCTTGCAGCATCTTCCTGAAAGCATGTAGGTGAAAACGGATCCCGTACAAAACCATCCCATCCATAACAACTCATAAGAGGATTCATCATAATAGTACCTTCGCTCGGATATTTCCAGAGATCTTCTCTTGTAGGTCCTTGACATCAAGCTCAAGCTCTGTGTGCCTCTTTAAAGCCTCTGTTCGTCGCTTTTCTATAACTTCTTTCTCTTTGTTAAAGTTTTGAAGTTCTTTGTTAACATCTTTCAATGTATTCTCTAGATCTTTGGATTTCTCATGTGCATCAAGCACATCATTATACTTCTTTGCCGATGTTTCAGAAACCCTGGCTCGAGCTTCTTCTATCTAAAACAAAGTGACAATCATTCAACTACAGGCATCAGAATCCAACATTTTAAAATTCTAAATGGTTACAAGTGAAATGGAAACTTAAAAAATAACATAAAATAAAATCTAGAATAACATAATTTACATCCAATATTATGATTGACCTATAAACATCAACTTAGAAATTAGAGTGTTCGAGAAAAAACTGCAAATAATTGCATTGAGATATTTCATATCCAATATCTGACATTCAATATCATGCTTCCTGTAATTTTTTTACGGAAAGCAGCCACATCCACTATTATGATTGATCTAAATTAGGGTATTCAAATAAAAACTTCAAATACTTGCATTGAGTAGATATTTGATATCCAATATTTGACATTCAGTATTATGCTTGCTGCATTTTTCCAAGGAAAGCAGCCACATCATAAGATGAACTTTGCAAGAAACTATGCAAGATTTTGTAATATAAAATTTGAGTTATTTATGCTAATGATATTTTTATAGAAATAGTAGGGTTAGGAATCTAGCAAAGAAAGAAAAATCCATATCATAAATAAATATTCATTCGTTCTTTGACAGACCCTTAGGAAGTCCAAAGCACCCTCTAAGGTCAAGTTTTCTTTCGCCTTACATGCATGCAATTTTTTGCTCCAAATTTGTAAATGGGTGTACCATTCATTTTAGTGTCCATCAGCTAATTACATTTCATACAGACTTTATGGTGTTTTTAGTCAAATGGGAGTGCATTCACAGAGTTTGAAGCATTTCCTGTTGATTAAAATCAGAAGCTTTTGTAAAGGAGAATCTCTTGTCCTCCCTTCTTGTATCATTCTTCTCTTCTTCTCAATAATATTCTTCTTTTATCCAAAAAAAAAGATCAAAAGATTTGGCAGGAGTACAGAGTGCAGAGTGTTAAGGCATCTTACTTCATATGCTATTAGATAATGTCTTTGCTAAGTGCAGAATGCTAGAAGTTTTTGGGAGTGTTAAATATAAAATCATCCATATTCCTTTACCTAACTGTTTAAGATTTAAGAGAGATAGTTCATGATATAGTATCAAAGCCTCTATGACCAAGTGGCTAGAGCTCAATCCTTATTGCTTCCATTCTTCTAAATAAATGTTAAATTTCAGCACAAGGTAAAGGCAGGTCTGTGCATTGTCTATGCTCCAGGTCTGGTAGGCTATTGCATGAGAAGGCATGTTAACTATAAAACCATTTATGTTCCTCTACCAATTAGCTTAAGCTTTTAGGAGAAATGATTCATAATAAGGACAAACCCTAACACTAAAACTTGCTTCTTGGCAAAATGATTATGTTCAAGAATCCCATCATCAAGTAAAAGTAACTCCAGTTGATAGAGCATAACAAGAAATCGCGGCAAAAATTATAGATGCAGTAAAATTTAACATAGATAACCTCCAAAAGTTTCTGCTGAGCATCTAGAACTTCTTTGCTATAAATAGCATATTCCAAGGATTTTCTCTGCTTGTCAAGCTGCTGATATTTTCTTAGTTCCTCTTTCTCCTCGTCTAGTTCCTTCAACCTCTCATCTAAATACTGTACAACTTGGATTATTTGCTTTCTCTTGTTACCTGTCAAACAGGAAAATGCATGATGATAACAACTCAATAAAAAGAATAATGAACAATATAAATCATAAGCTTAAAAAATAAATAAATTTTGAGACTACTTGCCAGTTTCCTGCATTATTTTCAAACTTTCACGACGCCTCTCCTCATAAACTCTAGTACCACCTATTTCTTTCAGTAAATCCAGTCGTTCTGAGTCTTTCATCAGGGTTAGTGATGCTATCTATGCAACAGTAAGAAGGGAACAATTTAGCAATGTAGCTTGAAGTTTATCATTTCTTTATAGAAGAATTTTATTAAAATCCAAAACAAGTTTAAGCGCCATCACCATGCTCCAATACCTTTCCTTGTTGCACAACATAGTAAGGATTTGAGCGAGAGAATCCAGCACTTTCCAGTAAATTCATCACTTCAGTTTTTCTGCAGATCATTTATCATCTTTCTTTAGGGGCCTAAAGAAATACTCATTGGACTAAGCAGCATAAAATGAAATATGTTGTTTTTTAAAAATGAATATCTAGTATATGCTCTAACAAGTTAATCTATTATACTCACGTTATGTGTTTTCCATCTAGAAAATACTCATCCTTTTTCAAACCAATAGTCCGGCGCAAGCGCACTTCCTCCTTGTCAACCTATTTAGAAGGACAGATAGATGCCAAGATAATGCACAGACAAGAATATACCAAATAAGTGGTTATAAAAAAAAAAAATCCCTTGAGCCTTAAGCAATTCTGAAGCAATGTAAACATTACACCACCAAGCAATAACACCAAGATTTCCACAATGACTAAAATTTTTCAAATATAACAACCTTATGAAAACGACATTGTAGTTAAAAGAATCCTGTGAAATCAACACTCTGACCAACCCAGAATACCTCATCAATCAAATGACTTCAGAGCAAGCAGAAAGTATTCAACAATAGAATCCCAAAGACTAATGCCAAAGACATTCAAAAAAGGAAATGCAAATAACTTCATTCAACATGGAAACCAAATAACTCAAAAATGGCATTGGAGAGAAAGAAACTATACTCGTCTAATAATCACAAGTCTTCATGAAGCTAAATTCAAAATATTTTTGTGATTAGACTCATAGACTCATTTGCCATATATGGATTAAGCAGCATAACCCATGTATACATTAATTACATGTGAACAGATAAATATCCAACCAACCACCACAGTTAAAAAAAATTAAGAATGATAAGTAAAAAATAGTCAAAAGGTGACTTGTTAGCAGAATCCATGTGAATATGTTCAATAACAGCCTCTAGATAATTTATCTTTTGATTAAAAAACAGAAGTATCAAATAAAGCTATATTTCCATCACCATGGCAATCACACAATTTCTTGAAAACTTTTCAGACAACAAAAGAAAAAAATAATGTTTATAATTTCTTCCCTTCTCCTTAATAATATTCTTTTATCAGAGGGGGGAAAACCTATAAGGAAATTTGTGCAAGTGATTAAATAAATATTCCGAGAATGTAAATAAATCAAAGGAAGTTTAAACAATGTAGAAAATTATCCTCCTCCTACCCCTCACTGGAAAAGAAATTATTACTCAAAATGAACGTTACCGGGATACGATTGTCTGAATTATCAAACACAATCTCCACAAATGCAGATACAACCTGGTGTCCAGCACCTTCCTGTGCAGCAAATAATTCATTTAAGCATAATCAGATTCTAAAATTGATTAGTATAGATAAGAACCAGAGGTTGAAATGAAATATATATGCACTGTGACATACATGGAGTAGTGAATGCCGATCCTCACTGCGTAGGTTCTGATAGAGATCACTCAACACAAAACGAATCGCTAGATACAAAAGAAAAAGTTTTTTTTTTTTTAAAAAAAAAAAAAGAGTAGCAAATCAAATGGCAGAGATCCAATTTCAGTTACATCCCAAAGAATAAATCCCAGTCACCTAAATAAAGTGATAGAGGCAAAAGAATGATGATCTTCTTACCATGGAAAAAGTTTGACTTCCCAGATCCATTTGCACCAACTGCAAAAATAAATAAATAAATAAGATATTATTAATGTTACCAACCAATATCGTCAAAATACATTGATCTTGATAGAAAGGTTGAAACTGATCTTTTAAACAACTTGACATTAAATAATGAAGAAAAGAAGGGCGCATCAGAGTATAAAGAAGTAGTGAAATGAAAAGAATGAAGTAAGCAAAAAATGGACAGCTGCCAAAACAATTGATACAGCCTTTAGCTTGATGTGAGAACATACGCACTGGCAAAGCAATCAAGTCCAGCAAGATCATGCAATGGTTTTCAGTTTCACAATTAAATTATGTTTTAAGTCTCTCTGACTCTTTTCATTTTCTTTTTGACATGTAGCACAGTTGAACTCACTTCTGTTCCTACTCCTCTCTATAATAAATTATTTTGTAATTCAAAAAAAAATTATAGAGGAACTCGGGATCTTGGAGTTGGAGTCTATTCTTTGTTTGCTTAATTTGATTCATGCTTAATCTTCAATGGCTAGAAATAAAACGATTTGAACCTTTGATTTGACTCGTTTTTATTCTTATTCTAAATCCTACTGGATTTAACAAGAAGAGCAGTGCTTTATGGAAATGTGCAGTTTCTCAGCTATTCGGCATTATGATTGGGGATAAATACAAGGATTTTCAAGAATAAATATGTGCTATCCCTTATATGGGACAGCTTGTCTAGGCTTCTTTATGGTGTTCAGATAATTGGTTGTTGCTGATGGCTCTCTTTGTCATGCAGTGGGATTGACAGGCTTTGCTTTCTTAATGAATTTTTCTGTTTTTCCACCGTTCTATTTTCTCCTAACCATAGTTGTCATATTGTGTATTGTAACATGCATCAATTTTCTAAAGTTTACATATTGGAAGCTCATAACATAGCATAACAAGCACCATAAGATATTTTATTACACATAAAACATAATACATCATTATAAAACATTTACTGTATAATTATAAACTAAAGACATAAAATGATAAAAAATGAAAATAATATAAGTCCCCATCCCAAATGTATATCAAAAGATGAATAAATATATAAGTCTTCACTGCTCTCCAATAGTGTTTGGAGTTTTGACTCATGAGACCCTTCAACAGTTCCTTTGTTTTTTATTCTTTATCTGAGTTTAAAGAATTCTAATGGGTATGACTCTTCATTTTTCCTTTTTTTTTTCTTTTTTTCATGATACTCTGTTTTGATTTTAAAAGTTTAAATTTCCTGAATTTTCACTCATTGAATTCTGCTAAAATCCAAAAAAATTGCTACTACTCTATTACAAACGATAAAAGTGATACTCAAGCGATATTAATGATGCTGATGCAATATTTACTAATATTACAATTCTGGAACTGATTATAAAAAAAACCTTAAATTTGCCATATATATTGTATATCCTGCAAATATTAACAGCTATGCTCCGAACCAAAAGCTATCCCTTACCCTCTGCTTTTGTATTTCTCTTTCTCATGAAGTTTTCTTCTATCCAAAAAAGAGAAAGAAAGAAAGGACTACAAAATAAGATCATAGAAAACACTTCCCATCTCATCATAGGCAATACCATATGTCTGTTTGCAATTGTTTATAAATACAACTTAAAACTTTAACTATTAATTGTGACGATACTACTTTGTTCTCACATTGTTCTGCTGTTGTTTCTTTATGGCACTCCTTATTTGATATCTATTTGCAATGAATGTTGGGTGCGTCCTAGCTCCTTGGACCAGTTCTTCAGGGTTAGCTTCCATGGTTTTAAGAAATGAAAAGAGGCTAAACTTTCATGGCAATGTGCAATCTATGCTACAATATGAAGTATTTGGCAAGAGAAAAACTCACATATCTCTAAAGAGATTCCTGTGATAGATCACTTGATCTGGGATAAGATTCAGTGGCTTGCATCTATTTGGTGCAAATCTTACATCCTTTCTAAGGGGTTTCTCTAAAAGACATCTTGAGGGATTGGAAAGCTTTGATACATTGATATTTTTTCCCCCTTTTTTTACCTGTCTGGTTTTTATTCTTGTTTTATCCTCCTCGCTTTTTGTAGCCCTATCGATTCGTCTCAATAAAAATCTTTTTCTATTAAAAAAAAAATTATTATGATGCTACTAATAGATTTTCACAGACACTAATGTCTACATCTATGTAGTCTACCAGTCAATGAAAATACTTCTACAAAAGAAAAGTTGACAAAATAGTTTATTTCATGTTGCCTCAAATTGTACTTTCTTGAGCTGCCATTGCAACATATCATGAATGATGTAACCAATAGTTTGTTGGTTTCATGTTTAGAAACCCAAAGTCAAAAGCTACAAGAGAGAAGTTTTTACCCAACCCATGGTTTACGGTTTCCAAACAAGAAACCAAACATGCTAATCGTGCATTTCAAAGGATTTTCCTGAATAAATAGAAGAAAGCATCTAAAAGGTTTTCAGTGAAATTATTACCAACACAATTAACTTTAGGACTGAAAGGCTCCGTGGCAATTTGCTCTTTGTAACTCTTAAAACCTTCAATCACAACCTAGAAAATACCCCACAAACACATCAAACTTCCATTTGACAAGGAACCAACTCCAACCAGAGAAATTATATAGGACGTCCAGAAGAGGGACAGCCTTTGTAGCACGAAAATGTAATTTTAACCAAATCTACCAATTTAGATTGCAGCAAAAGTAATAAATAATTCACATCAAAGGGAAATTACCTGCTTAATGTACATGTTGAAACTGACATACCCCGTACCTACGAGAATTCAACAAACAATCCATAAGCATCTATCACACTAGAAACACAGGCCACAGCAGCAGTGTACACGTAAAACAGAGAAAAGTTACCATCACAACAGAATTAAAAAATCACTTCCTTCATAGTCAACATTCACAGAACCAAGCGAAGCTAACCCCTAACACTTCACTAAACCAATTGCAAAAATCAGAAACGAAAACACCAAATTCCCAATCCTAGCTCTAAAGCATTATCAATAACCACAGAGAAGCTAGCAACAACAAAAACCAGCAATTTTGACTTCCAAACCAGAAACCAAATCTCGAAATCCAGCTCGAAATCACAGCGTGAAGTGTTCATTTACGTTTCAGCATCGAAATCAAGCACCAGCAGCAAGAAATTCAAAAAATATTTACCTCATGAACCATTTTTAGGGTTTCAAAAATTTTTCAGAAATTGAAAATGAAAAAAGAAAGGTCAAAGGGCAAAAGATTAAGGAGAAGAATAAGCATGTGTTGAAATTGTTGTAGTTTATGGTTGGAAACTGAGTTGGAGAGTTGCAGAGAGTGTACCTGAGACACGGAGAAGGTGCAGTGAACAGTGAAGCAACCAAGTTGCAGCTGACGCTTTTTCTTATTCGTTTTTGTTTCTTAGACTCTCGGGGTGCGACGGATAAGGAGTGCGCTACATTGGCGCACTTTAGCAGCGTGCGGTTCGAGCGGACGTGGAGCGAACGGGGAAAAAAGAAGCGGCAAAAGTTGGGAAATTTATTTTTTTGGGTTTTTTTAATTTGTTTTTCTTACAAAAAAAAATGGTCAGGTGTTACGTTACGCTATTCCTCCAGGATGGATATATATATATATATAACGAAAATATCGTTTTCTGAATGAGGAATATGACACGTGGAGATAAATTAGGGAGAAATAAGATTAAATTTAGAAAAATGATAATATAATATAATTTTGAAGAATTAAATTTTCATTAATTTATGATTCAATAAATTTAAATAAATCGAACTTAATTAGTCTAAAAGTCCAAGTAACTAACGTGAGTAATATCTTCGATTGATACTTAGAAAATGAATTCCTATCGTAAATTATACCCGAGATTATTCCAGTGCATTGTACGGATTTATTAGTTTTTCTAAAGAATTAATTTTAATAGCATATTTTTAAAAGAAATATATAATATAATGATAATTAAAAATTATATATAATAGTATATTAAAATTTTTAATTATTCTACACAATATTTTAGCATATCCATATATTTCTCATATTTTTAAAATAAGAACTTTCAACTCTTTTAATAAAGTTATTTTAGACAATTGTAATGCCATTTATAAATTATTGTCTAATAAATTGACTAATTAAAATTTAAGTTATAGAATATATGTTTTATATATATATATATATATATATATATATATATATATATATATATATATATCTATATATTTCACACAAAACATAAGATGTCAATTTTCTTATGCTACAATAATTTAATTTATTTTTTAATAAAATATTATAATAAAAATAATGTATTAATAAAATTTACACTCTAATTAAATATAAAATATAATTTAATATAAAAATAAAATAAATTTTTTATCATTAGTATTATATTCAATAAAACTTTTATAAATGTAAAGCTTGTTGTATCTAAGAAATTTATTTTAGTATTCGTCATCAAATAATTTATTTTAAATTTTATAATTAAATATTACTATTATTTGAGAATTTGAGTAGTCAAATATTTTTTACTACTATAAATACATGTTTTTTTTATATTAATGGCAATAAGATTTGAACTATTGATCTCATACATATTATTTAAATCCCTCATCAGTAAATCATTCCTAATAACTTAAATGCATATTAATTTTAATTGCATATTGTAACGAATGCAATGTTATAGTGAATTTTGTTTGATATACAAATAGATAGATATAGATAAATAGATACAAAATAGATAGATTGTAGATTATTTGTTAGTCAAATGCACTTCAACAGTCTCACTAACTAATGAATGTAAGTTATGCATAAGCCTCCACCCTTATTTAGCCAATGTGGCTAGATTAAAAATGTGCAGATCCCTAAATTTCATTCCTCCTACATCTTTGAACCGATATATTTATCTCAATTTTCTTCCAATGGTTCCTAATTTCTTACACAAAAATATAAGAATTCTTAGGTATGACATGAAATGTGTGGGAATGACTTGTACAACTGTTTTAATGAGAATCTCTTTGCCACCCATAAATAATATTTATTTAAATTAATTAATGTCAATAATAAATGAAACACTGTCAAAAAGATAATTTAAGTATAAAAATATCAATTAAATGAAAAATCAATTAATAAAACAATAAAATATTAAAAAAATATCAATAAAAAATGTTCTGGTAATGATGATTGGTTCTAATAAATTAAATGCGATTATTTAATTTAATTTTAGACAATATGGAAGAATAATATCAAAGTGAACCGTGCAAATTTTGGCATTTGATTTTTATCTTCTAGCTTACCAACAAGATGAGTAATTATGAAACAAAAAACAAATCAAGTAATTAAAATAAATCGGACACACTTAACTTCTTTATATGTAGAAAACTTTTATAAATATTAAATAACTTAATGTTTTAGTCGCAATACATTTATTTTAAAAATTTTAGGGTATTTGTAAAGTAATATATAATTTTAAATTATATAAGTGCCTTAATCACAGCCAATGCCAAAAAGAGTACACATAGAGAGAGAGATTGGGGGGGGGGGGGAGAGAGGTGCAGCTGCATTATATTGCAGTCATGCTAATCACTGCAAACGTGTCCATTAATCCGCATGCAATTGCGAAATAATTAAAAATTACAAGAGATCACCGCAACACAATGGTGATACAGTCATATCGAAATTGCATTGTTGCTTTGTCTGGCCGCATTTCAACTTGATCTGTACTTCTGTAGTGTTTCCAGTTTCAAATTCATCTTAAGCTGTTTAGACATTTCTCTATGGTGTCTTCTCGGCATGCGTGTTAGATTGCGTAATTAATAAATTGATTTTTTTATTGTTATATGTGAATAAAGAGACTAAAACTCAGGAGCCTTTATGTGTTGCATAAGCACACAAATTTCACACCATGCAAAAGTTGAATGGGTTTGAATTAGTTAGAGTACAGAGCTTCTCACTCTTCCTCAACTTTACCTACTAAATGAATGCATGTAAAAGTTGTACACATTGATTATTAATCGCAAGTGTCTCGGATTTGTGCTAATGTAAATATTGAATTACGATTTTGACTAAGTATATTCAAGTATAAAAGGAAATAACAAGAGTATATTAAAGAGTACATTCAACTGATACTAAGTAAAAATCGACCAAATATAATTATATTAAGTTTGGAAATTTAAATTTGAAAATATTAAAGTAAAAAAAATAAAAAATAAAAATAAAAAAGACACAAAGGTGGAGCATATGTGATGCTGCCTCTGGCCATGGCATTCACGTGCAAGTTGATCCCTAATTTTAATCAAAATCATCAAACTCGATCATTAGCTAATGACAATGTAATAATGACAATGTAGCCAGGAGATCAGATCTGGAGTAGATGTTGAAGCTCTGTTATTGTGTTGGCTTTTCTTACAGATACAAAAGAAAAGTTTTTCGCTCCAATGGCAGGCTAGCACAATAAAACAGGATTTAGTACAACGGAGTGCTTTGCATGTATAATTGTGTTTAAATTAAGAAGATACATATGCAACCTAAAAAAAAAAAAAAGCACCATACGATAAAGTTTAAAGGTAGGCAAGCAGGAATTTTTTTTTTTTTTTACCCTTATCTCTATTTTTTGTTTCTGCACGGAATATTTAATGCAGTAAAACACACCTCTATTTTTTTTTTTTTAATAGACAAAGTTTGGATTGAGAGGAAGAATTTCCTCTACCAAGATTAAGAGATACTTTTCGACTCATTAGATACTTACAAAAATATTTATAGATCACATATTAATACAAAAAATTTAATAATCCAACCAAAATTACAGCAATGCATCAACAGTAGGCAAACCAGTAAAACCAACCACCGTTAGCATAGAGTATTCTATTTTATCACCAAGTATCTTAAAAATCCCAACGTTTAAATAAAACTGATTTTTTTATTTTTTAAATTAATCTATTTTATTTTTTAAATTAATCTATTTCACTCAATTTTTAGTTTTTAAACTATAAATCAAGCTAAGTTTTTTATTATTTATATAGAAATATATATTTTTATAATATAATACAAACCATATTACTCATATTTTTCATAATTTGCCCACAAAGCCTATCTCACTCCATTTCTTTCTTCTTCACCCTCATTCATCTATGGTCGCTCTCAACGAGCAATCTTTGCCAATCATAACATGTTTGGTTGCCTTTATGAAAGCAACATAGATTGTCTCAAAAATCAATATGAGATTCAATCAAATAAGATAATGTTATGAGATCAAATAATTTAAAATTATATTACTAGTAATTTAGATAAATTAACCCATACCAAACATTCTCTAAGAGTATTATTCTACAACTCTCTAAAACAATTTTTCCTAATGGAATTGTTATTTTAATATTTTGCAACTGTACTTTTCATCATTATATATATATATATAAAGAATTATATTAAATTAACATTTTTTATGAATTATTTAAATCAAACAATGCACAAAGGAATTAAATTTAAACTTAAAAATAACATTACAAATAAAATATTTATATTAATTATAAATAAATATTTTTATTTTTATTATATATAACTACAATTCATAATAAATATTATTGTTACTGCACATATTAATAATTCATTTATATATTTTAATAATAAGTTTTTTTTTTCTATAGAATACTTATTTATATTAAATATTTTTTTGAAGTGAATACTTTTACTTATTAAATTTTTTATTATGTAATAATTATCTTAATGCCATTGTAATAAAATATAATAGTAGAAAAGTTATAAGGTTCTCTTTTTTGGTAATAAGGTTCTCTAACCTTATTGTTCGGCATTTTGCCTCCGGTCATGCCCAACAAATTCTAGTGCAGTGTCCTTGGATACAACATTGAAACGGCTGACCCCGTTTCTATAAGCGACTCCATATATCTTGTCAGCAACTTTCACAAGCTCTGGGCGAAATGATGTTGTGATAAATTGTGTGTTTGATGTGTCTGCCAGGCGTCGGATCATATCTACAAAAATTAAGAAACCCAACACAACAGTATAAAAAGAAATATCAATCCAAACTCAGAATATAGTAAGCATGAATTATTTTAAAATGCGAATATCACCAAAAGCCCATATCTGAATCTAAATATTTTCCAACCCCTCCTTCAAAGCACACTGATTGCAAGTATGGATAAGCTCAAGCTTTATGTATCTTCAATTAAAGAAAAAAATAAATAAAAAAAGTAAAAGACAGGTATTTTACAAAGTGACAAACGCTCACCCAAGAGAACGATACTGAAGCTAAAATATACTACTCCCAATGAAACACAATTGAAATTATATTTCTCATGCAAAACTGTCTATTTTCATGTGCGTATGCCTGCATTCTCTCCTACTAGGAGAACTCAATGCAAGAAACTAACTCGTACCATGATGCTGAGGTATGTTTGACAGTAATACTCAAGGGAAAAAATTACAAACATGAAGGTATATCTCTAGGCACTTTCACCATAAAATGACACGAGAGCACATGCTTAATCTGCTGCTGAAAGAAAAGTTCTTTGCATTACTGAGGATGTCAAACAAATAACCACCCAAGTGAAAATATATTTAGGTTATAAGGTGACAGGATAGAAATTTAGATTTAACAACTAAAATAGGGGAAATGAGTGAATTCCAGAATATGGACTACTTGGTAACAGTCTAACAGAGACGTGCAATGTCAAGGAACCACATACCTAAGAGTAAGTTTTTTGGAGATAGCTACAACACGGCTTTTATATATGCACAACAAAATTTTATGTAATGGCAGATGCAGTAAAGTTATGAAAAATTATAAACGACCAGTTATTTGGCATGTCAAGAAGATGGCAAGCACAATAAAATGGATACTTCCAACGGCAGTTCTGTACTGTTGATCCAGAGCTGCATCAATCTCATCAAATAGATAGAAGGGAGCTGGATCACACCGCTGTATGGCAAAGATAAGTGCAAGGGCAACAACAGTTTTTTGACCCCCAGACAACTGCTTCATGGACTGTGTCTCTCCATGTCCAGTAAAAGAGACCTGCAAGGATTAAACATGCCAGGAATGTCAGAAATAATGATATATAATTAAATTCCGTAGTAGGGATGCAAACCACCAGCTTTGTTTTCGGGCAATGCTAGACCAACTGAGCAAGCCTGCAACTTCAAACAAAATGTGGCAGAGAGAACACACATGCATAGGCTACTGGGCTTACAATCAAGGGTCAGAGAGCGGGACACAGCCATTTTAATGAAAGATGCTTTGTCAGACGATATAAATTTTGCTTTCATTTGTGCCAGGTAATGAATGTAACTTCTGTCTAAATGGTAACCAGAAAATGAAAGAAAGGAAGATATATCTCTAGATATGATTATATGAATAACAGTATTTACTACAGCAAGCCATTTTCTTTGACTATTTTAACTTACAAAACAAACCCTCAAGCATTCTGGCACAAACATTACATCAAAAGCAAAAAGGCACAGCAGGAATACACTTGCCTTCACTTTCACTCCAATGTACTTTTCTATTCTCCCCCCTGAATTCGCTTCATGAGGACCATCCTCATCATCATCATTATCATCATCATCATCATCATCACCATCCTGAAGGAAAGGAATCAGAATACAAAATATTAATTACATATCAATAACAATAACAATAACCTAAATAGAAAAAGAATTTCTATCGAGATTCCTCAGTCCTCACACATATTTCCAAACACAATGAAAAATAAATTGATAATCCAGCACCACATCAAAACAGGAGTAAGAAATCACTTTGTAAACATGAATAAATTAATAATTTTAAGACTATTTTAAAGCACAACCTATAGATAACATGCTGGAAAGCACCATCTTTTTTCAGCCAATGCAATCACAAGAACTGAACAGAGAAGCCAATATATTATGTAACCATCACAAACCTTCTTCTTCATCATAACCAGATGACCATGGCCCCCCCGTACAAGTTCAGAAAATACTTCTCGAAAATGCCTAGCGACACCTTTGAAAGTGCGTTCTGTTGATTCATCCTTCCGTTGATCAAGTACTGATATTAGCTCTCTAATTTTCTGCAATTACTCAATGATGGTGACAGAGAAGTTAAGCTAGTTAGTGATGTTGGATACACTATTGTCATAAATGCAGAAGTTGGCATTGGATCAGTCTTACATTAAAAAGGAAGCTTGGTACGAGAATGCACACTAATATTCCATTACAAACATCGGAAAATGAAAACTCAAAAAAACAAAAACCATGAAAACAATGTTACTCCACAAATCAAAATAACATCAACGTTCAGATGCCATGAAAGATCAGTTGTACCAAACCCTTAAGATATTATCGTGCAGAACTAGCAATGTAAGTCAGACAATTTAGCCGTCAAAGACTTTTATCTTCAAGAGTAATTATGAGGAATCATCTCAACCAAAAGCCCGGATACTTACCTCATCGCCTGCATCAAGTTCTGCTTGCCTAATCTGAAGTTCTTCTCGTTGCTCTGCAAAATTTATGTACTGGTCAAGTGCTTTCTTGTTTACATGACTGAACTGCTGCAGTTGGTCATTGCACCTGTGCAGCATTTTATGCAAATATTTGATGTTCCTTTTTTTGTACCTACCATTTCCAATTACAAAAAGAAAGTGGTTAAATAAAGTTGGCTAAAACCAAAGTACAGAGAAAATGGTAAATTGCAAGGCAGCAAGCTATAACTATAATAACAAAAATCTTCTGAATTAATTAAAATATTATGGCATGGTAAAAGCCAGATTTATCCTCCAAAAGAAGACTAAAGTATTTTTTTTTTTAAAATTAAAAAAAAAAAAAAGAACTGATAAGTAAATGTGCCAAATTAATGACACAGTCAAGAGAGGGATAACATGATAAGGAAAATCCTGTGTAATAAAGTGTTGCAGACAACAAACTAAGGATTGTATGTTGCTAGTTATTTGCTTGGACAAAAGTTCAGTCTACATGGCTGCAAAAGTTATCTATGCCATATAGAAAGCCTACAGAATGAGAACGAACAAACATTTTGTGAAAATCCGCCATTGCAGAAGCTTGGAATATATGAGAAAAGCATAAGGCTCATTAAGAAGCTGATGCCAACTATTTGTTGTCAGAAAAGAATTTTTCTTTTCCTTTTGTTAAATGTTGTTAATTGTATGTTTACAGAAATTACTGGTACATTTATAAAGAGAATGAGTGCTTTAGTGCTCCCAATATAATTTAACTGTCATTTCTTGATCTTTCTGGAATATCCTTTAGCTTTTTTTCTCTGCCTAAATAAATTTGTCTTCTGCCCCAAAAAATTAGAAAGGAAAAATGAATAAGCTGCAAGAAAAGCCTTACGTCTCAAAAGCATCTGATGTTAATCGACCCAGTTCCCTTATTTTCCTGGTATATTCCTCTTCTTTAGCAGAATATATGTTTTTTTTACTCAGCAATTTCTCTAAATCTTTTGCTTCTTCCTGAAGTTTTGTTTCATACTCGTCCTCCAAAGACTGCAGCCAAAAGTCATCATCATTGATGAAGCAAAAACAAATATAACTGGCAAACAATCTACAAGAGTACTACCTTCAACTTAATCATTTCATCTTTGATCTTTTGAATTTGCCTTGCTCGATCATTTATACTTTGAGAGACTCCTGAGGAAGATAATTTGGTCAATCAAGGAGTTATAATCTGTGCTTCAAGACATCGACAAAAGACAATATTGATTGAAAGCCTCACTTCTAAGCTGCTCTGTTGAATCATCAACTAATAATTTAGCATCACTAACTCTAAGTTCCTGCCCCTTCAATTCAGCATCTACAACCAAAGAGTCACCATCAACTGATGATATTACAGTTTCCAATTCTTGCTGTCTTCTCCTGAGGTTAGCTCTTAGATTAGTTTCCAGCTCTGCTTTCCGTGCTTCAGTCTGCAAAACTGAAGTTAAAATAAGGACACTAGCCATACGAATATTGTGAAAAACCAATACAATTCATTCAATAACCTCAGTGCAATTAGTCTTGCAAGCTACAAGCTTCTCCTTAAGTTCTATGATTTCAGGGCTCAAACCAGACAGAAACTTTTTTTCCTCTGCTGTTAAATGATCAATTAGCTCTGTGCCCATGTCAGCTGTTTTCATTGCCATACTAGCCTTAAGCTGTTCAATCTGATTCTGGACATCCACAAGTGACTTCTCCTACAAGCAATTAAGGAAAAGCTGATAAATAACTAACAACAAAAAATTCCACAAGTAACTACCAAGAGAAAAGAATCTCTCAGGGGATCATTACGTATAATCTAGAAATCTAATAACACCTTTTCTGCAAGTGCTTCAGAAAGCAATTGCTTCTGCTTGTTAAAATTGGCAATGTCCTGCCTAAGCTGTTTCAGTTTTGATTTCTCAAGCTCATGCTTGGCATTAATCTCCTCTGGCTCAGCAACAAGTTCGGTGATCTCTTGGTCTATCTGTGAGGTTAGTTCAGTGAAAACAAAACTATTGGAAGTTTGGAACAAATGCTATCATGAGAAAGAATGGCATAGGCATTGGAGAAGTCATTCGCAAAACCACAGTTTTATGTTCAAAATAGCTTATAATCAAAAGCTTCCTAAGATAGTTTAACAGGAAAAAAGTGACTATTTCTCTAAATTAAGCGATTGCCAAACATGATGCTAATGTGTATAGGAGAGTTCATGTTATCTGGTAAAAAAAAAAAAATAGAGGCTGCATTATAAAAGTTTTAAAATAAGATGAAGCAATGAATTATCTAAAGCAAAATCAATCATCATCAATGATTGAACAAAAATACAATGAATTATGGAACCAACCAAGGGCAGTGACACACAAGTTGTGTTCAACTATCCATGGAATAAAATCCAGGTAGAGGCTCTTATTTTGTTCAATCTAGCATGACAGATCTCTAATAAAACAATTTTATGAAGCAATGCACCCGAATCCACTAAAACATTTTTCTAAGACAGCAACATGAATATTCCAAAGAGATCAGAAAAAGTAATTGGCAAACGATGATGAATATTACTGTTTATAAAGTTGCCATCAATCAAAGCAGAGTTATTAAGTTAGACAAACCCATAATGAAAACTCAGAATGAGGCCCATACTCCATCTATGCATGCTAAAATATGCATTATAACATAACATGAATAAATGTAGTCCCAAAAAAAAATGAAAAGTAAATAAATCAAAAGCAAATATAAGATATTACCAGTCAGAATGCACTACTACCAAATGGTTTCCTTTCTCCTCAACCTTGTAGCTATTTTTCAAACATTTGATCAGGTAATTCTGGTCATAATCTTTATTTACTTTCTTTGGTTTCCTCAGTTATTTTTTTATGCCTTTTCGAGAGCTTGGGTTCTGACCAAAACAAAACTAAACAAAAGAAATTGAAAAGTACATAAAGAGAATGTTTTTATATCAAAACAGATATATTACAGAAAGAGATATATTATAATAAATATAAAAAGGATATCTTGTAACTTAGACGTAACTTTCTCCAATTCCTTCTCTCTCATGTGAATATTGTCTTTCTTCTGCTTAATGACATTCATAAACTTCAATTTTGATCGTCTGTGATCATAAAATCCTCCAGTCATACTACCTTTCTTGCTGACTTGATCACCTGTAATGTGATAGACAACAACTCATCAAGGCAAAACACATGGTCAGGCAAGATCATGTAGATAAACAATGTAAACAATTTCTAAGCCAACCTTCCAGCGTTATGCAGTCAAGACCTTCAGTCCGAGCAACCCTTGAAGCCACATCTAAATTCTTGCAGATAACTGTTCTAGCAAATACCTAAGAGAAATATCCGAAGTGATGTTAAGGGACATTAATCCATCTATATAATTAAGAGGATATTATCACCAGATAGACAAAAAGCTTAGAATTACAATTATTTAGCAAATAGCCCCTAAAGATGTAGTAACCATGTGTAAAGAAAAGGTAACATTTATGTAGAAGCTAACCTGACTG
Organism: Pterocarpus santalinus; assembly: GCA_031439595.1. Classification (NCBI taxonomy): domain Eukaryota; kingdom Viridiplantae; phylum Streptophyta; class Magnoliopsida; order Fabales; family Fabaceae; genus Pterocarpus; species Pterocarpus santalinus. The sequence continues at coordinate 5,309,916 of CM062527.1, forward strand.
AATGCAGGAGCATAGTCATGTTTAAAATTCAATTTCTTTAAAAGAGGAATGACATCAGAACTCTGCGGATAAGTGATGTGTGGTCCCCTCACTCTGTTAAGTGGAATAAATGTAACTCGTCCACCTTTCTGTGAGTTAAGATGTCTAATTATCTGGGCTGACTTGTCATCGTTTTCAACAACCACATGAAATAAGCTGTTTAAACAAATATGTTGAACAAAAAAGTTAAAAACATTAAATTAAATGTATTAAAAAAAAAAGAAAAAATGATGAAACCAGCAAAGAGTTCAGCCTAAGAACAAAGACTAGAGCTAAAAAAAGACGGAAACCCACCCAACCAAAAGAAGGAATAGGAAATATACTCTACAAATGTGACATGTTGCAAAGCCTATACATTAAAAGAAATATCAGGGAGAAATGACCTGTTTCCTGCAGTAACTTCAACTGCAGTGAAAAATTTTTCATCACAATTCAGCAACTCAAAAATCGGACCATAAACGCCTGAAGTTTTATCCCCACAGATCTGCCGAACTGAATTCAACCCTCTTCTCACATCCTGAACATTAAAAGAGTGTCAAGCATGGTGATAGATAAAAAAGCCAACCCTTCTCCAGAATAAGTTTAAAGAAATATCATGATGACAGATCATCCCTGAACTGGACAGATAAAAGAATCGCCCACTCTCTTCCCATTGTTCAATATTAGATTAAGAAATTAAACATAGATGTAAATATCATATATCATTGCAGAGGATTTATGCCTTCACTTGAATCCACACCCAAAAATTTCTTGCACAACCAAAAAGGAGTAGTCGCATCCTTAACTAACATCAATGACTACTTGCCCTTCCTAGTTTTAAAACTCATTACTTGATAGTTTCGAGTCCGTACTGTATAACCTAAATGGCAGTGACTACTAAACTCATTTACCAATTGAAAAGTTAGAAGATCCACCACCACAGAACAGAATCCCTTAATACTTTTGTTTTTTTAAGTTACATATCATTTCTAGAAGTAAAGCATTGCTGCAGTGTATAAAGCATAGAAAAGATGTAAAATTCATAAAACAGAAAGCAGTTCATAAGATTTTAGAGTGACACAGATTTACATATATGATAACACTTTGTCTTAATTCAGGCAGGGTATGTGTAAGTTATTCCAGATTTCTACACTAAACAAGCCCATAAATACCACACACATAGTGAAAGATGCAGAACCTCACAGGTACCATGACAAGGTTTCTTGAGAGTCCAAAACCATTGAGAAATGAGATGCTAATTGCTAAAGAGGCTAAAAGGAGGGATCACTCACACCGGGAATTGCATGATCAAGACTCTTTTTAGCCTTCTCAACTTCAGCTCTCAGCTTATCAATTTCAGCGGTGAGTTCATTCTCCTTGCCCCATAAAGACCTACAAGATAACAATTTAAAGTCATCAGTAATATTTCCTAGACTCTGTATAGTAAGAAATAATACATATTTCTTTCTCCCTTCCGCTTTTGCTAAGGAGGACACCACATCCTCCACTTTCTTTGTATTCTTTCTTCTCTCCAATAATATTCCTTCCTTTATCCAGAAAAAATATAAAGAATGCAAGAAAAGATATACATACTTCCTCTCATCATGCAACTTATTTCTTTGAACTTTATGATTATTAAACCCCTCCCATGACTGAGCAATGTCAGATTCCAAAGCAGCAATTTTAGATCTACTCTCCTTAATGGACTCATCATGGCAATGCAGTTTACCATTAAGCAGACCAATTTCCTCTATTAGCTTTTTCTCCTATGTCACAAAGCAACAATAAAAAATAGAAGATAGATGATCAACAATATGGTGATAAGTAGACACCTTTGTTCATTTAAAATTAATGGAAAACCAGATTAACAGCCGGATGAAAAGTAAGCCCCATAATGATTTAAAATAAAGAGTATTTGAGCCACAATTCATTATTGCTCACAAAGACAAATGAACACTTGCCTGCCCTGTCTTTGAAGAAAGCACCTGTTCAAGATCTTCAATCTCCTTTTGAAGCCACTTATCATGAGCAGCTTTATTCGAAAACTGGGTTGCACGTCCTTGCTTTTGGTAAAGTATACTGAGTTTCTTCTCAAGCTCCATTATTCTGAATTTTAACAATTTAAATATTTATTTGGGAGAAAAACATATTAGAATCTGTTGGATATCCTCTACATATGATAGAATAAATTTCATTGCATCAAAACATGCTCATGCAGAAACAAGCAGCAAATATATAAAATTATATTTTACGAATAGTGAAAAGCTGCACAAAAATGAGAAAGATAACAGACACTTCACTATCCTGAAATAAAACTGGCCTAAATTTTATTGTTTAAAGAGAAAAATTTTAAAAATGACAAGATTGACCTTGATAATAGACCAAAGTTAAAGCATATCACCACGTCAGAAAGTCTAAATATGTACATTGGGAGAGCTACGTACAATCTACTTTATTCAACTACATTATCAGACAAGCACAACCATAGCATACCGCTTGGTAACATCTTTTTCTTCCATAACTCGATTCTCATAGTTAGGACTGATTTTGTCCAGTTCATCCATTGATTCTTGAATTTCTTCTTCCAGTATCTCTAACTGTCTTGCAGCATCTTCCTGAAAAAAGGTAGGCCAAAAACGGATCATTTGCAGAACCATCCCATCCAAAACAACTCATAAGAGGAGTCATCATAACAGTACCTTTGCTTGGATATTTCTAGATATCTTCTCTTGTAGCTCCTTGACATCAACCTCAAGCTCTGCGTGCTTCTCTAAGGCCTCTGTTCGTTGCTTTTCTATAACTTCCTTCTCTTTGTTGAAGTTTCGAAGCTCTTTGTTAACATCTTTCAATGTATTCTCTAAATCTTTGGATTTCTCATGTGCATCAAGCACATCATTATACTTCTTTGCCAATGTTTCAGAAACCTTGGCTCGAGCTTCTTCTATCTAAAACAGAGTGACAAGCATTCAACTACAACCATCAGAAATCCAATATTTCAAAATTCAATAAAAGATAAAAAGTGAAATGGTACTTTTTCAAAAAAAAAAAAAAAATCTAGAATGACATTTAATTGACGTCCAATATTATGATTGATCTATAAACATCAACACAGAAATTAGATTGTTCATGTGAAAACTTCAAATAATTGCATTGAGTGGATATTTGATACCCAATATTCGGCATTCAGTATTATGCTTGTTGTATTTTTACACAGAAAGCATCCACATCATAAGATGAACTCTGCAAGAACTTATGCAAGATTTTGTAATATAAAACTTCAGTTATCTATGCTACTGATATTCATACAGAAACAGTAGCGTCGGGATCTAGCTAAGAAAGAACAATCCATATCAATACTAAATATCCTTATTGGAAAGACCTTTAGGAAGTCCAAAGCTCCTTCCAAGGTCAACTTTTCATTTGGACAGAGAAAATAGGATTAATACTAATGAGAAGCTACAAATATGTTTATCCAACAACTTTTTGCCTTACATGTATGGAATTTTTTCCTCTAAATTCATAAGTGGTTGCACTGTTTATTTAGTATCCATCCTTTTTGGAGATTTTTGTCAAAATGGAGCACATTCAAACAGCTTGTACCATTTCTTATTGATTAAGATCAGAAGCTCCAGCAGGAGTACGAAGTGCAGTGTGTTAAGGAAGCAAAATTCTTATGCTATTCCATGTCTTTGGAAGCAGCAGGATGCCAGAACTTTTTGGAAGAAACCCTAACCCTAAAATTTGCTTTTGGCAAAATGATTATGATTGACAATCCAATCATCAAGGAAAAATAAATCCAATTGATAGAGCACAATAAGAAATAAATGCAAATAATTATTGATGCAGTAAAATTCAACACAGATAACCTGCATAAGTTTTTGCTGTGCATCTTGAACTTCTTTGCTATAAATAGCATATTCCAAGGATTTTCTCTGCTTGTCAAGCTGCTGATATTTTCTTAGTTCCTCTTTCTCCTCGTCTAGTTCCTTCAACCTCTGATCTAAATACTGTACAACTTGAATTATTTGCTTTCTTTTGTTACCTGTCAAACAGGAAAACGCAGGATGATAATAAATCAATAACAAGAATAATGAACAATATAAATCATAAGCTTAAAAGATAAATAAATGAATAGAAAGGACTTGCCAGTTTCCTGCATTACTTTCAAACTTTCACGACGCCTCTCCTCATAAACTCTAGCACCACCTATTTCTTTCAGTAAATCCAGTCGTTCGGAGTCTTTCATCAAGGTTAGTGATGTTATCTGTGCAACAGTAAGAAAGGAACGATCTAGAAATCTAGCCCAAAGTTTATCATTTTTTTTATACAAAAAGAATTTTATTAAAATCCAAAACAAGTTCATGCAGCAATACCTTTCCTTGTTGCACAACATAGTAAGGATTTGAGTGAGAGAACCCAGCACTTTCCAGTAAACTCATCACTTCGGTTTTTCTGCAGATTATTTATCATCTTTCTTTAGGTGCCTAAGGATATACTCATTGAACTAAGCAGCATTAAACAAATTATATTGTTTTTCTCTAAAGCCAGAAATGAATATCTAGTACATGCTCTAACATGTTAATCCATTATACTCACGTTATGTGTTTTCCGTCTAGAAAACACTCATCCTTTTTCAAACCAATAGTCCGGCGCAAGCGCACTTCCTCCTTGTCAACCTATTTAGAAGGACAGACAGATGCAGAGATGACACACACAAGAATATCACAAATAAGTGGTTATAAAACAAAAATCCCTTTAGTCTTAATTGAGAAAGGGAAAAGCAAGCAATTCTGAAGCAAAGTAAACATTACACCACCAAGCATTAATACCAGTATTTCCTCAATGACTAAAAGAAATATTTGAAATGTAACAAGCCTATAAAATCAAAATTGTAGTTTAAAAAAAAAAAAAGTGAAATCAACATTCTGACCAAACCAGAATACCTCATCAATCAAATGACTTCAGAGCAAGCAGAAAGTATTTAACATTAGAATCCCAAAGAATAATGCCAAAGACATTCAAAATTGGAAATGGGAAGAACTTTATTCAACATAGAAACCAAATAACTCAAAAATGGCATGGAGAAAAAGAAATTATACTCATCTAGTAATCACAAGTATTTATTTGGCTAAATTCAAAATCGTTTTGTTATTAGATTCATAGACTCATTTTCCATAAATGAATTGAGCAGCGTAATCCATAATATGCATTCATTACACGAAAATGCACAAATATCCAACCAACCACCACAGTTAAAAAAAAATTGAGAATGACAGGTTAAAATTTAAAAATAGTAAAAAAGCTAACTGATTAGCAGTATCCATATGAATATGTTCTATAACAGCCTCTGGATTATTTATACTTTGACCAAGAAACAGAAGAAGTACCAAATAAAGCTATATTTCCATCACCAAGGCAATCACACAATTTCTGAGAAACATTTCAACCACCAAAAAGAAAAAACTAGCATTTATAATGTTTTTTCTAAACCTATAAGGAAATTTGTGTAAGCGATTAAATAAAGAGTACACATGTATTTTAGTCTCTAAAAGATGCATATGACATTAATTTAGTCCCTAAAATTTTTTTGACATCAAATAGGTCCTTAAAAGTTTAAATGTGAGATCACTTTGGTACTTGAAAGATGCATGCAACATCGATTTGAACCCCCCCCCTCTTTTGATAAAGATTGAGTTTTCAAGGAGCTATTTGATGTCAAATAACTTTCAAAAGGACTAAATTAACGTGTCATTTTAACTTTTAGGAACCTACTTGGTGTCAAACAACTATTAGGGACTAACATGATATCACATATTAACTTTCGAAGACCTATTTAATGTCAAAAACTTTCAGGAACTAAATTAATGTCCCATGCATATTTCACGGACCAAAATACATGTTTACTTTTATATAAAATGTTTCAGGAATGTAAACAAATTAAAGAAAGTTTAAGCAATGTAGAAAATCATCCTCGTAGCGCCCTTTACCAGGAAAGAAGTGATTACTCAAAATGAAAGTTACCGGGATACGATTGTCTGAATTATCAAACACAATCTCCACAAACGCAGATAAAACCAGGTGTCCAGCCCCTTGCTGTGTAGGGAATAATTCATTTTAGCATAATCAGATTCTAAAATTGATTAGTAATAGATAAGAACCAAAGCTCAAAATGAAAGATATATGCACTATGCCTCATGGAGTAGTTTATTGCGATCCTCATTGCGTAGGTTCTGATAGATATCACTCAACACAAAATGAATGGCTGGATACAAAAGAAAATGTTAAAAAAATCCAAAAAAAACAAAAACAAAAACAAAAACAAAAGAGTAGCAAATCAAAGGTGAGAGATCCAATTTCAAGTACATCCCAAAGAGTAAATACTAGTCACTAAATAAATAAAGTGATAGCAACAAAAGGATGATCATTTTCTTACCATGGAAAAAGTTTGTCTTCCCAGACCCATTAGCACCAACTGCAAAAAAATAAACGTATATATTATTAATGTTATTAACCAATATCATGAAGATGCATTATCTTAACAGAGAGGTTGAAAGTGAGCTTTTGAACAACGTCACATTAAATATTGAAGAAAAGAAAGGTGCATTAGATTATAAAGTGTTAGATGTAAAAATCATTTATGCATCTCTACCAAACAGTTTAAGCTTTTGGGAGAGATTGTCCATGACATAATATTAGAGGGCTCTCTTTTGTCATGCAGTGGGATTGGCAGGTTTTGCTTTCTTAATGAATTTTTTGGTATTTTTCTTCTTGTTTCTACCAACCATAGTTGTCATTTCTGTACCGTAACATGTATCGATTTTCTGAATTTTACAAACACTAAGTTCATAATATAACGTAGCAAGTAGCATAAGATATTTTATTATACATAAATACATCATTATGGTATATTTATAGTATAATCATAACTAAAGACATAACAAAACTGATAAAAAATGAAAAATATGCAAGTTCCGCATCCTGAATGTATATCAAAATATGAATAAATAAGTCTTCACTGCACTTTAACAGAGTCTTTGGAGCTTTGACTCATGAGACCTTTCAACAGTTTTTTTGTTTTTGATTCTTTATCTTAGAGTTTAGAGAATTCTAATGGGTAGGAAACTCTTTGCTTTTCCTTTTCTGGTTATAAAATTGCAAATTTCCAGAATTTTCAGTCATTAAAATCAGTTAAAATCCAGAAATTCCCCACTACTCTATCTGTAAATGATACAAGCAGTATTCAACTTCAAGGGATATTAATGACAATGAGGCGATATCTACTAATATTACGATACTAGAACTGATTGTAACAAAATCTTAAATTTGCTATGCGTATCACATGTCTTAGGATATTAACAACTATGTTCCTAACCTAAGACTATCCTTACCCTCTGCTATTGTATTTCTCTTACTCATGAAGTTTTCTCTATCCAAAAGAGGGAAAAAAGAAAGAAAGAAAGAAAGAACTATCGAATAAGATCACAGAAAACACTTCCCATCTTATCACAAGCAAACCATATGTCTATTTGCAATTGTTTATAAATACAATTTAAAACTTTGACCATTAATTTTAATTGTTATCATACTACTTTGTTCTTACATTGTTCTGCTGTTGATTCTTTAGCACTCCTTATTTGGTAGTTTCAATGAATGTTGGGTGTCCCTTAGCTCATTGGACCAGTTCTTCGGGGTTAGCTTCCATGGTATTGGGAGATGAAAAGAGGCTAAACTTTTATGGCAATGTACAATCTATGCTATAATATGATGTATTTGCCTAGAGAACTACTCGCATATCTCTTAAGAGATTCCTGCACATCACTTGATTTGGGATAAGATTAGGTGGCTTGCACCTATTGGTGCAAATCGTACATCCTTTTTTAACGGGTTCCTCTAAAAGATATGATAAGGAATTGGAAAGCTTCGATACATTATTTTTTCCCCCTTTTTTACCTGTCTGGCTTTCATTCTCCTTTTCGGTTTAGGAGGATTACTTATCCTCCTCACTTTCTGTAATTCAATCTCTTCATCTCAATAAAATTCTATATATATATATATATACTACTAGCAGATTTTCGCAGTCACTAATGTCTACATGTAAGTAGTCTATCAGTCAATGCAAATACTTCTAAAAAAAAAAATGACAAAACAGTTTATTTCATGTTGCCTCAAATTGTACTTTGTTGAGCTGCCATTGCAACATATCACGAATGAATTAATGCAATTCAAAGGATTTTCTTGAATAAATAGAAGAAAGCATCTAAAAGGTTATCAGTGAAATTATTACCAACACAATTAACTTTAGGACTGAAAGTCTCTGTGGCAATTTGCTCTTTGTAACTCGTAAAACCTTCAATCACAACCTGAAAAGCAGCCCATAAATACATCAAACATCCATTTGACAAGGAACCAACTCCAAGCAGAGAAATTGTATTGGATGCGCAGAAGAGGGGCAGCCTTTGTAACACAAAAATGCAATCTAACCAAATCGACCGATTTAGATTACAGCAGAAGTAATATATAGTTCACATCAAAGGGAAATTACCTGCTTAATGTACATGTTGAAAAATAGCAGAACCGTACCTATGAGAATTAAACAAACAATCCATAAGCATCTATCGCATTAGAAACACAACACAAAGCATTCTACAATCTACATCCTTTCTAAAGCCGCAGCAGCAGTGTACATGTAAAACAGAGACAAATTACCGTCACAATAGAATTCGAAAATCACATCGTTCATAATAGAGTGAACATGCACAGAACCAAGTGAGGCTAGGCCCTAATCCCCAACGAAAACACCAAATTCCCAACGAGTCCTAGTTCTAAAGCATTATCAAAAAGTACATATAAGTTCGCACACTCTCAACAAACAACAAGCAACAACAAAAACCATGCAGTTTTGACTTCCAAACCAGAAACTACATCTCGAAATCCAACACGGAATCACGGCGTGAAGTGTTCCTTCACGTTTCAGCATCGAAATCACGCACCAGGACGAGAAATCCGAACAATATTTACCTGGTGAACCGTTTTTAGGATTTCAAAAAATTTTCGGAAAATTGAAATTGAGAAGAGAGTTACAGAGCAAAAGATTAAGGAGAAGAATTAGCATGTGTTGAATTTGTTGCAGTTTATTGTTGAAAATTGAGTTCGATTGTCGCAGCGAGAATACCTGAGGCACGGAAAAAGGTTCAGTGATCAGTGTAGTAACCAAGTTGAAGCTGAAGCTTCTTCTGATTTTGATTTTCTGTTTCCCGCAGCGTGCGGTTGGAGCGGACGTGGAGGGAATGGCGGGACAATATAAGGCGGCAAAAATTGGAAACTTTTTTTTTTTTTTTTTGGGTTTTTTGTTTTTCCTACCAAGAAAAGGAAAGCGTCGCTGCGACCTTTTTATTTTTTATTTTTCTTTTAACAAGAGTGATTGTTAGTTTACGCCATACCTCCAAGATTAATAGATATATTACCCAAAAATGATTTTTGTTGGACAAAAAAATCATATTCGTAATTCCTAATGAGGAATATGACACGAGCAGATAAATTAGAGGGAAAAAGATAAATAAATTTAGAAAAAAAATTAATATAATATTATATAATTAAAGAATTAATTTTTTATTAATTTATGATAGAATTAATTTAAATAATTCGAACTCAGCATAATTTAAATAAATCGAACTTAATTGGTCAAAAAGTCCAAATGACTAAAATGGGTAATATCTAATATTTTGCCTTGATGCAAGAAAGTGAACTCACACTAAATATGCCCTTCAATTAAAATTTATTCATTGACTGAAAACTCATTAAAAATTTATTTAAAGTAAAACAAATTCAGATCATCCTAAATGAATCATTACTAGTGTTTAGAATTTTTTTGATAGAGTAGTGTTTAGAATATTTAAAAATAAAATTAATTTGATTTTAATTGATTTTATTTGAATTGATTTAATTTTTGAATCAAATATTTTATTTGAAATAATATCAATTATTTAAAATTATTATTTTTGGATTTGAATTGATATAAATGCCTGACTTTGAATATGGATTAATTTATATAACAATTATTATATTTGGAGTCTATTAAATAGTATTTGAAATTATTAAAAAAGGAAATGATTTGATTCAATTTGAATTTAAGATTAAAGTTAAATCAATTCTCATTAAATCTTATTAAATTTGATAATATTTTAAAGTTAAAATAATCAAATTCTATGGAACTTATCAAATTAAATAATTTATTGTTTTTAAAAAGTTTTAAATTTAAGATTTGATTTACAAATCAAATCAATTCCTATTTTTATTCATTCTAAGTATCACATTAAGGTGTTTTTCTTTGACTTTTGAATCCTTAACAATTTTTATTAATTCAAATTCAAATTAAAAATATTTATTTTAAATAATTAAAAATAATGTGAATAATAAATACAACACTGTCAATATGATAAATTAAGTATTAAAAAATATCAAATTGAAATGAAAAATCAGTTAAAACAATAAAAATATTTAAAAAATAATAACATTAGTAGATAATTGTCCCACTAATGATGATTGGTTCTAATTAGTTAAACATGATTATTTGATTTAATTTTAGACAATATTAAAGTACAATATCAAAGTGAACCATGAAAATTTGGTTTCTGATTTTTTCCTTCTAACTTACTAACAAAATGAGTAATTATGTCCCAAAAATGAAATGAATAATTAAAATTAAAGGGACGCACTTAACTTCTTTATATATAGTAGAAAACTTTACAACATTAAACAATTTTTGTCTCATCACACTTATTTTGAAAATTTTAAAGTGTTTGTGAAATAATTTATAGTTTTAAATCATAGAAGTGCGACGGTATCCTTGTGCAATTGAAAGTAATTTTTTTTGTTGAAATTACAATTATCCTCTTACCCAATGTAATCATGTTTGAGTTGGATACTCATCCTTTCACTTATATATCACCATGAAGTAAGTGATTTCTAAAATTTAGGCTTCCCCCTCTTGGCAGTTGATTTGTAATTACTTATGTAAGCGTTTAATGAACTTAAAAGCAAATCTGGTTTTAAATTGGAGCAAGTCTTTTGTTTAACCTAAACTTTATAAATTAAAAAGAAAAATAGAAAATTGCCACAACGTAAATTGTGATACAAATCGAATCGAAATTGCATTGTGGGTTTCACTGGCCGCATTTTGGCTTGATCTGTGTTGTTTCCAATTTCAATCCCACATTAAGCTATTTGTACACTTCACTAATGCCTTCGTAGCATGCATGTTAGATTGTGTAACAACGAGATTGAATGTTTATTGTGACCAGTGAATGAAGAGACTAAAACTAATGAGAGTTTTTTTATGTGTTGTATGAAACATAATTTTTGCACCATATCAGCTGCATTATGGCGTCGACAATACCTACAATTGCAAAATCACAACTAAAGTGCATCTGGGATCAACGAATCTGCAAATCCAAACCATGCAGAAGTTGAATGGGTTTGAATTAATTAGAGCATATAGCTTATCGCTCTTCATAACTTTACCTATCTAAATGACTGCATATAAAAGTTGTATACATTAATTATTAACCACAAGTGTCACAGATTTGTGCTAATGTAAAAATTAAATTAACCATTTTGACTTATAAAAAAAATACAAATACTGCAAATATATGATTTAATGTATATATAAAATACTTTTATACTAATATTGTGTCAAAATTAAATTATTTAAATTATCTTAAGCAAAACTCAACCAAAATAATTATGTTAAGTTTTGAAATTTAATCAAAAAGTAGATTTATGATTGAGAAAAAAAAATTGTGCATATATAATGCTGTCTCTAGCCATGGTATTCATGCGTAATTTGATCCCTAATTTAAATCAAATTCATCAAACCTGATCATTAGCTAATGATAATGTAACCCGGAGATCATATCTGGAGTAGATGTTTGAGGCTTTTTGTGTTATCGTGTCGGCTTTTCTTACTAAAGCAAAAGAAAAGTTTTTGCTTTTTATTTTTTATTTTTTATTTTTTTTTTGGCTCCAATTGTAGGCTAACTGAATAAAACATGATCGAGTGCATTAGTGGGCTTGCACATATGATTGTGTTAATATTAAGAAGATACATGTGCCATGAAAAAGGGGCGAAAAACATATGATAAAGTTCAAAATAACGTAGCCAAGCTGGTTTTCTTCTGTATCTGTGACATTTGGACTTGCCTGGTTTTAATACTTAATTTGAAAGCATTTTGATATCCAGTCATCGTCACGGTTGAGTTTTGGGAAGAACATTCAAAATAAAATTATATATTTCAGAGATCATGCCAGGACATTTTAAGCATGCCTAGTATTTATTTATTTATTTATTTATTTTTTCGGTCCTGCTCATAAATAGTTAAAGCCTGAAGGCATAAGACACACCTCTACTGCTTAGTCCCAATTCCTAAATCCTAACATAGAATATTATATTTTGTCACCGAGTATCTTGAAGACTCCCCTACAACATTTATGTCCTGAACCAATGGCAAAATGCTTTCGCCATGGAATTCTAAGAATAGCAGGGTAGCTTATCAGGAAGAGCATTGCTCATGAATCATAGCCAATTGACTAGAACATATGCACTTGCATATGCATGTATAATGTATATAAGTAAACGTGCTTGGCTAGTTTATACAATGTAGCAGAAGACATGCAGAAAATTACCAACTTTAGGAGCGATAATTATAAGTCCTGGTTCAGCTATACTCAGCCAAGTCCAAAGGCTTGAAATATTTCCCATCTATAAGATAGGTTCCAATGCTGAGCCGCACTGCCCACACATCCTTTGGTTTTCTTGACACGATTCTGTAGGAAGTGATAGCCCATTTAGCATTTAAGGACTTGATGTCGAGAAATTCATGTGATAGTCAACCAACGGTAATTAGTCCAAATAATATATACATTAACCTTTAAATTTGACTGAGTTAATTAGTCCTTATATGAACTACATTGACATGCCTATGGAGAACTAAATTCCCTGTACTAAGTTACTCAAGTTTGAAAAATATAGTCAAACAAAATATCAATTTTTCACAAAAATAAATGGGAAAAGATTCTCAACTAAAATGAAAGAATAAGAAAAGGGTGATTGATTGTAGTAAAACTGAACTAAGTTGCAATTTTAAGCGAACTTTATCTACAATATCTAAGTTTGAATTATAGAGTTGTCACTTTAAGAAGGGTTTTACCTAACCCGAAATCGTGTGAACAATTCATAACAAAAAAATGGATGGTGTGTGTGAAAGAGTTGAAATACCTTCCAACATCACCAGGCTTGACCAAACCAGAATTAACCCTGAGGCATGGGACAGAAGCAGCAGTCTTGATCATCTTGGGAGCCTCTGTGACAATAATGGGAGACCCTATTTCTAGCTTGGGACGCTTTGCTGGCAACTCTGACTCTATCTCCCCTGGCGAGTCTTTTGATTCGCACTTTATCAATGCAACTGCATTTGCTCTTTGTAATTGATTGTATTGAAGATGTGAAGTGTTGTGTGGCTTAGCAAATGGGCTAGTAATAGCAAATGAATAAGGTAAAGCCATGCTCAATTTATACTCCCCTTGTTATATAGTCCAGAAGCTTAGCTTTCTTTTCTTCTAAGACCAAAACGAGGGAGCGAGGGAGGGGTCAAGCCAAGGCGTAATTGAAGGCCAAACCACGAGCAGCAGCCACTTGAATATTTGCCTGTAGTAATCTGTTGGGAGGAAATTATATATTTGTGCGGTTCATATTAAGGCCATAAAAAGATAGGGTAAAGATCAACGTAAAGATATTTATAATTTATTTCAATATTTTTTAAGAATCTAATTTTGATATAAAATTTTTTTATATAAATATCTAATTATATATTATTATATCAGTAAAAATATTTAATTTAATCATTTATTATCTTAAAAATATTATAAATAAAAATATATAATTAAATAATAATATAAAATTTTTTTATATTAAAAATATATTAACATTAATCTTTATTTCTAATTTTCAATAACAAATTATTTTTTATTTTTATATAATTTTTAATAGATTTAATTTTAATGCACTTTTTTGTTTGGAATGTTAATGTCCTAATTGTGTAAAACTTTTTTATGTTATCATTTATTTAAATCTTTTCATTTTTTGAAATAATAAATTTAAGAGTCAAATATATTTATTAATATAATATAATATAATATAAATAGATATTATATTATCAGTTTATCAAAACTAAATTTATTAATAAATTTTATTTATTAAAATAATTTTATTATTTTTATTTATTTAATAATTATTTTATTGTAATAATAAGATATAAAAATCAAAGAGTATCATTATATACGTTAAAAATTAATTAATCAATTCTAATTGTACCTCCCTAACTTCGATTAATTTATAGTAAACAAATTTATACAATACAGTACTACATTATTTACACCAAAAAACACAAAATCATATTATATGAATTTAAGTTAATATGCCTAATTTCCCGTCTCAAAAGATGCTATAACAAATCACCATCTCTCTCTCGCCGCCGAGGAGCAAAGCGCAAACAGGCATTCCTGGTTGGCTACTGCTCCTTCACGGCCACGTGTTCCTTAGCCACTCTCACAGCGACGCTTCTGCATCCTTTCTCTCACACCGCCCTTCTCTGCCTTCAGTGTTTGCTTCTACCTCCAAAGCTCGTATAGGTCTTTTTTTTTTCTTTAAAAAAATGTTCTTAGTTTATAACAATTGAAATTGTGGTTTATCATTGGGTTTTCAGTTTTTCAGTGTATGAATCTGTCCTGTCTAATGGCATATATTTTGTTTAATCAGTTTAATCAAACAACTAACAAAGATGGGTTTTGCTATTGTGTGCTGAATTTTATTTTATTTTATTTTTTGGCAGATGAAGGTGAAAAAGCAGAAGAGGCATAGGAAGATTTTGACGTTCTACACTGCTTGTTTTGGTTTCAGGAAGCCATTCAGGGTTATATGTGATGGCACGTTTGTGCACCATCTTCTTGTGAATCGCATAACCCCCGCTGACAATGCCCTTGCCAATATTCTCAGTGCTCCTGTTAAGCTCTACACTACCAGGTCCTTTTTTTTTTATTTTCCTGATTTTTATTTTAAAATTATTCTAATTTCCTGTTATGAAAAATGGTTTTTGTTTATTTTCAATGTAGTCTCTGCCTTTTATTACCGCTATTTATAACACTGTTGTTGGAGTTATAACACTGAAGTATAAGGATCAAATTGAAAATAAGTGCCACATTCACCTTAGGGACCAAATTAAAGATGAGTATCATGTCTAAGAACCAAAAATATATTTCAACATTTTTTTTGCTCAATCTCATTGATATCTAAAACCTAATTAATTTGGCTCATTTTGGACTTTTTAAAAATTTATTTTTCTTTATTTTTTTTGCTTTATTAATTTGGGCTATGGGTTCGATGGAGATGCTGCAGGTGTGTTTTAGCTGAGTTGAAACGGCTTGGTAGCTCATATTCTGAGGCTTTTGAGGCAGCTCAACAACTTTTAATAGCAAGGTCTTATATCTTCTGTTCCTTTCTAATTCCATTATTCCATATATGTACCCATACACCTTAGTGCTAGAGCACATATGGATATGATGCCAATGGAATTCACTTCTCTTGGAACTTTTTTCTCTTTTATTTTTTATTTATTTCTTTTCCGTCATGGTGTATATGCATGACACAAGTCGAATGACTTTTGGACTACTTTCAATTAGGTAGACCTCTAGTTATGATGAGATTAGACATTTCTACAGAGTAAATTAGCAACTAAATCCACAAAATTATACTCTTCTTGCAATTAGTCACTGAATTTAATAATTATACGAGATACTTCTTGAGTGTACAAAACTTGTGTCAAGTCATTTCTTCTTAGGACTAAAGTGAGATATCAAATGTACTAAGTTGCTTAATCCTTTTTTAAATCCAACATTTTTCTGAAATATGGGAGAACTTGCTTACCAAACAGATCCTGGAGGACTACTAGTTAATTTTAATTTTTCTGGGAGAAATGTTGTGTAAAATGGTTCCCTAATTTGAAGAATTGAAGCTCTATTTTTTTTAGTCCTGAGCATCAGTGTCTGATATTTTATTAAGATATTTGAATTCGAGCACTAGTATTTCTATGGATATGGTCATTTACTTTTATCTAAACTCCAATTTGCAGGTGTGAGCATGACAAATGTATGAGGGCAGATGCCTGCATCATAGAGGTTATTGGAGAAAATAATTCTGAGCACTTCTTTGTTGCTAGTCAGGACAGTGACCTGCGGAAAAAAATGCAAGAGGTTAGTATGCTTTTATTTATTTATTTATTTATTTTAATGTTGATTCCAACAGTTAAATATGTTGTTTTCATTTCAACATTTTCTTTGTTGTCATGGAAAAAGTTATTCACATAATTGAGGAACAATATGTTTGAATAATATCCAGAAAGAATCTCTCCTGTATGTTGGACTTGGAATACATTCGTCTTGAGAATATCTTCTTGGTAGCAAACTTTTTTTTCTTATTTCATTGTTTAGATATTGATTCATATTGATTTTCTGGACACATAAGTTGTCAAAAGTATGTTTTCATCTTGTTTAACATCTAACGCTCCTTGAAACTGAGGGGTGTGAGAACCAAAGTAATTATTCCAAAAGCATGGTTAGTGTGAGTTGGTGGATTTACACACCTATTTAATGTTGCTGTTGGTGGAAGATGGGTTACTGATTGATTTATGTTAGTGCAGTTGATGAGATTGGTATTTAATTGGCAGTAAAATGACAATTTTTGGAGAATTTGTTCCCTGCCCCCTAACTTTTTGATACCGGAACTGCTGGACTAGACCCAGAGTTAAATCAAATTTTGAAAAGGGTTGCTATAATTGAAGTTTGGGGAGCCAAGAGACACTGTCTTGATACATAACTTGCTACTTCATGGCTCATTTATTCACTAGATGGAGGATGGCTCTAGTGATGCAGAAAGATAACAATTATTTAAGAGCATTAGATATTTTTAGCCACTCAAATGTCATTGTTCTTTGCAAGTCTGCAAAAGTCTGATATCATAAATGGTGGTCTGAATATTTATCATTATTTAAGTGTCCAGTTAGCTGTAGAAAATTGCAGTGTTATATAAATGGGACCAGTTTTCATGTACTTCTCATCAGATTAACGAAGTGCTCAAGTTGACTTATCTACTTGGCTATTTGTTATTGGAGGGCACTTCCTTCATCTCTAGGATTAGATTTCTGTAATCTTTTTAGATTTCTATCCAAGGAGGTGGACTGCACCCATTCCAATCCCATTTGACCCCTTGTCCGAATATGTTAACATCACATTTCAGTTTTAACCCTGGGCTACAGTACTGTCCCTGAATGTTTGAAACATTGTCTATCTTGATGGCATTGCTGATTAAGTTGTCTCCAGTTTTGTGACTTGGGAGCCTGTCCAGCTTGTCTCATGGATGACTTTTGGCTTGAGAGGAGTAGTAGAGCATTTCTAATAGTTATTGCTCATTAAATTGGTTGAAGATAAAATATTTTTCAACCCCTGCTTGTTGCTTTATGAATTTTAAATGGCTGTGTTTCATTTTAGTCTTCAGCCAGGGTTCCTATTTATATCATAAGTGATTTAACTTGCAGTGTGTTTCCTATGTACTTCTTGTTGATATTACTGATGGAGCATGATGCTTTACTTATCAAAAGAAAAATAAGAAAAATTTCTGTTATCAATTTCTAAAATTTTTTGATGTGTTGTTACAGTGATGCAAGACACCCAGAATTGAACCCTTTGGCATACATTTATTCTTGTTAATGATTTTCTCTGTCTATAGGTGCCTGGTGTGCCTCTCATATTTGGTCTCAGAAATGCTCTTTTCCTTGAACCTCCATCTGCATTTCAACGGCAATATGTTAAAACTTCTGAAGAAGGGCGATTGCATATGACTGAGAAAGAGTACCAGATATTTAATAATAAGGTAATGAATAGATTGGCTGGTGAGGAAGCACAAAATACCATTACTGAAATAATGGAAAACAAGGATTCAAGAGATCAAACTGTAAAAGTAGAGGCATTAAAAAGGAGTAGCACTGCAAGGAATCAAATGGACATCAAGGATAAACGTCAGTTCAAGAGAAAAAGAGCAAAGGTATGCACAATTGTGCTGTATCTATTTCTAGTTCAAGGTTTGATTGCCATATTCTAGGCTTCTAGTGTTTACCATTTCCGGCTGTGGCTTACTTGAGTAGCAATAATCTGTAGGAAATGAAATTGCTATGGATCCTACAAAATATGAGTGATTGACATCTGAACATGTTTACAATTTGTGGGGATTGAATGAATAAAGCTTTACTCAGTTTCTATAACCCAATCGTTTTCTCATTCTATTTTGTTTTTGTTTTATTATGCATCAACTTGATTCATTCATTACAATTATGCTGAAATATTATGCATGTGTTGAGGCATTGGATTATATTCAACCGTGATCATGATAGCATTCGACTATCTGTATTTTCGGGGAAAATAAAAAACTGGTCCCTCAATCCGAAGGAAACATATAGTCATGATTAGTTCATCTCTGATTGTGATTCTGTCAAAGTATAAGGCATTATCGTCCATTAAGGTTGTTGATGGAAACTTTGAAAATGTGAAGTGATTAAATTGAAAAAAGAAAGAAAAAAAAAATGGTAAGGCACCTTTTAAACTGTAGTCTCTAGGCTAATGTTCATATAAAATGAGCAAATCTTGGCACGTGTACACTATTATACTTTTTTGGTGATGGTAAGAAACGAATTCTTGGTAAAACCTTTTCAGTTAAGGAAAAATTAAATGCTCATCTACTTAATTAAATGGATAAGTGGTAACGTTTTCGATACTGTAAGTCAGTTGAGCGGATAATTTCTTTTTTTTTTTATGGTATGTAGTTGAGCGGATAATTGTTGATAAACTGGTAATATTTTTAGCTGTAATTATTTTCTTTATAATTTTCCCTTTAGTTTTTTATTTGTAGTGTTTGACACAATTTGCATAGAAAGTTAGTTTCATTAGTTTGCAATTGAACTTAATTTAGAGAAGTTTTAATTAAGTTGAATAATGCTTTTTTATTTTTAGTAGGATACAGTTTTTTTAAGGCTATATTTCAACCTTGCAGGGCCCGAACCCACTTTCATGCAAGAAGAAAAGTCACAAAAACCAAAATGTTGGTCCTTTGAAGGTATAGTTGGCAAATTTTATGTGTATATATTTCAAATTGAACATGCACTCTATAGAGTAGCTTTAATTGTGATTCGACTTCAATCATTTATTGCCAATGAAATTAGTAATCAACAATTACTGGACGCCAATTTAGGGGTTAGAAAGGTTTGCAAAATGTTGTCTGCTATTAGCATTAGTTATTTTGGATCTCTATTCTCTACAATTCAATTTAGATATTGATACAAATGTTGTTCCTCTTTTAACTGTTTGCGTTGGCTTTGGTATGGACATTGAGCAAATTCCAAATTGCATTTTCCAATTTGTTTAGAATGCTTCAGCTATGGTTATATATATTTTAGATGAGTTTTATCTGCTGAAAGTTAAATTTTGTTTCCAAGGGCAATATTGTTTCGGGCTGTTTCATTATGTGTTTGTTAATTGTCGCTTTTATGCAGGAAATGAAAGAAGGAGACAACACGCTGAAGAGAAGCAGGAAAAGGAAGAGGTCACATAAACGGCAATTGCCAAACGAAAGTTAGGTTGATCATTTTTATATAATTACAAAGTAGGTGTTTCAGTGTTTGAAGGAGAGCTCCTCGAGTTTTGCTGCTTCCAGTGAGTGGAGAGAGAAGCAAATTTTAATCGATGTTAGCATGGCAGGGCCAAGTACATATACAGTATTTGTATGTTGAATTTTGTACGGTTACTATTTTATCATCAAAATTGGTATTGACTTACGAGTAACTGAAAATGGATTATCTTGGTGTATTTTCTGTGTACTAAATTATTTGCCAATTTGGTAATTGATTATTAGAATTGACAATTTGATATTTTTGAACTAGAAATGTGTCCAGAGTAATAACTTGGCTTTTTTTTTTTTTTTTTGAACCATCAATATTTTAAGTTCATTAGCTTTCAATTTATTTGACTCGAGCTGGAATGGTTTATTATATGCATAAAACTCTATATGTTGGTCTTTTTTTTTTTCCCCCATTTAGAAGTCTTGAATTTGAGATTTCATTTAAAGGAAATAAGTGTTGAACTGTTAGAGTTAGAAGTATTCGTGTGACATTTAATTGCATGTATATTGACATTGGACTTAGGGTAGCATCTTATTTTAGAGGAAAATACATCAATATTCTTCAAAATAATAATTCTAGTAAAACTTTCCTCCACCATGATTTTTCCACTTGGAGATTAGTTTGCCTATCAAATCTTAAAGACTGGTTCCTCTGTGTAACCCACAAATTAAGTACTATGCCTCATTCGTCAAGAAGTAATCATGGAAGTCAGTCGAGTTTATGTATAACTTGAGCTTCTCTTTCGATATTGTCTTTGTTAACAAGTTTGTTGTCTCATTCACATTTAATGGCTTGATCGTAGACATAGTTTATATTAAGGCACTACAATGTCATCTGATTTATATAGTTGACTCAATTTTCCAATTCAATTTGATCCATTTGTTTTGTAAAGCCATTTATTCAATTCTAGACACTTCTGGAACACTTCTTATCGAGAGACAATTAGTCGATTTTGATAGATTTTATTCTTAACCTCTTTCATGTATAAATCTACCTTATTCAAAAACTAGTGAAAAAATGCTCAATTGTTTTTGATTGACAATACGTGCCTTCAATGGTTAAAAGGGTTTGCGATATTTGCAGTTGGGTTAATTATCTTTATAGACATGGCTAATAATGTTTCTTCAATTACTAAACCTAGTAGTTGTACCACAAAACCTCCCCTTCTTTAACAAAGTTACAGTGATGTACTACTGTCAGAAACGGAACTATCCATTTGTCTCAATGCAGCTTCCACGAATTACCGATGCACATGCTGACAACTTCATTGCATGATCCATGTTGTGTCTTACAGAAGTCATCACTAGCACGAAAAGATTGAGCCTTAAAGAGCCAAATATATAGCCTAATATGCCAACGACGTTCTTTGAATATATATACACACACACACACTTGACATATGCAAGTTAGATTATAATTCCATTAACAGTTAACAATTTCATCGATGATAGATGTTTTGTAACTGCGTGTAATTGAGGGTTATTTGACCAAAAAAATTCCCACGATTTAATAAGCACCTGGGTCAAATTTAAACAGTATCAATTGCAATTTATCTTAAAAAGAAATGGCCTTGACAATATGAAACATGCTACAAAAATAATCATATATTCTGACACGTCAAAGCCCAAAAAGTAATTAGTTATCAGGCTAAAACGATATGACACTCCCTCGATTGTACGAAGGGGCGTTCCAATCACAATGTTCCTCCTCAGGAAGAGCTACCTGATTCCTCATGAAGCCATACATAGATTCATTTATTTGTTATAGATTCATCTATTTGTTCTTTGCTTGTCTACTATACCATTTGGGCAAGTCAAATGCTAAACAAATATTCAAATAAGCCCTTCCTTCAGAATAGTCTCCACAAATTAATAAATCTTGAGGAGGAAGAAGTAGCCAATCAAAAAACACTAAAAATTGGGGCTAGAGTACCAAAAAAATTACAAAAGCTTTCTCACTTGTGAGGTCCTATACATCTACCTTTATAAAGTCAAGTCAAACCAACTTGCCTTTTCCTCCTCCCATGTTTTTGAACCAAAAGATGAAATGAATAAAGACAACCGGGCTTCCTTAAGAGCGGGGAAACATCTTCTCTGTCACATTGACAAAATTACAAGATCTTTACAACCTATACAAAATCCAAATGCTAAATCAGTAACTGAAGTTAGAAGATAAGTGCTTCCATTCATGCTCTGTGGAGTCTTGAGTAACAAAGGCATGTCGGTGAACATCATTACTTCTTTGAGTATGTGAGATATGGATCTTGAGCAATTGTTAATACATCTGGTCTTTCAGCCTGGTTATATGTTAGACACCGCCGAATCAAATCCTGACACAAAAATTGTACATACAGAACATATTGTCAGGTTTGACAGTAAGAATTGAACCTAACTCCTGAAGGTAAGAAGGTTGTTATATAATTTAGTACGTTTTTTACTATAGCTAAATACAGAAACTGTATGAATGAAAATGTAACACCAGCTACAAGCATGTGTATATTTAGGTTCTTAAATGGGAAAGACAACCTTCCCACATCTGACAAGTTTTCTTTGGTAAATAATAAAGGGGATTCAGTTAGTATGATGCTCAAGCCTAAGAACAACACTTCCTGATTGGTGCAAATTACACTATTAAGTCTTAGCTATCAAATCTATCGCCATTTTAATAGCATCGTGATATGAAGGGGGAGAATTGCACATTCAGATTGACTATGAGGGTTAATTGCCCTTGCACAAGGAATAAAGTTGGATTTGTTTTACCACAAATATAACCTACAAGAAGCAGACAACAACCAGCCATGGGCAGGAATCATGAGAGAAGCATAAACTCACCTTCGCCTCATTAGAAACAGCAGGCCTAGAAGGAAATTCAACTTTGCGTGCCTTAATAATTGTGTCTTCACGAAGTATTCTCTCCTGTGTTTGGTCATGCCCAAAAGGACGTCTGCCAAAGAGCATTTGATAGAACAAAATACCAGCAGACCAGACATCAACCTGCTTTCCACAACACAAGGCATAACACTGTTGTAAGGTGTTTGGACAAACCAAAAGGACAAGTGTTAGGCAACCGAGACTTAGTGGTTTGGACAATCTCAACCACCGTGACAGGTGGCACTTTTGTAAAAGTGAAATATCTTTTGCCCAAAATGACTGAAGATTGATAGCTATGTACAGCATAGAAAATATTTTACCTTTGATGATATAAGAGGTGTCTTGGTGAGCTCAAAGCATTCAGGAGGCAAATACCTGGAAATTGAAAACAGGAAAATAAAAAGGCATAAAGAGGTTTTCCCAAAGCATCAAAGCTTAAGTACTATTGATTGGAAGATAAATATGCTAGATTAGCATTAGTGACCCCAATAAACACATTACCAATATTGCATTCGAAAAACCAGACTTTCTGACCAGAAAGGACAGATATTTTGTTAAATTTAGATGGATAAAATAAAAAAAATTGTACGACAGGTGGATGAACAGGCATATCTATCAAGGAAATCCAGCTAACTAAACCCACAATACTTTGTGTCAGAGAGAATTCAAATACCAATATAAACAAGTCCACATATGCTTTTGTAGTATAACCTGATGCAATTCATTATTTAGACAATAGCCACGGTATTAGTGCATTCTTTCCCTTGTAACACCAGGCAAAATGCCAAAACTAGTTGGCCAGTAATGGTATCAACATATCAAGCATGTTAATTGGGCAATTTGTTTGGTATCTTTGGTGAGTGTTGGGTCTGCCTTGCAACCTTAGATCAGCTCCCATTGACATGTTTTGTTGGTTTTGGAAAAACGGAGGGAAACTCTTGCTAGCAATTTCTACACATGCCACTATTTGGAGTATTTGGTTGGAACGTAATTCTCGCACCTTCAATAACAGATTCTCAGACAAGCTAGTTTTGTGGCATAGGATTAGGCGTTTAGCCTCTATTGGGTCTTTAGAGGAATTTTCCTTCTTGTTGAGAGATTGGAAAGCTATGCTTCATTGATAGTTTCTTGTCTAGCTAGTTTTTGTACTTGTATAAAGGACTTCTTTTCCTCCTATCTTCTTGTAATTTTCTATCTATCTTCTCAATAAATTTCTTCTTTTATCAACCAAAAAAAAAAACAATGTCTTAGCATATGCATAACTCTGACAAAAAACTAAATTATAATTTTAATGCAATTCAATTGTAAAGGGTGGCAAAAAGAGTGAAGGTTGAAACCTACGAATTTGGACCACTTCAAATTTTCAGTTCCATTAACAATGATATTCACCACTTACCAATATGTTCCAGCTCCCTGGGATGTAAGTTCCATACCCTGGGATCCAACATCATCCTCCACTATCTTGCTAAGACCAAAATCAGTCACTTTGGCAACACCAAGCTCATCGAACAGAACATTTCCAGGCTTTAGATCATAATGGATAATCTTCTGTGTTCTTTTATTCATGTAAATAAGGCCTTGAAAAATCTGAACTAGAATGACCCTGGCCTCCCTCTCAGGCAATATAGGTGTTGCCTTAAGGATAGCATCAAGATCCTTCCCTGGAAGAAAAGAGGAAGAAAAATGGGGGAACGGTTAGACAAAACAAGAAATGAAACATAAATTATAAAATCACTCAGGTTAAAAGTAATATTTATAGCCAACATCAAAAGAATAAACAAAATAATGAGCTTCCTAAAATAGTTGAATGTATTTACCACTACAGTACTCTAGAACAGTGCAGAATGTATTTTGATCAATCTCAAAGATGTCCCATAAACGGACAATGTGATGATGCACCAGGGTCTTGTGAATGTTATACTCTCGAACGGCATGCCGCATGTAACTTTGCTTCTTCTCTTCACTCCATTGAGGATTTAAACCATGAAGCTTGCAGGCAACGTATCTATGCTCCACCAAGTCAAAAGCCTGCTGGAAATTTCTTACTTCAAATCACTGCAAAAAGGTATTTATTTACAACAGCCAATATAGGCGAAGGAACTGTCTAGATTCTGGTTTTAGTAGCTCAAAACCTTGTACAGTGTCTGCCAGATTATCATTATTATTATTATCATCAGCATCATCATACTTAGAAAAAGCTCTGACCTTGTAAACCTCACTGAACCCTCCCTTTCCAAGAAGGTTTAGAAGGGCATAACGATGGTTTAGAATCTGAAAGTTGTTAAACCGTGAACCATCTTCATCCCGTATGCGTTTCATTTCACGAATCAACCTTCCCTTCTCAAGTTCATAGCGATCCCTCTCACGCAAAATAATTTCTTCTTCCTGGAAAACTTTCTGCTATTAGAAACTCGGAAGAAAATAATCAAGCAAGCAGAAATCGCAACTTACCCGTTTGATGCTAGCTAGTCGAGATTTATAGATTTCATCATGAATGAGAACATCTTCTGGTAAGCCAGCCTCTGCATCTGTTCCATCGCCCTTATCTATGCCAGAAAAAGGCCATAACAAAACAAAACACAATTTACAAACTATTAACAAAGTGATCAAAATAACATAAGTTAGTCTAGCAAGTAACAGCCGGAAATAGATAGCCTGAGGTCCATTGGGCCATTATAAGGGGCGTAAGGTCAGTTATGTATAGCATCTGGAAAGTGAGTACGTAGTGAAGGTTATCAAAAGTCAAAAAAAAAAACAACATGCTTAATGTCCAGGTTAACAAAAATAAATGGCACGTTCATTCTGACAACTAGTATAAAGTAAGAAGTGGGGAGTGGAAAACGAAAAGTACATTCCCAAATTTAAGAGGCCAAGGGCAAAAAGGAAAAACGGGAATAGGATGATACCAGATTGTTTTTTCTTGAATAACTTGCGCTGCCGTTCAATTGCCTCCTTTGTTTCTATTAGTTGTCTCTAGAAAAAAGAAAAAAAATTCAAAAGATGAATTCACATTATGTATAGAGTTTAATTGGTATGTACTGACAGTGTAAAACAGTTTTACACTGTCAACCAATAGAAATAAAGGAAAGTGAAAAATCATGGTGGATCCCTCATTATAATGAGTGATTATTTGTATGGATTGGCATTTTCCACTATTTCTATTAGCTGACAGTGTAAAACTGTTTTACACTGTCAGTGCATTTAAATTAAATTCTTATGTATAATGCAAGCTCTCATAAACAAGGGCTTCAATTTTTTTTTGGTTTTTTTTTTTTTGGGGGGGGGGTAACAGACAGATGGACATAACATGCCCTGTGCTTTGACCGAATATTACTCAAGAAGAAAACACTTGAAACTTCAAAAACAATATCTTTATAATTATATTCAATCATCTACCCAACTGAAGCAAAATGGTCCAAGTTTGATGATATTTGTAATGTAAAAAGGTTAATGAAAAGCACACTGCACACAATTTCACTTTTACAGAAACGAAATAGGAAAATATCTCTAGAGACTGGTATTTAAATTGAACAACTGAGTGTTCCATCAGAAACAGAAAGTTTTCATGTTTGACTTCATAGTATGCATAAGAATTTCATATAATAAAAGCAAATATAAATTATAAGTATTATAGGAGGTTTAAATTTCTCTCTCTTATCTGCATGACACTTTCTTTCCCAAATCATTATTACCAAAGGTCAATTATCACCAGTATGCATTACAAAAGTCATGCTCAATCTTCTCCAGAAAAAAAAGTCATGTTCAATGAGTCTAGAGAGCTCATTCAGTACCAAAGCCCAAAGGAAAAGGATAGGGTATTCCAAATTTACCCTTGCTGCAAACCAGATATTGACCAGGATAAATTTGACTGAAATACTCCTGCTAACTCAGGCACAGGCTTCTATTCTTTGGTAAATTGGCGCCAAAAGATATCCTTGGTAAAAAACTCTTAATGGACAAGGTTGTTATGAAGAAACCCGTTTCTGTCCTCTAAGATTTACATATTATTTTGAAAGCAAAATTATGTAAAATTATTTCTAAAAAGGTGTAAACTATACAGAAGATGACTCCCATAGTAGCTGGCTTTAGGTACTGACATACAATAAGTAACAAATAATTTTTTTTTTCAAAAAAAAAAAAAAAACTACAAAAACTAAATCAATGAATTAAAAATAGTAGGGTAAAACTTAAAAGAAAAAAAAAAAAAGGAAAAAGACAAGACATCATGAGCAGGGAGAAAGAAAATGACACATACAAGCTGAGCATTCAGATCCTTTAACGCTTGACCATCTTCCCAGGTCTCAGATAAGACAGTTCCAGCTCTACGATTCAAAACCAAACCAATATGAGATGAAAAAAAGAATGAAAAGATGATATGAAAAATGGTTTCTTACAATGCCTCACTTATACCTTATTACACCAACATTTCCAAGTCTCAGTGAGTCTTGTCGCACTTTCAACCTGGCTTCTTGTCTCTCAGCCTTTGAAACTGATATCAGCAAATCAGATATTATTTTCGTTCTCTGCAAAATAGAAGGATCAACTGTAAAGCTTCTGCCTATATTTGATGCATGATACAAAGAAAGTTCATTGATATTTTTTTCTCAAAAATATTCCATGATATTCTACTTTTTTCTTTTTTCTTTTTTTTGGTTTTTTTTTTTGTTTTTTGGGGGGGGGGGGGGGCTGTCCACATGTCAAACCTCTGATATGATCTCTTCTCATCATTTAAAAATCACATAATGGGATGAAACTTAAAAACAAACTTCCTATGCAATAACACATTCACTCACTTTGATTGGGTTAAGTTATAATCCTATATCTTTTTATTCTTCCTTTCTCCATCTTAATAAAATTGTTCTTTTATCCAAAAATTAATAATCCCATGTTGTACATCAATCAATAGAGCTTTTTCTGCACAATGTAGTCATTTGGTGTTTTGGGGGAGCCCACAGCAAAAGCATATAATTTTAAGTTTATGCCCATTCATTTGTCAGATAGAATTTATGCTTGAATCGTTGCATATTAGATACACATTTTACCTAAATGATTGCATATAGAAGTTTCATACAAGCAAGATTTTGTGTGATCTCTATTCCATGCACCACAAGGGCATCAGTGCTTTCGTTTTGAATAACATATATATCAAAACCAATGAAGCTTCTTGATATATTCAAGAAAATTCTGTGCAATCAAAGCTGACAATTATCACACCTTTGGCTTCATTTGCTGTTCTTGATCTGTCAGGTCCTTCAGTTCCTGCACATGCCACAATCAAGCATTAAAAGAACAGAAAACCACCATTGCTCCAGAGCTGTAATGATATGATTTAAAAATGCAACAGTAGAGGATATTTAGAATATTTCAGTCAAGTTGCAACAGACCAGTTCAGAAAAATATAAATGTGCACATTGTTTTCAAACCTAAATGCATTTTATTCAAAAGCCCGATAAAAAAAGGTAGAATGAGCGATTTCTGTGCTGAAAAATGCTGCTGAGCATGTGAACTAGGATCTTTGTTTGATCAATAAACAGAAAAGTACCACAATACCAACTGCCCAGTTGCTTCTCCTACTAGAAATGTATTGTAAAAGATTTTATCATTTTCAGACTTAATTACCTTTGAATCTGAAATTAATGTATGAATAGTTGCTCATAACAAATTAAAATGTCATATTTGATATTAATATAGCTGTTGAAACTATTTATCGATTTGTGATGGTGTCTTATGACTCGATAAAATTCAAGAATCAGAAAAGAGCCTTCTGATTCACAATTTTTATTGTGAATGGTTGTCACATTATACCTTTTCCAACTGTCGACAAAGATTCTGATAATCAGAGGTCTCTTGTTTTGATTTACGCAAGTCCTCCTCCAATGCAATAACTTTAGCACGTAAGGATGCCACCTCCTCCTAATTTAAGACAACAACAAATAAAATAAGAAAAAGTTGCATTACAATATTTAAATGCCTCCAATAGAATAAAACTTAAAAGTATCAGTAAGGTATATAAATCAAATCATTCAGATACAGTGCATGGAGCAAGAAATGAAAGAGATCATGTCAAACTTCTATTTATTATTTTATTTCATGCAAAGCCACGCATTCATTTTATTTACCATAAAATTTGTAAGTGGGACTCAAAATTTAGCAGAAGCGATACCTCTAATGAAGCACAATTATCATTATGAAACTGATCTTTGAGTCTGCCATCCTGAAAATGAACATGATCTTTGTAGCGAACAATCAAGGAGTACGATATAAATGATCAATCTATAAAATTAATTGCTTAAGCAATATGTCATTCTAAACTTATGAAACTTCCATTGATAGGAACCACAAAAGATTCCAATTTGCATAAACCTAAGAGCTAAAAGATTCAACTAGACCTACAGACCATAATGCCAAACAAACCTTGCCAAACCAAGAATAATTAATAAAACATTGCACTGGCGTCAAGTAAACACTAAAAAAAGCAACAAAATAAAACCCATCTGAGGCAAATGCAATTAAATTTCCTTTCAGCTATAAAGTATAGACTACAGAAAATACAATCAGCTCCCTGTACCCAACGGAAGAGGTTTGAATTTCAGGTCTCCATTATTAAATAATAATCAGTTATAGATGTAATGTTTACAACTATATTTGCAATTATGTGTTGACTGTTGACTATATATAGATATAATGTTAATTGTTAAGAACAGTTTAAGTTACAACTAACAAATGCAAACTACAATAAAGAAGTAAAGAACCAAATGTCTCAGGGTAAGGAGCATACTTTATGGTATAAATTCTCAATCTGACCGTTTGAAGTCAAAGCAGTTGGTGGAGGATTTTGTGCTCTGATCTGATCATTAACTCTGGAACCCCGGCCCCTTCCTGAACCAGAACTCCCTCTTCCACGACCATGTTTCTTTCTATTCACATCAACACTAATTTTTGTCTCAACAGGCTCTGAACTAGTTTGTCTTCCATCAGTTGTAACCTGATATGTAAATCATGTCAATTGGAAACAATTAGATGACCAATTTCTGAGATAAAAAGTGCCAATTCTTATGAATGGGTTAAAGTCCTCAAAATACCAGTACCATAAGATAACAACAGCACAACATTTAAAAGTAAGCCAAAATGGAAGCAATTTATATAGTGACTTGCTGTATTTACAACATGAGATGTAGCTAGTTATTCTATTAGTATACCAAGGCATCAGATAAAAACTAACCTCAATATGTTCAAAAATATTAGAATTATCATCTTCTTGACGTTTTAGCCGCTTCTGTGTGTTGGCTTGTATTAAAAATTCGCCACCATTCTGGAACGTAAATATAAGGATAAAGACAATTTAATCAACTCAGTAACTCATCAAAGGAAAATATATATCCATACATCTACCGATGTCCCAGATCATCGATAAATTAAACACAGAAAATCGGCAATACTAATGAACGCAAAATATACCACATACATTCATGACTTTCAATCATCCAAAACCATATATAGATAAAAAAAACAACCAGTCAACCACTTATCCCTAGCAACACAATAAACCATAACCATTATAAGAGCCCTTATAAAAGCAGACAAAAATTACCAAAGCCATGCCATTGAATTGAGCCAAGACTTACATCATCATCGGAATCACTGGAAGTGGATGGTTGAGCCAAATCCTCAGCAGCTCCTCCAAACTTCCCACCTGAAGGAACAGAGGACCAACCTGATTGCTGAGCAGCAGTGGAAGAAGCCTTGCCCACCAGGCGAGCTTCCAGCTTTGCAATCTTTGTAGGAAGAGACTGGTCCGATTGGTTGGAAGAGTTGGAAGAGAAATGCACGAGCATCTCATCAGACATTCTTCCTCCTGAAACTCAAAACTGTTTGGAAACAAAGAAAATGCTTCTCAGAAATCATTCAACCCCAACACTAACCACCACCAAAAACAAGGACTAAGTCTTTTCCCACTAAGTGAATTCATCTACATATATCAAATGACACCATCGAATCTTATCATAAAAACTATGTGTATAAACAAGTCATTATAATTTAAGCCTTTTTTAATGGTTTCCTCTGAACACAAAACAGCACAAAATAATTCTACCTTTTTGAAATCAACCACAAACACTTGGCCCAAAAAACAAAAAAAAAAAAAAAAAAATCGTTCTTTCGGTGACAAAACAAGTTGCTGAGCAGAGCTAGGCCATACCCATTCGTGATCAGGGACCAAAAACGTGGCAAATTTATCGAAGAGCCACGTAGAGAAATTGGGAATTTATGCAAAAAAGCAGCAGCTGTTGAAGGGATCAAAAGGGCAGAGAATTAGTGTGGAGATGTGATAGAAGGAAAAATAAAGGGAGGATTTTTAGTTACTTTTGTGGGGTAAAGAGCATAGAGAATGAATTGGTTGGAATTTGGAAAGAGGGGAAAATCTAGGGTTTTGGTGTTTGGTAAAGAGGTGGAAGAATCAGAAAGGTTGGGAGGGAAGAATATATTGGGCATAAGAATGAAGGAACCATGGCTGCAGAACAAAGGGCAGTGAAAAAGACTGTTTCTTTCTGTGTGGGCATGTTCGTTTTGAAAACTTATTGCGGGCTCTTTTGGTCAGAAGAGAGAGCTTTCTGTGGGTGAAGGTTTTAGGTCCATGGCAGGACAATGGTAATGGTACAAGAGAAGTGAAAAAGAGAGAAAAACAAAAAAATGTGTCACAGATTTGATGTGAATTTAGTGTGTGCATTGGATAACGTGATGTGAGACTGGTGCTTCCTAAATCTAGTGAGGCATTATTATGGTGACAGCTTTTTTCTGCTTACCTATTTGCTCCTCGGATGAGAATGGACAGAATCCTAGGATTTTTATAGCGAATATAATATGTATAACTAATTTATGTGGGGTAAAAATGAAGGGTTTCGCAATTCATGAATCACTATGCAAAGGGAACTGGGTTTCAGGGAAAAAGGAAAAGGTAGAAGTTTTGTGTAGAAAGAGGCAAGGATGATTGATAGGTGAAGCGATTAATTGAAGCACAAAATCATGTATTGTAACAGTCTAACAGATGTCCACATGGATCCATGAACATTGCTGACAATGGGCTAAGAGGATGGTAAGTTGGCAACAAGCCTCTTGACTTGAAGAAGCACAGTATGAGATTGTAAGGCCTAACCCTTTAGAGGATGCTTCCAAGAGCTAACCCTCAATTCAAAACTATAAACATCATCTTATCATTTACTAGCCTCATTTGGTGGAGTTTAGTAAATTCATAAACAAAAGGTAAGCCAATAACACAATACTTTTTTTTTATGGAGTGTGAAAAATAATCTTAGATTCATAAAAAAAAAATCTTACAAAATTATGTATAGTCACCATTTGTTTATAATATTTGAGTTTGATATATTGTTGGTATAAAAAAATTTTATATTATTATTTTAGTGTAAATTTTTTTTTTATCATTTAATTATATGTTAACACATCATTATAATATTTGATTATGATAATAAATTACCTTAAAGTCACAAATATGATAATATATAATTAATTTTCACAATATATAATTGAATAATAATATGAAAAAATAATACTTTAAAATTAAATTATTTTTCAAAAAAGTTGTTGGGAATTAAGAAATTCATTTAATTTCGTAAAAGCGCCTTTTATTTTGACTTTCACTTACTACTTGTTTTCGAACACAGAAAATTAATAAAAACATGCCTTAAATACTAGGTTTATTAAAGAACTTTTTTTGTAAAAAAATAGTAAATAATAAAATTACGCGGTTATCCACTCTAAAGTAGATTTATTAACATTTATAGAATATTACTCACAAAGAATTGATTGAAGTAATAACCAACCTAAACCTTTATGAGAAATATGCAAATTTAAATCTTAAGAAGATATTTTTTTGTGAAGAACCAATATAATCTTATGCATTCGCAATCAAATGAGAATTGACCCCATAGGTAGTTCAAATATGTTGAATATATAAAAATACCTCGTATAAATCGTCAATTATCATTTAGGATTTCCTGCACACTAGTAGCATGATTAATAATATTACAAAATATAAATGTGAATTGTTATATTAAATATTTGTATATGCAATTAATCTTAAATTTCGTAAGTATGATTATTGTGATTTTTGTTTTTTGACGTGGATTGTTATGATTTTTTAGTACACGATTTGATTATTTGATAATATTATATGATTTAATAATCTAAGTAAAATATTCGTATTTCATAAAAAAAAAATGTCTACCTGTGTAATTGTATAAATGTCACACCCCAACTCCATCCAATTTAAAAAATTTATTAGTGGTAATTAATATTTTTAAATCAAATTAGTGAATAATTAGCAAAACTTTAGGAATTTTTCAATTTTTCTTTTTTTTTGGGGTAATGCTAAACCTTTAGGGTTTAAGGTTTTTTTTTTTTTAGAGTTTAAGGTTTAAAATCAGTGCGTATAACCTCCTCCTCTCAAAACCGCTTAGTTGTCACAACCCAACCTATTTTAACAGTAATGTGTGATAATTTTTAGTGTATACATACAACTAAAATAGGATGCTATACAATCTAGTTTTTCCCATGCAAAACCAGGCGTTCAGAATCACACACTATTAAAGGACTCGAGGAGATTAATCCCACGGGAAGACACCATTTTGGAAGGAGAAAAAAAAAATAAACAACAACAACAACAAAATTATTATTACTATTTTACAAATATTTTTTTTTAAATTCAAGTAGAACCTATTACAATGAGTAAAAAAAGCTTGAAAGCCAACAAAAAACTTTTTTATCCAAAAAAAATTAGTTTAGAGGGAAGACTTGATCCAATCCAAAATCAAGAGATGTCTCTAAAGTTTATCAAGCATTCACAAAAGTGTTTATAAATTATGCACCAACAGCAATATATAAAAATCGAACTCAAATTATATCAATACATAATAGAAAGCTGACCAAGTAAGTCAACTCCCATTAGATCATAGCCATCAAAATAATAATATTTCTAATACAAAACTGCAACAACTAGATACAGTAGACAACCCATGAAGAACAGAAAACGGACACATAAGAATCCACAAACAATATACTTTTTCAGGGGACAGGGGATAGACACCAGCATGGAACTACGCCTTTTTTTTTCTTTTTTCTTTTCTTTTCCCCCTTTTTGGTCTAAAGAACTACGCTCCTTAAAGGGCACAACTTGCACAACCTATTGGGAAATCCAAGTCTCAGGCATAGCAGTCAAACTTGTAATACTCAGTGATGACCCACGATCGTAGTGTTTCTTGTAAGATGAAACCTTGCTAGCTGTTCTTATTGGCTTTAGTTTTTCATTAAAAAAGTACGAGGTAACGTATTGTCTTTTATCAATGAAGGCGGCCAGCTATAATCAATCATGACCATAAACCTACCATAAGCTTATATAATTCCTTGTAGTAGTTATCATGGGGCTCAGGCTCTCTAGTAGTCCTTGTATTGAACCTGCACCGATCAAAACAAACCTTCCCACTTCCCACTTTCATCTCAATTGTCTCAACTATGTCTAAACAAATGGCTTGCACTGTTGACAGATCACCGTTGCATTGAAATGGTGAGGAACCATGTGGTACTTCGAAGAACATGTTTGGAAGAAATCCTATAAGATTAAGTGAAACAGAGACAATGAAGGCAGAGTGATTAACAAATGATGATGCTCGAGAGAACTTTTAGCTCGAAATTTGAACAACGAAGTTCAAAACTAGCTTATACGCCTCGTGCACAATACAACATGGTACCTTAATATTATACGAATCCAACATGGTACCGAGATTTAATTGGCAATAGGCATATGGCAACAAAAACTTGCAGCACACCACAAGTCTAAATAGGTGGTCAAATTTTGGCCTATTTCAGATGCATATTAATAAAAGCAGATAATGCAGACAATTGGAGAATTTGCATGCACAAGTCTTCGTCAATTTGTAGGCCGAAAGGCAAATACATGTCATCCATTTAGTTAAAACTAAAACAACTAATGTAACATTCATCTTAACTTCTTTGATGAGACAAACATCAAAAATGAAAGTTTAGGGGGATTGTTGCATACCCCCGAACCCACCGAACGATGGTGTCAAAAAGATTTATCAAAATAATATAGAAAGAATAACTGAAAGAGAAAAATTAATTTAATTTTAAAAACTTGCAAATGAGTGTGCTTTTTAGTAGTTTACAGATGGCACGATACAGAATATAATCCAGAATTCTACATAGCTACCACCAGTTGTAACTTCTCCCCAATCCATCACTACTAGAGTTGCCAAACCTTGATGCTGAGAATCTATGATGAAAAGCTTTGGTTGATCCTCGTGAATTAGGGGTCCTATCATAAACCTTACTCATCTTAGACGATTTAGATCTTGAAGTATGACTTTCACTACTAAATGAACGAATTTTAGTACTTTTATTAGATGGTGTTGCTGGAGACCTCCAACTGCTCCTTTTGGACTTCAAAGGAGAGGACTCTGCTGGATGCTCTGTCATCCAACCACCTCTATGCTTTGGTTTCTGGGGAGTTGTAATGCCTCTTTCTTCTGTAAGAGGCTTTTTCTTTTTCCGGGCCTTAGCCATATCATGAGGTGCAGACCTATATCCCATGTAGTCATTCTCTTTTTGGAATCGAGTTTTTGTATTAGATAATTCACGTCTCCTTTTCCCTACCTGCAGCGGTGAACCCAGCAGATAAGAAACTAATTATTCTAAACAAAAACTAGGTAAAGAGATAATTATTATGTGACAAGAAAGCATGAAAAAACCAATAGCTGAAAGGATCAAACAGTTAAAATAATTTTAATAGCCTAACTACATATCCTGAAATGCACCTTAACAGAACTCCAGCATTCTCGGGCAAAATGTCCTTCTTCGCCACATTTATAACATGAACTGGGTGTGGCTGCATCTGTGGTCTCGTTTCGCAACCTCGAACATGCCTGCATTAATCAATTCTCAATACTCATACATACTCATAATTCAATTTAAAAAAAACATTTCCTGTGTCAACTCAAAGTTTTTTGAAAAACAATTTGGCGAATGTCATACATTTTAGTAGGAATAAAGATGAAAATATAGAAAAACCAAACTGAATTACCCTTAGAAAGAAAGAGCCATGCAATAATAATGGTCTATATTAAGAAAAAAGAAACATAAATCAGGTAAGGCCAATAAACCATTACGAAAACTTACCAAACCAGTGTGACCCAATGCACCGCATTGATAACAAGAAAGTACTCTCGTTGTAGAATCTGTAGTACTGACACAACATAAGTGGCCAAATTTCTTGCAAACATAGCATTGCATTTCCTAGTCAAACAGAAAGGAAAAAGTAAACAGTCACTGATTGAACATTCCAAATCCATATCCAATGTAGTCCACTATTCTTAAGTTAATTCAACTGAAAAGTACTTTGCAAAGTTGCCAGTAAAAGAAGAGGAGACTGAGAAGTAATAGAAAAGTAGAAAAGACATGGAACAGAACAACCTTGAGATCATCCAGTGAATAATCGTTTTTGCATGAAAACATCTCATGCCCAGAATCTCCACACTTCAAGCATATTTTCGAGCTTTTAGAACCACTCTGGTGCTTCTCTGGACAGTCTTTAGCACGGTGACCACCCTTCTTGCAGATAAAGCAATCACGCCCCTAAAGAAACATGAGGTAAAGGTTGTAAAAGTTCATAAAACACCTTAGGCCTCAGGGATACCAATAAGGCAAAGTCTATGATACTATTGCACACTTGCACCTGTGCAATCAGCATGTGGTAATTTCTTGACTATAGGATTATACCGAAAACAAATGTTTTATCATACTCATAATCAATCTAATCCATTGGTCCAGAAACTGCAACAACTACAGTTGCACCAAGCCACCAATGCAACCAAATTAGATATTGGAACTAGTGACGTAGACTCGGTTAATCAATAATAATTACAAACTGCACAAAGATCACATCCATCGTATAATGTATCCATGTCATGGCCGATCAAGCAGCAAAAATAAATATGAAAAAGCAAACCAAACATACCATGGTGCATTGTTTAACATTATGCTCCAAACTGCCACATACAAAGCACGGCTTCTTGCGCTTAGCTGCTGTACAGTTGACTGCAGCATGTCCTTCTTCGCCGCAGTGATAGCATGTGCCCCAGCCACTATCTGGAGGATCAAAATACCTCGGACCCCTCTGATAGATGAAAACACGTACCACACTAAGCCTTCGGGACATTGTTATATAGCATTTTCAAAAGTCACATTTTAGAACCAATAGTTCAAGTTTTCAACTCACAAGCAGCTTTCGCAGAACAACATTGTCACCCATCTGAACCGTGCCTGCTTCTGCAGGCTCATTTTTTTCCGCGTCTTTGATTGTCTCCATTGTCTGTACTGTCCCTACTCTCTCTTGTCCTTCAGCTATAACAACCTACATAAAATGAGGGGAAAAAAAGTGATTTATTTTTAAAATAAAACAGAACCCAAATGCAATTTTTGGATAAATAATTCACTTTTTTTTTTCAGTTCAATTCGTCTTACAACTGTTTCAACGAAATCAGAACCTGCAATTTGGGTGAGTTTCAACGAAACCCATTAATTATTTTGGAGAAATTATAGTTTTTTCATTCAAATGGGTCTCATAAAACCTTTGATTATAAGCTGATTTTAACTCAGAATAATAAGATTATCCAATCACAAACGAATGTTGTACATCAATGAAGCTCAATTTTCCGTGAAAACAACCAAAAAAGCACAAAATAACAAACTTTTTTTCGCACAATAATTCTTCAACAAAACAATCCAAACACGGAATAATGCTTACACTTTGATCCTCAGATTCCACCTTCTTTACCTTCTTGTTCTTACTTCTCTTCTTCTTCCTCTCACTCTTTTGCTCCTCACTATCAGAAACATCAACAACTCCTCTCGTTCCATCCAATACGCCGTCGTATCGAGCCACCACGACTTCGTCCTGCTGCGAAGACGAAGCACCTACACCATCGCCGCCGGAAACTGCGTCGTTTTGCGCGAGCTTGCGCATCAGCAGCGCTTTCTCGACGATCTTGAGGCTGAGATCTTCGTTAGCCTCTTCGTCGTCGCTGCTTGCTTCAAAGATCAACGGTGTTGAAGGGTTCGCCGCTTCGTCTTCGTCTTCATGGTCCGTTTTCTTCGCTTTCGGCTTCTCTTTCCGCCCCATCCTTTTGGCTTCGATTTTTTTTGCTCCCGCGAAACCCTAACCCTACTTACTGCTCTGCTCTCATACTCAAGGCGCAAAGTTGTCTTTTCAAAAATTGTTAATGATAAATAATCATCATTTGTTGTTCGTTTGCACTTCAAATTTATTGGTGTATTGCATTCACAGCGTTATTATCTATCCATTGTTATTCGATACTGTCCGTTTCGATTTATCTAACAATTTAATCAAAATAGTATTGATATTTAAATATATTAATTTTTAATTTAAATCCGTCATTTTAATTAAACTAATAAATATATTAATGGAGAGAGTATTTATTTTTAATTTAATTTTCATTCCCAATAAATTTTTATACTATATCTAATCGCATTAATTATTTATAAGACTTTGATATTGTCTATCAATAAAAAATATTGAGTCAATTACTTGTTAATTTAAAAATTTTATAAATAAAAGTATATAATTAGATAAATATATAAAAAAATTTATTAACAATGCATAAACTAATCTTTTATTTATAAATTATAAATAGAATTTAATACTGATATATTGGTAGTATAAAAAAAATTAATATAAATATTCAATTATATATTATTATATTAATAAAATTATATGACTTAATTTTTTATTATCTTAAAAATTTTATAAAAAGAAGTGGATAATTAAATAATACTGTAAAAATTTTTATATTAACCATGAATTAAAATTAATCTCATTTAAATAATCATAATTTGTTGTATGCACTTTATATTTATTGGTGTATTGCATTCACAGTGTTGTTATATCCATTCTTATTTGTTATTTTGTTAGTTTAATTAGGATTTAATTTATAGGTATTATCAGTATAAATTTTTTTTATATAAATATTTAATTATATATTATTATATCAACAAATATGTTTAATCCAATTATTCACTAATTTAAAAATTTTATAAATATAATTATTTGATTGAATAATTATATAAAATTCTTTTATATTATCAATACATAATAATTAAAGTCTAATTTTGATTAAAAAAATTGTACTAACATCTATACTATTATTAATTTAATAAGTATAAAATTTCTTAGACCAATAAGTCACTGGTAACAACATAATATGTATTACTTTCTTTGTGCCTTCATAGTCACTGGTAATAACATAATATGTATTACTTTCTTTGTGCCTTCATCTTCAACAAAGTACTCGGCATAAGCAATACTATTGCTCCCCGAGTATTAATTAGATGCAAGGAAATGATTTTGCTAAATAAAGATGTGAAGTATTCATTTAGTAATGATTTCCAAAATTGATGGCTGATCTGCCCGTGATCAACGAACAATAAGTGGGCATGCAAATTTGGAAATAGGTAGCAAATATTTTGAAATCATTTTAATCAATCTCATTTTCATTTCTTGAATCAGACATAAAGTCGCTTTCATCAACAAACTAAAAGCATGTATAAATTCTTTACAAGCAATACAAATTCAAAATTACGAACCAAGAGGTATAGCCTTCCTTGCTAAACTTGGTCAGTTATGCGAAGCCAAATGCCAAATCATCGCATGCAATTCCAGAAGTTTGCAAACTGACGCATTTTTTTCAAGGCATCACATTATATGTCCAAAGTTTTGCGTGCGGAATTGTGATTATATATAGAATCTGTTCCCTATATATAAATAGTATAAATCAGTTTTATGCTGCTATTTAATAGGAAAATAGAAATATATTATGATTTATATTTTTAAATTTATACAATTGTCCATAATATCATAGCAATTTCTTATATTTTTATTAAATAATAATATAAAATTACTTTATACTCTCAGTATCCATAAATTAAACTTTTATACGTATCTCAAAACGTTTTTTGTATAATTGTCTAAACTTGCACTTAAGAATTATACATACGGCCCATTCAAAAAAAAAAAAGAATTATTCACACAGAAAAATTGAATTTGTGAAATTGTTATATATCCTCAAAGAAATATATTATTAACTTGTATCATTTGACGAGTTCGCTTGAATGCGTTGTCTTAAATAAAAAAAATAATAATATTTAATTTATATTTTAGCATATTTAAATGGGCTTTTTAGATCCAAATTGTAATTTTTGGCTTTTAGATAATATTTTTAAAAACAATTAAAGATGAAAACTAATATTATATTTTAATAAAAATTGAAATTTTTTTAACATTTTTAAAGAGATAACATATATAAATATATTTCGTTAAATGCACATATGTAAATATGCCCACTACCTAATACCTCAATTATGATATTAAAAATATAGTTATAATGAAAAACCAACAATGATTCATAAAACTAGAGTCTTGGACATTAGACAGTATAATGTTTCCTAAAATGATATAAGAAAAGGTAAAAACATGCTGTAGGAGGTTGAAACCTACATAATTAGGACAGATTATAGGAAACTTCCTTTAACTATCAATCAAAGTATACAATTAAAAATTGTTTGGAGTCACAATCTATTCATTCTCAAGGCGATGAATTGCTTTTGATACTAACAAAATCATTTAAAAATTAGTAAAAATTATAAACCCCCGTATTATTGAAAATCCCTTCTAGATGATTAATTTGCATCATTTGACAAATTTTAAAATTAATTTCAAAATGCACAGTACTTTTAGCCTGAAACCTAAAGTTGAAAAGGATTGCTTAAATAAGTTATAACTCTTGATTGATTTAAATGGGTTGGCATTTCTTTTGAGTAATGTTTCATATTATTCTTTTTAATTGAAAGATAGTTTCATTGAATTACAGGGAAAAGTCTAACCTCAAAATGCGAGTAAGGAACCCTGGAGAGTCCACCCACGTTACAAGGTAGCTATGTTTTACAAAATTGGCTACTTCATCATCCATTCTATTACAGTATCTAAGTGCAAATTTGCAAGCAAAACTTAAACCATGAGCTATATAAGTTAAGTGTCCATTAAGATGTTACCACTATAAGATCGATCCTCAGTCTCCTCAGTAATGCTACGGTAAAACATTGAGTGCATTGGTTTTTAGCTCCACTCCTCCTTTTGGAATCGCATGTCCCACGCAAGAAGCAAGCCCGTTTTCGTAGCCAACAGCTTCGCCTACAAATGGGTCAATAGTCCCCTTAAGCCTCTGTGCTCCAGCTGCAATGAACTACCTCCTCTCATCCACATTTACTTTCGCAAACCCTTGTGCTGGTCTCTGCCGTGAGGCTGGGGTTTGGTCCAATATATATGTTAGACTTCTCTCCGAAATTCAATAAAGCTATCTTTTAATTTAAAAAACAAAAAGTTTCTAAGTACTTAGGCAGTTAATTTTAAAATTTTGTTTAGATATTAAAAATACAATAAAGAAAATTTTTCATCTTTTATTTACAAATATTAACGGAAGAGAACGAAATAATAAGTATTATAAGTCATTTTTTTCTCATTTTATGTAATATTCCTTGATCAGAGATTGAAAATTTAAAAATTAAATTAAATTAAATCAAATAATTTTATCTAATATCGCTCTGACCAATAGTTATTTTTAAAAAAATCAAATAAGAAATTATAAATTATTCTATTTTATTATATCCCATTATACTATTTATCACAAATTCAAACTAAACTTTGCGCTAAAAATTATTATGAAAAATTTCAATAAGTTCATCTTAAAATTGTTTATCAAATTGGATTAATTCAATGAATTCAAAAATTTAAACTACAATAATAATTTTTTTTTTTTTTACCTTGGTGACAATGAGATTTTAATATAAGATATCATGCAAAACAATGTAGATTAATTTGGGGGATTGATTTATTTTATATTAGAATTAAGTCAGACCAATTACAATTTGTTTCGAATTTTAGATTTATGTTTTTTCAACCTAAAATCTAAACACTCAATTTGATAGCTCGATTAACTAATTTTT
Organism: Pterocarpus santalinus; assembly: GCA_031439595.1. Lineage (NCBI taxonomy): Eukaryota > Viridiplantae > Streptophyta > Magnoliopsida > Fabales > Fabaceae > Pterocarpus > Pterocarpus santalinus. The sequence goes on from CM062527.1 coordinate 5,351,680, forward strand.
TTAATTTTGTTTATTTCTAAGCTTTTAAAATTTTGCACTTAATAAAGTTGTAATAACTAAGTCATTATTTATTTTCTTTATTTTTTTGTTACGTCATTTATCTTCTTTATTTGCATTTGTTTAAGATATTTATCTATTCACACTATTATTAAGTATCTCATAACTAAAATTACACTATCAACAAAGTGTTGATTTGAGCAAAAGATGCTCGAATTCCTTAAGTGTGAGATCCTATATTTGATCCCAATATTCATGTGAATGAAAAAAATACTATTTGGAGGAGTCTTCGAAAGATTGATCTCTCACTTATTAAGTGAAAGGATACTTTGAGGGGGATAAAAGTAAAATTACACTATTATCAATTGCCATAAAATAAAATTTTTAAAAGAATAGAATACTTTTTTATTTATTTGATGACTTAAATCAAACTAATCAAATATTGATTTGACCAGTTCAGTTTGGATTTGTTAAAACAAATTAAATAAATAATTTAATTTACATATACTGTAAGTATAAAAGAAATATTATATGGATATTTAATTATATATTATCATATTAAAAAATATGTTTGACTTAATCATTCAATATCTTAGAAGTTTAGCAAATAAAAATATCTGATTGAATAATAATATACAATTTTTTTCCACTATTAATACATCAAAATTAATCTTTTTAACAAAACTAACCAAATTAAACTTAATCTAGTGAGGCTCTAGGTATGCCAGTTTGAACTTAGTCAATAGACAAAGATAATAGGCCTATCCATGAAATTTGCCCATTCTAGCAAGATTGCCTAATTCTTAACAAATGTTGATTTTAGATATAATTTAGGGGTATTTGGTAGATATAATAAATTTTTATTTTTGGATTAGAATTTTCAGGAATAATATTTCTAGAAATAACTTTCTCATATATGATATTTTAGACATATTTGATATGTAAATTAAATTCCCAAAAATATTTGATAAAATTCCAAAAATACTCTTAATAGAAGTGGTAGCCAGCAGTGGTGGCCAATGGTGGCTGGTGATCGGTAGTGGGGGGCTTTGGATGGTGATGTGGTATTTTAATCTTTTTATTATGACAAATATCCTTTTCCCATATGAAAATATTGGATTTCTATGGGATAAGAATATATTTTTGGTTGATTTTTCTTCCTAGAATGTAATAATCCCAAAAATATTATTTTAAACCTCTTATTAAATATAGAAATATTTTTACATTTTTGAGCATCAAAAAATATACTTCTATACCAAACACCCACTAAAAGACGTAACCCTTCATATAATTTGATCCGTGTCCCTAAATTAAATTTCTACTACAAACAAATCAACAAACTTACAATTTTAAAGAGTTTAATTTTTTATAAATAGTCACTAAAAAAGAGTTTTATATTGTAATCAAATTATATATTACTATATATAAGATTTTTGAGATATTAAATATAAGCATCAACTAATTTTATTGATGTAATAATATATGATTGGAGTTTTGTATAATTTTTTTTTACATTAAGACAATGTACATTCTATCCTAAAAGTATCCAAAGAGAGTATCGAACCGAATAATGACAGATTATACCAACGATCATGCTCATGTCAAAGGGCTTGCGGTGCAACATGAAAATCAACGGATAAAACAAAAATAAGCCAAAGACTCAAAGGTCTTACAAGAATAGGGAAGCAAGACTTTACTACCTCAAATATTAAGAGCTTGTATGATAATGGGATCAAATTTTCGATAAATTATATTGAACAAATATTATTTATAAAAATGTGGTTCATTTAAATTAATTTTAGATTAAAAATTTTAAAAAATAAATTAGTTTTAATTAATTTCATTTTTTTCTTCTTATCTTTTCACTCTACCCTCTAACAAAAATATGAAGAATTAATTAAATTCCTTTAATTATTTTATTTATTGTAACTTTATTTGAAAAAAATTTTCCTGGTATTCATAATTAATTTTAAATTAATTTATTTGTATAATGTATACGGATTAACATATTGATTTAATCTGTAACGTGTTAAATTATTTTTTAAAATTGAAAATCAACCCAACTATAAGCTCCGAACCAAGCATGAGGCCAAGCACCAACGACAATCCGTATGGTCTACAATGTCACAACGTGCATAGCACACAAAAGCTTCGCTATGTCGAACCATGGGCCCGAATTTGAATACCATGCAATTTTTCAGAGAATTTGTAATGACTAATTATTGTTATAATTAAATGAAGAATTGTTTATTCAACGTGAATTTTATCTGAAATGTTATTCCTAAGTTTAAATTCTAAATGTTTTAATCCCAAAAGTCCTAAATATTTGTGATAACATTTGAAATATGATTTCATAATTTACAATGTTACCAAACATTTAATATATCTAATATCACTTTTACAACAGAGAAATGTTGAAAAATATGTTAGTAATATTTTCGTAGAATAATTTAATCGTAAAACTATATTGTCAATATTTGCACACAATTCAATTAGTTATAGTGAAAAACAAAAACTAACTCATGATAATTTAGGTAATTTTACTTTCTTAGCAAATATGCCACGATTTACTCAAAATGTTACTATTCAAAGAATTTGAGTTTACTAGCTACTATTTAATGTCTTATTATTTGTATGGCATCTTACAAGGTTGAAACATAATTAAGGATAATTAGAAAGGTTTAAGTTTGATAAAATTAAGCAAACTGTGAAAAAGGTTGATACTAACTGTGAAATTAGTTCACTATTTTGATGCCATATAAATATATAATTGGATAATAAAATAAAATTGTTTATATTTAATAATAATAAAAATTCAATACAACAAAATCAAAATTAAATTATAGTTTAAATTCAAGTTTTTTTTAACAAAAATGTTTTCAAGTTCAATAAATATTAGTTAGACTAATAATTTAAGTAAGTTATTAAATAATCACTTCATCAACTACATTTCGAATGTGAGCTTATTTGATTAGTTATTTTTTGGTCAAAAATGAAAACTGCATCTTGCATAAAAAGATGAAATTATATTTTAACATGAAAGATCAAAGATCTAGGGTTTGTTTATTTGTGTTTTTTTCAACAAAAAATTATTTTTATATTGAAAAAAATCAATTTTCAACTTTTTTGAAGAAGATGAAAAGAGTAGTTTCTAAAAAAAATTAATTTTTAACTTTTTCTATTATATATAAAATTTAAGTTTCAAAATTTTTTTTAAATATAAAATAAACGCATCCTTAATCACCATGCTGAAACATAGTTTTTAGTGTGAATGAATGAATGCCCCATGGAAAAAGTTGCGCTATAATAAAATAGAGTCGAGAATTTGCGAATAAACAAAAAGAGCATGTTTGAATGGATAAAAAATGATGAAATAAAAGAAAATTAATGCTATTATTTATAGACACATAAATATTCTGTCTTGCATTTTTTTTTAATAATAGGTGATAACTTTGTCTAAAAAACATTATTTCTTTTGGTCTAAATCACAAATATCTAAAATTTACTAAATTTCAATTAATTTGATTTGAGCAATGCTAATTTATTATAGGGACAAAGTTTTTATAATGTTAATTTTTTTATATACAATACTTAAATTCAATATTTTGCTTATACAAAATAAGTGTTGAATTATTTAAACTAATCAAATGATAATATTTCTAAACCATTGTTGATACTTAAAATCAGGTATATGCATCCGAGCTGTATATATTCTTATTTGAATTCTATCATTTTTTTTTTTCAAAATTACATTCATGATATAGGGTTGTACTGAAATTTAAAATTTAAAAAGGAAAGGATAAATCCAAATTAAAAAATTCATAAAAGTGAAGTTTAAAGTAGGTTAAGTTGGATATACCCTAAATTTAAACTTGTTTTGACTAACAACAATGTTTACACTTTATCTTTTATCATTATGAGATGAGTTCAAAGCCTCACCCAAACAGAACAAATACAAATCGAGTGCCAATTACAATTTTTAAATAATAAAATAAAATGAATTTATGTAAATTGTATTTCATTCCATTTCCTCATTTCATTCGACTATCGGCCACGCCCCAGAAAATGGTTTATTCGACTATCGCCCATAACTTTTGACAATTTGCCGATGCACCCTTCGCAAACCGGAACTCATACCACACTGCCATCGCAAAATTTTTTCTACCAGGTCTCCAAAGACTAGAATAAGCAGTGCGAAATACCGAAATTGCCCAAACCTCGAAATAAAGACCATTCTCCCTCTCGAGCACACACACACACCTTCTCCTGGTGATCTCGTTTTCTCTCTTACACTGCGCTCTCTCTCTCTTCTTTCTCTCTCCTTCTCTCTCGAGCTTTCTCTCTCTTCTTTCTCTCTCCTCCATTGTTGCACAGCGCGAGGTTCAATTGCCGCTATCCGCCATGACCGTGATGACTCCCGCTCCCATTGACGTGCGTTTTTTCCCCTAACCTTTTTCATCACTCTTCGCTCACGCGCACACTATGCTTCTCTCGAACTTTCGCGTCTTTGCTCGTTCTCGCGGTTCAATCACTTGCGCGTTCTTGCGATTTCGCTTGTGTTTGCATGACTTTGTTTCGATTTTTCAATATTTTCTTTGCTGAATGGCTGTTTTTGGCGGAAGTGATTGGGGGTTTCGTCTAGGTCGTGGGTTTCTGATCTGGCGGGGTTGAATTCGCTTTGATTTTTGTTGCTAGGGCGCATTCCGCGTTCTAAATTTTAGGGCTTTGTGAAGGGATTTAATTGGTTTTGGTCCCTCGGTGGATCCGAAGTAGGGTGACGATTTTTCGTTTGGATTTTTGGTTTTTGCAGCAGCAGGACGACGAGGAGATGCTTGTCCCGCACACTGATTTGGCTGAGAACAATCACCAACCCATGGAAGGTAGTTAAATTAATTGTTTTTGCTTTGGTCCTCTTGTTGATCCGCAGTGAAACCCCACTTTTTTGTTTTTCTAACTTCATTTATTGCCTTTTATATGATCTAATCAAATTGGTCTAAGAGTTTACGGAGCCAGTTTGTGCATTGTTTGGCTGCCACAGAGAGAGTGAGGAAAAGAGAGAGAAGAATTAAATGATTTTGTGTGTTTGGATTAGCTTTCTTTTTATTTAAAACAGCATATAATCTAAGTTTTGCGAGACAACTTTAGACAAAATTGATTTTACCCCCCCTAAAATTAATCAAATCCAAACATGTTAGAATTCTAGGTTTTCTGTTATAATTTTCCGGATAAAAATGTGATTTCTTTGTAGTTAGTATTTTGGAAACTCTTGTTCAATGTCTTTGTTGATTGTGTATTTATTTCTCTCTCCTTTTGTTCTATTCATCAATTCATCGTTCTTGTTCTAGTTTAGTTATCTGTTGTCCGGCTAATTTAAGGCATGATACTTAATTGTTATTCTCATTTATTTGACGATCACTAGTTGTCGCTCAACCTGAAGCTGCCAACACTGTGGAGAGTCAGCCTGTTGAGGATCCTCCCTCATCGAGATTCACATGGAGAATTGACAACTTTTCTAGGATGAATACAAAAAAGCTCTATTCAGAAATATTTATTGTTGGTGGTTATAAATGGTATCATGCTTACACATTATCTGAGTTGATTCATGATGTTCACGTTTCTTAAATGTTAGTTCCTGAACATTGTTTTGTACTGGACAGGCGTGTGCTTATTTTCCCAAAAGGCAACAATGTGGACTATTTGTCCATGTATTTGGATGTTGCAGATTCAGCTAGTTTGCCCTATGGTTGGAGTAGATATGCACAGTTTAGCTTGGCAGTTATCAATCAAATCCATAATAAGTACTCTGTGAGAAAAGGTGGTCTCTTCAACTTGTTTGTTCGTTACAAGTTGAAGTGTATTAGCCATGCATGTAGTATAGAAGAGCATTGCCGAAATAAAAGTGGAGAATATTGTAACTGTTTGTTGCAATTAATGGAAATAGCATTTGATACTTGAAGAATCTATTTTGTTCCAATGCCAATTTCTTACTGAGAAGCATGAATGATTGTGGTGGATTATTTTCATCAAATCCCCAAAATTGTACAACTCTGAAGTCTAAATATCATACTCATCTCCTATGCCATTTCTTAAGCATTTATTTTGTTCAAGTCCTTATGAAATTTCAATACCTTAAGAAACTGGCTCATCGGTGTTTCGTCTTCCCATTCGAATTTCACTTTGTCAAACCTTACTAAATTTGAAACTACCACTTGTACTTTGTATTCCTGTCATTTTAATTTTGGATCTACATCTGGAAATTGTTATATTACTTGTCTAAAATGAAGTTTGAACTTGTTGGTATTACTTGCTAACAAAACAAAAGAAAAGAGGATGAAATGTGAAAATTCACATTTTTTTTGGGCATAGAGATGGGCCTTCTTGTAACCTCTTTTTTTGGGTATAAACATGTAACCTTATCTTATTCACACTCTGCAGACACGCAGCACCAATTTAATGCACGAGAAAGTGATTGGGGTTTCACTTCCTTCATGCCCCTTGGTGAATTGTATGATCCTAGTAGAGGGTATCTTGTGAATGATACTCTTGTAGTTGAAGCTGAGGTTCTTGTTCGTAGGATTGTTGATTACTGGACTTATGATTCAAAGAAGGAGACAGGCTATGTTGGGCTTAAGAACCAGGGAGCTACTTGTTATATGAATTCTCTACTCCAAACTCTTTACCATATTCCTTATTTCCGAAAGGTTAGGTGCTATCTCTCTCTCTCTCTCTCTCTCTCTAAACTCTTCTTGCCTGAAGTTCACTTGTTTGATTGGAAAGTAATGAGGAAGTTGGGTCCTGGATTTCATTTTTCAGGCTGTGTACCATATGCCAACAACAGAGAATGATATGCCCTCTGGAAGCATCCCTTTGGCTCTGCAAAGTTTATTCTACAAGCTCCAGTATAGTGACACCAGTGTTGCAACAAAGGAACTTACAAAATCTTTTGGATGGGATACATATGATTCTTTCATGCAGCATGATGTTCAAGAACTAAATAGAGTCCTTTGTGAAAAACTTGAAGACAAGATGAAGGTAACAGAAAGACCTTTGGATGTTTGTAGATGATGTCTTTGTGGTGAAATTATTACTATCTCAAGTGCATTATGGGTTTTGTTTTATTTGTCTATAGGGAACTGTTGTGGAGGGAACTATACAGAAGTTATTTGAAGGGCATCATATGAACTATATTGAGTGCATCAATGTGGACTATAAATCAACTAGAAAGGAGTCATTTTATGGTACTTTCATGCGCATTCAGAAGTTTTTATATATTGTACCTTGTCACTTGATGCTAATTTATTTTTACGTATGCATGGCAGACCTTCAGCTTGATGTCAAAGGCTGTCGTGATGTTTATGCTTCCTTTGACAAGTATGTTGAAGTTGAACGTCTTGAGGGGGACAACAAATATCATGCTGAACAATTTGGTTTGCAGGTTGTTTGCAATTGTTGAGTTCTGCATCTAATTATCTAATTATAATAAATACATTTTGGAGAAGTTAACCTCCTTTGAAGATAAATTTTTTATTTTCATGTGTGCACTTTTATTGCTTATTGTTACTGTGTTTTGTGAACCTTGCCATAGTAAAAGGTAAAAAGGAAATGTGGAAATGTCACTTAAGTCTTCAGCATCAATGTTTGCTTGTTTGATGTTGGTGAGTCTAAACATGTGATGAGTATTCCTGTGTATTAGCTGGGAGAAGGGAAGAAATTTTGGTGTCTTGTTATATGTTTTGAACAAGTTGAAGGTGAAAATTATAGCACTTCGATGCATAGTGAATGGTAGCAAAGCTAGAGTAGAGTCCCTTCTGGTTGTTCCAGACTCTGCTATGTTCTCTCCTAATCCAGATAGGAGAAACTAGAATTTCGTCTTTCTGGTGTTTTTCATGCAAACCTTCGCCCTCCCCCCTTAACATTCTCCTAATCACTGTGATCCCCTCTCTCTCTTTCTCTCTCTCGAGCTCACACTTTGTTATTTATTTTTTTTTTTGTTTGGGGGATAAAACACTATGATTCCTTCTTGATGCACACCTAGCATTTGCCATTTGAAGTCCAAATCTTCCTCTAAAGTAAACTTTTGTCTGGGCTTTGGTATATGCATGACTAGTTTCAAGTTTGAAGGCCTTACGCTGCTCCCCCCTCCTTTTCTCTTTTTACATCTGTGTTGTCTCCCTTCTCTGCCTGACATTCTCTTTTTCAAATTTCTTTTGTTCCTGCTGCAATGTGATATTCACAGCTATGTAAATTAAGAAGTGCAGTTGCTGCAATATGATATTCACAGCAATGTAAATTAAGAAGTGCGGTGTGATACTCCTTAGATCAAGAAGTGTATGCGATATGCTTAAGTAAGTTTAGGATATCTCAGTATGAGTTATTGCAAACAAACCCCCCCCCCCCAAGCGCGCGCTCGCACTGGGGTGCCGCCCTCTCTCTTTCTGCACACGCGTGGGGGCCGCAGGCAGGTGCTGCCCTCTCTCTCTCTCTCTCTCTCTCTCAGCTGTAGGATGTCTAATTGTTACAACATGCTGACTACTTTTCAGTGTTCACCTTTTCTACACAGCACTAGCAATTGTATGATTTAATAGATTCCAATATGCAATTTGTTTCTATGTATTTGAATTTTGCTTTTTGTTGGACCAGTTTATTGAAATTTCCTTAAGTTTCTTATGTTTACTGTTAAGAGTGCAATCATATGAGCATTTTATTTATATCTAGTTTGATGTGTAAACTGACTTATTTTCATGGTTTTTTCAGGATGCTAAGAAGGGTGTCCTATTTATTGATTTTCCTCCTGTTCTGCAGCTTCAGCTGAAAAGATTTGAATATGACTTTATGAGGGATACTATGGTAAAGGTTGGTAGTCAAACAGATACGTTGCTTTGTAGCATATTTCCTTCTCTTGGTACTTTGCTGGCATATGTGGAAGTTAATAGTTCCTTTTAATTTAGAACTTCCACTGTTTTGTGCATTGACATTTAGTTGCTATTGGTCTCACTATTTTATTGGTTATGAGCATAAGGCGTATACGGTTTCCTGCACTACCATGAAATGCCATTGAAAATTTGTTATGCTGGACAATGTTTAGTGATATCTTTGTTAGTATGCATTCATTCAAGGTACTATTACTTCATGCAAGTAAGTGATTTAGCGTGCATATTGTATTTGGAGGAGAATAATGCCTTGTGGTCTTGAGAACGACAATGGATTTCAACTGGGAACTTTTCTTACTATTTATTTATATGAAAATTGCTTTTTTTGTTGATAATTCTTTTTTATTTGCTTCGGGTTGCCATGGAGGCTGATAATTTTATTCTTGTTTTGGGTTGCCACAGAGGCCTCTTCATTTTTTATGTATATGTATTTTTCAAATTTTGTACACCATTTGAAATGAACACACTGAAGGAAGATTGTCTGCTTCAGGGAGCATGGGCATTAGCTATTATCATCTGTTTGTACTTTTATGTCAATGCTCTCTTTCAGATGGAGACATTGATCTCTCTCTCTCTCTCTCTCTCTCTCTCTCTCTATATATATATATATATATATATATACACGGAAGTTTAATTATTGTCTTTTTTTAATCTCACCATGTAGATTAATGACCGTTATGAGTTTCCTTTGCAACTTGACCTTGATCGTGAGGATGGAAAGTATTTATCACCTGAGGCTGATAGGAGTGTTCGCAATCTTTACACACTTCACAGGTATAATGATAGTGTCGGCAAGTTTTGTTTCAGAGTGCATGGCTTTATTGCATTGTGTCTAGTCTGTTATTATCCTTTCTGATTTGTTTGATCTATTTCATGACTTCTTTAACAGTTGTGCTTGATTTTGATATTTTATCTGGTATGTGATTGGTGCATGCTCTCCAACTTTGTCTCTGAATTGTTTAAAACATGGTTTCATTTGCTGAACTGTGAAAGTGTTAGAAGCCTTTATTGGTATATATGCTGAGTTCTTTTACCCACATGCTTCGGTCTCTTGTGATCAATTAGTGCCTTTTATATCTGCATGAAACAAGTTTTGTTTATAATTTGGTCATCTTTTATCACGGAATAATCACATTGTAACTGTAATTCCGTATTGTCCTTCAAGATCATCTTAAGCTTGCGTTGGGAAGCTTGCTTCCCGTGGAGTATTTTCTACAGCAGTATTAGAACAGAAATTGTTAGAGGAAGTATATAAAGGAGGAGACAAACATAGAAAAAATGGGAGAAAGTGACATGATGATAGAGAATGTAAAGAGAAAAAATTTAGGTAGAGCCAACTCCTAGGCCCTTCTAGGTCAAATAAGGGAAGGTATTTTCAATTCATAATGGAAAAGTATATACGGAATAGATGCATAATTTAATCAAGGATGTCCACAGAATTTTTAATTTCTGTTTCTCCAAGTGCAATTAGTTTTTGTCCATATTTAATCTGTGATGTTCAGTATTTGACAGATTTGAATTTCTTTCTCCCAGTGTTTTGGTTCACAGTGGTGGTGTGCATGGTGGACATTATTATGCTTTTATCAGGCCAACTCTTTCTGAGCAGTGGTATGTATCATATGGTTCATGGGTCTGAATCATTCATTGCCTTTTGAGCTACATGAGCGAGAAATGATAAGGGCAAAAGACAATGTTGTATAATATCTGCTTGAATGATGATTTTGCTTCGTATGTCAACTGCTTTTTTGGTACTTGAAATTTCTTGAGATTTGAGAACATATATAAGTAGCTACACAACATACCTGGTGAATGGGCATTGTTTGTTTGTTTGAAGTTTTCATTGTTCTAGAGAAATCGCGTGAGTAAATGCTCAAATTGGTCCTTGAATAATACAAGGGGCATCAAGTTAGTTCTTCAAAGGTTTCTCTTTTCACATTGATGTGATTCTTTACAGTGTAAAATAACCATCAATGCAACGACCAAATTTATGTCCAAACTATATTGGAGGACTAGATTGATGTCCATTTTAAACATTGAGGGACCAAGTTGATGTCTTAAATTTTTTGAGGACTAACTTGATGCTCTGAGTATCTTTGGAGGACTATATGGGTGTTTTCTCCTAAAAAAAAAAAAAAGAAAAAAAAGAAAAAAAAATAATTGACTTTGTTATTTGCATAACAATGGTCGATACCATGGAGGTTACCAAAGATGCACCATCAGTTGAATTGTTTACCTTAAGTTTTGATATGCCTTTTTCATAAGATAGGGGGAGTGGAGGGTATTTTGTTGCTATGGTGGAGCCTTCATAATCACTTTCACTTAAAACAAAGGCATGCTTTAGTGCTGCCTGGCTGCTTCTTTACCAAGGGTGTCAATCTGAGCATGTAGATATCCTTAATTTAATTTGTTAACTTCTTTCCTTGTGTTTTATCATATCAAGCGTTTAGCTATGGCAGTGATACATCAGTTGCATTAAGGGTATGTGTTAAGTAATGTTTGAAACAAGGCTGTTGTAGTGGTAGACAATTGAAGTGCTAACTATTTTCCTTTGGACTTCGCATGATTTGGTGGCCTGCTGAGAGGCCGCTACCTTCTTTTTATTATTTTGAATTGCTTTTCTTGCTGATTGAATATCTGTCTGTTTCTAAGGTACAAATTTGATGATGAGAGGGTGACAAAAGAAGACACTAAGCGGGCATTAGAGGAGCAATATGGTGGTGAGGAGGAGGTAACTGTTCTATTGCCATTGTTTGTGCTATTTGATCCCTTCAAGCACTTGAATTTACTTGTTAATGCTTCAGCCACTTTTTTTTTTTTTTTTGTGCAGTTACCTCAGACAAATCCTGGATTCAACAACACTCCTTTCAAATTCACCAAATATTCGAATGCTTACATGCTTGTTTATATACGTGAATCAGACAAGGACAAGATAATATGCAATGTCGATGAGAAAGACATTGCTGAACATTTAAGGGTAAGCTCTATCCTTGTGTACTTTTTGGGCTCAAAATAAAGCAAGCCATTGTTAAAAAGCTACTTCTTTTCTGTCTGCGTGCAACTTCAACTTCCAAAACAAATTCAGATGGCTAATTAATTTTATGATAGATATAAGAAGATTATGTCATAATCAGCCTTTGCAATTGACATGATGACTGTTCTCAATCAGTCTTCTTCTTTCCAACTGATAAATCTTGTTTGTTTTTCTGATGGGAAGTTCCTTATGAATAACTGAAGCCAAAATTAAGCCAACTCAGTTTCTTGCTGTCTTTTAAGTTTCTATTGTGTCATTTCTGTTGCTTTGCTCTGGAAAATCTGTACTAAGCTTGTACAAAGGATAAATTCCAGGAGAGGTTGAAGAAAGAGCAGGAAGAAAAAGAGCACAAAAAGAAAGAAAAGGCAGAGGCCCACCTTTACACTATTATAAAGGTTCCTTATTCCTGACTTACTTTTCTAGAATAGAGTATTGTTTGTGTCTTTCTAAAGATGGTGTGAGATGCTGAATGGAATTGTGCATAGATATTACTGATAGCATAAGATGCTTCTTAGGTGGCACGAGATGAAGACCTTGCCGAGCAGATTGGAAAGGATATATATTTTGATCTTGTAGACCATGACAAAGTGAGGAGTTTCCGTGTCCAAAAGCAGATGTCTTTTAACCTTTTCAAGGTATCATCATCCTCTTTTAGCACTCCTGCAAGAAGTGTTTTGACTTTTAACCTGGCACATGCCAACTACCTTTGTCTTTTTTGACTTGGTCTAGTCTCAGTAGTGAATATTTGTTTTTTATTCAATAGTTTTCTATTTTCAAAATTTTTAATTTATGTCTGTTTTCTCATCTGTGATATGCAGGAAGAGGTTGCTAAAGAGTTCGGTATACCAGTTCAATTTCAGCGATTTTGGCTCTGGGCGAAGCGTCAAAACCATACCTATCGTCCTAATCGGCCATTGACTCCCATTGAGGAAGCACAATCTGTAAGTTCTCATGTTTAAGTTTTCTGTCGAATCTTTTCTTTGCTTTTAATTATTTAATTTCTGCCATCTTTGGGTTGCTGCTTTGCATTTCTTGAAACTGAATAAAAAAGCAACCCATATATTTCCGATAATAATTGTTTTGGATTCCATGGTATGTTTTAGTTGTGCTCTTAGGGGAGCTCAGTTTGGGATTCTTGTATGCCTGCTGTTGTTGCTTAATTTGTTACACACCAGCCATCTATGATCTGAAGTAGTTAATTATTTTTTCTCGTTATGCTTCACATTGTAGGTTGGACAATTGAGAGAGGTATCAAACAAGGTTCACAATGCAGAACTAAAGTTGTTTTTGGAAGTGGAGCTTGGACTGGTAACATTCCTATTATGATAGTTGTAAACTATCTTGATAGTATTAAACATTAATATTCATGCACGGTCTGTTAAACATTCCACATTATTATTTAGGATTTACGTCCCATTGCACCACCTGACAAGACGAAGGATGATATATTACTTTTCTTCAAGTTATATGATCCCGAAAAAGAGGAGCTACGGTAATTTCTTTATTTTATTATATGTTGGGGGTTTAAGATGGACTGGGGTTGATGTCAGGATGTATTTCCCTATCATGGCAGTTATGTTGGAAGGCTATTTGTCAAGAGCACCGGTAAGCCATCAGAAATCTTAAGAAAGTTGAATGAAATGGCTGGTTATGATCCTGATGAAGAGATTGGACTTTATGAGGTTAGTTTGCGATGTCTCCTTTTGTATTCATCAGTTGTAACTTATTGAAAATCCTGATGAAGATGCTGTACTTCATCCTTGTGTGGCCTAAAGCATATGCTTCTTTACCTGCTAAGCTTGGGTCAAGCGGTCATGGTTTCAGTTGTTAGTAAGTTTGTTCATGGTTGAGTTAATACCAAATGAGGTGCATCATGTTCCGTAAAATTTGTCTCTCCTGCATATGCCTTATCAAAAGGGAGAGGACCTTTAGTTTGCATGGCATCTTCAGGTTCTGATCTTAACAAGTGACTTTAATCATGCAGCATTAGTAAATTGACTGTTCGTATTGTTTTGCAGGAAATTAAGTTTGAACCAAATGTCATGTGTGAACCTATTGACAAGAAATTAACATTTCGCGCAAGCCAGGTAGATTGTATATGCATTTGATTGATTCATGTTTAGTTACTGCATCTTGGGTTGGCCTATTAATTTTTTTCTATATTTGCAGCTAGAAGATGGAGATATTGTATGCTTTCAAAAAGCTCCTGCAATGGATAGTGAGGAGCATATCCGCTATCCAGATGTGCCTTCATACTTGGAATATGTGCACAATCGCCAGGTATTTTCCTTTCGGGGTTCGTTTAATGTTGTTTGTTTCATTTGATATGATGCAAACATGAAGCCTATACCTACCCAAATATTCAGTCATGTTATGTCTAAATTTATTTTTCTTTTGCCCTTCCCCGGTGCACATGCTTGTGTGTATTGCTCATGGAAAACCTTGCAAGTTCCATTATGTTTAATATTGTAAGCTATCAGCTGAAATTTTTCTATATTTTATGTTTTTTAGGTTGTTCACTTTCGATCTCTGGACAAACCTAAGGAGGATGACTTCTGCCTGGAAATGTAAGCATTGTGGAATTTATTGGAGTAGATTATGCTATTTAATTTTATTGAAGTATTTAACTTGAGAGAACATGCAAGTATTTATATATTATTATGCGTAGAATTGCATTCTTATCAATTACCAGAAACTCTGTATACTAATTTCTAGGTCACGACTTTATACATATGATGATGTGGTGGAAAAAGTTGCTCAACAACTTGGGTTGGACGATCCATCCAAAATTAGGCTTACGCCACACAACTGCTACTCTCAGCAACCAAAGCCCCAGCCTATTAAGTACCGAGGGGTGGAACATTTGTCTGATATGCTGGTTCACTACAACCAGGTAGTTATTGTTTAAACCATCATAATATATCTTATTGTAAAAACAAAAAACTTATGTCTTTCTTGTTTGCCAGACTTCGGACATATTATACTATGAAGTACTTGACATCCCTCTGCCAGAATTACAAGGTTTGAAGACTCTGAAAGTTGCATTTCACCATGCAACCAAGGATGAAGTGAGTATGGTGATTGATTCTCTTTTAAGTTATTTCGTTTTTTCTTTATTTTTTTATTTTTTTTTCCATAGCCTTTTATTAGTACTCATTGTTTATTCAGGTGGTTATTCATACCATCAGACTCCCAAAGCAGAGCACTGTGGGGGATGTCCTTGATGATCTTAAAACTAAGGTGGCTTTGAGTGATTTATGCTTTTTGTTTATTAACTTGTCTGTATTATTTGATGCTACTTACACAACATTGTAATAACTGCACACAATTAGCACACATGGCTTGATCTGAGTTTTAAAAGGGGAAAAAAAAATTGGAATTGCACTGTTGTGTAAGTAGCAGTCACTAAAGTTGCCAACTGTTCATCCATGTATAATTTTTCACATTAATAGATTAATCTTATATGGCATGCTTACTTTTTACTGTTATTACAGGTGGAACTATCTCACCCTAATGCTGAGCTTAGGTTGCTTGAAGTCTTCTATCACAAGATATACAAGGTGTGGATATGTGAAATGCTTTCGGATTTGTTTCTATTCTTCACGATTTTTAGACTAAATTATTGGGGAATGAGGATTAAATGTACCGAAGTTAGTGTTGATTATGATCCTCTAATTGCTTATGTTACTTAAAGTGCTGTTAACTATTGGATGAAAGCACATTTTTGTTATTGAAATATGTTCATTCCATCCTGCCTCTGCTTGTGCAGGTCTTCCCTCCCAATGAAAAGATTGAAAACATTAATGACCAATACTGGACATTACGCGCAGAGGAGGTAGCAATCTTTCTGTGTGTTACTGGGGCTGGAAAGACTATGAAGTCTTCGTGATTTTATTTATTCCAATAATAGCACCAGTAGATATTTCTAAACATATGATAACATTTTCTTTTTCAATTTCTCTAACAAAATAAATGAGTTTTGGTTGCCTACAAATTTTACAGATTCCAGAAGAGGAGAAAAATCTTGGTCCTCATGATCGTCTAATCCATGTTTATCATTTTACAAAAGACACAGCTCAGAACCAAATGGTAAATTGTTTTGATTAATTCATTTTGCTTTGTACAGTTTGATGTCCTTGATACTTCGTGCTGACATTGTTTGTTTGCCTAACCTTTTGCACCTTTGTATATATACAGCAAATTCAGAACTTTGGGGAACCTTTTTTCTTGGTCATTCATGAAGGTGAGACTTTGGCTGAAATTAAAGGGCGAATACAAAAGAAACTTCAAGTTCCTGATGATGAGTTTGCAAAGGTATTTTTTCTTCTTTAAGTATTTGTATATATAAGGCTTCTGCCTTATTGATAATCTTGTTTTGAGTGATGGATGTGTCATTGACTAAATATTGGTTAGTATATTTTGTTAGTTTTTCTGATGCCTTATTATATTTCTTGTTTGGCCAGTGGAAGTTTGCTTTTTTCTCATTAGGGCGTCCTGAATATCTTCAGGACTCTGACATTGTATCCAGTCGTTTTCAGGTGAATTCATTTGTACTTCAACTCTTTCTTCACTTTCTTATTTTGTTAATTCAATTGTTTTTTAGTACCGTCTTCATACGTTTGAATATATGTTTAAGTTGTCTCTTTATTTGTGACAGAGAAGAGATGTTTATGGTGCTTGGGAGCAGTATCTTGGCTTGGAGCATACTGACAATGCTCCTAAGAGAGCATATGCTGTTAACCAGGTTGGTTACTTTGCTGGCATAATAGATTTCTAAATTACATTGTTTTTTGATTGTTGGTTGTTTACAGTATTCAGTATATTGGTACTATGGGTTTTAGTTTTAAGGTTGAGAAAGCATGGTTTGTATCACCATTCCAAATTACATGGGTTCTGTTTTGCAGAATCGCCACACGTTTGAGAAGCCAGTAAAGATTTACAATTAGCAAACCGGTAATTTAATGAGTTATCTTCCTACATGGGATGGATTTGGCATTCTTCTGCATCTATGGGCTTGTAAAAACAAGGAAAATAGCAAAAGGCTGCTCTGTATAGGCAACTAGTGAAATCAACAATTGAGGTGGTGTCTGCAGGTTTTATATTAGAATTGTGGTATGTAATTCTTTCTGTCGACGGAGTGACGTTGCTCTCAGCACTTTGTATCTGCCGACTGCAGCCCCTTGAGCGTTTTACTACTTCCATTTTTGTATGGAGGTTCTTCAAGTTGAGGTCATTGATCATCATCACTGCACTGTATCAGTACATAAGATTTTTGGATTAGTGAGTGTATACAGGGTATAGTTGGTTGACTTTTTTTGTTTGGCCATTTTCTTGATTGCTTCCAGATTTTGTTCAGTTAGAAGTGTTAATTAAGTGAGGGCTGCAAAATGGTGTAGCAGAATTAATGTAATGTTGTACAAGAGACATCCCAGCCTCCATATAACTCTTATTAGCATAAAATTAGTATTCTGCAGGCTGCAGCAGCACCATTTGGTCCATTCACTGGGGCCCCTATTTCTTCCTTGTTTATGTCACCTAATGGCTAGGAGGAGATGACAGGAAACGAATGTCCATTACCACGCCTTCTCATTAAATGTAAGGATGGCTTTGTATTTTGGTTTGGCCAGCCTCTCATTCCCTTCTGCTTTCATCTCACTGATCTTACTTAGAAAGGGGCCTACTATTGGCCAGAAAAAGAATAATAAAAAGGGGACCAACTTGTTTGGCAGAAAAATGGAATTGGTACTCGATTATAAGATAGTGAAGTAACGCTAACTAAAGCAAAGAAAACCACAAAAAAGTCAAACACGAGCGCAATTTCATATAACGCGCCAAGTATGCAATACGTGTGGGATGGTTATTTAAGTGGAAGCTTTGTCTGTGGGTGCGCGTGTTTGATATTATATTTTTGGGTAGAATGTTTTTTTTATTAAAAAATTAATTTTCATATGTTTGGATGATTTTTTTAAAATAATCGAATTTAAAAAAAAAATTGATTTCAGTTTTTTTTGTAAAAGGTGAAAAAAAATAGTTTTTGAAAAAAATAAATTTTTAACTACTTTTAAATGTATATAAAATTTAAACTTTAAAATTATTTTCGCCAGCTGAAATTAATGCACCATATATTTGCTGACTGGCCATGCAATAATGCATTGTTTGGTTTATGTTCATTGCTTTTGAAGACTTATGACTTCCCAGTCCAAATACTAGTCCGGAATTCCCGAAGTTCCTTAAGAAACAGTAGAAAAAGAAATAGTTGGTGATTCGAGCACTCTTCACGTTGCCATTAAGCATTTTCATCTCCATTTAAGATGTGACGTAAGAAGTGCATTTTACTTGCGATTCAAATAAATAATGATAACTTTTTGTGAAAATTATTTGATTGAAGACAACATTTAATGTAAGTAATTAGAAGGAGAGGTGAACGCACAAAATCACAACTCATATGGGATGTATATGAAAAAAGTGAGGATATGACAAAAATGTTTAAATAATAGGTATTATAATACTTAGATGATAGATTCTATATAATTATTTGTTATTTTTGTTCAATTTTTTTTTATTTAGAAATTTACTAGTGTAAACAGTGCAATGCTGGTAGGAAACTTATTAGCATTGCGCTATTTATGTTGGTAAGTTTCTGAATTAAAAAAATTGAATAAAAATAAAAATAATTATGTGAGGCACTAATAAATTTGCCAAAAATATTGATAATTTTTGGATAAAAAACTGAATAAAATGAACAATAATAATATGGAATCCATCGTCCAAAGATTTTTGTCCTTCTTTCGCTTTTTTTCATATGCGTCGCATGCATCAGATAGTGCGCCACAAAAAATGCATTAATCAATAACATGTTTAGTTTTATTTTCATAGAATTGATTCTAGAGAGAATTGATTCTATAAAATTGATTTGAATAGAATTGATTTTGAGATAAAATGATTTATATTTGGTAGATTTTTTAAAAGTGATTCTGATAGAAAGTAAAAAATTCTCATTTCTCTTAGAATTAATTCTAAAGATAAAAATTGATTCTAGAAATATATAATCAAACAACCCAAAATTTGATCAAAATTGATTTTCGCCATTTAAAATCAATTCTAATGCTGCTGAAAGTTTTTCCAAACGTACTACAAATATTATTGTTCGAAGAATTGATTTTCCACGCTGGAACATAAGCCAGAGGAAAGCGAAAGCTTGCCACCCTTCAATTCCCCCTCCCCTTCCCTCTGCTTCTGTGCCTTTTGAAATTGCTTCGACTGACGTTATCCCAGAATGCGAATGTAGACGACAACTTGAAAAAAAAAAATGAAGGCGAAAGATGACATTGGTGGTTTTGTTTAACATGTGATCCACAGCAAGGATGAGTGTTGCAGCTACTAAAATGGAAATAGCTATATATATATATATATATATATATATATATATATATATATATATATATATATATATATATATATGCCTATGAATCCATAGTTTTTAAATTTTTATTATAAATTTAAAATTTTTTTATTTATCTTTAAAAAAATTAAAGTAAAACTGAAATAAATAATTTTTTTTATCTTTTTATTTTTTTATTTTTTTTATTTTTTTCAACTTCTCTCAATTTCTCTAATTTCTTGGATATTTTTAAAATAGTAAAATGTAACTAAGAAAAAAGTTAAAAGGGCACAGACCCTTGTATAGATAACTATACGTTGACCAAAGGAAACGCATGTTTCTTTTTCTCGCTTTGCCCACCAACGAGATGTAGATTGTATTGACCATTACGAAAATTAACATGAAGATTATAAAAATTTTCACTGAATGAAATCTGAGAGAATATATATATTACGTAAAAATAGGCTTCAACTTATATATTGAATTAGGAGAAAAAGGTTACAAACTACTCATACAGTTAAATCAACTATTTTTCATTTGTTATTTTCTTCTTAATCTTGATGGCCCTAAAAATCTAATTATTTAATAATATAAATATCTCACAACCTTTGTCACAAAAAAAAAACTTGGACTCATGTTGATAATATCAACTTTATGTTAAAACTTGTGCTATATCATATAATTTTGTTTACTGAAAATTTCACTCAATGTATATAATGTTAGGAAAAAAATAATAATTTTTATATATTGTAGGTGTAATAGTTTTTTTACGGTTTTTGATTAAATAGTATTATATCAATAAAAGTATTTGATGTTTATCTGTATTTTTTTTTAAAATTCACATATATAGAAATATAATGCATCAATTTTATTCTCTATATGAAGAAAAAAATTTAAATCAAATTTCTTATGTCTATTTTATTTAAAATTAAAGAATGACATGTGAAATTTTTTTTTGAAAAAGAGTATATATTTTTAATTTTTATTTAAATCACACATTTTAAAAAAATATTTATATATTGTTGTTTAATTTAAGAATTGATTGGAAATTGAAATAAACAATGTTCCCATAAAAAAAAAAAAATCAGTAAATGTTAAGCCCAAAGAAGAATGTGGTGGAGCATGTGATGTGACATGCTGAAGGGTTAAAAAAAGTGAGAGGCTGAGCTCCACATACTTATATTACTTAATTTGTTTTTCCGTTTTATCAATGGCTACTGTCTCTTACTGCACTCTTCATCCTCTATCTTCAAGCTTGGTTCATCTTTGTCCCTGTTCTTCCTCATCTTCTCACTCTCTTCTTCCCCAACCTTCTTCTCCATCAAAGCTTCTCCAATTCCCTTCAATTCCCCGCTTCACTTCCAAATGTAAAACCAAACCAACCAAGCCTAGGCTCTTGATGATCATAGACCCCATTTTGCTGTTTAATGGCATCGGTAGCACTTTGTCTTTTGATACACAAACCCTTTTAGCCACTGTTAGTGTTTTGGCCGCCATTGCTCTTTCGCTATTCCTTGGTCTTAAGGTAACATTATTTGCTCTCTTTCTATTGCTTCAATTCTGGGTTACTCTTAATTTTCATAAAAATGTTATTTTTTTGCTTGGTTACATGTAGTTCTTGCTAATTTTTGCATCCTTAGTACATGACCCACATGCACTTATGCATTCAAATGGGTCATGGGTGTTACACATATTAATATTAAATATTGATTGGTATTATGGCTAAAGTTGGACGTTCCTTCATTTTTGTCACATTGTGGGTCCAGTTTGACTACTTCCTTTATTAATAATATTTCTTAGTCTTAAGATGACAAGTTATGCCTACTTTCTATTGCTTCTATTCAGAGTTTCCGTTTGTTTTGATTCGATTTTTTTTTTTTTTTTGAGGTTAAATACAATTCATATGAATAATCGCTTTATCTTACTTTGGAATGTAGTACAGGACTCACATGAATGCATACATAAATGCATCTACTTTTGGTTCCGGAAACTGTATTCCCCAAAGTAATATTGTGGTTCAAAGTTGATACTTTTATTTAGCTAATCAGGGATTGTGTTTTGCAGGGTGATCCTGTGCCTTGTGAACGCTGTGGTGGCAATGGTAATTATCTTCCTGCAGTTGAAGTGTTGAACCTTTAGGGTGTGATTGGTTGGGGGGTAAAAATAGAGGGAAATTTTCCATGCATGAGTTTCATGAGTAGAATTACACATGGAGCTTATTTATGGAAAATTTTCCCCCATTTTTACCCTGCAGCCAAAGATTCTCCTAATGGAAAGTGGAAACTATTAAATATTTCTATAAAGAATATTAGAGCACAATTCACGTGGTTAGGAACACTGACTTGACTTATAGATAACTGTAGTTAAAGGTAGATAAATTGTTTAATGTGTACTTTGACTGAGGATACTTGGTTGAGCATGTGGAAACTGGAAAGTGGGCTGGGGAAAAATAGAGGAAAGAGTGAAAACAATTTTGAAAGAATGTTATGGATCAGAGTTGAATGGACAACGTTTTATTTTTCCACCTTCTTATGTTTTTGTGATACCAAGCAAATGTGGAGTGATTTTGAGTTTTTCATTATAATTTCTCATCTCCCATTTTACATCTATTCAGACAAAGCAGATGATTAGGGAGCATTCAGTTCCAGTTTTGAAACGATTTTCCCAGGAATAACGTTGCCAAGAATTGTTTTCCCATTGTCCCATATTTGGAGTGAGTAGCAAGTGGTTATGAATTTTGTTTTCTGACTAAAGAAATTGAAAGAAGAAAACCTTGCATGAGTGGATGATGAATCAGTGTCACCTTTACATGTTTGTGGATAACATATGATGTTCTAATTTCAGCTTCATGGCATGTGGCATTGGATTTCTCAGCAACTATTTTGTATGAAGTAGAATACTAAGCCTCAGCCAATTTGTTTTTGATTGAGATGGTGCTTCATATCATCGTATCCCATTCACCACCATTTTTTTGTTTTCTTTTCTCCTTGCCATCTCTGCTTTCTCCTATAAATGGAGATAACATGAATTGGATTTATTAACAGAAGTTATAATTTGAATACCATTTTTTGACAAGTAGGTGGGACAAAATGTGTTTTTTGCAACAATGGCAAGATGAAGCAAGATATGGGGTTAGTTGACTGTAAAGTATGCAAGGGATCAGGTATCTCTTTCTGTTATAGTGTTTATTAAAATAAACTAGAAAAAAAAGATTGTACCTTTTTTTTTTCACTTCTTTCAACAGCATGTGCTCCCTTTACTGTTCTTTCTGTTTATATATTTGTTTAATTTCTCCTTTATAGGATTGATACTCTGCAAGAAATGTGGAGGTTCTGGCTATTCCCGGAGGCTATGAGCTATGAATTTCCTGTTATATCTAAGATCCATCTTTTCTGAAATCTGTAAGATCTTGTAACAATTTGATTGTTCATAGTTTCTCTATCTGTAAATCTTTTTAATCATGTTACTGTTCCTCTCTCTGTTGTCCTTCTATTTCATAAAATGAGTCAAGTTTTGATCTTATCTTAAATATTTTCAAATTTCTTCTTCATTGATATGATGATACTTCCTCCGTTTCAATTTATCTGTCAATTGGCACATTTCTAAAATATATCTAGATGCGTTGATTTAAAATATATCAAATCGTTCAAATGGACAGATTAGTTGAAACTGATGGAGTATCATATAATTGTTTGATGCTATGATTTGTAATCTAAAGTTTGAAAGTTTTTAATGGGGTTTCTACCTTACTAGCTGACAACCATTAGACTCCATTGACAAATGTTTACTCTCATAAATGTTTACCCTCATTGCAATTGTCTCGTAACATATTTCAAGGACTTATTTTATAACTAGTAGGGACTTAATTAAAAAGTTAGTTAAATTACAGAGCCTATTTAAATATTTTAGAACTATAGGGATGCCATTACAAACTTTTAAATATAGGTATTTAATCGAAAACTTAATGAAATTATGACAACATAGAAAGTAATTTAAACATTCTTTTAAATATTTTTCTTGTTGATTTACTCTTATCTATATTATTTGTTCGTGCTATGGACCTAGATCTGAGCCAAAATCCTTTGGTGGAACCAACACTTAGTTGGTTCAAGTGGTTCGTTACTTGTTCGCCGCTTGTTCCTTTTAAGGCAAGTTTTCGTTTTCAAGTCTTGTGAATTGAAATTAGTGCTACGGAAACTTGACCCCCATAGTAGGTCAGATCTGGCTCGAACCATATTAATCGGAGCTCAATGAACTTTCGAATACTAATAATCCATATGGAAAAAAAAAAGTCTTTTGATGGACAATCAAGAAGTCCATACTGGTAGTCCCTGGATTACTTTGAAAAAAAAAATTAAACGTTTAATTAACCAAATTATAATTTACTTGACTTTTAAAAATAAACAATTCAATGAAGAAGTGGTTAACCGAAATTGTCATGATTTGACAATATCTATTGTTTTTTTTTTTTTTTTTCTGATTTAACTACTAATACTAAATGGTGAAAACACTATCAATTTTTGTATGTAGTTCTTATCATCCGCAATGTTACATTGTCATCCTGCAAATCAAACGTTAGTAAATTTGTAGTTCTAGATAGTAAATTTGTTGCACCAACTAAACCAACATAAGAGAAAATTGGACCCGTATACTCCACTTATCTACCCTATCCAGAATTTCCTCCCCTATGATGTTATATACACTTATAACAGTGACTTGGCAATAGTCATATATAACAGTGTACCCTTTTTTTTCATCAACTCTAATATCAGCGTCAAAATACTAAGGCCGTGAATGCTCATCAGCAGAGTCATGAATGGGGGATGAAAATGAACTGCTATGTTTGCTAGGCAACGGTGTGTTCCTCCGAGACTGCCGTTTTGTTTGGACAAGCACTGGCTCCTGCCCCCACACTTCACTCATTACCTCACTCTCGCTGTCTTCATCACCACCCTTGAAAACTGGGTGGATATATGCATTCTGTAGGAACTCTTTCAAATTTAAGTTCGGCTCTCTTGTACGCTCCAATGTGTCTTTCTTCATTGCTTCCTGAAGTTCACTCACACAATATGAGAACTCGCACGAATTTGATAAAAGAATTGCTGAACTAAGTTGTCATTAAAAACCGATAATGGCATGAAAGAGACAAATTCATAAATAGGCGTGTTAAGAAGGATTAGGATCCTCTCGCACTTTTATTTAACATGACATGTCCTGTCATGAGTGAGACGGACGCAAACATTTTAAATAGATAGAATATTTTTAAAATTCCTGGGGTTCAATTTAAGTGTTTGTGTCTATTTTTCTTCTCATGACCAAATCATGTGAATAAGAAACATAAGAGGATTCATTCTTGTTCTAAAACATCATGTTTTGCTTCACTGCTTGCTTGAAGCAATGAGAGAAAAACCACTATGCCAACTGCAATATTAAGACTAACCTCTAATGGGTTCTTAACAAAGGCAGGTTCATATCTTCCCTTGCAAAACAGATGGAACCATATGGTTAAAACTGGGAGAGTGATGAGCAATGGAGTTGAGTTAGCAGCTTCTTTTGTACTTAGTAATCCCATTAACAGCAGCTGTGAGACAACTAGCGCGAATATAATACGCCCATGTACATCAGGCCAAAAAGCTGCAGCACTCTCATATTCTTGGTTGTAGACATTTATAATCTGCCATTCAATTTCATGCATGAGCATTGCATAAAACATGCATACTTAAAATTAAACACCATTGACATTGCAAGGGAATAAAAGGAAGTAAGAGCAATCTTAAGGCATGTTTAGTTTCAGAAAATATTTTTTGTTTTTAATATTAATTACAAGAATATCTCATTTTTTTTAATAATTTTTTTTTCTGTTTTTAAGATTTTATGAAGCAAATAAAATGAAAATGTGGTAGTAGTTTTGTAATTATTATGACAACAGAAAATAAAAACATACAACAATTTTTTATACCAAATAGATCCTTAAGTTTCATGCGGCTGTAGGAATTTTAGTAAACACCAAAAATTTATTCACATACAAACACAACTATGTTATGCTTGCATTGGAGCTACACCATTTGCTCTCTATTCTTTGCATTATAAGTAACACTTCATTGTCTGGCTAATGTGTGCATGTGTGTGTTACGATCTATTGATGTCAGTATAAAACAATAATAGCATATAGTACAATTACACCAAAATGATTAAAAGCATCAAAACAGAAGAGCTTTCATGAGCAAATTCTTACCTGGTGACGATAGACGACATATGCAAAACCAAAGAACACTATGATGTATGGAAGTAGAAAGGGTGTGACCACAGCATACACAAGGCCTAGTAAGAAGTAAAGTTGAATTTGAGGTTCCCCTGTATTGAAACCAATAGTCCCGGGATCCATTGCTTCTTCACGGTCCTTTTCAGTCTTCACTAAGAAGAAGTTTTTCAAGTGATAGAAAATCAATGGCTTCAATCTTAGAATCTCACCAGCACATCCAGCCCACCCATCAACCATTATGTAGGTTATGAAGAAGGTTGCTTTCATTGGAATTGAGACACCAATAGTTTTTGGAATTCTGCATGCATAGCAAATGTTAATATTATGAAGAAAATATTTACAAAGTGAATCTACCGTCAAGACCTTTTTTACATGTTGTTAGTAGTTTAGGAGGAGGGAACATAGATGAAAATTTAATGTTAAAAATCATTTTTTTAAAATAAAAAACTAAAAAAAATTGCCATGTCTCCTGCATTTAAGAATGTGCTTAACCAATTTTTATAATGGTGCATATACGAAGATGACTCACTCATTTGCAGACTGGTGGATAAATTTATCTAGTTGCTGGAAGGCAGTCCCAGTAATTATGCTTCCAAGAAATACATTGATGAACTGGAAGATATAATATCTTGTGGCTGATCTTCTTTCTAGAGCAGACAGACTTATAAAACCTTCGAACTTTGACATTATCATCAATACTGCTGGCAGAAAAATGAGGAATATCTTCAAAGCAATCCCAGGAAGGAAACCTTGTATAAAAGATTTTATGAATGGTCTGCAATAAAAATTAAGCACAAGATTAGCTTCTAAAGAGCCACAAAAAAGAGTTATCTACAAAATTCAAAACACTTTGTCAATGCAAGACATAGAACTTCCAACGTATTTTGGGCAGTAATCGAACTTGGTTGCAATGATAAAAGGATGATATATATATGACTTTTTGAGGTAGTTATTGTAGTAGTTAAAGAATTTAATGATGTGGCAACACATAATTGAATGAATGGATAGACACAGACAATGCATCAAAATTAAATCCTAAAAAAAAAAATAGCAAAATGTTTCCACAATACTCGATAATTTTGTTTTACAAGATCAACCAACAATAAGAAATATGTAATAATGTTTAAAGAAAAAAGAAGATGACACTGAGAAAAACAATGCTTACATCTCAATAAAGGACTTCAGGAAAGGGGCTGCTTTTTCAATGCCTTCAATATTAGCAAGTGACTGTACAAATGCGATTGGAATCATGAAAAAGAAAGTCAGAAAGAAGAAAGCAACAGCAATTATAAGCCTCCTTATTGTGAGTGAAACATATGGTATTGCCATGTTATCCCAATACACATCACGAGGTTCTGGTGCCCATTCAGTCAGCCATATGGTTGGATTTCTGGACTGTTGAGTTTGTGCACAAACTGCTGCACCCCAGCGAGTTTGGAAGGAAACAAAAGCTGCTGGCACTATATACTTCGAATTCTTCGTGACCTTATCTCTCTCCAATTCTATCTGAAAATTAAATTTACAGAAACATCCAATTAAATCAATGTTTTCTGAACCAATGAACAATTTCAACAAGATTGTAATGGAGAAGTATGATGTACACTGATGGAGTGAAGTTATAAAGGAAGCAGATGAAACTCTAGAGTCTATTGTAAAAGAAGTGTAGAAGGTACTGCTTACTTCTTTTGATAGTTTCTCGATTTCATCTGTATAAAAATCGATGGCATCCACCTTATTGCCCCAAAGACCTAAAAAACCAGTCTGCTAGCACAAGGTTAAAGCACTAGAATTACATGGTGCAGGAGAAAAAGAGAAATGAATGCCTTTAAAACAACTGTAGCAAGAGAGAGCTTATAATGAAGCTAGATTCAAAATGGATAGCAATTCGGAATTCATAACAGGAACATTGAAAATGGCATACCTTTTTAGATGGCCTTACAGATTGATTTCTAGAATATTTAAGTTGGTAGTAGTCAAGCCAATTCTGCTTTTTCTTCTTCTTAGCAACTAGGCTAGAAAGTTTCTTTGCATTGTAAACAACCTGCATAAATATATTTGCACTGTAAGGGAAAAGAACAACAACAAAATTTGGTAGGATTAGAAAACAGCAAATAGCCTACTAGAATTTAAGCTATGTGATAGAAGGATAAAAAATGGGTTAAAAAGGTTTCCAATTCCCCCCCCCCCCCCCCCCCCAAAAAACAAAAATCGTTATTATGTGATAAATGATGGTTCTTCAGTCATAACAATTTGGGTTATTCTATAACAATATATTGTAAGGAAGCGGAACAGGATCTTTTTGTTTCTTAAAAGGTGAGATGAAATATTTTTATTTTAACAATGCAGTGAACATAAATCTCTTAGAAGGGCCATGGGCTACATCATGCTAGTTTAAGGTTAACAAAAGAAGCTACACCTAGAACTCTGCCTAACATGTAATTAGCCAAAAAACACAAGGAGAGATAAAGATTACACAGCTTTTCAAACACACTATCAACAACTATTACCAGATCTATCTTCTTCTAGAAATATCTTATTATTTGCTATTTATACTAGGCATGAACAACCCATCCGAGCACCAGTATAATAAATATAAATATGAAGTCATACCACATAAACTTTATTATTTTGTCACATCACCAAATAGTTCAATCCACAAAAATTTATCAAAAGCTCCAGAACAACGAGACACAATTAAGCATTAGTGGTTGTAACAAATTGGGATCAGACCTGATGAGTGAGATAGTGATCTGGATGGTTGACCAAGAAGAAATGCTCCACTAGCTCACTGACTGATTCATCAGGATCAGGTGGTACATTCCTAACAAGTACCTGCACACGTATGCAGGAATTGTTTGAAGGAGAAGCAGGAGGGAAGAAAAAGCAAAACTAAAGTCATTCAAGAGCACTTTGAGTTCGGTATAGCAGATAGTTGCCTTTCCAGACAGAAAAAAATTTGCTCATATGCTTGCCAAGAAACCTTAAAATTAAAATTAAATGTAAAATTAATGAATATTTTCACCAATCAGTATTTAAACACAATTACACAATATTTAACTACCTGTTATGGAGTTCAATAGATTTGATTCCCTAAAGCAGAAACCAAGATGGTTAAGATACCAGTAAGGACAGAGTTTATTTTCACAAAGTTTTCTTTTATATTCTGTAAGGTAGGACAGTGCAATTGGATTGTTACTTGAAATCAGAGGAATAGGATACACCTATGAAGAAAGAACTTAGAATTAGGAGGAGTTTAACAATCCTAGGATATAACTCCTAGTCTCAGAAGCACTGGTACTTGATTATGAACATATCATATTTATCATGAAACTTGATCTTACTGTAAATTGGTCAGGACGTCGCCGTTCTGAAGCGAGAAAACACAATCTCATTGTTGCAACTATCTGATACTCCCTTTTCAAGATATAGCATGTCCAGAAGGTAAAAGCATAAGCCATTACCAAATGGGTCCAAAATCTGCAATACATGTAACAAGTTATTTGAAGATAAACATGCTTGTGCAAAAAAAAATGAAATAAAGCGCAGTCACTTAAGGAAAGCATATCCAATACAAAGCTCATATTAAATGATAGAATATATAAACAGACAAAAAGAAAGGTTCAATTGAAAACTCTTTTTTTTTAAAAAAAAAAAAAAATTTCTAACCAATCAAAAGGTTTGCTTACCTATTTGATCCTAATGGAATATTTGAAATGGAAAGCTTATCTATTCTACTATAAGTCAAATTTGAATGCTCCAAGGTGTCGTTGGTCCAATTGACAGGAACCATAACAGAAAATGCAAGGAATGCGATGGGGACAAATATTTTCAGCCTGCAGTTCAATTGGGCAAGAAGATGAAGTTATTCAACAGGGATAGATATGACAAAAATAATGTTGGAGCTAAAATAAAAAGGGAGAATTCTGAAAAAGGAACGC
This sequence comes from Pterocarpus santalinus, assembly GCA_031439595.1. Lineage (NCBI taxonomy): Eukaryota > Viridiplantae > Streptophyta > Magnoliopsida > Fabales > Fabaceae > Pterocarpus > Pterocarpus santalinus. The sequence continues at coordinate 5,381,219 of CM062527.1, forward strand.
CTGTTGAAAAATTTACTGTGAAAAAAAAAACACACGCACACACACAAAATGGTTATTACGTATACTATATGAGCTTAAATAGCCACAATGATTGTTATTTTCCCTTCATGATAAATATTTTTATCATGAGTTTCTGTTTTACAATCCTCCCAGAAGATAATAAGCAGAAATATGGTCGTTAGGATCGTTTAAGCTGATCATATATCAGTTCTGAATGCTAGCAAGTTCTTCACATTCTTATTATTTCCAAAAGCTGCAAATAATAAGTAATCACATATTGACAAATTACAGATATTTACAAATTGGAAAATATTATCTTGCCAGGAAACACAGATAATTAACAGGGAAAATGACAAAGAGGTGACTTTGGCCAAATGAATGTGTAGCTATTAGATTATAATATTTGGATCTATACAGAAAAGTGTTGATGTGACCCCTGCACAGGCCAATTGTAACTTAATATCATGGATTGGAGTATGCATACTAGTGTGTAATGAACTGTGGAGTGTGTATGTCTCATCACCAATTTACAAAACAAGGTAATTTCAAAAAATGGACCACATTTGGACTTCCTTGCGTATACAGTTATACACATATTAACCCATTGTAGTAAAGTTCCATGAGACTAACAGTTAACACAGATCTCTTCGTGATTCAAGTCCTCAGACATATTGCCTTCTTCATTTGTTGACTACAACTATCATATCCGAGTCTTGAGGCAATGATATAACCTAGTAACATTCACTGCCTTAGTGCCGGTCACCGGCAATTTCTCAATGTAAACTCTATAGGTTCTCTAGTGACTCAAAAACAATATTCATGGACATGTTTTAAGTCTATCAACACACTGTCAAAAGAGAAAACACAGAGAGCAATAGCTAAACATCAATGCCTTTCCAAATTAATGTTTATGTAAGTAGAGTGTCAAATGACTTCCACATCTAAGCTCAAAAGTAATAAAGTTAATATCAGATAGACGACTGCAGGTGCTACAAAGAATGATTTATCGGAGCATACCCAAGCAAGTATATCCTCAAGTATACAGCAGAATCCAAGCCTGCATGGTCAATTAGTTCAGGTTCTGGCATTTTCAATGCTTCTGGCATCCAATTCAAGAACCTTATATATGACTTGAAGTCTAAATTGACAAACTTGGTCACAAATGTTCCTGCTTGCACTGGACTGCTCCTTAAACCCTTCAAATACCATTTCGGAAAGTACACCCTATCATTTACAGGTTGTATCCGAAGTATGGCAAATGCAAGTAAGAAAGCAAATGCACTGAGGATGTTTATTGCTGCTGCAAGTCCAATATCACCTAGTGAAGCCATACGCACAACTCAACTAATAACGAATAAGCTATTCCCTGCAAAATATATAAACAAGAATGATGTTTAAATCAGTAGCATTCATTTATAACATTAGAATTTAAAATTACACACTTGTTGTACTGCAGTGACAGGCAGCAGACAAAAAGACAATGATATGAAGTTTTAAAATTTAGTTTGAGAGCTGATGAAAGCTTTTAATTTAATAGCTTTTCTTATGCAAGTTTATAAACAAGAAAACAGAAACAAAAAGCAAAAAACACAGTGCATATATTCAACTGTGCCCGTCAAATTTTTTCACCCTAAAATTCAAGCTTTGTGAGCCATGGAAGTAAAAATTAGCCCTTCTGCAATAATCTCTCTGTGACAAAACCACCCTTAATCAACAACTGAGATAAACTATGTTGAAAGGACACGTTTTTCGGTTAGGCAAAAGCCGGAAACCGAAATTAAATCTAAATCCATTCTCACAGCACAACAAAAGTCCAAAATTTCATTTCAAGTACTGTTCATCCTATCGTCTGTGCTACCAAAAATACAAAGTTCAGGAAAATAAGTTAAAAAGATATATATATACAGACAATTCAACACTAAGCAAAAATCTACAAATGTAACCAATTATATAAAAAGTGCTGAAAACTTTCATGGTCAGCATACATTAGATCCATCCCATTGATCAGTATATTACCTTTTCTGCAACAACTATTCTCAGCAGAGAAACAGACACACCAGCAAAGGAACAAACTGAAACTCTGAAGGGAAAAACCAAAAACGAAGAGTAGAGTGCTTCTTCAACCCAATTGAGATGATCACACACACACACACACACACACACACACACAGACAATATTAGTTCAACCGACCACGGTGGAGAAACCCCACAAGCCAAAAAGTTAGCAATCACCTAACGTTGAAAACTTTATGGCATTTCATTTCAAAGGGGTGTGTTATGGATGGAAAAGTTTCGTAACGGGACGTATCAGTCAGATATGAGGCAAGATTTGTGCCTACTCATACATACTGCAACAAGAGCATGTAGGCCCATTCCTCGTGTATAAATTGTGTAGCCGAGAAAGAAAAGAAAGCGACAGGGAACAAAAATATTGAATAATGGAGAAGTGTGAACTGTGAAGTGCAGTGAGGTAGGAGTATTATGACGCAGAACACAGAGGTGGCAGAGCAACAGTGGCTACCGTTACTCTTCTGGTGTCGTGTTGTTCATATGTATAAACAAAAGTTTTACATGGTGAATTAATTTTATATTTTTTTCTATATAATTTGTGTATCTTATTTATATAACTTTTGAAATAGTCATAATAATAGCATGATTAAACTAATATGATCTTTATATATAGATGTTTATCAATATATATAATATGACAAGCATAAAAAAAATATATAATACGATACCTTATAACTTTTTATCAGTTCTAAATTAGGCTCATCTAAACAATAAAAATGTTAAAAAACTTCTAATGATCACTCATAATATTTTGTTAACATTTCTGTAAAATCTTTTAAAAAATAGAAAGTATTATTTACACAAAAAAGTTTATATAATTTGCATAACTTTTGCTATCATTTATTCTTTTTCTCTTATTCAATGGTATATTATTTTTAAATGTGGGTAGTGTATTACTCTAAAGTCTGAACACATGTAAGAGAAGTTTTGTTCTTGTGAACACTTTATTTTTCAAAACGCATTCAGCATGGGAGATGAATGTGAGTGTGCAAATTGTAAAGGGAAATTAATGAATATTTTAATTATGTGAAAGGAGTTTTAAATTCCGAAGGACCAGTTGGGTTTGGTCGGCAGCATGTGGGGTTGGAGAGAGAGTGTTGTAGGGCCTGCATCGACACTTGCCAACGTTTCTTTCCTTTCCTATTAACCTAACGGCTATATTTTAAATTAATGATAATAATAAAGTTAATAATAACAGTTGAATGGATTGAAGTCAGGAACATGAATGAGTGAGGCAGTAAAACAGAACTAGCTGCATCTCTCTGTTTTTTGGGATAAATTGTAAGTAAACGAACTCTTGTGAATGAAAAACGCATGCTGTCTTGAAAAGTATTGGGTTTGGATTCTTCAAGTATAGTTTTATTTCGAATTTGACGTCATCGTTAAAAAAATTTCCCTCATTTGAACTAAATCATCATTATGATTAATCTCATATTAAAAATATTTAAAATGCATGTGTTGCCAAGTACAAGAAAATGAAGATTTCAAAATGAACGTGTTTATTTACAAGGGATGTGAGTTTGTAATCACCTAAGTAATTATATATAAAAAAAAAGCTTAAAGTCAACTAAACTTTTTTTAAATTGAATTTAATTGGAAGATATTGTTAATTTAACAAAATTGAGTTTGATTTTGATATTTGTAAGTATTAAATTTTTTATATTATTATTTAAGATATTAATTTTAATATATTATTAATGTAAAGAATTCTATATTATTATCTAATCATATACTATTATACATAAGAGTTTTAATATAGTAAATATAAGAGTCAAATATTTACTAACGTGATAATATATAATTGCTTGTCTATCTAAAATATTTTTACATTACAATACATCAAAATTAAATACATCATGTATTCTTATCTATGTAACTTATACTATATTGATATATAATTTAAATACTAGTGTAAATCTTACTTTTCACTAACAATATATATAAACTAAACTCTATTTTTCACCAACAATATATAAATTAAACTCTTTTACCTTAAAAGCAGAACTGGAATCAAAAAGCAACTAGAAAATAAAGATTTATTTTTCTCTTTTTGGAAATAAGGAAACTTATATTGAGTGAGATATCCCAAATTTTATATTTTAGAGTATTGCGGTTGAATAAGCTTTATTGGTAGTACCATATCTTAGTTGTCGTTTCTAATACCCAAGGAGCCATGGCATAACGCTCCCATACAGAAACTTCTATTTCAAATAAAATTGTTTTATTGTTTAATTGTCAAGTGCCTATTAACGGATGGAGGATATAAGAATATGGATTTCATGTTGATATAATTATCGGTAATTTGGCATAAAATGAAGGTATAATACACTACGAAACGAAACATATTTCATGATATGCTTATAAATTACGTGGATATACTATATGACACGTGACACGTCCAGAAATTCAAAGATATCCTACGTTTCACACGTATAACATTCATAAATCAAAAGTCATCAGTGGTCAAATTCTTTCATAAACTATTTTGTAGAAATGATTTCACACTCTTTATCACTTTTCTTTCAAAAAATGTATTATATCATATAAATAATTAATTAAACGGATTTTAAGATTCTTAATGTCTGAATATTTTTCACAAGGAAAACCGCCATGGAAAGTGCTTTGATTTGAAGACTGGATTGTACTTTCTTCTAAAATAGATATGAGAATTTTTCATATTAGCTGGGCCATCACAAGGCGGTTCATAAAAGATAAATAAAGAAAATCAATTTTATCGGATGCCCCGAGGGACAAATAAGGAAAATCAAAACACAAATAAATAACAATAAAGTCAAAAGATCTGTCATTGAATAAATCCTGCACAATTTAAGAGTATCTTATTAGAGAAGTAAAAACAAGCAACTACAAAAAAAAAAAAAAAGAGAATAAATATAACTAATAAACTTTATAATTCATAATAACGGATCTTATTAGAATCCAAGTCAGAATTGTTCTATAAAACTTGAGGATTTTGATTTCCAAATTATTAGTATTAATATGCACACATGTGATTGAGATCAGATACAAAATCAAATGTGAACGTTGAAATAGAATTTTGATACGTATTTTAATTTAATCTTTATATCAAAAGATGTTAATTTAATTTATATATGCATAATCACTTTTAATGTCACTCTTATATCCTCTGTTTTCAAATACTATTTATTAAACTTATAATACAAAAAACCAAAATAAAAATGAATATCAAGTACGGAGATTAATTAAAAGTTAATCTTTTGAAAATTTTTGGTCCCAAATTAGTTTATAAAAATGCGAACCAAATATCAAATTTATTTTCTATGTAAACCATTAAAAATGGGTTAGTAATGAGGAATTTGAGTGATTTGTATGAGGTTATAGGTTTAAATTTCATTGTTATATATGCACCCAAAAAAATTCATCCTCAATTTATCACTTTAATCCTTTATACGAACCAATTTAATGATTATTTTGTATCTTTAAAAATCAATTCAATCATGAGAATCTTTAATCTTTTAAAAGACTAATTTAGCCATTTACTCTTGTATCTACTATCTACTAGACTGCACTGCACTGCACCAGCACATTTAGTTCTTGATTATTGGTCCTTGTGTTGAATCCCTTCTTTATTCTTGGTCCAATTTTATGGTGAGAAATTCGCAAAGCCTTATTTCCATCATTTCAGTTGCACGACTGGTGCGGCTACCTAAGTTGATAATAATTTCCATTTACATGAAATATATAAAAAATACTTTGGGATCATACACTATGAACTACTAAGATTTTAATTTTTGAAGGTGTTATGAATTTTGATCTGTCTATAAGTTTGCTATTGATTTATTTTTAGAAATTATTGATTTCGCCATGAATTCTAGCATCTATATTTTTGTAAGATAAGTGATTGAGTGGAAAGGGAAAGGAGGAAAATAATATCCGAAACAATGGGACAATAGAAATGAATGAACGTTCAAGACCTATGCTCTTTAGTTGTGACCTTTACACGAGCAGAGTTGGTCCTACATTGTCTGTTGTATGTAACCAAGAGAAGGGGTACCATGCTTCGAAGTTACAAGACACTGCTATATAGGAACCTCACAAGGAAAATGAAATCAACCAGTCGAGTTAACTGTTAACTGACTCATTTCCATTCACAAAAAATTGAGTGATTTTGCTGCGTTGTTAATGTGCTGCGGACTTGACAATTTGGTAACAAACAAAGGAAACAAAAGGCATTAACAGTGTCATATAATGTTTGTTATGCAATGCAACCTTAAACTTATAATGGCATGTCCATCAGGTCTGAAAGACGATACCAAGTTGTTTTTGAGCCATACAATTTTACGGTTAGAGCTTAAGCAGTGACAGTTTCTAATAAACCATAAAACAACATTCTAGCTCATTTGACAAATTTAAAAATGAATGAATGATACTATTTAGCATTCAATTGGGTTAACTTCAATTCTTCCCAGAAACTGCAAATATTGGGGTGATTCAAGGTTGAATGTGTGAATATTCCTTGATGCATTTGCAGACAACTATCAGACATTGCATGGGAAATTGCATGAAATTAAAAGAAAAGCAATTTGTCTATATGTTTCTTAGCTTCAGAACAACTTGAAATAGATCACTCTACTGTATCAAGGAACAGATATCAGACTTTATTCCACAAACAGAGAAGTTAAAATTACAACAAACTACAAACACAAAAAACATATTCTAATTCATTCCTCCACGATTTTCATAGGCTCTGTTATTTGTTCTTTTCACTCTTTTATTCGGCATACTTACAAGCCTTGGAATCCATTGAGGTTTCCCACTCAAGAAAAGACTACATCCCAAGAGCACTTCAAACACCACTCCACAACCATGTCCCACAGCTACAGATTTCCAGCCAAATCCTGATTCTTCTTCATGGTGAAGTGTTGAAGGTGGCTGTCCTTCATCATTATTGCATGATTTTGACAAGGGGAACCCGCATAGCATTGGATTTGCTCCATAGGAATAATTTTGAGTTAAGTGTCATTTTAGTGCCTGAAATTGTACGAGTGCGTCATTTTAGTCCCTGACAATTGAAAATTAACTCTTTAGTCCTTAAAGTTGCATTCCGTTGGTCACGATATTTCTTGACTAGTCAACCATTGGTCAACCATAACGATTTTGTTGATGTGTCACATTAAGTGACATATCAGCATGTCACATTAGCCCACCATGTGGCATGAAATCTGATGTGGCATGTCACGTGGGAGAGCATCTAATAACTTCTGACGTGGTATGCCATGTGGTAGAGTCCTCTTACGTGGCATGTCATGTGGCATGCTGACATGGCATCAATTATAAATTGATTCAAATTAGTCTTTGAAATTTTTAAAATATATTAAATTAATCTCTGAAGTTTCTAAAATGTCTTAAAATAGTCCAAAATTCCAAAATTTCTCCTTTTCTTCTTCACAAACTCTAAATCTTTAATCTTTTTTAAACCCACTAATTTCTCTCCCATTTTCGCACTCTACCTAGACTAAATCCTCTTTACATAGAATAATAGTCACAAGTTTTTTGCTTAACAAAGAAATAAATATCTTCAAATTTTTTTGATTGAAAATATTGTAATTTATTAAAAAAAATAAAAATAAAGATAAAGAGTGTTAATAATTTCAAATGAGATTTTGGCCAACAAATGACAAAGTTATAAAAATGAAATTTATTTTTATTAGTTTATAACTAACAAATCCTAACATTTTTCAAACAACTTTTAACATTTTGATTTAATGAAACAATATCGAATAAAGCCAACCCAATGGATCTGAATAAAGCCAACCCAAAATCAAGAAGAGTTTCATAAAGCAAATATTAGGCGAATACACAAATAAATATCGACATTTATTAAAATTAAGAAATCAAGGAAATAAGACCAAAAGAAAGACGAAAAATCAAGGAAAATGAAATAATTGAACAACTGATAATGGTTGGGCTAATGGTTCCGACTTGTGAGTCGTCATGAGTGGCGGCCGTGCTTTATAGAAATATATAAATAAGAAAGGAAAAAGGGAATTGAAGAAAGAAAAACGAAAAATAATAAGTTTGAGGTATAGTTTTGTTGTGTACACAAATAAATTATTAATCTATTTCAGTCTATTTTTTTGACAAATTTATTACATAACTTTGGGTGAGGAATAGTGATTAGTTAAAGTGACGGTAATTTTATAATTTAAATTATTAACATTGCGAGTAAAATTGGAGCAAAGTCACAATTTATTTCTATTACGATTAATGAAATATATTCTTCAAATCAAATTATTTTTCAGAATGTAAATTTTTTTTAATTGATGACAAAAGTCTCAAAATGAAATTGATTTATTATATTAGATTTGAAATTTTATATATATATATATATATATATATATATTCGTGATTTTCTTACCTTTTTTTAAGTATAGACCAAACTTTTGTTTGAGGGTATTGAGCTTGTTTATCATTTGAGTTAACTTCACATGTATTGATATTTTCATATAAAAATAGATAATACAATTTATTTTCTAGATATAATTTTAATAGTGAAATTTTGATTGAGCATCAAAAGACATAATTTTCTTCCAAATTTGGTGATTAAAATGTAAACATCTTAGAAAAAAAATCAATTTTAATTTTTCGACCAAACTTCTATTATAATTGTTAGGAAAATAGAAAATATTTTTAAAGACAACTTTTAGCTAAATCCATTTAAGCTATTGAAAATTAAAACAAAAAATCATTAATTAATAAGTAAATTGCACTTAGTACCCTTGAGATTTGTTGTAATTGCATTTCACTCGAAAGTTCCAAAGAAATTAGTTTAGATAAGGTACGAAAATGAAAAAGAAATTAGTGAAATTAAGGAAGATTAAATATTTAGAGTTTATGAAAGAGAAGATGAGAAAATTTGAAATTTTGGACTATTTTAACATATTTTAAAAATTTCAAAGATTAATTGACGCATTTTAAAAAATTTCATAAACTAATTTGAGTCAATTTATAATCGATGCTACGTCAGCATGCCACGTTAGAAGACTCTACCACGTCAAAAGTTGTCAAATGTGCTGCCACGTGGCATGCCACGTCAGATTTCGTGCCACATGGTAGTCTAATGTGGCATGCTGACGTGTCATTTAGTGTAACACATCAGTAAAATCATCACAGTTGACAAACAGTTGATTAGCCAAGGACTAATGTGGCCAATGGAATGCAATTTTAGAGATTAAAGAATTAATTTCTAAATATCAGAAATTAAAGTGATATACACATACAATTTCAGAGATTAAAATGACACTTAACTCAAATAATTTTGGAATGTATCGAACTATTTTCCAGCAAGCATGATTCCCTCCAACTGGTTTTGTGAAAGGTTCAAGAAAGAGAGGAAATTCAAATTTGTCAAAGCCATAGGAATTTCGCCCCTTAGCTGGTTCCATGAGAGGTCCAACCATTCTAAACTTATTAAATTACCCAAAGATTGGGGAATGGCACTAGTGATTCTATTATGTGAGAGGTTAAGCCCCTTGAGAGAGTTCAATTCTCCAATGACTTGTGGAATTTCTGCCTCAAACATGTTATTTGACAAGTCTATAGATGTGAAAGTATTTAATATCCTTACAAGCTCCATGGACTGACCTGTCATAATAACCACTATTGAATCATTATATGATCCATAGCTACTATTGCTTCTTATATATTTCAAATCAGTTTGACTATCATTTACATTCATCATTCCTTGAAAATCCTTGAAGTATGACGTTGGCAAGGGCCCACTAAAATTGTTATTGGAGACATAAAAAATTGTCAACTTGGGAAATGGATGCTTGGTCCTAAAGTTAGTGATGACACCATGAAATTTATTTGCTCGTAAAATAAGCACCTTTAACTCCTGAAGAGTTTCAAGCCAACTGGGAAATACATCTTCTATGTTATTATCTCCGAGGTCCAAAACCTCCAGTGTTGTGCAGAGGGCCAGAGACTGTGGTAATGGTCCTTCCAATAGGTTGCCATTCAACTTTCTAGTCTCAAATGCATTAATCTTGGAAAAGTTTCTAGGTATTCTTCCATAAAGGTATTTCATTTGCAAATTCAAAAACTTGAGAGAAGGAAGGGGTCCCAAACATTGCGGAATCATGCCAGATAAGTTGCTGTGAGACAGGATCATTATCTGGAGGGAGCTTGCATTGCAGAGTGTTGAAGATATGTTTCTTGTCAAGTTGTTGTTTGAGACTGAAAAGAATTGAATGTCGGCACCGACTGCGATGCTCTTCGTAGTCAAAGGGACACTACGCACCTTATGACTGTAGCATATCTAATTGATTAGATTTGTGAGATGTATCGATATACCAATTACCTATGATGCACTGTAGTAATATATTGATTTTAAAAAAATGAAAAAATATGATTAAATATATTTTAGAAATTAATTTTTATATATTAATAATATAAAATTATACTAATATTCTAAAATAATTTTACACTATCAATGTAAAATTATACTGACAATATAAAATACCCTAAAATTATATTGACAAAATAAAATTACATCGATAAAATTTTTTTGATTTTTAGAAATTAATTTTTATATATTGATAGTATAAAATTATAGTTATAATATAAAATAATTTTATACTATCAGTGTAAAATTATACTGACAGAGTAAAATTATGAAAAATTACACTGACAGAATAAAATTATACAAATAGAATTTTCTGATTATACTAAGTATACAATTATTTTATATTGTCAATATAATTTTACACCGTTAGTATATAACAATTAATTTTTAAAATATATTTAATCATATTTTTAAATTTTCTTAAAATTAGATAATACTATAGTATATCATAGGTGATTAATGTATCGATGCACCTTACAATCTCACCATCAGATTACAATATGCCCCACATTCCTTGACTAGCGAAGTGCACCGTAGAACGCGCCTGAATGTCATATGGTGGAATTGGAAGATCTCCTTGCAACTTGTTGAAACTGAGATCAATGAATTCAATGTTCTTCCATGTGTGTAAGAGATTATCATTAAACCAATTGGGAATCTTTCCACGAATTTTGTTATTAGAAAGATCTAATTCCTGCAGATTTTGAACTCCTGCTAGGAATTGAGGAAAATTAGTAATATTACAAGAAGATAAATATAAAGCTCGGAGACTATGTAAGATGTAGTCAACATTGCTATTAATGTCAATAGAGAGAAAGTTATGAGAAAGATCGAGGACATTTAAATTTTTAAACTTTGAAAATCGGTGAAAGTCCACAAGGCCACTCAATTCATTTGGCGCCAAATTTAATACGATAAGATTTTCTAATTCAAAAATTGAATTTGAAAAATTACCTCGGAGTTTGTTGTTATTGAGAATAAAAAATTTCAAAGAATAAGCTGGGAGTTCACCAATGGACCCTGTGAGCTTGTTGTCAGTAAGAGAAAATTCCGACAACGAAGTCAAAGAATAACACCAATGTGGAATTGTTCCATTTAACAAGTTGTTTCCTAAATCCAGAATATGCAATTTTGAAAGTCCAGTGGCTTCACTTGGGATCGAATCTAGTACTTTATTTTGCGATAGAGATAAAATAGAAGGCTCGTGTTATGTTGATCCTAACCAAGTTTGGGAGTTAGTTAGTCCAATACTTAAAATTATAAAATAAGTCTACTTAATATTGCAAAAAGGGTGTTTTGTAATTCTATTTGCAAATAGAGACTTATCTCAAATCTCTTATAGAATAGATTTATCTTCTTCATAACATCCACAATCCCCAACATTTCCATTCCTCTAAAACCCAAGTAGTAGAGAACAAATTCTTGAAAGGAAAATGTACACATGACATGAAGCCATCTCCCAAAATCACCCCCAAGTCAATTATATAGAATAGAATTAAAAATAGTTTCTTTTCTTAAAAAAAAAAGAAAAAAGAAGAAGACATCACAGCACCTTCCTTTGCTCACCAAAAACAGAGCCAAAAACCATGGTACCCAAACCTGCAACAACACTAAGCAAAACCCAAACAGAAGCACTATGTTGCCCTCCATCAACACAAAGATTGCGCCTCATCCAGCCACCATTCCCGTCTCACTGTCCTCAATTGCGAATTGCTCCTTACAGTCGCAACCAAAGCTTCAACCACTGCGACCACCGCCATTCACCTGCAATGACCGCCTTGCCACTGCTCCTGCTATTCAAACGCCGCCCAACCCCACTCAACCACCTAAAACTGAAGCCAAAGTTAGTATTCTCTATCCTCAAAGTTCACCACCTACAAGACTGACCTCGATCTCTCAACCTCGCAACTCTTCCAGATCGCGAAACTGTGAGGTTGGTGATTTAGTTGGGGATCGATGTTGGCGGCGGGATGGGGTCCTTCACTGCCACGATGAAGCTTTGCAACGTGACGATGGTGACAATGACGGTAAGTGTCGGCATGCGCGTACAACAAGGCAGTGGCGCTAAGGGGGTGGTGGACTTGGTACGGCGCAGGCATGCCGTGAACCGATGGATTTTGGTGATGATGATGGAGTTTTTGATCTGAATAGTGTTAAGGGGTGGAGAGTACTTGTGGCTAGATAAGGGAGACATGACTCTATTTGTAACGAAAAAATATATGACACCCATTTAGTAATATATTTTCTTACTTTTTTAAAGGGACTAAGTTACTCCCAAAGTTAAATGGGAGTAATGTAGCATGCCCCAAAATAGAAAGTTGTGCTAGACCAAGCAATGACAACAGCGATTGGCCTCCTATGTTGTTACCAGAAAGTAACAAAAATTCCAATTTGGTAAACTTGCCAAACGCATGTGGGATATGACCACTAAAATTATTGCCTCCAAAATCTAAGAAGGTGAGATGTTTAAGGTTTGCAATAAATGATGGGATCTCACCATTAAGGTTGTTCAATGAAAGATCCATTGTTGTTAGGCCTAATTTGATATTGCTCTTTGAATGAGTGCTTTAACTTATGAAAAGTATAACTCAATTTTTTCTGTTTAGTAAACTAAAAAGCTGGGATGTTTTGCTTTTGACTTTTAAAAGACAGAGGTGCTCTCAAAAGCTCTCATGAGGTGTTTTTCAGAGCTGGTTTGTAGTATCTAAACTTTAGAAGATTAATATAACTTTACTTTTTTTAATGACATTAAAAATAGAAATTATTCTCTTTAGTATTTATGTCTATTATAGTTATTTTAGATTTTAAAAACAATCATACCAAACACTATTGTTGTACTTTTACTTACTAAGAATAATTTTTATATTATTTTATCAAATAATACTGTTATGACTTTTGAGAACAGCTTTTAGAGAAATCAAAGAGCTCAACAGCTCTCGAAAAGTTACAGCAATGCCAAATCAAACCTTAATTGAGTGAGATTCCACAAAGACAGAGGAACCAATCGTTCAAATTGGCAATTTGTAAGCGTGAGTTCGTTAAGAGACTTCAAATGGCCTATGGAATGAGGAATTTCTCCTAAGAATGTGGTCTCAGAGAGATCCAAGAGTCCTAGAGGAATGCTCCGGTTGGACTTTGGAAGTTCACCTCTAAGGCCTTGATTAACTAACAAACTTAGTTGTCTAAGATTAGGTAAACGGAGGATGTCACTTGGAAAATTCCCTTGCAATCCAGTGTCTTCCATATGAAGAGAGACAAAGGACGATGAAAAGTTCATTAGCAAAGACAATGAACCCTCTCTAATTGAAGACATGTCTATGCTATATAGACGAAGCTCTTCCAAATTAGTTGCATTTAGAATGAGTTTGTTCCATGTGGATGGATCAAATCTTTATCCCAAGTTGTTAATGTGAGGAATATTGTTGTGAGAGATCACGTGATACTAATTTTGATAAGTGAGAGATTGTGGAGGGAATGTCACCAGCAAATGCTAAGTTGGACAGGTTTAGATGAGTGAGAGTCACAAGATCACCAGCTCCAGAATATATTGAAGAGCCAGAAAAATCATCGAAAGCCAAGTTGAGTTGTTGAAGATGAGTAAGATGGAACAGGTTGCTATTGGGGTGGAATTCACCTTGAATATTGCTGCAGCTAAGGTCGAGGCCAATCACGTGGCCTGATAGGGTGTCACACGTGACCCCATCCCACTGGCAACAATCTGTACCGTTTTTCCATGATGATGTCTTGGAAGAAGAAGGGGAGCAATATTGAAGCCACCAATCTTTCGATGTTGAAGTGTTGACAATAAATGAGTTCTTGAATTATAGTAAGGCAGAGCTGTCATCATGGTTGCACAGCGGTAATATTAAGATCTAGTTTGCTTGTGCTATCTGACGACATGGTCTTATCTATGAAAACTATAAACTATTATTTTTTTTTTTGGTTTGGTAAATAAAAAATTGGAGATACTTTTATTTTTAGCTTTTAAAATTCAAGAGGTACTTTCGAGAACTTTCAATAGGTGTTTTTTAGAGTTGATTTATACTCTTTAAAATTTAAAAAGTTATATAACTTTATTTTCATTAATAATTTTAAAAATAAAAATTATTTTCTTTAATATATATATCAATTATAGTCATTTAGATTTTAAGACTAATATTATAAAATACTATTTTTGTGATTTTTGCTTATTAAAAATAATTTTTATATTATTTTATCAAATAATATTATTATAATTTTTTTAGAACAAAAAAAAAATTCAACAATTTTAAAAAAATTATAATAATATCAAATCAAGCCTAAGGATGTGTACGATGGAAAATGAAGAAGCAATAAGTGGAAGAAACAATGGACAAAATATGGCAACAGAAACCACCCCATTTAGGAATATTGAAATTTCCTCTTGTTCTTCTGAAGTTTGAAACTAGAGGATTTTAGGATGCAATGCAGCCAAGTGATGAATGTTAATTTATAGAGAGGATCTGTGGAAAGCTTGAATTTTCAACACTCCGTGTTTTATTTTATTTTTATGCAATCACCACTAAAATGTACAATCGACTTGGCAGGACGCTGGCTAACTTATGCCAGAGTGTATTATGCAGCAGTTTTCTTACGTACAACATGGCTTGATTTGAACTGTTTGTTTGATAGTGTGGGCAGTATACAAAGAGACGAGGTTTTTCCACCACTCCTTTCCATCGCACCTTGGGGTAAAAATCTACATTAAATAATTTTGGATGACTTATTCTTGAAGGCAAAGGCTATGGTGCTGTTTACTTACAAGGCACATCATGCACTTTGTAAATGTATAATATGATAAATGAATGTGATTTAAAGGTATATTCGTATATCAAACACTTATAATGTATTATAATAAATTTTAATTTTTAATCAATTGTGATTAAATATATTTTAAAAATAACCAAAATTTATCTATATAATCCTAAAATATCCTAAAAAATATCTATTTAATTTTAAAATTATACAGATAAAATTTTATTTAATTTTAAGATAATATAGATAAATTTAAGAATTACTACAGTGCATCATAGTTATTTTTAAAATAATTAAAATTTATTTGATTGATCTTGAATTATTTTCCAAAAATTTTGTTTAATTTTAAGATTATATAGATAAAATTTTATTTAATTTTAAATTATACAAATAGTTTTTTGAAATTATTATAATATATTATAAATAATTGATATACTAATATATCATCAAATCCCATTCATTAGATTGGCAAGTTTCATGATACAATTTAGAAGCGACCTAAGAACTCGCCATTCTTAAAATATGAAAGGGAGCACTTGAGTTTCTTCAAATGTGTGTAGCGCTCAAATTGAAGACTTTTTCTGATATGCTATGCGATGAGTGTTTAGTCTTCAATATTTGGGATGGCAATTTTTTCTAATCTTCGGAAATCTACAAAAAAAAAAAAAACGTCCTATGCAGGGTTAATTTCAAAATTCTTTTTTCTTGCATTAAGGACATGAGTGACGATAAAAATTTACTCAAACCAGATTTGGGGACGATAACTAGATCACACTTTTATCTCGTGGCCTTGTGGGGTCTCTGTTTACAGAAAAAAATTAACGCGTTATTATTAATATATAATACATATATAAGTTAATGTATTTTAGTTAATTTATTATATTATTATAATAATTTTAAATAAAAACTTAAAAGAATGATTTCTAAATCTTAAGGAGTGTTTGGGAAATTAGAAAAATCAAATAACTGGGTATAATATAGTCTAATTTTTAATAAATGTTTGGTAATAATCTTAATATTTTAAAATTAATTTTAATCTAAACTAATTTAGACTTAAAACTAATTCTTAAAAAAAATTAATTTTAAATTAATTTTATCTCATTCTAAATTTTTGTCCTTTAATTTTATATCTTCCCACTATATTTATTTTCACTTTATACTATTTAATTTTTTTCTATTGATTTTGTCAACTGTGTCGACTGCCACTAGCTGCTATCGATTGCCACCATCACCCACCTTGTCCACCACCATTTGTTGCCACTGAAGCCATTGTCTGCCACTATTTACTGTAGCCGCCAGCTAGGGATGTAAAAAAAAATCCACCTTCACGGAAACCCGCGGGTAATACCCACAACAGGGCAGATATGGGGGGAAGATTTTGCTCATGTGGGTAACAGAGATAAGGATTTTAAATACCTGCATGTTAAACGGGGCGGGGGCGGGGATCACTATCCCCATACCCCCAGGTGCCTGATATAAAATTATTATTTTATCCTTAAGCTATTAATTTAGTTAGGCTAATATTGTTATTTAAATTGTTTGGACTAATTTTAAATTTAGAAGTTGAATTTATTTATATCTATTATATGTTAGGCTAATAGTTAGATTACTATTATGTGTTTATTTTTATTTTAATTTGTTGAAATTTAGATTGAAAAATTAGATTATTGTGCTTATTTTATATTTATTTTATGTGTTTATTTTTATTTTAAGTATATTAAGTTGTTAGAATTCGAATTGTCGAATTAGATTAGTATTTGTGCTTATTTTAAGTATTTTATGATATTAGAATTTTTATATTTAATTTAAATTTTTTGAATTTTTTACATTCTAACTGGTCTCTATGAATATCCATGAATATCAATAAACCTGCGAAGAATTCAAAAGCCGGTGCCCGTACGGATACGGCGAGGGGGATGAGGGCGGGTATTCATCCACGGGGCAGGGGACGGGGGCCTATCCCCACCTCCGCCCCGCCTCCCCTGCCTCGCCCCATTTACATCCCTACCGCCAGCCTTATCCACCACCCTCTGCTCCTTTTCACCGCCATTGTTTGCCACCATTTTTTGCTGCCAACCACCATTGTCTATCACCGTGGCCATCACTACCCGTCATCATTAGCCGCCATCATCCACCATCGCCGGCTGCCACTCTCTGCCACCGTTTGCCAGATTAATTTTTTAATAATGTAGTCAATAAAAAAAGGTATAGAAGAAGAAGAAGAACACATATGTTAAAATTAATTTTCAAATAGTCGAACCAAATAATGTTTAATAAAAAACTAGTTTATTTTTATACTAGTTAATATAAATAATTCTACTTTATATCATATTAACTTGATTTTTGAAATTGTCAAACACCCTCTTAATTTCATCAATATTATCTTCTTCTTATATTATTATATTAATTTTATTATTTATTACTTTTTTACATTTTTTTAATTTCTTTTACTTGTTGGGAGATCCTTACGAAGACCAACATAGAACTGAAGAATAAGGACCAAAAGAAAAAGCACCTCCAACATACATCAGTAATGAAAATAGAGAGTAAATGAGATGACAAAAACATAGAGGGAGGAGATACTCCTTGCTCTACTCGTGTGCCATCCCTATAAGCCCCATCAGAGTGGCTTGAAAGCTTTGATAGTTACCACAAGGGGAGACTTGGACTTCTTCAACTGTGGTAATTAAAGTATAGTGAAAATGCTTTTGTAATTGAGTTTGGACCACCCACACACTTTAGTAAATGTAACGTTATGCTAATGGTAGGTTGGTAATTTTATGTGAAATTATAAGGCTTACAAAGTGATTAAATCTAAATTACAAGGTGTTGGCAATTACAAGGTGTTGGCGATGACATGGGGTTTTGTGGGCATGATTCGCGCCGTGTGGAATACCACGTGAGACATTGTTGCTATTGCTGCATTTGGATGGAGAGAAAATTTTATGTTTTTCCTCATAAAATGTTCATGGGTCAGGAGAGGTAGATGAATTATCTCTGTATGTCTTGTCTCTGTGTGTGTCTCTCTGTCTCTCTAAAAGTGGAGAGAAAGAGTGAGGGGAAAGAGAAGGAGGGGGCGGCTCTGTTACGTGTTTGTAACTATGGTACAGATAGTGATTTAATTATAAAATTTTATATCATATAGGGACCTAATAATAAATTTTTAAATTATAAGGATTCAACTAAAAAGTGGATGAAACTATGGAGAATTACAAATTAACCACATGTGAACCAGTTGACTATAGTTAAAAATATTGATAAATATCATCATTTTTTTTTTTTGTTGAATGATAAGTATCATTATTAAAAAACCAAAGTCAATCGTAAGATTATTTATGTTTTTATTTTCTTTTGATTCCTTCCAATTTTTCTATTCCATTTATCTTAATCAATTGACAAATATTTTTCACAAATGCTCAAGTGGGAGTACTAGAAACTAAAGTCTTCAAACTGGAGTGCTACGCGAGGTCGAAAAAGTCCAAGTCGTTCTTGCCATTTACTTAAGGCATTTTGTTCAAAATTCCTCCCAAAAAAATAAAATAAAAGGGAAAAAGAATTTGGTTTCTTGAAATACTATTAGGAAATTAAAGAATTATTTTGATCAGAAGTGTCTTAGAAGAAAATCTTTTTTTGTCACAAGTGAGAAAAAGTTTCAAAAAACTTTATATGTGATGTCCAAGGTGTCCAATACACTAGATTTATGAGCGCTTGAACTGTGTTATTTCACACTTCCGTAATCAAAGAAAAATACTTTTTTAACTTATATTGCATTAAAAATATAGTCACTGTATTAATATAAGTGCAAACGAATATTGAAATTTGAATATATTGAGATTTATTAGATATATTTATATATTTATATAAAAGAAGTATTAGTCAACATGCGATTGACAAGAGTGATGGATACTCTTTTCCTTTAATTAGTGGTTTTGGATTCAAGCCATGGATATAGAGTAACTGATATTGAAAAAAATATACTAACTATGAGATCTCAACTTCTTGAACAATATTGCTCTCAGTGATTGGATAGTTACAGGAAACCTATTTTTTTTAAAAAAAAAAGAGAGAGAGGAGTATTTTATAAAGTGCTAAATTTTGATGATAAAAAAACATAAATTATAGCTATATGGGGTTCCCAAGTAATTGTTGAACTTTCTTCTTCTCTTGCATTCTAATAGAACCTCCCTCTTTGAATCAGGGAAAATACTCTGAAACTAGTCAATTCTCTATTCAACTTTCAACGATCTATTACAATTGGTAGTAATATCTTATTTATGCCTAATTAACACCCAACTAACTGAACTATTAGTATCATATCATTATTCCCTCTAACGACCAAATCAAAACCAAAGATGAAGAGTGTAACACGTGTATATATCAATAGACTGGCTAACTAAAATAATTAATTGCGCGTTATCATTGCAAATGACACAAGGTGAAGCTTGTCCAATGTGTTTGCTTGCATACATTCAGATAAAGAAGCTGGTCCTTGTCCTAACCCCATTGCTATGCACCATCTCATTGGCCTCTTATTGGTCTCTTTACATCCCTCTCAGAAAAAAAGAAAAAAAAAAAGAAAAAGTCTCTTTAGGTCAGCCACTTTTGTAGTTGTAGGCTACCACTCTGCCACAAAAATATAAATAATCATCATTAATGAAAACGAAACTCAACTATGAGACTAAATGTTATTATTTTCTTTGGCTCCTTCCAATTTTTCAATTCTACCTACCATAATCAAAGTATTGTGAACACCGTGATTCACCTAACCTAGAATTTGTAAAATAAATGTCAGTTTACTAGCTAACCAAAATAATTAATTGGGCGCTTTCGTTGTCAAGAAATAAATGACACAAGTTAGAGCTTGTGTGATGCGGCGCCTACTACTCCCATTGCTGGTCCTTATCCGACTCCCATTGCTATGCACCATCTCATTGGCCTCAAATTAGTCTCCCTACGTCAGCCACTTTAAGTTACAGGCTTTCATTCACTCTATCACAAAAATTTAAATACTCGTCATTATTGAAAACAGAAGTCGACTGTAAGACTAAATGTTACAATGTTATTTTCTTTGGCTCCTTCCAATATTTCAAATCTACCTACGTAGCCAAAGTATTGTGAAACATCGTGATTCAGCTACCATGAATTTGTAACATAAATGTCAGTTTTACATCAACTGAGCACAGTGCTCAAATACTTTTTGTTTTTCTTTTTGTGTGATTTTCAAAAGCTATGAAGCATAAATATAGATAGATAAAGATACGGATATGATATAGTAGGACACGGATAGTGAGACACATAATATTTACAGAATAAAAGGCATGATATGATTACAGTATAACATCAATTTTTCAAATTAAACTCACATCTCAGCAAAAAATAAATTTGTAAAGACATAATGGCACCAAAAGAAAATAAAAGTAACGAATCATAGATGTAGAGAGACTGAAATAAGAACAAGAATGGTGAAATGAAAAGGTAACAAAACACATCAAAGAAACTCACCATTTGCTCTTCCTCAAGGATTATTCTACAAGGGCAGTGAAGTTGCCCATGAAAGACTTTCATGTGCTTTTGCAATTCTACCTGCTGGAAAGCTTGACCACACCTATCACAGTGATTGTGGTTCTTGGACACCTTGATCCTAAGAACAACGCCGCAGCCTGCATGCTGACAGACAACATTGTGCCTGCTACAGTATGCTTCATGCAGTGCAATACTGCTGGTGGGTACGTAATGCTTACAATTCCTACATTGTTCGGGTATCCATTTCAGCAGATGACATGGAAGATGATGCTTGCTGACCCACTTTTCTTGGTTGGAATTATCCTGAATCATGACTGATATTTAGTACTTAGTCATTCCCTTAAAGCCATATATATACCAATGCGATAACTCCCTGCTCCTAAACTTTTATCTTTAGAACTAAGAATCAAAGTCTTGGAACCAATATCATGGGAAGACCACTCATGTTTATGAAGGGATTTTAACGCCCTTGGATCAAGTTTTGATTCCGATTACAGCATGAAAATCAAGAACAAAATCAAGAACAGAATAGGTACGAGAGAACCTAATTCAATCGATGAAGAACGATCGATCCAAAGCTGTTTTCCATTCTTTAATCCTGGAGAAAGAAGAGAGAAGCTAGCCAAGGAAGGCCAGAGGGAGAGAAGAGCTCCTCCTATTCCCCAGGGAGCCGAAAGGACGTTCTGTTTCAATGGGGCTACAACGCCTATATATAGGGTTAGGAGGAGGGGCCTCTCCCTGTGTTAGAAAGTGATGTGCCAAGCCACCCATTATAGCAAGGCCCATACACACGGAGATATATAACAATATCCACCAATGAACAGTGCGTAAGCCCAATAACAAAAATAATTACATTAATTTGGGCTTCAACAATTGGCATTAATCAATTTTGACATTAAGTTAATCCAGATTCACAATTAAATGCAATTTGATTTATGTAAGTCCACAAAATTTTCCAACAATCTCCCACTTGGACGACATAAATCAAATTCTTGCGAAACAATTCCCCAGATTAGTTCACAATATATGGCCACAATATGATGTCAAAATTGATTTCGCACTTTCATCCAAATGGTCCGATATGGGAAACAAGCACTCAACAATGCAGAGAATCATACTCGAAGGAGTACTGACATCGTACACGTGAGATACTCATTTCTCAGTGACCCAATAAATGGTGGTACATAAGCCAATGGGAATGCGCAACAACAGAATGGTATGCCAATAGATTCCAAAAGTAATTCCCAACAAATGGCCCTAGCATCCACCCTAGATGCTATATAAGATCTAATAAATCTCATCATAATATGAGACGGGTCCAAATGTCTCCAATATTTGCCATATCAATATAAATGTGCACAATAATATATGGCAACATAAGCATCCGCCCAAGATGCTCTCTGAGATTCAACAATATATCTCAGCATAACAAAATTGAGACTGAGTCCAATATATCTCAATAATAATGCTATTATGCAAAATTGCATAAATAATTAAGCTACGCAAATTTAAATGACATTAACAATAGTATGAGGGCATAATAAGCCTACAGAATAAGCTCCCATTAGCCCAAAATACCAAAGACACCTCAATATACTCATATGAGTTACAAATCAATAATAGAACCTTTGACAGCTAACCATTAATTAGGGGAATCAACAACAATAAATTCTGTAGGAATATACTCAAGAAGAATATCAAGTCTACCATAAATTGCCATATAATCACAAAAGGATATAAATTAGTATATGGCACAGTACTTGCCACTAATCTAATATATCAAACAATATAAACATTCTCATTAGAGACCATAAGATTTCAATATGCTCTAATGGTATAATAATCAATAGTGGGATAAGCAATAATTTGTGGTAGAGTATTCAATGTAAGTTTAAAACTTACCATTATTCTCTCTAACAACAAAGGGACAAAATCAGAGAGAAAACAAAGGTGCAGAGTTAGCAAAACTTTCAATCATAAAGTTTCACAAATTGGCTTCACTTACTCTGCCTATATGATTGAGGAGATCATAGGTGTCTTTAACACTTTAAAATAAATATCCCCTCTTTCTGTCATCGCAAACTCAAATAACAACCAAATTATAAGGGCATAGCAAAATTAATATGCTAGCCAAAGCATTTTAGACTTATATATAAAGCCATTAATAAGGACATAGCAAAATTATAGTCTCTAACTCCCACTATCGCAATAGTTTCTACGTAAACGGGAGTAGCATTATATTCTAAGAGACTCAAGGTGTCCTTAATATAAATCTAAAACAATAGTGCAATGCCAGTCTGATAGGAAAAGAGAAACTTTATATTAGAATATCATAATTTATTCATATAGTAAAATTAGTTTTCTCATGTTCAATCAATTGGGCAATTAATTGAATTAAAAATCTTGCACCATTGCAATCCTACCGAAGGGTCTCGGATCACAATATACAAGTCTCTGCAACTTGATAGAGTCTTTTCTATCACATAATGATTATGTCAAATAATGTCACACCGAAGGGTATGTTCATTATCTACATAACCCAATAATATTCGCAATCCAATGAATAATTTATTTCAATATAAATAAACTTCACCATAGATTGAAGCAAAATTCACAAAATTGGATTGCTCTAAAATGCCCAATTAATAAACGAAGCTCATGCCATTGCAATACTCTTTTGGGGTTTCAATATTTAACACATAAGTGAACTCTAATAAACAATAAAATCATGTCTCTAAAGCTAGTATTGAGAGGATACTGAAAACCTTAGGACACAATTTTCAAATCATTAAGAATTATGTCAATAAAGACAAACCGAAGGGTAAGTTCATTATTAACGTAATTCTCAATGCAACATAAGTAACAATATTTAAAATTTCCACAAAATTAAAGACAGCATTGCCAAAATAAGGGAGCAATTAATGCTTATAGTAACAAAAAATGACTCCTTGAATTTGCTCATAGAAAAGCATAAAATGTACATAATAAATAATAAATTGTGAGCAAAAACTCCCCTTAAAATCAAAATAGAAAATAACTGCCAGATTGTGGAACTAAACACAAAGAGAGACATTCAAAATTTGAATAATTTCTCTCATTTTATCATGATGAGTCACATCACCTAAAATAACTTTCCTTTATGGAAAGTAAGATTTCAGCCAACATAATAATATTTTGACTATCACAAAATTTTGTCCTTAAACAACAAACACTCCCTATAAATCAATATTCTTGAAATCCATAACATGCTCCATTATTTAAGCACGTATTTGATTTGGATTAAATCTAAATTTAAACTTTGATTTATACAAATTCATTCTGATTTATGCAAGTCCACAAATATCAAACATTCTCCCACTTGGACTGCATAAATTAGATTCTCAAAATTTTATACAAAAGAAGCTATTATTCCATATAAAATAGGAGTGCATAGCAAATTATGTTCTAGAATTTTAGAAAATAATTCTTAGAACAATTTTGCACAAAATTATTTACAAAATTAGCATTTATCACAATTGATCCCGCGAAGGCGAGTTCACAATCATGAAAAATGCTCAACATTAGTATCAAAATATTCCAGAAATTAATTCTCAGAGTAATATTGCATAAAATTCACATAATTACAAAATTTGCAATGTTTCATAATCAATATAAACAGTAGAAGTACCCAAAATTTATTAAAACTCAAAACAACAGTCTCAATATTACTTAAACTACAATTCTCAGAGTAATATTGCACAATATTCAACAATAATGATAATTCATAATTTTAATTGTGCAATATAATCAAAATAAGAAGCTCAAAATTAATTTAATATGCAAAGCACATTAACTCTGAGAGTATGCTTAACACAACATGTCCAATAATGGCACAAACGTGCACAAAAATTTTCAGGCCAAAATTCAGAAAGTACCATGTAATTTTGAGCATTTTAAATTTGAAATAAATTCAAATAAATATTTTTAATGCTCAAAAAATTAATTAAAATTCACCAATAATTTTATTTTATTGAAAATACCAAGCCTGCAAATTTTGGTGAATTTTGGGTCTCATTTGGGCCTGCACGCGCCCCCACGCGCTTGGGCCGCCAGTGGGCCTCGCGCGTGCACTGTTCATCGTCCCCAACCTCCAGACGGGTTGAGTCCGACCCGCTTTGCGACCCGCCAAACCTCAAACGGGTCGAAGGCCATATCTCCCTCATTTCTCAACGAAATTAAGCGATTTTGGTGTCTATGGATTCGTAAGAGAGAGATCTACAAAACCCATGTAACATTTTGAAGAACCGTGGCCTATAACTCCTGCGCTTGTTCGAGGAAAATCCGCGTGGGTATTCGCGGTATTTCGCGATTTTCTCTCTCAATTCTTAACGAAAATTCATGTTCTATAGCTTGTTAGATTCAGTTTGAAGAGCTTTACAAAACCCATATGGAGTTCGAGCGCAAATCGGCCCAGATAACTAAATTGGATTTTCGATCAAAGGGGTACGGTTCTTCGTTTCTTCCTTCGTTTTCTCTCTCAATCCGGCCCCAAATCACACAATAATCAGTTCAATAAATTCATAACAACATGAACAACAATAATCCTCAACAAATTTTGAAATCAAACGGCCAGAATCATAAATTCGAAATTGACCCCTTTGGGGTTCATGAACATTTCGAATTCAAACACCCCCAATCACACTAGAAAACAAACAACAGCCATAATCAGATATCAAACAGGGCTCTGATACCACTTGAAGGGATTTTAACACCCTTGGATCAAGTTTTGATTCCGATTACAGCATGAAAATCAAGAACAAAATCAAGAGCAGAATAGGTACGAGAGAACCTGATTCAATCGATGAAGAACGATCGATCCAAAGCTGTTTTCCATTCTTTAATCCTGGAGAAAGAAGAGAAGGTAAAGAAGCGCCAGAGGGAAGAAGAGCTCCTCCCCATTAAGGGGAGCGAAAGGGCGTTACGTTTGATACAACGCCTATATATAGGGTTAGGAGGAGCCTCTCCCTGCGTTAGAAGGTGATGTGCCAAGCCACCCATTATAGCAAGGCCCATACACACAGAGATATATAACAATATCCACCAATGAACAATATGTAAGCCCAATAACAAAAAATAATTACATTAATTTGGGCTTCAACAATTGGCATTAATCAATTTTGATATTAAATTAATCCAAGTTCAAAATTAAATGCAATTTGATTTATGTAAGTCCACAAAATTTTCCAACAGTTTATCCCGAGAAGGAAAAATGAGAGGATGCCTAGAAATGGAAAGATCAGTGTCTCCCCATCTGTTTCTGATTCTAATTTTAACTCAACACTAGAATTCTTAGCGGAGATTTGTTCCAGGTGCCATTGTCTATTGAAAATTTCTAATATACAAACTTTCCATTATCTACTATTCCGATTTGTCACATCCCAATCACAAGTTAGTTTCTCAAAAATGCAAAAAATATTGAATTCGTGCTCTGTGTTATTACTATAATCTTTTACAAGAACCAATGTAATAATTATTTTATATCTTTAATTTAATTTAATTATAAAAATATTTTAACTTTTCTAAATGGCTAATTTAACCATTTACTCTTCCTTCTACGCTTAACCTTTTAATTAAGACTGCGCTGCTTCAACAATGAGTGGTATCTGTTTTGTTGCAAATTTCATTAGGGGATAATTCTTGATTGGTCCCGATGTTGGACTTGTCGATTATTCTAATTACCATTTTGTTAGTGGGGGAGAAATTCAGAAAGATATATTTCCACCATTTCAAGTGCGGGACTGGTGTAACTGTTTAAATTGATAATAATTTCCATTTACATTGAATACATAAAAAATATTTTGTATCAGCTCAGGGACATTAACTCAATCTTTATGTTAACAAATCCTTACGGAATCAGACACTGAAATATATGAATTACTGGGACATTTTCGTTATGAATTTTAGCTTTTCTATAAGTTAGCTATTGATTTATGTTTACAAACTGGAGACATGCCGCGAGTTAAGTTCTTGGCTTCTAGACCATTTTGGAATGACTGAACGAATGGTCAACATCTTAAAGACCTGTGCTTTTAAGTTGTAACCTTTACAAGAGCTGAGTTCGTTCTACAATGTCTGTTTTTCTATGTAAAAAAAGAAGCGGGGTACCATGCTTAGAAGTTGCAAGACAATGCTACATAGGAACGTAAAAAGTAAAATCACATCCACAGTTGAGTTATCTGATAACTGACTCATTTGTATCCACCAAAAAAAAAAGAGAAAAAAAAAGAGTGATTTTGCTTCATTGATAATGTTGTGGAGAGTGACAATTTGGTAACAAACAATGAAAAAACTGAAAGGGAATGCATTAAGCCATTAATAGTCTCATTAATGTTTGTTATGCAACCTTAATCTTATTTTGCTTGTATATTTATTAATAGGTTTAATTAATTTGCAAGTCCCTGTATTTTGACCCAATTTTCAATTAGATCCCTATAGTTTAAAAATTTTTAATTAGATCTCTATGTTAAATAATTTTTTGTAATCAAGTCCTTGGAGCAATCTATCATTACAAAATTGTTGGTTAAACTGAATAAATTTTTATGTTTGACCTTACAAAATTGGGTTAAAATCTATTAAATTATATAAAATTTTAAAAAATTTTGTAATTTTAGGTTGCTCTAAGGACTTAATTATAACAATTTATCTAATGCAGGGACTTAATTAAAAATTTTTAAACTATAGGGACTAAATTAAAAATTGAGTAAAATTATAAGGACCTTTAGAATAATTAAACCTTATTAATATTATCCTCATAATGGCATGTCCAGCAGGACAAAAGGAGGCTCTATTTTTTCTCTTCGGGGGACCATGCTATGATTCGGCAGAACTGAATGCAGTGACAGGTAAACCATTTTACTAATCTAAAAATGATAGAATGATATTACTATGCTTTCAATTGCGTTAACTTCAATTCCTAACAAAAATTATAAATGTTGTGATGATTGAAGTTTAAATGCGTGAGTGTTGCTTGAAGCCATTGTACACAACTATCAGACGATTTATGAGAAATTACATGAAATTGAAACAAAAGCAATTGATCTATATATTTTATCTCCACAACAACTTGAAATATATCACTCTGTCGCGTCAACAATAACAGATATCAGATTTTATTCCACAAACATAGAAGTTAAAATTACAACAAACCAAAAACACAAAAACATATTAAGCTAATTCCTTCCTCTCGGATTTACACGGGCTCTGTTCTTTGTTCTTTCCTCTCTTTCTTTCGGCATACCTACAAGC
Source organism: Pterocarpus santalinus (assembly GCA_031439595.1). NCBI lineage: Eukaryota > Viridiplantae > Streptophyta > Magnoliopsida > Fabales > Fabaceae > Pterocarpus > Pterocarpus santalinus. The sequence continues at coordinate 5,409,255 of CM062527.1, forward strand.
CTTGCAAGCCATTGGGGTTTTCCACTCAAGAAAAAACAACATCCCAAGAGCATTCCAAGCACCACTCCACATGCATATCCCACAGCTACAGGTTTCCAGCCAAATCCAAATTCTTCTTCATGATGAAATGTTAAAGGTGGCTGTCCATCATAATTGCTGCATGATTTTGACAAAGGGAGTCCACATAGCATTGGATTTCCTCCATAGGAATCATTTAGGAATGAATTGAACTGTTTTCCTGTGGGTATGATTCCCTCCAGCTGGTTTTGTGAAAGGTTCAGGAAAGAGAGAAAATTCAAATTTGTCAAAGTCAAAGGAATCTCACCCGTCAGCTGGTTCCATGAGAGGTCCAACCATTCCAAACTTCTCAAATTACCCAAAGATTGTGGAATGGTACCAGTGATTCTATTGTGTGAGAGGTTAAGCCCTATGAGAGAATTTAATTCTCCAATGACTTGTGGAATTTCTCCCTCAAACAAATTCTTTGACAAGTCTATCGTTGTGAAAGTAGTTAATATCCTTTCTAGCTCCATGGATAGACCTTTCATAATGACCACTATAGAGTCATTATATGTTTCGTAGCTGATGCTGCTACTCATATATTGCAAACCAGTTTGAGTATCATTCACATTCGTCATTCCTTGAAACTTCTTGAAGTATGACGTTGGCAAGGGGCCACTAAAATTGTTATTGGAGACATCAAAAATTCTCAATTTGGGAAATGGATGCTTAGTGCTAAAACTATTGATGATACCATGAAATTTATTGTCTCGTAAAATGAGTACTTGTAACTCTTGAAGCATTCCTAGCCAACTGGGAAAAACGTCCTCTATTTTATTGTCTCCAATGTCCAAAACTTCCAGTTTTGTGCAGTGGGCCAGAGACTGTGGTAGTGGTCCCTCCAATAGATTGCCATTCAACTTTATAGTCTCAAATGCATTACTCTTTGAAAAGTTTCTAGGTATGCTTCCATAAAGGTTGTTCATTTGCAAATCCAAAACCCTGAGGGAAGGAAAGGTTCCCAGACATTGTGGAACCAAGCCAGCCAAGTTGTTGTGAGACAGGATCAGTGCACCAAGGGAGCTTGCATTGCAGAGTGTTAAAGAAATGTCTCCAGTCAAGTTATTGTTTGAGACTGAAAAGAATTGTGTGCCACTGGGTGGAATTGGAAGATCTCCTTGCAACTTGTTGAAACTGAGATCAATGATTCCCATGTTCTTCCATGTGTATAAAAGACTATCATTAAACCACTTGGGAATCTTTCCATGAATGTTGTTATTTGAAAGATCCAATATTTGCAGACCTCGAAGCCTTGCCAGGAATTGTGGAAAATGAGTAATATTGCAAGAAGATAAATATAAAAATCTAAGGTTGGGTAAGATGTAGTCAACACTGCTGTCATTGATAATACGGAGAAAATTATTGTGAGAAAGAGCTAAGGTAGCCAAATTTTTAGACTTCGATAATTGTTGAAAATCCAATGGACCACTCAACTCATTTGATGACAAAAATAAGTTAGTAAGATTTTCCAAATCAAATATGGAATTTGGAAAATTACCTTGGAATTTGTTATCATCGAGATCTAATATTTCCAATGAATGAGCAGAGAATTCACCAATTGATCCCGTGAGCTGGTTGTTACTAAGATACAACATCCTCAACGAAGGCAAAGAATAACACCAATGTGGAATAGTTCCATTTAACAAATTATCACCCAAATTTAGAGACTGTAATTTTGAAAGTTTAGTACTTTCACTTGGAATTGGGCCCACTAATTTATTACCTTCTAGTTCTAAAGCAGTAAGTTGAGTTAGATCAAACAATGATGATGGCAGTTGGCCTCCTAAGTAGTTATCGAAAAGACACAAAATTTCCAATTTGGTGAGGTTGCCAAACACATTTGGGATTTGACCACTGAAATAATTATATTGAAGTTGTAAGGAGGTGAGATGTTTAAGGTTTGAAAGTGAAGATGGGATCTCACCGTGAAGCTTGCTCCCTACGAGTATCAATGTTGTAAGTTGAGTGAGGTTCCCCAAAGATAGAGGAACCAATCCATCAAATTGGCAATCCGCAAGAGTGAGTTCGTTAAGAGACTTCAAATGCCCTATGGAATTAGGAATTTCTCCCGAGAAATTAGTGCCATCGAGAGTCAGGAGCCTTAGATGAGTGCTCCAATTGGATTTTGGAAGTTCACCTCTGAGATTTATACCTGACAAGCTTAGTTCTTGAAGCTTAGGCAGACAAAGGATGTCACTTGGAAAATTCCCCTGCAATCCAGTGCCACCCATTTGAAGAGAGACCAAGGAGGATGACAAATTCATTAGAAAAGACAATGAACCCTCTCTGATTGAAGGCAAGTCTACACCATTTAGAACAAGCTCTTCTAAATTCGTTGCATTTAGAATGAGTTTATTCCATACGGACGAATCAAGTCTAAGCCTCAGGTTGCTATATCGGATATCATCATTTGACAGATTAAGTGACACTAATTTTGACAAGCGAGAGATTGTGGAGGGAATATCACCCGCAAATGCTGAGTAGGATAGATCTAGATGAGCGAGACTCACAAGATCACCAATTCCAGACTATATTGAAGAGCCAGAGAAATCATTGAGAGCAAGGTTGAGCTGTTGAAGATGAGTAAGATGGAAGAGGGTGCTGTTGGGATGGAATTTACCTTGAAGGTTGCTGCAACTGAGGTCAAGGCCAATCACGTGGCCTGATAGGGCGTCACACGTGACCCCATCCCACTGGCAACAATCTGTACCATTCTTCCATGATGCTGTCTTGTTAGAAGAAGAGATACACTCTTCAAATGCTGAAGTGTTAACAGCAAATGAGTTCTTGAATTGTAGTAAGGCAGAGCTGTCACCATGGTTGCACAACGACAACGCTGAGGAAGTGTATGATGGAAAATGAAGCAGCAACAAGTGCAAGAGACAATGGACAAAACATGGAAATAGAAGCCCCCCCATCTCGGAATGTTGAGATTTCCTCTTGTTATTCTTTTATAGTTGGAAACTAGAGAGTTTTTGGATGCAGTGCACCGGTGATGAATGTTAATTTATAGGCAGAAGCCGTGGGAAGCTTGAATTTTCAACACACAAGTTTTATTTTATTTTATTTCTATGCAATCATCGCCACTAAAAGATCCAATCTAAACGGTGCATAACGCTACAAATACTAGTGCATTATGTGGCAATTTCGTGGCCACTAGGCAGAGACAAGCTTTTCCACGACTCCGCAACGCACCGCGTTGTCAAAACTCAAAATCTGCATTAAATTCTTTTGGATGAAATTTACAAGGGAAGACTTGAGTTTTTCCAAGCATATGTAGCACTCAAGTTGGAAGACTTTTACTGATAGGTCATGACTGTTTGTCGTTAAAATTAAGGGATGACAATTTTTTATAATTTTTGGGAATTTTTATAGAGCTGTTTTGATTTGGGATTCTAAGTTCAAAAAATTCTTACCTATAGGAATAAAAATGGAGATAAAAATTTTCTCAAAACAGACTCGGGGATGGTAATGTAAATCATATTTTTGTCTCACGGTTGTCCATATACAAAGTTATTAAATTATAATTAATGATATACAATACATATATAATTTTATTCTTTTTAATCAATTTTATCTTATTATCATTACAGTTTTAAATAAAAACTTAAAAAATTAATTTTCTAAATCTTTATTTTATATGTTTTCATAGTATATTAGTATTATATTAATTTCTTGCATTACTTAGGAATTCTTGCGAAGAACAGATACCAAGACGAAAGAAAATACCTCAAGCAAAGATTGATGTTGAAAACAATGGGAAGACAAAGTGACAGAAACAAGGAACAAGGAAATTTTCATCGCTCTGCTTGGGTGCAATACCTATTCGCACCCATCAAGCGTGGTTTCAACCACAGGGGAAAACTTTTATTTCTTCAACAATTGTATCAAAATATAGTGATAATATTTTTGTAATTTACTCTCTAAACCACCCAAACACAACAGTAATTGTAACATTATACTAACAGTTCCAAGGACCCAATAACGAAGTTATTTAAACTTTGTGTGAAATTACAAGGGCTTGCAAAGTAATTTAACCTACATTAAAAAAGAAAACAACGATTTAAAAATTAGTATAAATTATGATAAAAATAATTTTTTTATGGGGATTATAGTAAATATAATAGAATACATATATCTATTTAATTGTTATGGTATTTCCTTCTACATAGGTGTAAAACTTTAAAAACTCATAATTAAAATTTTTTATAATATAGTTAAGAGGGTTTGAAAGTATTCATAGTTATGTAGTTTAACTTTTAATTGTTAAGACCTATTTGAAAATATTGTAACACGGTAGAAATCAATCCACAAGACTCTCTGTTTGGATAAGTTTGTCTATGTAAACCGGTAAAATAGAAGTATTGTTTCATTTAAAAAAAATATGTCTCTTTTTAAGATTATGTAGAACATTCCGAAAATAATTGATTTTTTTTTTTAGAAGCAGATAGAAATTGGCTCAAAAAAAAGAAGCAGACAGAAATTGCTTGTGATAAAAGTGCCCTTTTTTTATTAAAAAAAAAAAGGTCAATTTTGAATTTTATCTTGAGGTGCATTTTTGTGCCTCCTTTTTATAAGAAAAATCGCCTTTTTGAGGGGGAAAAAGAAAAGGCTCTCAAGTCTTAACGATTTTGTAGATCGTTCGGAGGTTTTTTTTTTAAAAAAAAAAATCAGAATGGAAATAATTAAATTTTCTTCTGTTTTTTAGAGGTAGATAAGAGTTACATTTAATGAAGATATTTCTAACCAATTAATTCTAAATATTATCTCAAAAGTGCTTTTGTTTTCAAGTTAATTGTAAACAGAGCTAGCCTATGATGAATATGGATTCTATATTCGCCAAAAAGGAGTCCTGCGAATGCATTTTAAAGTGTAAATCATATTTTTGTTGGATCTAAAAATTTTGTTATTTAGCACTTTTTTGTAGAAAATTTGTGATTAGTTTTTTCATGTTATAAGTAAATGTGTGTTTGATATAGGGGTAAAAATAGAGGTTTAAAATTTTTATAAATTCCATTTATGTATGATTTTACACATAAATGGGATCTACAAAAATTTCACCTCCATTTTTACTTGCATTTCAAAACATCACAAATGAAAATTATTAACCATGTGTGTGAAGGAGCGGATTTCAATTAAAAATATAAATGTGGACTGGATTGTAAAACTATAGGTGCTTTTATTTTCTTGGATTCCTTCCAATTTTTCAATTCCATCAATCATAATCAAATGACCAATGTTTTTGATGGATGTTGAGGGGTGAGTACCCATGCCAATTGGAGAAAAGTCTTCCAATTTCAGCGTCATGCACAATTGAAGAGGTCCAAATTAAACCCTTGTTGCAAAGTACTTATTTTGTTTTGTTTTTTTCGGGTTACAAGTTAGCCAAAATTTTTCAATAATTTCATTCATGGTGTCAGCCGTGTCCAATATACTTAATTTATGAATACTCAACCTGTGTGATCTCATACTTCTGTAACTAAAGAAAAAATTTTTATATCCATATTGTATAGACAATCTATAGTCACTGTGTACTAACATGAGTGTGACTAAAAATTTGAGGTATATATATGGATATGAGACAAATATAGTTATATATTTATATAAAAAATATTATGTATAGTGTTGAATTTTAAGGTTAAAACTTAAAACTCATAACTTGTAACTAAATTAGGTTCCCAAGCGATTGTTGAATTTTCACAATGTCATTCAATGTCTTCCAATAACCAAATCAAAACAAAAGGCAGAGAGTGCAACAGATCAACAAACTAGGTAACTAAAATAATTAATTGGGCGTTCTCATTGTCAAACCGTAATTAATGGGCACTCTCATTGTCAAGCCACAAGTGGCACTTGTTAGAACTATGCGCCATCTTATCAGCTTCTTAGTCCTCACTAGGTCAACCACTTTGTAGTTAGAGGTTTATATATATTCCACTACCGCTCTACCACTCGGATTATTGCAAGAATGCTTTTGGATTTTACAGTGGGTTGTAGGTTGATCATTAAGCGTAAACAAAGCACAAAATTAAAGGTTGATAAACAGTCTTCTGACCTCATATCAATTTGTTAGAGGTATAAATTATATATAAACTATGCAGTCGACTAAGTGCTTGTTTGATTAAACGTTTGAGAGGTATAAAAGTACGTTTAATAAAAATAAGAAAAATATTATGTTTTACCAAAATGTCTCAGGAGGATAAATTCTTTCTTTTCTATTTACGAAAATGTAAAACACCTAAAGCTTTAGCTTTTCGCCTAATCATATCTGATAATTTTTTAGCTTTTGTTTTAAATATAAAAAAACTTATTTAATTAAAGGGAGAGGGAATAGCAAAATAGCTTTAACTTTGATAACGGCTACTTGATTGAAATCATAGTTCAAAAACCCGGCTCGAGTTGGCCGGTTCGACCGGAAAATCAATGAATCGGTGCCCTAACTGGTCCAGGTTGATAATTGCATATGCCTTGATATAAAACAGGATCAACCTCGTGAAAATTAGTGACCTGGTCCGGTTTAGTAGACTGGCCGGGTCATGCTTTTTTTTTTTTAATACAAAATGATATCATTTTGATTATGAAGAAAAAAAAAGCCTAACCTAACTAAAGCTTAGAAACAAAAGCAGAGAGCGTGAAGAGAAAGGGAGAGAAGCTTCGGCATGCAAGCACAAAGGAAGAAGAAGCCCCATCACTGTCGTTCGCTCATTCATCGCCATCTACCCGTTCGCCATTGTCTGCATCATTGCACCTCTGCCACCACAGTCTCACAGGTATGTCCTCTTTTTCCCTCTTGCTCTTGGTGGCTGGTGCTTTGGTTTGATATATAAATATTTGGCTTGAGATATGAATGTATGCTGTCACTTGATATATGAATGTTTGGCCTGATAGATTGACTCAGATTTGAGTTATTTGCTTGATAATTTTTTTTAAAAAAATAGAAATCAAATAAATTCTTAGATATATCTATAGCTATTATTACCAATGTACTTACTATCAATCCACTCTAGCAACAAGCCCCTGGCAAAAGGATTTGGATTTATTTTTATTTATATTTTTTTATATTTAATTGTGCTTTTGTTTTTATTTTGGTTAGAGATAATTTTTACATTTTGTTGTAAGCTTGTGATATGTAATTTATTTTGTTTAATTATGATTTGAACTTGTTAGTTGTGATTGTGATTATGAACTCAATTGTGAACTTGTGTTATTTATTTATTATTTGGACCTCTTGAATTGTGTTAAATTGCTAATTATTTGTGTCATTTGATTAATTTTATTATATTTATTTGAATTTTAATCTATTTTTATATATTTATTTAATTATATTCGATTTAACCAATTCAATTAGTAAACTAGTGACCTAATGACCTGGTGACTTGACTGAGTTGATCACCTGGTCGAGTTTAATATCTATGGTTGAAATATCTACACAATGCATCAAGTCTTAGAAAAGAATCGTAATATCAAAATTACCGTGAAACAAACATTTTTCATAACTCGAAAGATAGCTTAAGGAAAAAAAAAAAAAAGATTGATTCCTGTAACCAAGTCTTATCAAAGAATTTTTAATGTCAAAATTATTGTGAAACAAACATTTTTCATAACTAAAGAGATAGCTCATATCAAGATTTCGTACGTACTGAGTGACAAGATCAACAATTTCATATGTCCACAAGCCATTACCGGTGCTACAATACACAGAAGTTTCTGCCCCATAATCTAAATTCCTGTTTCTTTTCTTTTTTATTTTTTCACGCAGATGATATCCATTACATGTTCAGTGGCATGGGCTGAGAACATCATCAGAATTGCCTTTTGATATCCCTTACGCTTGCCGTACTAGTCCAGTCAATCAATATTGGCCAGTCAGTTCAAATATTCTTTTTTATTTTTAACTTGATCATATGTAAATTGTCTCCTCTCATCTATTAAAAGAGAAAAATAAATCACATAGCTTAGAATTAATATATCAATTAGGATAAAGTTACTGATATTTTGACAGAATAATAAAATTGATATCAAAATTTAAAATATTAAAATTAAATTAATATCAATTTTTTTTTCAAAACTAAACTAATGTTCACTTTAAAATATTAGGATTAAAAAAATTATTTTTATTCTTTATTTTATTTTATTTTATTTTTATGCAGTCGCCACCACTTAGATATACAATCAATTGTGGAGAATGCTGCCACTGCTAGTGTATTATGTAGCAATTTTCTTACTTACAATCTGGCCAACTTGAGAAGGTTTATTTGAAATGTTTGTTTGAGTAGGCACTAAATAGAGACAAGTTTTTCCACAAGTGCTTTGCCTTGCAGCTTGGGGTCAAAATCTGCTTTAAATACCTTTGGATGACTATCTTGAAAAATACAATGGAAGATTTGAGTTTCTTCGAGCGAATGTTTAGCCCTTAGTATCTAGGACGGGAATTTTTTTTTGCTAACCTTAATCTTTACAAAAATGTCTTATTTGGGTCCTATGTCTTATTGCCAGACAAAGCTTCCCAAGGGCAAGCGACCATTGAAATGTAAATGGGTTTATAAGAGGAAAAACGACATTCTCAAGGTTGAAGATCCTAGATGCAAAGCATAGTTAGTTGTTAAAGGCTTTAATCAAAGGGAAGGTATTGACTTTAATGAGATTTTCTCACCAATTGTTCATCATACCTCTATTCGTGTTTTGCTTGCTTTTGTTGCTTTGTTGGATTTGGAATTGGAGCAACTTGATGTTAAAATAACTTTTCTAGATGGAGAGCTGGAAGAAGAAATTTACATGGAGCAGCCCTAGGGATTTATTATTCCTGGAAAGGAGCATTTTGCCTGTCAATTGAAGAAATCTTTATATGGCCTTAAGTAAGCTCCAAGACAGTGGTACGAAAGATTTGATTCATTTATGATTGGGCAAGGTTATTTTAGAAGTCAATTTGATGATTGTGCTTACTTCAGAAAATTTTGAGATGGGTCTTTTATATACTTGTTACTTCATGTTGATGATTTGTTGATTGCATCACATGATAAATACTTGATCAAGAAGTTGAAAACCCAACTCAGTAATGAGTTTGAAATGAAAGAATTCGGTGAAGCTAAGTAAACCCTTGGTATGGACATTCACAGAGACTGTCAAGCTAGTAAATTGCTCTTATCACAAAAGAAATATATTGAGAAAGTGCTTGATAAGTTTAATATCAGAAATTGCAAACCTGTTTCTACTCCACTTGCTACACATTTCAAGTTATCGTCAGACCTTTACCCATAGACCAAGGAAGAAATGGAGCATATGTCACACGTTCCTTATGCTAGTGCAGTTAGTAGTCTTATGTATGCTATGGTGTGTACTAGAGCTGATTTAGCATATGTCGTTAGCATGGTGAGTTGGTATATGCATAATCCTAGAAAAGATCATTGGAGTGCTGTAAAATGGATTTTTTGGTATCTAAAAGGTACTTTTGATATCGGCTTAGTATTTGACAGAAGCAAGGCTACAACTGATGTTGTTGTAGGATTTGTTGATTCGAATTATGGCAAGGATCTTGACCAAAGAAGATCTCTTTCTGGTCATATCTTTACTCTTTGTAATTGTGCTATTAGTTGGAAAGCTACACTTCAGCCTATTGCTACATTGTCTACAACTGAAACAGAACATGTTATAGCAACAAAGGGTGTGAAGGAGGCTCTTTGGCTTCAAGCTTTGGTCAATGAACTTGGTCTAACACAAGATGTTCTTGTTGTGTTTTGTGATAGCCAAAGTGCTATTCATTTGACCAAGAATAATTGTTATCACGACAAGACCAAACACATTGACGTGAAACATCACTTTATCTGAGATATTGTTGCTATTGGTAAAGTTGTGGTGAAAAAGGTTCACACAGCCAAGAATCCAGCAAATATGCTTACTAAGCCACTTCCAAATAACAAGTTTCAACATTGCTTAGAGTTGATTGGTCTTTCTAGCACTTGAGTGCCCTTTGGGTTTTTATCTGGCAATAAGAAATTTGTCTAATTCGAGCCAAGGTGGAGATTGTTGGGTGGCTCTAATTCTCCTAATTTTCAGCCATTGAAATTAATGGTTAATTTTCAGCACTTATTGGCAGCCACACTTCTATTCAATGGTCAAAAACCATTCTTGTCTCTTATAAAAGGAGGCTGAACATTAAAGCTTTAAAATCAAGTTCATTTCGATAATTATAATTCCATCTTGAGGGAGTATTTTGTGAGAGAAGCTTTTCTATTTTTCTTTGTCATCATTAGAGGACTTGTTATACTCTCTTATCTTATAGTTGAATTATTTCTTATTATTCTATTTGCTTCTCTTTAATTCTCCAATTGATTTGATCATGTGCTTCTGCATAATCCATATATCTTACAATTTAAACCACAAGGGAAAACTTATATTTCTTCAACCATATTGTATCAAAATATAGTGATAATATTTTTGTAATTGAGTCTCTAAACCACCCAAACACATTAGTAAATGTAACAAAACAGTTCCAAGGACCCAATTACAAAGTAATTTAAACTTCGTGTAAAATTACAAGGACTTATAAAATAATTTAACCTAAATCAAAAAAGAAAACAACGATTTAAAAATTAGTATAAATTATCATAAATATAATTTTTTATAAGGATTATTGTAAATATAATAAAATACAAATATCTATTTAATTGTTATGGTATTTTCTTCTATATAGGTGTAAAGCTTTAAAAAGTTAAATTAAAATTTTTTAAAATATAGTTTTGAAAGCATTCCTAAAGTATTCAAGTCCTGCAGTTTAACTTTTAATTGTTAAAACTTATTTAAAAATATTGTAACACGATAGAACTCAATCGACAATACTATCTCTTCTATCCACTTGATCTTGGAAAGGTCATTTTTATATGTGTAAGAATTAGATTCTTTGGTAGCATGAAGTGAAGATCCTATAGCATAATCCATTGAAGAAGATGCAAATATTGACATCGCTGAGTTCAAAATTCAAAAGCACATAAATCGAAGAATTGATTTATTGATGCAGTGCTTCAACGACTATATATGCTAAAGTAACAAATATGAAAAGCATCTTTTGTATTCTCTTAGAATTCACTGTACAAGAATGGAAATGCAAAATGAAGAAGCAAAAAAGTGATATGCCAAATAAAGAAAAAGACAAGAAAGATTTATACTATAAAAGAGAAAAAATTATAGCACAAAGAACAACATGTGGCATTATGAAAAGACCACTCCATAGGCTCCTTGAAAAGCTTCTCAACGTTCAAATCGATTGGGTGGAGTGCAAGTCACATGCACAAGATAAAATCTCTATAAATACTTATTTTCTAAATCTAATTTAGGGCCTTTGTGACATTGTCTTAGTGAGTTAGTTTGTGTGACTTTTTTGAGAATTTAGTGCTTCTTATATTCAACTTCTTCTTTCATATTTTGAAAAATTATTGTAATTTAAGTAAGTGAAACTTGAGAGAAAAGAAAATCTTGTGAGGTACATAAGTGAGGAAAGCGCCATTGAGAGAGGTCTCTTAGTTGGTGACAAAAGAGTAGCTCAAGGTTGAGTAAAAGTTATATAAAAGCTTGGATAAGCTTGTTGTAAAAAAATTATTCATAGTGGAAAAATCCCACAAAGCCGTGGAGACTGGACGTAGACTCCAAATTATGGAGATTGGACCAGTATAAATTTTTGGTGCAAGCTTTTCTATTCCTCACTCTTTATGTTTCAGTATTTTAGTCTTATTTTTTTTTTAATCTAAGTTTATATTATATAATATTTTGGAATACATATTCTATTCATATTTCAAGTTATTTGACAAGAAAGTCTAATAGGCACTTACTAGATATAATATTTTGAGAACTTTTTGATTTGTGTTAAATGTCCAAAAAAATTTTTAAGTAACCAAAGACTTGATTTAATCCCCTCTTCTCAAGTCTTCTAGTACTGTCAATATTTTTTGTGAAAAAAAAGGTTAATTTTATATTTTATCTGGTGCATTTTTGTGTCTCCTTTTATAAGAAAATCACAATTTTGAGAGAAAAAGGGGGGGCGCCGCCCGCCTGGGGGGGGGGAGGCTCTCAAGTCTTAATGTTTTTGTAGATTGTTCGGATGAATTTTTAAAAAAAAATCAGGAAATAATTAATTTTTCTTTTGTTTTTTAGAAGTAAATAAGAATTGCATTTAATAAAGATATTTCTAACCAATTAATTCTAAATTTTATCTTAAAAGTGCTTTCGTTTTCAAGTTAAATTCATTACATTATTTACGGTAAACAGAGCGAGCCTATGATGAATATGGATTTTATATTCGCCACAAAGGAGTCCTTCAAATGCATTTTAAAGTGTAAGCCATATTTTTGTTACTTAGCACCTTTTTGTAGGAAATTTGTGGCTAGTTTTTTTATGTTATAAGTAAAGGTGTGCTTGGTATAGAAGTAAAAATGGGGGTTTAAGATTTTTATGGATTCAATTTATATGTAATTTTACATGTAAATGGGATCCACAAAAATTTCACTCTTATTTTTACTTGCATTTCAATACATCCTAAATGAAAATTATTAACCACATGTGAAGAGGCGAATTTCAATTAAAAATATAAATGTGGATTGTAAGACTATAGATGTTTTTATTTTCTTGGATTCTTTCCAATTTTTCAATTCCATCTATCATAATTAATTGATCAATTTTTTCCATGGACATTGTGGAGTGAGTACCCCATGCCAATTGGAGAAAAGTCTTTAAACTTGATTGTTACACACAATTGAATAAGTACAAATTAAATCCTTGTTGCAACCTACTTATTGTGTTTTGTTTTTTTGGGTCACAAGTTAACCAAAATTTTCCAATAATTTCATTCGTAGTGTCGGCCATGTCCAATACACTTGATTTATGAGTGCTCAACCTACGTGATCTCAGATTTCTATAACTAAAGAAAAAGGAGTTTTTTAAATCCATACTATTACTATATAGACAATATATAGTCACTACGTACTAACATGAGTGTGACTAAAAATTGGAGTATATCTGTCGATATGAGATAAATATAATTATATATTTATATAAAAATATATTATATATAGTGTTGAATTTTAAGGTTAAAACTCATAACTTGTAACTAAATTAGGTTCCCAAGCGATTATTGAACTTTTGCGTTCTCCTTCAACTAAGAACCAAATCAAAACAAAAGGTAGAGAGGGCAACATGTCTATATCAACAAACTAGATAACTAAAATAATTAATTGGGTGTTCTCATTGTCAAATAATTAATTGCGCGTTCTCATTGTCAAGCCACAAGTGACCCAAGTTAGAACTTATCAGCTTCGTGTGATTGGACAAATTAAATGAATGAAGCTGGTCCTTATTCTACGCATACAATATCTACGCACCATCTTATTGGTTTCTTAGTCTTCATTACGGCAACCACTTAGTAGTAATAGGCTTATCTTCTACCACCACTCTGCCACTAGGTACATTGATCATTAAGCATAAACAAAGCACAAATTTAAAGGTTAGGGTTTAGGTATAAACCATGCAGTCAACTAAGTGTTTGTTTGATTAAACGTTTAAGAGGTGCAAAAATATTTAGTAAAAATAAGAAAAATATTACTTCTTATAAAAATGTCTAGGGGGTAAATTTCTTCTCTGTTAAGTAAAATGTAAAACAGCTAAAGCTTTAGTTTTTCACCCGATGATTTTTGATAATTTTTTTCACAACCAGAGAGATAGCTCAAATCATCATTTCTTGCATATTGAGTGGCAAGATAAAAAATTTCATATATTCACAAGCCACAGCAGGTACTATAACAGACAGAAGTTTCTGTCCCATAAGTGCTCCACCTAACAAAAATGGTAAAATATATTTATTCAGATAATCAAATTCAAATAAAATGATGGCATTTGCCATTGATTCTCCAAATGATGCTGAATCATATATGACTGATATTTTTAACTTAGTCTTTCCCTTAAAACCATATATGCCAACGCTGCAACTCCCTGCTCCTAAATTTTAACTTTATAGCTAAGAATCAAAGTCTTTGAACCAATGTCATGGAAGGACCACTCAAGCTATTGCCGTGTAGGAAAGATGATGAGAGGATGTCTAGAAATTAAATAACTCTGTGTCTTTTGCATCTGTTTCTAATTCTAATTTATATATAGAACTCATCCATCGATTTTTTTTTCCCATTTTTAACCTTTTGAGACTGCAGGGTTGAATGACAAGTAGAATCATCTGCCTTGTTGGGCGTAACTTTCATTAGGGACAGTATCCCGTCTTGATTATTGGTCCTTATGTTTAATTCCTTGTTTATTCTTAGTCCAATTTTGTTAGTGGTGAGAAATTAGTAAAAATATATTTCCATCATTTCAATGGCTGAGCTGGTGTAGTTGATAATTTCCACTTACAGGAAATATATAAAAAACAATATTGTAGCAGCACACCCACATTAACTCAATGGAGCAAACACTAAGAACTATTGGGATTGTTTTTTGGTTTAGAGTTATTATAAGTTTTGGTCTGTCCATAAGTTTGCTATTAATTTATGTTTAGGAATTATTTATTTCTCGGTGAATTCTTACAAATATATATTTTTGCAGTTGTGAGAGAGGAGGGCCCTTTACAATAGTTGGGACACTCTGGAAACCCAATTTAGTCACGTATGGTGTAAACAGAGGCATACCGCAAGAAAAATGAAGATTGCTTGAGAACTTAAACACCAATGTCTCAAGTTGTAACCTTTACGAGAGCAGACTTAGGCCTATATTGTCCCTTTGTCTGCAACCAAGAAGAGACGTACCATGCTTAGATGTTGCAAGACACTACTATATAGGAACTTCACAAGGAAAATCGCATCAAACAATTGAGTGATCTGATAACATTGACTCATTTGCATCCACAAACTCGAGTGACTTCGCTGCATAGTTAATGTACGACGGAATTGACAATATGGTAACAAATAACGGAAAGAAGAGGCATTAACAGTCTCATGTAATGTTTGTTATGCAACCTTAACCTTGTTTCGCTTGGATATTTATTAATCGTGGCCTTATGATGGCATGTCCATCAGGTGTAAAAGCGGACACCAAATTTTTTCCATTTTCTTTTTCTTTTTCTTTTGGTACCATACAATGACACGGTCAGCGTACGTTATGCAATGATAGCTTCTAGTAAACTATAAAACAATTTCATTACCTAAAATCAGGCTAATGTTTGAAATGTTTGCTTGATAGGGTGGGCACCGGGCAGAGACAAGTTTTTCCGGAACTCCTTTGTTGTGGACCATGGGGTCAAAATCTGCATTAAATAATTCTTGGATGACTTACTCCTCAAAGATACATGGGAAGAGTTGAATTTACTCAAGCGTCCATTGCACTCAAGTTGGAAGACTTCTACTGACATGTCATGTCATGAATGCCTAGTCCTTCGTATTTGGGCAGTTTTGCTAATCTTTGAGAATCTTCACAGAAACTGTTCTATTTGGGTTTCTAAGTTCAAAAATTTTTTGTCCAGAAGGATAAAAATAGATATAAAAATTTTCTCAAAACAAATTTAGGATGATGATGTAAATCACACTTTGCGCCTAGGTTGCAGGATCTCTATATATACAAAATTATTAAACTATTGTTATTAATTTAAGAGTTAAATAGTTATATATTAATAGTGTAAAAGAGTTTTATATTATCATCCAATCAAATACTTGTGTTCATAAGACTTTTAAGGTAGTAGGTGGTTGAGTCAAATACTTTTGTTGTTGTGGTAATGTATAATTAAATATCTATGTAAAATTATTTTTATATTGATAGTGCACATAAATTAAATCCTTAATTAATAATACATATAATATAATTTTACTATTTTGAATCAATTTTATTATATTATGATGACAGTTTTAAATAAATTTTTTAAAAATTAATTTCTAAATATTAATTTTATCAATATTATTTTCATCTTATATTTTTATATCAATTTCTTAATATTTATTTTTTAATTTTTCTACATTATTTTTTTAATTTCTTTTACTTGCTTGAAGATCCTCTTGAAGACCTGCGCAAAGTCGAAGAACTGACCCAGAGGAGAAAAAACCTCAAGCAAAGACTAAGGATGACAACATATTTAAAGCAAAAACAGAAAGCGAGGAAATACTTCTTACCTCCTCATGTGCCATCCTTAATAGCCTCTCTATCCATAGACCATGAAGACTTGGACTTCTTCAACTGTTGTAATTGAAATATTGTTCTAACAATTTAATATAACGTTTTGCGAACGATAGGTTGGTCTAGAGACCTAAATATTACAAAATTATTTGAATTGTTTGTGAAATTATAGTACCTTGCAAAGTAATTAAAACAAAATTAAAAAAGATAAACAATGATTTAAAAGTTAATATAAATTACTATAGACAGAATAAAATACACATATTTATTTAATTATTATTAGTATGATATTTCCTTTCTATATAGGGATGAAACTTTTCTTAGAAAAGCAGTAGTATTTTCATGTTACCAATAAATAAAAATTATTAATCACATATGAATGGGTTAGCTTTAATTAAAAAGATAAATGAATATTATTTTATTTAAAAAACTTAGATTGAGGGGAATGATCATACCAATTCAAAGTCAAGAATGGCTTGAGTTTCATCGACGGCTTAAAAGAAGGGAGAACCTAGGAATATATTAAACCTAAATCATGGCAATATATGAGTGAAATATTGACCATGTGAGTTAACTCCATTGGCCAAAAGAAATTATAATTAAAAATCAAAATGATCACAAAGGTTTTTGTTTTCTTTGCTTTCTTCCAATAATCAACCTACCAATCTTTTTCATGGATGCTAAGAGGAGTGAGTACTCCTGTCAAAGGAAGAAAAGTCTTCAAACTTGAGTGTTACGCACAATTGAAGAAGTCCAAGTCCTTCTCACCACCTACTTATTTTGTTTTGTATTTTATGGGTCACAAATGAGCCAAAATTTTCCAAGTATTTCATTTGTGATGTCAGTCGTGTTCAATACACTCGATTTATGAGTGCTCAACTAGGGGGTCAAAATATGCTAGGCTAAGTCGAGCATGTTAAATTTTAGACTCAACTCGATAATTACTTTGGCTTGAATTGAGTAATAATAAGTGAGCCGAAAATCTAAGTTTCAATTTAGCTCACCATAAGCTCATCAACCTTGAACTAGCTCATGAGCCACCAAAAATCAATAAGATAGTTCAAATTAGATATAAATTAAGTCTTTTTGTCTTAATACCATAGGATATTTAGTCATAATGTAGCCTCAATAATAGTTATCTCACAAACTATTAAGAGGAATATAGTAAAACTTAAATTTGGATCATTTAATAAATGAACTCAAATCATTGTCTCAAACTCAACTTATAAGTTCAATTTATTAAGCTATCAATGATCTGAGTTAAAAATAACTCACGAATTAGTATGAGTGTATGATAAACTTTCAACCCCTTGGTGAACTTGCATCATCTCACCTATGACCAAAAGAAAATTTTTTGCACGCATACTATATAGACAATATATAGCCACCATGTATTAAAGTGAGTGGGAGTGAAAATCAAGGTATTCATGTATCGAGATGGGTGAAATATATTTATGCATTAATGTAATACAAATATTATATTAATTATTAAATTTTGATGTTTTAGCACAATAGAAAACCAAATCAGATTTCAAGCAAGGTAGCTAGAATCACGATCTATCTCGTAAGATCACACGATTTTATGATCTTAAATGCTTTTCTCGATCCTTATCCCAATCTGTAACTCGAACTAGTGGGATTATAATGGGATTGCCGAGCTAGATCATGAAATTGCTAGGACTGAGCAATTTTCACAAGCTAATCATGACCCATTTTAGCCCACAATGAGAAGAAGGATGCTGAAGAAGGAAGCAGCAAAACCAAGGGCTGTTGGCGATGAACAAGCCCGGAGCCAAGGACGATGAAGGGCAGTCGACAATGAAACGGCCATAGTAGAGACAAAGACAAAGATCAAGAAGGGGAGAGAGAGAGAGAGAGAGAGAGAGAGAGAGAGAGAGAGAGAGAGAGAGAGAGAGAGAGAGAGAGAGAGAGAGAGAGAGAGAGAGAGAGCTTGAAGATGCCAAGCCCCCTTGTGTTTAATATGCTCTCTTTTAGGGTTTTTCTTTAAATTCTTTTTCTTTTTGGCAAATTTTTTGTGCTTTTTTTTTTCTTTGGGATGAAACTTAGTGCTTAGGCTTTGTTTTTTTTGTTTCTTTTATTTTCCTTGTTTGTCTTTTTTCTTTGTTAAAAGCTGCTGGGCCTTTTAAGTCTCAGACTTAGAGACATGAGAAATTGTTTGGATTAGGGTTGTCAATTTATTTATTTTTTCTTTATTTGACTTCGTTCTTTGTTACAGAAAGATTATTGGGTCTTTTAAACCTCAAAGACATAAAATATGTTTGGGCTAGGTTTTGATCCTTTTTTTCCTCTTTATTTTGCTTATTTATGTTATGTTACATGCAGGTATATTTGTATAAATACAATTATCCATTTTTGGTAGCGTCTTACAATCCTTGTTATGATTCCACATTTTATGGTTTTGTATCACCCCTCTGATCCTACGGATCTTAGCTACCTTGGTTTCAAGTGATTGCTGTTCTCCTTCTCCTTCTCCTGCATCTCTCTAAGAACCAAATCAAAGCCAAAGGTGTTGAGTGGAACATGTCTATATCAACAAACTAGCTAACTAAGATCATTAATTAGGCGTTCTCATCGTCGAGCCATAAGTGACACAAGCTAGAGCTTATCTGATCTGTTTGCTTGGATAAATTGAATGAATCAAGCTGGCCCTTATCCTACGCACACCATTGCGATGCACCACCTCATAGGCCTCTTAGTCTTCACTACGTCAACCACTTTGCAGTTATGGCCTTATATTACGACCACTCTACTCCTAAGATTATTGCAGGAATGCTTTTGGATTTTTAAGAAAGTGTTGTACGTTGATCATCAGGCATAAACAAAGCACAAATTTAAAGGTTAATTAATAATTAATAATTAATAAAGATGTCTTCTAACCTCATTACTCTCACAAAGGCATAGCCATGGAGTATATATAGATTACGCAGCCACGAAAAACTTTAGCTTTTCAGTTTTCACGTGATCATTTTTGAGAACCTTTTAGCTTTTTTTGAATGAAAAAAAAAATTATTTAACTAGAAGGAGAGAGAATTGTAAAATATAGCTTTTACTTCTATAGCTACACTATCTGGTTAAAATAGCTGCACAATAAACCCACTTGCATGTGGTTCCTATAACCAAGTATTATATAAGAATTGTAATGTAAAAGAAGAATAATGCAACAAACAATTTCCATAACTAGAGAAATAGCTCAAATCTTAATTTCATACATATTGAGTGACAGAATCGACAATTTAATATATCCAGAGCCGACATATTGGTAACCCACACTTGAACATACCAGCCCCACAAACTTACTGTTTCTTTTCACTTCTATTTTATCACTAAGATGCTCTTCTTCTCAAGTTCATGTTCAGCAGCAAGGGCCAGGAACATCGGCAGGATTAGCCTTTCTGATATGGTGTATGTCCATGTCATTCAACATCACTGAACGCCCACAAGAATCACAAAGGCCAACCTTAGGCCCACAAATATTCTCATGCTCAGACAATCCTCTTAATCTGTCACGCACGTCCATTGCAGAACTTCCAGCTTGAATCATGTCATCACAAAACCGTCATGTAATTAGACACAAAGGGACAAACTGAAGCTTGGTGCCCCACCTAACAAACAGTTAAAATATATTTATTCAGATAATCAAATTCAAATAAGATTAAGGCATCTACCATTGATTTTCGAAATTATCCTGAATCATGGCTGATAATTTGTACTTGGTAATTCCCTAAGGGGCGTTTGGTAGAGGGTTTACAATAGGATTTTCAGGAATTCTATAAAAATGCCTATATTTGGTATAAGTATTGGAAAAATATTCCTGGGGATGTAATATTCTCAGGATTGATTTTGGAGTAAGATTCCTTCCAAAATAATCTCATCTCATATATAGAATTGTAACATTCCTATGGTATGAGAATATTTTTTTCATATGAAAAGACCAAATTATCTCTGCTGCCACCCACCACCAGTTACCTTCCACCGCTGGACCGCCACCGACCATAGCACGTAGCTGCAGACCACCACTGACCGCCGCAAACCACCACCGAGTACCACCACCAACCACCACGAACCACCACAGGCTATGGCCGGACCACGGCCAACCACCTCCGTTTGCTATCGGACCACCGTAGGCCGCCAACCACCGTCGGGCAGCCACCAAACCACGACTGGCCATTGTCGACAGTCGCCGGCCCGTTGCCGTTTGTTGCCGGACTGCTAAGGGTATTTTTGGAAATGAACAAAATTTCCTTGGGAATTTAATTCATCTATCAAATGCCTCAAAGTACACATACCTGAGAAAATTATTCCCAAGGATAATATTCCCAGGATTAAGATTCCTAAGAATGAAAATTGAAAGCCATATATGCCAATGCTCCAAAATTTTTATCTTTAGAGCTAAGAATCAAAGTCCTTGAACCAATTTCATGGGGAAGACCACTCATGCTGATGCCATGTAGGAAATATCAAAGGACTAGAATGAGACCCGCACATTGCGCGGAGTAGATCAGCTAGAGAAATGATTAAAAATTCTGAAAAAAAATATCCGCCAAAGTTTTATTGTGTCAAAAAATAGCTATTACATGTGAGGTACTTGTCTTTAAATGTACTTAGCAAATCATAAACATAGATAAATTAATCTAAAAACTATCTTCTAGATATGGAGCAATGGACCGTTTTTGGGAGGAAATTAGCTTGTACAAAATGATATTATAACATGAAAAGTATTAAGGCATACAGAGAGTTTAGATGAATCTTATTTCTTCTTTGTATTGTGTTCTTATTAAAATTTTTACTTTTTTAATTGTAGAATTTAATATAAGCTTTTTCATCAAAAAAAAAATTAATATAAGTTTGATGCAGTCTAAATACAATATGTGTGGGAAAATGAAGAAAAAAAAGGTTAGGTTGAATAGAGATCTTAGACATGATCCTTGATCCTCCATTGAGAAAAAGGTCAAATAGATAGCGGCACCATGAATGGTGCTGCTCACTTCCACAATGCGAACGACATTGCTCCCAATAGCAAAATGAGCCACTTTAATTACATTTTTGTTCCCCTACTCCTGCACATTTTCTTTGAGGAACATCTAAGTTCAAAAAATACAACACTATCATGTAAACAAAGGAAAATGCTACTTTGCACACACAAACACATGATAAAAATATTATAAATCTTGAAGCAGTTGATGTCATTTAGTAATTTCTCTTACTACTAACTTGATTGTTGTATTGAAAATGTTTAAAATGTGCTAAGAACTTAATTCTTAAACAGTGACATAAAAATCTATCAACATCAAAAAGCAGGCTATTAGTAAACAAAGCATAAGTTACTATTCGTCATTATCTGGGATACAATTTTCACCTGGTGTACAAATATCTTTGTTGGTAAGGTAAGCTCATTACTGGTTTTTGTTGCTTCAGTTAGGCTTGATTTAAATTTTCCCATGAATGCTGCTTAGTATTTGTATTGGCACATGATTTAAGGGTAGTATTCACAAGTTGCAAAGCTGAGAGGTCTCTCTTGAATGTATTTGCATGTGCATTCTCTGAAATTTTGTAGAATAAATAATGAGATACCCCCATCTTCATTCTTCTTAATTTATCTTCCACTCTAATCAAACTATTATATTTTTTGGGGTATCTACTGAAGGCAGATTCCTGGGGGAGTGACTTTGGGGTGAACTCAAATCTATGGCATGGTTTAGAGTTGCCACTATTATAGCTCACCTTACTATCAAGAGGAGACTACTTCAGGGAGCTTCATGGAATTATGTATCAAAAACTTGAGTTATTTCTTCCCAAATACAAAACTTTCAAACCATAAATTTCACCCCAAATGCACAACTTGCCCCTAAGCCAAATATAAAATCAATAGAATACACTTATTGTCACGCCCCAAACGTAGGCCGTGACCAGCGTACAGGCCAATCTGACTCCCCAAACATAGGCCGTGACCGGCATACAGGCCAATCTGACTCACTTAACCTGGCAAGCCTAATAACAAAATTCTATTAATATAATTTAGCAACTTAATTATTGGGGCTGCAAAAAATTTGCCCATGTCTCCCTTGATGAACCTGTTTAATATCAAATATAGTAGCCAAAAGCAACAGACAGAATATTTCCAGAGTAATAGTCATAGAGATATTAAGATCAGCTATACAAAAGAGCCATATACATATTATAGCTATATACATAATTCAAAAATAACTAATCCTATGCCTTATAGCTGCAAAATACTGGAGTCAATAAAATAGAAGCCTCTTCCATAGTAAAGACCTATCAAAAGAAATATCTTGGGTAAAGCAGCAAATACCAGGAACCTACTACTTAGCACCCTGTGAATCTAAAGAGAAGGAAAAGAAATAGGGTGAGTCATACAGACTCAGTGAGGGCATATAAATAAAGTGGACAGGAAGGAGAAACTAAATCACGCACTAGCATTTAAAATAAAAGAAAACAACTTAACAAGTATACATTACTAGTAAAAGATATTGGTGAAGGTAACCAGGTATTAACTCTGCATCTTCCAAAATATTTTTCATAAATAGAACCTCATTCATATTCTTCATTTATAATAAAAACTTATAAACATAAACTCAACAATTCTCAACATGCCGTCTTAATCAATTTCATGCATAGATCTTATCAAAGTAAAATCAAATATTTTGTCAAATAAACAAATTCTCCATGAGGGTTGCATAAGAAGAACTAAATTTTGTAAGAAGTGATCTCAACCCATCTAATCATAAATGTAAGTTCATCGCAAACCAAAGGCCTTGCCTTGCCTGGTACTATCTCATCTGAATATAGTATGTATATATAGATTGTTGTATCTCTTCGCTAACGATGAATGGTACTGCTATATCTCTTCACTAGCGATGAACGACGTTTTAACTTAGAACCCATCATGGTTTTCTCAACATAACTTGTCATAAAATAAAATGCTTAAATTAAATAAATCATCTCTATAAGACTCGGTTCTTGCAAGTAATCAACTTTTGTAAATTATATTAACACAAGATAAATAATAGCAATAATATCATGAGATTTCAAAATAATAATAATAAGAAGACTAGTTAAATTCTTAGGATAGTATCAAGGTCAATAAAATTTAATTTCCAATACCCAAGAGAAAGCAATTTAGCAAAAATAGTTATCTAAATAAATCAATTACATAAAGTAAATTAATTAGCTTTAACAGGTTAGTTTCTCTAATGAAAATAAATTTGTAAAATATTACGACTAAGTAAACATCCACTCATAACAAAGAGAAATCAACTGGAAGAAGCAACTGGTACCATATCAAGAGGATCTGACCAACACAAATATGTTGACAAGTTTAGATAATTTATATAAAGACAATCAATTAATTGGCAACTAATTTTTGAGCAAACCCCCCCTCCAAAAATAATACTCTCCTATTATATTATTACTATTCACTAATTTTGAGAAAACTTCTAAAACTTACCAATAAGAAAAAAGGTTTAAAATTAGGAACTCATATCAAGCTCTAAAGGCTAATGGATATCAAACTTGGTGATAATTAAAAGAAAAAAAGGAGTTTTGATGGTAGCAATAAGAAGAAAGGAAAAAAAAAAAAAAAAAGAGGAACAAAATAAGGAAGAAAAAAGTCGAACTGAGAAAAAGGAAAAAGGGAAAAGGGGTCACAATGGGTTTATTCCCACCTTTCATTTATCCTCTCTCTCTCTCTCTCTCTCTCTTTGTAACTTAACCCCCTAAAAAAATTAAAATACCCCCATCATTTTATGTTTTTTTCCTTCCTCCTGTTTTAGCGTGGCACTACACTTATAGGATTTATAACATCAATTAAAGCTAAGGATCTTGAGCCAACAAAACAGCCACCAATAAGATTTGGAACCCTCTCACACAACACAAATAAACAAAAAAGGGGAGATAAGTTGCAAATGAAAAACTGATTAAAAGCGAAGTACATCTTAATGCTTATATCACATACTGAATTATACATAATCTAGATTTTGATTGATTATCAAATTCAGCTCTAAACTTTCTTCAATTATAAAAGAAAGAAAAGTGTATAACCTCATCATTATGCAAAGCAACAAATCAGTAATTAGATCTCACCTTGTTGCCAGATCACTCTGGAATAAGGATAAGCAAGCCAAAAAGATATCAGCTTTTAGCAACTAAGAGAAGGTGGCATACATAGGTAACAGTACTTCAACGGCATTCATTCCCTTGCTTTCGTTATGAGGAAGCTGGCGTTGAGGAAGAGTTTAACTTGATTATTGATCTGAGCAAGAAGCTCTGCGTTGGACCCGCAATTGGCATGCTGGCTAAGCTCAAGAACATCCTCAACTCCCTTCAATCGGCCTTCGACAACGCAATGAGAGTCCTCGACAACGTCGCCCACATATGTGGGTGCCGATAGAAGGCCAAAGGCCATTAATGTCTGCTAGGGAGGGAAAGAGGGAAGGGGAAGCGGGGTATTAGAATGTAGTAGTGGTGGTGCTCTATCAGGTTAAGGGATTGTGGTAACGTAAAGAGAGGAATTTCTTGTTGACTGTTGAGAGGGAATATTGTAACCGTTATGTAAAGAGAGGAACAGGGACAAGATAGTAAGTAGGAGTGAAGAAATAAAAAGGTTAATGTGGCAATGGGTTAAATTAGAGGATGTCAACCCTAATAAAAAGCTGATGTGTCAAAGTTATAAATAATCTAAAATTGTGATGCCACGGTATAAAAAAGGAAAAACAGGGGAAAGGAAATAACAAAAAAAGGTTAAGGGCTTTTTGGTCTTTTTGCTGTAAGTGAAAAAAAAAAAAGAAAAAGAAAAAGGAAACGGGATAAAAGAAAGGTGGCACAGCCACCGAATCATTATTTTTCCTTTTTCCTTCTTCCTCTGTTCGAGCGGCTTCTTTCTTCTTCCTCGTCCGTTCCTCCTTTTCCTTTTCCTCTCTGTTTCTTCTTTTTATTTTTACCACCACAACACTTTTTTCTTTCATTTTATCACAAAATTTTGATATCTACTAGTCCTTAAAGCTTGAGGTGAGTTCCTAATCTCAAACCTGTTTTCTTACGGGTAAATTTTAGAAGTTATATCAAATTTAGAGAGTAGTAATAAAATAGTAGGCAAGTAATATTTTGGTATTTTGCTTAATAATAAGCATGTTAATTATTAGACTATCTCCAAATAATTCTCTAAGCTTGTCAAAATATTTATGTTGATCAGATCCTCCTGATACGGTCTGGTTACTCATCTTGTTGGGGAGCAGCTCGGTTGATCCCTGTTTGTTGTGAGTGGTTATTTACTTAGTGGCAATAGTTTTAGATCTATTTTTATAGGAGAAACTAACCTGTTAAAACTAAAAAAAATCTGATTTTTATGGTAATAATTGATTTGGATAGTCATTTCACCCGATTAAATTTCTCTGTTTAAAATGATAATTGAGTTTCTTTGAATACTAATAGCTGATTTAATATTTTGGGTACCCTCTTAATTATTATTTCAATGCCACATGTTGCTATTCTTTCTTATTTTATGGTTTATTGATAATGAATTATAAAAGTTTATTTCTTGTAAGAATTGGATTTTATAGAAGTTGATTATTGAATTTAAGTATTTCATTTTAAAATAAATTTATGTTGAGAAAACCATGATGGGTTCTAAGTTAGAATACCGTTCGCCGTTAGCGAAGAGATATAACGGTCTATGTGCACATAGTATATTTAAATGAGATAGTACCGGGCGAGACAAGACCCCCGACTTGAGATTAGCTCATATTTATGATCAGATAGGTTGAGACCACTCCCCATAAAAATTTAGTTCTTCTTGGCTAACCCTCATGGAGTAATTAGTGTAATGAAATATTTAATTCTATATTGACAAAGTCTATTATGAAGTTGATTAAGGCAATATATTGAGAATTATTAAGTTTCTATTTATGGAAATATAGAATTGATAAACTATTGCCTCAATTAATTTCTTTGGTGAATGTATATTTATTCAGTTGTTTTATTATTTTAAAAGCTGTGCATAATTTAGTTTCCCCGCCCACTTTGTTTATATACCCTCACTGAGTCTGTATGACTCATCCTATCTCCTTTCCTTCTCTTCAGATTCACAGGGTGCTGAGTAGCAGGTTCCTGGGATTAGCTGTTTTACCCAGGATATTCTTTTGGTAGGCCTTTACTACGGAAGAGGCTTTTATTTTGTTGATTCCAAGATTTGTATAAGGGCATAGGATCAGTTGTTTTTGGGTTATGAATATAATTGTAATGTGTATATTACTCTTTAGTATAGTTGATCTTTTGATCCCTATAATTGTTGTTAAATATTCTATTTGTGAATCAGTTTGTATATTTGATATAAAACAGGTTTATGTAAATTTTGGATTGTCGTTTTTAGGGAGACTCAAATTTTTGGCAGATCTTAAGTTGCTAAATTATATGAACAAACTATGTCATTAGAACTAGTTAAGTGAGTCGGATTAACTCAGGTCACGGCCTATGTTTGGGGCGTGACAAAAATGGCAAAATCTTATTGTGCCACAACCTTATCTTAGATTTAATATATTATAAATAGATTTCTACAAATGAAAAGATCAGTGTCTCTCCCTTCTGTATCTGATTCTAATTTTATCTCTAAACTAGAGTTACCTCTATTGAAAGTTTGTAACACACAAACTTTCCTTCATCAACTATTCAATTTCTAATATCCCGATCAAAAGTTAGTTTTGCAAAAACGCAAAACGAGTATCGAATTTGTCCTCTTTGTCATCACTTCAATCTTACGCAAGAACCAATTTAATAGTTGTTTTATATCTTTGAACTAATCTAATCATAAAAGCATTCAATCTTTTAAAAGACTAATTTAGTCATGACTCTAAATTTCATTGAGGGAGATCCACTAAAGTTGTTCTTGATTGGTCCTTCGGCTGAATCCGCTAATTATTCTTTGCCCAATTTTGTCAGTGGCTAGAAATCCACAAAGATTTATTTACATCATTTCGGTTGCTGGACTGGTGTAGCGGTGTTGATAATAGTTTCCATTTACATGAAATATATAAAAAATATATAATGAACACAATGAGTTAACAAATCTTCTAAGGGATCAAAGTCTATGAATTATTGGGATATTTTTTTGTTGGGGTTATAAATTTTAATCTATCTATAAGTTTGCTACTGATTTATGTTTAGAAGTTATTAATTTCTACATGAAGTCTAGCATATATATAATTTTTGTAGTTGCAAGGGGAAAGTGCCCTTTACAATAAATTGTGGACTCGGAAGACCCAATTTAGTCACATAAACTGTAAACTGGAAACATGCCGCAAGTTCTTGTCTTGTTGACAATCGTGGCTCATTTGTAAGATAAGCGATTGAGTAGGAAGGGAAAGGAGAAAAGATTGCCAAGACAGGAGACAAGAAAAAATGAATGAATGCTCAAGAACTTAAAAACCATGCTTTTAAGATGTAACTTTTGCAAGAGCAGAGTTGGTCCTACAGTATTGTCTATTGCCTATAACCAAGAAGATAGGCACCATTCTTAGAAGTTTCAAGACACTACTGTATAGGAACCTCACAAGGAAAATCACATCAGCCGGTTGAGTTACTTGATAACTGACTCATTTGCATCCACAAAAATTTGAGTGATTTTGCTACATTGATAGTGTGATGCAGAGTTGACAATATGGTAACAAACAACGGAAAGAAAAGGCATTAACAATATCATGTGTTATGCAACCTTAAACATGTTTTGCTAGTATATTTATTAATTGTAGCCTTATAATGGCATGTCTAGCACGTATGAAAATGGATACCGAGTTATTTTTGATACGGTTAGATTAGAGCTTAAGCAGTGACAGTTTCTAATAAACCATAAAAAAGCCTTCAAGCTCATTTGACAAATTTAAAAATGATAGAACGATACTATTATACATTCGATTACGTTTAACTTCAATTATTTCCGGAAATGGCAAATATTGTTATGATTGAAGGTTGAATGTGTGAGTATTCCTGATGCCTATTCAGGCTACTACTCAGACAAGTTATGACAAATTACTTGAAATTAAAACAAAAGCAATTGATCAATAAGTTTTTTTTTAATCTTTGCAATTGATCAATAAGTTTTTTTTTAATCTTTACGACAACCTGAAACAGATCGCTTTATTGCATTAACTGATATAAGCCTTTATTTCACACACACAGAAGTTTAAATTACAGAAAAAGAAAAATAATAAGCTAATTCCTTCCCTGACTACTTGCACGGGCGGGCTCTATACTTGTTCTTTTCACTTTTTTATACGGCATACCTACAAGCCTTGCAAGCCGTTGGGGTTTTCCACTCAAGAAAAAACAACACCCCAAGAGCATTCCAAACACCACTCCACATGCATATCCTACAGCTATAGGTTTCCAGCCAAATCCAAATTCTTCTTCACGGTGGAATGTTAAAGGTGGCTGTCCAACATCATTGCTGCATGATTTTGACGAAGGGAGTCCACATAGCGTTTGATTTCCTCCATAGGAATCATTTAGGAAAGTATTTAATTGTTTTCCTGTAGGAATGACTCCCTCCAACCGGTTTTGTGAAAGGTTCAAGAAAGAGAGGAAATTCAAGTTTGACAAAGCCAATGGAATCTCACCTGCCAGCTGGTTCCATGAGAGGTCCAACCATTCCACACTCGTCAAGTTACCCAAAGATTGTGGAGTTGTAACAGTTATTTAATTGTGCGAGAGGTTAAGGCCTTTGAGAAAATTTAATTCTCAAATGGCTTGCGGAATTTCTCCCTGAAACATGTTATTCGACAAGTCTATAGTTGTGAAAGTAGTTAATATCCTCACTAACTCCACGGTTAAACCTTTCATAATGACCGCTACTGAATCGTTATATGATCCATAGTTGCTATTGATACTCATATAATTCAAACCATTTTGACTATCATTCACATTCATCATTCCTTGAAAATTCTTGAAGTATGACCTTGGCAAGGACCCACTAAAATTGTTACCGGAGACATAAAAAATTCTCAACTTGGGAAATGGATGCTTGGTCTTTAAACTAGCGATGATACCATGAAATTTATTGTCTCGTAAAATGAGTACTTGTAACTCTTGAAGCATTTCTATAGCCAACTGGGAAAAACATCCTCTATTTTATTGTCTCCAATGTCCAAAACTTCCAGTTTTGTGCAGTTGGCCAGAGGCTGTACTAATGGTCCCTCCCAGAAATACTTGGGTGTCCTGGAACACCACGTGAAGTATTTCTCTGGTCCCTCCAATAGGTTGCCATTCAACTTTATAGTCTCAAATGCATTACTCTTGGAGAAGTTTACTAGTATGCTTCCATAAAGGGTGTTCATTTGCAAATCCAAAACAAAAAGAGAAGGAAAGGTTCCCAGACATTGTGGAATCATGCCAGACAAGTTGTTGTGAGACAGGATCAGTACTTGGAGGGAGCTTGCATTGCAGAGCGTTGAAGAAATGTCTCCAGCCAAGTTGTTCTTTGAGACTGAAAAGAAACGAGTGCCATATGGTGGAATTGGAAGATCTCCTTCCAACTCGTTGAAACTGAGATCAATGAATTCAATGTTCTTCCATTTGTGTAAGAGATTATCATTAAACCAAATGGGAATCTTTCCATGAATTTTGTTATTAGAAAGATATAATTGGTACAGATCTTGAAGTCTTGCTACGAATTGAGGAAAATTAATAATTTTACAAGAAGATAAATGTAGTAAAATGCAGTCAACATTGCTGTCAGTGTCAACAGAGAGAAAATTATTGTAAGAAAGATCTAAGTAAATTAAATTTTTTAACTTTGAAAATTGGTGAAACTCCACCATAGCACTCAAAGTTATTCGATGACGAGCGTAAGAAGGTAAGATTTTCTAATTGACATATTGAATTTGGAAACTTACCTTGGAATTTGTTTCTATCCAGAAACAAAGATGTCAAAGTATAAGTTGAGAATTTACCAATTGACCAAGTAAATTGATCGCGACGAATATACAAATATTCCAACGAAGGCAAAGAATAGCACTAATGTGGAATTGTGCCATTTAACAAGTTCATGGCCAAAAACTTTGAAAGTTCGGTGACTTAACTTCGAACTGGGCCTACTGATTTATTATATGATAGATCTAAATAATAAAGTTGAGTTAGACCAAATCATGACGATGGTAGTCGACCAAATCATGCGTTTAGAATGAGTTTGTTCCATGTGGGTGAATCAAGCCTTAATCTGAAGTTGCTGTCTGAGTAATAAGAACCTGAGAGATCAAGTGATACTCATTTTGACAAGTGGGAGATTGTGGAGGGAATATCACCACCAAATGCTGAGTGGGATAGATTTAGATGTGTGAGACTCACAAGATCACCAATTCCAGACTATAGCGAAGAGCCAGAGAAATAATTGAAAGCAAGGTTGAGTTGTTGAAGATGAGTAAGATTGAAGAGAGTGCTACCGGGATGGAATTCACCTTGAAGATTGCCGCAACTCAGGTCGAGGCCAATCACGTGGCCTGACACTGTGTCACACGTGACCCCATCCCACCGGCAATAATCCGTACCGTTTGCCCATGATGCTGTATTGTTAGAAGAAGAGGAGGAACGACGCGACCCCCAACATTCAGAAACAAAAACGTTGACAGCAAACGAGTTCTTGAATTGAAGCAAGGCAGAGCTGTCATCGTGGTTGCACAACGGCAACACTGAGGAAGTGTATGATGGAAAATGAAGAAGCAACAAGTGGAAGAGACAATGGACAAAATATGGAGATAGAAGCCACCTCATACCGGAATGTTGAGATTTCCTCTTTGTTCTTTTACAGTCGGAAGCTAGAGGATTTTTTGATGTAGTGCAGCCAACTGAGGAATGTTAATTTATAGAGAGGAGCCGTGGGAGGGAATTTTTAACACGCAAGTTTTATTGTATTTTATTTTATTTCTATGGAACCATCACTGCTAGTGCTAAAAGTTCATCTTCAAGCAGCCATGCATATGCATCCTTTGCTATGTTGCGGATAGATAGGCTACACCTTTAATTTGTCCATTGTGCTCATGGTTTTCCTACATGCTTTGGAAGGATATTTTGAACTTTCTAATATAAAATTTATAGTTTATATGGTATATGATCACTTTGTTTTATAATAAATCGAAGCAGTTAGAGATAATGACGATCCATCGATGCATTACGCTGCAAATATTATTGTATTATGTAATAATTTGGTGGGCACTAGGAAAAGACAAGCTTTTCCATGACTCTCCATCGCACTTGGGGGTCGAAATCTGCATTATATACTTTTGGATGACTTACTCTTGAAATATACAAGGGAAACTTAGGGTGCGTTTGGTTTGTGAAAATATTTCCTATTTTCATTTTCTGTTTTCATTTTCTGAAAAGGATTTTCATTTTCAGATTTATTGAATTTAGGAAATACGTTTGGTTTGTAAAAATATTTTCTATTTCCAAAAAGTGAAAATAATAAAAATATGTTTGGTTTATCTGTTTTCAAAATATATTTTCAAAATCAAATTTGAGATAATAAATTTATATTTATTATTACATAATAAAAATTATATATATTTGATTTACATATTTTGTTCATCTACTAAAAGTATTTATTAAAATAAAATAACTATAAAATTTTAAAATTAAGAATAAAATAAATTGCTTACTTTTAAGTAATTTTAGTATTATTATCAAATATTATATAATTAAATAGTATAAAGGGAACTTTAATTGCAAAAATTACTTATAATTACAAAATATATTCAAAATATATTTAGTTTGTGAGTAAATTATAGTCATATTAAAAAGAGACATAATTGAACAAAATAACTAGTATTATTTATAATTATCTTTGTTATACTTCAACTTATCAATTAGTAAAAAATACAAAGAAAAGAAAAAGAAGAAATATATCATCCTATAATAAAATACAAAAAGTCATTGTCATCAATCATCGATGATAATTATTTCATATTTGATTGGTAATTGTGTTTGGTTGTCTATTTTCAAAATGTAATTTTTAAAATCAAATTTAAAATAATAAAATTATATTTATTATTAAATAAAAGATAGTTATTAATATAATAAATAATTCTATAAAATAAGGTATTTTTAATAAGGCTGAACATGAGTTACAAATAATTTTAATATTATATAATTTTAATTTAATTATATTTTTCATTAAATCTTAAATTGAAGATGACAACATGAAAAATTTCATCATATGATTATGAATAATGAAAAAGAATGACCCAATAACAAGTTTTTAATTACTCATTAGATCAAATTTCTACATAATCAAGCCAAGTCTTTAATGCATCGCAATTTGTTCATTTAAATATGTAACGCAACAACTCAATCACAACGGTAGATGTGGCTTAGTGGCAATGCTCTCCTGCAGTGTATGCTTGGTCGTGTGGTCGAATCCCGGAATGGATGGATTTCATTTTTTAATAAGGCACGTAAAGCATTGGAAGAGGAAAAATAATTAAGAGGAATTTCCCTCCGTGGGTTCGAACCCGGTGCATTGGAGTAGAAAAGAAGGCAGTTGCTCCGATTTACCATTGTGCCACCGCGTTTCCAGATGAAAATATTTCCAACGAATATGTATAAAATTTTGGAAACGTGAAAATGACATTTTCAAATTCATGAAGATTTCTGAAAATATTTCCACGAAATATTTTTAACAAAATGTACCCAAACACATTTTCATGACTATTTTCCATTTTTACTGAAAATGAAAATAAGAAATGGGTAAACCAAACACCCCCTTAGTTTCTTCAAGCCTATGTAGCAACTTATGTTGAAAGTCATCTAGGGATATGCCATGACTATTTAGTCGTTAATATTTATGGATGGCAATTTTTTATATAATCTTTGGATATTTTTATAGAAATGTCTTAATTTGGGGTTTTAAATTCTAAAATCATTTATCTATAAAAATAGGGATAGAGATAAAATTTGCTCAAAATAGATTCAGGAATGGTGACATATAATCACACTTTTATCTTGCAGAGCCTGCATCTATAGAAAATTATTAAATTATTAATATATAATAGGTACTTAATTTTATTCCTTTTAGTTAATTTAAAATGTTATTATAATAATTTTAAATAAAAACTTAAAAAAGTTTCTAAATCCTAATTTTATCAACATTATTTTCATCCTATACTATTACATTTGTTTCTTACTTCTCATTTATTATTTTTTTTCATTTTTAATTTATTTTACTTGTCCAAAGATCCTTGTAAAGACCAACACAGAATTGAGGAATAATGACCAAGAGAAAAAGCACCTCCAATAGATATCCATGATGAAAATAGAGAATAAACGAGATGACATAAATATTGAGAACGGAAAAACCCCTCACTTTGCTTGGGTGCCAACCCTATTAGCCCCAATCCAGAGTGGCTTGAAAACTTTGATAGTCACCAGAGGGGGAGAGTTGGACTTCTTCAACTATTGTAATTAAAATATTGTGAAAATACTTTTGTGATCGAGTTTGGACTACTGACGCACATTAATAAGTGTAACATTATATTAATGGTGGGTTGGTAATTTTGTGTGAAATTATAGGTCTCACAAAGTGATTAAATCTAAAAATTACAAGGTGTTAGTGACGACATGGGAGTTCATGGGCATGATTTGTGCCGTGTGGAACATCGCGTCAGACATTGTTGCTGTTGCTGCGTTTGGATGGGGAGAAAATTTTTGGATTTTCCTTAATAAATGTTCATGGGTGAGGAAGGGAAGTTCAATTGTCTCTGTATATCTTGTCTCTGTGTGTCTCTCTCTAAAAGTAGAGAGATAGAGCGAGGGGAAAGAGAAGGAGGGGCACGATGATAGCCTCTCTTATGTTTTTGCAGCGGTGGGTACAAAAAGCGACTTAATTACAAATTTTATATAATATGGAAGCTGATTACAAAATTTTAAATTATAAAAATTTAATTAAAAAATGAGTAAAATTGTGGAGACTTGTAGACTAACCGCATGCGAACAAATGAATTATAGTTAAAAATATTGATAAATATCATTATTATTACTAGTGGTCAATCCACTTTTTTTTATTATTGATTTAAAATTTTATTTTTATTTATTTTTTTAAAATTAAATTGAAATGAATATTTTTAATTTAAATTTTATTATTTTTAAAATATTTAAAATTAAAGGAGTTAAGAGAAGTTAAAAGAAGTTAAGGGAAGTTAAAGGATAATAGTAGAAAATAAAATATGACCAAAAGAAAAGTTAAAATATCTAATCCCTTTATATAGTAGTATAGATTATTATTTTGTTGAATGATAAGTATCATTATTAAAAAAACCGAAGCCGATCGTAAGATTATTTATGTTTCTATTTCTTCGCTTCCTTGCAATTTTTCTATTCCATTTATCTTAGTCAACTGACAAATCTTTTTCACAGATGCTCGAGTGGGAATACTAGAAAAGTCTTCAAACTGGAGTGCTACGCAGCGTTGAAGAAGTTCAAATTGTTCTTACCATCTAGTTAAGGCATTTTGTTCAAAATTCCTCCCACAAAAGAAAAAGAAAAAGAAAAAGAAAAAGAATTTGGTTTCTCGATATATTTTTAGTAAAGTAAAGAATTATTTTTGTTAGAAATGTCTCGGAAGCAAATCTTTTTTCGTCGCAAGTGAGACAAAATTTTCAAAAAACTTCATATGTGGTGTTCAATACACTAGATTTATGAGTGCCTAAACTGTATCATTTCACACTTCTGTAATGAAAAAAACATTTTTTTTAACTCATACTGCATTAAAAATATAAGTCACTGTATTAATATAAATGAAAACGAACATTCAAGTTTGAATATATCGAGATTTATTAGATATATTTATATGTTTATATAAAAGAAGTATTGATCAATATATGGCCGGTTGGAATGATAAATACTCTTTTTTTTTAATTAGTGGTCTTGAGTTCGAGCCATGGACATAGAATTACAGCTATTACAAGAGTCATACTAATTATGAGATCTCAACTTCTAGAACAATATTGCTTTCAGCGATTGGATAGATGTGGAAAATCGGGAAAAAAAAAGGGTATTGTATATAGTGCTAAATTTTGATGATAAAAAGACATAACTTGTAGCCATGTTGGATTCCCAAATAGTTGTTGAACTTTCTCCTTCTCCTGTGTTCTAATAGAACCTCCCTCTTCGAGTCAAGAAAAAAGGCTCCAAAACTAATCAATTCTTTATTCAACTTTCAATTATCTGCTACAATTGGTAGTAATATCTCATTTATACCTAAACACCCAACTAACTAAACTGTTAGTATCATATCATATTCCCTCTAACAACCAGATCAAAACCATAGATGGAGAGTGTAACGCATCTATATATCAACAGACTAGCTAATTAAAATAATTAATTGCGCGCTCTCATTGCAAATGACAAAAGTTAGAGCTTGTCCGATGTGTTTACTTGCATACATTAAGACAAAGAAGCTGGTCCTTGTCCTAACCCCATAGCTATGCACCATCTCATTGGCCTCTTGCTAGTATCTTTACGTCCCTCTTAAAAAATAAAAAAAAATATAAAAAAGTCTCTTTACATCAGCCACTTTGTAGTTATAGGCTACCACTCTACCACAAAAATATAAATAATCATCATGAATGAAAACGGAACTCATTTTCTTTGGCTCCTTCCAATTTTTCAATTCTACCTACCATAATCAAAGTATTGTGAGCATCGTGATTCACCTACCTAGAATTTGTAAAATAAATGTCAGTTTACAAGCTAACTAAAATAATTAGTTAGGCATTTTCATTGTAAAGAAACAAATGACACAAGCTAGAGCTTATGTGTTTTCCTTGGCCTCTTATTAGCCTCTCTACGTCAGCCACTTTATAGTTGTAGGCTTATATTCCACTGCCACTCTATCACAAAAATTTAAATATTCGTCATTATTGAAAACAGAAGCCGATTGTAAGACTAAATGTTATTACTCCATCCATTTTAAAATAATAGTCATTTTAATCAAATTGGTACATTCTGATGTATCTAAATATAATATTGGAGTATTTTCTTTGGCTCCTTCCAATATTTCAATTCTACCGACCTAGTCAAAGTGTTGTGAAACATCGTGATTCAGCCACCTAGAATTTGTAACATACATGCCGGCTTCACATCCAATGAGCGCACTGCTCAAATACTTTTTGTTTTGCTTTTTGTGTGAATGTCAAAAGTGACCCAAAAACTTTAGAGAACATCATGCGCGGTCTCGGCCGTATCTAATACAAGAAATTATAGCATATTCATAAAATATATCGTGAATTATACTCTTTTCAATAATAAAATAATATTTTATATAAAAATTATAAGCTTGTAGTAAGTCCTAAATTGAAATGCTGCCTAAATCACTATCCAAGTCGGTAGTCTAAGGGCACCCAATAATTTCTAGTTTAATACACTAGATTTGTAAGTGTCAACTTATATAGTCTCACACATCTGTAACCAAATCAATTAATCAAGTTCCCAATTGATTATTGAATTTTCCCCTTCTCATACATTCCTCTAACAACCAAATCAAAACAAAAGGTGGAGAGTATATCATGTCTGAGACAACAAGCTAGCTAACTAAAATGATTGATTGGGCATTCTCGTTGTCAAGCCACAAGTGAGACACAAGTTAGAGCTTATTTGATCTGTTTGCTTACATACACTGAATGAATGAAGCTGACCACTATCCACCCTATGCGCACACTATTGCTAAGCACCATCTAATTGACCTCTTATTAGCCTTCTCTACGTCAACAACTTTGTAGTTTATAGACTTTTACTCTACAACTTTATGGTTATAGACTTGTAGGGGTGTGCAACGGTATGGGTCGACCCGCAAACCCAAGGACTTGATCCGACCCGATCCGTGTAAAAAAATCAATTTGAATTGGGTAATCGGGTAAAACCCAATTGATCGGTCCAATATTCGGTTCGGGTAACGGGTTTAAAAATTAAACCCATTATTCGATCCGATCCGAACCCCAACCCCAACCCCAACCCCAACTTCTTCTTCTTTTTTTTAAATAATAACTCATTCACATATATATTAATATACAAAAATATAATCATAAATATTGACTCTTAGATTCTGTTAATATATTAATGTATAATTAAATTTATTGATGATTGATATTGTATAATATATGATATATAATATATTTCATGGTTATGATTATGAAATTATCAATTATGTATGTAATTTTTTAAAAAAACATATTTGATTATATTCAAATTTCAAAAACACAATTTAAAGGTTTCAAAATGTCACAAAATAGGATGTTTCAATATAATTTTTCGTCCAAAAAAAAAAAAGAAATTGGCTGCCTACCCAAATATCCGACCTGATCCAACCCGAAAGTGTTTAGGTGTTCGGGTTGAGAATAAAAAAAGCCTCAAACTCGACCCACCATGCACGCCTTTATAGACTTGGACACCATGGCCGCTCTACCATTGGGATTATTTAACAATGTTTTAAATTTTTACAAAACGTTATACAATTATCAATAATCGTAAACAAGCACAAAATTAAAGGTTAATAACTTGTCTTCTTACCTCATAATACTCCGGGGTATACAAGTATATTTAACAATGCGACTAATAGTATGTTTGATTTTAGCATTTAAAAAGTCTCAAAATCATGATTCGAACCTAAAAGCTTTTCTCTTACAACTTTTGCTCAAATTATGATTTTGAAATTTCAAAGGTTACACCAATCATAATAAACCTTTAGCCTTTCCTGTAATCATTAATTGTCAACATTTTATGAATATGAAACTTATTTAATTAAAGGGAGAGGATATTGTAAAGTAACTTTTACTTGGATAACAACTACTTGTTTCAAACCTCTGCACATGAAGCTCGCTTGGATGTGGTTTCTATAACCAAGTCTTATAAAAGAATTGTAATTTAGTAAAGTATTGTGAAACAAACATTTTCCATAACCATAGAGAAAGCTCAAATCATCATTTCGTTCATATTGAGTGACAAGATTAACGATTTTGTACATCTACGGGCCACAGCTGGTATCCCGTAATAGAACATACACAAGTTTCTGCCTCAAATCTCACTTCATGTTTCTTTCCATTTCTATCTTAGTAATCAAATGATATCCTTCTCAAGTTCCAATTCAGCAACAGGGTCTGTGAACATCATCAGAATCAGCCTTTCTTGATGAACAGCAATGTGTTGCATGTCCATGTCCTTCAACATCACTGAACGCCCACAAGAGTCGCAAGGGGCAGTCCTAGACCGACAAATACTCTCATTCTCACACAATCCTCTTAATCTGTCACGCACATCCAAGGCAGAACTTCCATCTTGAACAATATCACCACAAAACCGGCACGTAATAAAACGCAAGGGGCAAACTGAAGCTTGGTGCTCCACCTGACAGAAAAAATATATTTATTCAGATAATCAAATTCAAATAAGATGAAAGCATTTGCCGTTGATTTTCTATTTTAAACTCACTTTCTGAGCAAAATATAAATTTGTAAAGACATAATGGCACCAAAAGAAAACAATAAAATAACAAATCATAGACGTAGAAAGACTGAATAAGAATAAGAATGGTGAAATAAAAGGGTAAAAAAAATACATAAAGAAAAAGGGTGGGTGGAAGACTGCAACTAACCATTTTCTCTTTCTCAAGGATTGCTCTACAAGGGCAGTGAAGTGGCTCGTGAAAGACTTTCATGTGCTTTTCCAATTCTACCGGCTAAGCTTGACCACTTCTTTCACAGTGGCTATGGATGGTTCTTTGACTCTTCGCTCCTAAGAACAACTCCGCAGCCTGCATTCTGACAGACATCATTGTGCCTGCTACAGTATGCTTCATGCAGTGCAATAGTCCTAGTGGTTTATGTAATGCTTGCAGTTCCGACATTGTTCGGTATCCTTTTCTTTTGATGATATGGAAGATGATACTTGCTGACCCACTTTTTGGTTGAAATTACCCTGAATCATGGATGATATTTTGTACTTAGTCATTCCCTTAGAGCCATATAGGCCAATGCTGTAACTCCCTGCTCCAACATTGTTATCTTCAGAGCTAAGACTCAAAAGTCTTTGAAGTTTGAACCAATGTTGTGGGAAGACCACTCATGCTGAGACTCAAAAGTCGATGAAGTTTGAACCAATTTTTATCTCTTCGATCTTTTACATCAACCAATTTAATAGTTGTTTGATATCTTTAAATTAATTTAATCTTAAAAGTATTTAATCTTTCAAAAGTCTAATTTAGCCATTTACTTTTCCATCTACTATTAACCTTTTAAGACTGCAGTGGTTGAATGACACGTAGGATCTGCAAATTCCATTAGGGACACTAGCTCATGCTGTTCTTGATTTATTGGTACTTAGGTAGAATTCCTTGTTTATTCTTAGTCCAATT
This sequence comes from Pterocarpus santalinus, assembly GCA_031439595.1. Lineage (NCBI taxonomy): Eukaryota > Viridiplantae > Streptophyta > Magnoliopsida > Fabales > Fabaceae > Pterocarpus > Pterocarpus santalinus. The sequence continues at coordinate 5,448,868 of CM062527.1, forward strand.
TGGTTATGGTGAGAAATTCGCAAAGACATATGTCCATCATTTCAATTGCAGGACTGGTGTCGCTGTTTAAGATGATAATAATTTCCATTTGCACGAAACATAAAAAAATATGTTGTATCAGCGCACGGACATTAACTCAATCTTCAAGTTTACAAATCTTTAAGGGATCAAACACTATGAACTATTGGGACTTTTCCCTTTTTTTAAGTTAAGAGTTATAATTTTGGCCCGTCTATTGATTAAGTTTGCTCACAAGGAAACTCACATCAACCAATTCTGTTAGCTGATAACATTGACTCATTGCATCCACAAACTCTTGGGTGACTTTGCTGCATTGATAATGTACAGTGGAGTTGACCATATGGTAATAAATAACGGAAAGATAAGGCATTAACACTCTGATGTAATGTTTGTTATGCAACCTTAAACTTGTTAAATCAGTTATCATGATTTCGAGTAAGTCATTGTGGTGAAATTGGTAGACACGCTGCTCTTAGAAAGCAGTGCTAGAGCATCTCAGATCGAGGCCGAGTGGTAGTATGGCATCTTATTTTCTCGAAGAGTAAGTTCTATAATGAATTCAATTTTTTATTTTTCTTTTGTCTTTATATTTATTAATTGTAGCCATATAATGGCATGTCCATTAGGTCTAAAAGAGAACACCAATTTTTTTATTTTTTTTCCTTTTTTTTTTCAATAATTGATTGAAGGCTCGACATTCAAATGGAATGGAGCTTTATTACACCAATATGCCTCAAAAAGAAAAAGATCCTAAAAAAAAATAAGACTAATATCAAAAAAAAAAAGAGTTACACATGAAGTCTGTACATAAAGAGTACGTTTACAATTTAACTAATACAATGATAGGGCTAGAATGATATGCAGTGAGAGCTTCTAGTAAATCATGAAAAAGAATTCTAGCTCATTTGACTAATACTATTGTACATTCAATTCTGTTAACTTCAATTCTTCCTGAAAATTGTAAACATTGGGATGATTGAAGGTTGAATGCGTGACTGTTGCTTGATACCTTTGCAGACTACTAACACTCAGACAATTTATGACTAATTACTTGAAATTAAAATAAAAGCAATTTATCTATAAGCTTTCTTCTTCTCACGACAACTAGAAATAGATAACTCTATTATATTTACAGATATTAGACTTTATTCCACAAACAAAGTAGTTAAATTACAGAAAACTTGAAAAAAAAAAAAAATTGAGCTAATTCATTCATCCACGATTTGCATAGGCTCTGTTGTTTGATCTTTGCACTCTTTTATTAGGCACCCCTATTAGTCTCGCAAGCCATACGGGTTTCCCACTCAAGAAAAAACTACATCCCAAGATAATTCCAAACACCACTCCACATGCATATCCCACAACTACGGATTTCCAGCCAAATCCTGATTCTTCTTCATGGTGAAATTCTGAAGGTGGTCGTTCTTCATCATTACTGCAAGATTTTGACAAAGGGAATCCACATAGCTTTGGATTTCCTCCATAGGAATCATTTTGGAATGTATTGAACTGTCTTCCTGTAGGTATGATTCCCTCCAACTGGTTTTGAGAAAGGTTCAATACAGAGAGAAAATTCAAATTTGTCAAAACCATAGGAATCTCACCTCTTAATTGGTTCCATGAGAGGTCCAGCCATTCCAAACATGTCAAGTTACCCAAAGATTGTGGAATGGCACCACTGATTCTATTGTGTGAGAGGTTAAGACCTTTGAGAGAATTTAGTTCTCCAATGACTTGTGGAATTTCACCCTCAAATAAGTTATTTGATAAGTCTATAGTTGTGAAAGTAGTTAATACCCTTGCTAGCTCCATTGACCGACCTTTCATAATGACCACCACAGAATCATTATATGAATGACGGCCGTTATTGCTATAGCTACTCATATATTTCAAACCAGTTTGGCTATCATTCACATTCATCATTCCTTGAAACTTCTTGAAGTATGACATTGGCAAGGGGCCGCTAAAATCGTTATTGGAGACATAAAAAATTCTCAACCTGAGGAATGGATGCTTGGTGCTGGAATCATTGATGATACCATGAAATTTATTTTCCCGTAATATGAGTACCTGCAACTTCTGAAGCATTTCTAGCCAACTGGGAAAAACATCCTCTATGTTATTGTCTCCAAGGTCCAAAACTTCTAGTTTTGTGCAGTGGGCCAAAGATTGTGGTAATGGTCCCTCCAATAGATTGCCATTCAACTTTATTGCCTCGAACACATTACTGCTATCAAAGTTTCCAGGTACACTTCCATAAAAGTTATTCATTTGCAAATCCAAAACCTTCAGAGAAGGAATGGTTCCCAGACATTGTGGAATCATGCCAGTCAATTTGTTGTGAGACAGGATCAATACACTGAGGGAGCTTGCATTGCAGAGTGTTGAAGAAATGTCTCCAGTCAAATTGTTGTTTGAGACTGAAAAAAAATCAATGCCATTGGGTGGAATTGGAAGATCTCCTTGCAAGTTGTTGAAACTGAGATCAATTGATTGCATGTTCTTCCATAGGTGTAAGAGATTATCATTAAACCATTTGGGAATGAGAAATGTTTTTTGTACCACTGGGGTAGGTAGACACCTTGGACACCCAGAGATAGAAAGGAGAAAAAAATTGTAAAAGAAAATGAAAAGAGTGAAATGATTGATGGAGAGAGAAAAAACTGAGAGAGGGTGTTGGGGTGTTGGAGATTTTGGTATGTACAAATAACATACCTCTTTGGGAATCTTTCCATGAATTTTGTTATTAGAAAGATCTAAGTACATCAGATCTTGAAGTCTTGCTAGGAATGGAGGAAAATTAGTGATATTACAAGAAGATAAGCTTAACGAAAAAAGATTAGGTAAAATATAGTCGACACTGCTGTCAATGTCAACAGAAAGAAAATTGTGAGAAAGATCTAAAAGAAGCAATCTTTTTAACTTTGAAAATTGGTCAAAGTCCACCAGACCACTCAAGTTATTTGATCCCAAATCTAAGATGAAAAGATTTTCTAATTCAAAAATTGAATTTGGAAACTTTCCTTGGAATTTGTTTCTTCCGAGAAACAAAGTACTCAAAGTATAAGTTGAGAATTTACCAATTGACCCAGTAAGTTGATTGTCACTAAGATCCAATTCTTCCAATGAAGGCAAAGAATAGCACCAATGTGGAATTGTTCCATTTAACAAGTTCATTTCCAAGCTCAGGACGCGTAACTTTGAAAGTTCGGTGGCTTCACTTGGAATCGGGCCTACCAATTTATTATTTGACAGACCGAAATAATTAATTTGAGGTAGGCCGAATAATGATGATGGCAGCTGGCCTTCTAGGTTGTTAAACCGAAGTATCAACCTTTCCAATTTGGTCAACTTGTCAAACACATCAGGGATTTGACCACTAAAATTGTTTGATTCAAGAAGCAAGGAGGTGAGGTGTCTAAGGTTTGAAAGTAATGATGGGATCTCACCGTGAAGTGTGTTGTCTGAGAGGTGCAATGTTGTTAGTTGAGTGAGGTTCCACAGAGATAAAGGAACCAATCCATCAAATTGGCAACTTGCAAGTATAAGTTGGTTAAGAGAAGTTGAATTACCTACGGAATTCGGAATTTCTCCGGAAAAAGCGGTGTAAAAGAGATTCAAGAACCTCAGAGGAGTGCTCCAGTTGGATTTTGGAAGTTCACCTCTAAGGTCTTTGTTACTCTCCAAACTTAGTTCTTGAAGATTAGGAGAACAGAGGATGTCACTTGGAAAATTCCCGTGCAATCCAGTGCCATCCATATGAAGAGAGACCAAAGAGGATGACAAGTTCATTAGCAGAGACAATGAGCCCTCTCTGATTGAAGACATGTCTGCACCATCTAGAACAAGCTCTTTTAAATTAGTTGCGTTTAGAATGAACTTGTTCCATGTGGATTGATCAAGTCTCAGTCCCCACACATAATTATTTGAGAGATCAAGTGATACTAATTTTGACAAGTGAGATATTGTGGAGGGAATATCACCACCAAATGCAGAGTAGGAGAGATTTAGATGTGTGAGACTCACAAGATCACCAATTCCAGAATATATTGAAGAGCCACAGAAATCATTGTGAGCCAGGTTGAGTTGTTGAAGATGGGTAAGATGGGAGAGGGTGCTATTGGGATGGGATTCACCTTGAAGATTGCTACAACTGAGGTCAAGGCCAATCACGTGGCCTGACGTGGCGTCACACGTGACCCCATCCCACTGGCAACAAGCTTTACCATTTTTCCACGATGCTGTCTTGTTAGAAGAAGAGATACAATCTTCAGATGCTGAAGTGTTGACAGCAAATGAGTTCTTGAAGAGTAGCAAGGCAGAGCTGTCATCATGATCGCACAACGGCAACACTGAGGAAGTGTATGATGGAAAATGAAGAAGCAACAGGTGGAAGAAGCAATGGACAAAATATGGAAACAGAAACCGCCCCATATCCGAATGTCGAGTTTTCCTCTTGTTATTCTTTTATAGCTAGAGAATTTTCGGATGCAGTGCAACGTAGTGATGAACGTTAATTTATAGGGAGGAGCCGTTAAAAGCTTGAAATTTCAACACATAAGTTTTATTCTATTTTATTTCCATGCAATCGTCCCCGCTAAAAGATCCAATCTAAACTGTGCATAGGTGCATTGTGTAGACAAGCTTTTCCATAACTCTCCATCGCACCTTTGGGTCAAAATCTGCTTTGAATTCTTTTGGCTTTACTCTTGAAATATCCAAGGAATTTGAGTTTCTTCAAGCGTATGTACGTAGCACTCAAGTTGAAAGACTTCTGCTGATGTGTCATGTATAGGCGGCTTTTACAATGCACTTTGCAATCAAAGGTGCACTGCGCACCTTACATTGACAAGGTCAATCACATGCGGTGCATCATAATCTTTTTTTCATTGTCTCTTTCCCACCTCCCCCCTCTTCCTAAGTCTTGCTGGAATCAATCCACCGCTATCCACCAATGCACTAGCGCTCCCATGGCATTGCCATTGCCACCGCCACCGTATGTCTCCTCATGCCGCCACCACCACCAATGGTGTTGCGATGTTATGCTAGGATAATTTCTTACATCATTGTGTATTTTTGGTTTTTTCTATTGATTTTATTATATATTATTACTTTATTCAATTCATTAGATAATTATTGTTATGATTGTGGTTCTATAATAATTTTTTTGACATATATTTTTTTTGGAATAATATAAATTATACCTATATCTTAATCTCATATAATTTAGGCATCTATCTTTCCCCGTAGTGCATTGGGAAGGACCTTGAATGCAAACACCAAATTGGAAGTATTGAACAAAGTCCAACGTGAATTTTTGGGGGCATTTTGTTGGGAATTTTTGGAGTTGGCAGTGGCTATTGGTTCTGCTGGGTGGGGTTGCGGGGCAGTGTTGGTGGCGAAGGGGTTGCAGCAAATGGTGCTGTCGCACGACCTCGACGCCATTGCTACCGCCTGTCCTCACACACACTTCTAAGTGTCACTGCTAGTTTTGTATAAGGAGCACTATTATTAGTTAGCCTTAGTAAAGATATGGTCACATATGTAAAGGATAGTTGCTTCTAGCCAAAGTAAATAAAAATCGGTGTGGTATTAGTGTGTTTGCATAGAAACAATTCTTCACCAAAGTAAAACAAAGGAAGAGGTGCTTGAAGATTTGGAAGTGACGGTGGAGATCTACTCAGTTGTACGTGCACATTGATTGTTGAGCTGACCAAGCACCGGCGGTGGTGCCGGGTGATGAGCTACAGAGTGACGATAGAGTTGGTGGCAAAGAGAGAGAGTGAGAGAAAGAGAGGGCGAGAGTCAATGAGTTCTAAAAAATAGAGAGAGACTAAAATTTTTAATGTGTGTCGTAAGTAAAAGAATTATCAATACACCATCACAATTTCACTGTCAGAAACATGGGGTGTGTGGTGGACTTTCACTGTAAAGTACATTATAGAAGCTGCCATCTTTACAGGGTTGCCCTCATTTTAGGGTTCTAAGTTCAAAAAAATTTTACTTACGAAAACGTGAATTGAGGTACAAGTTTTCTGAAAATAGATTTAGGGATGGTGGCGTAAATTGCACTTCGTCTCACTGGATTCCCTATGTTCAAAGTTACTAAATTATATATATATATATATATATATATATATATATATATAAACGAATTAACAGTATAAAATAATTTTATACCATCAACCAATAAAAATAGTGGAAAGTGTCAGTTCATATAGATAACCACCCTTTATAATGAGAGACTCACCATAATTTCTCACATTCCTCTATTTTTATTGGTTAACAGTATAAATTTTACACTGTCAATATATACTAATTAAACTCATATATATATATATATATATATATATATATATATATATAGTTTTTAAATTAAAAACTTAGAGAATTAATTTTCTGAATCTTTATTTTATATATTTTTAATTTTTTTCAATTTTTTGGGAATTCCTGAGACGACCTGCGCACAGTCAAAGAACATAAACTTATTTTTTTGGGGGGGGGGGGGGGGCAGTGGGGGGACACCCTCAAGGAAATATGGAGGACGAAATATTCATAGTGACATAGAGGGAGCGAGGAAATATTCATCGCCCAGCTTAGGTGCCATCCCTATTAGCACTCATTTGGAGTGGCTTAAACCATAAAGCAAAACTAGAATTTCTTCAACCATTGTGATCGATATATAGTGATGATAATTTTGTAATTGAGTTGCTGAATCCCCCAAACATATTAATGTAATATTATGTAGTTTTTTCAAGGACTCAATTGTAAACTTACTTGATCATTGCGTGAAATTATAAGGGCTTATAAAGTAATCTAACCTAAATTAATAAAATAAAACAATGATTTGAAAATTAGTATAAATTATCGTAAACGTAATAAAATACAGATATCTATTTAATTATTATGATACTACTGTTTCCTGATATATAGGTATAAAAATTTAAAATTTAAAATTTAAACTAAAAAAATTTTAAAATATAATTAAGAGTGTTTGCAATTATCCGTGAAGTGTTTATACTTCTATAATTTAACTTTTAATTGTTAAAACTTAATTTAAAATATTGTAACACAGTAGGACCCGATCGAGAAGTAAGTTGAATAGCATTTTTTTCTCTCTCTCTTTGGATGAGTTTGTCAATGCTCTTTTAAACAAAAATATTGTTTCAAAAAAAAAAAATCACTTTTTAAGTTTATCTAAACTGTAACACTGAGATATAAAAACAGCATGTAGAAAATAATTGATTTATTACATTTTAGAAGTAGATAGGAATTATTTTTGATAAAAGTTTTTTTTTTGGGGGGGGGGGGGGGAATTGTCAATTTTGAATTCTACACTGAGATGCATCTTTTGTGCCTTATTTTATAAGAAAATCACCATTTTTTTTTTCTGGTGCCCTATTCTTGTTGGTTCTAAAAGTTTTTGTTACATAGCACGTTTTCGGAGAAAAATTGTGATTAGATTTTTCATGTTATTAGTAAAAGTGTGTTTAGTATGAGATTAAAAATAAAGATAATTTTTTTATGGATCGCATTTATGCGTATAATAGGATCTATGCAAGTTTCATCCTCATTTTTGCTCCTATACCAAACATATTCTAAATAAAAATTATTAAAGAGATGTGAAAGGCTGGACTTTAATTAAAAATATAAATAAATATCATTCTATAAACCGAAGTAGATTGTAAGACTATAGATATTTTTATTTTCTTGGGTCTCTTCCAATTTTTCAATTCCATCTATCATAATCAATTAATCAATGTTTTTCATGGATGCTATGGAGTGAGTACCCTTGCCAAATGGAGAAAAGTCTTCAAAGTTTAGTGTTACACATAATTGAAGAAGTCCAAATCCTTCTAACCACCTATATATTTATTTATTTTTTTGTGGGTTACAATTGAGTCAAAATTTGACAATAATTTCCTTCTTAGTGTCAGTTGTGTTCAATAGACTTGATTTATGAGTACTTAACTTGTTTGATCTCACATTTCTGTAACTAAAGGAAAAAGATTTTTAAAATCCATACTGTATAGACAATATATAGTCACTGTGTGCTAACATGATTGTGACAAAAAATTTGAGGTATATATATATATATATATATATATATATATATATATATATATATATGATATATATAAAAAAAATATTACGCATAGTGTTGAATTTTAAGGTTAAAACTCATTACTTGTGAGTAAATTAGGTTTCCAAGTGATTGTTGAACTTTCTCATTCTCCTTCAACCGTCTAACAACCAAATCAAAACAAAAGGTAAAGAGTGGAACATGTCTATATCAATAAGCTAGCTGACTAAAATAATTAATTGAGTGTTCTCATTGTCAAACCATAATTAATTGGGCATTCTCATTGTCAAGCCACAAGTGACACAAGTTGGAACTTATCTGATTTGTTTGCTTGGATAAATTAAATGATTGAAGCTGGCCCTTATTCTACGCTTACAATTGCTATGTATCATCTTATCGGCTTCTTTGTCTTCACTAGGTCAACCACTTTGTAGTTGAAGGCTTATATTCCACTACCACTCTACCACTAGGACTATTGCAGGGATGCTTTTGGATTTTACCAAGGGTTGTACATTGATCATTGAGCGTAAACAAAGCCCAAAATTAAAGGTTAATAAAGAAGTCTTTTGACCTCACTTCACTTTGGTAGAGTCATAAATTACATATAAACTATTCAGTTTACTAAGTGCTCGTTTTATTAAACGTTCGAGAGGTACAAAAGTTTTTTTAGTAAAGATAAGAAAAATATTACTTCTTATAAAAATATCTCAGGAAGATAAATTCTTTCTTTTCTATTTACCAAGTTGTAAAACACCTATTAAGGTGTGTTTAGTTTAATTTTTAGTAGAAAATTTTTTAAAAGAAAATCTTTTTAGATTAATTACTTTTGAAAAAATGATTTTTATTTGATTTAAATATGTCAAAAATAAGTTTAGGAGAATGATCTTTGTTTGGATGAGATAAAATAAAATTACTTTTCATTGTTAATATCAAAGTAATAGTAAGATTTATTTTTAAAAGGTCTTTTTTTATAATAAAAAATAATTTCAAATAATACTTCTCCTAAAAGGTCTTTTGAAATTTCAAAAAATCTTCTAAAAAAGATTTTATATACCTAAACATATTAATTACTATTATTTTTATTTTCAGTCCAATAAAAAGTTTTCTAAACCCTCTAAAATGTAATCAAATGGAGCCTTAAAGCTTTAGCTTTTCACCTGATCATTTTTTATTATCTTTTAGCTTTTGTTTTGAATAAAAAATTATTTAATTAAAGGAAGAGGGAACAGCAAAATAGCTTTTTAACTTTGATAACTACCGCTTGGTTGAAATAGCTGCACAAAACACCGAGTCTTATAAAAGAATTATAATTTCAAAATTATTGTGAAACAAACATTTTTCATAGCTAGAGAGATAGCCCCCCCCCCCCAAAAAAAACAAAAAAAAAGTGGTTCCTGTAACAAAGTCATATAAAAGAATTTTAGTGTCAAAATTATTGTGAAACAAACATTTTCATAACTAGAGAGATAGCTCAAATCATCAATTCGTACATATTGAGTGACAAGATCAACAATTTCATATATCCACAAGCCATAACAGGCACTAGAACATGCATGCAGAAGCTTTTGCCCCGTAATCTGAATTCCTCTTTCTTTTCTATTTTTTCATGCAGATGATATCCTTACATGTTCAGTGCCAAGGGCTGAGAATATCATCAGAATTATCCTTTTGATATCCTTTACACTTGCTGTACTAGTCTAGTCAATCATTTTGGCCAGACAGTTCAAATATTCTTTTTTATTTTTAAGTTGATGAGATGTAAATTATCTCCTCTTATTTGTTAAAAGAGATAAATAAATAATATAACTCAGAATTAATATATGCCAATTAGAATGAATGGTAACATAAGTTACTTATATTTTGATAGAATAATGAAATTAATATCAAAATTTAAAATATTAGAACTAAAATAATGTCAAATTATTTTTCCAAAATTAAATTAATATCAACTTTAAAATACTAAAATTAAAAAATATTTGTATTCTTTATTTTATTTAATTTTATGCAATCACCACCACTTAAATATACAATATCAATTGTGCAGAGTGCTGCCACTGCTAGTGTATTATATAACAGTTTTCTTACTTGCAACCTGGCTAACTTGAGAAGGTTTGATTTGAGATATTTGTTTCAGTAGGCACTAGATAGAGACAAGTTTTTGCACAACTGCTTTGTGTTGCACCTTGGGGTCAAAATCTGCATTAAATAACATTGGGTGACTTATTTTGAAAAATACACGGCAAGACTTTGAGTTTCTTCGAGTGAATGTAGTATTCAAGCTTAAAAACTCCTTCTGATATGCAATGAGTGTTTAGTCCTTAGAATCTAGGGTGGCAATTCGACCAAAATCTTAATCTTTACAAAAACAAAACAAAACAAAACCAAAATCTTAATCTTTACAAAACTGTCTTATTTGGGGTTCTAAGTTCAAAAACTTTTTACTTGCAAGGATATGAAATGAAAATAAAATTTACTCGAAACAGAGTTGGGGATGGTGATGTATTTAACTCGCGGGATCTCCATCTATAGAAAATTATCAAATTGTTATTATTAATGTATAATATATACATAATTTTATTGCTTTTAGTTAATTTTATTTATTATATAATTATAATAACTTTAAATAAAAACTTTAAAAAATAGTTTGCTAAATGTTAGTTTTTCAATATTATTTTCATCTTATATTTGTGTTAATTAATTTCTTACTTCTTATTTATCATTTTTCATGTTTTTTAATTTCCTTTACTTGTTTGGGGATACTTGTGAAGACCAACAAAAAATTGAAGAATAGAGACCTAGAGAAATAGAATCCAACAGATATTGATGATGAAAATAGAGAGTAAATGAGATGGTGTTGGGTGCCATCCTTATTAGCCCCCAGCCAGAGTGACTTGAAAACTTTGATAGTCACCCAAATGGGACTTGGACTTCTTCAACCGTTGTAATTAAAAGACTAGTGCATGTTTGGGTACCTTCTAAAATAGCTTTTTTCTTAAAAAAAAGTTTTTTTTTTTAAAATTAATCATATTTGGATCAAAAAGTGAAAATAGATTATAATCTAAAGTTAATAATTTTAAATTGAAAAATAGTTTATAAGCATAAACAATTTTTTGGAGCTTATACTTATAAGCAGAAGTTGATTATTTCAGAATTGCTATGTTTTTACGAAATTGACCCTAAATAGCAAATATTATATAATATAAACAATTATTTCATACCCTTTTTAGTAATTTTATCATATAAAAGCAACTTTTTTCATACAATCCAAACAAAACAAATTATTTTAAAACCACATTTCAGCTAAAGTATCCAAACATAAATTGATTTTCATATAAGTGAATATATAAAAAAGCAATTATACAAATAAGCAATTGTTGAAATAATTTTAATCTCACAGCTTTTCCAAACACACACTAAACCAATAATTTGATTCCTTAAAGATACATATGATATCATTTTAGTCTTTACAAAATTTTTGACATTAGTTCTTGATAGATATATGCTATATCACTTTAGTCCCTGAAAAATATATGTAATATCTAATTGATCTCTCATCTTCTATAAATTTATGAATTTATTTGATATTACATACATTTTTAAGGAGCTAAAGCGATATCACATGTATCTTTTAGAGATTAAATTGATGTCAAAAATATTTCATAGAGTATACTGATATAAAAAATATTTTAAGCACTAAACTGATGTCACATATACCTTTGAGGGACAAAATTACTAGTTTAGTCTAATTAACATATAGTGAAAATACTTTTATAATTGAGTTTGAACCACCCACACATATTAGTAATGCAACATTATGCTAACGGTAGGTTGGTTGAAGGACTCAATTAAAAAATTATTTCAGCTTTGTGTGAAATTATAGGGCTTACAAAGTAATTAATTCTAAACTAAAAGAGATAAACAATGGTTTAAAAGTTAGGATAAATTTTTGTGAACATAACAAAATAACATATCTATTTGATTATATATTATGGTATTTTCTTCCATATAGACACAAAACTCTTAAAAGTTAAAATACAAATTTGTAACGTATAGTTAAAAAGTATTTGGAAGTATCCATGAAACATGCATATTTCTATGATTTAACTTTAATTGTTAAAACTTATTTATATATGAGAAATATTTTTTATACATCCTATCAATTGACATACTTTGATATCTTATGTCTATCTCCCTTCTTTCTCTCCTTGCTTTTTCAGATTTTCTTTTTCTTTCATAATTTTTTTTTCCTATCTTGTTTGTAGATGTTTGGATATCTACAATAAAGAGTGGTATAAATAATACTCCTCTTTATATATTATGGCACAGTAGAAATCATTTAACAAGTCATCGAGTAATGAATAGAATTTTTTTCTCTTTTCTGATGCGTTTGTTTGTGCATTTTATAATATAGATTTTCTTGTAGAAAAATAAAAATCACCGTAAGTTTATCCACATTGTACGAATGAGATTTTTTTTCAAAAAACAACTAAAAAATAATTATTTTTTTTTTTTTGAAAAGCAGATAAGAATTGCTTATGATAATTTTTTCTTAAAAAATTAATTTTGCGTATTGTCTTAAGCTGCATTTTTTGTGCTTTTTCTTTAAGAAAATTACCTTTCTTTGTATAAAATAATTTTTAAAGCTTCAGATTGTTTGGATGAAATTTTCAAAAAATTAGAATAGAAAATAACCAGTTTTTATTTTTTTGAGACGTAAATAAAGTTTATCTTTAAGTAATTTTTTTTAAAAAATTAACGCTAACTATTATCTCAAATTTACTTGTCTGCCTAATTAAAATTTTAGGAGAAATACTTCTTTATAAATAAAAATATAAATAAAAGTAGAAAAATATTTTATATTTGAATGTAATTATAAATTTTTTTATCAAAATTATAAGTTGTTAAATTATTTAAATATAGACAAATATAAAAATACTTTTTTCTTATAAAATTATAATTAAAAATATGGAGATACAGAGAGGTAGAGGGAGAATGAGTAGAAGGAGTGATATCTTTTAAAAATTTTAAGGATAAAATTGTAGTAGAGTGGAAGGGAAACAATTCATATATTTAAATATTAAAATTTTCTCTTTTTTACTATTTTTAGTTTTAGAAAAAAAATGCTCCTTATCTGTTTCTATTTTTTTGAGAAGCACACACAAATAATATTAACGTTTTTCAAATTACTTTTAAAAAATCTTGAAAAAAATGCGTTTTTTTGTTAGAATCACAAACAAACATACCATTTATTTTCAAGTTCAATTCATTGCATTATGGTCAACAAAGCTGGCTTATATAATGAATAACATATTTTCTACATTTTGCGCATAGTATTTTTTAGAATGCATTTTAAAGCGCACACAATATTCTTGTTGGTTCTAGAAATTATTAACCACATGCCAGCGAGCGGACTTCAGTTAAAAATATTGATAAATATCATTATCATTATTAAAAACCGAAGTTGATTGTAAGATCATTAATGTTTTTATTTTCTTTGGTTCCTTCCAATTTTTCTATTCCATCTATCTTAATAAATTGAGAAATCTTTTTCATGGATGCTCAAATGCGAGTACTCTCGCTAAACTGAAAAAAGTCTTCAAACTTGAGGCTAGGCAAAGTTGAAGAAGTCCACGTACTTGTCAGCATCTACTTAAGGCGTTTTATCTAAAATTCTTCGCACTAAAAATAGAAGAATTTTGTTCTTGAAATATTTTTTGTAAAAATAATTAAAGAGTTATTTCTGTCAAAAGTGTTTAACAAACCATTTTTTTTTTTGTCACAGGTGAGCCAAAACTTTCCAAAAACTTCATATGTAATGTCAAAGGTGTCCAGCACACTAAATTGATGAGTGTCTAACCTGCGTCATCTCACATTTCTGTAATCAAAGAAAAATACTTTCTGAACTCATACGCTATTGAGAATATAGTCAAAATGTACTAATACAAGAGTAAAATAAATATTGAAGTTTTTTTTGGTACAAAATAAATATTGAAATTTGAATATATCGAGATGTCTATATAAGAGAAGTATTGTATAAAATGCTAAACTTTATGTTAAAGAACATAAATTGTAACCATATTAGGCTGTCAATAGTGATTGTTGAACTTTCTTCTTCTATTACATTTCGATAGAACCTTCCTCTTTAAGTCAGGGAGAAGGACTCCAAAACTAATCTCAATTATCTATTCAACTTTTAACTATTTAATAAAATTTGTAGTAGTTCCTTATATATTTCCAACTCGCTCTAAGAACCAAATCAAAACCAAAGATGGAGTGTAACACGTTTCTACCAACAAACTAGCTAACTAAAATAATTAATCGGGCGTTCTCAATCATTGTCGTGCAACAAATGACACAAGTTAGAGCTTCTCTGATGTGTTTTCTTGCATGCATTTAAGTGAATGAAGCTGGTCCAGTGGTCCTTACCCTACCTCTCTTGCTCTGCACCATCATTGGCCTCTTATTAGTCTTCTCTACGCCAACAACTTTATTTACACTCCAGTGCCACTCTATCACTAGGATTATTGCAAGAATGCTTCGAAGTTTTACGAATGGTTGTACATTAATCGTTATGCGTAAACAAAGCACAAAATTGAAAGATAATGAGCAAGTCTTCTAACCTCATACTACGTGCAGAATAGAAGGGGGAATTTTTGAGAGAAAACTTGAAAGGTAAGGGATTCGAACTAGAAGATGATACTTAATATTATGTTTGATTTAACATCAAGAAAATGTTAAATCGTGATTTAAATAAAAAACTTGTCTCTTATAACCTTTGCACAGATCATAATTATGAGTTACCAAAATTAAAACAAATATGCTACAGAGCTTTAGCTTTTCGCCTGATCAACTTTTTGGCTATTGTTTTGAGTAAGAAACTTATTTAATTAAAGGGAGAGGGTATTGCAAAATAGCTTCCGCTTGGATAACTGCTTGCTTAGAACATCTGTACATGAAACTCACTTGCATGTTGTTCCTGTAACCAAGTCTTATAAAAGAACTGTAATTTTAAAATATGTTGTCAAACAAACATTCTCCATAGAGATGGCTCAAAATCATCATTTCATGCATATTGAGTGAAAAGATTAACAATTTTATACATCCACAGGCCACAGCTGGTAACCCATCGTAGAACATACACAAGTTTCTGCCCCACAATCTGGCTTCATGGTTCTTTCCATTTCTATTTTGCTACTCAAATGATATCCTTCTCGAGTTCCAATCAATACAGCAACTGGGGCTGTGGTCAGAATTAGCCTTTTTGGAATATGGTGTATGTCCATGTCCTTCAACATCACTGAACGCCCACATGAATTTCTTCAAGCGTATTTTGCACTCAAGATGAAACACTTTCATGTATATGCTATGAATGTTTAGTCGCTAGTATTTAGGGATGGCAATTTTTTCTGATCTTTGGAATCTTCATATAGGAACTGTCTTATTTAGAATTTTATATTAAAAAAATTTTTACTTGCAAGAATAGAAATAAAGATAAAAAAGTTCCCAAAACACATTCGGGATAGTGATATATATCACACTTTTTATCTCGTGAGTCTAGGTCTCCTATTTACATACTTGTTAAAATTGGGGTGAAATTTTTATAGACTCTATTTATCTGTAAAATTTATAAATGAGATCCATAAAAATGTTATCTTCTTTTTTATCCCATATCAAATACATCTTAAATAAAAATTATTAACTGCATGTCAAGGGGCGGACTTTAATTAAAAATATAAACAAATATCATTATTGAAAACCCAAGTGGATTATTGTAAGACTATAGATTTTTCATTTTTTTGGGTTCCTTCCAATTTTTCAATGTCATTTATCATAATCAATTGACCAATGTTTTCATGGATGCTGAGGAGTGAGTACCCTTTGCCAAATGGAGAAAAGTTTTCAAACTTAGTGCTATGCACTTGAAGAAGTCCAAACTTCTTCTCGCCACCCATTTAATTTATTTATTTATTTTTGTGGGTAGCAAGTGAGTAAAAAATTTCCCAACAACTTCATTTGTTGTGTCAGTCAATACACTTGATTTATGAGTTACTCAACCTGCATGCTCTCACATTTCTGTAACTAAAGGAAAAGATTTTTCGAATCCATAATGTATAGAGAATATATAATCATAGTTTGCTAAGGTGAGTGTGAGCGTGTGACTAAAAATTGAGGTACATATATCACTATGAGCTAAATATATTCATATATTTATATGAAAAAAAATTATATTTTGTGTTAAATTCTATGGTTAAAACACATAACTTATAAGTAAATTAGGTTCCCAGCGATTGTTCAACTTTCTCATTCTCATCTAAGAGCCAAATCAAAACCAAAGGTAGAGTATTCAATATGCCTACATCAACAAACTAGCTAACTCAAATAATTAATTCGGTGTTCTCATTGTCAAACGATAATTATTTGGGCATTCTCATTGTCAAGGCATAAGTGACACCAATTAGAACGTAATCTGATTTGTTTCCTTGGATAAATTAAGGTGCGATTGATTGTGATTTTTTTGGTTAAAAACTATTTTGGGTCCGTTTAGTTTTACTTTTAGGAGAAGATCTTTTGAAAGAAGGTCTTTTAAAAAAAGGCCTTTTAGAAGAATTATTTTTAAAAGAATAATTTTTGTTTGGTTTGAATATATTAAAAGGCCTTTTAGAAAAATGAGTTTTGTTTGGATAGGATAAAATAAAGTTATTTTTGGTTGTTGATGTGAGAGTAATAATAAGATTCTTTTTCAGAAGGTCTTTTTCTAGAATGAAAAGTAACTTCAAAGATACTTCTTCTAAAAGGCCTTCTGGAAGAAGGCCTTTTATAAAAAGTTAAACCAAATATTACCATTTACTGTACAAAGTCATTCTCCTTCTCCTAGAAGGCCTTCTGGCCATTGCAAACTGGGAACCAAACGGGCACTTTCTTGTTGAAAAAAATCACTTCTTATATATTTGGATAATTTTTTTAAAAATAATCAGAATCTTAAAAAAATATATTTTCAACTTTTTTTTAGAAGCTGCAAAAAGTAATTTATAAAAAAAATTAATTTTTAATTTTTTTCATTATATATAAAATTTAAGTTTTATAATTATTTTTTTTAAAAGTTGAAATAAACGCACCCTAAATAAATGAAACTGGCCCTTATCCTTCGCACACAATTGCTATGCGCCATCTTACCTATAGATCACACTATTATCTTACAGGGTCTCCATATATAGAAAATTATTAAATTATTATTATTAATATTAATATAAATATATAATACATATATAATTTTACTTCTTTTAGTTAAATTCATTATATTATTATAAAAATTTTAAATAAATTTTTTAATTTTAATTTTATCAATATCATTTTCATCTTATATTATTATATTAATTTCTTCTTATTTATTTTATATTCTTAAATTTCTTTTACTTGTTCAAGAATTCCTGTGAAGACCAACACAAAATTGAAGAATAGAGACCAAGAGAAAAAGCACCTCCAACAAATATTGATGATGAAAATAGAGAGTAAATGAAATGGCGCACTTCGCTTGGGTGCGATCCCTATTAGCCCCCATCTAGAGTGGCTTGAAAACTTTAATAGTCACCACAAGGAGAGACTTGGACTTCTTCAATTGATGTGGTTAAAATATAGTGAAAATACTTTTATAATTGAGTTTTGACCACCCGCTGACATTAGTAAATGTAACATCATACTAATAGTAGATTGTCAAGGGACTTAATTAGAAAATTATTTCAATTTTGTCTGAGATTATACGGCTTACAAAGTAACTGAATCTAAATTAAAAGAGATAAACAATGGTTTAAAATTTAATATACATTATTGTAAACATAATTAAATAAACATATGCTTTTGACTGCTATGGTATTTTCTTCTATATAGACACAAAACTTTAAAAAATTAAAATAAAAATTTGTAAAATATAGTTAAGAGTGTTTGGAAGTATCTGTGAAACTTACATATTTTTATGATTTAACTTTTGACTGTTAAAACTTATTTAAAAATATCGTAGCAAAGTAGAACTCGTCAAACAAGTAATAGAGTAATGAATAACATTTTTTTTTCTCTTTTTTGATGCGTTTGTTTGGGCATTTTTAATGACAAAGTCACTTTTATTAAAATAAAAATCACTTTAAGTTTATCTAGATCATATAAATGAGACATTTTTTTAAAAAAATAAAAAGTAGTTAAGTTTTTACCTTTTTTTTGAGAAGCAGATAAAAAATATTTTTGATAATTTTTTTTAAAAATAATTTTGAGTGTTGTCTTAAGATGCTTTTTTTGTGCCTTTTCTTTAAGAAAATTACCTTTTTTGATTAAAAAAAGAATTTGTAAAGTTTTAGATTGTTTGGGTGAAATTTTCAAAAAATTAGAATAAAAAATAATATATTTTTATATTTTTTGAGAAGTAAATAAAATTTACCTTGGCATAATTTTTTTTAAAAATTAATTCTATATATAATCTTAAAAGTATAGGTCGTTTTGGTTAAATTCTAAAAGAAGTATTTTTTCAAAAATAAAAATAGTAACAAAAAATTGTTTTGCGTTTGATGTAATTATAGAAGCATTTTTTTTCAAAATTATAAATTATTAAATTATTTGAATATAATTAATATAAAAAATATGTTTATTATTAAATTATAATTAAGGATAGAGAGAGAGAGTGAAAATAATAGTAAAAAGGAAATTTTAAGGATAAAAATATAGTAAAGTGGAAAGGGAGTGATTTTTATATGTGAAATCGAAATTCTTTCTTTTTTATTATTTCTTTCAAGTAAAGCAGTTTCTCACTTATTTTCTTTTAAAAAAATCGGTTATTTTCTACTTCTTTTTCTTATGAAATACAGACAAACAATATTAAAAAAATTTAAAAATACTTTTTTTTGGAAAAATTTTGGAAAAAAATTACCTTTTTATGTTTGAATCACAAACAAAACCACCCTTTGTTTTCAAGTTCAATTCATTGCATTATGGTAAACAAAGCTAGCTTATATAACGAATTACGGATTTTATACTTGCAACATAGGATTTCCTTGACCGCATTTTAAAGTGAGAACAATATTCTTATTGGTTCTTGATATTTCCTTACATAGCATCTTTTTCGTAGAAAATTAAACTGTGGTTATTTTTTCACGTTATCAGTAAATAAAAATTATTAACTACATGCAAACAGGCAGACTTTAATTAAAAATATTTGATAATTATCATTATTAAAATCTAAAGTCGATTCTAAGGCTATTAATATTTTTATTTTCTTCGGTTCCTTCTAATTTTTCTATTTCATCAATTGACAAATGTTTTTCATGGATGTTCAAGTGCGACTACTTTTGTCAAATGAAGAAAAGTTTTTAAATTTGAGTGCTACACAAAGTTAAAGAAGTTCTTCACGCCATCTATTTAAGGCGTTTTGTTTGAAATTCTTCCCACTTAAAAAAAGAAGAATTTGGTTTTTTAAATGTTTTTGGTAAAAATAATTAAAGAATTATTTCCATTAAAAATCACGCGCCAGTTTTAATCACATTCGCCAAGTGTCGCTAATTGTATCGGAGAATGTGGCTAAAAGTAGCTTGGGTGGACCACTGCACCCGCACATCGCCAACCACCTGCTCCCCTCCATCACCCTCCGTCTCTTCGCGTTCTGCCTCCTCTCATGCTCTTGGCTCCGGTACCACCCTCGCTTTCACCATTGACCGCCATATCATATCTACCTTCGCAGTCACCGTAGAAGAGGGACATGGAAGGGAGCTTGTCGGTGCTCTCTAATTCCTCTGCTGCGAAACAACTCCTTCGTGTCGTCCCTCACCGGCGACACCAAGTCAAAAAAGCCGTGCTTCTCGTCGCCGGCGGCGGCGATGGCTTTTCGGACCATGAACCTCTCTCAGGTGTCCTCTGCGGGGACGCCTCCGCTTTCTTCGTCTTCATTGAAGAGGAAGTGTAGCTCCGAGAACTTAGGTTCTGGCAAGTGCGGCAGTTCCTCTGGCCGTTGCCATTGTTCAAAGACGAGGCACATCATGGGCCTTCATTCAAAATCATTTTGTTCACTTTGAATAATGTTCCCAAAAAAAAAAAAAATCCTGAGATGTTTTGGGGTAATGAGATTGTGATGATGGAGGCGGAGGTGCCGTCGAGAGACTCCACCACAAAATGGGCGGTTCGTCGGGGTGATGATGATGGTGACGGCCATGTCACGGCGGAGGAGCAAGGGCAGTGACAGCTGTGGAGCTTGATGGAATGGAAGCTTTGCGGCGGCAACAGCAGCGCGAATCAGACTCTCAGGGTGGAGAAGTGCTATCCACCAGTGCACCATAGTTGATAGGGTGCACACTAAAATGCGGCAATTTTTATCTGTATATAAGAGAAGTATTGTGTACAGTGCTAAATTTTGATGTTAAAAGAACAAAAAAA
The DNA here is from genome assembly GCA_031439595.1 of Pterocarpus santalinus. NCBI lineage: Eukaryota > Viridiplantae > Streptophyta > Magnoliopsida > Fabales > Fabaceae > Pterocarpus > Pterocarpus santalinus. The sequence goes on from CM062527.1 coordinate 5,469,380, forward strand.
TAAAAATAAAATATCTATTTTAGTCCTTAATCAAAATTTTGGGGATAAATTTATTTAAAAATTTATTAATAATCCTTTACTATTTAAAAAAAGAGACATATTAATTCCTCTATATGTATCTATATAATTAAAAAAATTCTTAAAATTTTTATATAAAAAAACTAATATATCCTCTTTTTTTAATGATAAAAGACTATCTATAGATTTTGAAATCTTGAAAATTTAATTTATCTCCTAAAATTTTTATCAATAACAAAATGGATTTTTTGTAAAAAAAAAAAAAAAAAAAAAAATTATAACCATATAGGTTCCCAAGCAATCGTTGAACTTTTCCTTTTCCTTCGTTCAGTTAGAATTCGTACAAATAAGGGAGAGAGACTCCGAAACTAATGAATTCTTTATTCAACTCTCCACTTTCTATTACAATTGATAGTAGTCCTTATCTATACCCAATTAATACTCAACTAACTATTGGAATCGTGTCACATTCCCTCCAAGAACCAAATCAAAACCAAAGATTGAGAGTGTAACACATCAGTATCAATAGACTAGCCAACTGAAATAATTAATTGGGCGTTCTCATTGTCAAACAACAAATGACACAAATTAGAGCTTATCTGCTGCGCTTGCTTGCATAAACTAAATGAACGAAGCTGACCCCTACCCGCCTCACACGCACGCTATTGCTAAGCACCATCTCACTGACCTCTTACTAGTCTTCTATACGCCAACAACTCTGTAGTTATGAACTTCTACCCTAAAACTTTGTGGTTATAGACTTATACACCACTGCCACTCTACCGCTAAGATTACTGCAACGATGTTTGGATTTTACAAAAGGATATACATTGGTCAGTCAATAAGCGTAAACGAAGCACAAAATTAAAGGTTAATAAGTTTTCTTACCTAATAATACTCTCAAAGCTATAGAGTATACTTAACAATGCAACTAATAGTTTGTTGGATTTATCATTCAAAAAGTCTCAAATTACGATTTGAACAAAAGTATATTCCTTATAATTTTGCTCAAATTATAATTTTGAAATATCCAGGGTTAAACCGAACATAATAAACCTTTAGCCTTTCGTCTGATCGTTAACAGTCAACTTTTTAGCTTTTGTTATCAATATGAAACTAATTAAATTAAAGGGAGAGTATACTGCAAAATGACCTTTACTTGGATTACAACTACTTGGTTAAAATAACTACACATGAAGCCCGCTCGGATGTGGTTCCTGTAACCAAGTCTTATAAAAGAATTGTAATTATAAAAAGTACTGTGAAACAAGCATTTTCCATAACCATAGAGAAAGCTCAAATCATCATTTCGTTCATATTGAGTGACAAGAGTAACAATTTTATCCATCCACAGGCCACAGCTAGTAACCCCTAGTACAACATATAAAATTTTCTGCCTCACAATCTGACTTACTGTTTCTCGAGATTCAGCAACTGGGCCTGTGAACATCATCAGAATTAGCCTTTTTGATGAACAGCGACGTGGTGTATGTCCATGTCCTTCAACATCACTGAACGCCCACAAGAGTCACAAGGGGCAGTCCTAGACCCACAAATACTCTCATGCTCACTCAATCCTCTTAATCTGTCACGCACATCCATGGCAGAACTTCCAGCTTGAACCATGTCACCACAGAACCGGCATGTAATTAAACGCAAGGGGCAAACTGAAGCTTGGTGCTCCACCTGACAGAAAAGTTAAAATATATTGATTCAGATCATCAAATTCAATTTCAAATAAGAGGAAAGCATTTGCTATTGATTTTCTATTTTAAACTCACATCTCAGCAAAATATGAATTTGTAAAGACATAATGGCACCAAAAGAAAATGATAGAATAATGAATCATAACTGTAGAGAGACGGAAATAAGCATAAGAATGGTGAAATGGAAAGGTAACAGAACACATGAAAGAAAAGAACAGCAACTCACCATTTGCTCTTTCTCAAGAATTATTCCACAAGGGCAGTGAATTGGCTCATGAAAAACTTTCATGTGCTTTTCCAATTCTACCTGCTGGAAAGCTTGACCACACCTATCACAGTGAATGTGGTTCTTGGACTCTTCGATCCTAAGAACAACTCCGCATCCTGAATGCTGACAAACAACATTGTGCCTGCTACAGTATGCTTCATGCAGTGCAATAGTCCTAGTGGGTATGTAATGCTTGCAATTCCTACATTGTTCAGTATCCATTTCAGCAGATGACATGGAAGATGATGCTTGCTGACCCACTTTTTGGTTGAAATTATCCTGAATCATGACTGATATTTTGTACTTAGTCATTCCCTTGAAACCATATATACCAATGCTATAACTCCCTGCTCCTAAACTTTTATCTTTAGAACTAAGAATCAAAGTCTTGGAACCAATATCATGGGAAGACCACTCATGCTGATGCCGAGTAGGAAATATGAGAGGATGCCTAGAAATGAATAGATCAGTATCTCCCCCATCCGTCTCTGATTCTAATTTTATCTCAATGCTAGAATTCCCAGTAGAGATTTTCTCCCAGGTGCCATTGTCAATTGAAAATTTGTAATAGACAAACTTACCTTCATCTACTATTCCAATTTGTGACATCCCGATCACAAGTGGCATTAAAACATGCTGATCTGTCTTTTCTGAGGATGTATCAGTATCAACTATGTCAACTTCAATATCTGTTTCTAAAACAGATACACTGGTAGAAGGTTTTAAGTCCAGCACCCTTAATTTGTATTCAAGTTCTCCATAGTTTACAGTTAAAATGTCACCTTGGGAAAGAGTGGCATGCTGCCGAAGACTTGTTTCAAGGATAGCCTTATGATTTGGCAAATCCGAAAATCCAACTCTTTCAGGTTGAAGTTTCGCATAAGTCCCTTTTGGAAGCCAAACATAGCGGACTTCAACTAACAGAGATTTTATTGTGCCTTCAGAAAATAAATTATTCCATACATGAGGAGGAAGACCCACTGAACCTTCTTCTGCAGTGAATTCCAAAACTCCTGAATGGGTGGTCCCTTGCTTCTCTTTATAAGTATCTTTGATGCCTGAAGAGCCTTCCGCGTGAACCAGTGACAACTGAAAGTACATGGGTCCCTTGTCCAGCGCACCCTGATCAGACAATTCCGTGAAGCAAGAAGGAGGCAGTTTTATCTTATCTCCGCCACCTTGATAAGGTACAGCTTCTAGCAAACGGTAAAACACAATTCCCCTCCCAGCAAGAAGGTTTTCTTGCATCTCTTGGTCAGCCTGAATCAATAAAGATAAATGAAGGGGAATCATATATTTAGTATTTTGAGTACCATCAATAAAAATCTAGACATAAAAGAAGTGATTGCAGTCAAAAATGTTGCACTGGAAGGCATAGTAAACATTGCTATCTTACAAGCAGTGGGATTAAACAATACAAGACTAAGTTGTACTATCATTAAAGGTTAAAAAGACCCAAAAAAGAGAGGAAGGCGGCGACGTCTGGTTGGTAATATTTCTGTAGCTAGAGATACAAAAAAACCCATCCATGCATCTGTAGTTGTCTGCTTAATCTTTCTGGGTGATGGTTATTTGGCATGGCATTGAATTGAAGAATCTTTGATTGACCGACCAAGAGTTTAATGCTTGATTCACTACCCCATTTTTCCTGTTAAATTACATTTCATCACAATATAAAAACCAGGCCTATGCTTTGCTTCAACATCAAAGGGCTTTTGCTAGAAGGATCATGTTAAAGATAAAAACCAATCCTACGCCTATACCTAAAAGCTAAAGCTTTTGAAGTGACCATGTTGCTTGACATGCAACATCCTTCTTAATATGCTAATACTGCTTTCAAATGTTTGAATTTTGAAAATCACACAACACCACACATATTAAGATGCTTGTTAGGACCCTATTAGTTAGGAATTAGTTAGGGCAGTTAGTTGGTTATAAATAAAGGGAAGATGGGATTAGTTAAGGGTCTTTGTCATTTGTTAAGTGAATCTTGGAGAGTTGAGGAGCTCTAACTCTTCCTCATATTAGTGTGATCTTTCTAGGGTTCTTCGCACATTACCATTAACCCCATAGCAATAAACAGTTTATTGTTAATTCTTTCTCTATCTGATTACCAGTTCTAACACTGGTATCAGAGCCTTTTCTGATCCCGGGGAAGCCTTCCATGGTGCATACTCGAATGGAGAAAAAGATTGAGAATTTGCAATCAACAGCAACTATGATTCAGAAGCAGTTCAAGGAGAAGGGGGAGCAATCTGTGTTGTTTGCCTCTTTGATGGCTTCGATTACCGCGACTTTGCGGCTAATTGAAGGACACTTGGACAGATTGGAGAAGAATAGTGGAGGAAGCCACCGCAAGCACCACCATGAGCGCTACTGCTACCACAAGGAAACCTATCCCCAGAGAAGCAGAGAGGAGGAAGAGCAAGTTAGGAAGAAGGGCAGAGGATACTGGGCTCGTGGCTATGGGTGGTACGGCATGTACGTGGCAGAGTGGAGGTACTACGATGATTCAAAGGAGGCTCGCATGGAACTCGAGGAGCCACCGTGTCAACCATGGGGTGGTCCAATCTCTCAGTCCCCATTACCAAAGAAGATGGAGTATGGGAAGAAGTCACTGGAAGAAGATGGAGGAGGATGGGGAAGGGCGACCGTTGAAGGCCCAAGAGCAGTGGTCGGTGATGGGTCGTCAGTGGCGACATTGTTGCACAAAGATATGACAGCGACCTCCAATGCGGTGAACGACCGCGGTGAAAAGGAAGTCCACAGTGGCGGCGAAGACGCAAGCGGTTCCGGAGATGACAGCGATGGCGAAGGCGCCGATGGGGGGCAAGAAACCAAAGGCCAAAAAGAAACCTCCAAAGGTGGGTCGCACATCCTTTGGCGACAAGAAGTGGAAGATGGCGAAGGACAAGACCACGTGATCGTCGTTCAGCCAAGGCCGGTGGCCGGCGGAGTAACTTTAGTGGCTGAGGTGCACGCAGTAATGGCAGCTACTGGAAGCTTCTCAACGGAGGAGGAAGATAGTGAAGGGGCAAAGCAGTCCTTGCAAGAATTTGGTCACCAACTTGACCTAATGGGCCTAGCCCAATTGAGTAAATTCAGAAAAGAATTCTTAGAAAAAGGAGGAGCGATAAAGGGATTGTGTTGTGTTCTGAGGGGCCAAGCCCAACTACAAAGGGTAAGGGATTTGAACCAAGCCACACTCAAAAGGGAGAAGAATTGGAATTTTGATCAAGAAAATTGTATTTTGAATTTCATGGGCAAATTCCAATTTGGGAGGCTTTGTCTCTCACTGTTGAAGAGCCAAATCCAGCTTACTATGGGAAGAAAGACTGTCTTTAAGGGAAGCAGCTTGGGCCCAAATGGAGAGCAAAAGTTCATGCTTTTGTACTTTAAACAATGGGACCCTGGTGGAAATTAGTGTGATTGTCTAGTAATAAGTCCTTGTACCCTACCTTGAGGACAAGGTGGATCTCTTGGGGGGAGTAGTGTTAGGACCCTATTAGTTAGGAATTAGTTAGGGCAGTTAGTTGGTTATAAATAAAGGGAAGATGGGATTAGTTAAGGGTCTTTGTCATTTGTTAAGTGAATCTTGGAGAGTTGAGGAGCTCTAACTCTTCCTCATATTAGTGTGATCTTTCTAGGGTTCTTCGCACATTACCATTAACCCCATAGCAATAAACAGTTTATTGTTAATTCTTTCTCTATCTGATTACCAGTTCTAACAATGCTTGCATGAGTTAGGGGCATAGATGAATCCAGTATGGAATATTTTGAATAGTTCAATATCATAATCACATTTTTATACAATATAAAGAAACATTATAGCAAGAAAATGTAAAGTGTACCAACACCCCAAAAAAGAGGAAGAAGAAGAAGAAGAAGAAGAAGAAGTATAAGCGGTAAGCGCAGTGAACATTAAATCACTGGTGACACTATATAGACATCAAAAAACATAAAATGGGGATCTTTAACTTCCCCTACCCAGCGAGGAAATACCGAAGACACCAAGTACAAGTTTGTTCAGTCAGATAATCATACAAGGGCAAGATCTGACATCATCAGATCCTCGCAAAAGGGCAGGCAGAATAAAATTGAAAAGCCAACAACCAAAAGGAAACAAGGTGAGAACAGTACAATCATAGAGTTGAACTGAATTGTTACAATTAACTAGTGACAACAAAAAATCCTAGACTCCTACATTGTACTTCATGATATAACCCCATTCCCCATGAAACTAACACACAAAAAACACCCATCTTCCATTGTCTAAACCTAATTCTTCCATACCATACCCGTTAAAGAAAATATTGAGGTCAAGGTGAAGGCAAAGGGTGTTATCTAATGCGATTGTAGTAGCACGTGATGGATTATCCAGGGGTTATTTGTTAGTTATGGCAGTTATAGTTAGTTCACTAGTTCGTTAGATTCAGTTATTTATCTCTTCACAGTAGTATGTTGGCAGGTGTAATGTAACTTGTATATAAGCCTAGAAACTTGTACAGAAAGCATCTTGATCTGTTCATTTTAAGCATCTTCAGTAATGAGAATTCCATTTCTTCTTCTTCTTCTTCTTCCTCCTCCTCCTCCTCTCTCTCTCTCTGTGTGTGTGTGTGTGTGTGTGTGTGTGTGTGTGTGTGTGTGGTGATTCCAGAGTCTCCTTTTGCTCATCGTTGATACCATTTTCACAAAAGGGATGTAAGATATGACATCAATATTAAGAGTCAACCTGTCGAAGCCTATATCTTCCTTAAAAAATTGGCATCTTTAGGGAACAATCAAGAATTGCACATCTATTGCCCTCAACTAATTTATTCAGAGAAATCAATCTAAACGACCCAATTATCCAATAGAACAAAATCACACGGCTAAAAAACAATTAGGAAATAACATAACCATAATCAATAGATTTGAGACTAAAAACAATGATCAAAAAAGGAGGGGCCAAAAATAAAGGAAGGGTTTTGGGGGTGAAATGGGGTACCTTGAGTTGGGCTTCGGCTGCATCGATACGACGAGAGCGCTGAGCGGCTTCGATGGCTTCCCTCTGCTTCTGGGCTTCTTCTTTGCCCTTCTTTTCCTTCAGCAGCTTCAACCTCGCTTTCTCCTTCCTCTCCCTCTGCTCTTTCTCGAGCTTCTCCCTCGCTCTTCTCAGTTCAAAATCCATCTCTTTCTCTCTCTATCTATCTCTTCAAGTTCTTGTTGTTGTTGATGATGTCGGTGTGATTGGTGATTGATAAGTTCGTGTTGATTAAGAAAAGGAGCTACGGTTTTTCTGAATCGGATGAATTTCTAATGCAGAGGCTGTGTCTCCTTCCTTTTATTGTTGTTGGTTTCGTTCCAACTTTAAAGCTTTTATTATTTTTTTCAACGTTTCTAATTTTTTATTGAGTTTAATTGGTATCTTGAGATGTAAAATAGTTTCTTTGTCAACCAACCAATAGAAATAGGGAAAAATGAGAAATCATGATGGGTCCCTCATTATAATGAGGTAGTTATTTGTGTGAGTTGGCACTTTCCACCATTTCTATTAGTTGACAGTGTAAAATAGTTTTACACTGTCAGTATATTTAAATTAAATTCTTTTTTATTATTATTTTATTTTGTCCCTAATGGTTGGTTGGTCGGATGGGTGGGCTTAAGCGAGGTACTTGTCTTTCTAGAAAGGTCTAGACCTTTCGATGGGACCCACGAGCCCAACGGGTTCCCATTAGGCCCACTGCTTCTTTTACTACACGAGGAAAATTTTGATTTTGCTTTTGTTTCATGACACCCAAAACAAAAAAACTCCTGTTACTAAATAAATAAATATATTATGTTTGTTCAAATTAAGTTTATATTACCGTTTTAATGGTATCATATTTTTATAATATATATTGTTTAATAAAAGCATTTTTTTGTTACAAATAAACTGAAGCTTTTTTTTAAGAAAAAAAAACATGTATCTAATTTTCTTTTTGTCGTCTAAATACGATTTGAGATTAATATTAATACACTTTCAACTAATTATACATTATTATACATGTAACTTTTGAGATAATTATTACTAGAGTCAAAGATTTTTTTAATGTGACAAAACACAATTGAATCACTAAGTGAAAAATTTTTACATTAATAGCATATCAAAATTAAATCATCCATAGATTTTATTATTTATTTTTGTAGTTATCTTAACTAACTGTATATAGATTTATTGTATTCCCAAATAAATTCAACTCCAAGTATGGCTTGGGGTTTATGCACATAAGATGTACATTTAATGATGAGTTTATTTGACATCATTTTGTGTGAGTGTCAACAAAGGAAATCTCCCAGGAAATCTCCCTGTAATATTAAAACTAGCTAAGATAAGTAACTATAATAATGCAGGGAAGTTTCATATTTGTAGAGTGTTTATGGTGTGGTTTGGATCAATTTTTAGTGAAAGATTCAATTGATTCAAATAGTATAATTTATAATGGTTTGGATTGATTGATTTAATTTAAATTTTGTCTGAACCAATTCATTGCCCTTTGATCCTTCCACTTGGTGTAGTAATTTAAAAAAACAAAAAAAAGATACAAAGCGAAGATATTATTAAGGAATAAAACTCTTATTCTCTCTAGTGCTATAAAATAATTAACTTGAAAATGAACTTCGAAGTGGATATGATCTTGAAGGACCGTGAGCAAGCCTTTATAGGCTCCAGAGCAATAGCATCAACACACATCCAACTATCATTTATGGATAATTTGGTGCCTGCATAAGTGTAATGATAGATATTTACCCGCCAATCAAAAGTCGTTAAGAGCTCCCTCGCAAAACATTTCCTAAAAATATCACAATATATTGATAATCATAACTTAATTTATCTCAGAAAAGTAAATATGTTATTTACATTTGCATCCTTATATCTCTATATATTTAACCAGCAAAAGATGAACTTGCTTAGATGAATACTTCTTGTAATCGATTTAATTCCTCTCATATATATGTCGCTTCAACTTTTGAAAAGGTACACAAACAATTTGAAAGAAGGTTTCTCAAACAAACTAGTTATTCCAGATAAATACTCATAAGATTCTCCTATATAATAAGTAAGAAAAAAAGGTACTATTCCCACCTTAATATACATCAATATTACATTAAAAATATAGTAAAGTTAATACATTGGGATGTAAAATATATATATACTACATATATAGAGCAGAATTTTATTTCTTGTTCTCCAAAAGAAAGATAATCACTACAATTGCCAATCCAAACAGCTTAATTCCGTAACCACAAGAAGCAACTAGCAATTAAACACATGCAATCAAAACGAGAACAAATACACAAAGACAAAACAAGAATTAAAACAACAAGATCATTGGCGATCATTAGGAATGCCGTGGTGGCATCCTTGGGATAATAGCCCGTGGTGAACCACTGCTGTTATTATCTTGGTAAAAGCTAAGAACAGAATACACTGTCTGAATAATGGTAAGGGCAAAGAGGAGGATTGCGGCAATGAGGGAGACAACGGCCCAAGGGTTCCTAAAGTAGGTGTGGATGAGGTTGGCGCGCCACTTGTTCCAGGGCTTCTTGCAGTAGTTGCTGAGGCTCATCTGCACCACGTCCAGCACGCCCTGGCGGTCCACGGTGATGTCCTTGGACAGCGAGTTGAACAGCTTCGCCACGTCCTTGTGGCACCCCAGGGCGTTCACTAGGATCCCTCTCCGGTGGAGGAGCGTAACGTCGATCTCGTCGTCGATGATGGTGTCGATGAAGAACACGTACGAGGTTACCTGATATATGGGAATTGTAATAGTAGAGAGGTTATACTTAAACAGAACTAATTACAAGTTGACATAGGGCTGGTTAGTTAATTAGTGGAGAATTATTTTTTATTTGGAACCCAGGGTTTATATACTACTCTAGACTCTAAAATTTATACGCCATTTTAGACATTTGAAGACAGTATTAGTTGCATTCTACGCTATTTAGTTATAATTCATCTAACTACTACCCGTGATTTCAAGCAAAAATTTTAGTTATATTAGGCTGATTTTGTAATATTATTAATTCTTTTTAAAAAATTATTAGAAAGTTAGAATTTTTGTATCAAAAATTAAGTGACAAAATGATATGATACGATTAGTTATTTAGATGAAAAAATGAATTTTATTATTATATTTTATTCAATTACTACTATAATTTTTATAAAAAAAAATTCTAATTACATTTTTTTGGCACAAGCATTGACGATTCTTTCAAAAAAAATTGCTAAACACTCAAATCTTATATTAGAAATCAAGTAATAATATTTGGATGGAAAAATGGATCTTACTATTATATTTTATTCACTTATCATCATAATTTCTATTAAAAATTCTGATTTTATAGCATTGTTAATTCTTTTATGAATTTATAGTAAGATAACTGAAATCACCGGTTAATAACTTGATTTCCTATGTTTCTTTACATGCAAATTTGCCGATGATTAACCTTAACTATCTGTTTATTTGTACGTGACTAACTGATTATCAAGTTTCTCAATGGTCTATAAAAAACAATACCTTTGTGTCCAAATAACGGTAACGTAAACCATACGTATATTAGTGTATGGTAAAACAATAGCTTTGTAATATCATGGTTGAAAGTAATACACAAAGAATGAGTCGTATCATTAATTACCTCGTTGCCTGCTCCAACGTGGTGGCGCTCGAAGGCCATGAGGTTAAGAAACATGGCCTCCGTGGTGTCGTCCACCACCATTGTCGGGAGCCTGAGGACGCCGCGGTCGAAGGACACGTCCTGAAGGCTCTGAGTCTTGGATTTCCGGAACCATATTCCGGCCTCGTGGAGCTCCGTGGCGGAGCGAATGATCTCGTCGGAGGTGCTGTACTCGGCGTCCGCCATGAACCACCTGAAGCAACAGTTTCTGTGGTTTGTGGGCTTCACCATGCGTGTTGGGTGGGTAGGTCCTTGATGGATGAGGCCCTTTCTGTATACGTCCAAGGCGTGCGCGCATTTGCCCATGGTTCCCGTCGTAGTGGTGGTAGGGGAGAGGAACTTCAGGATTTGCTTGTTCAACAATTCGTCATCCTGTTACGTATTCATTATCTAGTAAATTTATCCATATATTTTTTTAAAAAAAAATTACAAATTCAAAAAAATTTTACAGAATTTATTTGTCACGATGACATAACATGCTTATTAAATTTTAGATGAAGGGCATGAGATATTTATTGATCTTTAAATGAGTAAATTGATCATGTTATCTTCATTCCATTTAATGACCATCTTTTTATTTTTGTAAAAAATTATAGTATTTTTTTCCTAAGTAGTATTGCATTTTTTTCCCCTTTTAACACGTCCTCTTAGCATTAGTTTAATGAAATTATTAAATAAAAATAAAAATATTTAATATTTTCTTCTTTTAATTAAATAATCAATTGAGTAACAATGCTATTTTTAAAACGAGCTCACGTTAACAATATATCTTTTATTTATTTGTGAGCAATGATATGTGATTTAAAAAAAATAGAATTTTTTATATATAAGAATGATTATTGAATAAAATTAAATGATAGGGATACAAGAATAAATAAGTATGCCATATTATTATAACAAAAAGTTTTATTTTTTTTCTAATTCTTTTTTATTTATTTAATTACAAAAGTGGTGCGGGGAGGGAAGAAAAGAATCTTAAATACTCCCAATTAACTATAATTTTGAAATATAGTTAAAGTAACAAATAATAAAAGTCAGGGTAATATAGAAAAACAGATTTCTCACAAATCTTAAAGATCAAGAAGCTCTTCAAGTTACTTCTCCTGAGATTAGATAGTTTAATTTATGAATATGATTTGGAAGTGACTGTAGTTGTATTCAATAACTGCATCAATAACCAAAAACCTTTGGTAAATTAGGTTAATAAGCATATGTACAAAGAATATTAATTACTTAAGCAATGGTCGAATTGAATGATACCAGAGTCCAAAACTTTTAAATATATAAATGTTTGCACATTTACATGCCAAACACATGAACAAAACAAAAAGAAAAATGAGAATTATGCCGAATTACCTGGGGTTTGTCACTCTCAACCTCAATCAACGTATGAAGAACCAACATTGGCAGCTGATTCTCAAGCATAAGCATGTCACGCTTAATATATGGCATGACATATAGTTTCCCATGTTCGCTAAACACAGGATCATTCTCAGCATAGTCACTTGGGACACAATCACTGGCTCTTAGGATCTCCAACATGAAACAGCCATCAAGAATCATCAGCTGAAGGAACCTAGGCATGTCTTGAGCCCAAATTGGATCAAAAGGCTTGTAAGAGTCCTTCAATTCTTGCAACACTTGGTTCATGCGTTGGAAGACCAATTCAATGGGCTTGTTGCACCTCTTGAGAAAATGGCGTAGAGCTCGGTGCTTGTGCTCTTCCATGGCATTCAAATGATCCTCCCCGTGATGATAAGGACCAAAGGACACTGCTTGGGGCTCATAGGCCTTCTTGTTAAGCATGGTGACACTTGGGGGTATCTTGTAAATTGAAGGCCTCTTCCATTGCTCCGTCTCACATATTGAAGGACGATTGCCCTTGAGCTCGTCATTGATTTGCACCACCCACCTCGTTTGTTCCATGTTTATTAGCTACGATAAAGGATCATTTCTCTTGGTTTATTACATATATATGCTAGAATAAACATTCTGAATCTTATATAGTAATCTTATGAACACAAAAAGCTAACGCACGATATCCTTCCTTGTCTTATTCGAATCTTCTTTTTCATAAAAATGATGAACTTGATGTAAAAAAGTTGTAATTTATATATCCTAAATTCCTTCCTTGCAAACTTCTTCTTGGTAAAGTTTTCCAAATCTACACTTCTCTATAGGAAGGAAAGAATATCAAAGCCTGTCACTAGCCGCCCAAAACTAAATTTGCGGCTATTTGTCATATTGAATTAGAAAGTGAAGAATTATACTTAATGAATGCATATCCAGAAGAACACGAAACATGCACCCGACATTAGTAAAGGAACATTGTTTTAGTAGTGACGAAGTAAAGGTGCTTAAATCGTCACATGGCGTAACTTTCTAACGAGGTGCTGCTGATTCCGTTCCCACACGTGACGTAAAAATTTTTACAGGATTAATTAATTAAACAGAAATGATACTTGGCACGACAAACATTTTCGTGCTTTTAATACGAACAATGTTAAATTTTTCTCACTTATAAATTAACTCTCTCTCTCTCTCCTCCTTGATTTCCGCTGAAAGAACTGATTTTATTGGTTGTCAAATGTTTCGTACACTTTCGTGCTCTTGGTCTTCGTACCAAGTAGCACCTCTCTTAATTAAAACCTATGATACAGGAAAAAGAAAATTTCAACATCAGGAAAGACGTACTATAAGAAATCTCTAATGATATTTTATATTAATGACTTCAAGAGAGATTCTTAGATTTTATTTTATATTATTAATCACTTAACGCATTAACTATTATATTAAAAATGTAAAGAAAATGAGAGATAATAACCACAAATAGAACTATTATATGTGTTAAATTATTAATAGTATAGAATAATTTTTTTTTGGTTACTCTGAGAGCATCTAAAAATCTCTCTAACTTCAAACTTATTGATACTTAATCAATGATAATTTTTTATTTTAATTAATGCATGCACTAACCGTACTCTAAAGTATGCAATTTAGAAGACTGAAAAAAAAAAATTGCAAAAGCTTCTTTTTACCTACATGTCTCCAACCTGTGCCAGGCACAACAAGCCCAAAAGGAGACATTAGGCCCGGAATCAACAAAACAGAAGCTGAGAGCATGGTAAAGGAGAGAAATTCTGTTGACATATGAGGACACGTGGAGATTGATCCGGATGATGCGGGATTAGGCAAAGGAAAAAGGGTGAAGATTCCGAATAGAAGGTTCAAGGAATACGTGAACCCGGGATGAATGTATAGGGAGGGGGCAACCAAGCAAAAGGGTTATGCCTGGTATGATAGAATCATCTTCCCCTCTTGGTTTCCTTTCCTTTTCTCTCTGTAACTCTGTTCCCAAATCGACACTAATTCCTGCATTATTGCTACTTTCCAGGTGTGATAGATCCTGGAGTTACTGCAGGAAGACCTTGATGAATTTCCTCATTGTTTTTCAGTTTCCTTTATGCTGTTACACTGAAACTTTACACTAAGTTGTTGGTTATTACATTACTGTTTTTCCTCAGTTGAATATATACGAATTTTACTTGAGTTCCCTTACGATTGGTGCTTTCATTCTCCTCCATGGCTGAACGGGACGCGATTGAAGGACATTGCAGCGGAATCATCGTTGCTTGAACGAGGTGCGACAACTTACATTACAGGTGGCTCGAGATGCAGCAAGCCACAAATTTAAGCTTCTAGAAATTCTTTAAAACATGCTGTAGTTTGGCCCCGATAGGCTTCATCTCACCGAAAGTAGATTTATGAGGGTTCGATTTTCGTAGGAAGTGTTATCATCGCAATCCTCAGTTGATGATGAAAGTGTCATGAGAGCCACAACTACAGATCTCATACTAGGGCATAATAGCCGATTATCTCTTGTACGTACTCTCCGAAGTTGGGCAAGCTGCAAATCAAACAATCACCATACCTCAAGTTCTCTCAAATGTGAAAATTTTATGCCAAAAGAATTCAAGGAACATAACTCTGCTTATTACTATAGTGATTTGAAAGGCTATAGAAAAACGTTAAATGTACATTTTCAAGGAAAACATCTCATATACAGGCATAATCAATATTATAGTGTGTGTATAAAATTAATAAAATAAAACTTATTATCACCAAATAATTAATATATGTGTAGGTAGAATTACGCATGCACATAATCCAAGCAGAGTTCTTTTTTTATTATTATTATTAGTTTTTTTTTTTTTTGGTGGGTTTACGAAGCTTTATAACACAGACTAAAAGAGTATAAAACACAACAATGAAATTATTGTCGCAGAGAAGTGCTTCCATCTTGAGAACCGAATCAATTGGATAGTTTTCTCCAAGCCAAGGATCCACCAGTGTGCGAAAGACCTTCTATTCCTCAAATTGCAAAACACGTTAAGGGTAAATTAGTTTAAGTGATTGCATTCTGTTGGCTGGCTTTGAAAGAATACATTCATATACATTTGTGAATTGAAAATGTGTTGTAAATAAGGTTCTGATACTGAGTATCCAGACTCACCAAAGCTACAACGCCCTTTGACTCAGCATCGGTTTCACTGTTTTCATAACAGCATTGTATATAAATATTCTCTTTATAGTTCTCCAATTGTGATATATAATTATTTTTCATATTTTTTTGGTGAAGAATTTTTTTTTCAATTTAGCAGCACACTTTAACTGAGTTTTGGTATACATCATATAAATTGAAATTGGGAATTGGATAACAAGGATATAAGAACCTAGAACTAAGTTTTGTCCATTCGAAAAATGTTACTTTTAATCTTGGATCCAGCAATTCCATTGCCCTTTGATCCCTCCACTTCTCTTAATATGTTATTTTTTTTAAAAAAAAGAGATAGTATTAAGGAATAAAATTTTTATTATTGTACCCCAAAAAAAAAAAAGACTCTTATTACAAAATAATTAGCTTGGAAGTGGATATGATCTTGACGGACCGTGAACAAGTCTTCATTATGCAGACTCCAGAGCAATAGCATCAACACATCCATCCACCTAGCATTTATGTATAATTTGGTCCTTGCATGTGTGTAAGGATAGATATTAATTATCAACCAATAAAAAGTCGTTACGAACTGCTCACAAAACATTTCCTTAAAATTATCACAATGTACTGGTATTCGTGACATAATTTTCACAAGAATTTTGCTAACCAACAGTACCCTATAGAAAATTTTGAAATTTCTAATATTTGGACGTATTGGAATCATAAAAATTTTACTTTTTCAATCAGAACTTTAGAAACCTTAATCAGTGCCTTTTAGCAAAACCCTTTCCAGAAAAACAAATTTGTTATTTACATTTTTGGTACAAATGTTTCTCTTGCATCCTTATCTCTGCATTCTATATACATCAGAACTTAATTGCTTACGTGAATACTTCTTGCAACCATCAATTTAACTCCTCTTATATGTCGCTCTAACTTTTGAAAAGACACACAATCAATTTGAAAGGTAACGGTTTCTCTCAAACAAACTAGTTGTTCTAGATAAATACTCAAATTCTCCAAAGTAAGAAAAAAAAAGGGCAATATTCTTAACACATTTATTATTGCATTGAAAAAATGCAACGAAGCTGATATATTGAAGTGTAAATTATACAGCACAGTTTTTTCTTGTTCGGTTAGCATATAAGAGTGTCTTATTATTCCAAAAAGGAAAAAAGCAGTACAATAATGTGCTCTACTTGTCAGCGCTTAGCCATATACAGTCATACATACGTAAACTGATTAGGGATGCAGATGCAGCCTAGGAACCACCGCCACCTTTATGATGTTGATCATAGTAACTAACTGCAGAATAGTATGTCTGAATTGCAGGAAGAGCAAAGAGGACAAGTGCGGCAATGACGGACATAATAACCCAAGGGTTCCTGAAGTAAGTGTGAATGAGATTGGCGCGCCACCACCTTCTCCACGGCATCTTGCAATAATTGTTCAGCTTAACACTAATCTCCACCATATATAGTGGACACCCGTTCTCGGTCCGGTGTGATGTCCATGGCCAGCGAGTTGAACAGCTTGGCGAGTCGTCGTGGCGCCCAAGGGCCTTGATTAGGATTCCTTTCCTGTGGAGAAGCGCAACGTCCTTCTCATCGTCGATGATGGTGTCCATGAAGTACACATACGAGGTTACCTAATAGGAATACAGAGTCAGTAAAAAAAATAGAAATAAAAATAAAAATAAGAGAGTTACGTCACGGATACACATGGGAGACCGTGTCGACCACTCACACCTTACATGTACACGTAATATTTTCTATATAAAAGGATTAAGAGTTTGTTTAGATGATTTTTCCTTAAAAAAATTATGTATATATTTTTTTAACAAAAGTATTTTAAAAATTTTATTTTATATTTAAGAATTTAATGTTGGTGTATTATTTGTGTAAAAAAATTATACACATATATTCAATTATATATTATTAATAATTAAAGTATTTGATTCAACCATTAACTATTTAAAAATATTATAAGTAGAAATATTTAATTAAATAATAGTATAAAATTCTTTTATATAAACAGTATATTAAAATTACTCTTTATATTTAAATATAAAATTAATTTATAGAACATTAATAAATTATATTATATTTTTAAACAACCTTTAATGTTATAAAAAGATTTTATTTTAAAAAATTAAAATTCTAATTTCTTAAAAAAAATCACTTCTTTGTTCTTTAGTCATTTTACATTTTTTTAAAAATTCATTTAAATGTGTTAAAAAGCATAAAGATACTTATTTTATTAAAAAGGGTTTTTTAAATTAAAATAACACATCTAAACAAGCTTAATATAATTACGAAGTTTAGTTAAATAAGCTGTATTTATAAGGTGTTATATGTTAATTAACTAGTTTATATTTAAATAGTAGAATAACAATTTATAGTACCATACTTGAAAGTGAATAGAGAAATTAGAGTTTTTTTCTTTAGCCGATTCAAAGGGGGAAATAGATCTTCCTGTGTAACATTCTTACTTCACTTAACTGTGTAGAAATTTTTACAACTAATTAAGAAAGTAGAGCCAGACAAAACACTTGATAAGAAATGATTAATAGTAAAAAGAGTTATGTTACCTATAGATAATAAGTTAAACACCTTAATCAATATTCCATTTCAGTATTTTTTTGTGCATAATTATTGTAATTTAAATAAGTGTAAACTTTTGTTATGATTAATTAGATATTTAACCCGTTATATAGAAATAACATTTCTCACGATAAAATTTTACACATTACCTCGCTGCCTACTCTGACGTGCAGACGCTCGAAGGCCATGATGTTGAGTAACTTCGATTCAATGGTGTCGTCCACCACCATGGTGTGGAGCCTGAGGAGGCCGTGGTCGAAGGATATGTCCTTAAGGCTCCGAGTATTGGAATTCTTGAACCACATTCCAGCCTCATGGAGAGGTCCGTGGCATAGCGGAAGATCTGATCGGCGGCACTGTGTTTCTCTATGAAGCATGGGTACTCCATCTAGATAAAAGTATCCGTATCGGATATTTCTGCGGTACAAGTATGCCTGGGTACGTATCCATTATTATTTTTTTCTTTTTTGAAAATAAAAATTGGGTATGACTCGGTTAGGTACGACTCTGGGTACGAGATTTATTAAAACTATGTCGTTTTGAGTATTTTTTTTTCTTTTTCTCGGTGTCTCTTGGTTTTTTCTTTTTTCTTTTTTATCCTTTTTTTCTTTTTTTTCCCTTTTCTTTCACGTTGTCTTTTTTTTCTGTGTTGTTGTTGGCAAAAAATAGCTTGTGATGGTGTTAGTTTATCATCCGAATAAGTAATTATTTCTTATATAAAATTTCAATTCTTATTTTACAAAATTTATGAAAATTTTATATATATATATATATATATATATATATATATATATATATATATATATTACTGTACCCATACTCCAATTTTCACAAAATTTTCATACCCTGTACCCGTATTTGTGCAAGGTGTTTCTGCTCCATTTCTTCCAAGAACCGGCAGAAGCGGCCTATGCATTTGTGGATACATATTGGGTGGGAAGGTTCTGGCCAGATGAGGCTCTTGCTGCATAAGTCCAGCGCGCGCACGCATTCACCCACGATTTTTGTTTCAACGTTGGTAGACAAGAGGAACAATAAGATCTTGTTACTGGGGTCATATTCCTGTCACGTTTTCATTATCTAGTTAATTTTTTCATTAACCTCCTTTTCATAATTTTTCACAAAATTTGTGTGAAGTGATATATTTATTGATCTTTAAATAAGCAAACGAGTTGTAGAATTCGATTGGGTGTAATATCTATTTCTTTAAAAATAAGTACTTTTATGTTTTTCTAAATATTTGGCCAATTATTTTTTCAAAAAAAGGTAGAATTAATAGAAAAAACATAAAAGAAAATCTTTTTTCAATAGACTAGATTTTTTTATAATATAAAAATATATTTAAGGATAAAAGAAGATATTCTAACATCTAAATATAAATTAATTTTATATTTGAATATAAAATAATTTTTATTTTTGAAAAAGCGTCATTAACACAAAGTATTTTTGAGGTTTCCCAATATTACGCTCTAAACTAAACAAAATTCAGGGTTGAACATCTACGGCCAAACTCCATGCATGGGCCTGGATCCTACCCCAAACGGTCTGGGCCAGCCACAAAGAGATCGAGTTAATATCAGTCCACCCAGAATACAGTCAACTTCGCCATAAATGCCTTAGATCCACACGATTAAGTTGAGATATCCGGTAAGAGATAAGAATTCCTAAAAATCCTGAAGGGGAAGGTTTCCCAATATATTCATACTTATGAGAATATGAAAACATTCTCCTATTTGATAAAAGATTTATAACAATATTGTAGAAAATATTGCATTTTTATGATTGATTTTTAGTCAAGATTCTAACAAAAATATTTTCATCTCATACATGGAATTATAACATTCACATTGAATAAGAATATTTTTTATGAAAATATCAAATTATCCCTATTATCACCTATTGCCACCCACCACCATTGCTCTCCACCAAGGATATTTTTAAAAATATACAAAATATTTTCGGGAATTCAATCTATCTACCAAACACCCTAAATAATATATGCCTAAAAAAGCCACTCCCAAAGATAATATTCCCGAAAATTCTAATTCAAAGAATGAAAATTCAAACCTCCTATTAAACACCTCAAAGAGTCATGGCTAATCCCCTTATTCGGCTAAGGTGCAAGGGAATCCCGAAATTCATGAATGACAAGAATAAATAAATAGTCATGAATAAATAAATATGGCATATTATTCTCACAAAAAGTTTAGATTTTTAATGGAAGTGCTACGGATAAGGAGGAAAGAATCTTAAATAGTCATGAACTATAATTTTTAAATATAGCTAAAGTAACAATAATGAAAGCGGTATCAAGCTCTTATGATTTTTAGATAAGAAGAGAAACTAAGAGAAAAGAAATTATAATGGAAAGAAAGAAAATAAAGGAAAAAATAAGTGTTTTCTTTTTATATGTTTAAATGAAGAGAAAATGAGAGTTGA
Source organism: Pterocarpus santalinus (assembly GCA_031439595.1). Taxonomy (NCBI): domain Eukaryota; kingdom Viridiplantae; phylum Streptophyta; class Magnoliopsida; order Fabales; family Fabaceae; genus Pterocarpus; species Pterocarpus santalinus. Next base: position 5,489,609 of record CM062527.1, read on the forward strand.
AGTAAAATAATATGCATATCTTACAATAATAAAGAATCAACATATTATTTTAACTTAATTTCTCAATACTTTTACAAATTAAATAAGTAAATATTTTTACAATGATATGAATGATAAATTTAACTTATAAATATTTAAACTATAAAATTTGTTATATTCTTTTTAAATAAAAGTAAATGTTATACAAATTTTAAAATTTTATTCATTCTTAAAACCATCTTTAGAGGCATAAATATCTTTTACTCTTTTTCTGCTATGCTTTTCAGTTTTACAGCATATGAGGAAAGGAAAAGTTGAGGGTGGGTTCCTCATAAATTTTCTTTCATCTCTTCAATTTCTGCCTGCAATCAAACGATAAAAAAATAGAGCATTCCTCTTATTTTCTCTCCCTCACTTTCATCCTCCCATTTTTAAGGATAGATTTAAAAGCAAAATGGTAACCATTAAATAATATAGAAAGAGAGATTTCTCATAGATCTTAGGAATCAAGCTTTTGCTTTGGAAGTGACTAAAGTGGTATCTAATTATCTAAATTTTGTTATATGCTCCTAACAAACTTCTAATAGCTCTTCTAATACTCAATAAAAAATATTAAATTAATTAAAAATAAATATATTTAATATCTTGTGAATATAAAAATATTTAATATTTCTCTTATTTAGTAATTTGGAGAACTATAATATATTAGAAAGGTATACGAGTAGGATTTAGCATTTGTGCTGATTAACTACAAACGAAAAACTTTGGCAGAGTTAATAAGCATATACGAAGAATAGTAATTACCAAAGTAATTGATGAATTGAATGACACTGGAGTCCGAAATGTTTAAAGAGTGGTGTTATATGCCAAAGTCTTTTGCACAGAAAGTGATGAACAACGATGGTATATTATGTATACTGCAAAATTGGCAGAAATCACATGATGGGATGAAAATCAACAACTAAAGCAGTATAACAGATTTTTTTGTACCAGAATCGCACGCACGCATGCGTTTTGTGCTCATCACATATCTCATTTTAAATATGTAAACGTGAAAACATTTTCACATTTACATGCCAAACACATAAAAAATTGAGAATTATGCTGAATTGCCTGGGGTTGGTCACCCTTAACCTCAATCAATTTATGAAGGACCAACATAGGCAGCTGATTCTCAAGCAAAAGCATATTACGCTGGATATATGGCTTGACATTGAGTTTCCCATGTTAGCTAAACACAGGATCGTTGTCAGCATAGTCACCCGGCACACAACCACTGGCTCCTATGATATCCAATACGAAGCAGCCATCAAGAATCATCAGCTTCAGGAACCCAGGCGTGTCATCAGCCCAAATTGGATCAAGTGGCTTGTAAGAGTCCTTCAAATCTTGCGCCACTTGTTCCATGCGTTCGAAGACCAATTCAATGTGCTTGTTGCACCTCTGGAGAAAATGGAGGAGAGCTCGGTGCTTGTGCTCTTCCATGGCCTTCAAATGATCCTTCCCGTCATGGTAAGGACCAAAAGACACTGCTTGGGGCTCGTAGGCATTCTTGTTAAGCTTGGCGACACGTGAGGACATCTCGTAAGTGAATGGCTTCATCCATTGCTCCCTCTCAGACATTGAATTTGAAGGACCATGATTGCTCTTGAGCTCGTTATTGATTTGCTCCATCCAGTTCTCATTTGTTCCATGTTTGTGCCTATTAGCTATGATAAAGGATCATTTCTCTTGAGTCATATATATATATATATATATATATATATATATATATGTGTGTGTGTGTGTGTGTGTGTGTGTGTGTGTGTGTTTTATGTCGAGTTAGGTCATTGAATTCTAATATCGCATTAGAGTTTCTATGATTAAGTGGTTTATAATTTAATATTCATTTGCCTCCATTCTTCTAAATACAAGTACTAAATTTTAGCATAAAGCAGAGTAGGTTCCTGCGTTATTCATATTTCAAACTCAAAGAGACTCTTGTATGATAGGACATATTAGAATATAAAATTATTAATATACTTTTATCTAATAACTTAAGCTGTAACGAGAGATTCTTTATCACAATCCTCATTTTTTCCCATTCTTCTAAATAAGTGTTAAATTTCGATACAAAATAAAGTGAGCTTATATATTGTTCATGCTTTAAGTTGAAAGAAGCTCTTGTATAAGGAGATGTGTTAATTATATGCAGCACGGATACTTCAAAATAGTCGCCGTATCCAATACATGTCATGTCGGATACTTCACAGACACTTTTAGGTACTTCTAGATATATTTTAAAAATTTTTGCTTTATTATTATTATTATTTTTTTGCCTTTTTACATTTTTCACAAATGAAAATTCTAAAATAATCAATAAAATAAGTGTAGTTTAACATGCTTACAAGAATTTATACTAACATTCAAATCATTATTCATCTATTTTGATTTAAGATTCACATTTTTATGTTAATATTTTACTAATTTTATTTGCCATACTATAGCTGCATTTAATTTTTAAACATTGTCATATCACCATATCCGTATCGCATCGCATTTATCTCTCGTATCTATACCTATGCTACATAGTGTGTTAGCATATAAAACCATTCATATCTATCCAACATTTTAAACATTTTGGAGAGATAGTTTATAATATTGTATCAAAACTTATCATGTGATTAATGTTGGGCTATTTATAAATGCCTAGTCTTACAAATTTGACTCACCAAATGTTGAGTCATAGTCATGAGAGGGATACGTTAAGTCCCAGATTAATTAGTGATATGGCTAAAATAATCTTTATAATAGTTTTGGCAACCTTGCTATATGAATTAGCTTTTGGGATTGAATTAAACTCACTCAATTATAATATGAATCTTATAGTAGTCTTATGAATATGGAAAGCTAAAATGCAATGCACTTCCTCGTCTTATTGGAATCTTCTTTTATTGTAATTATATCTTAAATTCCTTCCTTGCAAACTTCTTGGTAGTTTTCCATATTTACTTTTCTCCATAGCTTGAAAAGATTATCAAAGTCGATCACTAGGCACTCAAAACTCAAAACGGCTCTTATATGAAAGGACGTATTAAAATATAAAATCATTTATATATGCTCTTACTGAACATCTTAAACTTTTGGAGAGATAATTCATAATAAGATACCATTTTCGTCTATTATATAATATAAGTCACTCATAGATATCTAATTCTGCAAACTTCATGCTCTAGTTATCCACTATGTGCAGGAAGTGTATTAATTATGTCTCAAATAGCTTAAGAATATCTAATCCTACTAACTTTTGAGGTTGAGTTATATCAACTCAATTCTAATATGAATTGTATAGCAATCTTATGAACATGAAAAGCTAAAGTGCAATGTCCTTCCTTGTCTTATTGGAATCTTCTTTTTAATAAAGATAAACAACTTAATGTAAAGAAATTGTGATTTACATCTTAAATTCCTTCCTTGCAAACTTCTTCTTGGTAGTTTTCCAAATTTACTCTTCTATATAGGAAGAAAAGAATATCAAAGCCTGTCACCAGCCATTTAAAACTCAGTTTGCGGCTATTTGTTATACCACATTATAAATGAAAGTATTGAATGCATATTCAGACGAACACGAAACATGCAGGCGCTTAAATATTATCACTTGGTGTAACTTTCGAATGAGATGCTGTTGACTCTGTTGTCACGCGTGATGTAAAAAACAAAAGCCATCATCCTAGTTTTTGCATCCAAAAAAAAAAAAAAAATTGCAAAACCTTCGTTTTCTACGTATTCCCCAACTGTGCAAATCATTTGTACTTCTAGAAGTTCTTACAAAACATTGTGGTTTGGCCCCGAAAGGCTGCATCTCACTGACAGTAGATTCATGAGAGTTCAGTTTTCGAGGAATTGTGATCATTACGATCCTCAGTTGATGAAGTGTCATGAGAGCCGCGACTACAGATCTCATTCTAGGGCGTAGCAGTGGATTATCTCTTCTGCATGCTCTTCCAAACTGGGCAATCTACAGATCAAATAATCACCATACCTCAAGTTCTCTCAAATGAGAAAATCTTAAACTAAATCTCTACATCCTTAACTCAAAAGATTTCAAGAAACATAACTCTGCTCATGAGCTACATTGATTTGAAAAGATACAAAGAAAGAAAAGGTGAATTGTAAAGTTCTGTACATTTTCAATAAGCACATCACCACATATATGGGTATGTGCGAAAATTAGAGTATAAAAGCATGTTAGGAAAACATTATCTTGGAATATAATTTTATCCCCCCAAAGGTTATATCAAAAGCTACAGTCACTTTTATTTTTTTCTCTGAAAATAAAAATCTCCTTTGGGGTAGGCCTATAGGCAAGGTCAGAACTTACCACTACGAGGCTCAAAATCCCACGACTTAAGCGAATTCTAGAAGATTCACCAATTTAACACACTCAATTTAACTCATATTTGACTTAAGGGTCGGAGCATTTGCAAGTACATCCACCAACGTCTGATCAAAATTCGTAGCCGTGGAGAAGCCTGACACCGCTTTCTCACCATAACTCCCCTATCACGGTTCCATAGTTCCTGGTACACCTATATACATGTTTACTTGTGAACATTGTCTCACCCATATTGAAGGACTATTAATGCTCTTGAGCTTGTACTTGATTTGCACTACCCACTTTGTTTCTTCCATGTAAGTGTCTATTAGCTATGACAGGTTCATTTCTCTTGAGTAGTGACACATATACTAGAGTAAGGCAGCCTTTTGAATATTATTATAGTAATTTTATGAACTTGAAAAGGCTAAAGTACAATGTCCTTCCTTGTCTTATTGGAATCTTCTTTTTAATTAAAAATAATGAACTTGATGTAAAGAAACTGTGATTTATATCTTAATTAAATTCCTTCCTTCAATTTCTTCTTGGTAGTTTTCTGAATCTGCTCTTCTCTACAGGAAGAAAAGAATATCCAAACCTCTCACTAGCCACTTAAAACTTAATTTGCAGCAATTTGTACCATGGAATTAGAAATCGAAAAATTATCTTATTTAATGCATATCCAAACGAACACGAAACATGCATGCGACACTAGTAAAGAAACATTGTTTTGGTGACGAAGCAAAGGTGCTTAAGTGTGTGCTTGGATTAGAGTTTATAGAATTGATTTTGAGTAAATTTGATCTTGCATACTTAATTTTTATCAAAATTGAGTTAGCTCTAATATTATTTATATTTGAAAATATTCATCTAAAAGTGATTCTAATATGATAAATGTTGTTTGTATAGTGTTGCTAAAAATCAGTTTTACATATATAATTACCAAAAATGATATAAATTTATTTCATAGGTTAAATTAAAAACAAATTAATTTAAAAATTTTTAATTATAATGAAATTGACAAAGAAATAATTTCTTTTACAATTAATGTTTATTTAAACATTATAAAATAAAATCATTTCTAAAATATAAGTTTAATAATTTAAAAAAATTTATTGGACTTTTTTAAAAATATTTAAATAATATTATAATGATTTAATCTTGTTACACTACGATAAATAATTTTTTAAACAATCATCTAATTATGTATAGTTATATTATTAAAATAGTTTAATTCCTTTTATAATTACTTGAAAAGTCAAAAAAGAAAAAAAAATGATGGATTGATAGTGTATTTCTATCAATATGTTCCTAAATGGGATTTTACTCAACGTATTAGCAACAATTTATCACTTTCACGTTTCAAGCTCTAAAATCAAGTTTGAGTTTAAACTTGATTTTGGATCAAATCATCCAAACAATAATAGCACAACGTTCAAGACACTTCTTTTATCTTTAAACGTGATTTTGGTCTTAAGGAACGCATAATTCCTGTTGATTCCTTCGTCCTATAAGGTGTTTATGAGACCTAGTCCGATAACCTGTTTCGGCCTAAAGGTTATTGGGTCTGGTTCAGGTTTGTAATTTTGACTCGATGCATTTTTTTAGTCGAGTTCAGGCCATACTTTGGATTGGCCTGACCCGGGCCAAAGTCACATGATTTTTTAGAAATTATATTTTTTAAAAATATTAGTCATAAATTATGATATTTTTATACTCCAATTAATATGTTTTACATAACATAATATTATTTTTGTATTGAAATAATTTGCTTTGAAATATGTATCGTAAAATATCTCTTAAATTTTATTTGTAACTTCTAAAATTTCATAACTTTACTATGCATAATGTTCAAACTTGCGTATATTGTGTAAATATCGAGTTAGCCGGGTTATTTTTCGAGTTATTATTAGGTCGGGCCTGAATTCTAAAAAATAACCTAATAAAAAAATCAAGCAAATTTAGGTCTAGCTCAATCTTATCCAACCTGTCCCTTGAACACTCCTATCATTGCATATGAGGTAAAAATTAAAGAGGGCTAATTGCTTAAAAAAAAATATAGAATGTCATAAGTTTTGCTGGAAATTTTTGTTAATAGTAATATCACTTTATTTTATCTAATAGTTATCTTTATTTTTTTTATTAAAATTCTAACAATTCTTGCTAAAATTTTTTTTTAACATTGGAAAAATAATTTAAGCATAGGGAAAGACTATCTAACAAATTTCTAACGGAATTTCACTTTAATGTCTTCCAAATTATTTAAGATATTTAGTCAATAATAATTTTTTAAAAGCATGCATTAGTCGGGCTCTAAAATCATGCAATGTACAAAAGTCTAATGCTACATTTGGATATAAAGAGAAAATAAAATAAAATAAAAAATAAAAGAGAAAATAAAAAAATATTTTCTTTTATAATATTTGATAAAAATAAAAGTGATAGAAAAAAATATAATTAAATCTAAATGGCTTTTATGTTAATTATCTTTTATATAGAAAGACAAGATAATAGGGGTATGATAATAATTTTATAACACAACACAACTCTATCTAAAAATTCGTTTTTTGAACCACTCTATATCATAAAATACTCAATATCAAGAGAAAAAAATGTGAGTCGTACCATCATCATTCTTTCCATTTTTTTTTTCTCTCCGCTACTCTCCTCTTTTGTGCTAAAAATATCCATGGACACTCTTTTTTACTGGTCCAAATTTCATTTCCCCTCCATCTATTTTCACCTACCGCGATTGAAGAAAAGTCTTCTTCGTGGGGTCCATTATTTTTTTCTCTCCTACTGAATTTACTCTCATCATAAAAAAAAACTTTATTTTATATTTATTTTTATTTTTTTCTTTTCCTTTTCTATCAATTCAAACGGACGGTAAAGCACATAAAAAAAATTTTATATATAATTTTAATCATTATAAATATAGGTTATTTCAATTTTAAATTTTGTAACGTTTTTTATGTTTTCATCCCCCTTTTTCTCAGTACTGTATGTTTCGTCTCTAGGATGCTAAATGCTGATGCTTATTATAAGTTTTTAGAATATATATTTAATTCTTATAAATATTAAAAATTTTATTTTTGATTATTACGAATATTTAATAATCCTTTTTTTATTCTTATAAACGTCACCATTTATTGATATTGATTAACGATAGAGACAAAAAATTTAATATTAAAAAGAAGAGGGATTAGAATAAAAAAAAAATAATAAAGAGACTAAAATCATAATAACTTATATTTCTAAAGGTTAAAAATATATTTACTAGCTAGTCTCCAACTCCATCTGCACAAATCATTTGTACTTCTAGAAGTTGTTAAAAACATGTTGTGGTTTAGCCCTGAAAGCTTCATTTCACCGACAGTAGATTTATGAGAGTTCGATTTTCGCAGGAATTGTCATCACCACAATCCTCAGTCGATGATGAAAGTGTCATAAGAGCGACAACTACAGATCTCATACCAGGGCGTAGCAGTGGATTATCTCTTGTACATGCTCTCCCAAGTTGCGCAATCTGCAGATCAAACAATAACCATACCAGTTCTCTCAAATGCAAAAATCTTACACCAAGGCTCTAAATACTTAACTCACAAAAGATTGCTAGAAACATAAATAAAAAGGAAAACAGAAAGGCTTAATGTACATTTTCAAGGAACACATCACCACATATATTGGCATGTGCAAAAATTAGAAATAGATCTTCTCATAAAATTTTCCATGACCTTATTATAGGTTGAATTTTACTATTAATTAGACTTTCTTGTGGGTTTTATATTTGGCTCTATCTTCTTGATCAATGATAGAGATAAATACATCAGAAGGTCATGTAAAATTTTTACGATGATCCATTTTCATGAAAATTAGAGTCTAAAAGTATATTTGGAAAAAGATTATTCAACAATATAATTATTTTTTAAAACTATTTTAAAAATATTTTGATTACAAACTGTTGTCAATGTAAAATAAATTAATCCAAACTCATATTAAGTATGCAGAAAATTAATGTGATGAAACTTATTTTATTACTCGACACATATAAAATAGATAGCTACAAAATTGTGGAAAGAAGAAAAAGTGAAAGATATCATATGCTGGACCCCATCTTTTATCTGTGGGTGTCCCGATTTGCGCATGTCAAAATGGCACAACTTCTTATCTTATGGTGCATTTGTTTCAATTTTTCACCCAAAAAAAATGATTTTTTTATTAAAAATAGTTATTTTCATTAAAACAATTGATCTCAGTTTTTACCCAAGAACTAAAGAAGAAAAAATTTGTTTTTAGTTTTTGAATAGAAATTGAGATAAGTAGATTCTACAAGAGTGATTTTTTCTGTTAAAAAATTCTTTTTTGGTAAAAAATAAAGCTGAAATAAAAAAACCTATAATCAAATAATTAAAACTATAAAAATGTGAGGTAACATGCATGCAAATATGTATAGGTAGAGCTACTCATCCAAATATGTATAGGTAACATGCATGCAAATATGTACAGGTATAGCTTTCTGTTTTTAGGTGGGCTTAGAAAGTTTATAAGACAATCTGAAAGAGTAAATATAACAGTGAAACTATTTTCACAGAGAAGTGCTTCTACCTTGAGAACTGACTCAATTGGATAGTTTTCTCCAAGCCTAGGATCCACCAGTTTGCGAAGACCTTCTAAAGGATTACTCTGATTAAGTGCTTCCTCAAACTGCAGAACAAGTCAAGGGCAACTTCGTTTAAGGTTTGAGTGAATGCATTCTGTGTTGGCTGGCTCTGAAGAATTCATTTGCGAATTTAAAGTGCTTTGTTTGTAAATAAGGTTCAGATAATGAGTATCCACTATCTAGACTCACCAAAGCGACAAGGCCCTTTGACGCAGCAACGGTTTCACCTGTTTTCAGAACAGCATTCTTTGCAGAAATAAGTTCATAAAGAACAACTCCAAAAGCATATACATCTATTTTTGGAGAAACATCACCATATTGTGCATATCTGCGGAAAATGTAGGGAATCAATGAACCAAGTCCTGTGTATACAAATCAAAGCTGAAAGGCATGTTTCCTAAAACTAAGAAGTTGAAAACAATGTTGTTAATTATCCCCGGAGACACTATTGTAATATCCTTGCAAAGATAACAAGACATTGATCCCAAAAGCCAAATTTAGTGTGAGGGTTAGTTCAGTATAATTTAATGCAATTATGCAACAAAACAAATCATACTCTGGTGGCATGTATCCAAATGTTCCCACAAGGCGAGTGTGAAGTGTGGAGCTTCCAACTTCCATAAGCTTGGTTAGGCCAAAATCTGCAACCTGAATTTAAAACCTTAGATAGCTTAATTAGTCTCAAAGAAGAAATGCAAAATCAGGATTTAGGATGAGGGTCATGAAGATAGGCAACGATGAATGCAACCTTTGCGCGGAAATTTTTGTCTATTAATATGTTTGCAGATTTTACATCACGGTGGATATACACAGGCACGGTATGCTCGTGAATATATTCAAGGCCTCTTGCTGAGTCCAGAGCAATTTGCACCCTGGTAGACCATGGTAAAGGGTCTCTCCCTGGAATCATGTTACCATCATTGTTACCTGTATGACATTAGTGTACTATCACATGAAAATATCATCACTGTTGCTGATCTCACCTGTTCCATGCAAATATTGGCCTAAGCTTCCATTGTCAATATATTCGTATACAAGGAAAAGAGATCCCTCAACGCAATATCCAATCAACCGGACCTATATTGTTCATAAAAGATAGGTACAAGCAGAAAATGATTTAGAACTTATATCGAATTGTTCATGCAAAAAAATAAGATTAAAATCTGAAATTAAGATCCCATTTCCAGTACTCCAAAGGGGGATCAAAAGTTTCTTCTCTAGGTTCTAGAACTCTTGTTTTAGTGGAGATGAGATGTCGTGGAGTGTGTTTTATATATTGATGAACAAAGCTACCAGGATTTTTAATAGAAATCATGGGTAGTTGTTAGATGAATTGAAGTGGTATAATCCACTTATTTGTTCAAGAATTGGTAGCACGTCACATGCTACTAAATTCGGGCAAATTTTATGGCTCCCTAGCATTTTATGATACTTATTAACTTTCTAGGAAAGCAAATAGAAAACAAGTTACAGGTTATGTTTTTCAAGTATTTTCACTTAAGTAATGCTTATCTCATGTTGATTTGACAGGATTATTATGTGGATCTGAAGAAGTAATTTTGCTGAATATTTATAGGCTGCTATGTTCATAATATCACGCAGAATATCTGTTTTGTCTGTTGGTTCTTCATTCTTTGAACCGTACAGAAAAAATGATTAATTATCCTTTCCAGATTTATACATGATTTAGGTTGTTTGAAGGATGTGTTACCAGATTCAAGTGATGAACGTGTGTTAAGACCTTCAACTCTGAAAGAAACTCTGTTGACGCTTGTACATCCATCTTCTTAATTGCTGCTTTCTGCATGGAATAAATTATTTAAGAGGAAAGCAGAATAGAGTGCAAAAAGTAAATCATTAACATGAAGTGGCTATAGACTGCAGAAAATTGCCTATCGTCCCTTAAGAAGATTATCATTTATTAAATATGTAATCAATGCTACATATTTTCTTCAGCACAATGAAAATACTTATTGGCCTATAGCTAAGAAAATCAAGAGATATAATGCATTTTCTCTATAATCGTTGATCCCTTATGTAATGAATGGATGAATGTTGACTAATAATGAAACTTCTCAATCATTTCTTCTTATCCTGCTTTGTTGCTGATCTTTACTATGCTAATATAGTCCAACACAACAACCAGGCATCAATCCTTCATGTCCCTTTTTTGTCAGTCCTTGATAATCAACACAAAATTAATTAAATAGCACGTTAACATTCAGCGAAATTAAATTCTCAAAAGTCATGTCGAGAGTCCAGATATGCGAACTGCAAAGTGACCCTCTTCTTGACTCCAATGATATATTAAACATATTCCCAGAAGCACGTTCCCTAACATCGTCAGTTTCTCAATTGTGATACAATTGTAGTAAAGTTTTATAATTTTCAGCTTCACTACATAACAGTTACATTTCTTTCGTTTGTTTCATTTATCTTCCATACAATGAACATAAAGCCTTACAATTTAAACATATCAACCCCATTCTTAAGTAAGAAATCAATCTAACCGGAAAGCAGTATATGTCATTAATAATATCACATGGGAAAAAGAAAAAAAAACATCTATGCTCCAATGTCATATTCCTTTTTCCTTTTTTATTTTGCTGATTATGTAAGAGGACTGAAGATACATGTGACTTCTTACTTGGCCTCTCAATTCTGCAAAATAGACAGCTCCAAATCCACCTTGGCCAATTTTATTATCCAAGCTGAAGTTATTTGTAGCCTTGGCTAGTTCTTGATAAGAGAGCTCCAGTGATTTTGCCACCATAATGGCTGGAAGGCCAGCAGCACTAGCAGCAGTGGATCCTGAGGTTTCATATTCAGCACTGCTAGAGGCTTTACCCAGAGGAGGAAGAAAAATCAGCAGTGTTATCATGCCCATCAAGCTATTGCATTGCAAATTTTAGGAGTGTGCCAGAGTGGAACTAACTTAATCATTTGTTTCATAGTACACAGTGGGACCAAAATTATTTTGGTTAGAACTTCAATTTATAAGTCGACATTATTGGATCAGTAAACATAAGTACTAATGGTGCAAGTAGTCTTTGAAAAAGGCATATTGTAAACAGCATATAAACTTTATTTTTAGCAATGATACAAGAAAAAACAGTTAGAATTTTACACAATACAAGAATAATTGTTAAATAGAATAAATTAGCGAAGATTATTTATTCGAATTAACAATAATCGGACGGAAAAATTTTGACAAAATTTTAATTTTCTATTTTTCTCCTTTTTTAGAATTCATTTTCCCCCTTTGTTTTCCATTAAGAAGGGATAAGAGGAGGTAGTGATAAAAATAGGGATAAATTTTTTACATTTGAAATCAGGTAATGGTAGCTTGGCCTAAAATTGGATCAGGAGGTACTAAGTTCATGCAGGTTCAACCAGAGGTAAAATTAGTAGCAATGACTAATGAGACTTATTTAACTAGAGGTAAAGAGGGATAGAAAGTACAAGAATATAGCTCGAAATAATCCAAATACCATCTTGAGTTGAAAGTTCTGTAGAGTCTTCTGTCGGCAATTTAACTTTCTCTGCCTCCTTCTTCCGGAAATATCTGACATATGCACAAATTACTAATAGCAGAAGCACGCATGTTCCTGCTATAGATACTCCAACAGCAACACCCTTAGCTAGACCTGCTTATATAGAAGCAATTTAAGCTCAGTGGCACTGATGTTCATTTTACATTGTCACGTTCATGTCAACAACAAGCTCATCGCCAACTCTCTTTGAAATTTAGAGGGCCAAACCTGTTCTGCAAGAGGGAAAAGAAAATGAAAGTTTAAAAGATAGAACCAAACATGAAGCAAGCAATATTCAGTGCTATGTGCATTCAGCAGGCATGGTAAAGCAGTATGAGTTACCCACCTAGGGTACAGGGGAACATATACTCCATGTTGATCTGGAAATTTCAAGAAGAATAAAAGTTAGGGAAATGCATACAAATTTAGGTCAAATATTTTGAAGAAAATTAAATGAGTAATGAGTAATTTGTACAAATATATTTTATTGTGAGTTGCCATTAATTGATTATTTGAGATTTATATAAAAACATGTTTATGATCTATTAATATGGAAGAAGAAATAGATCAAGGGTGATCTATTATTTTGGGTCTCTCATTCCTTGTTAGGCTAATCTTTCATGTGACTATTAGTGTCAGGTTAAATCGTTAGTAATATGTAAATGAGAGGGTTTGCTAGAATTGACATCAAGGATGACTATATAATCAGGATAGGTCTCCTCTCCATTCCTATTTGTGACTCATTGAGAGCCAATTACGACTTGGAGTTTGGAGAAGACCTAATCTTCAAAGAGTTATTCAACATAACCATGGCCAACTCAGATCTGCCATACTCTTCTAAATTCTAATATATATGTGGTGTTCTACTGCCATATGCAGTGTTGGATCAAGCACTAATCAATAGACCAAAAGCTATAGTTATAGCTATTGGCAATTGTACAATTTTATTTCCTTAAAATTTCTTAGAACTGCATCAAATATAAAGGGTGGTACTTAGTGCAGGCTCCATAGACTGGCATGTTAAGCTTATGAAGTCTTTAGAGTGGTGTTGGCCAAATAAAGCAAAGATATAGAATCTCACTTATAATTATACATAATTTACCCTTCACTATATTTCAAGACCCTTTTGCTGATACATAATTATATACCAAGTACTTCGAAGTATCACAGCACATAAAGATGATGGGAAAACCAGTGCATACCTCTTCCTGGAATGAAGACTATCCCTGTGCCTTGGCTGAAGCTAACACCCGGATTGTAACTCTGCAATAACTCTGCATCAAGATTAGTCTCGTTTGCAATTTTCAGCAAAGTGTCACCTGGCCTCAGAGGATATGTAATAAACAACCCATAATCTTTTGAAACCTGGCTGTTCCCACAAGAACAATTGACCGTGACATTAACCTTGGCATTAACAGGTATATCATATGGGTCATAGCTATTGAACCTATGTAAAAGTTCAAGTGTGGTAAGATCTGCATATCTCATCTTGGCAATGACATCATAGGTGTCTCCTGCAACAGCTGAGTACTCAAACACATGCCCCAGAAACTCACCACCAATGCAATCACAAGGGAATGGAACAATGATTCTCATAAGGGATAATGCTAGTCCATGGAATACTTTGTTCTTATTGTAGCTGGCAATAACATCAGAATTGGACAAAACATTTGATTGCATGAAGTACGTAATATTTCCCAGCCGAACGTTAGGGTACACAAAGTAGGAAGCTAAGGCTAAATCACAACCCTTCATACACTTGGATTCCACATAAATGAAACAAACACACTCCAACAACAGAAAGAACAACAGCAAACCACTCTTTAGCTTCATTTTGTCAGGGAGAGCAAATAAGAGAGGAACCGGAAGTAAAAAAAAAATTAAAAAAAAAAGAAAAGAAAAAGTGGTAAATAAAAGAAACCCAAATTAGGGAACTGGATTTCTAGCTAGGATGATTCTTTATCTGCACCTAGACATCACATGTTGATCAGTGTTAATCATGTTCATTTCTTATTCTTTTGGGGAAAAAAAAAATAATGTTACACTTATTCTAGAGTAATAGAATGTAGAATTTTATGTGGAAAGTGACTCAAAACATAATATTGGTGCAATACTGGCTCTTAGGTGAATGCAAACGTATGCTATAAATTCATAATTGGAGCTTGTGGTTGACTTTCATGTCCTTTATTGAGGCCATGTTTGGTGTACTTGAATAAAATATGAATTTAATTTTGATGTATTGTTAAGGGTAAAATTTTTTTATATAAATATTTAATTATATATTTTTATATTAATAAATATATTTGATTTAATCATTCATTACCTTAAAAATCTTATTATTAGAAGCATATAATTGAATAATAATATAAAACTATTTTATACTGTATCAACATTAATCTCGTAATTAAATTTTTATGACATGTAAGGGATGCCAAATGAGGAGGGAATCTTTGTTGATTGTGAATGTCGGCTTTGTTAAATCCTTTGCATCCAAAATGCCATTCTTGTGTCAGGCAGTATGCAACTTCTACGCGTTGTGTCCTTTCATGGATCTAACAAACCCTACTTTTTGAGGCACGCCTGCGCTAGTAGTCTAGTGGTACTAAATTTCATTGACTTCACTCTCATTATTAAAATTTTTTTTTAAAAAAAAAAAACTATGATAGTGGGATGCCATTTCAGTTTAATTCATTATTGAATTTGGATTATTTTATATAACATAACGAGTTTAATTCAGTAAGCATGCTTGGAAGATGGTATTAAATTTAAAACCTTATATTGAAAAGTGTAGCAAAATAAAATCCATAATTTTTTCTCCATCATCTTGACATAAAGATATTTTAGTAATCTAATAGGCAGAAACTTAAGAAATAATCAATAGCAAGTAAATCCGTGTTGATCAAGTCTTTTGGTGAAGCATAGAGGTTAGCTGGGGGAGATGGCAACATCTTTGTCAATTGGAAAATATATCGAGGTTCATGTAAAGACCTATCCATTCACTGTGGCAATGTTGATTAGCCGATCATGGCATTGTTAAATAAAATGTATAAGTACTATCTTATATGTCCAATTGTTACTTCTGGGTGATCAAGGTTGAATTGTTTCTTTAATTAAGAATTGGCAATGCCTAATAAGAATTACTCTTCATTTCATAATAATTACTCCTATGCTAATATAACTTTGGAAGGCACTGATTGTGATTGCCACGATCTAATTCCACTTTCCGAATAACATTAGAAAACCTTGTAATGGTCAATTTAATGGTACACCTTGTCAAGTAACATTGACGAAGACTTTTTCTCCCTGTGGCGAATGGTGATACATGCCCAAGAATCCTTGTGAAGATTCTAGTCTGAAAAAAAACAAAGATTTGCCACAATATACGACCACCTGTATGGCGTATACAAGTTACGAAGGGAAAACCTGAAGTATATCTCTAAACAAGGGATGGTCATAGGAAAATCCTCAACTGTTTCAGCAGAACCTCTAAACCTCGTATCAAGGTAATTGTCAAAAAGAACCATGCTCTTCCTAACAAATGCATGACTTAAACGACTCTAAGTTGTTTTCTCCATAAAGAATAATACTTCGCAAAATAATTGGAAGAAGACTAGAAAGAGTCAGTTGTACCCTATCCAATATGAAGAAGAGTTCTTAACAAATGAGAAATAACCTCCAAGACCTTTCAAGAGCAAACTAGAGAAAATATCATAGACCATAGACCATAGAGCAAGAACATTTAGAGATTCTAGATAGCAAAATCCAAAATCTACTAATCTGATCATGAAATTTTGTTAATAATAATAATAAAAAAGAAAAAGTCAGTTTAATTGTGGACTTTTGACAAGTGGCAGCAAGGTATTGTAACATTGATTGTTCAACAAGATCATGCTAAATGACTTGCTAATTGATAGACATGTGAGAAATGTAGCACTTTGAGTGTCTTCCCAAATTAGTCTAGCAACAAAAGAATTAAAATGTTAAATTTCTATGCTGTAGTCTTACTCCTATCGTCCAGACATTAGATTTACAAGAGCCGGATTTTCATAGAAGGAAGCAATGTCCCAATCCTCAGTATTTGAAGTGAGTGTCATAAGGCCAACCACAACAGATATCATTTTTGGACGCCGTTGTGGATCTCCCTCGGTGCACGCGTTGGCAAGTTGTGCCATCTGGAAGCAGAAAAATATCACAAAGTATTGGTAATCGTGACTTAATTTCTGGAAAGGCAAAATGCATTCTATACCAGAACTTAATTGCTTAAGTGATAGCTTCTTGCAGCCAATTTAACTCCTCTTTTATGTTGCTTTAACTTTTGAAAAGATACCCAATCAATTTGAAAGGTAAAGGTTTCTCAAACAAGCTAGTTATTCTAGATAAAAACTTAGATGCTCTTAAAGAGAAATTCTTAAGTGCTCTTAGAACAAAAGAAATCTCTTATTCTGATCCATTAACTGTTTATCATATCAATGGATATACAACAGATAGAGAATAAAGAATGAACCAGAGTAAGAGATTTTTTTTATTTCAAAAGTACTTTACTCTTACATAAAAGAGAGGGGATATAAAATCATAAATCATGAATAATTTAATCTGTTGAATAGAGACATATAAATAGTTTTGTACCATTATAGTTGAGAAGTAAATTATACTGCACAATTTTTTTTTCCTTTGTTCAATAAGTATATAAGAATAAGTCATTATCTCTTACTATAAAAGGAGAGTACTTGCCTAACCCAATTTTTCCCGCCCATTATCATGGCAAAGTGATCATGAATTGTTTTGTTTTTATTCCATTTTGCAATTTTTTTTTGTTTTGTGTTTCTTTTCCCAATAAAGGGTAGAAGGGTCAAAATGAAAAATACATGAGCTCCCAATTTCTTATTTTGCCCTACGATTATAGCCTCATAAGTAATATGTTTGAGTACTTCTCTCTTCTAATCTAATCTAATTAATGAAATTTGATGTGCGATGGCTTTCTAGCACTCACTTTGTTAAACCATTATCAAATTGATTTTCAACACTTATTATCTAATGCCTATTCTCCAGTGCCCACTTTGTTAAACCATTCGCATTTAAGATAATTTCTTTTAGTGTAGCTTCTTCTGGTAGGACCTTTCCTCCACCACTGCTTCACTCATATTCTCTTACATTTGTGTTGCTTTACATACGAATATAGTGTTGCCTTATATTTACCATTTTTTTTCATTGTTCTACTCTTATATTTATGTTCTTTTCTTGATTTTGCTAGCTTATCAAAGTTATTTGATTTATCAGAGTTGGAAGTTTGGATTTTGGTAAGAGAATGGTATTTGACATTAATTCTAAGTAGTGTTCTATTTTTTATTCCTTTACTATATTCATATGACGTTTGAAGCAATGTTCTTCTTTGTTACTACTTATTATTACTATTATTTTAAAAAGAGTATTCTTTGTGTTATAGTTATGTTCATTTAGATATTTTTTAAACACAGCAAATCTTTTCTCTTTCATTATATTATTTTTTTGGTGTGCTTTTCTTGGTGCTATTGTAGTCTTTATTTTGGTATTTTTGAATATACCAAGTCTTCTTTTTTTATCCTTTCTTTTGTATATTCTTGCTACATTCCATAATGAAGTATTCTTATAAGTCTTCATTTATGTTGTTTTCTTAGTTTTGCTCTCTAGCTTATAGAGTTCTTTGACTTATTAGAGTTGGAAGTTTGGATTTCAGTAAGAGAATGGTGTTTGACATTAGTTCTAAGTAGTGTTCTGTTTTTCATTTTTTTGCTATATTTGTATGACATTCAAAGCAGTGTTATTCTTTGTTACTCTTTACTATTACTATTATATCAAAAAGAGTGTTCTTTGTGTTATAATCATGTTCATTTAGATGTTTTTTAAACGCATTAAGTCTTTTCTCTTTCATTATTTTTTTGGAATGCTTTTCTTGGTGCTATAGCCGCCTTCAATTTGGTATTTTTTAATATACCAAGTCTTCTTTTTTTGTTCCTTCTTTTGTATGTTCCTACTATATTCCATGGTGAAGTATTCTTATAAGTTCGCTCTTTTTTTTTTTTTTTTTTCCTTTCTTTGGTGTGTTGCTGTTTATTATCTATTATGTTCTTTTAATTTTTGTCTCCCTATTGTTTTTGTGAATATTGTTTTTGGTTTATTGTGTATGGTTGTTTTATTTTGATGTTGTTCAAATATTTGGTGGTCGAAAATTGAGTGGACTTCTTTGAAAAGAATCAAATAGCTTAGTTATGTTAGATAAGGAAACAAATGAGTGTGTTGAACTATGTAGATGGAGACTAATCTTGTATATATTGCTTTTTTTTCTTTATGAGTGTTTTGTCAAGTTTAATCTCATGCAAAATTTAAGTTTTATCGTTGCAAGATTGCGCTTTTGCATATTTTTTGGATTTTTAAATATGTATTTTAATGTTTCTAGATTTTTTTATTATTAGATATAATTATTACTTAATTTTATATGCTCAAATATATTTGTTATAGTGTAAATAAACATGAAAAATACATATCAAAATCGTTCCGTGCGATGCACGGGTAAAAAATACTAGCTCCAAAAAGAAAAAAGCATTACAATAATGTGCTCTAGTTCTCAATGCAAACGGCGATTATATATCCATATAAAGTCAAACGTAACCACCAAGCAAACTAGTAGACACATAGAATCAAAATGAAGATAGAGAGAAAACAAGAAAAGCCATGAAGATTGGTGATCATTAGGGATGCTAATATAGAAAGAGGATACATGCATCACACAAGAGTATAAGTAGGAGTAGCAGTAATTGAAAAGGCACGAAGAGAGAATATCCAGAAGTTGTTGTTGGAGTCCCTTCTGGCTCGAAGAAGAGGAGCTTACCATAGATTTGCATCATACAACATTACCATTCTCATTTCCTGTCTCATATCTATTCTACATTTTCAGTTTCACAAACCTGCACGCTACATCATTACAATGATAGAGCAAGGATGACAGAATATCAGTTAGGATTTAGATGCTTAGTTTGTTATAGGAATACCAATTTTATACATACATTCATATGTTAATCCAATATTTGAGTAGTTCTAACAGATGCAGAAGCAGCCTAGGAACCAACGCCATCTTTAAAATGTTGATCATAATAACTAACTACAGAACACCAAGTCTGAATCATAGTAAGAACAAAGAGGAGGATTGCGGCAACGACGGACGTAGCAACCCAAGGGTTCCTGCAGTAAGTGTGCCTGAGACTGGCGCGCCACCTGCGACACGACATCTTGCAGTACTTGCTCAACTCAGCAGTAATCTGCGCCAAATGGGACTCTCGTTGTTGGTCCGGTGTGATGTCCTTGGCAAGCGAGTTGAACAGCTTGGCGATATCGTTGTGACACCCAAGGGCCTTGATTAGGATCCCTCTCCTGTGAAGCAGCGCAACGTCTTTCTCATCGTCGATGAGGGTGTTCATGAAATACACGTACGAGGTCACCTAATAGGAATAAGGATAGTGTTATTTTCAAATTGGGGAGGGAGGCGTATACACTAAGTAATGGAAAATTCTTAAAACACTCTGCAGAGTAAATACTTTTTCTTACTCTGCATCAATCTTAGTCACACAATAGTTAAAAATAAGAAAGAAAAAATATAATAAAAGATTAAATCTGTGATTATAATTTATATACATGCATGGAGTAAGAATTTCTTTCTCCATAGGAGGGTAGAACTTCTCATTAGAAATAAAAATATAGTACTCACCATCAACTTTTCTCCTACATTTTCTCTTTCCAAAGCTCTGCCTCTCTTATCTTCCTAGGTCGAGGTGTCCATCCATTTTTAAATGTATAAATACATTTTCTCTAGAAATAAAGAGGTAAAATGCGATATATCCAAATTAAAAAAAGATAAAATATGCGAAAGATTTCATTGGTTGATTTCTTTTCTTATTATTTTTTTACATTAGCAACTTGCACTTTTTTTTTCCTCATCATTTTTGTTTTTATCTCTTTCATTTAATAAAAATATTATTTATACTCAACTTTAAAACTCATTTTAAGAGACATGCACACTAAAAAAATTTTTAAACATTGATTAAGAATGAGTCTTATTTTTTCCAATCAATAATTAAAAGATATCGTAATCTGTCCTTAAAACGAATCTTAAAATACATTATAAATAACACTATTTTTTATTTAATACATCAAAAAATGTTCGTACTCAATTTGCCTCAAAATGTTTTGCACCAATAAGCACGGCTCAAAAAATAATAATAAAGAGGTTTTATAAAATGATTAAGAGTTTGTTTAGATGATTTTTCCTTAAAAAAATTATGTTATATTTTTTAAAAAAAGTCTTTTATAAAATTTATTTTATATTTAAATGAAACGTTAATAAAATTATATTTTATTTTTAAACCATTTTTTATGTTATGAAAAAATTTTATTTTAGAAGATTAAAATCATAACTTCGTGAAAAAAATTAATTTCTTTATTCTTTAGTCATTTTACATTTTATTAAAATTCACTTAAATAAGTTAAAACACTGCTACAATTTGATGGAAATGTGACTGATGTTTTCGGTTGCAAAAAAAAGGCTTTTGCGACCGATTTAAATAAAATGGGAACAAATTCACACTAAAAAAATCGGTTGCAAATTCTTAATTTTGCGACCAATTTTGTAAATGGAAGCAAAAAAAATTTTTTGAAAAAATGTGGTCGCAAAATCGGTTGCAAAACTAAATTTTGCAACCGATGTGTAAGGTCAATGACAGAAAAGTAATTAGTTAGTTAGATCACAAAATTGGTCACAAAATTAAGAATTTGTGACCGATATTGTGACTATTTTATAAGTATGTATTAATTGAGTTTGAACACAAAATTGGTAACAAAATCGATCACAAAACTTTGAATTTGCGACCGATTCCTAGGTACATTAATAATGGAGTTAAATCAGTTGCAAATCCAAAGATTTTACAACCGATTTTGCAATGTAGAGAAATCATGTGTGAAAACAAAATCAGCCGTAAAATCAGTCACAAATTTCAAGTTTTGTGACTGATTTTTCAATGTAGAGGAATTATGTATGAAAGCAAAATTAGTTGCAAATTTCAAGTTTTGTGACCGATTTTTCAAAGTAGAGGAGTTATGGGTAAAGGAAAAAGCTTGGAATTTGCAACCAATTTTACAACGTACACAAAAGGATATAAGACTAAATTGGTTGCTAAATTGATCGCA
Source organism: Pterocarpus santalinus (assembly GCA_031439595.1). Taxonomy (NCBI): domain Eukaryota; kingdom Viridiplantae; phylum Streptophyta; class Magnoliopsida; order Fabales; family Fabaceae; genus Pterocarpus; species Pterocarpus santalinus. The sequence goes on from CM062527.1 coordinate 5,511,348, forward strand.
AATTCAAAATTCAAATTTTAGTTATTTGAAACCGATTTTGCAACTGAAAAATCGGCCGCAAATTCCAACATCTTTAAAATTCAAAATCCCCAAATCAGAATCATTCTCTCATTTTTTGCCTTTCTTCTTCCTTCTTCTTCCCTAACCTCTCCCCTTTCCCCACCTCTCTCTACCATCTCCACCACTCCACTCTCGCCGCCGCTGCCGCTGTCCACCTGCGCCACCGCCGCTCTTCCATCCTTTCCTTAGTTCCTCTTTTTTTTGTTATTTTCACATCTTTGTTTTAGAAAATAATGGTAGTTTTGGCATTATCAATTGATTATATTGGTTGGTTGAGGTTGTGAAATTGATTTTTGATGTTATTGGTTAAGTTTGAGTTTATGTTATTATTCTTTTTTTTTCCCCTTAAATTTTCAGATATATTTTTTTAAAAATAATGGTAGTTTTGGTGTTCGTTGATTATATTGGTTGGTTGAGGTTATGAAATTGATTTTTTGATATTATTGGTTGAGTTTGAGTTTATATTGTTGTTCCTTTTTTTTTCCTTAAATTTTTAGATTTGTTTTTTTTTTTTAAATAATGGTAGTTTTGGTGTTATTGGTTGATTATATTAGTTGGTTGAGTATGTGAAATTGATTTTTTGATGTTATTGGTTGAGTTTGAGTTTATATTATTGTTCTTTTTTTTCCCTTAAATTTTTGGATCTATTTTTTTTTGTAATATTGGTAGTTTGGTGTTTTTGGTTGATTATATTGATTATGTTGTTGGTAGTTTGATTATATTGATGTAAAGTTAATTTATACTAAATAAATGTAAAATTAATTATTATTAAATATCTGCTTAATTTGTTAAAAATTAAATGGATAGACTTGAAGATAATATAGAGATCGTGGAAAATTCAATTGAGCAAGTTAAAAACTCAATTGATTTAGTGGAAGATTCAACAGTTGAAGACTCTATAGATAAAATTGAAGACTCTATAGAAATAGTTGAAGACTCAATAAAGAAGGTTGAAGATATAACAGAAGTTGATAATAAATCAATAAAAGTTGAAGACTCTATCGAAAGAATTGAAGAACTATGGAAACAAGAACTAGTTAGAAGTATGCTAAAAATTTATCTTTCAAAGTTTTATTGAGAAGAACCTTATTGTTTGGTCTACAACGTATGTTGTTGTTATAGTTTTATATTATGATAGTTTATGTATATTATGTTTAGGATATATGTAGTTGACAGTAATGTGTATGTTGGATAACTTATATTTCTTATTATCTGTGGTTTAGATTATATATTAGTTACTTAAGTCTTTATTTGTACGTTCTAAAATTTAGGTATTAACTCTTAGTTATATATAATGTTGACTGATTTTGTTTATGGACTATTGGATGATATTTTCTGGGCTATTGTAAAATTCAGGTATATCAAATTTGGATTTGATAAGATTCTGATTTTTTATTTTTTTTCTATTTTAAAATTTACGACCGATTTTGTGATCGTAAACATATGGCAATGTGAATTACATTTTGCAACCAAAAAATTGGTCGCAAATTCTGAATTTATCAACTGAAAATTGGTCTCAAAATTCGGAATTTACGATCGAAAAATCAATCACAAAAAAGTCAATAAGTGACCAAATTAGGCATGTCACAAAATCGGTCGCAAAAATTTGCCACTGAAAATTTCGGTTGCAAATATATTTGCAATCTACCTAAATGCAACAGACAAAATCAGTCGCAAAATCGGTCACAAACGCTCTTTGCGACCGATTTGTCTCATTTTGCGACCAAAAAATCAATTGCAATTAGACAATTTTCTAATAGTGAAAAGCATAAAAATACTTATCTTATTAAAAATGATTTTTTCCAATTAAAATAACGCATCTAAACAAGCTTAATTAGAAAGTTTGGTTAAATGAGCTGTATTTATCGATTGTTATATGTTAGTTAACAAGTCTATATTTAAATAGTAGAATAACAATTTTATATTACCATACTTGAAAGATAATAGAGAAATTAGATTCAAGGTGCTGTCTATAATGCACCATGTTAATCATAGTGCATCAAGCACCTTGGAGTTGTCCTACTTCTAAACCGATAGACTAACCGTACACTCACCACATGTGATGCATAATAGCCGCCCCACTGTCATCATCTTCTTCTTCCTTCTTCTTTTCTTTTTTCTTTTTGCTTTTTTCTTCTTTTTCTCTTTTCTCCAACATCAGTGCCACTACCAACCCCATGTCATCGCTGACACACCCTCTGGTGACTTGCTCCTCTGGTCACCACCTCCACCTTGCAGGAGCACACACGACACATCTTCGTCAAATCACCCTCCACTTGTTGCCATTGGAACCACCAACAGGTGCAAGAATAACACGGTGGCCACGATGCTAATGGCGACCTTCTCACTTTGAGGCACCATTGCTTTGTTTTTCAGTTTTGCTCTGCTCACCACACACAACACATAACAGATAACAATGGGTGCCTGATTGGGTTGGTGAGTTATGGTTGTGGGTTTATTTTAGTGATCATTGCTCGACTCTTTCTTTGGATGAGAGAGACAAAGAAAGTATGAGACGATGGTGGAGTCACCAGTAGGGTACTGGGCCGGGCACTGGTGGCGATGGTGAGAAATGAGAACAAGCCGCAAAGTAGGAGGAAAGGTGTATTGCGGCCGCCGCAAGTGGTCCTTGCCCACTGTCGCCCTGGTTGGCGCTACAGAACTAGAAATGGAAGAAGGGGTGGGGTGTTTATAGTGTTTTTCTGTTGTGTGGTGTATGCATGCTCGAACTAAATATGGCACTGCCACCTCATTGGTACATAATGCACTATATATAATGAGGAACATAGCAAAAAGCACCTAGATTCAAAAAGGGACAAAGATCTTCTTGTGTAACATTTTCATGTGACTTAACTACATAGAAATTTTCACAACTAATTCAAAAAGTAGAGCCAACACTTGATAGGATAAGATTAATAGTAAAAAAGAAAAAACAAAAAAGAAGCCATGTTAAGTCAATCAGTATTCAATTATCATAGTTTAAATAAGTGGTGATTTTAGTTACAGCTTTGCTATATAGTACAAAAGCTATGCGGCACGGAATGTGCAAAATGACGTGGATGGAAATCAAGCAAAGCAAAAATTTAATGTGGGCCTGCAATACATGGTCGCAGTGGTATATGAAATGCAGGTTAACTTACATGTTCGTGTGCCGTTCGTTGTCCAAACTATTGTACGCACTATATAACAAAGCTGTATGGTTATTTAGATATTTAACTCGTTACGTAGAATTAACTTCTCCCACGATAAGATTTCACACATGACATGGTCGGGAGCTGTATCATTACCTCGTTGCTTGCTCCGACGTGGAGGCGCTCGAAGGCGATGATGTTGAGTAACTTGGACTCGGTGGTGTCGTCTACTACCATGAGGGGGAGCTTGAGGATGCCGCGTGCGTTGTTGAAGGTTATGTCCCGAAGGCTCTCAGTCTTGGATTTCTGGAAACAGATTCCGGCTTCGTGGAGTTCCGTAGCGGACCGGATGATCTCGTCTGCGGCGCTGTGCTTTAGTTCTTTTTTTCCAAAGAACCTGCCAAAGCAGCCTGAGTGCTTTGGTTCTTTTTTCGGTTCCTTTTTTTCAAAGAAGCAGCCAAAGCAGCCTGAGTGCTTTGGTTCCTTCTTTTCAAAGAACCCGCCAAAGCAGTCTGAGTTGCAGATGCATGGGTGGGAGGGTACTTCCCGGCTGAGGTTCTTTCTGTATAAGTCCAACACGTGCACGCATTTGTCCATGGGTTTCGTTTCAGCGTTAGTAGGGGAGAGTTGCACGCATTTGTCCTTGGGTTCCGTTTCATCGGTTTGATGGGAGAGGAACTTCAGGATTTGCTTGTTAAGGACATCATGCTCCTGTCACATATTCGTTGTCTAGTTAATTTTGTCATCAACCTCTTTTTTAGAATATATTTTACAAAATTTGTGTGAAGTAATATATTTATTGATCTTTAAACAAGCAAATGAGTTATATTGGGTGTCATTATTTTAATTAAAAAATACTTTTCTTTAAGAATAAGTATTTTTATGTTTTTTTTCAATTATTTTGGTTAAAAAAATTTAATAAAAAAAGTCGAATTATTAAAAAATATCATAAAGAAAACTTTTTTACTCGATATTTATCTTTTTTTTAAGTCTTTTTTATAGCATAAAAAAGTTATTTAAAAATAAACACCTACATATAATTTAATTTTATATCTAAATATAAAATAACTTTTATTTTTTACAAGGGATAATTAGTGCAACTTACCTTGAGATTTCACAATATTGCACTTTATTCTAAACTATGATGAAAATTAACTCACATATCTCATTTTTACATGTGTAAATGTTTTCACATTTACACATTTATATGCCAAACACATAAAAAATTGAAAATTATGCTGAATTCTGGGCCATGTCACTGCCAACATCATTCAATGTACGAAGAACCAACATGGGCAGCTGATTCTCAAGCAAAAGCATGTCACGCTTGATATATGGCATGACATTGAGTTTCCCATGTTCGCTAAACACAGGATCGTTGTCAGCATAGTCACCCTGCACACAATCACTGGCTCCTATGATCTCCAGCATGAAACAGCCATCAAGAATCAACAACTTCAGGAACCTATAGGCGTGTCATCAGCCCAAATTGGATCAAGTGGCTTGTATGAGCCCTTCAAATCTTGCGCCACTTGTTCCATGCGTTCGAAGACCAATTTAATGTCCTTTTTCCACCTCCACAGAAAACGGATTAGAGCTCGTTGCTTGTGGTCTTCCATGGCCTTCAAATGATCCTTCCCGTGATGGTAAGGACCAAAGGACACTACTTCAGGCTCATAGGCATTCTTGTTAAGCTTGGCGATACGCGAGGATACCTTGTAAATGGATGGCCTCTTCCATTGCTCCTTCTCGGATGAAGGACCATTATTGCCCATGACCTCGTCATTGATTTGCACCTTCCAGTCCTCAATTTCTCCCATGTTTATGTCTATTAGCTATGATAAAGGAACATTTCTCTTGAGTACATACGTGAGTAAATAAAAATTATGAATCGCATGTGAACAGGCGGACTTTAATTGAAAATATAAATATAGACCATCGTTGAAAAGTAATATTGTATTGGCGGGTCAGTCTGGGTCCCTTGTTCCCTTCAAAATTGATGCTTCCCTACCTTGGAGGAGTCTTTTCTTCTGCCTGAGGATGGTCGAAGTAATGGTGAAAAAGAAGGGTAGCTAGGACTTTTAATTAGTACCATCAATGCTCAACAATGTGAAGCTAAGGGTAGCTTCTCCGTTAACAGAGGTTGGAGCTCGAAAACTCAGTAAGAGATCCCGAACATGAAAAAACTCAAACATGCTCTCTATGGTTATGGAAAATGTTTGTTTCACAATGCTTTCTAAAATTACAATTCTTTTATAAGACTTGGTTGCAGGAACCACATCCAAGCGGGCTTCATATGCAGATTTTTTAACCAAGTAGTTGTTATCCAAGAAAAACTTATTTTGCAATATCCTCACCCTATAATTAAAGAGCTTAATTCTCATGTTGTAAAATAATTTTACATTATTATCCAATAGAAATAAAAAAATATCCCATGCTATATTTTTTAAATTTAAATTTATGCAACTACCCATGATAATATGACAATTTCTTGTATTATTATTGGATACAGTATAAAATTACTTTACATTATCGATATATAATAATTTAACTTTTAATTAAGTTAATATTCATAACAAAAGCTAGAAAGTTGACAGTTAATGATTACACAAAAGACTAAAGGTTTATTATGATTGAATTAACCTTGAATATTTCAAAATTATAATTTAAGCAAAAGTTATAAGCAATAAGCTTTTGTTCAAATTATGATATGAGACTTTCTAAATGATAAGTCAAACATACTATTAGTTGCATTGTTTAATATACTTTATACCTTTGAGAGTATTATTAGGTAAGAAGACAACTTACGTACTAAACTTTAATTTTGAGCTCTGTTTACGCTACCTCTTCGAAAATCCAAAACAGTGTTGCAGTAATCGTAGTGGTAGAGTGGCAGTGGTGTGTAAGTCCATAACTACAAAGTTGTTGACGTAGAGAAGACTAATAGGAGGTCAACGAGATGGTGCTTCGCAATAGAGCGTGTGTGGGGTGGATGGGGGGTCAGCTTCATTCATTTAGTTTATGCAAGAGTACTCCCACGTGAGTTTGTTGGCAGCTCTGTTACATTGATTGGTCAACAAGATCATGACAAACGACATACTAATTTATAGATATGTGAAAAATGCAGCACTGTGAGTGTCTTCCCAAATTAGTTTAGCAACAAAAGAATTAAAATGTGACATTACTATTCTGCATTCTGACTCCTATCTTCCAGACATTAGGTTTGCAAGAGCTGGACTTTCATAGAAGGAAGGAATATCCCAAGCCTCAGTATTTGAAGTCAGTGTCATAAGAGCAACCACAATAGATCTCATTTTCGGACACCTTTGCTGATCTCCCTTGGTGCACCCCTTGGCAAGTTGTGCCATCGGGAAGCAGAAAAATGGCCAAAGCTGTTGAAATCAGAAACACAAAATGTTTAAATGCTTCATGATAACTAATACCTTAAAAACTGAATCAATCTATTTATAGTATATTAAAACTGAAACCTAGACTATGCTATTGACATGTCGGATGAGTAGAAAATTGCTACATCAGCATATCATTGAACTTGGCATTCTTTCATGAAATCATTACACCACCATAACGTTGCATCTCTTGACTTTTTTCTCTTCTCCCACATAAACTCCTTTGCCTTTATTTCCTTTAATTGTTAGAATTTTCTTCTATTTTACTGCCACATTAACTCACACCACTGTTTCTTTTGTTTTACTACTACATTAACCCACCCTAGCATTTCATTTACTATAAATTTCCCCTTCACCTCCCACCTTTCACCAGTTCTTCTCTTTTATGACCTTATAAATGTATATAATACGAATCTATGGCTTATTGTAAATATAAAACTCTTGACCATTGCTCAATTATTCTTTTATCTAGTACAAAACATCCATAGCGATAGCATAAATAGAAACATTGTTTAGTTTTTGCATTTTTCATGCTTTCTCAAAATAAGCTTTTTTGTCTATCTCTATGCTTATTTCTTCTTCCTCTATTTTGATTGTTGCAAACAAAAGTTCAATTGTCATTGTCTTGCTTTATTTTTGTTTTACTGTGTAAAACTTCATATTACATTTCCAATTCTTGTGCAACGGCAACTTCCTTTTTCTCCCTCAATGCATGCCACCAGAGCATACAATATTAATAATATTTTTCTTACTTGTGTACCTCACATGATTTTCACTTTTTTTTCAAGTTTCACTCAGTTAAGTTACAATAATTTCATATTATAAAAGAAGAAGAGTTGAATACAAGAAGCGCAAAGCTCTCAAGGAAGTCATACAAACTAAGTCACTAAGACAATGTTACAAAGACCATAAAAAAAGTTTAGAAAAATAAATATTTATAGAAATATTAGCTTGTGCATGTGGCTTACACTCTACCCAATTGATTTGAATGTTGGGGAGCTTTTTAAGGAGCTTATGGTATTATTTTTTCATGCTACTATTTGTTGATCTAAGTGTCATGACTTTTTCTTTTTCATGATAAGAGTCAATTTGTCCTTTTCTTTATTTGATATATCATCTTTTTGCTTTTACCTTTTTGTATTTCCATTTCAGTGCAATAAAACTTTGGAGAATACAAAATATGCCTTTCATATAAGCAAATTTTGTTGATATAGCCATTGTAAACACTGCATCGTTAAGTCAACACATTGGACATTTTGCCTTAAAGCTTTGAACTTAGTAGTAATCAAATTATGCTATTGCTACAGTAGATTTTGCTTTCAGATTTTCCATTTCTACTGCTGGAAAGTCTAGTCCCTGCACACATGAGACAAAAACCTTTCCAAGATCAAGTGCAGAGTTCCTTCAATACACAGTTTGCATCATCATTTACAATAAGACTCCTATAGATCCAACAGTAAGATTACTATGAGATTCAGAATGTTTATTCTAGTATATATGTGATGACTCAAGAGAAATGATCCTTACCGCAGCTAATGATAGACAAAAACATGGAAGAAACGAACGTGCAAATCAATGACGAGCTCAAGAGCAATGACGGTCCTTCAATATCCGAGATGGTGCAATGAAAGAGGCCTTCCATTTGCATGGTACCCCCAAGTGTCGTCGAGCTTAACAAGAAGGCCTACGTGCCCCAAGCAGTGTCTTTTGGTCCTTACCAACACGAGAAGGATCATCTGAAGGCCATGGAAGAGCACATGCAACGAGCTCTCCTCCATTCTCTCAAGAGGTGCAATAAATCCTTTGAATTGGTCTTCCAAGGCATGAACCAGTTGGTGCAAAAGTTGAAGGACTCTTACAAGCCACTTGATCCAATTTGGGCTGAGGACACGCCTAGGTTCCTTCAGCTGATGATCCTTGACATCTGTTTCACGTTGGAGATCCTAAGAGTCGGTGATTCTGTTCCAAGTGACTATGCTGAGAATGATCCTGTGTTTAGCGAACATGGGAGACTCTATGTCATGCAGCGTGACATGCTAATGATTGAGAATCAGCTGCCCATGTTGGCTCTTCACACATTGATTGAGGCTGAGAGCAACAAACCCCAGGTAATTCATCATAATTCTCAATTCTTTTGTGTTTGGCATTTAAACTTTTGATTAAAACCACTTTTTGGTCCCTACCCATATCTATAATTATGGTTTACACGTGTCTATGATTTTGGTTTTAGATGTGCATCCTAGATTAAAGAAATCTGGGTTTAAGTCACATTAGTGGTATTTTATTAAAGAATTCGTCTGTCATTAAATATTGGTCCTTGCAATTTTTATCTTTTTAGATTTTAGTCACTATATATAGCTGGTATTTTTCATAAGTATTGATCCTTTTTTTTCTTTTTCAAAGATAGACCGCTTATAGTTAAATTTATTTTGATTTTGATCTCTCAAGAGCTAAATCCTTAACAAAGTGTCATTATACTTATAGGGACCTAACCACAAATTGTTTTAATTAAAATCATACATACATATAGAGACTAAAAATTACTTTTAACCTAAAACTTTTTGGACTTTGGCGTCATTCAATTCAACCATTACTTAAGTAACTGCTATTCTTTGTGCATGCTTATTAATTAACTTTACCAAGGTTTCTGGTTACAGATGTAGTTGTTAAATATCACAACTATCACTTCCAAAGCATATTCATAAATTAAACTAGCTGAGCTCAAGTGCAGTCACTTTAAGAGCTTGATCTTTAAGATTTGGAAGAAATCTTTTTTTTTCTATATTATTTAATGGTTACCATTTCGTCTTTTTAACCTTTATTATTTTTTACATTAACTATATTCTAAAACTGTAATTAATTGAGATCCACACCACTTTTGTAATTTAAATAATAAAAATTATACATTAAAAAAATTAGAAAACAATTCTATTTTTTTATTCCTTTCTCTTTATTATTTGATTTTATTCAATAATCATTCTTACATTTTATCAAAAATTCTATTTTTTTTTTCAGATTATTTATAGCATTGCTCACAAATAAATAAAACATATATAGTAATGTGTGCTCATATAAATAGCATTTTTACTCATCTTGGTTATTTAATTAAAAGAAGAAAATATTACATAGTTTTTAAATTTTAATTAAGATAGTAAATATACATGTATTTTTATTTAATTTTTTTTATTGGTTAAACTACTCCTACGAGGACTTGTAAAAGTCAAAAACAGCGATGTTTAATCAAAAAGGAAATGCCATATTTTTTCTTGACAAACAATAAGTTATCAAATGAACCAAAGTAATACAAGTCAGTTACTCGTCTAAATATCAACAAATATATCATGTCACAAACAAATTTTCTATCAATACTTGATTAATTCAAGTGGTTCAGCACTTATCTTGGATTCAGATCTTGTTGATGAAGAAAATTAGCACCGATAGAATTTTACATTAGTGAATTTTGGATATTGGTGATTTAGACCAAAAAAAGAAAAAAAACATACAAATTTTGTAAAAAGTTCCGAGTTCATAACCCTTTTTCCAGAAAAGTTGATTAATAAATTAACTAAGTAATGAATACTAAGCGACAGGAAGATGAATTATTGAACAAGCAAATCCTGAAGTTCTTCTCCCCCAACAGCATTCTAACAGGAACCATGGGCAAATGCATGCACGCCTTGTACGTCTACAGGAAAAAGCCTCATCCAGCAAGGACCCTCCCGCCCAACATCCATGCCCAAACCCACAAAATGCTTCAGCTGGTTAATCGCAGACACCGCGACGACATCATTCGCTCCGCCACATTGCTCCATGAGGCCGGAATATGGTTCAGAAAATCCAATACTCGGAGCCTCCATCCTTTGACGACAGGGTCCTCCGGCTCCCGATTGTGGTGGTCGACGACAATTCGGCGTTCATGTTTCTTAACCTCATGGCCTTCGACGGCCTCCACGTCGGAGCAGGCAACGAGGTAATGATACAACTCATTCTTCCAGTCGGACAGAAATAATTTCTTTACTCACATTCAATTACGATATTACAAAGTTTTACTATTTATGTACACACCGCTTATCGTACTGATTTTTGTACTCTAATTTTTCAGATAATAGATGCTTTTGATGAGACACCTGATAATTATCATCATTTATCAATAATTAAAGATTTAAGTTATACTACTAATAAATTTATCAGTAGAATATATAAGAAATCACGTGTTGTTAATTAAATAAAAAAATAGCAATGAGTGCGTAGATGCGTTGGTGGGGGCTATTCTAGTTTAAGCACAAGTCTAAGACTCAAGCCTTGAACATCAAGCTACGTTAAAAATTCGAAAGGGAGAATTTTGGCCATCTAAATGGTTTTACTCAACTCGAGTAAGATTGTCTACGATAGAAGAAAACTTGTGGTTTCTACAAGAAAAAAAGATTCAATAAAAAAATATTATATTTATTATTAATTATTTTATTATATTCACTAAAAATATAATTTTTTATACATCAATTCTACATATCTAATTAAAATAGTATCTAAATTATAGTTGAAAAAAAAAATATTTTTCCACATCAATGATCAATTGATTCAAGTACTTCAATACTTAGTCTCTTTAAATAAAATCTCAAGTTTAAGTTTTGTGGATAGAAAAAATTAATCTCGAGAGTAGAAATCTTGCTAGCTTTGGACACTAGTCATTTATACCAGAAGACATTTCTCCAGTAATATTTAACCAAATAGTGATGCTACACAGCCATAAAGACGGAAATCATGAGTAGTTAGAAATTATGAAGTGTTTATCTTATGTTGTTCCACTTAATTCGGGAAAGAAAACTCCAGCAAATACTCTGGCTGCCAAGCAATTTCCTTAACAACATCTTGTCACTAGTCCTCATTAGCAACCTCTCTATTATTGCATTAGTGCAATTCCTATATATCAGGTAACCTCGTGCGTGTTCTTCATGAACACCATCATCGACGATGAGACGGACGTTCCGCTCCTTCACAAGAGAGGGATCGTAGTCAAAGCCCTCGAGAGCCACAAGGATGTGGTGAGGGCGTGAGGCTATTCAACTTGCTGTCCAAGGACATCATCGTGGACCCCCAGGGTGTGCTCGACGAGGTGCGCATGGGTCTCGGCAACTACTGCACGAAGCCCTGAAAGAAGCTTCGCGCCCAACTCGTTCACGCTTACCCTTGGGCTACTGGGTCCCTCATTGCTGCAACCTTCCTCTTTGCTCTTGCCATCGTTCAGACAGCGTACTCTGTTGCTAGTTATTATGATCAACATCAGAATAATGGTGGCAATAGTTCCCCACCAGCTACTACTCCAAACCTGCCTCGGCACACTTAATGATATAGCCAATCACAATGTTTTTCTTGTTTTCACTCTGTCTTCGTTTAGATTCCACGTGTCTGCTTGTTGCTTTGTGATTATCCATGAGTTTGCATGGATATGCTGTTTGTATTGCAAACTAGCTAGAGCACATTATTGTAATGTCTCTTCTTTTGGAATAATTAGGACAAGAAAAAGTGCCAATGAGGGTTGACATGCAGTCTTGTATTTTACAAGGACGCGTATTCGTTTCCCATTGCCGATAACTAGACAGAAGAAATAATCTATAGCAGGTAGATCTGTGTTGATCAAGTCTTTTGGTGAAGCCTGGAGATTAGCCGGGGAGATGGCAACATCTTTGTCAACTGGGGAAAAATATATATATATATTGAGGTTCATGTCTCAAAGACCTTTCCATCCTCTTTAGCAATGTTGATTAACCAATCTTGGCATTGTTAAAATGTATAAAGTACTATCTGATATGTCCAGTTGTTACTTTTGGCTGATCAAGGCTGAGTTGTTTTTATCTTCAACAATTGCCAGAGTGGCACTGCCTAATGAGAAATAATAGTTACTCCTATGCTAGCCTAACTTAGGGAGACACTGATTGTGATTGCCACGATCGAACTCCACTTTCCAAATAAAATTAGAAAACCTTGTAATGGTCTATTTGCAATTCTTTACTTTGTCACAACATTGACAAAGACCAGAACCTCCAAACCCCATCCATGCCAAGGTAATAGTCAAGAAAACCTGCTGTTACTAACAAATGCTTAAATGACTCTTGTTCTCTCCATAAAAGAATAATACTTTGCAAAATAATGGCAGAAGAGTAGAAGAGTCAGCTGTACCATGTCCAATATGCAGAAGTGCTCTTAATAAATGACAAAAACCTTCAAGACCTTTCAAGAGCAAACTACAGAAAATATCATAGACCATAAAGCAAGAACATTTAGAACATTCTAGGTAGGAAAATCCAAAATCTACTAATCAGATCATGAACTTTTGTTAATAATAATAATACAAAAAGAAAAAGTCAGTTTGTGGACTTTTTGACCAGTGACAGCTCTGTATTGTGACTTTGATTGTTCAACAAGATCATGACAAATGACTTGCTAATTGATAGACATGTGAGAAATGCAGCACTGTATGTGTCTTCCCAAATTAGTTTAGCAGCAAAGGAATTAGAATGTGACATTTGTATGCTGCATTCTTACTCCTATCTACCAGACATTAGGTTTACAAGAGCTGGATTTTCATAGAAGGAAGCAATGTCCCAATTCTCAGTATTTGAAGTAAGTGTCATAAGAGCAACCACAACAGATCTCATTTTCGGACGTCGTTGTGGATCTCCCTCGGTGCATGCCTTGGCAAGTTGTGCCATCTGGAAGCAGAAAAATAGCCAAAGCTGTTGAAATCAGAAACACAAAATATTTAAATGCTTAATGATATAACTAATACCTTAAAAACCAAATCAATTGAGTAATTATCTCCAAGCCTGGGATCCACTAGTTTTTTAAGACATTCTTTAGGATCTGGCTCGGCAAAAACCTCATCAAACTGTCACACAAATCACCAAACGTATTAGAAAACAAGAAAGGAAAGTGTAGTTTTAATTAATTATGTAAAATTACTAGGCCAACATTTGAAAATAATGCACAGAAGGGTGTCAAGAATCACCAACGCTACAAGCCCCTTCAATTCAGCACCAGATACACCACCCTTGATCAAAGCTTCTTTACCAGATATAAGTTCATAGAGAACGACTCCAAAAGCATAGACATCTATTTTGGGAGAAACATTGCCATATGCATATCTGCAAATAAGTATCATTAAATTCGAGCTCTTAAAACTAAGCTCACTTTCACTTCTGGAATGTGGATGTGTCAAGTTAACACTAAAAAACTTCTACTTCTAGTGCTGTTAGAGGAAAACAAGGGGCTTCATACCAAGAAATACTCTCCCAACACTCGTAAATATGTACAAAATTCAGAAGCAAAGAAAAGAGCAATGGCTAAAAAGGATAGTTTGCACCCTAAATGGACAAATCAAATGAAGCAATCAGTCTCTACAAAATGTGCATTTGATTATGAAAAACGACTTCGCATTCTTTTAGTTAATTATTTTATGTTTGCATATTATGACTATTCTTATTATTCCTATCATGCATTTATTTGCGTGCAACATTAATCAAATTGAAAACATTGGGTAATCTACAAAATTATATTATCATAGTTGGCCTCAGAGAAGGTTTTCTGATCTTTATTCTTCCCCAAAAACGTTAGCCATCACTTAAAGAGACAAACATAATTCATCATACTCTGGTGGCATGTAACCGAAGGTGCCTGCCATATTGGCAGTGGGAACTGATGAACTTCCAACATCAATCAGCTTGGTTAATCCAAAATCTGCAACCTGCAAATAAAATAGTGTATCATCTCCCAGAATTATCCCAAGAAGAAAAATAGTAATAAGCTAAGTTATTGAAACATATCCTACCTTTCCACAGAAGTTTCTGTCTAATAAAATATTTTCTGACTTTATGTCACGATGGATATATACAGGCTTTGTATGCTCATGAATGTATTCAAGTCCCCTGGCTGAATCCAGAGCAATTTGAACCCGGGTAGACCATGGCAACGGTTCTCTATCTGGTAACAGTTTGACTTTATCATTAACTAAGTCATTATGAATAACAATCACATTAATGCACCAGAACTGAACATTGATATTGGTCATGAACTTATATCACCTGAATTACGTAGATGTTGGCTTAAGTTTCCGTTGTCAATGTATTCATAAACAAGGAAGAGAGAGTCCTTAACGCAATATCCAATCAAGCGTACCTACATGGTTATCAATAGGTAGATAAAACATAAGAAAAGAAGATGATACGAACACAGATTGAAAACAATATATGAAATATGGGAATTGTGGTTCAAAATCTTTATGTGTAGACACAGCAAATACTGACAGAAGTGGTGAAGTTCAAATTTCTACCACAAAATGTAGAAATCTTATTTATTTTATAGGAGCATACAAGGAAAAACGAAAAATGCATTAAGTGAGAAAGATTACCAGGTTTAAGTGATGAACACGTGTCAACACTTTCAGTTCAGCAAGAAATTCTTTTGATGCTTTCATGTCCATCTTTTTTATTGCAGCTTTCTGTGTTATTGGAGAGAGCTTCAGGCAAAGTGGGAAAGATAGAAATAGTAGCGATTGCAGATTTATCCTAACAGCATTATAGTATATAATATTTGATGCTGCTTGAAGTATCTATTCAACATTTCAACTAGAAAACTGTATTTGTGAGTTGTTTGGGGTTAAAAAGGCATATAATGATTATACTGTAATAATTACATATGTTTTGTAATCATTAAATAAGTGCAGGTGAATGTTGACTGAACCTTGATAAATCCACTGTTAATCCCCTCTCATCGAATGTCTCCCTTACAACACATTGGAAGTATTTCTTAATCCTTTTTCACAAGTTCAATCTAGATTGAGTTCCCAAATAACTTGTCCTTTCCACTACCAAGAAACTTGAAAAGCATTGTCTAACACATTGACATTCAGGTATCTAACATCTGCATCATGCATATTATAGAGAAAATCTTCAATATCAGTACTGAAATTGTAAGACAAACTTAGCTACCATAATATATGCTATTGTTTAATTATAGCTGCCAACATTCTCATTGTTTTATATCTGGAAGCAATCTTTGATTAGTTTTACTTTTACTACAACACAGCTGCATATAACACATGTTCTATATTTGGTAATGGCCTAGATTGTCCACAAAAGTAAACTATTATCTTCCCATTAAAACATTGCACTTACTTCCAACACATCTGTCATGCATATATCATTAGTTGAAAACTTCTCATTAATTAAATAATATTCAACTTTTCATTCAAATACTCGTAATCAAAACTAACAACACAGAGATTACGAACCTCGCCATTCAGCTCTGCATAATAGACTTCCCCAAAACCACCTCGACCAATTTGGTTAGCCAAATTGAAGTTGTTTGTGGCATTGGCTAGTTCTTCATATGAAAACTCTGCTGATTTTTCTACCCTGACGCCTATGATGCTAGTACCACCTGCAGCAGCAGGACCACCAGAAACTGAAGTTTCATTTTCAGCATTACCAGAGGCTTCATCTGAAAGAGGGACGATAAATAAGAGTTACTATACCCCATCATCAACTATAATTTCATTGTTCATGTGCATTGTTCTTATCTTTCATGATATGCAACAGAGGAAGACAAAGTGCAATCAAACAGCAACAAGTTGTCAAGTTTTATGGCAGCAACAAAAACAATACTGATGCCAGCAAGAAATTGGAAGGGAAGAGTTGTTAAGCAAAAGAGTAAATGACAGAATCAAACTGTAAACCTTTTCTTTCAGATTACTTGCTGGAGAGATTAGGGAACCTAGTACTACAAGGCTACAATTGAGTATTTCAGTCTCATTCTATATGGTAGCATAATTTATTTAGGAGTTTTCAAACCGGGCAAGTCTTCAAAAAACTTAATTATTTCCCCATATTAAAAGGGTTTAAGTAGAGAGGTTGGAACTTGGAACACTTTACAGTGTGTTTGGATCTCCGCCTGGAAAGCTCCAAACCATGATTTGGACAAAAGCTTCACTCTTGTAACTTTTTCCCAAACCATGATTTGTGAGCTCCAAATGGATATCCAAACATGCTATTGGATAAAATATAAGTAAAAATCCATATACCTTCTCTAACTCGAGCAAAGTTCCCACTGGAATCTTCTGCAAGCAATCTTTTATTCCATACCTTTTTCCTTCTGTAATATTTAACATAAACACAAAATACCAATAACAGAAGTCCTGCTATTACTCCAACAGATATTCCAGCAATAACCGCACCTGATAGACCTGTTGTGCAGAAACAATGTAAGAGCAGACAGTAGGATTACATTCTACCCTTGAGATATCCTTACCTCCAGTCTTGTATTGATATCAAAGTCAAGTGAAAACAATTATCAAAGTAAAAAAACTTTCTGCTGAGTGAGAATGTCGAACCTCCATTGCTGAAAATGAAAATGAAAACGCAGTCATTAAGATTAGCAGATTATTAGAGAATGAAATGAAAATAGTACGGACAGTAAGGTTAAAAAGTTCACCTTAGGCGAAGGGGCACATAGTTACCATTTTCATCTGGAAAGTGAAAGGAAAAGATAATGTGAGGCATTCATTTCGGAAAGTTACTCGGAAACCAATTTGAAAGATACAACTATAAGCATGATGCTCATAAATTAAGTATACTCTTGAATGCAATTCTTAAATTCAGCTTATTTCCTTAGACTGATAAAGATGCAACACATTCAAAATCCTATTAAACGTCTTGTGACCTATGAAGCATAGACACATAGATACTCGACACAACATGGACACAGAGACACCCCAAATTTTTGTGACTAACCAAGGTGTCATGCCATCATGGAGGCTGAAAAGGAAGATAGGAGAATTATGTCCCCTATGGGCAAATGTAAAAATCCAGGACCTAACAGTTCCGTGAAGTTTTCTTTAAAAGTAAATTCTAAGTAGAGCCTGGGCAAACTAAGCAATTTGGAGGCTTAAGTTCAACAGAAACCACGATTGCTAGGATAGATATGGGGGCCTACTCTGCATTTCAGTTCTATGAATCTATAAATTCACAAAATCTAGAATAAAATAATTAACACTGAATACCCGTTAATCCATATAATAAACCAAACTCATAACATGTACAAAAATGTCATGAATTTATATAAGAAGACCAAAGCACGGCATCAAAATAAGAATGCACCTTTCCCGGGAATATAAACCAGACCACTCCCTTGGCTGAAATTTACACCTTTGTTGTATTTCATCAGCAACGCTGGATCAAGCTTTGTCTGGTTGGCAATTGACTGCAAACTATCCCCAGGTCTAAGAGGGTATGTGATGAACAACCCATAATCCTTGCTAACATCACTGTCCCCACAGGAACAGTTAACTGTGACATTAACAGTTCCAGGATCAGGAATATTATTTGGTGGATAGCTGTTGGTGTTCTGCAGCCACTCAGCAGTGACCAAGTTGGAATAGCTCTTATTGGCAATGGTCTCATAGATGTCATCTGGCACAACCGAGTATTGGAATGTGTGGCCAAGAAACTCATCATTGATGCAATCACAAGGGAATGGAACGTTCACTCTGGTGAATGCTGAGACTAAGTCTTTGCTTTTTATGGTGCCGTTGTTGTATCTGACAATATCTGCACCTTGAGGGTCTGAAACAAACCGGGATTTCATAACGATTGCAATATATGTCAGGTTAGAACCATCCCAAAGATAGTAGGAAGCTAGAGCTAAGCCACAACTCTTTCTACACTTTGATTCTGCATTGAAGGGTATAAAAGCCAGCAACAAGAGGAAGAAAACTGAGAATTCGAATCCGTGATCCATTTGGTAGTGGAGAAAAAGCTTGTGTAACGTACTCAGATGAACATATGCAAAGTGTAAAACATTAAAAAAAAAAAAAAAATACAAAACAAGAATCTGGGTGTGTTGGATACTCAAAAGGGTGGTGGAGAAACAAACAAAACTTGAAACTTCATACAAGAGTATTAATTTTGGAAGAGAAAAAATTGAACTTTTATCTTTTTTTTTCCCCTTCTTTCTAGCGGGTTACTAATTAGCTATTTTAGCTCAAGCATATATTTCAGAGTGGAGTTAAAGGTGTGAATTAGCTTAATGTTAGTCACTTATAGAGGGGCAAAAAAAGCTTTCACATTTCTCAAAAAACACTTCTCAAGCTTTAATGTTGGTCACGGGGCAGAAGACAAGTTTGCTAGAGGCAACTCCCGCGCTGTTTCGGGTGTCATAGGTTGTGGCGTGTGGGTTTGTTCAGCCACCATAGCGCAAAGGCAACACGACCACGCTGGTCTTTGACTTGGAAAAAAGGATGTGGCTGATTGATGACGTTGGTCTCCCAATTTTTTTTTTCTTTACGATTTATTTAAATTTTAGGTTGAGAGAAATATTTATTTTATTCTAGTGTTAGGACACTCTTTTAGATTTTTCAAGCACTAAATCACTCGTTGATAAGAGAACTAAATAATTGAATTCAAGTCATAGGAATGTTTGATGAGGTGAGCAAATCTCATTGATAATGGCTTTGGTTTATTTGTTTTCTATCATATTTTGTGACTGAGTTTGATTTATATATAGTTTTATAACAACTTTATCATATTAATATTTAACTAGGTCAAGTAATTATATAATTATGTAATTTGGAGTTTGAGTAATATTTAACTAGGTTAAGTAATTGTGTAATTTGGAATTTGAGTAGAAAAAAATGGTAGATGAAATATTTTATTTTTATAATAAACTGATCAAACTTGAATAACATTAAGTGAGTTTTAATAAATTTATGGAATAGAGTTTTAATAAATTTCGGACCTGATATTTTTAAAAAAAAAACTTAAGGATGTATCTGAAATTTTGGGACCGATTGCACTAGGCCATTACCCACACGACAAGTTCAGCCAGGACCAGGAATCATCGCCTTCGGTCTCTGCTGCCTTTTTGACAAAGAACAGCATTCCTCATAACGTGACATCCATCAATATCAAGAAAAAATTAAGCAGAACAAAAAATTCAAAAGAAAAAAGTTCTTTTCTCTTTTTAATGATAATTCGCTATTATTTAAGACTTGAAATAACTCAATTTGCACAGTATTCTTTCAAAATCTGATTGGTCTAATCAAATTCCACCTACATGTATCATCTATCTTCCCTTGACTATCAGCATTCCTGATCTTCTTTATAATTAAAAAAAAAAAAAAAAAAAAAAGAAGAACTTGATGGCTTATGCTTATCTTAGTAGCAAAACGAGTAGCGGTCATAGAAGCTCCATCATTCCAACGCGTAAGTTCCACTTCTTCGGTTTTTATTGATGTGAGACTGACTATTCTAATTAACAATCGTCTTCTTCAAATTATTGGAGACGATGTACCTTACCTACTTTCACATTGGAGACTGACTTTTCTTAACAATCGAGCCTTTTCCAATATTGAAGATAATGTACCCCATATACCTACTTTACTATTTCTAACATGTATGGTGACAACAAATAATTCATCTCCGCATAGGTAAAGTCATTGTTGAAACGGTGTTTGGACAAGGATTCAGCACACCCAAAATTACATTGAAGTAACAGGGGTTACCTTGATTGGCGATTGCCATGATGTACAAATATTAACATGGTTGGTTTTAGAGGTGAGGTTTTGTTAAAGGCAACATGTCATTAAATGTAGTTAATCATCAGACTCATTTGATCCTGTATGATATGGTTTTATTATTCTGGCCAAACCTGTATAGTATGATATGGTATAGTATGGTTACTTTTTTTTTTTGGAGGCAGACATATCCTCTGCTTGACCAGCACCTCAAATAGTGGACTGGTATGGTTATTTCATATTTCTATTTCAGTATCTTAATCAACTTGGGCTAGTATTTATCACTTCGGCCTGCTTTCACTAGAATGGGCCAAGGCTGGACCCTTTTATCTACAGTCCAGTATAACACTCTTTGTTGACCCAAAAATTTTTTTTAAAAGGGCACGAAATTTTGAACAAAGAAGGGGGCTCAAAATCAAATTTAGAGATGTTCTTTGAAACTTTACGACAGATTTGTTCATTGTATTTAAGAATTTGGAAAAAAAAAAAATTGTATTTAAAAATTAATAGTTCATGCAACTCATCTCACTTTAGGCTTATTTGTAATATTTAATTTTCTTGATGATTAAAAATGCAATTTACTAAAACATATTCATCATATACTTGAATAATAAAACAAGTTTAATTTTAATATATTTTCTCTGTAAAATATTTTACATTATTAATCAATTAATTATTATAGTTTAAATCTTTTAAAATAATTATTATAAAAATCAAGTATTTTTAATGACTTACCGACATATAATTAAATGACTGTATATCAAAATTTTATATTAATATATATCAAAACTAAATTATAATAAAATTAAAACTTTGCCCATGCTCCGTGATCTTTCAGCACAATTTTTTTTAAAAAAAAATTGTTTCACCATCATTTGGCATGCTTTTGAGCAAGCAGTTGATTACCAATTATTGTCCGTATATCCAAACAGATTTGGGCCTGCAAGGTATGGTGTTTGAACCAAGTGCCATCATTAGCTTTTTCTCGGGGAAAAAAAATGGTACTATTCACGACCCAAAAAAAATCGCTTTTTCCTATTACAACCTTTTTTTTGGCATATTCCATTATATTATATAGATTTAATTTTAAAATGTTATTAACTTAATTTCTTATACCATTATTTAACTATGTATAGTTACATAATTAAATAATGTTTTATTGTTATCACAATTATCTTAAAAATTATGTTAAAAATAACATAATTAATTAACAATACGTGAATAATATATTGAAATTAATATTATAGCATATTATATACATAAAATAAGAAGCACATAAAAGTAAAATAAATATTCAAAAAGGTGAAGAATAAGCTTTCAAACATAATTGTAAAAAAAGAGTTAATGAAAATTGGTGTTAACTAGATAACATCGAATAATGTTAATAAAAGGCCATATATTTAATTCCTATCAATAGATAGATTTTTATTGATAAATTATATATAAATATCACTAGAAATATTGTTTTTTATTTTTTTATGATCTTTACTATGTTCCTATAAATTTTGTTATGAGATTTATCAGTTGAGCATTGTGTAAGGCCTCCCAATAATTGTCTTCTAAAAAATTTTGAATGTTAATATTCTCTTTAGAAGTATAGTTTGCTTACTACTATTATACACTAAGCCTTTGCTTGGTTGACAAGAAAATAGGAAGTAAAAAAATGAGAAGATTTGAATATTTTTGTCTTACTTGAATGTGGAGAGAAAATTAAAAAGAAAAAAAGAAAAAAATGATCTTGGGTCCACCATCCACCAAAGTCTTTTCTCTCTACATCTGGAGAGAAAATTAGTAGAAAAGAGAGAATTTGTTTTAAATATTAATTTTATCCCTTTTTATCTCTATATTATATTATATTAAAGATAAATAAATCATTTATTACTATCGCATTTTTTTCTCACTTTTCTCTTCAACTAAAAGAAAGAAACATTTTTTATTTTCTTTCTCTCCATTTTCTCTTCATTCAAACAATAAAAATGAAAATACACTTTTCTTTTTATTTTATCTTATCTCAATTTTCTTTTTTTTTTTTCATTTTTTCTCCTCATTGAAGCAAACGTAAAACTTGTGATGTTCTTCAAAATTTTTTATTTTTGGTTCAATTGATGCCACTTTCCTTATACACTTTTCCTACTTAAATTTGAAGAAATTCAATGTATAAAAATGCACCTTGCAAAACTTGTGAGTGTGCATATGCGTTTATGTGCAGAGAGCATATTAAGTTAGAAAAGTGATTAATTATGAAATTAAGAGGAGTTAATTTTAGCTATTAAATTTTATATAAATAGTTAAGATTAAAATATAAAATCATATAATATTTTTCAAGTGACCATGTGACTTTAGACAATTTATGATCTTGATCATCTATATTTATAATTTTTTTTTGTTCTAAAGAGCTCATAATAGAGTTAGGAGAATGGGGGAAATGATGGGTATATGGAGATCAAACCCCTAATCCAACACCAGAATCCCTTGGCATAAGAATCAGCGGAGGTGTCATTTGAGCTACAGCTCATTGGCAACCATCCATTTATACTTTAATGGTCAAAATAGTTGCTCATCTCACCTATTATCAAAAGCAAATCTTCTTTAGGATAATGGGGCCATGATTCCCCCAAAATTTTTCAAAAAAATTAACACACACACACACACATATATATATGGTGTGTGTGTTTTGTTTGATAACTAGTTTTGAGTCTTATCATGCTACTTTACATAAATAGGCTTCTCTAACTTAAAAGTCTATTAGTTTATTTTTTTAATTAAAAACAACTAAACAAGTTAGTTGGTTTAATATCAACAAGGGTGTTGATAGAGTGGTAGAGGCACACTACGACCCTAAGAAAGACCTTGGTTTGATACCTGAAGAGGACACCAGTCAAGAGAGCAAGCTTGACTACGCCCAAAAGGGATTAGCCTCTTTCCCTAGTAATAGGGAGAGGGGATAATCTCGATAAATAAATAAAAAAAGATTATATCACAATTAGTATCATCTTAGAGAAGAAATATTTTTTTGTTATAATAAATAAATAATTACAAGAGTTGAATAACAGGTTCAATGTTCAAACAATGAATTTGTTAATTTTATGCTCTATTTTGATTCTTAAAGATGTTTACAAAATTTTGATGTTGTTAGATGTGTGTTTGGGAATGGAAGAAAATGACTTTTCTTTTTAATAAAAGTTGTTTTTGAAATAATTTCGCATGTTTAGGTAAGAACTTTGAATGGATGATAAATACAAATATTCTAATTTTAAATATAAAATCTACTTATAAGTAAAAGTAAATTTTTAAAGTTTTCAATTATAAGCAAAAATTAATTTTTTTAAGTATAATATTTTTACCAAAATAATCTTAAGTATAAAATATAAATAAATCATTTCATTTTTTTTAAGTAATTTATGATACAAAAATAATTATTTTCATATAAGCCAAACAAAACATACTTTAAAATTATTTTTAAGTTAATACATCAAAAATTATAAGATATTAATCTTTTAGTTCTTCTATATAAAATTATTTTGTCATGTTAGTTATTTTTTTTTAAATTTATATACGTAATATACTGTTAATTTCAGCTTGATTGTCATAATCTAATTTACATCTTAAATTCTTTAGCCCCTTCAAGAATTTTCTTGAAATTTTACTATTACTTGTTGTATAAAAATATTCCTCTCACTTGATACACTCCTATATATATACAATCTTATAGCCATGACGGTGTTCAAAGGTGTATATATATATATATATATATATATATATATATATATATATATATATATATATATATATATGTGTGTGTGTGTGTGTGTGTGTAAGACCGAAAAAAATCATACATTTATAAGTGGGTAGGACAACCAGATAAGCAAATTCTTCTTACCAAACTATCATATTTTCTTATTGGTAATGTTAATGTCTTCCATCTAGTTACAGTATTGTGGAGATTGGGAACGTGGCATGTGCTCGGGTGAAAGTGCAAGCCTTCTAGGCCTAGGCTATGGTAATTCCTTAACTTTTAGCCTAATCAACAACCACCAACTTACATTATGAAACAGCATGTATATTATGACTGGGTTGACTCACTCATATTTAGGCATTATAGAGACAAGTATTTAGGCTTTTTTTTTTTTTCCTGGTTGTCAAAGACAAGTATTGATGTTTTAAATTCAAGTTTTGTAAATTAAAAAAAAATAATATTAAAGAGAGTTTTATTTTTATAGTGTATTGATCCAGCTTGAATCAATTTAGTTTAAGCAGAGTTTAGTAAACTTTAAATATTAGTAGTGTAGACAAAAATAAATAAATAAATAAAGTAAAATAAAATAAAATAAAATAAAATAAAGACAAGTACTGAATAGAAACTTCGTTCAACATCTACTCAAGTGGCTTATGGGACAAACAACCACACAAAAGTAAAAGATGCCTTTCAGGTCTAATGGACTTGATGCCACACCCAACGTTGCTACACAAGCAATTATACATTTTCCACCCGACAAATCTCAAGTCCACTGCTTTCTCTCCTTCCACAATCCCTCTCAATAATTCTCTTAGACAAATATACATCCATAGGGAATATTTACTTAATTTATTGTGATAATATTCAAACCCAAAATTAAATCCAAATTAAAATGTTTGGGCTTGTTTTGGTTAATAAAAGGTGTGTACGTAGGCAATTTAGATGGCATACAAGATACTTGTATACTACATGACCATATATATATATATATATATATATATAAAAGAGAGAGAGAGAGAGAGAGAGAGATTAGGCCAATACTTTTAATTAATCTCAAATGCTTACGTGAACTTTTGTAAATAAATATAACATGACTCTGTTAAACATTGATGTGCATGAAGCACGTGTGGGTACTTTTTCAAACATATCTCTCATGTGCTACGTTGGTTTACAATGATCTTCTTTGCCGCTATTACTCTATAGTTATTGGCACTCCATTTACATATTTATATGATGGTATATCTATGAACCATTGACAATGTTAGAATGATAAGAAATTAATTTTGTACTTTTTTTCCTAAGCAGTAAAATCTAAAATATGTACATTTTCATATAATTAATATTTAAAATCATGTTCACCATAAAACAATTTGATTATTTGTTTTAGAAAAGTTCACGTTAACTCCTCGTATTTTTTTTTCCTGTTTATAGTCTTATTCATATGTAAATTGCAAAGTCAAGAAGCCATTACAAGTGAGTTAGTGATAAAGGATCTAAATAATTTGCATAAAGACATAAGTTCATATTTCTGTGTGGTGAATATAGCAAAAAGAAAATTGCAAAGTCAAGGAAGTGGAAGCGGAATAATCATTAATGAAGGGAAAAAATTGTAGGTAAAGGATACTAGTAATTAAGAAATTTTGTAGGGACGTGGAATAGTATTAATTAATGGACTAAAGTTTGCACTGGGCTACAATGTCGAAATGATGCCCATATAATTAAGAAGTTGAGGATACGTCTCAAATGCCTCACTTAGTTGGAAGATCGGAAGGGTATTATGTTCAAGCTGTTGTTGATCAAATGTACAGGAATTTCCTCATATTATGAATTTACATTGAAACTCATTAATACAAATGTTTAAACTCGTCAAATTGTGTACATCAATTTTCTATGAACAATGAAGAGTTTTTGAAACGTGCGCAAGACAGTCAATATATACCATTTGTCAATTCAACGAATTGTGTGGATGAGTTTCAAAACACGAGAAGATTTTATGTCCATCACTATTGCATTTCGACTATTTTCTTCTATGCACTTAGTGATTATCCTTTCTTTGAAGAATTTGACCAATTCGATTCATTAACTTGCTAACACTATGTTTTGGATGACGGGAAGATGAGGATAAGGAGAATAGTTTTCTTTACTTTGAAGTTTAAAAATTGATGAGAAAAAAAAAAACCGAATTTATGAGAAATTATTTTCCCCTTCCTCCTCTTAAATAACCACAATTTATTTTTTAAAATTGAGGTGGAACTCAATAAATATGTTTTTTACAAGTTCAAATAACTATTTTATGTTTTGTTATATTCTTTATAAATTAATTTTAAATTAAAAGAATAGAGTTTTGTTCTGTTTTCTTAGTAAACTTAATTTTAAACAAAAAGAAAAATAACATTGTTTCATTTTTTTTTCTTTTTTCTGTAACATTATTGATGCTTTCATTATTTTAGTACTATTCAATATGGCTATGGCAGATATGAGTGACTATGCTGAATTTACACTCTCCGCTCCTTTTTTTTTTTTTTTTATATTATCAATAATAATATTTGAATTTAAGATCTCGTACAATCTACTTAAATTCCTTACTATTAAATCAATTTCAATGGCTTTTTACAGTCTCTTATCTAAACTATCGGTATGCTTATAATAAATGGGATCCACCATAAGTTAACCAGAAAATATTGCCGGGGTTGCTTTGTATGAAAATTGACTACTAAGATATTTTGATAAATATTAATCGAGTATTAAATGCTTTCATTCTTCATATGCCAAATGTTACAGAAGCTCATCTACCAAGATAAGGTTCATTCATGTATATTCACATTGCATTGTCATTTGGCATAAAATGTGGGGCACTTCATACTCTCATTGTTCCGATAACATAAAACTAATGCTCCTGTATTGTAACAATTGTTGACTTTGAATTGTAAACTATAAATTAACCATGAATTGAGTGAATATAGTTAGCCATCTTTTAATTAATCGCAATGTAATCCATTCTCAAGTGTTAAATTTTATATCTCGTCAAAAAAAAAAAAAAAAGTGATAAGTTTTATATACTTCAAGTTATACTTGAATTTGTAATATATAAGTGGTAGGGCTGGAAGTGAGTCAAGTTAACTCTTAAGTTATTTCTAGTTTGGTTTATTAATAACTTAATAAGCTGGGCTCATGAGCTCATGAATCAAGTTTGAGCTAAAGATTTGAGTTCGTTTATTAAATAAGTCAAACTTGATTTTTATAATATTTGACTCATTAGCTTGTGAGTGTGTGTGTGTGTGTGTGTGTATATTATTATTATTATTATTGTTGTTGAGATTATGTTTTTATTACTAAATATCCTATAGCTTATTAAGCCAAAAAGATTTAATTTAACTCTAACTTGAACTATCTTATTAAGTTTAAGCAGCTCATAAACCAACTCAAGCTTAATGAACTTCTAGTGAGCTGAGCTCAAGCCTAAAAATTAGACTTATTTTGAATTTAAGTTTAGCCTAATATTAATGAGTCGAGCCTGAGCTATATCAAACTCGGACTTGGCTTGGCTCATTTCCAACCCTAATAAGTGGTTGCCATTAATATTGTTTAATGGAAAATCAAATCTACGTTAACTCAAATTAAATGTGAGTAAATAATAGCTAGAAGTGCGAATTTTATACTAGAACTGACCTATATACAACATAACCAATAACCAATTCAATATATAATGTATGATTCTTAGGTGAAGGTTGCAATTATACGGGTCACATATATGCAAAACACGGACTTTCCTTTTAAGTAATTAATATTGATCCTTGACAAAGCTTGCATGTGAGGACATAAAATCTTCACATATATGCTTATTAATTATAGAATCACGATACAGGTTTAGATTAACAAATCACAAATCTTCAATAATTGAGTGGGGATTGATTAACAATATGTTCCATATATGTATAATTGCGAAATTTACTTGATTTTGATGGAGAAGCCCTAGAGGAGACATAAGTTTAATTATAAAACTTAATAGTCAACGATACACATGATGGTTATTATTAAGATAGTAATCTAGACTGAAATCGTCACAATGTGACAGCTATTTAATTAATGAAAGTAATACTTTGAATGCGCATGAAACCACTCATTAGTTGCTAGATAGTCATAAATAGCCCTTACATGACAATAGTATTTTATGGAAGGGGAAAAATGTTGATGAAGTCGGAATTCGGAACAAAAAGTGAGATGGATTGACGGTAGGGACACTGCAGTTGGAAACTCACCTCATCAATTTTATTTATTTATTTATTTTTTCTGTTTTCGTGGCCTCTTAGCAAGTTAGCATTACTCTTATTACATTGCATACATAGAATTTTTTGGTCTAAAGAAACAATCATTCATATAATCTTGAATAACATTCAGACCGTTTCCCTTTGTTTGATCGTATCGTTCTGAAAAAATTTGATCAGACTAAATCGAATAAAAGACCTCATAATTAAACTTTATAATTTTATTACTACTGAGTGACACGCGGAAAAAACATTAGGGGCAGACCAACCAATCAAATTCCTAAATATTCTTAGAGAGCCCAACTTATTATCAGAAAACGAAAAAGGACGAAAAAAGACTCAAACCTAAAAAATACACATACACCCAAATACTTTTAACCCCAACATCTATTCGGACATATCTTCATATGACAATTTTGAAGTTCTAAAACTTGGCTAAAACAATACTCAAGTAAAAAAATTTTTCAAAGTAACCATGAAAACAAAAATTAACAATACCATAAAGTTCAATTCGCTTTTAACTAAAACGTTGCATATGCACCCATGAACACATCTTTGAAAGTTAACTTGCTTTTGTGGGCGGACCACGGAATTTCAGTGCCATTACATCCTCAAATTCTTACTCGGTTGGATTAGAAAGTGACGCCTTTGAACCGTACAATCTTTGAAAAGTGCCCTCTATTGACATTTTATTACTTCTTTTGAATTTTATAAGTAGTAAATATGACTTGGGTTTCTTTCGCACTACATATATTGGAGCTGTTATGATAAATTCACTAAACGTACCAAAGTAGGCTTCCCATTTTGTTTGTTAGGTATTGTCTAATCCTTTTAACTTTCCATCAAGGAGTTTCCAGCTTTATTCTTGAAATCAATCCCTTTCTTTAGCCTATACTAATTGTCTTACTTGTTGATTTTTCCTTTTGAAGTTTTTGACCATTGACATTTAAATTTGAAGTAACGGCCCCCTAACTGCTTCAACTGTATGGCATACACAACACTTTCCAGGAATGTTTGCAGTTGAGTGTAAAATAGCAATGCCGCAAAACAAAAAAAAAAAAATTACTTCACATTATAAATTGTTTCATCTGTTGTTGTTAAACGAAAAGTTGTAGATAAAGCTAAACAAAACAAGTTTTCATAAAGAAGCATAAGGGCGAATCTTTTAGGCCTTTCCCAATTTCCATCCGTGCAAAAAAAATACAACATCCACTAGATATGCCATTGACTATTGATGCCCTCCTTTTTTATTGTCATGCCCTTTATTTTTCTTTGGTCTAAATATATTATACTAATTACATGTATGATACAGGACACAATGATTTAAAATATGACTACTCACATTACAAGACCCATAATTCATTATTTTATTGGATCGTTGAGAATGAAGAGGTTTCCATTGGTCTGATAGCTAGCAAGTCTAGCGCAAGCCTGCATTTTATTGGGGAGCTATAATCCATGAGAAATCGACCGATATTCAAAATCCACGTCTTGCCTTTAGACCCACCGAACTCGGATCTACTTAACCTAACACATTGGTGTGTGTGAGTGCATAACCTTAGTACTAATATTGCACCTTTCTACATGTTTGTTATGTTATTTCTATTTAATTAATTAGAGCTAGCACTATTACAACAACACATGGCTCTCATTGTTTACTGTTTCTACAAGGGCAATTGAGTGGGTCGGCAATGTTTGACTTTTTCATGACCAAAATGCCCCTATATGCTTCGCATGTTTTGACTCTAGTAAGGTGGACAAATAGGGGGAGGGTGCTTTGGTCCTCCCATGATGTTAGTATTCATTGCAAGACCAAAGCCAAAGTCACTTATCTTTACTTTCAAGCTTTCACATACACATACAGATATATACACATCCTATGAGTCCGCGTTCAGTTTTCTTTGTCACTATCTCCCCTTGAATATTGCCACCCCACCACCACCCCCACAACCGTCATTCTAGGACCCCTGATCCCATGCCAGACACTACACATTAGAGATATTGATATCAACCCATCATTGACCGTTTGATCACAATCACACGGCAAGTAGGCCATGACCCCACCACCAAAATTGACACCAAAACACCATAAGTGTTTCATAAATATCACCAGATTTAGTATGCAGGTGTTGAACCAAACCATGTCCATATAAATATATACATAACAAAGGCTAGCCTATACACCAAATTTTGCATTTTCCCCATCCTTTTTGTCTCTTGGAGGCATATTGTTGTTAAGCTATGAACATGAAGCACTTCCACTTGTTCCTCCTTCTTATTCTTCTGTTCCTTACACCAAGGATTCATGCCATTAGGACCAAGTTCTCAGGCACTTCCACTTCTTCAAGCCAACAAGGTTTTCATCCTTTTGCCGCTTCTCCAGCAAGCAGCAGAGCTAGCGAGTTCAATTCTGAGAAGCGCAGGGTGCCTACAGGATCCAACCCTTTACACAACAAGAGATAGCTAGCTTGATCTCAACAGGCTTGGGTTGGCAGAACCAAATCAACCCATTGTTCAGAAGATAGTATTATATTCAGATATGGTTTCTTTCACTGATTTATTTATGTCATATATACAGGAAATACAATATATATTATATAATATGTGCTATATGCTAGCAGAATTGAAGTTGCATTTGTATGTGAGATTAGAAATAGTGCTTGGTTAGCTAGATTGGTAGAGAAATTGTTGTACAGAAGGTAAAGAGGATTTTGAGTTTTTGCAAGTATGAGAAGTTAATAATGGAGTAGAGTTTGCGTGTTTAGTTTTTATTCAATTTCTTTGCCTTGACGAAAGTTTCCTCTTTCTTTTCTTTCTTTCTTTCTTTCTTATTGGTTAATAAAGTTTCCTGTTTCATTGCAAGTGAAGCCAAAATTTTAAGCATCAGTGTGCTTCTTCTAAGGCTCAACTTCAAACAAGGGTCCCCATATAATCCACTACTTGGTGCATGTGAAACCAGTTTTGATTTCA
The DNA here is from genome assembly GCA_031439595.1 of Pterocarpus santalinus. Taxonomy (NCBI): domain Eukaryota; kingdom Viridiplantae; phylum Streptophyta; class Magnoliopsida; order Fabales; family Fabaceae; genus Pterocarpus; species Pterocarpus santalinus. Next base: position 5,542,481 of record CM062527.1, read on the forward strand.
TGGGCATGCCACTTTCTGTGATTGTTTGGTTGCTGGGAAGGTGTAGGAATTCACAAGTTTGAAGTTGCAATTCTTGTTGTTGTCGTTTGAGTACATAATTTGGATTTTCATTAGTCCATCTTTGGGATCCACGACTAGGTATATTAGTAAATAATTTCCCTTATACTATTCCTCCTCTGCATATAATGAAAACAACTGTGTTGAGAACAACAATAATCATTACCTCATAGTTGACTATGAGGTTTTTAACATATTTTGGGTTTTAAGTTCTACCAAACTGGCCCTTGTTTTCTGGGGAGAGGAATAAAAGAAAAAGAAAGAAGGGGGGGGGGGGGACCTCTAGAGTTCAAAAAATATACGAAAATGAAACAGCATAACTTACTCATCAGTCATCAAACAGTTCACTCATAGGCCCCAAACCTTGAATGCACTGTGTTAAATACCCATTACTTCACACAACCACCATGCAAATAATTGAGAAAGCAACACCACCTTGTGCACACGGAAGAATATTTGTTACAAGCTAAGATGGTAGACTTCGTATGCACTCACCCTACCTACATAGCATTAAGGTCCCAGAACCTCTCTCAGTCTTGTACACTTTTTTCGTTCAATTTTCACTTTGTGGTTAATATACAATTTTAAATTGTGATTACAGTTACACTAAGATTAATTATTAATGCAATTGTGGAAAATTGTATGAATATGCAACTGATGTAGCTACAGTTGTTACTACAATACCGATGTAAGAACAATCACAACAGAAATATTGTGATTATAATTACAATTACGGACTACAATTTAAAACCATCCTATCATATACAATGGTGATTCCAAAATGGTAGGGTGGGGGGTGCAAGTGCAGTGTGTAGAATCTCCCACTTCCATGCACCAAATCCAGAGGGCAGAGGGAACTAGGAGTTATTTGTGTTATGGTTTTGTGAAATTGTCGTGATGTGGGGCTTATGGTCCACAGAGTGGTGGAATAAGTGCACATACTAATTCTGGTTACAGGACGCCCACCAGGGGCACCACCAGCTCCAGCTATAGGCTTTTTGGTGTGCGCGTGTTTATTTTTGAACCTCATGGTTGAGCGAAATAATTGTGTAGTTGGAAAATAAATAAAAAGCAACACAACATAGTAGTGTGTTGGGTGTCTCAATATGAGAGATAATGCCAATTGCCAAAGCCAGCATCAAAGTTTTGAAGAGAAGTCTTAAACACTCGCTATTAACCACTAAGCACGCATAAATATTGATGATTGCTCTTTGACCATCCAGGGGTTAAGAGTAATAAATTGTTCATTTGAGCTAATGCGGCACCGCTTTACAACTTTACAACCCAAACATTTGAAAATATTTGTGTCAAGGACAGAAAATAATTGGAAAAATAATAACAGACAAACTTTCTAAACATCAAGGAGGAAGTTGAAAGAAACTATGCATCATAATTTTTTTGAGTAAGGCACAGAAATCATTAAACAATCTTGTGATAGTTAATAGGCTTGTTACTTTATGATTTGTACATGTGATCATTAATAGCACATGCTAGGTACGAAATCTTGCATAGTCACCATTTTTTTTTCTTTTTATATTGGAATTAAAATAAATGAAAAATATTTAAATGTTTTGTTAAAAGTTTATTGATTGACATTGATGACTGGCACATAAAGGTCACATGATTAACAAAAAGGGTTATGTTAATTGTATATGTGTTTTCTCGGCTTCCATACCAATGTACTCTTATTTACCATTGAATTCGTATGGGACCCATATTAAGTGGAGTTCACGCCTTATCCAATAATAAATGGGAGTGTGTCGACATGAAGAGCAAAAAAATATATACACAAATAATATTTCTCTAACAAAACTGGTTAAATAGATGCATGAGTGACTTATTGTGATACTTCTCACAAATTGAGAATTTAACAGTCATTTTTTTTCCAGTACTAATAACTTGAGGAAAATTAGAGGTTAACATAATATTTTCAATACTAAATTGGGATAAGAATATAAAATTATCTTTGATTGGAAATACAATAATTCAATTTTCCTTTTTTTTTTACAAATAGTTTAACTTTTTATAAAATAGGGAAAAAAACACTTTCCTCTCCTAAACTATAGGTCATATATACTTTAACCCCTAAATTTTAAAAATATATAAATCGACCCTATGAATTTACAAATTGACCTTTCTATTAATTTTTTAATCAATGTTTAATATAAGTATCACACATTCAAGAAAGTTTAGGATATCGAGTTGAAGGGATATAATATATTTACTTTAGATAAAATACACATTTGTGAATGTTCAGAGGGTCGATTTGGATATTTTTAAAATATAGGAGTTAAAATGTATATGACTCATAGTTTAAAAGAGTAAAACACAATCTTTCCTATGAAAAAACACAATCTTCCCTATGAAATATCACTCCCAAAGATTCAAAAAATATGAGCTACCATGAGAAATAAAAATAACTCTATGAAAAATCATTTTGATAAGAATTTAAATATGTTACCCATATCCTATTAACCTGATTTTCTAAAGTATATATATTCGATATTTATTGCATTAAATCTAATCCATTGCTAAAATCATAGCTTATGTTATCATCCTGTCGCTTTTGTTCAACAAATCTGTGACTAATTAAGAAAAGAAAGATGCGAGAGTCAAGCTTAATTATCTTGATTAATTAGCAATAAGTTAAATTTTATCAAAGCCTAATTATTATAGCTGAACACGCGTAAATAAGAACTGCTTAAATCCCTACTATATTTAATTTTACATAGCTATAGTGAATATTTTATTTTTCAACAACTAGATACTAGTACTATTATATGCTAGAGGGGAATTAATTTCACACGAAAAACTATAAAGATTCATTGACAAAGAAAAATAATGCACATGGCTAGTGGCAGACCCTTATTATTACTTATAGGTGGGTGTAGTGCTAGTGAGGGACTCACCAGTGCCATGGATCTTTCAAGCGAATGAGGGTAGCAAAGCCCATGGCACATAACCAGCATATACTAATGGCAGGTTGTGGTTGGCCATATATGGAGATTCTTACACATACCTATTACATGAACGAGTGAGATTAATTTTATTTTGAAAGTAATTGCACAATGCAAATTTAATTTTGCTATCAAATTTCAATAGTTAATTAGTTGAATCTATTGCACTTAATGCAGATAAGAATATCACATAGTTGATTACTCCTATGCCTATATATAACATGTAGATATATTCCCTTTATCCATACAAAAATAGAACCTCTGAAATTGAGATCGCGAAATGAAGAAGTGAACAGACCGACCCTGAAAATAATCCATATTAGGCATAGGCTTCATATCAGAAAGCTACCTAGGACCTTCCTATATGTTATCCAAGCCAAGGTTAGAGTAGTTTCTATGATGAGAAACCGTTGTAGCATGGAAGAAAACCATACGTTTATTCCATTTACAAAGTCACTGTACTCTGCACCTACAATTTCTATCTTCAGCATGTAACTCTCTTTCATGCCAACCCATTTGTAACTTCTGCTCTAGGTCCTTCAAGGCTTGTTCATGATATTGGCACTCGGTCCATTGTCATAATTCTCATACAACTGTCTTTCAATTTGGGATTGCCACAGAACAATTCAAGCTGAAGAATTAAGTTGAGCATGCCAATGGGACTGTTTCATATGATCAACCTTCTATTCATGTATTGTCATAATTTAGGTTTGATTCTTAAGTTATTATGGTAAGTATATTTGTAAGCACTAAATGAATCAAGAGATATGCCTTAACCTTAAACTGGAGTGAGTCTTCCCATTAGTGTTGAGATCTATGGTAGATCATAAGGAATTTAGAGAGTTCAAAAAAGATGTAGAAAATGAGTGTAACTATTAGCTAATATCTAGCCAATTCGACAAATTCTAACTAATTTCTAATCCCAATTACATACTCTAACACTTAAACTTTAATAATATACAAAAAAAATTAAGTTGAGCACCACCGGCGCATCTCAATTCAGGAATTCCATGTCTACAACACTTTAATTCAAAGAAAAACTTTATACGCCTGATCAGACCCTTGAACTTGCCATGTTGCTAAGCTTTCTTTATAACTTCTTTTAACGTCGGCATTATATGGGACCAGAGAATCATAAGAAAAGCATTTTTAATGAGATGCCGACATGGTAGATCGGTAGTGAGGAAAATTAATTGGTCTATACATATGGCCAGACTCAAAACGATCCAAGGGTCAAGCAAGATTGCAGAAAAATCTATGAAGCCTCATCCATCCCATTTGTTACACCAAGTCAAACTAAATGGAATCTTCCTCTCCAAGCATTAGATATGTGCATCGCTTCTTTTCCAAGTAATCGCATGGTCTTTTTCGGTGCTCTCCGGTCTCTGGATATAGTCAAGATTTTTTTATTAAAATAGCCGTTATGTTTTACTCATCCTTTGTGTCGGCTCTCAAATTATTATTTTTCCCATCCTCACCATTTGACTTATGGATTATTTTCAATAATTATATTTATGTCCATGGTCTTAGCATATTTTCTATGCTTGTACATAACACAAATGCATGGTTTCCGGCAGAAAAGATTATTCGTTTTGGACGATAATGTACTTAGTCTACTATGCATTATAGTTGTTTTACTTTTTTAAAAAGTGACTTAATATCCATTCGAAGGACGATAATGTACTTAGCCTACTATGCATTATTTGCTTTTTGCTTTGGGACCTTTACACTTATATACTCTTCCTTGCTGAAGACGGTCAATTATTTGTGTGGAGAATGGAGATTATGTTTGTCCCTCTTTTATTTTTATTTTTTTTGGCTCTCCGAGAGATTTATGTCTATCTAATCCATGTTTCTTGCCCAAGGAAGCTGCGGGACCAAACTTTCGTATCAGACATGGACCAGATATCCCACAAGTTAAAGAGATGTTTCTCACAACTTGGCAGCCAAGAAATTGGGTTGTTCTTTATACTTTTTGTTTTTCCCAATTGTTTGGACTTTAAACTTACATTTTTTTTGGTAAACAAATCGTATATACTTCTGTTACTTTATTAGACAGCTTTTTGAATAAACTCAAATAGACCATTTTCTTTTCAAATAATTATTTTGTTTTAGTTTATATATCTGTCACTTTTTTAGTAAATTAATAATTTTTTGAATTATTTTTAAATTTATAATTATTTTTTAATATTACTATTAAATGAAAGATTATATAAATATTAATGGAGTGAAAACAACAAATATATTAACAAATAATTAATAATTTATTTTAACATATTTATACCTTTTAAAAATAAGACTATTTAATAATATTTTTAATCCTTATAAATTACTTTAAGTGATAATAATTCGGAAAAAAATTAAGCATGAGTTTTTGCCTTTTTGATCTTTCTTAATCATGAACCTTGTGGTAATTAACTGTTATTCTAATAAATATATCAAATATTTAAGGTATTAGTATCTAGATAATGATACAAGAGAAATGATATGTGTGAATATGGCAGGTTTCAAACAAATCCAAAAGGCCACACAAAGGAAAAATATAAAGAGAGAAAAGAAGAAGAAAAAAAAAGAATGAAATTAAAAATATGTGAATTTGCGAGAAAAATTTAATACATATGTCGCGTTAGTGATTGTGACTTACTCTATATATTTTTTTATCATAGTAATCATAGTAATTATTTACATAATTTTAGGTTGAGGGTGATAATTAAATAAAATTTTTTCTACTTTGATAACTACATGATTTAATTAATTAGGAGAATTGAATTACGAATTTTGCGACGTCCTTTCAAAATATTCTTTTAATGCTTACAAAAGGCATTTTTTAAAAATTAATTTTATTTTCAAAACAAATAAGTAATAAAAACTTGTTTGATTTAAATTTAATTTGAAGTTGATTCTGAGCAACATTTTTCATAAAAGAGCTATTGATATTTTTTATTTAATAATTTATTAAAATTCAATAGAAAATGACACCGACTAAAAGGGCCAGAAGCTATATATACGCAGTGCACTGTGGCAACACAATCTTCACAGTGATTCCAACAAAATTTGATAAAGAGTGAATTTCAACAAACTGTAATAATCTCCCAAAAAATTAAAAAAATGAGTTTCCTGGGAGTAAGGTTAGCAGGGAAAGAAGCCGCTTATTTTTTCCAGGAATCCAAACAGGCAGTGGGAAAATTGGCCCAGAAAAACCATCTGCCCTCCAAAACGAACAACAACCTCGACTCTGTCGAACAGGAAGGACTAGGTGGTCGCCATGCTGACGTGCTCCCTGAGGTTCTGAGGCACTCCCTTCCTTCGAAAGTTTTCAGAGACGAAACCGCAGATTCAACCTCTTCATCCTTCTCTGCTTCCAAATGGGTCCTTCATTCTGACCCCAAAATCCAATCTTCTGTATCCCCTGATGCGCTCAACCCTCTACGTGCTTACTTGTCCCTGCCCCAGGTCACCTTTGGCCCCAAAAGGTTCAATTTCAATTTTCAAACCCCCTTAATTTTACTACCTTATGTGGGAATTCTGAAGGAATTTTGAGCTAATCAATGTAATTTCTATTGCATAAGGTTCCACATTTGAATTTGAACTCTGGGTTTTTTGGTTAAGTAATTGGGTTATGAAGGTGTTCTTAGTTGTTCAATTTTGTTCTGGGGTATTTTTACCTAAAGCCTTGTTCTTTAAGTTTTTTTTTTTTTTTTTTTTTTGGTGGAAACCCCTCAATTTGGATTTGATGTTTTTAGTGTGTAGTTGTGTTCTTAACTATAGTACACTATAACAACGTTTGACATATGTGGGTGACTCCACCTAATAGGACAAGGCTTGTACGTCGTTATAGTTATGTTTGATTGTTCCTTCTTTGTTGCTCAGCTAATTCTTCGTATTTTGAACTTTATGGTTTGGTTGCAGGTGGGAACTACCTAAAGCAGAAAACACTTTTTCAGCTTCAACAGCTAATGAGTTGCGTCAAGATAGGCACACCACCCATGGTAACCCGGAGAAGTTAAAAGCTGCAGCTGAAGGGCTAGCACATGGTACATTTCATTCCTTTTCATTAAATTGCTCATGTGGTAATTGGTAATTGCTCTCATTCGGAGATTTTAGTCGTCATAGATGCTTGTTTTTTCAACTATGTTTTTCACAAATGTAAATCATAAATGCTAGAAACAATTTTCTACAACTGTGCATCAAAAGATGGTGTAAGTGTGGATTTTATCTCTGATGCAACACCGGGAAAAGGATTTATTTTGCTCACTGATGAATATGTCCATCATTGCCTCAGTGTTCATTTGACAATTACAAACTTAAGTGTACTAGCTTTGGTAACCATAATCTTCACATCACATCTATGTGGAATTTGTAGTGAAAACGGTAGCAGCAAATGGTTGGTAGAAATCTGAAGGTATGGAGAAGACCACCATATGTTATGGTCATCCTTTGATTACTTTTTAGAATGTGATACTCCATGGTTGTCTTTGATTAAGCAAGCGAAAAATGCACTTGAATGCAAATGTATTCTGATGCAAATACTTTGTTTTTGGTTTTATAGTTGGAAAAGCATTTGCTGTTGCCACTGCAGTTGTATTCGGTGGTGCTGCATTGGTGTTTGGTACGGTGGCCTCCAAGTTAGAGCTGCATAATGTAAGTGCATTCTAGTTATATGTTGGCTCTAGAATTCTCTGTAGCCTTTAATATGCAGTCTTTCTCTCTCTCTCTCTCTCTCTGTGAATATGTGTGTATGTGTTTTTGAAAATGTAAAATTAGTTAAGTAACCCTCTTGAATTCCTACCTTGTAAGTTGTAACTCTTCCATTTCCAGTGATCATTCTTCATTGACTATCATGTCCATTGCATATTTGGTACCATAAAACTTCTTCATATAAGCCTTTGAGTTGTATCTCTTGTAACTTGTTTGTTTTCTTGATGGTTTTTCAGTTGTCTTCTGCTAGCCATATAAATTCTCTATATTAGTTTATTGACTTCTTTATCCAAAATTTTCATTGTTTTAACAGATCAGTGACATCAAAACCAAAGGAAAAGACTTCGTTGAGCCACAATTTGAGAATATCAAAGAACAATTTGTTCCCATGAAAATATGGGTGAGTTTTAGATTGCCTTTTTTTTATTAAAAAAAAATCTCAATATTTTAAATCACAGGCATAACTCAAAAATTGGACTTTGCAGGCTGAGAATATGTCAAGAAAATGGCATTTGGAAAGGGAAGAAGATGTTAAGCAGAAGCCCATAGTAAAAGAGCTATCTAAAATTTGGGGTGCAAAATCATCAGATTGAAACTTGCAATATTCTCTATTCTCCTTTTAACTGGTTGCCTTGGAAATAATGGCATGGGCGATGTACGTTATAGTTTGAATGGAGTGTGCCTATAGCTGTTATTGTCATTGTAAATGTTGAAGCTTGCAGGAGAGAAAATAATACAAAGAGTGAAAATAATACAAAGTAGATAATTAAGTAAGCTAATAACTGGTGGAATATTGTTGTTTTGGATAATTCAACAACAATAATTTGTTGAAAAGAATAATTTGTTGTAATAATATGACGCTTGGGAGCGTGAATTAAGTATTTACAATCCCTAGGTATGTCTTTGTTTAAGCCAAAATTATATCAGAACATTGGAATGACTGATAAAAGAAAAACAAGGGATCCTGACTCTTCCGAGATCCCAAAAATGTTCCGGTAGTTTGTTTGAATGTTGATGTATAAAACATCTTTGAGATGAAGTTATAATTGCAATTACATTAAAATTGAAAGTGTTTAAGCATCCCAAGACAATTTGAGAACCAATTTATTGAGACCAATCAAAGAATTGTTTAAAATCATGTCTAATTTCCAGGATTTTCATTTGTGTCACCTCACTTAATGTGGAAGTGGTTAAAAAAAAATGAAGTAAAACATCCCGTTTACAAGGATCAAGAGTGAATGAAATAAAGTTAAGTCTTGAAAAGCACCACTTTTGAAATTGTATGTGAGGCAAAAATAACCAATCCCTTAACAACCAAAAATGGCACCTCTTCATCTCTATTTTGTATGTTTGTATGTATTATGGTTACTATGGCTTGTAATCAAGACCAGCTCCATATTTCCAAGCCTCGAGATGCCGCTTCCACTGGAAACTCGTCTTGGATGGTAATGTATTTAAGAATGGCCTTCCAATAAATGGAACATGTGAGAGAAGATGAGATATAATATGAGAGTTTCTCCTTTTGAAACAAATTGGATTATGTTATTTTTGAATAAATAAAGAAATGGATAAGTGGTTCAGAAGGGAACACTATTATTACCTCACAGCAGGGTCAACAAAGGTCGAGAGAAAAGTATAATACCCAAGCATAAAAAAATGTCTGGACCAGTCAAGAAGTACAGGAACACCAACCTGAAGCCAGAGAAAATTCTAAGTTGCCAATATTCGAAAGGTTACTTCATTTACTAATTATGCCAAATTCATTATAGTTTGGGCAATGTTTTTGTTTTATCAAAACCGTAAGGATTCAAAGTACACATAACGCAATCAATCTAACTCGAGTTGAGTCGGTTTATTATAGAAAAAAGTTCTCTTAAGACAATTTTTTTATTTTTATTTTTTTCATTTACAAAACTTGAATTCAAGACTTTACTTAAGAAAAATAAATATCGAGCCACTTGAACCAACTATGCATTGGTTAGATTGAGCAGTGTTAACAACATGTGAAAAACTGCTCAATGATGATATATAATAAACTCATGATTACCTGTTTAAATATGGATGGGAGTATTTGAGGCTGTGTTAACATAACCAGTCCCAATGTCTTGGAGAGTGGCCCAAACTGTACAACATCCTGAAATAATACCAGATTTATCATGGAAGTCATTATTTCCATGGTTAACACTGCTATTGGTACTCATCTCAATCAATCGAATCATTTGGGAAGAACATCTCATAAATCAAAAAGCAAGTCCACATAGGGACTAAGTCCACCTGTAGAAATGGCCGTAGTACTGGATCCCCAAGCCTCTGCAAAAGTGAAACATGAGATTGAAGCAAAAGAGTGAAAAGAAAAATAATCTCAGTGATTAGAGAAATAAACTACCTGCATGCAGCTAAAGTTGGCATAAAGAAGTTCATTAATAAAATCTGCAGGAACATTGGTGTGTTGTTTTGCTGACATTGCTTTTTGGAATAACCACGAAGCACTTAAATTGGGCTGTGTTGTACAAAATTTTGGTCAGCACTCTACTCAGTTTTCATGTACAGTTGATGATTAAAGAAGCAGAAAAATACCATGTATGGGTTCAGCAGAGACAAGTTGTGTGAGTCAAGATAATCACCATTGATTGCTTCATGTATTCCTTCATTATAGCAAAGTGCAAAAAAAGAATTAGATTATCTCAATGTTATTGCTATGTTATCTGCCTTCACCATTTTCTTGTTAGTTGTTACTTTTTATGATAACTTCCCAAATCAATTTTGTCCAGAAAATTGTTTAATGAATTAGGATATTTACATATTGTTCTAATGTTGCAATAAGACATAATAAAAGGTAAAGAAAAATGGAGGCAAGGAGTTCCACCAAAACTCAGAAAAATTAATTGATCCATGGTCTCACATTCATATATAGGAAAATCAAGTAAATCCTTCCCAACAACATTGAAACAGATCTCCTTCAACTAGTTCAAGATTCAGCTCAAAATGATGTCTGTATATAATTTCACAGAAAGGCATACCAGCTGAGAGTCTTCCAAGGTGCCTGGTCAAGCTCCCAAAGCCACCAAATGAAACTGGTGATTGTATGCCACTAGCATCACCAAGCTACATAAAATGAAGCTTCACTGTTTTAATATTACTTGGAAGATCATAGATGATTCCATTTGGCAGAAGTTTTGGAAGTGTAAAATTTAATTTACCTGTAAAACTCTATTAAAAGCGGCTGGTAGCGGGCTGTTAGGTGCTCCATACCATAAAAAATTATAAGGTGTCATATTTTAAAAGAAACGATAATCATTGGTATAATTAAGAACTAAATTAAGACTGTTGTTGGCAACCAGAAGTAGAACTAAATTATGAAATTTGTAAGTACATCATCCGGTACACATTGTTACCTCTCGCGATATGTGGGAAAGATGCCGTAAATAACTCTCAGTATCTCTAAATTGTCAAGTGAAACACCCTGTCACTTAAAAGTTGCAAATGGACATCAGCCAAAAGAATAGATAGTTCATACACAAAACAGCCAGGAAAGTACTAACTAGGGGAGCATAAGATGTCCTCCAAAACAGAAAAATCAAGCGACATAAGAGAGCATAATGAAGAAAAGAAAACTAGCCTGATATTCTGGCATCAAATCCCAGTATTCTTCTAATAATTCTTCCAATTTTGGGGATCCTGGCTGAGGTTCTACATAAGTAAACATATAGGTAGTACGATCCACAGGACCTGAGCCAGCTGGAAATGCCTGTGAAGATTTCAGCTAAAACTCCAAAAATAAAACATGGGAATACTACTATTCTATTAATGTACTAAAAGGTTACCTCCCAAAAATATTGTGCTTTTGCATTCCCAACTTTCCTAACTGACGAACTGCTGTATATGACATCACTAGTGGAATTATTTTTAAAGCCACGTGCACAGGTTCCAACAACAAGGCAAACACCATCAGGTTTCCTCCCACATCTTATCTGTAAAATCATTGCATGTGACACTGGAAAGAAGCTTTGGGAAAATGTTTTTGATATTCTGTATTTACCTATGTATACTTCAATAAATCAAGTTGGCAGACAACTTTCATGAATTGAACTTTTTAATTTGCCAACAGAGTTTTTAGTCTTATTCTAGTTAGTGTTGATTCAATCAATAGCAGTGGATGAAAGTGACCATCATTGGCCTATCCTGTTAGTCTAGTAATCATTAAGGAATTTAGTTGGCAACTTATTTAACAAATGGTGCATGCATATAAAATGAAGGTTCAAGACTGCACATGCATATGCATGTAGATCAGTGGATGTGCACAACAGAACATACACCAGAAAACCTTTCTATGTTTCATTTGACAATTCATATGCAATGTGAGCATACTTACAGTTGTACAAAGGAGCACACATATATGGCAACCTGTGCATGTATTCCATGAAACATTTGAAAACACCCCTATGGCCTATAATAACATGATAAATTTCATGTTTGAATGCAGCAATGAGTAAAACTATATGTTTGAATGCAGCAGTGAGTAAAATTATATCTCTGACCTGTTTTACAACGGGGGAAAAGTTCCCCATGGCATCAATTATAAGACGAGATGCCAAGATTTTGTCCCCGGAAAGTTTCAGAACCTGAGAAGAAAATATACAAGCATTCATGCGTCTTTATCATTAAACAAAATTAGCACTGATTTCTCCAAAGTCAATTTACATTTGGCTTGTACTCTACATGCCTCGTAAGGTATGAAATATACATAGTACCCAAAACTCAACCACCATTATAAACATTGTCATTCTCCTATACCATTCATCGTTAAGCCATAAATTAGTGGTACTCAAAATTCCAAATATTTCGAGGGCAACGTATAAAATAACTGCATGGACTGCATAGTCTATAGTTGTATAATTATGATGATAACATTTACAGCTGCACTAGAATAACTAACTCTACAGGTTAAGGTAAACTCACTGCAGCATCTTCATATACATTAATGCAGTCAACGCTGCAACCCTCAAAGATGACGCCACCAAGGGAGATAAAACGTTTCTTTACAATCTCTATTAGCTTTACTGGTCTGCAATGGCAGATAACAAAAAAGACTGGTAAACATAACTTGCAGAAGCAAGGTGATCTTCAACTGAATATAAGCTTTTTTAATGAAATTACTTCATTGTGAAGTGCAAGCATATAGAACTTTTGGAAGCAGTCAATAAATTTTTCAAGTTTTTCTTTGCAACTGCTGGTATTTTTCTTAATAATGCTACATCCAGACACCAGACTAATCACTCATACAGCAGATTTCCTGTCCACTCTGGATGGGGACATGCGAATGGACCTACCTAGAAGTAACTGCAGCTGCATATACTGTTCCTTGCCAAGCATTACAGAATAGAAAAGAAAATTATTAACTGATAAGAACATAGATAAAATAGTTTATTCATAAAATCCAGGACTTCATTCTAGTTCATTACTGGTGTATCGAATTAGTTAATGGGAAGGAGACTTACGAAACACCAAGATTAAGAATGTCGTCAACCCAGATGTCACCTTTCCTTTCAAATCCACATCTATTCTGTATAATTCATGAATTTCAAAAACAAGTTAGAAGATGACACAAATTTTCGTAGTGTTAGATAATAAACATTAGTTGTCAGAGAATTTCTTCTCCTGGATACAGTGCTCTTTGATTTCCGCCATTGTAACAAACAAGGCCTCCACACTATCAATCTTTCAGTGTGTTCAGATGTGTGATGTATGTTCAAAGTGACTTCAAGACAATAGTTACGGGTGATACCTAATCAAGATGATTCTTGCTACATAGACATTGGCAACTAAACTGAAGTTAAGGAATTACTGGATTGAATTTTACAGCTGTAACTCTGTCACTATCATCTTCTTCCAGGATTCCAACTTCTACAAGTTCCAAAAGCTCCTTTCTTGATATATTCCATTCTTGCTCTCTCTAATGATCAAAACAACACAGACAACGAGAAAAATTAATTTGATAATCCAAAGAATTTATTGACACTTTTCCGACCAAGGATCAATGTCCCAACTCTCAAGATAGCTAACTTACATACCCCTTTTAGTATGTTCCTCTCCACGACGGCTACTCGAAGACCTTTGGCACACAAGGCTGTGGCAATGAAGATTCCCAGAGTGCCTCCACACACCAACACATCATATGAGCCTTGTGCTTTGTCAGCCAGAGCAGATGAGCGAAACAAGCTTGGAATGGTAGACACAACTTGCTGAGGTTCTTGCACAACTGCAATATATATTATAAGATCACCAGACACATAGTATAGAGAACTCTTTGCACACATAAGATAGTCTCATTTCCTTAATGGATACAAGAATCATTGAATGACATGATGAACCTTCTTGAGCTGAACATATGTTTGACCATATTTGGTCTAATCTTTTCAAGGCTTCATAAGAGTATGCTCCACCAGCACCGCCAACTTCTCCACTCACAGAAACACTCTCCATTATCCTCTAAAAAAAATGGTCAAATACCAATCTTCACTTGGACTTGTTATACAGAAAACACAACATGACATAGGATATATCAGCAATTGAAGCATTAGTACCTGAGTTCTGGAGGGAACAGCTTGTCGTCTCCAAAGGAGAGCTCTTCTGCCACATTTCTTCTGTGGGAATGGAGTCCCCACTGCAAGCTGAGATATTCCATTAAAGGGTTGAAGCTGAAGCAATGACATAACAAAAAGAAACTCAAAAATTAAAGGATAATAAACAATAGAGCAATCAAAGTAAAGCAACCGCTTTTCATTCTGTCCCTTGTTTTGCTCTCAGTTTCGTTTATCATTAACAAAGGCAAGAAAATTTGCGCACCACAAGTGAACACGTTTAACCACCAAAACTGTCTTTGTCTTGTTTCTTTACTTTTTGAGAGTTTGCAAACTAGTGATACTCAATAAGAAATCCAAAGTAAAAATATTTAGCAGAAAAAAAAAATTTAATGCCAACGTATTAAAGTTTTTATTTCTAATTTTTTTTACAAAATCTTACTTTTTCCTTCAGAAAAAGGAAAAGGAAAAAAAAAATTTCAAAGAAAAAAAAAAGGAAAGGAAAAAGGGTAACCTAGAGACCCGGTATCCAGTGGGGTCAGAGAGAGAAAAGTGAAGAAACAGTGATATATATAAAGGTTTCAACTTTACGGGATAAACCTCGCTGAGTATCCAGGGAGGGTTTATCATTTTTCAGTAGGAACTTGGAAGGAAGCCAAACTCTCACTGCATCTTCAAATTTGCAGTTTCTTTGAACGGGTAAAGTCTCTAACTTTGTTCATGTTTTTGTTTTCTTCTGTTCTTCTTAGTTGGTGTTTGTATCATCTTAGATTGTTCTTCTCAATGGGTGTTCAAGTTGTGAGGTATGGGAATTGTTTATCAGTTACCACGCATTAGAAATATAAAACTACCACACCCTAATTCGTTTGGTGTGAGGCTATAACTAATAACAGAGAAAGCTGACAATTTCAGATTATAGATGAACTTACTAGCTCACCACAATAGGGTTACAGGTCTTGGGGTTCAAATTGAATTTGTGTGAAATAAGGACAGTCCTGTGTCAGTAAGTGTTGGGTTTTTGTAATTGATTTGTGTACTTAAGAGTGTGCACATTTCTTTTGTATGCTATCATATCTCCTTTTTTGGGTGGATGACAATTTGTATCTAGTAGCTACTTTAGAATAGAACAACTTGAAGATTGATGAGCGCCTGTTTTCTTTTATATTTTGTTGTATCCTTTTTCCTGGTCCATTCCATTGATGTGTAGCCCTATTTGGTTTTCCGTTTGGAATTTCAAAACCATGGTTTTGATAAAAGCAGCTGGAGAGTAGCTTTTGCCAAAACCATAGTTTTGAGGCTTCCAAACGAAAATCCAAACATGCTTGTGGATTATAAAAAGTGGTAGGTGCTAGGTAACGTCTTCCTTCCCTAAACCCCGTTCTTCTCTAGCCAAGTTACTTCTTAGGATACATGTATGCAGTGTTACCCCACAAACAGAGAGGTTGTTTCTAGCCTTGTTTGTGTTATTGGCCAAGAGAATTTACTTCTCAAAGTATCAACAGAAAAAAAGAGAGGAGATTGTTTCCTTTTACTCATTTAGGATGGGAACAAACAGCACATGCAAACAATGAAACAAGCCAACCCACATAGGGAAGGAAAGAGACAGCAGCAGCATCGCAACACTTGCACTATAAAATCAACAGAAAGCTATGGCATCATTAGTTATGCCCTCCCCCCTTCTCTTTTCTTCCTCTTTTTCTCTTCTTGGCAGTAAAAAAATTAGCAGGAATTATTCATGTGAACTACTTCCATTCGGTGCACATCGTTTTAATTGAAAATGCCTTTGATTTTCTTGAAGTCTTCTTGCAGATTTGAGCTATATAGGAAGCGAAGCACATTGCATCTAAACTGTTAATAGGCATGGCAAGCCTGTTCACAGCATCAACCTTCACATATTCTCCTGTCAACACCCATACCAAGGATTTTAGTAAGTCTGGTAACTCTTCTATGGGAAGGTGTTCCATAAGAGCAATGAGGATAGAAAAATCGTTGGAAGAATTGTACAATGTGAAGGTGGAAAGGAAAGTGTCTCCTGAAAGGCTAGCTCAGCTTGGAGTTTCAAGATGGTCAGTGTGGAAGACTGGAAAATGCAGGTTGCCCTGGGACTGGCAGGTAGACCAGCTGGTGTACATAGAAGAAGGGGAAGTGAGAGTTGTGCCCGAAGGAAGCAAGCGTTTCATGCAATTTGTGGCAGGTGACTTGGTCAGGTACCCCAAGTGGTTTGAGGCTGCCCTTTGGTTCAATGGTCCATATCAAGAACGTTATAGATTCATTGCATATGGTGATGATCATTGATGATGCTGCATGATGGCCATATAAAGTTGCATGATGTCCATATCTTATTTGAATTCTTTTAAAGTTTGGTAATAGGTGTGTTTGGTAGTTTTCCAGTTCTAAATGTACTGGCAATGTATTTGTCTACTGAATGATTCTGTAGTAATATCTCATCTGGACCAATTTATGTGTTACACAGACTGTAGACTAATTAAAATACAGTTCACTTTTAACGTGTGACGTTTAGTTTTATACTTATTTTTTCAAAATAAAATTGTGTAAGTTTGATTCTTACTATTAGAAAAAAATTAATATTAAAAGAGCTTTGATCGTCGATTTGACTTGAGCTATATTAGTTTGGATTCAGTAATTTCAGAATTAGAGGTTCAAAATCAACAGCAGAATGCAGGTAAGAAACATTTTTTTCCTTTCCCTCTTGAAAGGAGACAGTAATGGATCCAAAGAGCCGAGAGAGTCCAATGTGCCGTGTTCCCCTACTAGAAGAAAGAATCCGCCATGAGACCTACCTAGTTCAGCGTACATAGAACAGGTAGTACTAGTAAATGACAATAAAGTGTTAATATGAACATGGCTTGATTCGACCCAAAAAAAAAAAAAAAACATGGCTTGAGATCTTTATCAGCAAAAGGCTAAACGCAATAGAAATTACCAATGTTAAAAATTACAGAAAGGGTGACAAAAGGAAAGGATTGCTTATCTGTTCATGCACAATCTCAATAGCTAGAAATCTAAACAAGCACAGCCTATTATAAAGTATAAACTAGATCCCTTATAGTACATATACACCCCATGGCTCAAGAGTACAAACAACGGAGCCCAAAAGACCAGAAAGAAGGAGCAACCTGATATCCACAGAAACCCCCATAATCTAATTTCTGTTAGCAGAGGTAAGCACGCCAGACTCCAACTGGATGCATTCACCTTAGTTCCTCATCATGGGGTCAGAGCTTACAATTTGGATCTCTTATGGATCTCAACTACCTGTAGCTGCTAGTTGATTGGCACTGGTAGCGATGGCAACCGAGGTCGCAAACCTTGAGACAAGGACTGCCTCATTGCTTACAGCCTTAGATACTGCAACATCTTCCAATTGTTTCCACATGGATTCCCGCTTCTCCTGCTTCTCACTGTCCTTGATTTCATCTTCTTGGAATTTCATCAAGCATTCATCAAAAAGTGCCGGATCAGCATCAGAGAATATTTTTCTCACATTCAGGGTCAAACTCTGAACAGCTTGGTTCCAATGGCCTCGAGTATTTTTCTCCAAAGGAGGGAAGATTATAGGCAGTATCACCTTGCTGTTTTGTATGATCAAATTTCGAATATGATCATTGTTCCACAGAAACAGCGCTCGTTCAGCTACCTGCAAACAAGACCAAGTCAACATCAAATCTAGTTCAGTAAATGCGAGGTAAATTTAATTTGACAGGTCCTTCCACTTAAAGTTATGTTACTTTGCTTCTTTGAATCCTTGAGCTTTAATTCCAGGGAATACATACCTACGCATTGCATAGCAATGCAACTAGTAACACACAACACAAAATTCTATAATTCTGCCAAAAACAGGTTTTAATAAAGGCATACAATAACAAGACATTCTCTTTAGTGATCAAAGAATGCCAAGTCGCAACACTTTTTAGGGAGAACGTGTTGAGAAAATGAAAACAAAAAAATGAAAAGGAAATTAAAAAAGCAACGTCAACATAATATTGTTTGGCTTTCTAGTATCAACCACAAGTGCTTTGTTCAGATGGCTAAGCTGCTTACATTTGTTAAGTGCACATATCTTAGCCCTCAAAAACCAATGGCCAGTGGACATGGATCCAACTCAATTTTTCTTTTTTCTTTTTTTTTTTTTTTTAACAAAAGAAAAACTATTATACTATTAAAAGATGAAAACCATTTCTGCCACTCCCCCTCTCCAAATGCAATGCTCCCCCTTCCTCTTCTCCCTCAGCTAGCAACATGGAAACACCTCGCTGTCATTGTTGCCATTTTCATCAACCAACCACCTGCAATCACTCCTATCCAGTTCTAGTCAACAAAAACCACACAAACCAGAGCTATTCATAAGTTTCATCATTGCGATCCAATCATCATCCTTCATTTTCAAGCTTCATTAAATGAGCTTTATGACTGTTAAACTTTTCGATAAAAACTGAACTATAAAACAATTGAATTTGATTTGCATTTGAGGCTTTCCCTTATTTGTAAAATCCATTGTGTGCTATGGCACTCAGAAGGTCTGTGTCCTTGATTTTGGAGTTGTATACTCACAAGATCTATGTCCTTGATCCAAGGGTACTGCACTGAAGGAGAACCAATACCAAAATTGGCAGATGTGAATTCCTCTGCAAGCTTTCCTCTCACTTTCTCAAAAATAAAAATCCCCAAAACCAATTCCATGTGTTAAAAAAAACCAAAACTGGGGTGATGCTGGTGGTGCCAGAGGTGCTAGAGATTATATTGAGGTGTGGCAACCAAGGAAGAAGAGGAAAGTGTGATGAGGTACAATGGAAGAACTTGTCATTGAGGGAATCAATCAAAAGGTGAGCAGCAAAAACGGTGGCGACAATATAATATTGTGGCAGTTTTTTTTCCTTTTTTTTTTTACAATATAATTTTTCTTTATTTAAAATATGAAGACAGTTCATTAAATGAGCTCGATTCTTCTCCAGCGTCAATTATTTTTAACAGCTACGATGTGTGTACTTTACTCTCTAAAATGCAAGCTACACTTTCAAGAAGTCAAATCCATCAACTTTATTGTAGTATTTACCCGGTTCAAACAACCACTTCACAGGTTACAATTTGGAAATATTCCATTTTTTAATATCAAATGCACCACCACAAATTGAGCCCAAATAAATGCAACTTCTCATTAAATGAAATGATGAATCAAAGGTTGAATAAATAAACGGATTTGTCCATACCACAATCCATTCAATTTACACTCTATTGTAAGAGCAGCACAATTGGATTGCATTATTTTATTAGAAATTGAATATCATTAATTTTTTTTATTTCATTCAAATACATATTCGGTTAACAGCTTGTTGGTTTAAGCTAACCTGCCAGTCATGCAAACCTTATTAATAAACATCAGCATTTTTGCTTCCATGTCCACTACAGGTTAAAAAATCATCTGTCACCTAGTTGTGAATCATATCTTTATAAACTTCCATCATTAATATCTAGGACAAGCATATGCTTCAGGTAGCATAGCAGTATACAGCCACCGACTTGATGCTAGATATTATTGTTTTGTAGCCGTTCTTATCCTAGTACTTTCAATAAGCCTTCAAATGACTTGATTTTCCTGCTGTTAAGTCATCCAAAATACTTCCCTAGCGGCCTAGCCTATTAAATCATAATTTGATAGCTAGGAGCATGACAACATCTATGATAGCAGAAAGAAGCAACTTGGAAAAGGTTAAGCAACAAAAGACAGGAATAGATATACAGAGATAAACGATCACTGGTGTTGAACAAATGCTAATAAAATTTTTATCCAAAAAAAATGCTAATAAAATGCATGTAGACATCATATAAGAAACAAAATAAGGAAATTCCATCAGCACCTGAAAGTGTAAGCTGTTGAGGCATCTACCAATTTGACGAAATAATGGGATCACGCATCGCTGAAATTCTGCTGCTTGAGTTGCCTCTAAAACTTCCTCCAACTCACCAAGGAACATTACCTCCTTTGCACTGTTGGTAATGGGCCAATATTTTAAAAGGCCTCTAACCACACTATCAGCTAGCTTGACATCTTTCTCAACAAACTGAGTAATGCAATAAGAAAGCTGTTGATGGTACATAGAAACACACTTGGGCTTGTGAAGGGGGATCAGTGCTCGAACAAGAAACAGCTTATGCTCCTCCTTTAAAGGCAAGGCAAATCCATTAATTATGCTGCCCAATATCTCCAGCAACTCTGCAATCCCATTGTGTTTCTCAGTCTCAAATATGAACCGGTAAAAGATGTTGTTGATGGCTTTTCTAATGTACGGCCTATGGACCATGAATTTCCCATAAATACGGTGGAGAATAGTCTTCAGATAGTCCCTCTCTCTTTGGTCCTCCGAGTCAAAAAGGTCAAGCAACCTCAACGCAAACGAATGATCAATGTATCTTTTAGCAAGCTTTGCATCTGTCTCTGGTGAAGCCACGAATCTAAACAGAAACTCATACACAATCTGCAAATGCGGCCATGCCGGTTCCAAAGCAGGTTCCTCTTCTTCAGGCTCATAGCTTTCCATGAACTTACCATCATGATTGGAAGATGGCAGAGCTCGAAATAAATTGGCTGCAACCATTTTCGTCATCTCCTGCATTGCTACCTCATTGAACTTCGAATTCACCGACGAAACATAATCAACGAGCTCAAGCAAAGTCTGCCGCTTGACGTCCTTCTCCTTGAGATGCTTGGCGGGATCATTAAAATCGAACACAACACAACAAATGTTCAACTTCCTCATAAAAAGGTTGTGCTTTTCCGAGCTAGGAACATCCCTGAAACTAGGCAAAGCCTCATAAACTGCAGGAGCCATCAATGGACCCGAAGGGGTCACAATTGTAGGAGCTGATCTCTTAGCTTGATTGGCTGAGTGTGGTGCCATAGTCCCATTCCCAGAACGAGACCCACCACCAGAGCCAGAATTTGAAGACTTTGAAGAATCCAATTTGGGTTTCAAGTTGGTATTATTGGAATTGACCCCATAAGAAGAGTTCACTGAGAACCCACCATTGAGCCCTCCCTCACCGTTTGAATCACTGTGGGATGATGATTTTGAGGGCTTGCGAGGAATTTTACCGAATATCTGTTTTATCATATCTAGACAAACCCCTCCAACCCCAGAAAAAAAAAAGCCTAACCCTAATTTTCTACAAATTGAATCAAAGTTTCAAACTTTAAATAGAGCGTGCAATCAATAACATTATCAACAATTAACAAATTAAAAATACACAAAAGGGTACGATTTAAGCATACCCAAAAATGCCCTAATCAAAAAACCCATACATCGAAAGTAACAGTGAAAATCAGAAACTCAGAAAATCAAAAATTCACAGATTTTCGTGGGTGCATGGAACAAGGATTGAAGAAATTGACGGCGTAAACAAGAGAAAAGCACTTACATTGAGAGTGAAGAATGGGAAGATTTATTGGGTGGGGAATGAAAATGAGAGAGAAAATGGAAGAAAATTAGAGAGATTTAAATGGGAAATTTTTTTTGTTCTGGGGTCACAGGAGCCATAAACCCTAGTGAGTGAAAGCTTTTGATTTTGAAATTTTTATATTAATTTGTGCTTCTTTTTTTTTTTTGGCCCCCCCAATATTTGGTAGAAAGAGGAATAGCAGAACAGAAAGGAGTAAGATATCTTATGGAAAGGTAAAAATGGTCACAGAAAAGCAGTGTGGTCTTTTTGTTTTGAGTTTAAACAACATACAGGTCCACTCACGGGGAAAAATTCAAGACTTTGTGCTCAATTGCATGACATGACATCTGTGTCTAACCTTTTCTTAGTACATGATACCCATGAATTATAAAAATTAATTTTGATATATTTATAAAATTTAATTTAAATGTTTGAATAATATAAAATAATTTTATATTATCAATTAATAAAAATAGTAAAAAGTGTCAACTTATATAAGCAATCACCTATTATAATAAGAGATCTATTATAATTTCTCACTTTCCCTTATTTCTATTAATTAATAATATAAAAATATTTTATATTATCGATATATACCAATTAAACTCATATTGATAATATAAAATATTTTATATTAGTATCTAATTATATATTTTTAACTGTAAAATTTTTGAAATAATAAGTTATTGGATCAATCATTTTTATTTATAATAATATATAATTAGATATTTATATATTGTAATGTCCACGAATGTGTCTAACCTTTTACAATTTTGGAAAGAAATTAATTTTAATATATTATTAGTATAAAATAATTTATATTATTATTTAATTATATAATTATATTTATAAAAAATTTTGAAGATAATGAATATTTTGTTAAATATTTTTATTAATATAATAATATATAATTAAATACTTATATAAAAAATTATATTAATAATATGTCAATTAAATTTTTTTGAAATCATTTGTGTTTCATTTTTTATTTTTTATTTTTTTTGAGTCCGCTCCCTATTTTCCCATTTGCCAACCATCATGCGGTTAAGGGGACCCAATGTCCTAATAACAAAAGTCTTCAAAATAGAATAGTACCTCCCATTGTCAAGTCCACGTGAAGTTGGGTTTACTCCATTCAAATTTTGTCGTCACTTACAATAACTCATTTGGACATTATATTATCATTATTTTGATTAAAAATATTTTTTATTTAGTAAGAATTTTTTATGTTTTTATATATTTAAATAAAATTTCTTAAGAAAAATCATAATCACTAAAAAAAGTACAAAAAATATTTTTTTAGAGGCCATAATTTTGATTTTCTAAAAAAAGATATTTTAATAACATACAAAAATATTTAAAAATAAAAGAAGATATTTTAATATTAAACCCAAACATAAATTAATTTTACATACAAAACTTTTGACATGATTCGAATCTCAGACAGAAGAATTACCTATATTTAATTTATTATTATATCTTGAACAAAATTACCTTCAGTAGCAAGTATCTATTAGAAACCAAAAAAATAAAATAACTCTTACTTTTTTTTAAAAGATCTTTTAGAGAAAGTCCACTTAAAAAAAAATTGAGAAATTCATCCAAAAAAATGCTAAATTTTAACTTTTTTTATTAGCAAATGCTTATTCAATTTTAAATTGGATAGAATCCTCTTTAAGTAAAATTAAAATTCTCAATATTATAAGTAAAATTCACTTAAATTTATATTTTAGTTTTATTATGACTAATTATTTTCGTGAGAGAGTTTGTCAATTTTGCCCCTCATTGTGAGTATTAAACTTGTTCTACTTAATACCCATTGATTTGATTTGAATAAAATTAGTCTCATGAAACTAAAATTCTTTTGCTGTTATTTTTTTTATTCATATATATGCTTCAAAAATAAGATTTTACTTAAAAGAAATAAATACCAAACAATTTGAACTAACTAATATTGGTGAGATAGGTGTAGCTTTTTACTTTGAATATTAATGACCCTTTTATTTTGAATATTTTAGAAATAAGTTGACACGAGTTCAAAAATACAATTATCTGTATATTTTGCGAAATCAGCCTACAAACACTTCTACAATTAAGTTCTATCGAAATTTCGGTTCATTCCCTATCTTCCTTTCACTTTTTTTTTTTTTTGACTAGTTGAATGAAGTAGTAAGTATTGACTAAACGTTCCAAGATTGAGATTGAATTATTACTTTATCATGCAGACTGAGTAAAGCATGTAATCCCTTAGATAGTCTAAAAGGCAATTCAAACCTATTCAAACTAATGACCCTAGAAGACGCAACGGCGACCTTTTAAAAGAGATTTAAAAAATTTAAATATTTCTCAGTGTGACAAAGCCACTTGGTCAAAAGCATTTGGCTTTGACGCGAAGAAGCCAAGTATTCATATCCACCATTTTAAATACTTAGTTTAGTAAATTAAATAGCATCTTATGTAGAAGCAGTATTTGGGTGTTCTTGCATCTGATATCTTCAATCGCTTTGGGGCTAAAGTTCTTTGATTGATGTTTAGTTGACTCCTTCAAGATGGTGCTTATTGACTTCTACATAATTGTGTGTAGAACGCTACTCTTGTTCAACTTGTAGTGCAATAACAAATTAGATTCCTCAAAATCTCACATTAGATTTATAACAAATTAGATAAGATTGAGATCAAGTTATATTAGTGTAATTCTAAGTATTTTTTACATCATTGAATAACTTTTTATTAGCATTTTTTTTGTTACCAAATCCACAATTAGATTAGAAATT
The DNA here is from genome assembly GCA_031439595.1 of Pterocarpus santalinus. Classification (NCBI taxonomy): domain Eukaryota; kingdom Viridiplantae; phylum Streptophyta; class Magnoliopsida; order Fabales; family Fabaceae; genus Pterocarpus; species Pterocarpus santalinus. Next base: position 5,567,003 of record CM062527.1, read on the forward strand.
CATAACTTATAAATCATGTTTGTAAAATTTCATTTTAATCTAAAATCATTTGGTATATTTTATATACATCAAAATTAATATAATATATATATTTAAAATATGTAAGAATAAAAGTTATTTGGTCACATTTTTACTGATGTCCAATTTTTATAAAATTTGAATTTGGCACAAATAATCCTTTTTAGATAGTTATATTTCAATAATCAGATTGATAAAATATATATTTTATAGAAAGTTATTAAGGGTGTATTTGTTTGGAATTATTTTAATAAATAATCACTTTTTTCGTATATTTGTATAATTTTTTAAAAATCACTAAAATCTCAAAAAGATTTGTTTTTAACTTTTTTGGAGAAGTTGAAAAAAGTAGCTTCTGAAAAAAAATTAATTTTCAACTTTTTCAACTAAATATAAAATTTAAACTTCAAAATTATTTTTTTAAAAGTTTAAATAAACATACCCTAAATAGTGTAACTATATTTAAAATTATAGTAGTGTAATTTGATCCTAACTTATTAGGGAATAAGAAATAAACACTAAACTACTTAAACATTCCACGCAAGTAATGTCATAATTCTTAAAATCAAGGTTCTAGAAAGTCAAATATCAGAAAGATTTGAAGACATCAAAACAATCATCACAATTGTTAGACTGTGATGATATTAGCAAAATTTACTTTTATGTTTTTCTAATAAGTGTTTTAAGAGTACTGAGTATGTTTTCATTAAAGAAAAAAGTATACATACTGTATTTCAGAAAAGTAGCATACAAAAAGAGCAGTAGTGCATCACTGATCCAAAAACCATATATATGGTTGTTTAATAGTATATTTGGTTTAATTTTTAGATCCCTAAAATTATGGTTTGGGTAAAAATTAAAAGGGACAAGTTTTTTCCCAAATCATAATTTAGAGTCATTTAAAAACTAAACCAAATATACTATAAAACTGCAAGAGCTAGCCATTCAGAAGAATATGGGTTGAAATAGGCCACACGACTCATTGGAAACTTTTGACATTGTCCATATTCAACTTAATTTAACCTAGCCAGTCCCAAGCTTTTTAAAAAGCCTTTTTAATCAAATAGGTCAAGCTACATGCTATAAAAAAAATTATTATGTCTAACAGGTTGATATATTTATACTATATTATTATTATTATTATTATTTCATAAATTCTAATAATAATCGAAGTCTTTTTATCTATTTTAAATAAATTTTTTGATCTATTTAAAAAACTTTTTAGCATATTTTGAAAATTACTTTTTCACAAATTTAAAAGTCTTTTGGCCTATTTAACACTAGACTTTTTAATCTATTTAAAAATTTTATGATCAAATAAGCCTTTAAACACATTTTTGGGTTAGGCCACATTTTTAAAAAGGCCAAATTAAGGCCTTAAAAAAGTCTATATCAGATAATAAACTTAGGTTCATGCTGCATATTTATAATACAAATTAGGCTCGTTTAAGTTAAATTTAACCTACTTTCACCTCTATAGAAGAAGCAATAAAGTTAACCATACGAGAGATTAAAAAGCATAACCTAAATCAAAATTTTATTTAGCATTTTTAGAACTCTGATAATAATGTTTTGTTCTGTAAATATAATATTGGTATGATCACTAATTCTGACCAATCATTCAGGAAAGGAAAATAATCACCTTTGTTACGTATGGCCAATGCAATGAAGATGGGCCTCTACCCTCTCCTATTGTTTGGAAGGATTCGAGGGACGTGTGGCGAAGTGCTGTGAAGGATGGCTCCATTGTGGCATCATACTTGGCACACTATTGGTTGAATTGGAAGGAAAATGATAAAATCTCACAAGACTGACAGCCAAAAATTATAGAAAGAACAAATTATTTTATCGCATATAGCGGCAAGCATCGACTTATACCGATGTAATTTAAACTCACCTCTTGTACAATTGAATTGAATAATTTATTATTATTATTATTATTTGGCCAAACTAACTGATAAATTGAAAGTTTATATGTAATAAATCATATCTATAAAATTTTATACTAATTCAAAATTATTTAATATATTTTCATATATATTTAAATCAATGTAATAAATACTTTTTAAATATATGTAAAAAAAATTTAATCACATCCTTAATAATGTTCAATTTTTTAAAAATTTGATAGAAATAATTTATATGACAAAATTATAATTTAACTGCTCTGGGTGATATGATAGATTTGATGGTTGAAGGAGAATATGTCCAAAAAAGTAATATATTAACCTTTGATCTAAACCTTTTTTGTTTTTTTGGGTAATGATAAATTTATATATACGAGATATGTAGGGGCGTATTATATGAGATAAATGATTTATTATGAGAGTTAGAAGAGCAAATTTGGGCCATATAATTATATATAGATGCTCAAAATTTAAAGCTATGTAAATGTCACATAATCATTTAAAAAAGTCACATAATTTTATATTTTAATTTTGATCATTTATAAAAGATCCAATAATCAAGATTTACTTTTCTCACTTTCATAATTAACTACTTTTCTCACTTGATCCTCTCCCAAGATATATATTAATAATTAGTGTCTGCAAATTTTATTGAAGATATCAGGGCAAAGGAGCTGTGACATCTCCACAAACAATTTATTTCATATAAAGGTAAATAACATTTTATTCATCACCAGAGTTCTTAATTTTTTTAATGACTCTTTATTCATTTTAAGTGAACAACACTTTATTTATAGCCCGCAGCTCAAGACAGCAAAGTACACAAAGTTGAAGTACCATCCAAGATCAGTTTTATGGTGGACAGCTAGACAGCAGACGCTGAAGATCCATAACCGATTTTGAAGGGAAAGGTAAGGCAGATTATAGATTAAGAGCTTGTCTTTCTGATCCTTAATTGTCAGGTTCACATTATAGGTTCCCTGCAAAGCAACTGAGCCATGTTAAATATTTATAAATGAAATTTTTGAAACTTAGCTTTTGACCTTTGAGTTAAGATGAGAAGTAAATAAAACTTCATCAACAGGATGGTATGCTTTATGCTTGATCATTTATGATGATGTAAGAGAGTTTAATAAAGCATCAACTTCTCTCGGTTATGAATAAAGTATTACCAGTACTATCAGTTACCAATTAATAACATAAAATCAAAATAGCATAATTTTCCTTTTTTATAGCTAAGAACTTAAAAGGGTTTGTGGCATTACAAATTTGCAAGTACCAATAATTAGTGACATTATGAGAAACAATGAATTCAGGGCTTGTGATACGGTGATATTTTTAGAATGGCCACAGTACCATAAAGAGTGTATCTATTTGGCAAAGTGAGACTAACCGATGGGGCAGTTGGAGGCACCGTTGTTTTGTGAGTGAACAAAAAGTTTCCTACAGGCACAGGGCATGATGTTTCCTTGCAGAGATCATGGATATATGTAGAATCAAATGGTGGTGTCCCAGCATATGAAATTTCATGTAGTAAAACCCCACTCACTAGTAATTGGTTCACCTGCATGAAAGATATATAGGTATATCATCATCTCTATTATCTACTAATTATCAGCGGAATTAAATGAACGACATGTTAAATTATTGAGGCAGTCCCAAGAGCTTAATGCATTACAAGGACAGATTATGAAAATAGTTTAAAGTGAGAGGAAGACTTGCCCTAATTTAGAATTAGAATGTCTAAGCTCATTAGCTACTTATACAGCATTCATCAATGGGATAACCTAGTAATCGAACCCAAATTATAGCGATGTATAAGTAATAATAATCAAACCCAAGTCATGATGATGTACAAGAGTAATACCGATCAAGTGAGCTAACCCCATTAGTGAAAAGAATCCAAGATCTTAATATGAACAATCCCTACTTCTAGAAAATCATTCTACTAAATATACACAGAAGTAACAATAAGATCCAACTGGTTTTAAGTTTTAGTTATCTTTGTTCAACTTCATCTTGAGTTCTATATTACTAGATAACCGCACCTGTCCTGTACGCACCACACATTTGAATATTACAAAAGATACAATGAAAGAACACAATAGCAATTGGGAGAAAATATCAATGGAAAATATGGAAAAGTAGCCAAATGACCGAAAGAGAAGTGTTACGTGCGTGCATAAGCTGCGGTCTTAAAGTAAAGCCGCTCTCCTCTTACCGGAGGGACAGGTGATACATCCACTCCACCTTCAGAGCATAGTGTTCATTCTTATCTGCATATGAAAAAATGTTCAAATTAATATACAAAAAGGCAACATAAATACATAATCAAAAGAAAAAAAAAATATAATAGCACTAGGATCAATGTTAGTTATTAATTGGATCCAACTGCCAACACAAAATTAGCTCACATGACATGATGCCACAAGCATAGAATGAAATCCACTAAACAAACATGTAGCTTAAAATAATATATTTCGAAATTCAGCATTTTAGACGTTCATTCATAATGAAAGGCATTTTTTTTTTCGGCCATGATTCATAATGAAAGGCTTAAATCAACTAATTGAACTCTTGAAAGTTGTAGCCCCCACTATCTATATCACTATATACAATCTAGCTAGTTTAGTTACTACCGCAGTACTTGAAGGTCTGAACTCGAGCATAAGAAGAAGAAAACAGCAAAATGAAGGATGACAAGCATAGAAGGTGGTAGAGGGTTGAAGTATAGTGAATCACCATGGCTATGAATATTGAAGAAAGTGAGTGGAATGTGATGAGAACCATTCCTGAATGCTTACTTTATAACATAAGAAAACTTGTCAGTTGGTCCCTAGACAAGTTAATTCGCCACAAACGAGACACATGAGCAAATAAAATAATAATGTGCATATGTATGTGCGTGTGTGTGTTAAAATTATTATTAAAGTAAACATGTATCTACTTTTGGAAATATGCAGTGATCGATAAACAGTTAAACATATATTCATTTTTCAAATACGTCTGAAACCTTACATAATATATATTCATTAACCTCATAAATAGACAATCAACATCTTTCTTGTCTAATAAAACTCCATATGATGAGATTCTGTATAATAAAATTTCAGATTTGTCCATTCTTAAAGAATTTCGTTGTTTGGCATTTGCTTCCACTCTTGTCGTACATAGAAAGAAATTAGACTCTAGGGGCCAGAAAATGTGTTTTTCTATGTTTTCATAATGGGATAAAGGGGTATCTTCTTTTATATTTACATAAAAGACAGACTTTTTTATTTTTTTATATAGGAATCTAACATTTTATGAGAATTCATTTCCCTTTAAATCTGTTTCTCCCACTGAGCAACCTCATCCATACAACATTTTACCTACTTCTCAAACCATTGATGATCGCTTCACATATCATCCTTTTCAACCTAACACGACAAACATCACTGACATTCCTGCATCAACAATTCTCACACCACATATACTAGTCTTGTTCCCTTAAACACTACACAACCCGCCATTAATCACCTTTCCCCACTGCATACCGTAGACCTTCCTTCTATCCCTTTAAACACTGCACAGTCTAATACTGCACAGGTTGTACCCGAACCTGCACAGTCAGTGGTTTTTCAACCCAATCTACCTCTCAGAAGGTCCTCATGACAGCCTAGACCTCCTAATTATCTGTAGGGTTGTCACTGTTTAGTGGCCAAAGCTCAATCTGCTGAATCTTCCTCTTCCACAAGGTATCCTATTACTCACTACCTCTCTTATAATTCTCTTTCCCCAGAACACAAGGCTCTTTCCTTGGCCCTTACCATAAACACAGAACCTATCACTTATCAAGAAGCTCTGAATTCTGAATGTAGGAGGAAATCTATTAGTGTTGAACTCAATGCCTTGGAGGAGAATAGGACGTGGGTTCTCACACATTTACCTCCTGGGAAAAGAGCCATTGGGTGTAAATGGGTCTTCAAAGTCAAATTAAAGCCTAATAGTTCTATACAGAGGCGTAAAGCTCGCCTAGTTGCTAAGGGCTATACTTAGACTTCTAGCATTGATTACATGGAAACATTTAGCCTGTTGTCAAAATGACAACTTCGCGGGTGCTTCTTTCTTTTGCAGCAGCTATATGTTGGTATTTGCGGCAATTAGATCCAAATATAGCATTCCTACATGGGAACCTTGAGGAGGAAGCCTACATGTAGGTTCCCCTGGTTTGGACACACTTTAATCTGGTTTGGTATGCAAACCTAAAAAATCCCTTTATGGCTTGAAGCAAACTAGCCACCAATGGATTTTCCAAGTTAGCTAAGGTTTTACTTTCTTCTAGCTATAACCAATCAAAGTCGGATTACTTACTGTTCACAAAACATGATCATCACCCAGGTTTTACTGCCATTCTTGTTTACGTCGATGATTTGGTCTTGGCTGGCGACAACTTTTCAGAAATTCAATCCATGAAGTCTCTTCTTGATGCTAAGTTTAAAATCAAAGACTTCGGCAACTTGAAGTATTTCTTGGGTATGGAGGTGGCTAGAACATCAAAAGGGATTGGATTATACCAACGAAAATATACATTAGATCTGCTGCAAGGTACTGGTTTGTTAGCCTCAAAACCAGTGAGTACTCTCATGGATTACAACATAAAGCAGTCCAAGAGCTCAGGTGATCATTTGGCAGATAACTCAGCTAATAGAAGCCTGATTGGGAAGCACTTATTCCTTACAAAGAGCAGTCCAAATATGTCACTTGCAGTGGGAAATTAAGCCAATTCTCGATTTGCCCACTACCTTACATCATCAGGCTCTAGTGAGGGTTCTGAAACATTTGAAGTCCACCCCAGCCACTAGTTTGTTCGCTAATTTTGATAAGAAATTGAAAGGCTTCTCTTATTCGAATTGGGGGGCTTGCTTACATGCACGGCGATCGGTTAGGATTTCGCTTTTGCCTAAGTTCCTTCCCTCATTTCTTGAAAAAATAAAAAGCAAACCTCCATCTCTCGTCCGTCTTCGGAAGCAGAGTGTCGACTCTAGCTCAAGCAACTTGTGAGACTCAATGGTTGCTTTACTTCTTGTGTGATCTTGGCCTTCCTTCCTCATCTTCTGCTATGATTTATTGCAACAATCAGCCCACGCTTCATATTGCTACTAATCCGGTCTTTCATGAGCAGATTAAGCATATTGAAATTGATTACCAGTCATCTCATATGTGAGAAGCTCCATGCTTGCATCATTCACATTCTCCCAGTCTCCACAACTTCACAGGTGGCTGACATACTTACTAAGCCACTCGCCCTACTTATGATTGATTTTCATACTTCAGCTTTCGGGAAGGGGGGAGGGATTTCCTGATTCTAATTGTAAAGTAGAGGTGGTTACTGGATCAAGGGAGTTAATAATGTAGTTAGTTTCTGTTAGGAGTTAATGGAGTTAGTTAGTTTGTTATTTATGTAGTTAGCTGTAGTTAGGCGATGTGGGACTAGTGCACTATGTATATAAGTGAACTCTCAGCGCTATATGATTAGCACTTGTATTCTCTGTTTCATAATTTTTCAGATATCAGAATATTGACATCACTGAGAATCGATCTTTCTCTCTTCTTTCTTCTTCATGCGATACCATTTTATGAATAAGCAAATCAAACTCCAAAAATAGCAACATTCTACAAGGGCAACCGAATTTCACATTAATTATTTTATTTGCTATTTAACAATAATTGATACCAGCTATTGGTGCCATTAAAAGACCAAATTTATTACAGATATTGTAGTACAAAAACAGATGTGATACTGACATCTCCTTGGGCAATTTATGTCACATAGGCCTAAACATTTCATTGATTTCCCGCAGCATGGTACTTCACTAGTCACATAAAACACTAAATAAACAACAAAGCTGAAGTAGTTTCTAAGATCAGTTTTGCATCTGGACAACTAGACAGCAGCCACTGAAGAGCCGGCACCGATTTTGAAGGGAAAGGTAATGCAAGTTAACTGGTTGTCGTTATGGTCCTTGAACGTCAGCTTCACAATATAGGTGCCCTGCAAAATTAGCACAATTAAAATGAATAATAGGCATTGAATCCGATAATTATTTAAATGTTTGAAGAAAACAGGGAAGTTTTGTGACTCAGAAAATTGTGGAAAACGAGCAAAAGAAAAACAAGTGGAGGAAATCAAGGAAGGCATACATCATAACATGCTGCTATCAAGAAAAAATGAAAACAAGTCCAAGTCTCATGCAAAAGAGGCCAATGTAGAGAATATATAGAGTAAAACAGGTAGTGCTTGTTTGGTTTAAAGTTTAAGAGGTGCAAAAATACTTTCCATGGAAGGAAAAAAAGATGTTATTTCATGTGAAAGTGCCTCAGGAAGATGAATTTCGCCTTTTCCGTGGTAAAACAAATAGGCCCTAAGTTTCATCTAGTTAGCTGCAATAAACAAGTCACTAAGAGGTACTAAGAGTAATTGCTAACCCTTATCTAAGAGATGACCATAGATGATGCAATCTTAGCAGTGAATCCATGACCAAACAACTTGAATACAAAAACAGTTGTCACTTCTCAGTGCTCCATAGTAACAGTCCAAAACAAGGCCATAGTGCACAGACTGGACTTCTTTAATGTGGTATTAAATGCACAATCTGGACTTCACAAGCTAGGTTTAGGTAAGTGGACAAAGGGCTAATTAAGTAGAACTCCTTGGTTGGATTTAAAAAGGGGGAAAATGCCTATGCAAGTAAGCATAAAGGCCAAGGTCAAGCAAGTACCACATACTACAAACTGGCTTTTATCTACCATTGACATTGTTTCTATAACGGTGATATGTATGCATAGAAATGCAATAGCATTTTAAAGAGTTTAAATATATTTGGTATAGTGTGACTAACCGGTGGAGTAACTGTAGGCAACAATTCGGTGTGAGTGAGCACAAAGTGGCCTGCAGGAACAGGACAGGGTGCTTCCTCACAGAGATCATGGAGAAATGTAGCAGGTGGTGCTTCTGCCCCAGCATATGAAATTTCGTATACTAAATCCCCACTAGGAATTGGTTGTGCTGCATGAAAGATAGGTAACATCTCCACTCATTATTATTAATGGAAGTAAATTAATGACACGTTAACTTACTTACGTAGCTCCCACATACATATTACATTACAAGAAACAATTGTAATGGGGCAAAAAATTCACTGAAATGATGGAAAAAAAACAAAGGGGTGAAAGAGAAGTGTTACGTGTATAAGCTGCGATCTTAAAGGTGAAAGGCTCTCCTCTCACCACAGGGTTAGGTAATATTTCCACTCCACTCACCTTCACAGCATAGTTTGCACTCTTGTCTGCATATCATAAAATTCAAATCAATAGGGAAGAAGCTTACAAAATCAAAAAGCAATGCAAAGTTAACTATTGGCGCCAACACAAAAGTTCATACATTTCAAGACAAAAGCATTAAACTAAATCCAACAAACATACATAGAGTATGTGTTTGGCTTAACTTATTTTAAATTCAATACATGCTATAATTAGTTATTTCTCCAAAAGTTGTTATCAAAAACTCAGCATTGTAGACATTTTCATAATGAAAGACCTAGAAATCAGCTAAAAAAATACTTGAAAGTAGGAGGAGCGTGCCCCACTATCTGTAGCTGTCTGTTTTCATCACGTGATCAGCACATGACAAATTTGAGAAAATGAAATAAAATAAAAAGGACCACATGTGAAGACGTGGGGTCTTCTGCTTCTCTAATCTTGCAAAATTCTCAAATGGGTATCCTTCAATTCTATGCAGTAGCCCCTGCAATTGAGTTCCCCTATGAATACCATAAACAGCAGGTGAATCTATCTATGTTTCTCTCCCTACTTTCAATGCAGAATCTCACAGAAGAAACTCTCAAACATATTGCACAACTAACATAATCATGAATGATGAATGTTGAAGAATAACCCAAAAATCATGGACTATAAAATGAAGAGTAAAAAGGTAGCTTAGTTACCGCAATATTTGACAGTCTCAGCTTGAGCATGAGAAGAAGAAAGTAGCAAAATGATGGATGATAAGCATATAAGGAGGTAGAGGGTTGAAGTATAGTGAGCTGCCATGGCTATGTGTATGGAACAAAGTGAGTGGAACGTGATGAGAACCGTTCCCGAATGCTTACTTTATATAACATACGACAACTTGTCAATTTTCCCAGAGACAAGTGTACTCGCCACGAACGAGACACTCAACATTTACAAATAAAATAATACCAGTAATTGTACCCGCCAAAAAAAAAAATTGAGTAATAATAATAATAATAAAATAATAACGCGTGCAGCGTGAGGTTTATTTTAATTAGAGTTATTTATTTGTACACCAACTCATCGTTCCAGCGTTCATTTATTTATTTATTGAATAAGGTATACATCTCGTTCAATTTAGAGTTCATATCTTATCTATTAATAGATAGATAAATATCGGTAAGATGTATCAGAAAATGAGGTGTATACATACCATTTTTCTTTTAATTATTATAAAAAAAAGTAGACAAATATCCATTTGCTTTTGGAAATATGCCGTGATCGACAACCAGTTGTGATAATGGTACACCAAGTTTTTTTTTTTAAATATCGTTAATATATATGAAAAATCACATATTAATAATTGATAAAAAATATGAAAAATTATATATTAATAATTAATAATTTTAATATTTTACTAATAAATTTAATAAAAAATTTCATCTCAATTATTAATTGTGTTAATATATTTATCATATTTGCTAAAAACTTCACTAAAATTATTTGTTATTTATACATCAATTTTAAATGTCTAAAATAATGTCTATTCAAAAACCATTTCTCAACGGTTAAACACATCATGTTCGTTTTAAAATATGTCTGAAACATCACATCAGTATAGACTAAATTAGGGGCTTATTATGATTATTGTTGTTGTTGCTGGAGTTTTAGTGAAATAGATATTTTATATTTATTTAATAACTATCTTTATATTTGTCATTAAAAATATTATTATTACTGATTGTGAAGCTCGTTCTAACTCAAGTTCCTGAACACACATTACATGTGCTAATGTATAGAGTCAATACTCAATAGGAAGGCAACATACGCTGCGTTTAGACGTGCTTCTCTAAGAGAGAGAGAGAAAAAAATGCTTTTAATATTATTTATTTGTACTTTTTAAAAATTAAAAATAAAAAATAATCAATTTTTTTTTATTTTTTTGAGAAATATATAAAAAATTATTCCTTCCAAAAATAGAAACAGTAAAAGAGAAAAAATTGCTTCAAATTTTGAATTTACGACTTTTTTATACTATTTTATTATTATATACTTCACTTTTTCTTAAAAATACTACTTTTATTTATTAAATTATAATTTTATATTAAAAATATTTTTATATTTATTATATCTAAATAATTTAATAATTTTTAATTATAATAAAAATATTTTTATAATTATATTTAAATATAAAATAATTTTTTATTTTACTATTGCTTCTGATTCTATTTTTAAATAAGTACTTCTCTCGAAATATTAAGGAAACAGATGCTAATCTCTATCTAATGCTAATGCAGGGTATGAGGATGCATTAACACTATGGAGGGGAATAGTTGTCTAGATTCGGTGGCAAATGGTAGCCTTAATTAATCAAGAGCTGGCCCTTCTCCTGTGAGTGAGATATTTCTGTATGGGACACGATTCATCATTGGCATTTTGATTGCTAGCTACTGATATCATAGAATAAAATTCCTTTTCTTTTTCTTCTCGGGCTAGGTCATGCTCTAATGGACGGATAACATTTACAAGAGGTGAGTTATATTTCACTAGCTCGTGCCTGTCAAGTTACATTTTTATTTTTGGTATTAAAATAATTAATATAATTAAATATGTGCCTCTAAATTTATACAAATTTAGATTATAGAATTAATAAAATGAAAAAATGTTCACATTCTTCTGTCAAGGTAGATTTAGAGAACATAATTTTCTTAAGAAGAAAGGTGATTATAAATTGAATAACTTTTCTAGTCCACCTTACTCTCGATGTGAGTGAATGATAATTCACCTTGGCCTCAAATTGTCAATTATATAGACAAATAACCCATTTTCTCCTTCACCACTCCATTGAGATCCAACTTGAGCATGGGTAACGGGAGAGAGAATTATTGCTGAAAGCAATTAAAAAAAGTATATGTTGACAATTTGATAGAATAATTTATAAAAGCATATGCGGACTTGAAAAGAAGGTTCATTAAAATTTGTAAAAACCAAAAAACGGTTATTAAAGGAAATCCCTTTTATATAATAGTATAGGTAGTTAGATGATAAGTTTCACTCAATATAAATACATTTATATATTTTATATATAAAAAAATCCAAAAAATATAAACGAAGTAAAAATAAAGAAAAACAAAAGAGAAAAGCATACTGTCAGAGAGACGCTTGTTTGGTAAGAATAAGAATAGCTAGCCCGAATGAACATGTATAAAATAACACAAAAATAAAGATGGTAGTTTGATTGTAAATTTAAAAAAGACACGAATTTGTTATAGAAAATAATATTTATAAATATTTTTATAGTAAAAAATTATTATCTATTCTTAAATATTTGACATTTTAAATGTGACATTAAAATCTAATTACAATAAAATGCAATAATAGTTTATAAGATTAAATTAATAAACACTATATAATACGAAGCTATTATTTTTCTTACACATTGAAACAAATAAGCCTCTAAAGTTATTATGAAACAAGTAAAGTTAAATAATTCTCAAAAGTACTTATAATACGTGTAAATAGGGTAAAAAATTAACACTAACAATATATTTGGTTTGGAGGTAAAAATGGATAGAAATTTTCTATGTATAAATTCTATATATAACTTATACATAGAGTTCAATTATAAAAGAATTTCTCCTATTTTTATCCACTAACCAAATAGAAAACTTTATGTTGTAAGAATCAATTAATTTTAGGGATTTTCTTTTGTACCCTTATTTTTATAAGGGTACAGGTACCTTCTTATTTTTAATAATTGTTATTTAATCACAAGTTTTATAAATTTTAGGTATAATTAAAATATAATTTTAAAATTTAAGTAATCTGAGTTAGTAAAATATATGATAAATTTTTACTACAAATAACTAAAAGATATATGTACCTCTGAATTTTATAGAGATATTAGAGATGCTCTGTTAATTTTAAATTATTTGCCCAAATCTGGATAAAATAATTAGCACCAAACTCACCTAAATTTTTAAATAGCAAAAAATTAATAATTTTAGATTAAATTAGTGAGAATCGAATATAGTTGGTATATATAAACCAAATTATTACATGAATCAAATTTTTTTATAAATATCTATATATTATTATATTGATAAAAATATTTAATTCAATTATTTATTATCTTAAAAATTTTACAAATAAAAATATACAATTGAATGTGAATATAAAACTTTTTTACCGACCATGCATCCAAAACTAATCTTTTTTGACAAATAAATTCATTTTACTAGCATAACATTCTTCTTCCTTTATTGTTTTTTTTTTGAGCTTATTACAGCCAAACCCGAACAGGTTCGAGAATTATGGCTCTCGAGATCGTTCTCTCGTATCATAACGAAATGTAACTGCAGATTGTGATTGTGATCCCAATTCCAGAACCATGGACCTCAATCCAACGCTCTCACCGAACATAATCTCCAGGTTCCTTCACACTTCCAGCCCACATTCTCGCCATTTTCTCACTATTCCATTCGGATCGTTTCAATCGATTCTCAATATTCAGTTTAATTCTGCATATCCTCTGTTACTGTTTTCTACGATAGCTTTCGATTTAGCGGATTTTGAGGTGCATGCACACGTGTCTTGGAGCCCAAGCTTTAAACGTTACGTTAGGATCGCGTCATGATGATGAAGAATATCACGAATGCTTGAGAGTTGAGAGAGGATTAGAATATTCTTATGTTCTTCACTAATATGAGAGTGTCATGATATTATAAAGAAAGATACATAGACAAAAATTGATAGACCATTATAATAAAATGCTAGACAGCTAGAATATTTTGCCAGAAATTAAGTATCAGAGTCATTATATCCCACGATTAGTGACCTTTAGATGAAAAAGTGGATTTTCCCATTACATTTCGTTCAACCACAACTCTGATTTCTATGAAAAATTCTGGTTATATTAGTATGCTTTTGTGGCATTGTTGTATGAATAATGGTGAGTCTATGTTTCTCTTTTATGCCGTGACTCTTACTTTAGCAAGGACATGAGATGATCTTAATCTGTTGAGAGGGTATCTGAATTTTTGGTGAATTTGTGCTTTGTTCTTTCTGATTTGTGGCAGGAATGGTGGCGGTGTCGTTTGATGGGGGTAACGGGAAAATGCAGCGTGCAGAGGTGACAGTTGAGGAACTGTTGGTGGACAGAGCGATCAAGGAAGAATGCCCATGGGAGAATCTTCCCAGAAGACTTCAAGTAACTGTGCCTTCCAGAGAAGAATGGCACAAAAGGTTAGAAACAGAAAACACCTTCCATCTTCTCCTGTAAAAAAAAAAAAAAAAAAAAACGGAAACAGAGAAATGAGGAAGCTTTTGTTTTCCAAAAGCTGTAGTGCCTTAAACAAGAAAACCAAAATATATTCACAAGAAAGAATAACCTTTGATTTTGATAGATAATTCTCAGTTATGAATTATTTTTAATTTTTTATTAAGATTTTCATAATGTGATACTCTACTTTAATTTCAGGGCTCATGTGTCAATTTCTTGATTTTTTTTTTTGGCAAATACATAATTATAATATTGCCTTCTCTATTGCTGGCCATGGAAATTTCATGCAGGGTAATTCAACACTGCATAAAGAAGAGACTTCAATGGAGTAGTTGTTTCGCTCGTAAAGTTTGTAAAGAAAATGAATATTACGAAGACATGATGCCATACTTGCGAAAGAATCTAGCTGTATGTGATGTACAGAACGTCTGTTTGACTCCTTCTGAAATTGTATATCAATTATCAAATGCAATGTCACAAAACCATACATGCATATGTTCTTATTTACGTGATCAGAAATTAATCTTTGATGATAGAATTGTTGGGGAGAAAATTGAAGTTTATTATGCCTCAAAAATCAAAACTGTGACGTTGCAGTTAAAAGCAGATCTTAGTTTCTCTTTAATACAAGGGTCTTTCTATTGAAAAGAAAATGTTCATATTCATACCTAAGTATTTAAGAACTCCAGATATAACTAGCATTTCCTGTATGATGCCATATTGGGCAGTGCTTTCATATTTGCTTTTGTGTGGACTTCGGTAGTTAATGTGCTTGTTGTCACTTGCAGCTATTTCCTTATCATCTGGCGGAGTATGTGTGCCGTGTGATGAGAGTATCACCATTCAGATATTACTGTGATATGATTTTTGAAGTAATGAAAAATGGTAACTTGTTACTTGCTTTTTGCAATTCCAACTGAATTAACTCCATGAAGATTGTGCTTAATTCTTACTGTATATAGCATGGAATCCAGATTTTTTTTTTCTTTTTTTCTTGATTATTATTTTCAAGAGGAAAAAAATCAAAGAAAATAATATTCTCACCAATAAGGGTAGATGCTTTTGTGGCATTGGCTTCTGCCACTAGGTCTGTTTGTTTTCCGTAGTTGTGATAGTGTAGAGGATGTTAAAAATGTCACTTTGGTTCGGCATAATTCTTAATTGTCATAATTATATCATGACAGATGCATCATCTATAGGAATTTATAATTTATTATTAACTAAATCATTTTATATTGTACTTTTATTGCCTGCCCCTTCACTTGTTTGATAGTCTGCTTTAAGGCAGATCAATATGTGAAATAGTAAAGGTCTGTTTGAACAGAAGCTGGCCTTTAAAAATTTCCTGCATTTTTTAATTATTTACATTTTGCAGAGCAACCTTATGACAGCATCCCAAACTTTAGTGCTGCGGATGCTTTAAGACTTACAGGAATTGGGAGAAATGAATTTATTGATATAATGAACAAGTGCAGATCTAAGGTACTGCATAGATTTGCCTGTATGTTATAGACAAATATATATATTTAATACTCGGATTGACTGTATGCTATTGTGCGCATATCCGTGTTTTTTCCTAATTACCTGCTGCAATCATAGTGCCCATATTGCCTGCATTTCTAAATAAAAGCTCATAGAGCTGACATGGCCTTGAAGTTTATGCCAAACCAAAGATGGCTAAATGGCCATCTTCTTCATCATATAATTCTCTAGTAGCGTTTATACGATGTAGAAAAGCTGTCCTTTAGGTTTCATGTCCATGCAAGACAGACATATGAATGCATTATATAATCTCCATGATATTTCTTGCACGGAATGAGAGATCTGGGGAACTAGGGAAGTAGTAGAAATAGAAGTGGAAAGTTATAATGAAAAAGGAATTTGGTGAAAGAAGAAAAAGCTTTGAACGATAAAAACAATTTCTTTAATGTCAGCAATTATATGCCTTTGTCCAGACGTGCAGCAAGTATGATGAACTATTTTATCTGTTTGTACATGTATTTCATTTTTATTGTATTTCATTTTTATTGTCTTTCATTTTGTTCCTCGTAAATTGGAATTTATGAGTCCATGAACTTTATTGCCCCTTCTCTGGATAACGGTTTGGTTTTTCATCAAATTCTCAGTTAGTGTTGGTTTTGCCATTATGCTCAAAGGTAGACTTGAAACCTTTTATCAGTCTTATCTCACCCCGTCATTTTCTCTTTTGGAGTATTCAGAAAATAATGTGGAAAATAAACAAGTCAATAGCAAAAGAACATTTGCCTACTCAACCTGTGGATTTTCCAATTGAACCGTGGTGGGGAGTTTGCCTTGTCAACTTTACGTTGGATGAATTTAAGGTGTGGTGTACCTTTCACCCTTATAAAACAGAGGAGAGTTTACCTATAATAATGTTGTTCATTGTGTTACTTCGGCAATGAGAAAAACTGTTGTATTCACCTTTTCTTACTTTAATAGAAACTCTCTGAAGATGAAATGGCCACAATAGACAAAATCTGCAAGGAGGAAGCAAATTCATTTGCAATGTTTGATCCTGACGTTGTAAAGGGTCTTTGCAAACGGGGATTGATCTATTTTGATGTTCCTGTATATCCTGATGATCGGCTTAAAGGTCTGTTCTATATGTTTATGTTCTGTTCTATATCTTTTTTAATATGTTGTGAGCATTTTAAATCCTACTTTGTTACTTTTTAACGCTTCAAATGCTTATTTTTATTGGAATTTGGAAGTAAAAAAGTTTTATGTTTTCAGAAAATTTGTATAATGTAGCCGTGGAAATTGACGGTTGACACAAAGGAATTTTACTTCTTTTAGCAACTTACTTTATCTACCAATTTACCTTCTTTTTTTTTTTGTTTATTTTCAAACATTTTTATATCCATTTTATTATGCTGTACTTCTAAACATGTAGCAGTTCCTTTTTGAAGGAGTTACTTCTTCCTGCTATTTTCTAGTTTATGATTGGTTCAGGATCACGTATAGGCCTTATTCTTGTTGAAACATAACTTGATATTTAATAACATTAGGATTGCTGAATAAATCAAATGCAAAAACTAAAATTTTAGATATAACTTCTTATTGAAATTTTTATTTTTCAGCAGTTATTTAAATTTGTTGAAGGAGCTAAATATTTCCTATTATGCATGGGTTCATAATTAATTGAGTTGTCAAAACATAAGTGGATACGTAAATAGTGGAAGGAAGCTAATGAGTGTAGATATAATATATAAAACACTATTTTCGATGGCTTTGTTTCTTTAAATGATTTCAATAATATTTATATTTATGGTGGTTTAGTTTCCAGGCTTGAAGGTTTTGTTTCCAACAGGGAGCAGTCTTATGAAGATCCTATTGAAGAGTAAAACAGTTTTCTATGTTTCCTTCAATTTTGTTCAGTGTGTTTGTTTGCATATAGTTTGAGTCTGATGCTGAACCTTTTCTTTCAGGTTGGTGTATGCAGTTTTTGTTGTTTCAAACGAAAATGCAACTGTTGGTGAGTTGGCAACAACACTGCAGGCTGATTTGTCACAACTGCAGGCAGCTGCTGCTTTTATGTGTCGATTGGGATGGGCAACAAAAGTAATTGATCCAGAATCTATTTTGAAAGATACAAGTATACCTGGGTCTCCTAGAAGTGTAGCCAGTGACGATGATGCTTCTGCTGCTAGTCTAAGTTCCGAGAATATGCTTATTGATAATGATTCCATTCAACAAGGGGATACTCCAGGTTCAAGGAGCTATGGTCCTCGTTCTGCTTTTACTCGCGTTGCTTTCGTAGTTGATGCTAATATTACATCCTATCTTATGATGGGCTCTGTTTCACCAGGTTTATACCTTTACTCCTCCATTCCTGAAGCTTAAATTCATTTGCTATAATTTTCTGAATTTTGTTTTAAAAGTTTTTTGGAACTTGGAAGTGAGCTTGTGCTTACAGAAAAAGTTGTTATAAACCCATATTAATGTTTCTTTTGACTTTAAACTGATTGGGTGGATGAGTAAGCTATCATTATTAGTTATATCTCATGTATATATTTGCCAGTCCTGCAATTGAATTCCGTCCTTTGTTCTCGATAGTTTCTAGTGCAACTGTACAATAATGTACCTTAAGCTTCCAAGTTCAAACATTTTCCAGTTGTTGTTTTGCTAGTACATTGAACAATTTGATACCAATCTGGTTATATGTAGAACTGATTTCCAGAGTTTAAACCCCACCGAGCTTGAATAAATAGAGTTGATAATCAGTTTTGCAAGGTAATTGGAAGAATTCAATAAAAACTCCTGCTGTTGTTTGCTTATATGATATGTGCTTACTGATAAAATAGAAAATCAGTCACGTGAACCCCTATCAGGACAAGAATGAGAGATATGATTGACTGTCAGCTAGGGTATATGTGGTAATAAGTAATGCAATGCGGGTATCTGATAAGAAAAATCAAGTTAGAAACTTTAATAAAATTATGTTGGGCCATAATTACATAATTCTTTTTCTAGGCTTCTTCTCCTTCTTGATTACCCCCCATGTTTAGTTTTTGGCTGCTCACAGAAGGCACCAATCTCCTGTGCTACTTATGATGTCAACTTCTTGTCACCATATAAATAATATGCATGAATAACATAGAAGTGTGAACTTAAGAGTTATAGTATCATGGAAGTTTGAGTGAATAGGTTTCGATTCTCTGTTTGCCCTTTTATAAAGTACTTTACCGTGCTGAAAATAAGAGAGCCGGCTTCTTACAATTATTGTCTTGATGCTTACAAAAATGGAGCTTATGGCGAAAAACCATGACTCCTAAGTTCATGGCCATATCATTTATTTTTCTTCTGTCTTGCTATCTGTTAATTGGTTAGTATGTTTGACGAAAATCATACTTCCTGCTGAACTTTTCAGGCTTGAAATCTCATGCTGTTACACTGTATGAGGCAGGGAAACTGGGTCATGCCAGCATTGCTGATCTTTGCAAGGATCTTAGCACTCTAGAGAGTGCAATATTTGAGGGAGAACTACAGGAATTTGCAGATCATGCATTTAGTCTACGTTGTGTATTAGAATGTCTACAATCAGGTGGAGTAGCTACTGATGCTAGAGAGGAGGAAGGTTTTGATAAGACAAATATGGTTACCTCAAGCAATGATGAGTCAAGTTCTGTGATAGCTGAACTATATTTAGCTGAAAAGTCAGAAAACTCTGGAATTACAGAGGCTGCTATAAACGATGATTTATTAAATTTAGATTCAGAAAAGCGTGTGGAGGCTTCTGTTTCCTCTGAACCTGTTCCTTGTAGTGTGGAGGATGCAACCCATTCTATCACCTTGGAAGATGACAGTTGTCACAGTCAGGAAGTTAATAAGTCAGACACACATAACCAGGGCGATGAGAAATTGTTAGTAGTTGAAGCATCAGATGTTGGAACAGAAAAGCTAAAGAAGAAAAAGAAATATCGCGTAGACATTCTCCGCTCTGAAAGCTTGGCTTCTCTTGCACCAGCAACTCTTAATCGTTTGTTTCTTCGTGACTATGATATACTTGTGTCCATAGTGCCTCTTCCTCATTCATCAATTCTTCCTAAACCCACAGGTCCAGTTCATTTTGGTCCTCCCACATATTCTTCTATGACTCCTTGGATGAAATTGGTATTATACTCAACTGCAGCTAGTGGTCCTCTATCAGTTGTTCTGATGAAAGGACAGTGTCTGAGCATGCTTCCTGCTCCATTGGCTGGTTGTGAGAAAGCCCTTATATGGTCTTGGGATGGTTCCACAGTAGGAGGGCTAGGAAGGAAGCTTGAAGGAAATTTAGTGAAGGGAAGTATACTCCTGCATTGTTTAAATTCGCTTCTTAAACATTCAGCTGTGCTGGTGCTGCCTCTCAGTAGGGGTGATCTTAGTAAATCTGGAAATGTGGTTACTTTGGATATCCCTTTGCCCTTAAAGAACTCAGATGGGTCAGTTGCGTCCATAGGAAAAGAGTTAGGACTATCTGAAGAGGAAAATTCTGAGTTGAATTCTCTATTGACTAATTTGGCAAACAAGATGGAGCTGTGGACAGTTGGTTATATTCGGTTATTGAAATTATTTAACGGAAGAGAATCAGACCAGTTCTCTTCTGAAAAGTATGAATGGGTTCCATTGAGTGTGGAATTTGGGATGCCACTATTTAGTCCAAAGTTGTGCAATAATATATGTAGAAGGGTAGCTTCATCGGAATTGCTTCAATCTGGCTCATTTGATGAACACCATGATGCAATGCAAAGCTTAAGGAAAAAGTTGCGTGAAATTTGTGCTGACTACCAATCAACTGGTCCAGCAGCAAAGCTTCTTTACCAGAAAGATCAAGCCAAGGAGTCTTCTGGTCAACTAATGAACTATGCTAGTGGAAGATGGAATTCATTTACGTATCCTTCTTCTCCCATTTCAGGGGCATCAAGTCCAAATCCGAGGTTAAAACTTGCTAATCGACAACGCTTCCAAACTGGAGTTTTGTGCTTTGATGGCAGTAATATAAGGTTTGTAGCTGAACTTCTATTAACTCATAACCTTCTTGTTAGATAAAATTATAGTTAACTTGGAGAAGGGTTGATTTTGGTAAGGCTCATAATTTTAATTTCTTAATCACCCCTAAGTATTGAATGGTGCATGCAGGTCATACTCATTAACTCCTTCTTACAACGAAGCTGGCACAATGCCCATTTCGGAAGCCACTCAAGCTGATACGACGAATAGTGAACGAGAAGAAAATGATAGTAAAGAAGCAACCCTTCCTGGTGTTAATCTTATTTTTGATGGTTCTGAGTTGTATCCATTTGATATAGGTGCTTGCCTCCAAGCTCGCCAACCTATTTCCTTAATAATGGAGGCAGCAGCTGCCTCAGCATCTGCCGCAATCAAATAGTTCTGCAGTCATTACTATATGTTACTCCACTTTCATACAACGTGAATGGCAATGCTAGCAAGCCAAGTGCCAATGTTAATGCTACTCCATGGTTCAAGGTTGATGGTTGTGCACAAACTTGGACTCAGGTTGGTGGTAAGGTTCATTATGTTTGTTGATGTGTATGTGTTTTGTCAGTTCAGTGACACACCTCGATGGAATTTGTACTCAACGACTTAATGCATGTTGTATTTGATACAGGTTTTGCTAAGTCAGGAAATTCAAATCAGTTTCACACGCAGAGCTCTGAAGACTAATATTTAATGGTCGTTGTACAACGTATATTTGACAGGACTTTTCTCGCTCCTGTTACATAGTTGCAGAAAAAAGGACACTAAGTCAGCAGTGGAAATTTGAGGAAAAAGGAACCATTGGAAAATTCTTACTACGTTCCGTCTTTAAAGATGTGAACTCAATTGTGTCTTTTACTTGATTGCTCATTTGTTGTCACATCATGCCTTTGTGTTTTTGCTTTTTTGGTCGATTGCGTTACGTTAATTTATTTATCAATAATATATAGTGATTTGGGTTATGTATGACTCTCTGATCATGTATTTTAGTCCATAAAACCAGCGTAGTAAAACATAATTTAAAATAATTTTCAAAAACAAAAACCAAAAAAAATTGGAACAAAGATTTCTTCATGTTTGAATGGAGGGCTTTGAACAGTAGGAGAAGAGAACTTGTACATTATGAGTTTGTTTGTTTAGAATTTTTTTTTGAAAAAAATTATTTTTTATTAAAAAATTAGTTTCTATATAGTTGGATAATTTTTTAAAAATAATCAGATTTTAAAAAAAATATTTTTAATTTTTTCAACTATATTTAAAAATTAAGTTTCAAAATTTTTTTTTTAAAGTTGAAACAAATGCACCCTATAATTCATTGATATTCATTCTTACATGTATTGTATATTTTTAAAAATTACTGTTTTTTCTTATTTTGTGAGTTGATTTGTTAAGTTATAGTTTTTTTATAAAGATTTTTTTAGAAATTATTTGACTATTTTATTAAAAAATTATTAAATTTAACTATTTAAAAAAGATTATTTAACTATTTCAATTTTTATTTTTTTTAAAAAAAAATATGAAAACAATGGCCTATACCTTAAAAGGACTCAACTTACATGTATATAAAAAAAGTCTTATTTAAAAATAATATAAACACCTACATTGATTTGTATGAGATACGGATGTAATACAATATGGATATGGGATACGACAATAATTAAAAATTATAAAATACAGTATAGCTATAGAGAAATAATAATTTAAAATTTAGTATCAATTCTAGTAAATATATTAACATATATTTACTTTATTTATTATTTTAGAATGTTCATTTATATAGGTAAAAAAATATGGATATAATTTATATATATTGTTAGTATAAATTTTTTTTATATAAATATTCAATTATATATCACTATATCAATAAAAATATTTGATTCAATAAATTACTATTTTAAAAATTTTATAAATATAGACATATAATTGAATAATAATTATAAAATTTTTTTATTATCAATATATATCAATTAAATTCAAAAAATAAAAAAAATTAAAACAAAAATTTATAAAATATAATAAAGAATATCTAAAAGTATCTACAAAATATTCGACCCTCAAGCATAGAATACGGATACGCGACTGTTTTAAAGTTGCTACATAAATGAGTAGTGATGACGGCACCGATGAGCGTAAATATACTAAAACGGAAAAACCTTGCTGGCAGCTGGTAGCGTCGTTCAACTCAAAAACCGAAACAAAGACAAAAACATCGATCAGAATCGCACCCACTCTGCGCGTGTGGGGTTGTGATGGAAACCACGAATCCCGATAACCCCGACGGCAACGCCGCCTTGGTAGACTCCTTCTGTGAGATCACCTCCTCCACCAAGCAAGAGGCCCTCTTCTTCCTCGAGAGCCACAACTTCGACCTCGACGCCGCCGTTTCAACCTTCCTCGACAACAACACGGCCGCCGCCGCCAACACCGCAACCGCCGCTACTACTAACGCTGCTGCCATTCAAAACGACGCCGTCGCCAACGCCGTTTCGGAGTCCTCTTCTCCTCCCTCCGAGTCTCACTCCCCTGACTTCTCACCTTCTCCCTCGCGCTCGCGCTCTGCTTCGCCGATTCCCTCACGCGCCCCCTACCAGCTCCGATCGCGACGCGCGCGGGGAAAGGAGGCGGCGAAGGCCTCCGCGAGCCGGCGTGGCGGAATCGGCACGCTTCGTGATCTCAAGCGCTCGTCTCCCGACGATGATGATGAGGATGACGATGATGATGATGACGAGGGTCAGGAGTACTACGCTGGCGGTGAGAAGAGGTATCGCGATCGAAGATTCTCGTCTTCTAGGGTTTCGAACATTATCCACGATTCCGTTGTTTTGGTCCTGCGTAGTCAATGAAATTTCATAATCTTTTTATTAGCTTCAATTGGATTTTAGTTTATTATTTTGTTGCGTCTTGATACATTGGTGAAAAAAATTGGCGTGTTTTAATTGAAAATTTGAGAGAATGATACAATGTAAAGGTAAATGGAGGCATAGTTCATCTTGTTTGGAGAAGAGAGGAGTGACTGTGTGCATCTGCTAACAAATTTGGTACGCTAACGTCTTGTTGGGATTATATAGTTTATGCGTTTTATTTGGCATACTTTCTATAAAATTTCTCTTTTTTATTAACACAGTTTATCAGTCATTCTTGTAGGTCTTGATCAATTACATAATTACATTATATTGTTAGCGACATTTGGTATAATTTAGTGGAGATTGCTGTTTTTGACATGTGTACCATTAAAAATAAATAAATAAATAATTAAATCTCCTCACATTTATGTGTGGCTATGACTGACTTGGTGTTATGATGGTTACAGTGGCATGCTTGTCCGGGATCCTAATAAAGGTACCAGTGTGGATGATATTTTCGATCAAGCGAGGCAGTCAGCTGTTGATCCACCTCCTGGAAATTCTTCCAGGTCGAAGAGTTTTACTGGCACGGCAAGATTGCTTTCCGGAGAGACAGTGCCATCTGCTCCTCAGCCAGTAGAGTCTGTTACGCACACGATCACTTTCTGGAGGAATGGTTTCTCTGTCGATGATGGTCCTTTACGGCGGTTGGATGATCCACAAAATGCACCATTTCTGGAGGTAACTTGCAATGATGTTTGATTCCAAAAGTTCTTGATGGGGTATATCAATACTTTGTAAATTTAATATTTGTGTTCTAAATTTATTAGATAGAAAGTTGGGTAGCGCTTGCTGTAGAAAAAATGGTAGAATCTTGCCTTAGATGGTTTAGGCATGTGTGGAGAAGGCTTGTCGAAGTCCTAGTGAGAAGAGTAGATTAGATGGAGGGCAGTTTAATAGCTAGAGGTAAAGGAAGACTTAAAAAATCCTTCGGTAAAAGTGTCTTAGATTTTAATAGTTTAAACGTAAACATAATTTATGACATGATACTATGCATTGTCTTATTTATGTAGCTGACACAACTTAGTGGGACAAGGCCCGTTGTTGTTGTGTTCTAAATTAATTGAAAGTTATTATTCTCACAACCTGCAACTTGTGAAAGTTGTTGATCTCTTTTCCCATTAGAATTATATGCTTATCACTGCTTATTCCTCGGTACAGAGCATAAGAAACTCTGAGTGTCCCAAAGAGCTTGAACCGGCAGATCGAAGGAGTACTGTCCATGTCAACCTCGCAAGGAGGGATGAAAACTACCCTGTATGCCCTTTCTTCTTTTCTCAACACCTGTAGATTTGTTATCTATATCTCTATATGGGTTTTACATTTCCTTTCTCTTTTTGCCAATATTCATACAGGAGCCGGTGAAGCCGCGCCATCTCCCTTTCCGGGGTGTTGGAAGAACTCTAGGTAGTAGCAGCTCCAGCAGTGAAGCAACCGGTGAACCAGCTGAAACAACTGGTGCTTCTCACGTCACTGCTCCAGTGCCAGCAATGGGTTTAGTCGTAGATGAGTCACAGCCGGTGACATCAATTCAGCTAAGGTTAGCTGATGGTACGCGCATGGTTTCTCGCTTCAATCACCACCACACAATCAGAGATGTTCGGGCATTCATTGATGCATCAAGACCCGCTGGTGCAAGAAGTTATCTACTGCAGACAATGGGTTTCCCTCCCAAACAACTCACTGATTTGGACCAGACTATAGAGCAAGCTGGAATAGCCAATTCAGTTGTTATCCAAAAATTGTAGGTTGTTTTTCCCGATTCTGTGTCCAGGTCAACATGAAATTACTTACATTTATGCTTAAACATTGATTGTTCAACTTTTACTTTAGTCAATTTCATATGATGTGCTTTGTTAGTATGCTTCACTCCAAATTACTGCGGAAGTTCATGCCAAAAATTTGTTCGGTCACAGTTAACAAAGTAATTTTAATTTGGGATTGGAATATTATCAATGGAAGAGCCCAAAACAAACCAATATAGCTCAGCAGAGGTTTCTACAAGATAATAGCTAAGAATTGTGAGAACTCTCTCTCTCCGCAGTCTACGTCTTCTGAATGTTAATATGAAATGCAAAAGTGGGCTGCTGCACAATTTATATGGGCTGCTGCGTAATTCGCATGCTGGGCCTGTTGGTCTGTATTGGGCTCTT
Organism: Pterocarpus santalinus; assembly: GCA_031439595.1. Taxonomy (NCBI): domain Eukaryota; kingdom Viridiplantae; phylum Streptophyta; class Magnoliopsida; order Fabales; family Fabaceae; genus Pterocarpus; species Pterocarpus santalinus. The sequence goes on from CM062527.1 coordinate 5,593,038, forward strand.
GCTTTGATAAATTTGTTTTCATTTCGCCTTTTCCAATTTTAGTATTGAATCGTGGGAATCAGAACAAAAAAAGGCAATATTGAATCGTGTGAAGGAACCGATCCGAACACTGGGCATCTTATCGATACTGACTTAAACATGGATTTATTTAGGGGAAATTTCAGTGTCCGTTAGGGTTTGAATATTGAATTCTTTATTACATGCTATGCGCGTACACTTTTGAATGTAAATAATTTTTCATCAAAATCCTGATATTGATTTGGAAATAAATAAATGGTTTAAAAGTAGAAAGTTGTAGATATTCTACTTTTATTTATTTATTATTCTGGTCCATGGTTCATGGTTGTTGTCCTTACAATTGCACGCCATTTAATTTGATTTTGTAAAAGGTTAGTTTGTAAAAAGTTTCCCTGTTGTAAATGCGAGGCGGATAGTATAGGAGTCAGGAGAACAGCCCAATTAGTTACTACATTTTACGAATAATTATCAAACATTATGTTATTTTAAAGTGTCCAAGGTCCAACTCAGTCAGAAAAACCTAAAGGCCCGCGGAACCCAATCATGTGAAAACCAGAAACATAGAGATATGAAACAACCAGAAAGGCCCAGAGAATCCAAACGAGGTGAAAATCGGAGAGATAGCAAATTTATATTTGCAATGACCCAGAAAAAACACTTTCCAACGCAAAAAACAAAATAGAGACCAAAAAAATATGATGTAACAGTTTAAACAAAAAGGCCATGAACAACTCTCATATTACTCATTATTACACAAAAATTTTCACAGTGATTTTAAATTTGATTAATGATGTGTAATTTTGATTAACACCACATATTTAGTAACTAATCCGACAGTGTTAATTATATGTATTGATTGTCTAAATTATATGCGATTAACTCAAAAAACTATATATTATCAATTACTTGTATTATGTTATATTGATTAATTTTTTGATGGAAAACTCAAATTTATTCCGATGCAATATCCAAAGAAACAAGCTCCTTAATGTAAGTGGGGCATTCTCCAATCCAAAAATCATACTCCAAAAATCTAGCCAAGGATGTTAATTCGACAGTAACAGCATTGCAATGCCAAGGAACATAACAGGCTCTGAAAAATGAAAACCAAGATGCAATATGTTGGTGTTATGATGATTAATTATTATCATATTAGCTACAAAATACATATTAATTAAAAATTTACATGTTGTTAATTGGTGAAAAAAATAATGTGTGATGAACATTTTTCAGCTATGAAATGGACACGGTATGATAGTATCATGCTCATGTTAATATATAAATATAATGTATGGACTAAATAATTATATAAAATAATCAATTAAATATCATTCATTGAGAATATTATCCATATCTTGTATTCAAATATTTCTCAAAAATACGTGTTAACCTTCTCATATATTATTTGATAATTATTAAGGCATAAAACTATTTATAGTTATCTACCCAATAGTTTATTTTTTGGGAGAGATGATTCATGATATAATATCAAAATTTTTATGATTAAATGTTCTAGAATTTGATCCTTATTTATTCTATATTTTTAAATAAAAGTTAAATTTCAGTATAAGGTAGGGTGGATATATGCATCATCCACGCTTCAAGCACAAAGAGACTCTTGCGTAATAGTACGTATTATTCCTTTATTCAACAATTTAAATTTTTAGGAGAAATAATTTATGAAAATAATTAGTCTAAGTTATGACGAGTTGAATAGATCTTAATTATATAATAGAAATGTTACCCATACAAAAATTTTGTGCTCAGACATCCTTATAACGTGAATGCTCTTTTGAAAGCATTATTTTATGTAGTAGCTTGATCATAACAAGAACTATTGTTATAAAAAGAATATGATTCTATTTGTTATAAAAAATTAGAAAAAAAAAAAGATGTACGAATCCGACAAAGTAATTATTTTTATTGTATTTACATGAATTCATGAATGAAATGATGTGTAGAAAATACAAGAACATCATAGTCCATGCAGCACAGAATTTAATCCGTTATCCAACTGAGCCCAAAAAATGATATTTGAATACACATAGTATATATACAGTATGTAAATGTGAATATGGAGGGATATCGAGATATATGTGTATTAAACTAAGAAAGTGTTATATTTATTTCTGTCAAAGATACATTCTATTTTACATTGAAAATTCATATACAAATAATGCAACTCAAACGAATCCTTGGAGAAACTTTAAGTTAAGGATTATCTTATGCATCAGTAACGACGCGTGGCATAAATTATCATATTCTTAAATATAAGAAAATATCCTTCATTTATTTTTGAAAAATATATTAGTGTCATATTATAAGAGAAATATACAAATTTTTCTTTTCAAAATGGAATCAATATCTCCTTCGCGACTTTGATATTTATCTATGAGGAATTCAGATAATTTTTGTTCTTAAAAATATTGCAATATTATGTTAATTATAAGGTAAAAATGCACGAACTTCTTTTACTAGACAAGTAAACCCTATATTTGTAATAATAAGTTTTAAAGCATTTATTCAGTCCTTAAGGATATCCATGTCTTGAAAATGGAATCCGAACTTTTTTTTTTATCCCACAAGACGTTGATATTACTATATTCCAGAGGGAGTAATCTTACATGGTGATAGCCATCCTCGTGCGTGGTGCTGGTACGTCACTTATCCATTGTTAGAGGAGATGTGACCTGAACGGAGTATGGAACTTAATTTAAATGGAAAAATATTTAGATAATTTTAGAATATTATATTACTGTATTAATAATTAATAATATAATAATATTTTAAATAAAATATATTATTAATTTATATTTTTATTTAAAATAATATTATATTATTATTTGTGAACACAATTATATAATACTCAATATTATTCATATATTTCGCATCTAAGAACCATACTCTAACCAATAATAATGAGATAATATATCAATATAGAGTATAAAAATAACTATATTCAAAATATATTTCTCTTTTAAAAGAACTTAAATATTATTATCCTTTTATGAAAACATGATATGATCATATTTAAAAAAGTATAAATTAATTTTGTACAAAATGAGTCACCTTGTACTACGTTAAGTTAAAGCCTTATGAAAAAAAGTTAGTTGGATGCTTTTTATTTTTACAAATCCCTAAAAAGTTTTTAAGATAAGCTTATCTGAATTATTGGGAATATTAAAACTGCAACTTTTTATGATGGCTTATATTAAAATCCGCAAGACGTTTATTAAAAATCAAACCTGCCCAATTTTCATGTACCGAAAAACTTTCTCTGGATAGAAAATATGCGTCAACTTTTTTATTTATTTTAAATTATTGATATTTAAAATTTATTAAATTTTAATTAATTTATATTTTGAGTCTATTAGATTTATTATAGGGATAAAATTTCTCTAATACTAAATTTTTTTATTTACAAAAAATTCAAATTTAAAATTTTATATAAAAAATACTAAATTATTTGAACTAATCAAATATTAATTTTCAACTCAATTTATTGTTATTTCAGCTCTTGGTCAAAATTGAGTTAGCATAATATTAATGGTTTTTCTTTTAAAAAAATTTATATTATTTATACCTAGTAAATTGATTAGATATCACAATCAACACCAAATAACTATAATTTAAATAAATATAAATATAAATATAAATTATATAAATATTAAATTAATATTTTATTTTTGAAAGCAGATATATATCAATTGCAGCATAAATAAGTATATTTTTTCATATAAATATCAAATTAAAAAATTAAATATATAAATAATATACATTCTATTATTAATTAGCATTATATTTAATATTTATATAATTAATATTTATTCTTATTATTGATGAAAGGATATAATTCACTTTGTGCAAATATAGTTTTCTATTAAAAATAATCATATTAATATGGACTTAAATTTATGATAAATATTATATTTGGTAATATCTCAATTATTGAAGATATAATTTAAAATTAAAAATATATAAACATTATAAAATTAATAGTTGATATATTAATATGTATAAAATTCAATATAGATTCGAGTCCATATATATATTTTTCCTTTGAAAAAGGCACAGCACAACATGTCAAATTGTCAATCATTCGTGTAGGGTAAGGTTACAACTTACAAATGCAATAGTAATAAAACCGGAAGGAAGCGACGATGGGTGTGTCCCACAAAAAGAACAACAACTATATAATATGGGCTTCTTTTGCTCTCTTTTCCCTCCTTCCAACCAACTTTTTCCCTCTCCATATTACCATTTGATTAGATTGACATGACCCCTCTGACCTATGTAGGTCTTTGCATGAATTCCAATTCCGCAAAACGGTGTCGTCTTGCTCTTCTTTAACAACCTTCCTAGTAGCTATTATATATACCAAAGCCATCACATAATAAAAAGCAAAAGGTGAGCGTGTTTGAGAGTGAAAAAGCTCCCAATATCACAAAGGGAATATCACACGGTGATTCTGATGGATAGGTATGGATGGACGGTTGATGTTTGATTCCCTTCAATCACACAGCCAACACATCTACCACTACTACAAAAAGCCAAATCAGAGAAGAAAGGCAATTGAATATTTGATTTCGAGAAATGTTTGGTGCATATCTATATGTTATATTAAATTTATATTTTATTTATTATTAGATAAGAGATAAATTTTATTTAAATTAATTTATATTTTATTTAATAATAAATAAAATATGAGCCAATAAATAAATTAAATATCTCATATAAAATATATATATACCTAACACAACTCTTTGGTTATCTAGGGCAACAACAGGTTTTGCAATGTTCCTCCATCAAATTAACTCGTGACAAATGTGCATGTTCTAGTGTGTAATACTACATATTAGAAGGTTCAAAAACAATTTAATCTTTTCATCATAAGAAGTAATCTCTTACACACCTGTTTACAATCAAACACTAATGTCTAAAGAAAGTTAAACAAAAAAAAAAAAACCAATTGCTAACGTTTCAGAGAAAATTCGTAGACCACGTTTTGTATTGATATCGGTTAATTTTTCTCTTTAATTAGTGAATATAACTTTACTAATATAAATCGTATTTAGTTAATTTAAATAGCTTGGTATTTATTTTTCTGAATTAAAATTTTAAATTTAAATTTTATAAATAAAAAAATAGCATTCAAAGATATTTATCTTTATAATAAATTGATATAACTCAAGTGAAATTAATTAAAATCTAACAAATTGCAGATAGCGATGCTTCGAATCAAGACTTTACCAGCATGAGTTGAATTAAATAAAGCGAGAAGTGAGCTGCAATAGTATTTAGAAGAAGACCAAAATTTAAGATCTGGAGAAGATAATTGTTAAGAATACTTTTTAATCGCAACATCACTCAAATAGTTTTCTCTTATAACAATTTATATGAAAATATTTTGTTGAAGATGAAAACAAAAATTAGCGAATATAACCTTTTCTCTCTCCAACTTCTCTGAGGGTGACATAGCCAGCAGTAGTACAACATGAACAGTAGCAGTGCAAAGGCCTAGGAGGGTGAGAGAGATATTGAAGTTGCACAGAGCGCGCACATCTTTCATTGGGAAGGAAAACTCTCAGTTAAGCTTGCAGAGACACACGTTAACCCTGCGTGTAGCCCCCTCTAAGTCTGCACGAGCTGCAAATTAACATACACAACTGGTAGTTTTAGTGTTGATGTGTGAGAGAGAGAGAGAGAATGAGACATTAAGAAGCTACTGTTGATGCACAGAAGGAAGAAGCTGTGGTCTAGTTAGAATCCATTTTCCAAGGGAGAGAGGAAGGGAAGGGACTTCTGAAACCTGAGAAAATCTGAATCTGATTCCAATCACCTTTTACAGTCTATAGAGACTACCGGCCAAGAACCCCAAAAATCCCTCGTGTTCTCGCTGACTGTCCATTTAGGCTCTTTGAATTTTTCTACAAAAAGAACTCAGATTTTTCGAGCTTCATTTGCGGGAGTACTCTCTGGACAATTATATGCAGCTCCTCTTTTTGAGAAAACAGTGAAGTGGGGACTAGTAGGTGAAGCCAAACAAGGTACTATAATATTATATATGTAAAAGTATGTGAATAATAAATAAATAAATGCATTATATATGTTATCTGAGCTAGAGAGAGAGAGAGAGAGGAGCTTGTTGTAACTGAAGTTTGAGGCTATGATGATAGGGTTTGGAGGGAACAGTTGCAGTGGGATTTCTTCCATGGACATGATGAACATTGAAACCAACAATAGGAAGTTTCTTTCTATGCCTCCTGCCAACAATTCTGGTGCTCAAAACCGAAGGGTGTCTGTGTTGAATATGGACCAAGATCATAACTACAGCCAGCAGGAACACACCACCAACACTTGCAGTAATGTGAGGGATAAGATCATGGCGCACCCTCTTTTTCCTCGTCTCTTGTCCTCTTACCTTAATTGCCTCAAGGTGATGAAAATCTCTAACCCTTTCTCCTAGTTCAGGTGCATACACTATACACAAGTATCTTTTTCTTTCTTCCTAAAGAGAAAATTCCCATGTGATCATGTGCACTCAGTTATTCTTCTAACTGTTTATGCTTATTTATCTTTCATGGGTTTCATCCCACATCAATGGAAGTTTCTGAGTTAAGATCAACGAAGTGGGAAGCTAGTATGAGTTTCAATTTTTCTGTTTTTATTTTTTTTTAATGTTTTTGAGGTTTTATATATTTTCATGATTTGCTTGTTCTGATGGTGTGATTGGAGTAACTACAGGTTGGAGCACCTCCTGAAGTGGTGGGTAGGTTAGAGGAGTTATGTGCCAAATGTGAATCATCCCACGTATCTCACAAGACAGAACTCACTGGTTCCATAGGTGAAGATCCAGCACTGGACCAGTTCATGGAGGCCTACTGTGAGATGCTCATCAAGTACGAGCAAGAGCTCACAAAACCCTTCAAAGAAGCCATGCTTTTCTTTTCAAGAATTGAGTGCCAGCTTAAGGCTCTATCAGTTTCAACAGACTTTGGTGATTACCCTTCTAATTAATAAATCATTATTTGTTCCTACACATCTCTACCAAGTGTGAGTGTGTGTGAGAGAGAACTTAGTCCATGATCATGTGACCAATGGAAAGACAAAAGCAAAACTATTATATAGCGGCATCACAGTCATGAATCATTGTTTTACTACTATGAAAAACCTAGAAATTAATCCTCTGTGGAAAGCTTTTGGTTAGAGGCTAAACAAGTAGATGCATAGCAGTTTTTACTTGCTATCCATAGACTAGTAGTAGTCCTCTGGTGTCATGCCTTTATTAAGCCCTTTGTGGGAAAAAACACCTAGCCTTGAAAGGATCTCCTTGCTAGTTATACCCATGGATCTTCAGAAGCAATGTCCTTCAAAGCTTAATTGGTATTAAATATTAATTAACTGATATATAGAGTAATTATACACACACCACCGATGGTGCAATTAATTAATACACAAAAAAAAATGATTGTGTTTTCTACTTAATGAAGTATGTTCTCTATGATAAAAATGATTGTGATAGCAATTTTTTTTTTCATTTGAATAGCTACTGATTAAGTTGAAAGTCAGTCATATGGCCCTTTGCATCATAAATAGTGTGATTAGAGTTTTACATGAACTTGATTACAAGTTAAAAATCGATTGTTAGATGGGTCCAAGGTGTTTGAACCAGGTCAAAAAGTTTGAAAAAGATTGAGTCAATATTACTGCTCGAGTGGAAATCAAGAAATGGGATATTGCTTTATTATTCGAATGATGAAAAGTTTATTCCCCAATGATTCCTAATTAAGTGACCAATTGCTAATCTAGATGGCTTCCCGGGTATTTTGAAGGGATGCTTTCTTTTCGTCATCTTGAGTTTGTCACACACATAACCAGCTGTGTATTGTCATCTCTTGCAAGGCATTAATACTTCTTTCTTCTGTTTAATTATTCCTTCATTTCATTTAGATGCAAATGGTTCTCTTTGTCGAAGTCCTTCAAGGACTTAGTCGAAAAAGGAAACTTCTTGTCTTGTTTTCTTTTGTCGTCTGTTTCCTTGTCAAATTGTTTCCTCTGCATGCAGTTTGTTTCTCAAATCTAAAGTAAATTTTTAATTTATGTGTGGTTATTTTGTTCTTTTAATATTTCCTCTTTTTGTGTGCTCTTTAGTGGTGGAAGGAGGGGGGAGGGGGGTACAATGATGAACCATAATTTAAGTTACGAATTAACTTATTCATATGTGTAATGGTTGAAATTAATTTTGTAAGTCCTTTGTTATGACAGTTGATGATTAGAAATTGTCCACGTGATTAGATACATTAAGCAATTAACAAAAAGCTTAGCATATACTAAATGTTGTACATTTCTTATAAGGAGCTGCAAATCTCTTTTGCCATTTTATCTAAATGAATGTTATAGCAAGTGTACCTAATAAAGAAATTGCTAATCGAATCTCTTGTGACATGTAATTGTCAATCTTTAGGTAATGAATATTATCTGATAATTCAAGGAGTGACCCTCCTTACGTAATGCATGATTTAGCTAGTACATACATTATTCTAGGCAACTACTTACTGTCTTGCTTGTTATTATTATTCTAATAATGATATGTTATATGTCAATGATCAGGATTGCATGCCATTTAGTAGAGCTGACATATTCTGCATTCATATTTATTGCATATGTATTGCTTTTATTGATTGTTGTTCCATTTCTTTGTGGCAATTTGAAAGGTCAAAGTGAATCATCTTTACATAATGAGGTTGATATGCTTGAAAACAACGTAGATACTCAAGCTGAGGACCGGGAACTAAAAATCCAACTTTTGCGTAAGTACAGTGGATATCTAGGGGGGCTCAAGAAGGAATTTTTGAAGAAGAAAAAGAATGGAAAGTTGCCAAAAGAAGCTCGGCAACAGCTACTAGATTGGTGGAACAGACATTACAAATGGCCTTATCCATCGGTAACTATTTAAGCTGTGCATCCTTAATAATTAAATCATAATGCCATTTGCATCCATGCAGTGTTAATTTCGTAGTATATATCTTGATAGGTTTAAGATCTTGAGGATGGTTGCAAGGTGAGAAAATAGGAAAGAATTCATCCTTTGATCATTTTCGTGAGATCCATACATAATGAAAGTAAATTAATCTAAAGGGGAATTCTCCCACATTTTCTCACTTTATAATCGTATTCATTTTAGAGGATCCAAATCCATCTTGATAAATGTTTGTAGAGTAATGTTATTTATCATATTTTGGAGAATTATGGAAAATATGCAAGAAATAAGGTAATGGAAATATAAACTCGAATAATGTTATTTGAGCATTGATCTGAAAGTGGTAGTGCTATAGGTATTAAGTATTTGAGAATATAATCCCGGCATATTGGGTGAAAATGTAGGAATCCCAGAAGCAGGCACTTGCAGAAGCCACAGGCCTAGATCTGAAGCAGATCAACAACTGGTTCATCAATCAGAGAAAGCGCCATTGGAAGCCTTCTGAGGATATGCAATTTGCTGTGATGGATGCAACTAACCACTACATGGAAAGTATTATGTGCAAGCCATTTCCCATGGATGCCATGCCCGTGCTCTTTTAATGCAAATGCTATAGCCTAGCTAAAATTAATATTCTAAAGCTTGTATGACAGCTGAACTGAAACCCTATGTAGTTCTTAGTTACCTAGGTTATCAAGCTGCTTTATATTGATGCATGTTTCACTATATATTTATACAATTACCAAGATGAAAAATCCATGCTATCCTTAAATTACATCTATTGGAGTGAGCTTGAATCTTTGTCATTATATCTGTACATTTTATGGAGCGTCATAGAAGTTTGTGTATGTGCTATTTCGTAACAATTTCATAAGTAGAATTTGTTTTCTAATGAGCTATATATTTGGTGTCATAAGTGACATATATTCTACGACTAAGGAATATATGCTACAACTAAGTTGCTAAATATGTAGCATACGCATTTGAAATCAAGATCATATTTACATGATTCATTGGGTAATATATTTAATGAGCTCAATTTTTACGTGTGTAACTTGTGGCATCAAAGAATTTTTTATGAGTTGGATGCATTGTCATTTTTTGAGAAAAAATCGTTGCATTCTATCAAAGCCTATTTAAAAAAAAAAAAGAATAAATTGTTACATATCCATATTTTCTCACTTAGCTATGTTCAGGAATGCTGACAAGCATTGTTCTTGTTATAGTTGTCATGGATAGAAAGTGTGTTGATAGAAACATTGGCTAGCGTTACGAATTTGCGAAGTTAAAAGAGAGATAAATTTGAAATAAATCATTCTGAAACATATGGAAGCTTACCTCGTACCGTAAACTTTTCATATTAGTTAGGGATTTGATGGAAGCTTACCTCTACAGTCCGTCAGTTAGGGTCTCGTGCTTCACTTTGATCTTAACGCGTAGATAGTGATGCCACTGCTTTTAGACTTGAAAATTTTCAAAAAAAAAATAAAATCAAAGTTAATTTAGAATCTAAGATTTAGGATTTTATATATAAATTAGTGAATTCTAATTATTTTATTTTATTGAAACTTGACAACTAATGAGTTTAATAAATAATAATTATATATAGAATGTGTGTATGTGTGTGTTTTATAAACCTTTTATGACAAATTACAGTCAAATTTGCTGTGAAACAGTACTGAAGCTCCTGTGGCTTTTGGTTTAACTTCGATGATATCTGGATTTTCAAACATGTCAATATTTTCGATATAACATGTAGGAATGATCAATTTCTGAAACAGGATATACACACACACACACACACACACACACATATATATATATAATGAAAAGTTAATTATTTTATAAAGACATCTATCTATATACCCGAGGCAAGGAATGTTTATAAGGATCGGAAGGCACAAATTTAAGATAATTAATTCTTTATTCATTGAGTTTTTTAATTTTAGAGTAATTCAAACAGTTATTTTATTTATAAATTATAAGGGAGGTTTAAAAGTGACAAATACGTGTGTGTTTACGTAATATGAGAAGCCAATCTCCCACTTTGTCCCACGGGCATGCTGGAACATTCCGGTGCTATCAAAATAATGAAAATTGGCAATAATAAAAATTAACATTTTCATATTTTCGAGAGACATTATGTAATTCTCGTCAAGGTCATCGTATATTTATATCTAAAATAATACAAAACTGGACATTAGCCCCTCATTGAAGATGACTAACTAGTCGAGTTGTTATTTGTTCCTAAACTACCATGAATTCTTTAATTTTGTGTAATTTTCTCTTTTTTGTTTTCTTTCAATATCTCTAGTTGATCCATTATATACAATTGAGTGATGTTTGTATTTGTTGATAACTATCATGGCATCATCTGTGGAGTGTGGACTTGAAACATTATCATGACATTGCCTTTTTAAGTTTTGCAATAGCAACCCTATCATTTTCACGGGAAAGTTAAAGCCTGTAATTAAGAAGGCCATGGTGAAACTAGAAGGTAAGAGCTATTGTTCTGTCTAGTGGCATTGAGACGTTACCTGTTTTAACTCTTTCACTGCCCATAAATACTTAATTATATGGTAGTTGTTCATTGTTTACCACAAAGAATTTTCCTTCAAAAGGTTACTTAAGATTGATAAGCGATCTTGGCTGACGAAATTAACAGGTGCACCATTCAAATTGCGTCCTTGAGTGATGATTGTGCCCTTGAATATAGATACTTCAGTCCAGGTTTGTGCATTTAGTTTCAGAATCTTTGAAACTCTTTTTACTGCTATGTTAATGCTAATTCTAATTGAACATAATTCTATTATTCTCCGTAGCTATTTTTTCAAAGCAAGGGATAACTAAACTAGTTGAATTTGCAATAGCCGTAGCCTGTAATGAATGCGTATGCTAGGATATTCTAATTTTTATATTCGTAATTCAATGCTTCATGCTCTATGCTTATATCATCAAGAGCTACCTTATTGAATATTTCAAATTGCTGACCAATAATGCTTCACTGAATCATGTTAATACAACCGACTATATGTTTTTTTGTAACATCATCTTGACTTTTGATCAGGTCCTGTTCAATTTACTGGGTCAAGAGCAAACTAGATTAACCACACTCTATTGCTCGAGCTCGAAGCACAAGCCTAGGAAGATTTTGAAATTTCAATTCAATTTATTATAATCATATTCCAATAAGAAACATGATTGGATGTTACATACGCATCTAGCTGTGAAACAGAACCGTTATGGTGTAAGACTAGTTTTATGAACAAAGGTGCAATAAGTGGGTATTCCATCGAGTTTTGGTACATTACCACACTAGTGCTATGTTTTTGAATTTTAACTCCTGTGTATGTTTCTTTCTTTTGTCACCAATAAACATCCAAACTTTGAGTAGCTTAGCTTTTCACCCATGAGAAAAGATGAAAAGATTTGCATTTGCTTTTGTAAATTCAAATAATTGAAATAATAATAAAAATAGTACCATGAATACTGAAAATTCATATTAATATTTCAACTTCAGCAGTTCACTATTATATTCTGCCTTTTTGAAAACAAGATAGTGCATTTATTCTTAAATTTTTTCAGGGCATGCTACTTTAATCATTTCAAGAAATTGCAAGGCCTAATTGTCATTTCCAAGCTAGAATTACAAGAGTAATGCTTAAGAATATAAAACAATTTTGAGACAAAGTTAAAGGTCTTCTGAAAAAAAGAAAAAAAAAAATTATGAACAATAGTGCGGTTCTTTTAGATTGTAGGGAACGCTAATACGCATTGGACACAAGAAAAATGTGGGTTCCTTTTGAGAAAATCACTTTGAGAAGCCGCATCCCACCTTTTGCGCTGCAAACCGAACAAGCTATAAATGTTTGTTTGGATTACTGTTTGGAAGTAGGCAAAAATGTGTTTAACCATAGGAGCTCTCTTGCCCCTTTGGCTGAAAGTGTCTTCGAAAATCTATTTATGACATATTAATTCTGGGATCAAAATTATAGTATACTTAGAAGTTGATACTTAGATACTTTATAATATTATCATTTTAGTTTTTTTATTAAAAGTGTCATCTTCTCGTATAATCTCTTTAATTTTATAAAGTCATCTCTTTTCATGGCAAATTAAATCTACCCAAACTAAATTGGACCTAACCAAACTAAACAAAATCAGTCTAAATTAGACCAAATCGAACCGAATCGAAGTAGACTGAATAGAATCAAACCGGACTGCACTAGACCAAACTAAACCTAAATGGACCAAGTTGAACTGAAGCAATCGAATCAAATCAAATTGGATTAGACCGGACCAGACCAAACCAAGCAGGACCGAACTGAACTAGACGAGATCGAATCGAACAGACCAGATCAAACTAGACTAAACCATATCCAAAACAAAAAAAAAAAAAAAAAGAAGAAGAAAGGCTCATTTCTTTAGATTCTTATTATCTTATTCTTAAATCAAGTTTCATGCTCTTATTAAACAATTGAAGTGCAAGCTATGGCATAGACACTTCATTAATCTCTCATCTTATAATATTGTCATATCATCCTATTATACAAGTTATTACTTAACCATGGCAATCTTCAATTTCCATTACTTAGTCATGATAAGATGCACTAAGCTACTAATATTAACACAATTAGTTATATATATTTTAAGCTAATTATATATCATTAACTCCTTGCTCAAAATTATTCAAAGCTAACATTTTCAAAATTCTAATTTATAATGATTCTTCAATAAACCAAAAAAATAATACAATTAAATATTTATTTTTTAAATATTAAAAAATAATATTTTAAAAAAATATCAACCTCCCACCAATAATTAATCAATTGTTTAACATATTCTTTTTAACCTTATTATTGTTTTAATGGCCTCACAACCAAATATGAAAAAAAATAATTCTATAAAACATCACGAATAAGTAAATCACAAATTGTGGCATTGACACTTCATTTATTTTCCATATTATAATGTTATCATGTCATTTTATTATGCAATTTGTCATTCAATTATGTCAACCTTTAGCGTTCTACTACTTAATTATGGCAAGATGCATTAAGCCACCAATATTAACACAATTAGTTTTATATATTTAACTTAATTATATACCATTAATTCTTTACTCAAAATTATTTAAAGTTAATATTTTTTAAATTTTAATGTCTAACGATTCTTTAATAAACAAAAAATAAGAACTACAATTAAATATTTATTTTAAATATCAAAAAATAATTTTACTAAAATATCAACTTCTTTCCAACTGGTAACCAATTATTCATCATTTCTCTTTTAATCTTATTATTTTTTTAATGGTCTCACTATCAAATAAAAGAAAAATAAATCTATAGAATATCACAAATTAATAAAATTATAACCCTAAATGAATAACAAACATCACATAAATTAACTCTAATATACCATCAATATTATAAAATTTTTGTCATTGCATACTTATATTCTAAATAAAGATGACAATCATAATTTGAAAGAACTACACTAGCATAAAAACATTTGTTCTAAATAACATATTCAAACCCTATCCACTCTTTGTTATTCCAAAATAACAAAATCAAAGAAAAACAAATTGAAAGCTTATAATTGCTTTCACATAAAGTAAACAAATTTTTAATTCTTAATATTTATTTCTAAGATAAATCAAGAGCCACATTCAGCAACAAAAATATTATTAGATTAAGAGTCCATATTTATACAAATGTTAAGGAAAAAACATCACAAGCAAATACAAGACACATCATCTTCGTATAAAAAGGGCATTTATAAAGAAACAAAAAAGATATTAATGGAAATAAAGTATGCATAATCTAATCTTAATAAAGAGTAAAGACAAAGATGGTGTCAAAAAGACTAAACTCATTTGAATATCATACATATATATAGTTTTATTATGTTTAAAATAATTATAACAGATGAATATTTTTGTTTTACTTATATTACTAAACTATCACCTAATTCTAAATAAAGAATATTTTCCTTTCATTACATAATTATTCGACTTCAAATCATTAAAACAAAATGTACTGAATCATTTCTATATTGGTTCAATTAATATTACTTATATCTCCTTTCTATTAAGAAGTATATTCATTTCGATACCTATACAACACATAGGTCTAAATCTAGTGTAGTTTAGAAGTTAGCGATCAAAATCAAATGCGTGTTATATAAAGTTCAATTGCTTGAAGCCTTGGACAAGGCTCAACTATGTTGGGTTAAACTTCTTTTTTCTTAAAAAAAAGAAAAAAAGGAAAAAAAAAAACCCCTCTAAATTGAGATTCTTTCAAAGTATAAAAGTGAGAGATTATTTATGTGTAAGTTATTTGATATGATTCATATTTAATGCATTTTCTCTCTCATTTGAAAAAAAATATCTTTTTTTATTCTTTTCAAGAAACTCCTAATGGAGCTAGAGGAATAGAAGAAAGGATGGACATATGAAAATCAAATCCCTAACCCAATACCAATAATCCATTGGCATAAAGATGAAGAAAAATGTCGTTTGAACTACAACTCATTAATTTAATGATGGATATCTTCTCACTTTCTTATTTTAAAGAAAATATCATTTTAGAAGGGTCTAATCCAAAAAATTGTGGTTAAATAGTCCACAAATAAACTTATATACACCTCAACTAATTCATTCTTTTATCTATTCAAAGGGTAGGTTATCTCTCAAACAAAAAAAGGGGTAAGTTATCTATATTAAAACTAAAAGACTCATAGGGGATATTATTTATTTCAAGGTTTGATATTACATTTCCAAAAATTATATTCCAGAAAATGTTATATTTAAGGATACTATTTCTAAATATTTTAAAAAAATTGTTTATTTAGTATTAAAAATTTCTGGGAATATTTTTTTAGACTCCTAAGAATAAGTTAAAACTTTTTTGGTTTATAATGCATATTCTTAAGAATATATATGACAATTTTCAAAATGCCCCTAATATATTTAATTTTTTATAATTGAGGAAAGTAAGATAATTGAGAGATATTTTCATATTTCTCATAACAATTTTCCTTCTCATGATGTGGGAATGTTTCATTCCCAGCCCTTATGATGAGAAAGAAATATTTTCTAAATATAGTAATGTAACTTTTCTAACAATGGTTAATATCCAAAAATATTTTTTTTAAAACTTGAAATGAATATGAGAATATATCATTTCCAAGTGATTACTCTCGAGAATAATTTTACATACTTTAAAACAAACTGCCCAGAAGAATATTTTTATTATTCCAAGTAATCATAACTAGTATAATTAATCTTGAACTTTTTTTGTCGAAAAAAATAAAATTTTGACGTAATTACATACTCAATAATTCGCCTATTATTGGGTATAGACTATAGTCGGGCTTCATGATTCGGTGCCCACGACTCCATACAAAAAAATGTAAAAAGAATATGGGCCTAAAATTCTTCAGTAAGATGCCAACGTGCCTCGTGATGACTGTTTTACCCTTATCCATTTTCAAAATTCACAAACTTATCCCCAACCCCTTGAAAACTGAAAAGGGGTCCCCTTGAAGAGCTGTTGGTGCCCCTGCGCGCTGCCACTTCCACCTTCGTGCTTCCAATATCTCCGTCGCCGTCTTCACCAAACTTTTCAGGTCAGTTTCTTCCTCTCTCTCTCTCTTATTATCTATCTGTGTTAGGTGCCATGTGAATGTGTGTGTGTGTGTGTGTGTGTGTGCAGATGATGGGCTTTCGTTATATCGGTAAATTTGGGATCTTTTTTCATTTGGGTGTCTGGTACTTGGAAGATTAATAGGATACTCGTTTGATTATGAATCTTAAACAGATAGCAATAGAAATTCACACAAAATACAAGAGAATCAGCAGAACTGAATTGGCTTAGCTGGTCATGAATTAATCTAGTGTATTATCACGAGCTAGTTCCAAATTAAGTTTCAACCTTTTTTTTTTTTTTTTGGTTTCCCTCTTGGACACTCCAAATCCACGAGTTTTGATATTAATCTTTTGGTGGTAGCACCAATTTCACCCAATTTTTTAGAGTGAGATTTATCTAGGTCATCATTTTTCTTTCTGTTATCAAGCGCTTGCTAAAGTGTGCTCTATATTGCGTTGTTTTGATTTATCCAAGATATGCATTAGTCTCTTAGAGGCTATGTGAAAGAAATGCAATGAAAGAGTATACAGGTTATACACACGAAGAAAAAATTGACTTGCTGGTTGCTATAAGACCTTAGGGCTTTGGTTTTGTCTTTGATTTGACAAGGTGATTGTTTTCCAGATTTTTAAGAGTTGTGATCAAGGTAGTTAAAATTGCATGTTGGATCGTAAAATTGCACGATTTTACAATATTACAACACATCTCTGATCCCGATAGCACACTGCAACTCGAAGATGTGGGATTGCTCTGGGATAGCCGCGCAAACTCGTAGGATCGCTGGGATCAGAGATGTTTACGTGTCCACAGCGTCCCATTTTGTGGAGTTGGATCTCGGCCTAGTTGAGATCAGACCCGTCCTGTGTGTGACTACACAATCCCTCTCTCTATCTCAAACCCTTATTCAGCTCCCTCTCTCTGTTTCTCAAGTCCTAACTCCTTCATCTTAGTCCTTTGATCTCTCCATGACTCCATTTCTTCTTTGACAACAAGTTTGAACCTGTCTTGCTTTCTTTCTGTCTGTCTCATTCGTGCACAGCAGCGCCTTGCTCACCGCCGCTGCCCTTTTTCTGGTTGGTTGCCAGCTTCTTCTCGGGCCACCTTTGGTCTGTGGAGTGAGGTGAGCTTCTTTTATTATGTTTGTCCTGTTGTTCGTGTCTTGTTGGTACTGCTCTCTTTGAGCACAGAGTACTCTTTTTTTCAGTTATTTCTCTGTTTGAAGTTTGTATATTTTCTCTTTGTTGGTTTCTTATTAGAAAATATTTGGGTGAGATAATGGCATCAAGTGGAGCTGTTAGTGGGGATAACAATAGGCCTACTCCTCTATCTTGACAACCTTGTGTGGTTATTATATTATGCGTTATGAACTTATGCCGTATGTATGACTTATGCTACTCTTATGGACTTGTGGTTATTTGATATTCAGATTATGAGTTGTGAAACATTGTTCATTTTTATTTGAAGTTTAATTATGTCAAGTGTGATTATTTTGCTCATTTATGGTATGTTATATGCATATATATTTTTATGAATGTAATTATTTATTTTTGGTAGGATCTTAAGATCCGTGATACGATCCCACGATTTACGATTTTGTATCCTCCTTCCGATCTAAGATCTCAATCTTGACAACCTTGGTTGTAATGACCTTTCTTCCTTCTTGTGATCATTTTTTTTTTTTTTTTGGTGGAGATAATGGGATGACCTGTTTAATTGCACCATTATAGTTTATCTGATATATGATCAGTGTAGTTAATTAATCTTGATCCTTGATTACTAAACGATTTTTCTATCATGGCTTTTATGTCATAAGCACGGAGGCTTTCTGAATGGCTGCTAATCTTTCCTTCACATATTTATTAACATATCTGTTTGTAACTAATTACCCGCTCTCTTCAATGGGAGTTCTGGTATAAAATTTAGTACATTACCCGTTTATGTTCCTAAAATTTTCTGTTCTGTTAGCATCAGGTAGTTTAGAAACATAACATTGAATTGAGTATAAAAAGTTTTGATTCTCCCATCTCAAATGATTGCTTTCGAGTTTTGTTTAATTATTTTTTTAATCTATTTTTGTACTTGTAATTGTCATATATATATATATATATATATATATATATATATATATGACTTGATTCATACTAATTGCAGTTCTGACTTCAAGTTGAAGGCATGAATGCATTCAAGGCATACAACGCATGTGTCCCAATTGCTTGGAGCCCCAATCTCTATATAACTCTGGTGAGGGGTATTCCTGGAACCAGGAGGCTCCATAGGCGCACTTTGGAAGCACTACGCCTGCGCAAATGCAATCGAACTGTCATGCGATGGAACACCCCTACTGTCAGGGGAATGCTCCAACAGGTTTTTATTCAAGCTTTACACGAGTACATTTTGCACTTGAAATGCCTTGTCTCTCTGTATGCTAACATTGGTAAACTTTGTAATCCATATAGGTCAAGAGGTTAGTTGTTATTGAGACAGAGGAGATGTACAAGGCCCGCAAACAGAAGGAGGAAGCCCACCGAGCTTTACGTCCTCCATTGATCATTAATCATCAACCTGCTTCGTCAGCTGCTGGTTCTTGATAATAGTCTTCTGTGTTTTTAGAGTTATTATCTTCTTACTACTAAAACTATCAATGTCAAAGTTTCTAAGCTTTTTTTGGTTACCAAATGCCTCAATGGATCAATTCTTGCTTTGAAGATCGTATTTTAATTTAAATCTATAATTTTGCAGTCTTGTAACCGTTAACATTAGTCAAATTTAAGCTTCTGCGTATGAAACCAGGCTATCAAGGGGTTCCTTTATTATCTTCTCTTAGGGAATCATTGATTTTTTACATGGTTTTATCTTTTGGAAACATAACTTACAATGTAAGAGTTTTATATAACTTTCAATACATAAAAAGTACATAACAATTGATCTAGCTAAAAAGAATGTTCTGCAAAGAATGTCTGCAAATCACCCAAATTAACCAACATGGTGTCTGATATTTACATGGGGTATGATATTAAGTTCGTGCACACCATTTATAGGGCCAAACAAATTGACAAATTTTTTGAAGATTATATATATCCTATGCTTCTTCCTTTCCGTCAACTCCAATTGTGACATCATTTGCACTCATAAGCTCTTTTTCTCCACTATCATTAGGCTTTATGTTGTTCTGAACTTTGTACTGATGCCTCATTGCTAAGACAAGAAAAAGTATAAAATTCAGTGCTCCCAGCACTGCCAGCATCCAATAGAAGTAATCTAACCTGCCCATGTTCAGATTGCTCCTGAGCCATCTTTTCTTACTTACTTTGTCCACAATTGACACCAATAAGCTACTGACAAAGAACCCCATTGAGAGGGTAGCTAGGAAAAACCCAGTGCTCAAAGATTTCATCCTCTCTGGTGCCTCCCTGATGAAAAATTCCAGTTGTCCAACATAGGCAAATGCTTCCCCTGCACCTACTAGAAAGAACTGAGGGACCAGCCAGAATGCACTTATTGCTGTGTGATTTTTAACTGCATTCTCCCTCCTTTCTCTCTCAACATTTGCAGAAACCACCATGGCAACAATGGAGAAAACAAGTCCGATGCCGACCCGTTGAAGACTTGTGAGCCCTTGGACATTGTGAGTGAGTTTCCTAGCCAAGGGCACAGTGAGTTTCTCATTGAGGGAAGTGAAGAGGAGAATGGTGATGAAGAGAAAAGCTGATAGAGATCCTGATGGGACAACCAAAGAACCAACTTTTCTGTTCATGAATGTAGCTTGCTCAATGGTGAAGGTATTCATTTGAGAATAGATTGTCCAAAATAGGATGCATGTGGACCAAATGGGGATGAGCTTGATCGCCATTTTAACCTCCTCAACCTGTGTCACTGTGGAAACTATCCATCCATTGTCCTTGTTTCCATCTTTTGAGCAGTTCTCATCTAGGATAGCAGCTTTGTCAAGGAACCTATCAGACAATGCCATGCAGTGAAAATACCTGTTAGCTTATGTAGATAGGTTTTTGCTGTTTAATAATTTCAATCATAGCTGGCTTGATTTGAAGGAAGATAGGTTATATCTCCTAATCTCCTAGGATATTGATTTTGGTGTATTGTTTTCCTAGAATATGAATGACACCTTATAGACTTTAATTCGTTCCTAGAATTTTCACCCGAGATGCCATTCGATGCTATGGACATTCGCTGATTCAAGATTTTGTCTAAATTGAAATCATATGATCCAAAATTTGATTTAAGGTTGAAGTTAGTTCTATTACAAGATGTTCGAATCAGAATTTTTGTTCAAACACTTCGAAATATGTATTTTGTCATGCAAAATCAACTCTGCTTTATTTGTCACCGGTAATTTATAAACTTTTGCAATTTGTTTTCAGAAAGTCTCGTAACAATTATAAATACAATTTCTGAAGATTTAAAGAAGATATAGTCAAAAGATATTCTTTGGACAAAAATCACGAAACTTTGTCAGCTTTATAGCGTTAAACATTAAAGGACATGCTCAGATACGCATATGATATGATTACCTTTCAATTTATTCTAGCATTCTGGCCAAAATATGTCAGAAATATAACCCTCCTTGAATTGCTACTTACAAAACTATCTGGTGGTCCAATTGAACTTAGATAACTTACCCATATAGTTGATAAATATTTATATCAATAACAAAAAGGTAAGTGGGCGCGAAATGAATCTAGTTTGACGTTAGATTATTCTAATTGAGTTCAAATGCAATCTTATAAGTAGGTGTGAAAAAGTAGTGTGTATTTGTAGGTGTGCACATATGCTGTGTCTATATGTCATTTTGTTTTCAAGTTCTTTTTATTTATTTATTTATTTTGATTGACCACTACCAACCAAATATAAAATATGTCCTTTTCTATGTAGACAACATAAAAGGACAATAAAAACCACATTTAATTGAAAAAAACAAACCCTTTAATAATCCCGTGAAAGTAGTCAATGTCAACCTCAAAAAAAATCAGAAAATCATTGGTGTGCAATAATTGAAAAAGAATATAATTATGCCTAAAGTAATAACTCTATTCATTTACCTGAACCTCTCGGTATGTGGGACCTGGGCTTCATGGTAACCATTGAGAAAGCTAGGTTGTGAAGGCATAGGAAGACTCCGCCTCTTCCAAGCCAGAAATAATACCCTCCATATAACTGTTAAAGGGCTCCCTTGAGGCCTCTTGAATCTATAGAATGGTGTACCAAAAAGCAACACAGCAACAGCAAGCAACATTGTCCCTGCTGAAATTCCATATCCCCAACTTCTCCCTACGTTGTCTTGCACATACACCAGCACTACCACAGCAAATAAGGACCCTATACTGATAAAGCAGTAGAATCTATTGAAGAAGAAGATCATCTTCCTTTCCTCCTTGGGGTCTGTTGTATCAAACTGATCAGATCCAAAGCCTGAGACATTGGATTTTATTCCTCCACCACCTATAGCTATGGTATAAAGTGCTACAAATAGCAGAACCAACTGTTTCCCACTGGCCTCAATGCACTCATGATGTTGTTCTCTGACAGCACTGCATGGAGGGGGCTTCATGGAAGGAATGGCTGTAGCCACAGTTAACAAACACACTCCCTGGTGCAAGAGAAGTGACAAGAGAAACTAGTTAGTGACCCTTGTATATAGCTAGTAAAGTATTTGCACTAATTTGTAATTGAAAAATTATACCACTTTCAATGGGGATAGGGATTTTGGTAAGAAAAATATTACGGAGCTAGAATTTTTGCCCAAATTTCTTTGCTAGAATGATGTGTCATACATCCCTACTCTTGAATGACTAAATGAGTCACACTACTTTATTTCATCTAACAACGACCCTTGTTTACTGTAAAAAATTCTAGCAAATTTTTCTATATGTGTAGTATTACCCTGTTGGTGAAGGCAGAAAACTGGTTGCAGTTATGCTTATAAACCAAAAATGGAAACAACCAAGTGAGAGACTTGGATCTACATATTCAAAGCTTTGAACTTACCACAGCAGCTATGGTTGCAGATATAGCAACAGTCAGGTATCTGCCAAGTTTGGCATCAGCTAGGAAGCCACCAAGGAGGCCAAGCAGGTTGAGAGTTCCCATAAAATTGGTCAATATGGTGGCAGATTTTGCTGCTGGGAGATTCAAAACTCCAACCAAGTAGGTCACTAAGTTCATGGATATGCCCATAACACATATTCTTTCAGCTAGTTCAGTACCTGCATAAGAAAAAGCATGCAAGTATTGAAGCCAATTTCCCAAATAAGAGCCCCTAATTAAGCTCAACCTTGAAAATATGACTCAAATTTCTTTAGATTGAAAAGTACCTAAGATGAGCCCTGCTGCTAGCCATCCTCCAGTTTTTGACTTGTCAGCCGGGTGACCTCGAAAATCCAGTGCAGCAATGCCTTCTGCACCTTCTTTCTCATCATGGCTTGCAGCTAGAACCTATAAAATTTGGGATGCAGAAAGACAAAAACAATCAAGGCATTAACAAAGTTTAAGCTTTGAACAAATCGACAAATTCTATAAATTAAGTTAATACCATGTTTTATCTTTGTTGGAGGGATAACTAGGGAGAGTTCTATAATGAATTTCAGCTGCAAGGTGTTGAAAATACTAGTGATATGGAAATGCAGAGTTGGCTATGTTGTGGCATATATTTTGATAAGATGTTGGGGAAAACTTGCTTGCTATAGGCTCCACTTGATGTGATGAGTAGCTTTAAGTGCTGAATAGGCAAGATTTCGGTCCGCATGTTTTGGAGTTATATAGGCTAAAGCTGTGTAGCTTTGGCCATACGTGCCAAATGATAACAAAACTTGGAAAGTGAGAGGACTTGCATTCCTACTTTGGTTCCTAACTTGCCACCTTAAAGTAACGGTCATAATGAACATTTGGAAAAGGAAAACATCTACAAATCTATGTTCTAACTTCTATCTCTTATGCTTGATGAAGTAAAGATCATGATGAACAACTGAAGGAAAGGTGTGCATAGAGTATCAGATTGAATTTGAATTATGCTTTGATCATTTATAGAGTAACATTTTAGCTATAAGTGGTGGAAGGATCCACCAATAACTTGCATATTTATATGAAATATCACACCAAAGTGATCAAATCATAATCTAACCTAATCTAACCTAGAGCACCTAATAATATCTCAACATGTGAATGAAGGTGTATGAATCCACGTGATACAAGCTTTCTCTATGTGATGGATTTAGTTAGGTTTATTCTTACATCATCAAATCCTGATAAGGTGGTTCTTATTGAAAAGCTTTGGTTTATGTGTTTAAATGTTTGCCCAACATGAATGTTCATTTAGAGGAATCATACGAAATTGAGGCGTTTTGGAAAAGTGCATTGACATATAGTAAACATCTATTGGCGTTACACCTTATCTAAAACTAAGGCTCTATTATCTATGTCACCTAAAAAGCATTTTATTCAAAACATTTACCGCCTTTCTAATCTAACATGAAGCTTTTGATAAAATACTCTCAAGTAAAAGTGCTTCCATAGTTAAAATTCTTCACTAATTAACTCTAATCCCTAGCTGAAAATTCATAATTTGTTTGAACTGAATGACTTGAGTAAGTCGTGTTTGGAGGAGGCCGATTCTCCGGCCCTGATTCCGAAATTATTAGATGGTGTTTTAGTGGACCCAAAAAAGAAAAAATGATTGAAATTTAGTATTTTTTTCATATTTTATTTTCGAAAAATTATAGTTCCGTAAGCCTTTTTTTTTATTGTTTTATTTTGAAGTTCCGTAAGCTATTTTTGTATCTGATATAAGCAGTTTTCCTTTTCTGAATGTAAAATTAATAATCTAATAATTTATTTAAGACAAAGGAAAAAATTTATCATCATTATAAGCTTGTATGCTTATTTTTCACATTTGTCATGGCGATCACCACAAAAAAAAAATAAAAAATAAAAAATACGAATAGTATAATTCAAGATTAAGCGTAGCCAATCAATATGTGGCAGGAGAAGAATGTCTCTAAGATTCTTCAGCAATCACGTGTCCAATACACATAAAAATTATATCTATGCAATCCTAAACTTCTCTTGAACTTCTTACTTTTTTTGGGTGAGAATTTCTTTTAAACTTTTATCCCAATTTATTAATGAAAGCTTTTTTTATTATTATTTTTCTAAGTTCGTCTATTATAAACCGAAAAAATTCAAAGAACATTCTATCTATCAATCAGAGTTGACTTATTTAGTTGCTCTTTGTTCAAAACAAAAGTTAAATTCGAGTTTAAGAGTCTCCTAAAGAAACCTCTTTTCTGTACCTTAAAATCTTTGCACTAAAAAAACAGTATACTTTATCTTTTAATAAATATTAAACTAACTAAAAACAAACTATTTTACTACTTATTGTTTCTTTAAAGAACTGTTATATTCTCTCTTTTTTTTATTATTAAATTTTAATTCATCAAATTTTGTCTCAAATTATTTTTACTTTTTGTTGCTGATAATATGTCAACAAGTAATTATAGATAATAATCATTCCAAAAAACATATTATTTAAAGTGATTCGAAGTTTACTGTTATCTTCTCACAATTTGAATTGAAACTCCCCAACTTTGGCCAACTTTGGCATGGAGGATTTGCCAAGAAATTTGTAGGTCCATGCATGCATCATATGCAACGTCTCAAATCTCATTTACACGTGTTGTAGGTCCCATGTCTACCATTCTGTTTGGATGAATGAAATATGCTAGAATGTACACATCCCCCATATATATATATATATATATATATTATTTTTATTTGTCATTTTCAATTTTGTTCATAATGTACCGATATGAAAACCCCACCAGTTAATTTCGTGACCAAATGGAACTTCAAAATCGATCCTCCATCAGACAGAGATGATAACGATACTGTCTTTTCACTTTCATGAATACTGTTGTAATATACATACATATATATATATATATATATATATATATATATATATACATATATATATATATATATATATATATATATATACATACATATATATATGAATCAACCACCACGTACACACTCCTATATTGAATTACAAATTTGCAACCCAAAGTATAAACTGGGTGATTTATCTACAACATGATTACATTGTTGAAAGAGCTTATAAGTCTTTTCGGGAATAAACTTTCATGCGTCCAAATACAAATGATAGGCGTGCCGACTGAGGATATGGTATAATGCTTTTGTCAATGTTTGGATGGAACACTGCGCTTGAATTTTGTAACAATTTTTTTTTTGTACAAATTGACTAAAAATTAAAAAAAAATTGCACAATTGAAATTAATTTGATGTTAAGATTTGATGATATTATTACTTCTAGACAAATAGAAATCAATATAATTAAATTAAATTTATTTTAATTTTGACAAATCTTTTATTTATAAAGTTAATTATTTAATATATTCTAAGTAAAACTAATAAAATGTACCCAAAAAAATTAAGACTAATAAAACAAATTCATACTTAATATGTTCAAAATATGTAAATTAATTTATAAAACAATTTGATCACAAATGTAAATTGATTTTCAAATGAAAACCGATTCATATTTTGATAATTTCAATATTACTAAATCTTAGACGACTTTTATAACTAGAAAAGACTTCATTACTTCATTTTTATAATAACTAGATATGTCCTTCTAGTTAACTTAGCTTAAATGACCAAGTTTCTGCTAGAATACTTGTTCTATGGTGATTATAAATTGTTCGCAATATACTATTTTTGCTTGCTTGAAGTAAATTGTATCAGTATATTAACGTTGAATAGCAGCAGTTAGCACCGATTTTATAGGTTTTTGCAAATATTTTCTTCCAAAACAAATGGAAGTTTTAGAAACCTTTTATAAAAATTCCCTGTCTCCGTTGCCTGGTATCTATAAATGAAGTTATTAGTTGATTTCTAATATAATACCGCGTTGCAAGATGTGAATGGGCGAGAGACATACTCTGATTTTTAGAACAGTGATATTGTCATTATACATGTTTAAAGAGAGTCGTATAGCCAAAAGTGTTTGGACCATAATCTCAAACAAACTTCACGTATATCGAATTACCATCTAACCACCACTGTCAACTTGAAATTCCATAAGCAACTTTTTAGAGAAAAATAATAGTGTTGGTTTTGTATGGAAGAAAACGCCCAAAACTAGCACAGAATCTGACTGTGACAGAAGAACCACGTGGAGTCTTCCAAGGTAATATAGCTGCAGATCACAAGTTGGTGGTCCATAATATGCAAATTATTAGGATGGTGATTAGCCATGAGTCAATGGAGATTAATCATATTTTTCAACGGTTCATAGATGAATATATTGATATCCTTGGTCAAGTTAGGTGCTAAGGATTGAGTTTCTTTGAGTCTTTACCATTTGACATTGACAGTCTACTCCTTCGGAAATCGGTTTTCATGTTGTATTGCTACAATAGCAAAGCAGCAACAGATTTTAGGAAGAAGCTCCGCTATTTGTGCATAAGTACACAACACTTAAATAAATATAAAATTTAATTCCTATAATAATATAAAGCATTTTTATACTATTATCTAGTAAAAATGCAAAAATATATTATGTTATTTTTTTAAGTTCAAATTTATGGAATTGTCTAAGATGATATAGCAATTTCTTATATTCTTATTAGACGATAATATAAAACTACTTTACACTATCAATGTATAACAATTAAATTCATAAATATAACACTTTTCTCACATAATTATATAGAATATCTATATTATTTTAATATAGTGCATCTTAATAGTCATCTACTTATTATATGATGTTTATAACTAAAAAAAAAAAGAGATTAATTTTGATGGACTGCCATCTGATTGCATACTTCTATTCAAAATAGTGGATAGTTGAGTCAAATATTTTTATTGGTACGATAATATATGATTGAGATACAACTTGATAATAGCAACGGTGTATTTTGATTAAATTAATTTTAAAAAAAATCCTTTACGTCTATCCATTATCCACCTAGATGTTGGCCTTTTTTGTTGGTCTTGCTATTCCAATATTCCATGCTGTCGGCCTTGACCATTTGGAACTAATTCATCTTGGGTCGCACAACAATTTAGGGAAGGCCCAAGGCCTAAGTATCAATCCTCATTCCTCTGCACCACTACTGTTGCGGCTAGCTCTCAGATTTCTTCGGACAATTTTTACCAAAAACAATAGACTTCTCCAACTTAATTGTTGACCAGCTGAACTCTCACAAATGGTCAGAAAAGACTGGCATTAAACAATTCTTTGGTTCTTCAGGAAAAGGAAAGAGTTATCTGCAAACAACAAATGTTCAACTATAGACATCGACAAGCTATTTCAAGCCATGCAATTTTCATTCCTCTTCAAATTTCCGAGCTTTTTACTGTTGGGGGGGGGGGGAATAGAAGAAGAAAATTTCTCAACATAAGATGAACTAGATATGAAAAATTTCCCTAAAAGGGCAATTAATTTACGAAATAAAAGATGTAAACATAGCTTAGGTCAAGCCTCATCAATTTTTATTTAGGTGATTACTCAGGTGCAAATTTGAAAAAATATGTACCGTGTTAATCTCACATAAAAGTGTTGGGATTGGTGAAGAAAATGATGGGCTATACTGGTGGACTCCATATGGCTCACGTCCTTATGTCTCTATAGCATGGTGTAGATTTTTTTAAATATGCACCAAGAGAATCACCCTTTTATTTATTTATTTATTTTTATACGTATGTAGCCATATCATGCACGTTCGTATCAATGTCACATGCATAAAATATGAAGAGGATGCGCATCATATATTGGATGTATCTGGAACCAAAAGACTCAATAATTAGCCCCCCCAAAAAAAAAATCAATAATAATTTATTAACCGAATGTCTTCAAAAGTCAGCAAACAACGTGTTCCAACCCAGTAAGGAAAGCATGTAGATCCTTATACCGGCAACCACTGAATGTTCATATTGCCTAAGATCATATTCCCTAGTTTCACAGCATGCGACCTTGAAGGTAAACATCAAAAGAATTTTTGCTTGGCAAGAAATAGAAAATATAAAAAGGCATGCAGTAAGCCGCCATCAAAGTCAAAATCCTTGCTCCAAAGTCTTGCTGAATTATTAACATATGAAACAACATCATTTATTAAATCATTACTTCTGTTGAAGAATAACGATTTGAAGTACCCATTTTCAGGAATAATATAAGACTGGACCTCAAATTGTAGCACCAACCAATGATACGAAAAGAGGCCAATGAAAACTCTGCACATAAAAGATTAAAGAAACTCTTATTCCATGGAGGCATGGAGCTGAAGCAATTTTCAAGCCATGCAATTTTCGTTGCTCTTTAAATTTCTTAGCTTATTACAGGGGGAAAAATGGAAACAGCTGTAAAGCTAGAATTTTTTGCTAGAATCAAGTTACTATAACGATATGGCATATTATTAACTCTTAGATGAATAAGTAGATCCTACCACTACTTTCATTCAACTTGTTCGATAATTTCTGTCACAAATTCTGGCTGGATAGTATTTTTTTGATTAAAAAAAAAGAAAAGAAAAGCTGCTCAACATAAGATGAACCAGATATGAGAAATTTCCCAGTGCATATAAGAAAATCCCCCTAAAGGATGACAAATTATTCAGTAAGTCTTCCTTTTTGGCCATATACCAGAGCACAACATATGTTATAATGAAAGTAGCTGAACTTGTTGGAAGCTCAATTGACACCCAAAACCAAGGGGCAGAAAGGAATTCAAGCGGCAAAAGGAAGCTACTTTTTGGGACAGAAACAACCTTCAAAGGACGATTAATTTAAGAATAAAAATTGTAAACTTAGCTCAGGTCAAGCCTCATCATATATATATATATATATATATCAAAAACATATGTTGCTGCATCATACACGTTCGTATCAATGTCACACATGCATATAATATATTATAAGAAGCCGTGGATTATCGACTGGATGTATTTGGAACCAAAAGACTAAACAATTAACAGGGAAAAAATAGACTCAATAAAGTTAATAACAGAGAGTCTTCACGAGTCAGCAAACATGATGTTCCAACCTAGTCCTAAAAGGATATGAAGGGGAAAGTATACAGATTCTTTGCTAGCAACCATTGAATCTTTATATTATCTAAGATCATATTCCTAGTTTCACATAATGTGACATTGAAGGAAAACATCAAAAGAATTTTTACATGAAAAGACATAGAAAATATAGAAAGGAATGCAGCAAGCAGCCATCAAAGTCAAAATCCTTGCTCCAAAGCCTTGCTGAATTATTAACATATGAAGCATCATTCATTAAATCACCAATTTTGTCAAAGAATAACAACTTGAGGTAGCCATTTTCAGGAATTGTGTAAGAGTGGACTTCAATTTGTAGCACCAACCAATAATACAAAAAGAGGCCAATGAAAACTCTGCACATAAAAGATTAAAGAAAGAAATTCTTATTCCATGGGCATGGAGCTGAAGCAATTAGCCAACACCATAATAAATGCCGAGTTATTGGGATGAATTATATACTGTTATCTATCAGCTATCAGACATTTGGCTAACTGATCTGGACCGTTCAAGCTCATCAGAAGGATCCCAATCCAGTGTCGAGGATTGAATCTTAGACAAAGTCATGAATACCTCAGAGATGTTTGGTCTTGAATTGAGGTCATGGGCAACACATCTTTTGGCTAGCTCAGTCATTGAATATGCCAAATCCAAAGGGTACTCACCCCTCAAAGCTGGATCCATGAAACCTCTAAGCTTCTCCCTAACATTGTCACCTTCAAACACTTGACTCACCATTGCTGACAGCATTTGCTCCCCACCTGATCCATTATTCTTGTCACCACCAACAGCTTCTCTTCCTGAAAGAAGCTCCACAATCACAACCCCAAATGCAAAAACATCCATCTTTGGGGTAATCACACCATTCTCTATGTACTCAGGTGGCATGTAACCTTGAGTCCCCACAACATGCCTAGTCAATTGGAACCCGCCTCCTTCTTCACCTTGATCCTCCACTGCTCTTGCCAACCCAAAATTTGAAACTTTGGCTCTAAAATTGCCATCCAAGAGAACGTTACCACTCTTCAAATTCTTATGAACATGAGGAGGGTTGGTATAGTTGTGAAGGTAATTGAGTGCATCGGCAACATCATGAGCAACCTGAACCCTTTGCCTCCAACTCAGAGACACGGAATTCAAGTACTTCTTCTCCTTACCATGAAGCCAATCATCAAGATCACCATTCTCAGCAAACTCGTAGACAAGATAAGTGTTCCCTTTGTGGACACAAAAACCAGACAACCTTATAACATTGGTGTGATTGATCCTCTTGAGAATGTTGATCTCACCAGATACATCCCCTTTAAGAACCTTAACAGCAGCAGCATCACCCTTAAAAGAAGCCCTATAAACAGAACCCTTGACCCTATTACCCTCACCAAAGAACCCCGTAGCATTCTGCAAGTCCTCGAACTTGTACAAAGTCAAAGACTCTATAGCATAGCGAACCCCTGCAGAAGAAATAGACCAAGACTGAGTAGTACTAGGGGTAGCAGTATCAGAACCCTTCTTGATGATGCCACCTTCTTCAGTGGTGGCAGAGTCATAGAAAGGCTTGGCCACCGCCACCGCCGTCTCCGGCCGCCGGCGCCACCGTAAACGGAGGAAAAACACAATGAAAACCACAACAAGAAGCAGAACAACAGCCCCAATGACCACACCAACAACGACCCATTTCTTGGATGACCCTGAACCTCCATTCCCGGCGGGAGTCACCGGCGGCGGCGGCGGCGAAGACTGCGGAGGCGGCGCCACCCGCTGTAACCTCTTGGGCGGCTCTGTTTTCAGAGGAACAGATAACGGCGTGAAGTAGAAGAAAACTGAAGTTGCAGAAAGCTCATTCGCTTCCCAAACGCTTTGGTTATCAACACCGAACATCTCAGCAATGGAATTAAACGAGTCACCTTCGGAGACCAAGTACGTTAACAGGTACTTGAACCCTGCGTCACGCTGCTTCTTCGTCGGGCACGCGCACCTGAGGGGCACTTTCACGATCTCGCCTTCGTGGAGATCCCGAACGGGGTAAGGGTTCTGAGCATTGAGCGCTTGACACGTGGTGAGGGCCTCGTAGGTGTTGTTGGCGATGCTGAAGTAGGTGTCGTCGCCTTTGATGGTATAGCTGGCGTTGTACTGGTAGTAAGTGTTGTTGACGTTGGAGGAGATGTTGGAGGTGATGTTGGAGCAGGAGCAGTTGACGGGGACGGTGATGAGGGTGTCGGAGGGGATGACGTCAGTGTCGGTGATGTTGTTGGAGGAGGCGATGAGGGAGGGTTTGGAGTTGAGGAGGTAGGCGATGGAGGCAGGGGTGTTGTAGGAAGGGGGGGTGGACTTGAAGGTGAGGTAGGACTGGCATGAGGGGATGCTGTTGCAGATGTTGCCGAATGTGGAGGTGTATTGGAATTCGTCGCAGTTTAGTTGCTTGTTGTTCACGTACTCTTGTTGTGCTTGTGTGAAGGAAAGGAGGAACAAAAGGGTGATAATGGCGGTAGTGGTGGTGGTGGCTAAGAGGGTTGTTGTGGCCATGCTGTGATGGTTGATAAGTGGAGGAGGGTGTTATGGTTGAAGCTATAAATTAAATGGGGATGAAGAAGACGGAGTGCTGCTTCTTTTCTTTGTTTTTGTTTCTGCGAAGTTGAGGAATGGATGGAGGGATGGGCGGGGTTGGGCATGTAATAATCAAAGAACGCGTCTTTGTGTGTCTTGACTCTTGAAAGATACATTGTGGTTCGAATCTGAACCCAACTCCATTGTGTCGTATTGGATGGGGTGGGAAGCGAGTCAAACACGTTTGGTTTGGGGATTTATCCAGCTTGGCATAGTTATAGTAAAAATAATAATAATAACAATAACGCATTTGCAAGTAGTATATGATTGAGGAACCGGATGGCGCCGCTGAGAAGTGATAATGCTATCACTCAATCGCTCGTATATATAAATTTCTTATTTATTTACACATAAATTCTAAGTAATGATAAATAAAATATTATCAACCTACTTTCCCAACTACATACATAAATTCTTTTTTATGTACACTCCACCCTAAAATAATATTTCCAAATAACAAATCTGTTGTTAAAAAGAGATTTATTTTTACTTTGATCAAGTCTTTTGTACTATTCAAGTATCTGTCTTTGGATATTGCATTATATTTATCCCCAAGTGCATGAACTTGTTTTTCTTTTCCACCTCTGCGCGTGCTACTATAAAGAATTGTACAAGGTGGAACTAGAAGACTATTGTAGTCTGACTTTAATGGAAGACTCACCGCAATTAAGGGGACGTCGCATACAAGCTATGCTGTTTGCTTGTGTGATTGTAGAGCCGTCTACATCACGCAACTGACTTTTCACGTTATTCGTAGAAAATGAAACTAGCAGACATATGAAAGCTACATACACGCATGTAACTAATCTTTGTTTTGGGTAATCTGCATAGACTTCACATAACAAGGCACGAGCTAAACGCTAAGAAACATTTATATAGACTTAGTTTGTATATATTATATGAACTAAATCAATAAACAATAAATCCGCTGTTGTTTTCACATACATACGTTTTTAGACCAGCTAATTGTTTTGCATTGAAAATAATAGTGTGTAAACTATTTGTTGACCACATGAAGCTCCCAAACGGAAAAGGGCATCTAATGTAGATGACAAAAATCACTAAAATAATACTATCACTACAATACGCATTCAGTGAAAGTAGCAGATACGAGAAGTAAATAAAAAGCTAAACTTTCACTAATAACTTAAACAGAAGGAAATAAAAAATAAAATAAAATAAAAAAAGAAAGAAAGAAGAAGAAAGAAAACAACTTCCAAGTATAGCTGTTCATAAAGGATTGATTAATGGAAACAGCAGAAGAATACTCTATACATCTTATTGATCTATAATCACTGGTGTTAAATCCACAAAGGTTAAGAGATTACACATGCTCCTTTTCGTAGCATGTGTATGTATCTATGTGAGTCAATCAATCGTGCTTTCTTTTGCAGCCTCCTTGCCGGACAAATGTGATAACAGCATAAGCAAGCCCTAGCAATGCAAGAAGCAACACTGCAGCAAAAAATGGAAAATATCATAACTTGAAACCACATGATAGGAACCAAGATTAGCCAATCGACGGAAATAGTTCAAGTTTAATCCAACTAAGCATGGACACTCTAAAATGAGAGTCATATCCAAGTAGAAGCAAAAAATTTAATAGATCACCAAGTCATGTTGTAGTGTCAGTTTCCATGCTTCTTAGGTTTAATCCATAACTATATTATGTTTCAAAACAAAAAAAAAAAATACATTGTACAATGAATAAATGCAAATAATCCAACTTGGATTTACTGATAGTTAGTTAAACCTTAACAATAGAAAAGTAACTTACCACCTAAGGTGAAGTAAACTAAAATAGCCAGGCGATATCTCACAATCCATGGCAGACTAACTTCAAGTGTGCACTGCCTCTTATTATGTCCTGCTTTTTCTGTGGCACAAGTCTGTGAATTTGATGCCTGTAATTCCCTTAATGAAGTATTGACACCTGCAACAGCATGACCATTCTTGTCCCTGACTTCAAGTTTCAGAGTTACCGGGTGAGAGTCCCAGTCTATTTCGATAGTTCCAAAGTTCGGCTGGCCTAACGAAAGCCCACATTTGAAACATCAAGACATGAAAACCAAGGTAAATATTCTTACCCAAAAAAAATTAGGAGGAAAAGTTTACCATATACACAAGATTTGTATCTGCAGTTTTGGCCCTTAACTCTCATTGTAGATGGGGTCAACCATGCCACAAATCTCACTAAAAAATGTAAGAAAGGTGGTACAACCCCCTCAACTGATTGAGTAACCCCACTTGAGGTCACATCATATAGAGGGTAGTCCAAAGCACAGTCATATCTTGTGATTTCCCCAAAGTGAACATCTCCACTTATAAAGAATACTCCACTCCTCTGCATAGGAAGGACTAATAAGATGCAAATAAATACTTACTCACAGAATCACGTAAATAATACTGATGTACTTCCCCCTAATGATAAAGATGTCAAATGTAGAAGACAAGTAAAAAATGAATGCACTGAAGTTATTACCTTACTATGCGCTATTAATTTGAAAAGAGGCTCTCTTTCCTTTGGAAAACGAGCCCAAGATTCCATATCAAACAATGGCTGAGTGGTTGCTGTAAGATTTGATATAACCTGATATATAGATTAATTCAATGTATACACGTGTATAGAAAAAAACCAATACGGCAAACAAGAGATAGACATATGTCTAAGAGAATTTTCCCTCACAAGCTTTCAAAGAATTTATGGCAATAAATCATGTAGTTTGTACTACTCTCCCAGTTTTTTTCTTTTTCTTTTTTTTTTTTTCATTTTAATTTGTCCCCATAGTTTTAAGAATTTTTTTTCGTATAGACCCAGTGAGTAAAGGCTTTGCTGTTCTTATTGTTGCATGGATTTTGCCCCATATGGACCAAAGTCCCCGAATCCATTGCTGAATCAGACATTGAATAACTGGAATCTCTCGTGAGTTGTGTAGCCTCCTGATGGCTAGGAAAACCAAAACGCTAACATGCCAAATAATATTCAATAAGCAAGATAGAGAAAATGTCATATTATCTGCATAAAGAAAGCAAACATAACCCAATTCTTAGGTACAACACCTCAAGTAGAAAACTGAATACTATTGAGATTGGCTAATTAATCATAAGTAGAATCCGGACAGATATTAAACTGCAGAAAGCCACTTGCTGAGCCACATAAAACTTCCTCTTTCATTTTACCCTTTTCATTCAAATTTAGATATTCCCACAGCATCAAAATTACAAGCAACAGTTTATAATGTAGCCAAAACTTGTCAAGATGCAGATGTCATAGTATCTATTATGTTTAACTATCATGAATAAAATTTACATATTGATTAATATCAGAAATCATAACAATTGACAACTGAATATTGTACCTGAATAGAAGATCCAATTATGGTAATGGCTGTTGGAGGACCCTTTAGCTCTCTCTCCAACCATGACCATTGTGAATCCCCCAAAATGGTTCCATCACTTCCAACAGGGTCTCTGTGGTATCTGGTATCTAAGAGGACAATCTGAAGCATTTTCCCCAATAAACGACAATAGCAGGTATTAGTACAAGAAGCATGCTTAAAAGTTAACATAGTGAGTTCTTTAACTAAAGTTGCAAGCCATTTAAGATGACCTTGTAGTGGCCGCTGCAGCAGAGTAACCATTAGAAGAATTTATGAATCACATAAATAGTAAAGCAGATATTCTTATTTAAAGATGAAAAGCAACAGCAAGGTTTCAGCCAATACCTTGACATCTCTACCTGCAGGACCATATGTATACGAGGCGTATACACCAGCCTGTTTCCGCCTGAAATACAAAACTACAGTAAGTATCAAAATCTATGTCTGATGCTTTTCAGAATCTTTGAATGGGTGAATACATATATCAGACAGACATGTAAACTAGTCTTTAATCTCCTTGAAGAAAAATGAGGTGCCACAGCCAATACAATCATATGCAGCATAATGATTCAAAAATTAAATATATACTCATCAATTCTCTAGAACGGAATGCGAATCAAATAGACCCAAAGTGTAATATGTAAACAAGTCCAGCATAATAATGCAGCAACGGAGATTATCAACCCACCGCGGGCTATCTTGAGGTTCATCTAAGAAATCAAGAAGTAACTTTTGGTTGGTTACTTTTCCATTTAACTCTTTTCCTGCATCATTTAATCCATAGTCGTGATCATCCCATGTACCAATAACCTATAACATTCCCAATGTAAAAGTTAGACTAAAGAAGTTGAGTAACATCCACCATTTTAGTAAAAGCACCCACAGACATTTGAAAAAAGTTATCTTCCCATGAGAATCTCAACCAGGAAAAAAGCATAGAAGCTTAGATTGAAGCACCTTAGCATTCTCTTTAAGTCGAGCATAGCCAGGATTAGACTTGGCCTTCCCGTATCTAGCCTCCATTTCCTGCTCGGACGAAGGAACAAATCGTGGAACATTCTTCCATGGTCCAAAAGTCCTTTCCCGTCCAAATACTTTAATAGGGCGTTTAATGTCTCCATAAATGTTATCACCCAGCCATATAAAAACTTGGGGATGGAAGTCTACTATTGCATCCCAAATGGGCTGGCAAAGAAACATAAGACACAGCATACACATATATTAGTGAGCTGACATGAAGAAGTTCAAAAACAAAAGCACTTATAAGTTATAACAATTAAAAGCCTAAATACTAAAAATTTAATTTTGATGCACTATTAGTGTAAAAAAATTTTACACAAACATTCAATCATGTATTGCTACATTAACAAAAGTGCTTGACTCAACCACTCAAGAAAATTGGATAATAGTGTATAACTCTTTTGGCATCAAAATTAAACTCAAATACTAATAGAAACTAATATTGAGCTTGAGCTGGAGAGGTTTCCAAACAAGTGTAAAATTGCAAACCGAAACAAAAAAGTAAATCAAAGATTGGCTCATCAAATTAAATCTGTAGCTCGAGCTCTGTATTTTTCATTTTTATTACTTGAAAAACTTTATTGTATTTATCTGTAGATGTAATCTAATATGGATGGCTTGATTAAGAAATACTATAGAGAGCAGAGAGATATGCCATCAGGGTCCTACCAATACACACTATGAATCGAAGTTTTCTACAACTTGAATAATTTTGATTATTCTTCGGCTGGGGTTGAAACTTGAGTTTTATGTGCATCTCACTCTTTCTTTTGAGTTATATCATGTCATACATCTTTATCCCAACCAATAATTCACAGAACAGAGAACAGGTTCTATAAAATAAGCAAAAGTATGTACTTAACACTGATTGGGTTCAATCAAATTAACAAAATATAGATATATAAAAAAATAGACAATTTATCACAAAATATAATATATATAAAATATACTTTTTTTTTAAAAAAAAATTAAGCACAGAATGTCCGTACGAGAATTGGCACATCATGGGTGAAACAAAGAAAGGGAATCATTGACATATCAGCTCCAATAAACGACACTGCAACATGGGTAAAACAGAAAAAGACAAGTACAAAAAAAAAAAAAAAAAAAAAGAAAAAAAGACAAAACAAAAAAAAACAAAGTACAAAATCAGAACATAGAGAGAGAGAGAGAGAGAGAGAGAGAGAGAGAAATTTGGAACCTGAGGTGCGCTTTGGTTGGAGCATGATCCGAAGGCAATTCTAGACACAGGTTGTTGTTGTGGTTGTTGTTCCTGCTTCTCGTGAGTGTCGGAAGCAGTTACGGTCATGGCCAACATTACGACCAAAACGACGCACCACCGCCATCGCCACCGGCTTTTCTGGGAACCCATTTGGCCAGAGTTCAAAACTTTGAAATCTGTTCTTTCAGGGGCGATCAGAAAAAAGAGAACTTTCTCTGAGAATTGGGACAGAGGAGTGACACAAAAAAGAAACTTTTTTTGTTTTTGGGTTACGACATAAAGCAGATTATTTTTCCCTTCTTTTTCTTTTATTTTTTTCTAACCTTTTGAATAAAAATTGAGAAAATTAAATGTAACAAGTTTGAAGTGCTGCATATTTTTTAGCTGAAATTTATCGATTTTGAAGTTAAAAATAAAATAATGTAATTTTATATAACATATTTGTTTTTCATGTTTTTTTTTTGAAGGCACGTGCTTATGTTTTGCAAGAGATCATCTTGAGAAGAAATAGAAAAGTGTGCAACTTACCTTTTTTTTTCTTTTTTTCTTTCAAGAAAAAATAGCTTCTTAGTTTTGAGTAATTAATAATTTTTTTAATAAATGTCTAAAATTTTTGCTTTTTCTAGAATCCAATTTATAAAGCACTTCAATGATCCATTGTGTCGGAAATAATTGGAAGAAAAGGCAAAGTCTGAATATACTTTTGAAAAAAGAAAAAAAAGGAGTGAAGCTAAATCCATGAAGCCATGCTTGGTGGCAATTCATTGACAAGGCTTTCACCACATCAGTATTTAGCCAACTTATGATCTGAAACTCTTGATAATTAAGGAATCTACATTAACAGTGGTTGACCAGTGGCCAAACATGGAATCCATTTATTCAAGAATAACATAATTGATACTTTTAACAATGTTACATCACTCTCACACATCTCTAGTTTAAGGAAAAAAAATGGAGAAAAAAATATTGAATTTTTTTTTTTCTTTATTACAAAAGAGGAGTATAAAAACAGTGTGATAAAAAAGTGCAGAAATAACATTTCTTTTTCTCCAATGTCCTCCAAAAGCAGACCTTTAAAGCCAACAAATCTGGAGATTATTGCAACAGACCCAAGAATATACAGCCACGGGCATCATTTTCAACAATGAACCCCAAAAATTCAGCTTTCTAGACAGAATTACATGCCCTCCCTTAATCACAGAACTTGCCTGTGGCAATGCCTATGGTTGATATTGTTTAATACTTAATAATCAATATGATGATTTATATAGAATGAGAAGCAACCGTTCAACCTGGTCACTACTTGGCTACTTGCATTGTGTTGTGAGTGGAGTTCTGGGTAGATAAAGGATTAAGACTTTGATGTGTGGAAAAAGTTAGCAGGCAGGAACAGGACTTGAACTAGAGTACCGAAGGGCAACGGACACTCCCCCCCCCCCCCCCCCCGAGTTTTTGGCACATGAATTTCCATTTTAAGACAAAGATAGAAATATTGGTAATTCATTCTTGATTAATAATAATTTTAAATAATTTAATTTTGATGCACTATAAATATAAAATTTTTTTACACAAATATTCAATTATGTATTACTGTATCAGCAAAAATATTTGATTCAATTATCCACTATTTTAAAAATTTTACAAATAAAAATATATGATTGGGTGATAATTTAAAACTCTTTTATACTGAAAATATATCAAAATTAATTTCAATTTCAAATAAATTATACTCTGTGTAGAAAATTACAAAAATCATTCATTCGTGCATTTTCTATTCAATATGAAAAATATTTTACTGTCTATGATCGCGTCAATCGTTATACTCATTTGCTAAGAGGGACAAAATTTTGGCAATGTCAGCGTGTCACCAACGATGATTCTCCCATTGTGCACCAATTACCTTAACCAATGAAATCCGAAACTCAGGCCAAGGAAGATGAAAAAAATACTCTCCCGAATATGTTAAATGCAGACACAAATGTTTTAGCACTACTGTTTTGAATGAGAATCACAACAACCAAACAAATATAAAAGAATAGGATAAAGCACCTCAATGATCATTATTCTCTACAACAAAATGGCCAAATATTGACTCAGCTTTCTGTATCTTGCTCCATTTCTTGCTCAGAGCAAAAAACAAATCCAGGAGGATTCTTTCATGGCTTGACAGTTTTCTCCCCTCCAAATTGCTATAGCGTCCAAAATGTAGAAGACAAAAAGGGTACTTGATGTCTAAAGCCTAAAAGTGACTTACTAAGAGAAGCATTAGTTTATCTAAAGCATTAGTTTATCTTCTTGTTGTATTTGCATATGCAGTGGCTACATACATTCCTTCAGGTAGAACTTTGGATACCTTGGAAGGTTGGAATCCTGGTTTTCTACATGGATTTGTTGTCTTCTGCACAACTCCAGCACCCTCCTTACATAAGACACGTGCCCCACACTTCTTTATCGTACAGTTTTTACTACCAATCTCCTCAACCAGCTTATTGCTTGTACCATTGTTATTTGAAGCATAAAATATTAATTGAAGTCTGTTTTGATCATGTTGCCAACAATTAACAGGATAATAATAAATCAAAAGGTGAGGGCATTTATAAGTTGGGATCCACCTAATCCACTCAGCATCTCCCAGGTTGCTTTCCTCAGCACTGGGAACTTGACTAAGGCAATATAAGCCATCATGGTACCGCAAAGGTGGCAAGGCCGGATTGCCTTCTAACACAAGGGACACAGCAACCCCCCACCATTCACTCTGACTACAAAATTGAGGTATGTCCAGTGTTATTGATATGGCTGACTCAGCTTGGATTCCCCCATGTTCAAAAAATTGTTTGTCTGGCACAAAATAATCTTGATTCTCAAAGCATGCAGGAAGTTCAGCTCCTGGAATCTCCAATATAGGTCGAAACTGAGAAAACTTCATCTGAGACTCAGGATCCTCGACCTCCTGTTTAAAAAGAAACTCTCATGTTAAATACTAATTAATTAACAAGAAAATGAGAAAAAAAAAGAATAAAGAAGAGAGGCATATATAATTAGACCTCTAAGTCAATTCCTGCCAGCAGACCCCATATCTGTTGTGGATCTGATAAAGGTTGCAGTGAAACACTATTGCATGCATCTACTTGCAGCACAGTTGGTGGAAGCTTAGGCAGTGACTTGAGGCTTGGGCAATTGTACAAGTAAACATGTGTTACATTTGGTGGAAGCTCAGGCAATGACACAAGGCCTTGGCAATCATACATGTAAAAGTGTACTAGTTTCAAGAGTTTACAGAAACATCCAGCAGGTAGGTACACAAAGTTGTTCTCACTTAGATCTAGCAACTCCAGTGAAGCCAAGCAGCCAAGATCATCAGGAATTGATCCATCATAGAGATTGCATTTTCTCAAACTCAGTTCCTTCAACATTCTCAGACCTGATACAGAAGGAGGTAACACCAAGCTCATGGAAACTGGATGGCTCTTGAACCCAAACATCCGTGCTAAGGGTAGAACGATGTTCCATGAGTTGGATTCTTCTCGAGCTTTACATCCACCCAGCGAGAGCCGCATAAGATTTTTCAAATGAACAATAGAAGAAGGTACTTCTCTTATGGCAGTCAAACTTGCATTAAGATATTCCAATGCCTCATTTTCATTTAAATTATCTGGCAGCTTAGAGAAGTTTGAGCAACTGCAAATATTAAGCATTGTGAGAGATTTCAAATTACCAAAAGTATTTGGTAAGCAAATAAGATTTTGGCTGCTGTCTAAATTCAAAGTACGAAGAGCAGTCAAGTGACCAAGGGAAGGAGGCAATTCTGCTACAGCAATATAGCGTAAATCAAGCTCCTGTAGATGTATCATATTTTCCCCAAACTCAGGAAGCTTTCTAACACTTGCACAGCCATGGAGATCAAACCACTCCAGAGATTTCATTTCCAATTTCCTTGGAAGTTTTTTGAGATTTCTGCATTCAGCCAGTGTCACTTTGACAAGTTTTTTGTGCAGTCCAAGAGATGGATGAACCTCAACCAGGTTTACGCAATCATCAAGATACAGCGTTTCCAGATTGGGAATTCCAGTGAAATTTGGAGTTCTGGTCAGGTTTTGAGAATGACTCAAGTAGATGGACTTCATCTTTGCAAATAACTGATCATCATAACAAAGGAAGTTATTTAAAAAGAAGAGCAGAAAAAGACAAGCTTCTTGAAGCTTTATTATGCTAGTACACCTTAAGTTATGTAAGAGACAGGGATTCAATGGCAGGAAAGTACCGGTGTTCCAGTCCAAAGTTGTTTTATATTGCTATGAGGAATTTCAAGGCGAACAAGTTCATCCAGTGGGACTCCAAGTGGTAAAACTTTTAAGGGATAGCCACTCCAAACAAGGACCTTTAATGCACTGGAGAGACATTTTAGACCTAGTGGAAGGTTCATGTCACCTGACATGATGAGTAGCCTAAGGGTATGCATCTTTGAGAAACCTTCAGGATGCCAATGTGCTTCATAATATGCCTGCCGTAATTTGAGTCCTATGCCTTGAGTTGATCCAGTTCCCTAGTAAAGAGTGCTGATGAAAATTAGACATGATGAGCAGTAGCTTACAAAACTTATAAATAAAGTTCACATTTACAAAGAATATCACCTTGTTATTTCTGAGTACATGATCGATGTCCTCCAGAGACCACAATCTACTACGATTGCTTGCAACTTCGGGACATTCTTCAAAGACGATATTCCTTCCCATTTCTTGAAGCGAATCATGCATTCCCAAA
This sequence comes from Pterocarpus santalinus, assembly GCA_031439595.1. Taxonomy (NCBI): domain Eukaryota; kingdom Viridiplantae; phylum Streptophyta; class Magnoliopsida; order Fabales; family Fabaceae; genus Pterocarpus; species Pterocarpus santalinus. The sequence goes on from CM062527.1 coordinate 5,635,754, forward strand.
ACCCCATGATCATAAGTTACCAGTGATTTTTCAATAAGAAGTTCAATTCCAATTGGAGGATATCGGCCACAATCATTCAGTATTTGTCTCACTTGATCTTTTGTCCACCCTTTAAAAAAACTAGCAATGTCTAGAAATAGGCCCTTGTAACGTTTTGTTAGTCCATCATAACTTATTCCAAGTGTCTTCATTAGACTATCATTCTGAGGGACTTCCTTTATTTTTTCCAATACCTCTTTCCACTGAGATACACTTCTTTCACAAAGAAATGAACCCAGCAGTTTGAGTGTCAAAGGAAGGCCTCCAGCATATTGGACCACAGCTTTTGACAGCTTCAGATAATGCCCTGGAGGTTGATCACTTTTAAAGGCTTTCTGAGAAAAGAGTTGAAGGGATTCTTCCTGGTTTAAGAAGTCAATCTCATACTTTTCAGATACTCCATGAGATGTCAGCAGTTGCATGTCTCTTGTTGTCACTATTACTCTACTCCCAGGACCAAACCATTCTTTTTCAGCCAAACTCTCTAATTGGCTTATATCATCTACATCATCAAGGATAAGAAGAACTTTTTTGTTGAAGAGAAAGTTTCTTATTGCGTTCTTTCCTTGGTAAACATCTTCAATTTGTGTGTCTTTAATTTTCAGATGACTAAGAAGTTCTTTTTGCAAGCTCAGCAGCCCACCTCTTTGACCAGAAGCTTCTCTAACATTGTCAAGAGTGCAACTAATTTCAAATTGGCTTCGAATTTTCATAAAAAAGACTTTAGTAAGAGTAGTCTTTCCTATGCCACCCATACCCCATACGCCTATAAAGCGAACATCGTTTAACTTCGGTTTTAAAAGCGATTTCATGTCTTCTATCTTTGAATCAATTCCAACCAGTCCATCACTGAATGTTGGCAATTTAGGTTGCAGTTTTGTCCAAACTGTTGTAACAATTTCTTCAATTAGTTCTGCTTCCAACCTATATAAGAGAAGAATAATCCTGACATGGGTCAAGCATGAATTATAATTAAAAAAAAGACTATGCAGGTTCCGAACTTGAATTGCATAGGAGGGCTGTTGGACACCCAAAATTCTCTATCTACAAATCAAATTCTGGGCACATAATGACCAATATATCAACCCAGAAGTTATGATGAACACTCAAGTCAGCATTAGATAGCAAGTGAATGTCCACTTTTGTCCCTAGAATTGCACGCATGAGTCACTTTAGTTCCTAAAATTAAGAAATTGACTTTTTAATCCTTGAAATTGTAAAAGATGAATCAAGTTAGTTCCTAAAATACAAATGAATCAAATTAGCCCTCAAATATACTTCATTACATCCAATTAGTCCGTCAAACTTGAAGCAATGTTGTTATTTTCAGGGACTACTTTGACTCAAACTAGTGTATTTGAGGGACCAACTTGATTCAAGGACTAACTTACGTTTTGCAACTTCAAAGATTAAAAAGTTAATTTCTTAATTTCAGGTATCAAAATGACTCACGCGTACAATTTCAAAGACCACGTGGGCATTCACTCTATTTATAGCATAAGGCAGATAATAAGTACAGCTTGCATCAAACTGGGAGAAAGTCGAAGAGAGGGCTTAGACAGAAGATCTTGACAAGCCTTCTAACTGCTTCTTTCCTAAAATAATAAGCTATAGAAAGTTCACTGGTTTCCAGCAGCAATGTAACATCGACCTGATGTTTTGAGATCATGAAAGCACATATTGTTATTTCTTGATGTTTTTCTAGCATTAGTCGTAATTGCATTGCCAGCAACTCTGAGACCAGAAAATTTGAAAAAACGATTCAAGATTTGCTGCAAAGATAATTTCTTGTGGTTCAATACCATATTCAAAGGTGAAGACAACACAGAATTGATAACAATCAGTCTTCTTGCCGTATATAATTGTGTGTACTCATTCAATCCAATGTTCCAACTTAACATGAAATTTTCTAACAGGCTACCTAAAGTGAGATTCAAACAGGAATCAGTAATCATGTAGCAACATGATTATTCAGAGAAGCACTCAGATTTCAAAGACTTGCCACTATCATTCCTTTCACTGCTTCACAAAATAACTTAAAATGGCCTCATTTTTTTCTTCCTAATCACTAATAAATTGATAAGTTCAAGAAAAAGCAACCAAAATCTGAATATGTATGCAAGTGAGACCCACCAGTTCTTGGAGTCCCAGCCACTTAAGCCAGCAACTTGTTTTAAGGCATCTCTCCATCTTTGAACCTTATTTCCTTCTTCTCTAAACCTCTCCTCATGTTTTCCGAAAGCCGTGGCAAAACTTTCCCGTTGATATCTCACATGAGATGGATCCACACCATAGAAGACTGGAAAAACTTGCAGTTTGGATTCAAGAATACACTGAAGTTCATTCAAGCACCAAGCGGAAGATGCATAGTTTGGGGATAGAATGACAATGGCAGAGAGAGAGTCCTTGATTGCTTTGAGCAGTTCATCTGATATGACATCTCCTACTTCAAGTTCCTTGTCATCTCTGAAAGCTATGATCCCAGCACGCTTCAGAGCAGCATGCAAGTGGTTTGTGAAGCCTTTGCGGGTGTCTTCTCCCCTAAAACTCAAGAAAACATGGTAAGTCCATCTTCTGTTGCTGTTAGAGGATGATGATGATGATGGTGATGAAGCTCCTTCCCTACCATGTTGAGACATCGGAATTTGGAGCTCAACTGATCAAGGAAGTGGCTCTTTTGGGTTGGTGATTTAGAGTTAGCATCACGATTTACAACCTCGTTTGCAGCAATATTGGACTTCATATAATACATGAAAATGAAACCGAAACAAAGCATCAAGTCAAAGTCCTCAGACATGTGCAGAGAGTGCGTAATATTTTTTATATATGTGCTTGGATTTTTTTATTAATGCTGTAATCCCTTTTCAATATTTGATTGTCTGAATTGATGTTAGGTACTTGGGGTTTAGTTATCTTTTACATTAAATGGCATATAATTATGTGTCCACTATCTATTCCACTGCCTTTTTATATCTCCACCGCCTATTCTTGCTTGAGAAGCTTTCAAGACTTGAAAAGATACTCCCAGATGAAGCTTTCCTTTACATTTCTCTTCTATCTATACACGGTTTTCTATTCTACTTTATTATACTCCCCCCTTTCTCTTTCTTCACCTTTGATTATTTCTCTTCATTCTACGAGCATGATTGGATTGGCTTTTTAAAGGAAAGAAGTAGTTCTTTTTTATAAATTTTTATAAGTATTTAAATGTAACTTTTAAAAAAAATATTTTAATTAAAAAAATTAATTTATTATTTTTTAAAAAATTAAAAATACCTAACTTTTAAAAAAATAGAAATAAAAATAATTTTTAATAAAATTGTAATACATATCATTCTTTTTTATTTTTTATTAAATTTTATTTTTCTTTTTCTGAATTTTTTTATAATTTGATAATAAAAAATAATTTTATTTTTTTATCTAAATAAATTTATAAATATTTTTAATATTTAAAAATATTTTTTATATATCTATTTAAGTGTAAAATAATTTTTTTTAAAAATTAAAACTCTATTAAAAAATTATTTTTAAAAAAATTATTTTTTTAATAATTTATCCAAACGGGCTTTAGCTCTCTGCCTTTTCCTATTCTCTATTCTCTATCCTCCATTCTCCATTCTCCCTCCCCACCAGTGATGCGCGATGTCGACATTAGGGGTTGCGGTGAAGGTTGGTCGCGATGGAGGGTGGAGAGTGGCGGCTTGGTAGAACAGTGGCTGGGTTATGGGCACTGCGACTATAGCTTCCATGGATGACGGGTAGTTCCATTCTCATTTTCTTTCTTTTTTTCTTCGATATGTTCAAATACGACTCTTTAAATGCTTCAATTGTTATAAATTTTTGCAGAAGAAGCTTTTCATGTTCCATTTTGGCCAATTTCATCGCACACAGTTGGTTCTCTGGCTCTGATTTCGATTCATCGCATTGTTATTTCTTCTGAAGCTTTTTGACCTGCTTGGTAAGATTTCTCCACTCTTCTTCTTCTTCTTCCTGAACAATTATTGATGCTTCTTATTATTAATTGATATATTTTACAAATCCAGAAGATGATCTGATATGATTCAGCTTTGCTTGAGTTGAATGGTTTTGAATCAACAACTAACATAACCCTAGATCGCCTTGAACTTTCAGGGAGGAAGTTTAGGATTGTGTTTGAGTTTTGTTTGTTGGTTAATCAGAAATGGATATAGACGCTACACTCAAGAGAAGATGAGCAGGTGAGTGATAAGTCTTATTTTGATCGCCACAAGTTGCCTTGATAAGATCTATAGTTCTTTGCCCAAGAACAAAAAGGAAATTCTCACAAATGGGAGAAAAACTCAAAAGAAGTCTATTCATAATTCTGTCTTGTGTTTGTACATTGAGTTCCTATTTGTAATCTGATGGGGACTGCTCATTGAGTTGCAGCCTCTTCATATTCCACTAAACATTAATCATTGAATACACAAATAACTGATCCATTATCTATCATAATTGTCTAGGAACACAAGTAACTGACCCATTATCTATCATAATTGCCTAGGAACACAAGTAACTGACCCATTATCTATCATAATTGCCTAGGAACTCTTGAAATACTTGAAACTGACTTTGAAACAACTAAAAAGCTTCTGAAATTTGGAGACATTAAAAGGTGCACGAAAACTACAAGAAAATAAGACAAATTAATTAAAATTAATTATTCCAGCCCAATCTGTTTGCAACTTGATCACTTGAATTGGGCTTCATCTTGGGTCTTCAAGTGACTTATTCATGTTGGACTTTGCTATTCTTCAAGCTGAATAAGATTGGTCCATTTTGGAAGCTCATGCTCAATTGGATTGGTCTTGGTCTTTGCTTCCATGACTAGGCCTTGCAAAGCTTCTTTTAGCCTTTTTGTTTTAGCTCTGGTCATTGGGCCATCCATGCTTTGTAATTGATCTTGATCATTGTTAGCCTTGGTTGAATTCTCATCAGCCTTGGTTGAATTCTCATCATTCCCTCCCTCTTGAAATGGATTCGTCCTCGAATCAAGTTCATCACCTGCATCAAACAAGGATAGATCAGTTACATTGAAAGTAGCACTAACTTGATACTCACCTGGAAGATCAAGCTTGTAGGCATTGTCATTGATCTTTTCAATCACTTGGAAAGGTCCATCTCCTCTTGGTTGTAACTTGGAATGCCTTTGGGCAGGAAACCTCTCCTTCCTCATGTGAACCCAAACCCAATCTCCTGGCTCAAAAGTCACCTTCTTGCGCCCTTTGTTGGCTTGATGAGCATCTCGCCATGTTTTCTTCTCAATTTGTTGTCTCACCTTCTCATGGAATTGCTTGACAAATTCAGCCTTCTTTTTGCCATCTAGATTACCTTGCTCTCTCATTGGCAAAGGAATTAAATCTAATGGAGTCAAAGGATTAAAACCGTAGACCACTTCAAAAGGTGAGTGATTAGTAGTAGAGTATGTTGCCCTATTGTAAGCAAATTCTACATGAGGCAAACATTCTTCCCAAGACTTTAGATTCTTACTAATCACAGCCCTTAACAAGGTGGAAAGGGTTCTATTCACTACCTCTGTTTGTCCATCAGTTTGTGGATGACAAGTTGTAGAGAAAAGAAGCTTGGTTCCTAACTTATTCCACAAAGTCTTCCAAAAGTGACTTAAGAACTTGGTATCACGGTCGGAGACAATGCTTCTTGGCATGCCATGCAATCTCACGACTTCTTTGAAAAACAATTCAGCAATTTGAATGGCATTGTCCGTTTTGTGGCAAGCTATGAAGTGTGCCATCTTTGAAAACCTGTCCACAACAACAAAAATAGAATCTTTGCCCCTCTTAGTTCGAGGCAAACCCAATACAAAGTCCATAGACAAATCAGTCCAAGGGAAATCAGGAATAGGTAATGGGGTATACAATCCATAAGGCATAACCTTGGATTTGGCCTTTTTGCAAGTAACACAATGACCACAAATTTTTTCTACATGCTTTTTCATTTGAGGCCAAAAGAAATGTTCAACCAAGGTACTCAAAGTCTTACTAACCCCAAAATGACCCATCAAACCCCCTCCATGAGCCTCTCTAACAAGTAATTCACGCAAGGAACAATTAGGCACACAAAGTCTATTTCCCTTAAACAAATAACCATCATGCCTAAAGAAATCCTTTTCTGCCCTTTTTTCACAAGCAATGTACAATTGTGCAAATTGAGAATCATTTATGTACAAGTCTTTCAAATCCTCAAAACCAAGCAATTTTGCATCTAGGGTAGAAAGTAGTGCATACCTCCTAGAAAGTGCATCACCACCACATTTTCTTTCCCTTGCTTGTATTTGATCACATAAGGGAATTGTTCCAGAAATTCAATCCACTTACCATGCCTTTTGTTTACCTTTCCTTGTCCCTTTAAATGTTTCAAGGATTCATGATCCGTGTGTACCACAAATTCTTTTGGCAAAAGATAATGTTGCCAAACTCGCAAAGTTCTCACCAAAGCATACAACTCTTTGTCATAAGTGGAGTAATTAAGTTTAGCTCCGCTCAATTTCTCAGTAAAATATGCAACAGCGCTACGTTCTTGGATCAAAAGTGGCCCTATACCTATACCCGAAGCATCACACTCAATTTCAAAGGATTTAGAAAAATCAGGTAAGACAAGTAAAGGTGATCCACTCAATTTTTCTTTAAGGGTATTGAAAGCCATATCTTGCTCTTGTCCCCATTTGAAACCAACATTTTTCTTGACAACTTCAGTCAATGGTGCAGCTAGTGTACTGAAGTCCTTGACAAACCTCCTATAAAAACTAGCTAGCCCATGAAAACTCCTCACATCACTCAAACCCTTAGGTTTAGGCCATTCCCTAATTGCTCTCACTTTTTCTTCATCCACTTCTATCCCCCTAGAACTAACAATGAATCCAAGAAAGTTTACTTGTTGAGTGCAAAAAGAACACTTTTTCAAATTAGCATACAACCTCTCTTTTCTCAATGCAAATAAGACACACCTCAAATGCTCAAGATGTTCACCTAAGCTCTTGCTATAGATGAGGATATCATCAAAGTAAACAACCACAAATTTTCCAAGAAAAGCACGCAAAACATAATTCATGAGGCGCATGAATGTACTAGGAGCATTAGTTAAACCAAAAGGCATAACTAACCATTCGTACAACCCATATTTAGTTTTGAAAGCTATTTTCCATTCATCCCCTTCTTTCATCCTAATTTGATGATAACCACTTTTCAAATCAATTTTGGAAAAATAGCAAGAACCATGCAATTCATCAAGCATATCATCTAATCTAGGAATTGGATGTCTATACTTTACAGTGATTTTGTTGATGGCTCTGCAATCCATACACATCCTCCATGATCCATCTTTCTTTGGTACAAGAATAACAGTACAAAGACAAGGACTCATGCTTTCCCTCACCCATCCTTTTTCCATTAGCTCTCCAACTTGTTTTTGAAGTTCTTTTGCTTCCTCGGGATTAGTTCTATAGGCTGGCCTGTTAGGGAGTACAGCACCGGGAATGAGATCAATTTGATGCTCAATTCCTCTCAAGGGTGGCAAACCACTTGGAACTTCATCCAGAAACACATCCTCAAATTCCTGCAAAAGAGATACAAAAGAACTAGGCAAAGAAGTTTGGTCAATGTTAGAGTTTAAACAAGCCTCCTTGTACAAAAATACAAGCATAGGTTGATGAGAAAAACAAGCTCTCTTGAACTCACTTTCTTTTGCAATGATACTCATGTGTTTACTCTCTTTTTCTTGCTCACCACTCTCTTGGTGTTTACCTTTCTTTTTTTCACTCAATAGTTTCTTTTCACTCTCTTTTTTATTGGATGTCTCATGTTCTCTAGACTGCCTCATTTTTATTTGATCCTCAAAAACTTGTCTTGGAGACAAAGGTGCAAGAGTGAATTTCTTCTTGTTGTGCACAAGTGAAAACCGATTGGTGTATCCATTGTGGATCACCTTAGGTCAAATTGCCATGGTCTTCCAAGAAGTATGTGTGCAGCATCCATGGGGACTACATCACAAAGTACCCCATCTACATAATCTCCAATAGTGAATGGTACTAAAACTTGCTTGTCCACCTTCAATTCTCCATTATCACTAAGCCATTGCAACCTATATGGCCTAGGATGCTTCGATGTGCTCAAATTCAATCTTTCCACCAAAGTTGTCTGCCACATTGGTGCAGCTCCCTCCATCAATGATCATGCTGCATACTTTTCCTTGAACAAGACATCTAGTATGGAAAATGTTTTCCCTTTGTGCCTCATCTTCTTCTTTGGTCTGCACATTTAAAATCCTTCTAACAACCAGCAAATCACCATCATGAGGCCTAATTTCCTCACCTTCACTTTCATGCTCTAGTGATGCATCAGACTCCTCCTCTGTTTCTACCTCTCCATTATCCTTCAAAATCATTGCTCTCTTGTTAGGACATTGAGAAGCAATGTGACCCCTTCCAAGACACTTAAAGCACTTTATGTCTCGGTTCTTTGAAATGCTTGTTGATGGTTGACTTTTCTTTGATTCAGCCTCTTTAGACTGAATTGCAATTGGTTGCTCCTTCTTTGGGTTGTTTCTCCAAGGACCTGAATTGGAACTAGAAGAATTTCTTCTATTTCTCCTCTTTAATTGTTGCTCCACCTTGATTGCTTGATGCACCATCTCTTGAAGTTCCACATAGTGATACATCTCCACGGCATCAGCTATGTCTCGGTTAAGGCCATTGAGAAATCGAGCCATGGTTGCTTCTTGATCCTCCACAATGTTAGCTTGAATCATGGCCATCTCCATCTCCTTGTGATAGTCATCCACACTCTTAGAACCTTGAGTGAGGCTTTGTAACTTGTTGTGGAGTTCCCTATGGAAATATGAAGGCACAAATCTCCTTCTCATGATTGCCTTCATCTCAGCCCATGTTCGAACCGGTTGCTCTCCATTCCTAGCTCTATCTTTCTGTAATTGATCCCACCAAACAAGAGCATAATCAGTAAATTCAAGGGCAGCAAGCTTAACTTTATTACCTTCAGAATATGTGTGACAAGAGAATATTTGCTCCACTCTCATTGCCCACTCCAAATAGGCTTGTGGATCAGACTTCCCTTGAAATGGAGGAATTTTGATGTTAATCCCTCTGACTTCATCACCAGAATTTCTTCTTCTCCTATTGTGCCTAACGATCCTTCTTCTCCTTGCGTTTTGATCACTTGTCTCTTCCTCTTCAGATTGGTAATTTGTTTCATCTTGAGAAGCATGCTGACTATGAGGTGCATGATTTTCCATCCTATCCATCCTCTCATGGAGCTCTTCAAATTTTGTATTGAATAGCCGTTCTAGATGGCCAGTCAATGCTTGCATCTGTAAAGTAGATAATCCTCCACCTTGTGATGAATTTTCGTCTCCTGCCATGTTAGCTAATTGAAACTGAAAAATATAGGACCTCACAAACCTCACAAAGTGTTTACGCTCTTGAAATATGACACTCACACTCGTGTATATCACTCAAAAATTGGCTTTTAACTAGAATGTTCTCTCTAGCCTTTTTCCACTCAAACTTCCTCTTATGAGCTCTTAAGAAAAGAATCTTATCAATGATTTTTCTCAAGACAGCAAGCAGATAATCAGGTGACCAAGAAACCAACAAAAAAAAAAATATCAATGGAACAAGAGACATAAACAGATAGAAAAGAAATTCAACAAAGACAAAGTGGAATGAAAGGAAAATATCTTCTTCTTCTTTTTTTTTTTTCGCCCAGAATTTTTGTTTTTTTTTTTCACGAATTTTCGTTTTTTTTTTTTTTTGTTTGGAGTTTAGGACTCAAAATTAGTAAGAGAACAGAGGGTGACAAATACAGATAGAGAATGAAGAGACACTAATAAGATGCTATGGATGAGAGATCAACAAAGATGAAATAGAACAAAATTGGAATTTTTTTTCCGTTTTGAATTGATAAAGAAAAAAAAAATAAAAATAAAAAACACCTGAAAATCAAGGAACCAAAGCTCTGATACCAAATGATATGATTCAGCTTTGCTTGAGTTGAATGGTTTTGAATCAACAACTAACATAACCCTAGATCGCCTTGAACTTTCAGGGAGGAAGTTTAGGATTGTGTTTGAGTTTTGTTTGTTGGTTAATCAGAAATGGATATAGACGCCACACTCAAGAGAAGATGAGCAGGTGAGTGATAAGTCTTATTTTGATCGCCACAAGTTGCCTTGATAAGATCTATAGTTCTTTGCCCAAGAACAAAAGGGAAATTCTCACAAATGGGAGAAAAACTCAAAAGAAGTCTATTCATAATTCTGTCTTGTGTTTGTACATTGAGTTCCTATTTGTAATCTGATGGGGACTGCTCATTGAGTTGCAGCCTCTTCATATTCCACTAAACATTAATCATTGAATACACAAATAACTGACCCATTATCTATCATAATTGTCTAGGAACACAAGTAACTGACCCATTATCTATCATAATTGCCTAGGAACACAAGTAACTGACCCATTATCTATCATAATTGCCTAGGAACTCTTGAAATACTTGAAACTGACTTTGAAACAACTAAAAAGCTTCTGAAATTTGGAGACATTAAAAGGTGCACGAAAACTACAAGAAAATAAGACAAATTAATTAAAACTAATTATTCCAGCCCAATCTGTTTGCAACTTGATCACTTGAATTGGGCTTCATCTTGGTTCTTCAAGTGACTTATTCATGTTGGACTTTGCTATTCTTCAAGCTGAATAAGATTGGTCCATTTTGGAAGCTCATGCTCAATTGGATTGGTCTTGGTCTTTGCTTCCATGACTAGGCCTTGCAAAGCTTCTTTTAGCCTTTTTGTTTTAGCTCTGGTCATTGGGCCATCCATGCTTTGTAATTGATCTTGATCATTGTTAGCCTTGGTTGAATTCTCATCAGCCTTGGTTGAATTCTCATCATTCCCTCCCTCTTGAAATGGATTCGTCCTCGAATCAAGCTCATCACCTGCAACAAACAAGGATAGATCAGTTACATTGAAAGTAGCACTAACTTGATACTCACCTGGAAGATCAAGCTTGTAGGCATTGTCATTGATCTTTTCAATCACTTGGAAAGGTCCATCTCCTCTTGGTTGTAACTTGGAATGCCTTTGGGCAGGAAACCTCTCCTTCCTCATGTGAACCCAAACCCAATCTCCTGGCTCAAAAGTCACCTTCTTGCGCCCTTTGTTGGCTTGATGAGCATACTGCCATGTTTTCTTCTCAATTGGATTGGTCTTGGTCTTTGCTTCCATGACTAGGCCTTGCAAAGCTTCTTTTAGCCTTTTTGTTTTAGCTCTGGTCATTGGGCCATCCATGCTTTGTAATTGATCTTGATCATTGTTAGCCTTGGTTGAATTCTCATCAGCCTTGGTTGAATTCTCATCATGATCCTTTTGCCAAAAGAAGATAAAATAAAAATAAAAAGAATTAAGAAATAGGAGAAAAATTTACTACAGAACTTGGGACTCATTGTATGTGAAGGCCAAGTGACTCAGGCATCTTTTTCTATTCCTTATATTTCTTATTGAATATAACTGGATATAGCATTATAGCAATGGAACTGAAAACTTTTTGGATGCTTGAAGTTCCTTTTTCACCCCCAATTTTGCAATTTAAGCAACAGTAATCATTCTTATTGGACGTGTCTTATGCTTCCAGATAATTGTTGTACACAAATTTTTTAAAAGGTGGGTGAAGGTATCATTTTGTCTCTCTTACTCAAATAGATAAGAGTAAATTTAACAGTTTCAGAAAGGAATGTACTTTCATGTATGCAACATCAGTATACTTTTATGCCCAGCTAATAAAAGGTTCTTGATTGTACTGGATAATCAAGCAATGTGTTTTGTTGATCCCATTGAAGTTTACAATCTTTAGAAGTTTGCTGCTTCTCTTGGTCAATATGGGTAGAGTGCTTCAAATGGAGTGGAGTTACTTGGGCAGTACCTAACAATTTGATGCAGTTTTACGATTCTTGGTGTGATGCTGCTATTATTGATGTCTCTAGAAATGCTTGATTATGTGTGTTTACTGCTATCACTTGGACTCTGGAATACTAGGAATAAGGTTATATTTGACAAGGGCACAATCTCGCAAAAAGAGGTATGGTACCATATACCTTCTTACTCTGAGGTGTCAGGTACCTCCTTCCATGAATTCAACAAAGTTTGATGCAGTTATTTTCCTCTGGGGCTGAATGCAGGCTCTGCTATGTGCTGACTAGAGGTGAAGTGACTCAAACCAAGGGAAGTGAGCATCAGGAATGGAGAAGCTTATTAGTAGCATTACGATGAATGCTGTATTATTTTAGAATCTTATTTTTTTTAATTTTCAGCTTTGTTACTATTCTATCTTGCACCTATGTACTCTGCTCCTCTCTGCTGAGAGTTCAAGCTAATGCTTATCTATTGGGGAAAAAAAAAAAAAAAAACATCTTTAGACATTCCTATGATGAAATTGATGTTGTATATTATATATTGAGTCATTAATCTTAAATCTTAAGAAAGTTTTATATGAATCAAAGGAAATTTAAAAAAAAAATTATTTCCTCGGTTTATCTTTTCAATTATTTTCCTCAATCTTGTGCAATTACTTGACGTTTTTCATGCTGTTGTTATTTTGGTGCAGTGCAACTTCCAATCTCTGTAAGATCAAGCAGAGTGAACCTAATGAAGATTCCAAATTCAGTTCCAAGCATTGCTTCCATGTTAAATGTTTTGTTCTATAATGATATGTATTTTTTAAAAATTTAATTTATAAGGTCATAACTTCTGCATATAGGTAAAGTAAAAGACGGAAAGATAGTTAATCCCCCGTTGGACAAGAATTAGTGATTTTTATTTTGATGTGTTACAAGATATGTGTATGTGTGAAGTTTATGCAATGTGCAAGTAATATAGTGTTTAGTAATGATTTAGCGTTAAATGTTTTGTGCTGGATTGTTGTTGGATTCTCGCTCATTTCAGAATTTTTGCACATGACATTCTACTCACCAACTAGTAATTAAATATTTATGTAAATCAATTGACTATATTATCAGCAATCAATCTTTTTATGTTATCCAAGTTTTCCTTTAACTAAATTGATTATATCGTTAATATGCTAATGTATTGAAATTGAATTTAATAATGTGATATTAAAAATAATTTGTTCATCTTTATCGTTAAAACGATTTATTGAATTATTTTCCACTTACCGAAGCTGCAGTCAACTATATGAAATTTTTTATTACTTCAATCACCGAAATTTGAATTTAGATTATTCTTTTTATAAGAAATTTTTTATAAAAAAATTATTTAAATAGTTTCAACTATTGAATTTTTTTATAAAATAGATTATTCCCTCAATAATGATTTGTTTTAAGAAATGTTTCAATCAACTTTTTTATTTAAAATTACTTCTTTAAGTTATTCGATGCTTAATCAAAAAAATTAGAAGTAGTTAATACTTTTTCATGTTATTTGTTCTTATTGAAAAAAATTAGTAGTTATTACCATAAATTAAATTATACTTTTGATAATGGGTTATAATATGGAATGGTTCTATAGTATTTTTTTTTCTAAAAAAATTATTGTATTAGGAGGCTGATGAAATGATTTTTCTGTTTTTAGTTGTTTAATTCTCACTTTTTTAAGACACTGAATAAAAGTGATAGACATAAAAATCAAATTTTCTTTTGTTTGCATACTAAACCCTAAACTTTAAATCATAACTCCTACATCCCAATAATAAATTATAACATTAAGTTATATTAAATATATACACACTTCATGCCCATGCATTGCACAGTTCACTAATATGGGTTATTAAACATTTGAATTCTAAAGTATATAGTACATTATAAAGTTGTATCAATTCAATTTTTTTAATAAGTAATTTAAATTAATATTAATTAATTTTTTTAATCTTACAATATTTATATTTATTAGATTAAATATTTGAAGTTTTAGTACACAGCATTATTTGCTTTTTATTAATAAAAAATTTCATAGATTTAATGGGGCAAAAAATATATAATAGGGGATGAATTAATTAACCCATGATTATAACTTTATAAGATCCTTAAATAACCTATGGATTTTAATGACAAAAAAAAAGGTATAGATTGATTTTTACTAAGGATATATTGTATGGTGATACAAACATATAAATTATATTTTGAGGTGATACTAAATATATATTGTATGGATGATATAAATATATAAACAATACTTAATTGTATATTTATATTTCACAACTATATCTCTTAGATTAGATACTTTAAGCTTTAGTACCGATTATTATTCACCCTTTAATTAATAAAATACTATAGATTTAATGGCTTCAAAAGGTGAGTCCTATGGATTTAGTGGCTCAAAGAAGCAAATGAGGAGTAATTTTAAAAGATGTTTTCAAAGGTTTTTATAATTACAAGGTGATGTCAAACTAAATCAATATATTTGTCATATGAATAGTTTAATTTACCTATGCATTGCATAAGGAGCGAGAAAGTTACATAATTTATACAGATTAGGGATGGGGAATGTGAAGTTACGCAAATTTTATTGAGTGCTATTGAATTTAAATAAAATATATCAATTTACTAATTGATATTTATATATATTGTAGACTTTTTTAATTATTATCAATTTCAATAATTTTCAAACATTGATAATAAAATATAAACAATTTAAATTGTTATTAATTATTTTTTTCAATCCTAAGACACTCCAACTGGAGGCTTATGTATTATAGCTATATTTATTAGATTACATAGTTTAAGTTTGAGAAAGCAATCTTATTTAGGCTTTAATCAACAAAGAAATTTTACGGATTTAATGTCTCAAAAAAGCAAATAATAAGTAATTTTGAAAGATATTTTCAAATATTCTTATAATTATAGGTGATGCCAAACTAAATTAATATATTTATCATATAAATTTACTTACAATTTACCCATGCGATTACGCTAGTAAAGCATTAAGTCAAAGTCTTAAGACATGTGCAGAGAGTGCATAATATTTTTTATATATGGGCTTGGATTTTTTATTAATGCTATGTTTATTTACATTTTTTTTTTTCCTCATTGTAGAACTTATGTTCCCTCATCTTATTCTTTTATTTGACTCACATGTCACTGCCTATTATTGGTCGTGGTAAACACCAGCCTACCTGGGAATGACTCAGCTGTACTACCCCTTTTCAATATTTGATTGTCTGAATTAATGTTAGGTTTAGGTACACGAGGCAAAAAGCTACTGTGAGTATTGAGCATTATATTCGTCAGAAAACAGCTTTCCTATGGCCATTACATTTTGCATGGCCCTTATGACGGCACAAATCTGTTCACCGGCACCAGGCAAATACATTTTCAATAACCGGTAGGCTTAATAGGAAGCACATATTTTTTTTATAGCCAAGTAGGGAAAACAAGAATTAATTAGCATCCCAAATTCTGAATTTATGCTTGAGCATTGTTTTGTTGGATCCCAACCCAAAAAAAAAGGAGAGAGAGAGAGAGAGAAAGAGAGAGAGAGAAGAAATCATGCAGACAATGCTCATGCCATTAGAGAATTACTTATTGGACATTTCAGGACAATCAAGAGAAAACTAATAAAATGGGAGTGGTAATAGAAAATATGCAGTGGCAGTAGTCACTCCACATTGACCTAATTGTACAATGTTTAGTTGGCCCTTTTCATTTTTTTGGTCATTTAGTTGGTCTTCTTTATGATCATGTGGTTGTGTCATCCAAGCTGAATTTCATATTTAGCCCATTAAATATTGCTATTGGGTTAAGGGCCAACTTCATCATCGGCAATATGCCAATATCTATTCGTTGAATAAGATCTAATTATTGACAAAAAAATTAAATAGGATGAGAGAAGCAATCATATGATGGCATTAGACAATTACTTATTAATGAAATGGATAGATATTTCATCTGTCGACTGCAGTAACAATAAATTTATAAAGATTTGTTTATAATGAAAGTACATTTGCAGCTACAAAATCTCAGCTAAGACACAAATCACTCATCAATAAGGAAAAATTGAAAAAAAAAAAAAGTGTTAAATTGGCTTATGATAAACATATACTGTATTAATTTACTATATTTTCATTTAAAAGGATGCAACCAAAAGTGAGTTACAATCCTGAACCAACTTCTGATTCTCTATATGCAATAAGTATGCAAAAACACCAACTAATGGGGCAGCATTATATGTGCATGCCTCGGTCTGCATGAAGTTGTTCCTTTGATCCTCAAAATTGTCTTGCCAATCAGGCCCTCCAATCAGAGCCCCAGCCAGAACATCCGGATTAGGTTACTGGCTACTGTACCAATTATCATACCCTTGCGTACAACCTATGAACCCTTTATTCTCCACGTATGACACAATGGATGCACTTCTATGATGCACCCTTTTTTGGGGATCTAGGCCCATATCCCACCAAGTAGCTCATGTTAATTGGGTTAGAGCCCAAATCAACTTGTGACTTGGCAAAGGTGAGAATCTCTTCATGGTCCACAGTGTCACCATGGCAATAGAGCTTTTGGTTTGTGCTTTGGAGGTAGTCAGAGTAAACTGAAAGCAGGAATGCTGCTGTTGAAATATATTGCATGTTGTTCCCCTGTCTAACATACAGTAATCCACTTGGGGTTCTTTGCACATTGCTACCTTTATTGTTTTTGTTTAGACATGAACATATATAGTACTCAGCTTTTGATCTATATTGCTCAAGTACATGACCATGCTTCTTGTGTTTTTCTTGGTTTTTGGAACCGCAATAAAGATGAAACTATAGTAAGATTGCAAATAATTGCAACTCTTATGGGCCAAATTTAGTATGGACTAAGCTAAATATTGGGTTCATATACCAAAATGCTGCACATGAATCCAAGTTAGAATTTGCCCAAAAGATGTACTCCTAAAAAGAGAAAAAAAAAAAAAAGCCTAAAAGTCTCCTAATTAGAAAAATTGCAATATCCAACTTCTGTTACTCATTAAACGTTTTGAAGGGTAGGTTATCAAGACACCAATAGCAGCACATGTGAAATTGTGAGCCATGTGTAATGTGTTGCACGGTTCAATCAACAGTTAAAATGAACCCTTTTTTTTTTTTGGTGAATAATTATAAACATTTTTCAGTATTAACAAAGTTAGCCTATGAAAGCCAGTCTCCGACACCATACAAGTCTCAAATAGAAGCGAGCCAGTGGAACCCAATCCAATAGAGTACAAAACAAGTGTGATGCGTCAAGCTTCAGTTAGCTTTGAACGTGGGGCGTACATGTGCAGTTTCTGACCTCATGAGTTGAGGGTTGAACACAACAGTTAGATATGCATTTAATTCATTTATAGCATATATATATGCGTGTGTGTGTGTATTCAGATTCATTTTGGATACATTCTTCTTAGTAAAAATAAATTGTTGTTCTATAACATAGTTAATGTGGCAAATACTAAACGACACATAGTACCAACTTTTTCTTTACTCTCATAGTACATGAAAATTTCTCTTTATCTTTTGTAACTCGCCCGTATTATCCTAGAGGCTAGGTAGAAAATAACTGATGTTGTTGGAGCGTAAAGTAAGGCGTTCAGTGCTACAAATCTTGGCTTAACCACGAGCCAGATCGCCTTAATTACACTGCGATTCAAAGCAAAAGCTTCAACCTGCACATGGCCTTGTGCTATTGTATACACACTTTTTTGTTTTTAGCACCCACAAATAATGTACCTTAAGTAGTACATACTCCATGTATGACTTTTAAAAATAAAAGTACCAAGATTTAACCCCATCATTTTCATGTTATTAACAAGCAAAATCTCAGACAAAGTTGGAGAGAAATATGCCAATCAGACAGAAAAAATAATAATTAGAACAAAAAAAAGCCAGGTTTGAAAAACAAGTAAATTGAAAAACACACTATGGACTCCAATATTTGACTTATTTCAAAGCATTGACGAGTGATTGAAGGGAAAACTTTTTTCACCTTAGAGGCTATGACTTGGAGACCGGCATACTTGACATCCCAGCTGAACTCAAGACATGGACCAACCAGTGCCACCAAAAGAGTGAGCCTTTGAAATAAAGTACTCAAAATACTCTTCATTGTTGGTGGCCTTGTGCAGCCACATGGCTACCCACAATAACTCATCCATCTATCCACTCACCGACGCAAAGTAGCTCTCCACTACTCCAACACTTGCATCATAGTTCCCTCTACACTTGTCTCCAAAATACTCAGGAAGCTTTCTAACGCTTGGGCAGCCATGGAGATCAAACCACTCCAAAGAATTCATTTCCAATTTCCTTGGAAGTTTTTTGAGATTTCTGCAGTCAGCCAATGTCACTTTGACAAGTTTTTTGTGCTGTCCAAGAGATGTATGAACCTCAACCAGGTTTATGCAATCATCAAGATACAGTATTTCCAGATTGGGAATTCCAGTGAAATTTGGAGTTCTAGTCAGCTTTTGAGAATGACTCAAGTAGATGGACTTCATCCTTGCAAATAACTGATCATCATAACAAAGAAAGTTATTAAAAAAGAAAAGCAGAAAAGATTAGCTTCTTGAAGCTTTATTCTGCTCGTACACCTGAAGTTATGTGAGAGACAGGGATTCAATGGCAGGAAAGTACCTGTGTTCCATTCCAAAGTTGTTTTATATTGCTATGAGGAAGTTCAAGGCGAACAAGTTCATCCAGTGAGACTACAAGCGGGAAAGCTTTTAAGGGATAGCCACTCCAAACAAGGACTTTTAATGCACTGCAGAGACATTTTAGACAAGTGGAAGGTTCATGTCACCTGATATGTTGAGAAGTCTAAGGGTATTCATCTTTGAGAAGCCTTCAAGATGCCAATGTGCTTCATAATATGCCTGCCGTAATTCGAGTACTATGCCTTGAGTTGATCCAGTTCCCTGGTAAAGACTGCTGATGAAAATTAGACACATTTATAAAGACTATCACCTTGTTATTTCTGAATACTTGATCGATGTTCCTCCAAAGACCACACTCTACTACGATTGCTTGCAACTTCAGGACATTCTTCAAAGATAATATTCCTTCCCATTTCTTGAAGCGAATCATGCATCCCCAAAACCCCTTGATCATAAGTTACCAGTGATTTTTCAACAAGAAGTTCAATTCCAATTGGAGGATATCGGCCACAATCATTCAGTATTTGCCTCACTTGATCTTTTGTCCACCCTTCAAAAAAACAAGCAATATCTAGAAATAGGCCCTTTTAACGTTTCGTTAGTCCATCATAACTTATTCCAAGTGTCTTCATTAGACTATCATTCCGAGGGACTTCCTTTATTTTTTCCAATACCTCTTTCCACTGAGATACACTTCTTTCACAAAGAAATGAACCCAGCAGTTTGAGTGTCAAAGGAAGGCCTCCAGCATATTGGACCAAAGCTTTTGACAGCTTCAGATAATGCTCTGGAGGTTGATCTCTCTTAAAGGCTTTCTGAGAAAAGAGTTGAAGGGATTCTTCCTGGTTTAAGAAGTCAATCTTATACTTTTCAGATATTCCATGAGATGTCAGCAGTTGCATGTCTCTTGTTGTCACTATTACTCTACTCCCAGGACCAAACCATTCTTTTTCCCCCAAACTCTCTAGCTGGCTTATATCATTTACATCATCAAGGATAAGAAGAACCTTTTTGTTGAAGAGAAAGTTTCTTATTGCATTCTTTCCTTGGTACAGATCTTCGATTTTTGTGTCTTTAATCTTCAGATGACTAAGCAGTTCTTTTTGTAAGCTCAGCAGCCCAGATCTTTGACCAGAAGCTTCTCTAACATTGTCAAGGGTGCAACTGATTTCAAATTGGCTTCGAATTTTCATAAAGAAGACTTTAGCAAGAGTAGTCTTTCCTATGCCACCCATGCCCCATATGCCTATAAAGTGAACATCGTTTAACTTTGGTCTTAAAAGTGACTTCATGTCTTCTATCTTTGAATCAATTCCAACCAGTCCATCACTGAATGTTGGCAATTTAGGTTGCAGTTTTGTCCAAACTGTTGTAACAATTTCTTCAATTAGTTCTGCTTCCAACCTATATGAGAGAAGAACAATCCTGACATGGGTCAAGCATGAATTATAATAAATAAAAAAACAAAAGAAAATGCAGGTTCCAAACTTGAATTGCATAGGAAGGTTTATGGACACCCAAAATTCTCTATCTACAAATCAAATTCTGGACACATACTGGCCAATATATCAACCCAGAAGTTACGATGAACACTCAAGTCAGCATTAGATAGCAAGTGAATGTCCACTTTGGTCCCTAGAATTGCACACATAAGTCACTTTAGTCCCTAAAATTAAGAAATTGACTTTTTAATCCCTGAAATTATAAAAGATGAATCAATTTAGTCCCTCAAATACAAATGAATCAAATTAGCCCTCAAATATACTTCATTAAATCAAATTAGTCCTTCAAACTTGAAGCAGTGTTGTTATTTTTAGGGACTACTTTGACTCAAACTAGTGTATTTGAGGAACCAACTTGATTGAGGGACTGACTTATATTTTGCAACTTCAAAGATTAAAAAGTTAATTTCTTAATTTCAGGAACCAAAATGACTCATACACACAATTTCAGAGATGAAGCGGATGTTCACTCTATTTATAGCATAAGGTAGATAATAAATACAGCTTGCATCAAACTGGGAGAAAGTGGAAGAGAGGGCTTGGACAGAATATCTTAACAACCCTTCTAACTGCTTCTTTCCTAAAATAATAAGCTATTGAAAGTCCACTGGTCTCCAGCAGTAATGTAACATCGACCTGATTTTTTGAGATCATGAAAGCAGATATTGTTATTTCTTGATGTTTTTCTAGCATTAGTCCTAATTGCATTGCCCGCAACTCTAAGACCAGAAAATTTGAGAAAACGATTCAAGATTTGCGGCATTAAGATAATTTCTTGTGGTTCAATACCATATTCAAAAGGTGAAGACAACACAGAATTGATAACAATCAGTCTTCTTGCCGTATATAATTATGTGTACTCATTCAATCCAAGGTTCCAACTTAACATGAAATTTTCTAACAGGCTACCTATAATGAGATTCAAACAGGAATCAGTAAGCATGTAGCAACATGATTATTCGGAGAAGCACTCAGATTTCAAAGACTTGCCACTGTCATTCCTTTCACTGCTTCACAAAATAACTTATAATTATGGCCTCATTTTTTTCTTCCTAATCACTAATAAATTGATGAGTTCAAGAAACAGCAACCAATATCTGAATATGTATGCATGTGAGATCCACCTGTTCTTAGAGTCCCAGCCACTTAAGCCAGCAACTTGTTTTAAGGCATCTCTCCATCTTTGAACCTTATTTCCTTCTTCTCCAAACCTCTCCTCATGTTTTCCGAAAGCCGTGGCAAAACTTTCCCGTTGATATCTCACATGAGATGGATCCACACCATAGAAGACTGGAAAAACTTGCAGTTTGGACTCAAGAATACACTGAAGTTCATTCAAGCACCAAGCGGAAGATGCATAGTTTGGGGATAGAATGACAATGGCAGAGAGAGAGTCCTTGATTGCTTTGAGCAGTTCATCTGATATGACATCTCCTACTTCAAGTTCCTTGTCATCTCTGAAAGCTATGATCCCAGCACGCTTCAGAGCAGCATGCAAGTGGTTTGTGAAGCCCTTGCGGGTGTCTTCTCCCCTAAAACTCAAGAAAACATGGTAAGTCCATCTTCTGTTGCTGTTAGAGGATGATGATGATGGTGATGAAGCTCCTTCCCTACCATGTTGAGACATTGGAATTTGGAACTCAACTGATCAAGGAAGTGGCTCTTTTGGGTTGGTGATTTAGAGTTAGCATTACAATTTACAACCTCGTTTGCAGCAATATTGGACTTCATAGAAATATAATACATGAAAATGAAACCAAAATAAAGCATTTAGTCAAAGTCTTCGAACATGCGCAGAGAGTGCATAATATTTTATATATTTGTGCTTAGAATTTTTATTAGTGTTATGTTTGTTTACATTTTTTTTTTCCTCATTGTAGAGCTTATACTCTCCATCATCTTATTCATTTATTTGAGTCACATGTCACTGCCTATTATTGATCGCGGAAAGTACCCGCCTACCTGGAATGACTCAGCCATACTGTAATCCCTTTTCAATATTTGATTGTCTGAATTAATGTTAGGTACTTAGGTACACGAGGCAAAAGGCTACTGTGAGTGTTGAGCATTATATTCGTCAGAAAACAGCTTTCCTATGGCCATTACGTTTTGCATGGCCCTTGTGACGCCACAAATCTGTTCATCACCACCAGGCAAATACATTTTCAATAACTGGTAGGCTTAATAGGAAGCACCTGTTTTTTTATAGCCAAGTTGGGGAAATAAGAATTAATTAGCATGCCAAATTCTGAATTTATGCAAAGTGACATGAATAATTTAATAATTGATTGAGCATTGTCTTGTTGGATCCCAAAAACGAAGGGGGGGGGGGAACGGAGAAAAGAAATCGTGCAGACAATGCTTATGGCTCATGCCATTAAAGAATTATTTATTGGACATTTCAGGATAATCAAAAGAAAACTAATAAAATGGGAGTGGTAATAGAAAATAGGCAGTGCCAATAGTCACTCTCCATTTAATTAATTGTACAATGTTTGGTTGGTCAACTTTTTTTTTTTTGTTAAGGTCATTGGTTGGTTTTCTTTATGATGATGTGGTTGTGTCATCCAAGCCGAATTTCATATTTAGCCCATTAAATATTGCAATTGGATTAAGGGCCAACTGCATAATCAAAAAAATTAAATAGGATAAGAGAAGCAATCATGCATATGATGTTAATGGCATCAGAGAATTACTTATTAATGAAACGGATAGATACTTAATCTGTCGACTGTAGTATCAACAAATTTATAAAGATTTGTTTATAATGAAAGTACATTTGCAGCCACAAAATCTCAGCTAAGACACAAATCACCCATCAATGAGGAAAAATTGAACAAAAAAAAGAATAAAAAGGTGTTAAATTGGCTTATGATGAACATATACTGTATTAATTTACCATTTTTTTTAATTATTTAAAAGGATGCAACCAAAAGTGAGTTACAATCCTGAACCAACTCCTGGCTCTCTATGTGCAACAACTTTGCAAAAACACCAACTAAGGGAGCAGTGTTATATGTGCAGGCCTCAGTCTGCACGAAGTTGTTCCTCTGATCCTCAAAATTGTCTTGCCAATCAGGCCCTCCAACCAAGGCCCCAACCAGAACATTAGGATTAGGTTCCTGGCTATTGTACCAATTATCATACCCTTGTGTACACCCTATGAACCCTTTATTCTCCTTGTATGACACAATGGATGCCCCTCTATGATGCACCCTTTTGGGGTATCTAGGCCCATAGCCCACCAAGTAGCTGATGTTCATTGGGTTAGAGCCCAAAATGTAATCAACCTGTGACTTTGCAAAGCTGAGAATCTCTTCATGGTCCACAGTGCCACCATCGCAATTGAGCTTTTGATATGTGCTTTGGAGGAAGTCAGAGTACACTGTGAGTAGAAATGCTGCTGTTGAAACATATTGCATGTTGTTCCACTGTCGTACATACAGTAATCCACCTGGGGTTCTTTGCACATTGCTACCATTATTGTTTTTGTTTAGACATGAACATATATAGTACTCAGCTTTTGATCTATATTGCTCAAGTACATCACCATGCTTCTTGTGTTTTTCTTGGTTTAGGAACTGCAAAAAAATTGAAACAATAGTAAGATTGCAAATAATTGCAACTCTTATGGGCCATATGTAGTATGCACTAAGCTATATATTGCTCTTATATACCAAAATACTTCACATGAATCCAAGTTAGAATTTGCCCAAAATATGTACCCCCAAAAGGAAAAAAAAAATTGCCCAAAAGTATCCTACTTAGAAAAATTGCAATATCTAACTTCTGTTACTCATTAAATGTTTTGAAGGGTATGTTATCAGGACACCAAAAAAAGGGCGGGTCAAGAGCAGCACATGTGAAGTTGTGAGCCATGTGTAATGTGTAGCACGGTACAATCAACAGTTGAAAATGAACCCCTATTTTCTTTTCTTTTTTTTTTTGTGAATAGTTATAAACATTTTTCGGTATGAACAAAGATAACGTATGAAAGCCAGTCTCCACCACTATACAAGTCTCAAATAGAAGCGAGCCAGTGGAACCCAATCCAATAGATAACAAAACAACTGTGACGGTGGGGCATACATGTGCAGTTTCTGACCTCATGAGTTGAAGGTTGTGCATATTAGTTAGATATGCAATTAATTCATAGGTAACATATATATGTGTGTGTGTGTGTGTAGATATATTCAGATTTATTTTGGAGAAATTCTTCCTAGAGTGAAAAAATTGTTGTTCTATAACATAGTTGATGTGGCAAATACTAAATGATACATGGTAACAATTCTTTGCTATGATAGTGCATGAAAATTTCTCTTTATTTTTTTGTAACTCACCCATATTATCCTAGAGGCTAAGTAGAAAATAACTGATGTTGTTGGAGCGTAAAGTAAGGCGTTCAGTGCTACAAATCTTGGCTCAACCCCGAGCCAGATCACTTTAATTACACTGTGATTCAAAGCAAAAGCTTCAACCTGCACATGGCCTTGTGCTTGTATACACACTTTTTAGTTTTTAGCACCCACAAATAATGTACCTTAAGTAGTGCATACTCCATGTATGACTTTTAAAAATAAAAGTACCTAGATTTAACCCCATCATTTTCATGTTAGGAAAAAGGCAAAATCTTAGACAAAGTTGGAGAGAAATATGCCAATCACACAGAAAAAAATAAAAAAGCAGTTTTGAAAAACAAGTAAAATGAGAAACACACAATGGACTACTATATTTGACTTATTTCAAGGCATTGAGGAGTGATTGAAGGGAAAACATTTTTTTTACCTTAGAGGCTATGATTTGGAGACCAGCATACTTGACATCCCAGCTGAACTCAGATATGGACCAACCAGTGCCACCAAAAGAGTGAGCCTTTGAAATAAAGTACTCAAAATACTCTTCATTGTCGGTGGCCTTGTACAGCCACATGGCTGCCCACAATAACTCATCCATGTAGCCACTCACCGACGCATAGTAGCTCTTCACTACTCCAACACTTGCATCATAGTTCCCTCTATACTTATCCCCAAATTTAAACAACTGCACACACACACAAATATAGCCTTTAATAATTAATTCACTTGCTTACATCAAAATCTCTCACTCCAATTATTAGTACTATACATGAATTTTGAAAATTAAGATTTCATACAAAATTTTGTCCAACCATTATTATTATTATTATTATGGTATCCAAACCAAACCCAACAAGCACAAGCCGTCTATAATTAATAGAGCAAATTAAAGAGCAAAGTTAATTAATCACTGGAGGTTAATTAATTACCTGTTGGGCATGGTGTAGAAGTAGGTGAGAGTAATGTGGGTTTGTTTTCTTGAACACAATTGAGGCTGCTGCCATAGCAGCTGAGGTTTCTCCAGCCAGATCTGAGCCAGGGTTGTCCTCATCTATCTTGAATGCTTGTCTTGAAGTTGTCATGTCCTCTGGGCGTTGCCAGCAATAATGGTCAGTGTCACCATCACCAACCTTCAAAACAACAACAGCAACAACAAAAACAACTTAGTGTTAAGAACTCTCTTGAATCTCTTAAACCAAAGTCTTCATCCAAGTTAAATCCTTGGATAATGATAAGGAATTGAAGTATAAGTACCTCTGCCCATAGCACATTTGGGCTAGTGTGAGCCTTGATGAAGTAGTCAGTGCCCCACTTGATTGCCTCCATTGTGTGTTCTAGCTCACCTGCATCTGCAATTTGTTGCCAATACTCTATGGCACCCCATGAGAGCATTGTCACAGTGAATGCCATTGGCAAACCAAACTTCACATGATCACCAGCATCATAGTACCCTCCCACCAAGTCCACCTTCACACATAAAACAACCAAAAAATATGCTTCAATTTTGAATTGTAATTGACATACCAAGGAAGTAAAAGACAAGAATTTGACATGTTGGAGCATATATATGATAGGATATGAGACTATGAGTTTATTGAGAATTTGGACTGACCCCTTGTTCTAGACCGTCAGTGAGGCCGGAGTGGTCACGCCAAGTGACACGCTGGTTGTAAGGTATCCTCCCCGATCGTTGTGCCTCAAAGTATAAGAGGCTCTTTGAGAGTGCATCAGCATAATCAAAAGCTTGAGTAGTAGTAGTGAAAATGGTGAGTATGAAGAGGCAAAGACAACAATGCTGTACAAGTATGGAGATCTTGGAAGCTCCAAAACCAGTTTGTTTCTTATGTTGCTGTTGTTGTCTCTCCTCCTCCATTGCCCCCCCTTTCCCTCCTAAACAACTTCTTTTTAGGAGTGAAGGGAATAGGAAAAAAGTGAGGCCTCAACACCACACCACAGACACCACCACACTCCACAGGCAGTGTGGTTTGAATTGTCTTTCGAAGATTGTGATACGTGCCTACAATCTAATCTAATGGGAGGGTCCCCTTTTTGCTAAGGACTTAGCCCCACATGATGAGAATGTGAAACTATTTCCATAACTTTGGTATTTCCTGCACACAAGGTGAATTTTTCCCAACACTTATGTCTCTGTGAGTGCCCAATAAGGAAAAAACTCCCTCCTCTGATGGAAAATCTTCACTGGGATTTCAATGCTGCTATTAACTCGATTTATTTCATGTTTGGCCCTTTGCATGTGTGTATATATAGCTTTGAAGACATTTGTTTAATGACTAGAGTCAAATAAGATACTATTAAATAAGGAAGCGGGAAAAAATAATATAATCAGTAGTGTTGTTACTTAATTAACTAGGACACTGAGAAAGGAAATGAAATGAAAAATATTAAAAAATTTGAATATAAAATATAATTAGAAAGATTTATTCATCAAACAATATTATTATTAAATGTATAACATTAAATACTGCCAGATTGATATATCATGAAAATACACATTAACAAATTGTCTAATAATAATGTAGCTTAGCCCAATCCCTATGTTTTATTAAAAAGTTGCTTTGATTCAGAGGATCGGATTTGTTAAAGATGCAATTCAGACAAATAATATATATACACACTTGGATGTAATGAAAACAGATTGTGATCTTAAGTAAACTTCACTTGTAATGTGAGGAAATTTTTTTCTTATTGGAATGTGAGGAATTTAAATTTTAGAATCGTGATTTTAAAAAATAGTTTACTTAATTATCTCGTCCGGAAAAAGGCAGTGAAAAATTCTGCATGAATTCTAACTTTGTAAATTTACAAGAAAAATGAATTTTGATAATTTTTTAGGCATACGAAATTTGATATTTATACCAATTATATTCATCTGTACCATGAGTATGATAATGGGAATTTTTATACGCACTTTGTTTTCCATTTTATAAAAAATGTATGAAGTGCTCGTATACCAAGTATTATATAACTATATCTAAAATAGTATGATGCATAGCTGTATTCTGTACGGCGTAGAAGTTATAAATTAGAAACTTCGTAAACTAATTGGAGTCTCGGAGGAAGGGTTGCTAAGTTGGCTCCATAAATGCTTCACACAAGGGTGGTCTGTATATAGTCTTTGTAAATAGTTCATGCGTCATTGTGCACAAATTTTAAGCTGATCAAAAAATGGCTCTTTTATGGGATAAAGTTGGTCACTTTCTTGTATCAAAAGCGATGTGCCTGCTATTAAGAGGTTACGTTTGGCAGTCCTTGATCCAAGTAAAAAGTAGAAAATTATTTGAAGGAATTGCATATAGTATGGTGTTCTTGTGTTCATTGCCCCTACCATATGCTATTCTATCATCATTGGTCCTCTAGCTCTTTCTTCGCTCTATATCCTTGCTCAAGATTTCGGAGCAAAAATGAACAAGGGGCTCCCTAATGATATGATGATGATAACCCCTTTTTTACTCTGTTTACATGATATTGCATATGAGAACTTACCCAATCTTTTGCATACATTTATTTCGTCGGCAATATATAAAATACTATACCACTACTAAGGAGAGGGACAAAGTCTAAAACAACTTGGACTATTATGATATTCTTAAAGCTAATATTGTGGTAATTATTGCCATCACTAGAAATCTCCCTTTCTTTTTGTGTGTGTAGGAGGAGTCGCCAATGTGGTAATGTTTTTTCTTTTCAAACTATCCATTTTCATGTGCATCTTATTCTGCTTCTTGTATATTGCAGGCTAGATAGAGGCATTTTTTTCAGAATCGTAGCTCGCTCAAGCTGAGGGTTTTATCCGTTCAGGGGTATTGCATAAATGCAACTCTAACATGAATTTGACCTATTGAAATTGATTTTTTAAATTGTTACTATATATTGGTTTTCCTGAAATAAAAGGTGATTCAATGCACGAGATTTTTACGTAGTGAAATCTAAAGAGAGTAGACATGCATAATCATTAGATATAGCAACTTTACTATTATGTCAAGATTCACTCTTTATATTGATTCATTTGAACTATTGAATTAAATTTAATAATACAAGCTTCATCTCCAGTAATAATAATAATAATAAAAAATTGACATAAAGGAAAAGTGCAAAATATTCAACGATCAGAATAATCCAATATTTCACGGTATTTCTACATAAAACAACCTTGAAGACATTTCAAATCTTTCTAATTCAAGGAAGAGTACTCAAGTCAGTGGATGAAATTAACTTTAAGATCAATTCACCGCTACATCATTTTCATTATGTTTATTCACGGTAGCTGCTGTGAGATGCTCTACAGTATATTTACCATTCGGATATGAATTTAAGGCCCTGATTCGTTCAATCAATAAAATGGAGTACAATAGTAATGAACTAGTACAAATCTGTTTTTTAAATTTTGGAACAAGAATGGCAGATTTTTATTAAATGTTTATCTATCAAATGATTGACTGATTATTGCTTTTAAAATTGTATGAAATGGCGGTTCCATTCTCATCAAAATTTTATTACTGCAATTAACATTACGGCAGGCTACTGCGTTTAAGCAATCATATCAACACATCATCTACCATTACGGTCACTAGCCCGCCACCACTGCATTCACCGTCATATTACTACTAGTGTGTTTGGCTTTGTTTTTACATAAATTCTAGATAGAATTGATTATAAAGTAAAGTAATTTATGTTTGATAATTTTTTTAAAAATAATTCTGACAGAAAATAAAAAATTTTGACTCCTCCCAAAATTAATTCTAGAAATTAAAATTAATTTTAATAATAAATAATCAAATAACATAAAAAAATCCCTAAAATCAATTCTAGGAATTCAGAATTAATTCTAGGGACCATAATCACACTCCCAAACACATATTACGAAATTCCTGCCGGATAACATATATACTTGTCAGAAAGAAGTTCATACTTGTTCGTTTTTGTCTTATGGTCTGCTAGTAATAATTTTTCTATATATAGTCTAGCTAAAAAAAATTATTCTAGATATTTCTATATAATTTAGCACATAACATACAAGATTAAAATAAGATAAATAGTTTAATTTTAAATTAAACGATTATTTATTCCATTCCAATATGATCGTGTTACTGGTATGTTCTTCATATCCTTTTATTTAAAATTCAAATTGTATATCCAATGGCTAATATTATAGCTGTAAAATTCGAATGAGCTTTTGACCACCCCCCCCCCCCCAAAAAAAAAGGAATGAGCTTAATGTTCAACTCTTTCTCTCTCTCGTTTGTATTATGGGCGTTATGTCCTTTTCAAATTTCAAATTAGGACGTCAAATGAGAAGATCCTTCTCTCTCTCGTGTATCTTCGTAAGAAATATCTCTATCCTACTAGATTTAGGAAATTAAATTTTCATAAATGTTGGTTCAATGTTTTTGAACCAACATTTATGAAATAAGTCTTCAATTTGAACTCATGATGTCATAATTAGCACATTTGATAGACTAATCATAATGTTAATAATAATGGGAAAATAGTTTTTTTTTTTTTGGGTACAGGATAATGGGAAAAGAGTATGGTTACAATTTTTTTTTTTTTTTAACAAATTATTGCCATGAACTTTAAAATTTTTTAAATTAGACTTTGAATTTCAATTAATATTTTATTATTAACACACTAACGAAAATATTATATAAAAAGTATCTTAATTAACCATGTGTGTTACATTAAATTAAGACTATTGATTAATTTATTTGTTATTCAAAGTTTAAATATTTTCAAATAGTTAAATTAGCAGATTAGCATTTCTAAAATTTAAAAAAAATACTAACTCTATACTATTTGATGAATAATATCATAGATTAATTAATAATTTATAATAATGAATGGATCAAATATCACTATTAATTACTATTAACACAATAGTTTAACAAAATTTTCATAGAAGGATCTATTAGATAATAGTTTAAGTTTTTTAAATTTATACTAATAATTTATAAAAGAGTGAAAATTCAAGTAATAATAGAAATATATTATCTATCAATAAATTGTTGAACAAGTGGTAGTCCCCACGTATGGATGATGACATAAACTCAATTCTAGAAAGTGTACTTATTAAAAGAGAGAGTAACAATACATACCCTTTTTTTCAATTCATTCAATTAGTCATAACTAACTGATGCTTATCGTTATCAATTATTTTTGAGTAAAACTTTTTTTTTATCGGATCCGGTCAAAAAACAAATTTGAGAGTAGAAATATTTTTAAAATTAAAAATAGTTTTTTTATTTGAGAAAATTTGATTATTAAAAATCAAAATTTCAAAAATAAATATCTCAATTTACTTTATAAAAAATTATCATACCAGAAGGTTGACAAGGTTCAGGAATTGCAGAAAATAAATTTATCTTCCCCATATCCGAAAAGAGAAGAAAGAAAATACAAATCCCTGGTAGGAAAAAAAAAAAAAAGGACAGCACAGCTAATGATGACTCTTAATTACACCAATCAACTAAAGATTAGGGGTAACATGCTTAGCAAACATAATAATTACTCTCGGATCAATAAAAAGAGCAAAATAATGATGGCACTTCAAGAGCTTAATTGCCTATGTACCCAAAAGTGAACAGCATTAGCCCTCCTGGCGCACAAATTAACCTAAATATATGTCATTAAACTGGTCCACAAAATAATCTAAACTTACTCATATTTTTGCACCTATATTATTGACCTAATGCTATTTTAAAAAGAGTCAATTTGCTCAAGAGTTAAAGAAACAAAAAGTGACAATTATTAATAGAGTAAGTTAATTAGATACTAAAATAAATTTGTTGGGTTTCCTTTATCCTTCTTAGAGACCTTTGTCAAGACAGGCAAACTTAATCGAATTTTTGATAATAGGTCTCGAATATTGTTGATTCCATCGAGAGAAAAAAATTTAGATATAAAATATAGATATAAAAGTAAAAATTATAGATAAATAAATATAAAATACGTGATGTCGAGTAAGATCAATACTTTATATTTATCTCTCTCTATGATTGTCTATTTTTACATCTATCTTTTTATATTCAAATTTAAATAACATTAAAGTTGGGCGTTAAATTTTTGTCCCCTTTTTGTAAAGGATTTTTCTGAGGAATGTTTCAGTGCTGAGAAGCTGATTGGCAATGGCTATATTTTTGCTTAACTAGGCGTGGGAAAGGAAAATCTTCTTTTGACTTTGGCTTCCGAAAGGTTATAACTTCACCTTAATGTACAGGGTTGAAGTGAGGAAATTACATAGATTCTCTTCTCATTCTTTACACAGTACACTACTTATTTTTGCTTCTTAATTTCACACCGACATAAGATATACCATGACGCAAGTTCCAATTTTCAAGCTCACGTTGTTGTCTTGATTCTTCCCAATGTCTTGTTAGCATCAACCCATCAAACATCACATTCGTATCAGATATGCATATTGATCACGTTACCTGTAAATTTCGTGATTCTTTCAACTTAGTAGGTTTAGAAAACATAAATAAATTAAACTATTAAAGTCAGTTTTCAGAGAGCCATTTTGTTTCATATATTATGAGTTGAGTCAAACTCAGTTAGCAGGTCATCTCACTACTATATATATATATATATATATATATATATATATATATATATATATATATATATATATATATATAACTAACTGATTTAAATTATAATATTAAAAATATTATGAATTTAATTTGTATGTATTATTAATGTAAAAAAAATTTAATATTGTCATTAAATTATATGTTATCACATCAATAAACAGTGTTAAGTCTCGCACCTACAATTTGAATGTTTATGCAAATTGAAGAATACAATTGATTCACTGTAAAAATATTTTATATTATCAGTATATCAAAATTAAATTCAATTATTATTAAAAATATAAAAAGTATTGTTCAAACTTCAAACTTTTTAATAATATAACTTATTTAATGAAAATGTTACTAATATAAATATCAACACTTTTTTTATAATTTAATAATATTTTTTAACATATTACTAAACTTCAATTATGTTGTAGTCTCTATATGTTAAGGCATATATGACATGCTTTAATATTAAAATCAGACAATCCTAGCTCCCTTCGTCTAAAGCTTTTTGCAATGAAAAATGTCAATGAATGGTCGTTGTTTGGTTTATTCCTAATTCTTGTTGCATGTATAGTTACTAATAACAACCTGTTCCATAGCACACGTAAACTATTTGAGGGTTATTAGAATCTCACCCACCGCACTAGTTGTCTTGCCCAAGGACACTCTTGATCTACTTCTGAGTAGAGATGTACCGATCAACATCATAATTGTATATATTTCGATTCTAAACTAATTTCTTATAAAATAAGTTTTAGTTAAATTTTATATGGGATTAAAAAAATAGCTAAATTAGATAAGCTATAATGACTGATGATCTTTGCTAATAAATAAATATTAATATTGTGTAATTGAAAATTAGAAGTGTCTATTTTTTTCACATTTAATTATAATATTTCTTCGAAAAAGTATTATTTTAAAGTTTAATTTTTATACACCAGTAGAAATTTAAGAATTTTAAAATTTGGTCTAGTGAAATATATATTAAGAAAATATAAAACGACTTGAAGATCGGTGTGTAACAGTGGCATTAATATATTTAGGATTATGGGTACCAAAAATATTTATAAATGACAAAGATTTAATATTTATGGCATAAAATAGAGTGACAAGAGAACGAAAATTAAACAGCCAGTGTAATTGAAAAGTACTTCAATGGTTTTGGTTGCAAGTAGCGCTAACATCACTTCCATGAATGGTAAGTCGAAATACTTAATGATGCAAGTATCATATAAATACGTATCGTAACTGTTAGTCTCTAGCTTTCACTGTGACAACAGACTTTACCTAATTACCCTATGATCTACTAAAGTGACAGCTGTTCTGATAAGAATCGACGTTTTATGATTTATACTTACAATTTTCCATTCAAACTCTGCTCTATTCTGCCCATCTAAACTACGTCTAGTGCGCTTAGGTATCTTAATATAGAGACTTTTCACTGAACAAATTAATTGGCTTACCAGTTCAACATTAGTCATGTACGTCACTCACCACAAAATAGTGTTGGAGGTGTAGGTTAGGATGGAGTCTTTGTCACAAACAAAGACAAGAGACAGCACAGAACCACAAAGTTCAACAGGCAAAATAACTTAGGGAGAATAGGAACGAAACTGCATGAATCATGCTTATGCATTATTTTTAAGGGTTGATTTTTTACCTACTCAAAGCAATGTTCCACGGAATGAACTTGAGGAGTAACTCTAATTTTAGATGTGAGTTTTCTCAAGAACTCTTTCATACGATGACCTTCGTATACTAAATAGCTACAATCACGTTCTAGAAATTGATCATACAGTAGATGCTACGGGGGAGCCCTCTCGCGTGTAGACGTGGTGGGGCGGGGTTGCGTGCATGCGTGTATTAAGATTATATCCAAGTTTATAATGTCACCACAATACCATAAAATACATACTCATAAAGCATTTTCATTTATAGAGACTCCTTAGAAACTTATTTTATGTAATGTAGGATTTCAACCTTAGCCAAATGAAAACACACACAAGGGAGCCTAGGTTGGAAACACTCTCAAGATCCACAAGTTTAACAAATAGAACAAATTCTAAACATATAGATAGTGTGCTAGATGTTAAATTCAAGTTTCAATTTCTTTAGTCTTTAGTTAAACCAAATATTGATTGATAAGATTTTTTTTTATTTTTTTGATTTTCAGGATATCTTTATGGATATTACAGTGAGATTAAACTTTTATGTACTATTGCGATTATAGAAACCCTCCCAATTTCAGAGGTTTAAACTTTAGGAATATAATTTATTTACCACTACATTCAACATTTGATGGAGATTAACAAGTTAATATATATAATTCATTTTTGTATGATACAAAATATTGTTTTCTTCTCAAAGATTATATTTTTTTTTCATATTTTATTTGTTTCCCCATTAAAGACTATATGAGGATGAGTACATATTGAGCAGTCTACATACCTTCTATAATTTTTAACTGCTACTTTTCTTTCTAAATTAAGCTTTGAGTTCAACATCTGTAAAATATGAATCTGAATTTAAAACGTTAGGTTTTCTTTTTGGTAAACCGATTGTTTGGGCATGTGCATTTTATGATCAGGTTCTTATTTTCTTGCCCTATATCATGTTGAGCTAGAACTTAGAAGAATGCTATGGCCTATGATATATTCAACCACCGACGACTGCCATATATCTCCCAAAACATTGCATGCGATTGTGTCTATCTCGCAATTATTTTTGAGATATACACACCAACCCATGTAGAATTAAATACAGTGTCTTACGTGTGGACCAATACGGAATAAAGCTTCACTTCCTCAACCACAAAGTCACCTTATATAGAACAAAAAGACTCAAATCCTAGTCCTAATTTCAAAATCGATTGAAGCTTAGCTACGAGAAATCCAAAATATAGCTAGCAATATTATTTAGTTATTGACCAAAAGAATGAAATTTTATCAAACTAGGCTTCATTTTGTGTGCTCATAAGATGACGGTGAGGAACATTTGAAATTGGCCCACCACATAAGACACAGCCTTTAAATGTTCGTTGGTATATCTCAAAAATAAATGCGGGACACATACAACTTTTATCAACAGTTTGGGAGATATATAGCAGTCGGTGCATGGCATAGCACATTTTTCAAGTTCTAGCTCAACATATATCTGTAGGCCAATACAAACCTGATCATCGCTTATTCGTGTGGCCCAAAACTAGATCTGTTTGGCGAAAAGAAAACTTCATGCTTGAGATTCCGTATTTTAACTTATATATATTATAAAATTCAAGTTTTAATAAGAATAGGCGTGAAGTTTATAGAAGCTACTGACAAAAGAAATTTCTAGCTAGGGAGAAATTATCTATACAATGCTTAATAGTGTATATGCAGTTGAATTATGTCACTCAGCAATCAATTATCTACTTTAAAGGCACAAGAGTTGAGCATAAAATCTATTACTACTCTCTCTGTTTACTTCTAATTATCTTTTAAGTAAATTTTTTTTGTCCACAATTATTTATCATTTAAGAGTTTTAAGATAGTATTAATTAATTTTTTTAAATTTTATCCTTACTCTTATTCACTCAACTACTCGTAATATATATTTTATAATTTTCTAAAAATAAGGTAATTATGTCAAAATAATTTAAATATTTTTTATGTTTGTGCAATTTTAATATTTTTTTAATCTATATGATAAAATCTTAAAGACAATTATAAATAGATGGAGGGAATATTTTATTAGTGTTTATCCAATATCTAAACAGGGTGAGTTTGCTTCCATATATGCAACCTTAGCAGCCTCTACTATTAAATAGTAATCAATGTATACGAATTAATGCCCATCTTAAATATTACTCGGGTCAATGGCAGATATAATAATGCTGCGGAACATCTAGTAACTTTGACATATTTGGAACAATAAAGTTACTCGTGTAGTTTTATCCAATAACTTAAGTTTTTGAAAAAATTAGTTAATGACATTACATCAAAATTTCTATAATTTAGTGGTCTAGAGTTCGACTCTTACTATTCTTATTGTAAATGGGTCTCCACGTGATTCATGCTTCAAGTGCAAAATCCTCTTGCCTGGGGAAACATGTTAAAATATAAAGCCCTTGATATTCCTGTGTCCAATAGTTTTTGAGAGTTGATTCATGATGCAACGCTATGCATTTGTATAATGCAGTAACATGATTAGGCAATGGTCAATCAGTGAACTGATGCAGTAGGGACAAAAGTGTCATGTGTCGCCCGTCAATTACATGCATAAGGACGCTCTGTATTATTTTATCTGCAGAATAACAGAAAAATATAGGCATATCCTAAAAGAAAACTGAAAATGGCTGTTATATCCCTCTGGTCCAGAGTAGCTCAACTTTCTTTCAGAAAAACAATTGTAGCATAACTTGATTGACTCCTCCATTATTCAATGGTGTAATAAACAAATCGGGTCAAAATTCATAGATTTAATACAAACTGGGCCAACTCAACTAAGAAAAAAATGCACAGGGTCTGCTCAGAATCTTGCTTCACACCTTTACCAATATTTTTTATTGAGCACCAAATATTTTTTATTAATTATGGTTAAAGTCTAACAACGTTTGTCAATTTTTTTTTTTGAAAAAAAGAATGTAAGAATTAGAGAGAGGGAAGAATAAATACATAACTTCAGCAATGCTACGAATAATCAGACGTTTTGACAAAAATCATAGCAAGTGTTAGATGATTTTGTGTGTGTGTGTGTGTGTGTGTGTGTGTGTGTGCGTGTGTGTGTGTGTGTGTTAGGTACATAGTGTTAGATGAAATGTTAAAATGTAATAATAGAGTCTACTTACTCAAAAAATAATAATATGAAAATAGAGTCTACTTACTCAAAAAATAATAATACTGTCATATTATTCTAATACTTAATTTCTGGCAAAAGATTCTAGTTACGTAGCATTTTTCATATAATTTACATCATGAATTTCTTGAGATCATATCACCTCTCATTCTTCACCCTTGGAGGAGATATCATATTCCCCTCATTACTTGTCCTTCTTCCCAAAACAAATACCCCCAGCAACTATCTATATCTCATATTGCTTCTTTAATCACCACTTGAGCAAGTAAATCAATCAAACCTGACACGAAATGCAACGAATCAGTTATATTATTGCTTACATTACATGGTTATACGTAGTTTTATATTATTGGTTGCAGGATGAAGTTACAAGGTTAATTCAGTTGGAGACATCTCTTGTGATGTGGTCCAATACTTTTTAATGCTAAAATTTTGCTTCATAATATGCCATGTCCTTTGCTTAGTATTATTAATAATTATGATTTTTCAGGATGACTGCAACAGCTATAAGGGAAAAAACATCTTTAGTTGAAAATTGCGAGTGATTACTCTGATCGGAGTGGACGTAAGAGGTTATCATCACTATGGTGGTGGTTGAACTTTTCTGTTCCCCCTTTCTTTTTTTTCCATAACATTTTCTTAAATATTGAACAAAAGTTATTCTGATTGCATGCATTTACGTCACATGTTAATTTTTCGCGGACTCAGATTTATCGTCACTGTGGTGGTTGAACTTTTATGTTTTACAACCCCCTGCCCTGCATTAAATTATCATAAAAGTTATTCTGGTTGCATTGTATTTATGTCACATATTAATTTTTCTTACACGGTCAGCTAAGATAAGAATCTTGGGAGAATTATACCACCAAAGTAGCCATTATAATTGAAGAGTCTAAGGCCTTATAACTCTCCACGGGAATCCTATACTTTTGATTATAATGGTATCAATTTATAATGTACTCAGCCCCATTTAATGATAAAAAGCTTAATTATTGTTATTGTTATTGGTAACATGGGCACATGGTAATAGAGATATTCAAATTCAATCCAATCCAATCAAAACCGTTAAATCAATCCAATTTAAACTGAAAATCGATCAAAACCGCAAAAGTTTGGATTGGATTAGATTTTATTTTTTATAAACCACTCGGGTCGGATCGAATTTCAGATTTAATTTTCAAAATCGATTCAATCCAATCTAAATAGAATAATATTATATAATATAAATTTTTATTTTTAATTTTATACTTTTACTTATAATAATTTTAATTTACCACATAATTTTCTATATTTATATGTCATTTTCATTTAAATATCATATTATACATATTATATTAATCATTTTTCTTTTTATTTTTATTGATTTATTTTATTAATTTAAGTTACTTTATATTTATAATATTTTATGCTTAAGATTTTTTGTTATAAAAAATCGATTAAACCGATCCAATCCAAACTGCAAAAGATTGGTTCGGATTGGATCGGATTTAAAATCTAAACTAAATCGATCCAATCCAAACTACTATATATTTTGTTAATATATTTTATTATTTAGATCAGATGAACTTTTTACTTAAAATCGATTTAAACTGCACCGCGAACATCCTTACATGGTAAAGTTTTGAACCTATGCCGGACTATTTCAAACCCTTGGGCACAAGCCCACACTATGATAAATATTTAACTTGCAACGTTCTAATTTTGTTTTGAGACTCATTTCTCAACCATACATCTATTTGTTCCTTTCTATATGTTTTTTTCTAAAGTTTAATATATGAAATGTATATTCAGACCAAAAAAAAAAAAAAAGAAAAGGGACTGTATATGGAGATGTCATTGGATGCAACACGATCACTCTCTCGTCTTCTTTCGCAATATGGCGATCTATGCTTCTTAAGAATTCTTGCCAACTATTAGCATGTTTGGTTTTTCATTTACAAAGCTCCAAACTATGGTTTGGGCTAAAGCTACTTTTTCGTTGTTTTTGTCAAAACCGTAGTTTGAGAGTTGCGAACGGAAATCCAAACACACTACCTCTATGTTAGTTTTGCTTTGCCTTCTATGGATTTTATTATATTTTTTATTTGCAGTTCTGTCAATTTGGGATGTTTTTCTGAATCTACCACTATCTTTTGTTTCTTTTTTCTGTGCCTCATTTTAATTTTTGCAATAACAATTTTGATTTGGCAGTTGAGGCAATTCCTCTGCTTGAGACTGCTTTTACAAGATGTACAATTATCTTGATACTGTCATATTTGTGATGGAACTAGTTACTGCCATATAACCATAAAGGCTGGGGCTAAAGCATCTGACCGGCCACTATAAGATTATATAGTTATTTGCTGGTTTCTGGCCAGCATGCTTTGGATTTGGTTCTTTGATAAAATTAAAAATGGTATATTCCTGGATGTTTGCACCTCTCACGTCTGATTATTCTGCTTGGGTTTATACTTCATTGCTAAATCTAAGATAGATTATATTAGCTGATATAGCTAAGATAAATAAAGTTTAAGATTTGGAGCAGAAAAGAGAAGAAGGATGCTAATCTTGCTAAGAAGTATTGGATAGGAGTTGTAACACAGGCATACGATTTCAGAGTGCTGGTGGCTGTAAAACGGTTACTACATGAATATGACTCCAGAAATCCGAAACCACAAATATTTAGAGAATCAGAGGAGAAATATGACATAGTAGACAAATAATCCATAATTGTTTGTGGCAGACTGTAATTTATGTTTCTATAGTGGCAGCCACATAAGGGAAAATAATATCGAAGGAACAAAATTGCCATGCAGAATAGTGTCGTTCCCTCTGCCTGTTCTAATATATTGATATGTGTTCTTTCTGTTAAATGATACTACATATTTTTGGTCATTATTCAATTCTATACAGACTGTAGCACTTCTCAGGACTTGTTTCCTTGCTCAAGCCTGAAAAGTAATCCTGTATCCTAGGGACACGAATATCCATAAATACATCTTCAACAATATGTTATGAATTCATATTATATTTTGCTGTAGCACTTTAGGACTCCATGACTGGTTTCGTCATGTGAGAAAATGCTAGTAGAGGCTTCAGTCCATAAAGTGGATTAAATGGAATATATTCCTATTAAAAGGGTAGAATAAGACCTAAGAAAGCTCTAGGAGAAAACATTAAAAAAGCTCTTACCCTAAATAATTTTACTCAAAAGTTGAAAACATTTAAAAAGCTTTTACTCTAAATAATTCTACTCAAAATTTGGCTTTTGATAGAGTTCAAACTGATATCAATATTAATAGGAGCCTGTTTGGTTAGTTTGTTGACTTGTTTTAGTCTCTTATCCTTTTCCTTTCACAGGAGGATGCCTTATTCTTTGTAATCTTCCCTATCTTCAGTGGCTTTTCTTTTGTGGTCCTAAAAGATAGGTACAGCAAACTGCTCTTTACTATCTTTTCCAGGCCTAGTTGTCACGAGGACTGCAACTTGAGAAGACCAGTAAAGTAGGCAACATCCGGTTCTTGGAGGTATCCTTCATATTCTGCTGGCTGTTTTCTGTCCCTCTTTCTTTCTTTCTTTTATGGGGGTCAATGGAATTTCAACTTCTATGTCTCCATATTTTTGAGAGCCAATTAGCTGGGAAACCAACATCAAAGTTTGCATCTTTGTCATCAGCATGTCAGTAGCATACCTCACAGTTGTCCTTGTTTTCCATCATTGATCTTGACCGTTATACACCTCTTAGGAACTGGGACATTCCTCTAGACTGTTTTTAGAGCATTCTTCCAATTTTAGTGATCTTACAAAGATATATTCTTATTCTTAAAGCATTTTTTTTTTGTTTTTTTTTTGTGTCTAATATTCTCAATACCATGAGATGATCTCAATCTTAAAACATTCACTCTTACATGTGCGTGTATCACTAAGCAATAATTGATTTCTACTTTTCTGGAATCAATCCCCCTTTTTGTCTAATACTTGAATATAAATATGGCCCGACCACTGAAACAAACTTGCATTTTGTGTTTCAGACAGCGTTATCCTAGTTTTGGAGTCTTGCTTTGTCAGGACCGGCTCCATGTTTTGGTCAACTTGTTGGGGGTTTACTTATTCTTATATTCTGTATCTTGCACCATGTATACTAGACAAAGACATGGAGTGATAGATTTGAATGAAGTTATCTGTCGAAGATTTTTGCCTAACATGCTCCTAGCTTTCTAAATTGCTTATAAAAAGTCTTTTAAAAAAAAATTGATAAATTAAGAAAGAGAAGGGTAAAATGGACTTAAGATAGAAAATGAACATGACATCCATAAAGACAAATGTTTGGAATAGGGCAAACTTTGTATTATCCTACGAGAAATATTATCTAGACATAGCTTTGTATATTTCTCACTCTTTCTATGGTTATACCATCTCTATTGATTATATATAAATAATATTTTTCTTATTATATAATATTAAAAAATTGATAAGAACCTTAGAAAAATTACACCATAAAAGCTTACTATTATAATTGAAGAATCCAAGACCTTGTAAACTTGCATATTTCTAGTGTGTGACTCAAGTCCCATACTTTGCAATTAAATCCTAGCAAAAATAAATCTCTTCTCATGGTTGTCCATAGCTTAACATTGCAACAAAAGAATAAATCCATGAATTAGGTTCAATTCTTCAAATCAATAGTTCACACCAACACTTTTATTCCCAAATCAGAATAGAAATACTACATAAAACAGGGACAGTTATAGGCTTCAACTGTCAGACATTAGCATTCCAAAATCTATTAGCAAGAAGAAAAAAACACTATGGTTCAGCAGTACAGGAACCACCTCAAATTGACGAGAACAAACATCATCTTTATAATCCAACATGTATCACAATCCAAGATATTGTCGAACCATGTCTAAACCAGCGATTTCCAGAGACCCAATCAGACATTAATAAAGTGTCACAAAGTCCACCAAAAAAAACAGGCAAAGCATTCCCTAACTCTTACGGCAGCATAGTAATCATACCTTACAAAGTAATTTACCCATCCACCAGCTAACGTTAATCATACTTATAACCAAATTTTAGAACAATATTACAAGGGTATGTAATCAAACAAGCAAATGCATCCATGAACCATTACGCTAAGCATACAAATGAAATAGAGTAATTTTGAATCTTGAAAACATGCAATTCAGACTAACATTCCCACTTCAATACCATAAACAAATCCCGTAATATTTAGATAGAATTAAGCTTAAATACTAAATAGCCAGCAGAAAAGAATAGAACCAAGCAACTGCTATATATTAACCTTCAATAATCAAATTTACACACACACACACGCACAAAAAGAGTGGTGAATCAGAATTCAATGCTTGTAGATTCTGTGCCTTACCTCAATTGGGACACTAACCATGAAGTAGTAATAAAAAAAACCCAGCTGCAGC
Organism: Pterocarpus santalinus; assembly: GCA_031439595.1. Lineage (NCBI taxonomy): Eukaryota > Viridiplantae > Streptophyta > Magnoliopsida > Fabales > Fabaceae > Pterocarpus > Pterocarpus santalinus. The sequence continues at coordinate 5,678,164 of CM062527.1, forward strand.
CTGTAGTAGCAAATATGGTTTAGCCTTTGAATGCTTCCAAACATGGTTTAATTTTTGTCCAAATTATGAATCTGGGGTTTCAAAAGCTAAACCAAACATGTTAAAAGTCTTCAAACCAAACAGGTCCCCCCAACACAAGCAACAGTTCTTTCAACGTGGACGTGAAAGATAAAGCTGCAAACTGCAAAGCCAATCCTATGCATGCTGACGAAAAAAAGAAAGAGAGATTTCTAATAAGAAGGTCCCTTCAGAAATGGGGTGGATATATCGTTTTCTTGTGTTCCCATGGGAATCGGATATCATGGACAATGACTGTACTTGAAATGTTTGTGTGAAACTGAAAATATGGTGATGGTCATTTAGGTAATATTTCTTCTAACAAATATGGTTACATGGAAAACTGTGATTTTATATGATTAAACTGATTGTATTCTTTTTTATTTTGTGTTTTCTTTTGAATCTAGATTATAGAAGAGTTATTTAGTGTGAATAAGCTCCAACTAATATATTTTTGAGTCAAGTTGGTATATTATAGATAAAGATCTCTTGTTACTAGTATTTTCTATTAATAAGACTTGAATAAGATATTTTATTTAAGGAAAATAAGTTGCTGAATTATTTCAACTGACCAAATATTTGTTTATTTGTGCAAAATTATATTATTATGAGAAACATACCAATAACTCTAATGCATGAAAAAAAAAAAGAGTTACTTGCTTAGTAATTCTAAATAATTTACTTTATAAACTAGATTTAGATCATAGTGCTTAAAGGTAAGCGTCTCAAACTCAGATTTGTTTTTTCTCAGTTTTTATCAACAGCTTAAGATTTTAGTTGATCAAGTTTAATTTCTATACATCTTTGCACATTTTAACAATATCTAGCAGAAAGGATATGCATATATCATTCATGCGGCCGCAATGCATGTGTGATCTGGATGAAACTCCCTTCTTCTCATTTGACTTTTGTGTTGTCTTGTCTTTCCACTTATTTATAAAACAGGAACACTAGCCCTTGGCCAACAAAGTTCAAAAAGTAGCCACCCCACTGTCTGCGCGGCTTCCACTTACTCAGCACATATTCTTTTCCAATCCCTCAAGAACAAGAAACCGTCCCATTAGGAAACAGCAAGGAAACAACCACAGAGTGGGAGATAAAAGGCATTGGTTGCATTTAATGTGACAACCCAAGACCCTGCTAGTTCATTTAATGACCATTAACTCCCTTAGTATGCTTACTGTTGCTGTATGATCAATTATGACTGACATTCCTTCAGTCACCCTTACTTCAATTCAAACTAGTCCTTCATTTGTTAGGAAAAGCCAAAACTAGTCCTCTCGCTTTTTGGAGTTCTTAGTTTGACTTACTTTCCCATATAGATTTTAATCAACAAAGAAATAACACTAAATAAAGGGTTTTTCAAGCCACTTAAAAATGAGATAATAACGAGTGATACGAATAGTTTGTATGAAATTATAAATTTAAATTTTATTATTATTAATATATTAAAAAATATGAATAACTTTCTTAATCAGAGTGTTTTTAAAATATTAGTGAAAAAGTTAAGAGTAGGAATTTTTTTATTAAGAAGTAATATTTTTATGTTTTTTATGTATTTAAAATTTGAAAAAACTTTCACTCTTAATTGTTTAACTAGTGTTCTAAGAGCAGTTACTATAAAAACCCTTATATAAATAAACATAGCTAGCTGTAAGACACTCAAAGGAATTATTCTATAAACAGCTATGAAATAATAGAGTCAGCAAGCATGTGTACGAGTTGCATTGTTCAATAGTATGACTGAGTTTGTCCTTTGATAAATGATATTTTAAATTGTACCACTAAAAATTATTAAAATAAAAAACAATAATGGTTATAAAATTAAGTTGATATACATTATTAATATAAAATATTTATTTTTTTTAGCAATGTTTTAGAAACTCGTTCAAAGATTGAATTGGTAAGACTTTTAATTCATGTAGTTCAATTAATTTAATTAAATTTACTATTGAATTGTGGTTAAGTTGTGACCAAACTAAAAGTATATTTTATTTACTATTTCATTGATTTAATTAAACAATTAATTTGATTATTTAAAACAGTGTTTCATATTTTGGAAAGAAAAACTGGTATTTGCACCTAAAATATAATAACGTTATAAACATAAAAAAAAGAAGAAGAGAAAGATCTAAAAATAGTAAGAATATCATCCCTTCATTTTTAATATTTATAATCTTTGAAAATGAATCTTCTCATAAAGAATTTTATATAATATTATTATGTTTAAATTTTTATTGTTAATTAATTTTTTTTGTGGAATTTAGGCAAATTTTTTTAATTAATAATAAAAATTATTATATAATAATATTATATAAAATTTTTATGTGAAAGGATTCAGTGCTATCATCTTTATACCTTTCCCGCTTGTTATAGATCTAATTATTTTTGTGAATTTAGTTTTCTTTTTTATTTGGTCAACTCCTGAGATCTAGCAGGCAGTAGCCTTCTGTAGCAAACTTCAGCAACCAAATGTACCATGGAAAATTTTTTTTTATAGGCATAAGTCTATCTAAGACACATTTATATGAGGTGAACCCACACCTATCATACATGGCCCACACTATTCCGTACAATCCGATAAGAGGGTAAAATAATCCTGAAAGAAAATGTATTTAAGTGATTTTAGTGTACTATATAATTGTATTTATAATTAATAATATAATAATATTTTAAGATAAAATTGATGCTCTGTATCACTCAAATATTTCTCCTCGAGAGGACCAAAATGACGCAAAGTGCCTGACTTGATTCCCTTATTTCGTATCATTTATTCACAGCTTCATTGACCCCACTTGCCTAGGACGCTTGCAAACTAAACGAAGATTGGAGGGTACTTTTGTAATGATAAAGATTTTTTCGTGTTTCTTCTCAATATGAAGATGACGTGTTAGAAGTTAATTTTGATAAAAAAGTTGAGTCAAATACATTATTCGTGTAAAAAAAGACAATAATGTTGATATATTATTCGTTTAAAAAAGTTTTATGTTACCATTAAATCAATTATTTTTATTTATAAAATTTTAAAAATAATAATAATTAAATTAAATATTTTTATTAATATAATAATATATAATTAAATATTTATATAAAATATTTTTATATTAATTATGTATTAAAATTAAATTTGATATATTACAGAAAAAATACAAATTTTATTGAGATTAATTTTAATAAATTATTAATATAAAATTTTTTTATATTATTATTTAAATAATATATTAAAATATTAATAAAAATAATTGATTCTCACTATTACTAATTCAAAAATTTCATATATAATAATATATGATTGAATAATAATATAAAATTTTTTTATATTAATAATACATTAAAATTAAATTAAATTAAATTAAATTATATTATTATAAAACTCATTATTATTTATATTAATTCATTTCCTTTATTTTAAAATTAATTTTGATACATTGCCAAAATTAAAAAATTAATACAATCGTCCAAAAGGAAAATACATCAAAATTGAATCCATTTATTTTTGTGTCTTTTATCGCTTGTATAATATCGCACTCTTATATAGTTATATCACGCTCTCATGTCATATATTAATAGATCGCATAAGAGCATGATAATAATACATTCTTTAAACCAACGTACTGATTTATTTTTATTATTATTATTTTTTTAAAAAAGGCTTTTTGATGACACAAGAGGGCGTTACAGGGACACTTCCTTTAACTCAATCTAATTAATATTCATCCTTTTTTTCCCCCCACTTTATATATTCACTTTACTTTGTTCTGAATTCTTCTTCTTCTCTGTTTCTCTCTGTTTTCTTCCTTCTTCTTTGTTCTGAAGCTCTTTAGAAGCTTCAACGATGGCAGACATTACCCATCTACCTATGGAACAGCTTCAGGACCTTGAGTACTGCTTAGACTCCAATCCTCCATGGCGTATGTCCCTTTCTCATTTTCTCTCTCATAACATAATCTTCACTTAAAACAAAATGAGCTTGTGTCTTTGTTTCTCTCTAGCTTTCAAGTTGCATATATATATGTCACTCTTCAATCTTCATTTTTCATTTTTATATTCATTTTCATCATCTTGTATGTTTCCATGTGGGAAAAAACAAAGGAGTTTGTTATTGTTAAGTCTTTCACTTTGAGCTTGTATTCATTTCATAAAGAAAGAAAGAAAAAAAAAAAAAAAGAGGAAGCAGAGGCTTGTAAGTTTTGCAGCACCATGACAGTGTTTGTAACTTATTCAAGTTGCTTCATTTTATCATTGCAAATCCAAATGGGTTGAAGAAATGATAGAAAGTTCTTTTTTTTTTTTTTTTCATCTCTTGCATTGATGTTGCCACATTATGCTGGCTTTTCTATATGGTTTGTTAACTCTGAATGCGTTACCCCAGAAGTCTGAAATGAGGCTATTACTTCGGTTCTGGTGATGTGGATCAAAAGTTGGGATTTTTATGTTTTTGAGATAGAGTGGAACTATGAACTTTTCTGTTACTGCTTTTTAGCCTTTTTTTCTCCTTAATCTTCGGCTCTGTTTGTTAGTTGGGCTGATTTTTGAAGATAAAATCTATATTATGATGTTTTTATGTTTTTTTTGTTGTCTGTATATCATTTTTGTTTTTAAATAGAAAATGATGTTCTCATATAACCAGACAAATAGACTTCTTTCAATACACATTCTTTCTCTTATTGTTATTATTATTTCCAATTCAAATGTATAAATAGCTTAAAAAATAGTGTAGAGATATTTTTCTTTTTAAATAGACATATTTAGCTGCCCTTCATTTTATCATCATTTCTACTTGTCCTTTACTGCTATGAAATGTACTAATTACAACAGCACGCTCGCAATGATGACGTTGTATTGTAGTTACCATTTTACCCTGACATTGTAGACTACTTCTTATCCTTCTCGCGTGGGTTGATGAAAAAAAATTAGCCGCTAATGATGTTAAAGTAAGTGGTCCCGCATATTAATTTAGGAGTAAGCCATCATTTAGTGATAGACCTCTTACCTGTTGTTAGACACACATATTTTGTAGGAAAACATTTAGTAGAATTTTTGTCAGAATTTATTTATTAGAAGGACATGATATACTTTTTTTATTTTTAGATGGATAGATGAGTCATATTATTTTATTCAATCAAATGATCATTTTTATTTTTTGTCAAAAATTGTGGCAATTTTTTTTTTCTAGTTATATAGCATTGCTCTATGTGATATAGGGTTCTTTGCTTCTTGTGAATTTGGGTCATGTGATCATTGGTGTGATTTGCTTTCAGTAATTTTGAGTTTCTAATTGGTGTGCTCTCATTGTCATTAATCTTCATTTCAAAACATTAGTATAGTAATGCAATTTATACATTGGGCAGGTATAGGTTCTGCTATATCTAGGATGTTTCCTTTACATTCTCTTTCTTTTTGACTCACTGTGAGGGCCTTGTGTTGCAGCTGAAGCTATACTCTTAGCATTTCAAAATTACATACTGATGCTGGGAACAAGTGTGATGATTCCTTCATTGCTGGTTCCGGCAATGGGAGGAAGTGATGTATGTTGAATTTGTGCTTCCTTGTGCAATGCAATTGTTGGTTTTGCATACATTTTTTTGCTGATATTCATATTTATAATGTTATTGATTTGGTTGCTCATATGACCAGGGTGACAAGGCACGGGTGATACAGACTCTACTCTTTGTAGCTGGCCTTAACACACTTCTTCAAGCACTTTTTGGAACCAGATTGCCTGCAGTAGTTGGAGGTTCATTTGCATATGTATTTCCAATTGCATATATTATCAGTGACTCCTCATTGCAACGAATTAGTGATCCTCATGAAGTAAGTTTCCTCGTTCCATCTATTCATTACTGGGAATTTGGGAGCACATGAAATTATACATTAGTTTTAGATTTGTGACATCTAGTAACTGATTAGAGAACCATCAACCAATGACAAGGGTTTCACATCTATATGTACTGTATGTAAGCATTTAGGTTGTCAGTGAAATTTTAAGTGTTCAATTCAAGGGTTTTCTGCAAAATCGTACTAGTGAAACTCAATTTTAGTGTCAAAAGTTTACTAAATCATTAAACTGCTGCTGAATATGTGAACCTAATGTTTGTATAGATGACATCGACAAACTAAAATAATTAGGGGATCTGCATATTACATAAGCTTTCTTAGAAATATAATTAAATTTCTTTCTTATTTGGTAGGGTATTGAAAGAGATCTTGCCATGTGATTGGTTTGCAGAGATTTATACAGACAATGCGGGCTATACAAGGAGCTCTGATCGTAGCCTCAAGTATGCAGATAGTCCTGGGTTACAGCCAAGTCTGGGGACTTTTCTCAAGGTATATTATTTGCATGTGACTTATTTGTGAAAGGAAACTAACTGAAAAAAGAAAAAATAATTGTTCAAGCGTTTACTTTGGATCTTCTCTCCAGATTTTTTAGTCCTCTTGGCATGGCACCCGTTGTTGGATTGGTTGGATTAGGATTATTCCAACGTGGATTTCCTGTGGTAGGTGTGGCTGAGATCTCTATTTTAATTGCATATGATCTTTGTAGCAAATCTTTCACTAAGTCATTTTCTAATGACAAAGCAATTTATGTGACTCATGCATCATCATCTAGAAGAAAGTTTATTTTGAATGTTGATAAACAATAATACTTGAAGTTACTCTAAATTCTCTTAGCTGAAGTTTTGATTGCTGTATTTAGTTTCTACCATCTGAGGGCTTCATGTAGTTTCTATCTTTTTGAATTATTTAATAGTTTTTATGGTTTATGGATATTAATTGTGTTGATTACATTTTCTTTAGCAAAATCCTTTAATCCATCATGCTTATCATATAATGATGGATACCATACTTCCCTTACTATCTGCATAAGTTTACACAACTTTCTTTAATATTTTCTTTTCAGTTGGGCAACTGTGTAGAAATTGGTATACCAATGCTGTTGTTGGTAATTGGATTGTCACAAGTAAGTGCTTTAGCCTTTAGTATAACTTGAATGTGCATCAAAATATTATTTCAGATAGACTAATTTCGTATTAATTGCAGTATTTAAAGCATGTGAGGCCATTTAGAGATATCCCTATATTTGAACGTTTTCCAGTGTTGATTTGTGTTCCAATTATTTGGATCTATGCTGTTATCTTGACTGCAAGTGGAGCTTACCGACATAAACCTGCCAGAACACAAAATAGTTGTCGTACAGACAGAGCAAATCTGATATCCACTGCCCCATGGTACATGAAATCACCTAACCTATATTGATTTCTTCTGATATGTTTCAAAATTTTACTGAGTTCTGAAGTACCTTTTCATTTTAATAGGTTCATGTTCCCATACCCTCTCCAATGGGGTCCGCCTACATTTTCTGCTGGCCATTCATTCGCTATGATGTCTGCAGTTCTTGTCTCAATGGTGGAGGTATCTGTTTTCTCTCTCGACATAATTTTTTGGCTGTTCTCACTATTTTTTCAGAGTATATGGCATTCTGGTTGGCTTCAGGCTCATTGGCAGAGCTTTTCTGCATTCACTTATATGTTCTTATCCACTGTTTGTTATTCACATGTTGAAATTTTCAGTATTTTGATGAATTTTCAACAGTTCCTTGACCATGCGCTTCTTGTTGCAGTCAACTGCTGCATACAAGGCAGCGTCTCGGCTAGCAATTGCCACCCCACCTCCTGCTTATGTGTTGAGCCGAGGCATTGGTTGGCAGGTTTGTCACTTATCAATAATTACTATGGAATTGCTTTAGGTTATGCCTTTGCATTAGTTTGCAGTGTTAAGACTTAACATTTCAATCCTGCGACTAGACCAGCATTTGCATGCTCATGCAGCATGCATGTTAATACTAATAATATTTATAAGCAACTCGATGTGATGAGTTAGAGCTAATCTTGTTTATTTTGCGCAGGGGATTGGCATCATGCTTGATGGTCTTTATGGAACTGGGACAGGTTCCACTGTTTCTGTGTAAGTCCCAATCTTCATTAAGTTATAACTGCAAGTTGCTTCTTATATATTATCTGTGCATCTTTCAATAGTAGCTTGATGATCGTCATGACTGTTTTATTTTAGGGAGAATGTGGGACTCCTCGGACTAACCCGAGTTGGAAGTCGCCGAGTTGTTCAGATTTCTGCTTGTTTCATGATATTCTTCTCTATGTTAGGTTTGTATATAGACAAATCGGACATGAATCTGGACTAAACTAAAAGCAATCCAATTGTTAATCAATGAATTGAAGTTGTTTTAGCTTTTATGATGACAATTTAGTTATGAGAAAATATGAGACAGTTCCACTTGACTGAGGTTTTCTGTGTTCTTTTCTCTTCAGGAAAGTTTGGTGCTGTGTTTGCATCTATACCTTTCCCAATATTTGCTGCACTATACTGCATTCTCTTTGGCCTTGTGGGTATGTCATGTCATCTCTTGTGAAATTCCATTGCCGTACTGTACTCTTTTACAATTGTTCCTCTATTCACGACTACTTTTTCATTGTTTGTCAGCTTCAGTTGGAATATCATTTCTTCAGTTCACAAACATGAACTCTATGCGAAATCTTATCATCATTGGGCTCGCATTGTTCCTTGGAATATCTGTTCCTCAATTTTTCAATCAGTATTGGACTCCTTCACGACATGGCCTTGTTCATACTAATGCTGGATGGGTGAGTTTTCCTTTAAGTATATTCTTACGGTTTATCAATAATGTGTGCTGTCATTTTAATTTGTTTCAAGACTTCCCTTAAGAAACTTTAACCTTAGAGTTTTTATTTAATATGTAGGTTGCCAATGATTGATTATACTTAGGTTTATCATGAATGTGTAGTGTGTTCTTAAACGTGTCTCAACATCAATAGCTATGAACTTGCCATCATCTTGCTTTCTAGTTGCATGCCCTTAATTCCAATCTTTCATCTTTGCAGTTCAATGCATTCTTAAATACCATATTCTCATCACCGGCAACAGTTGGTTTGATAGTAGCAGTGTTCCTTGACAACACTCTTGAGGTAGAAAGGTCAAAGAAAGATAGAGGGATGCCTTGGTGGGTGAAGTTTAGAACATTTAGAGGAGATAATAGAAATGAAGAATTCTATAATTTGCCATTCAATCTCAACAGATTCTTCCCACCTACTTGATCTTGATGAAAGATCAGAAGCAGTGCAAGTTGGATTTTCTTGGACTTTGCACATTCCAAAAAAATTCGTGACTAACAAGTGCTATTGGCTTCCTTCACCCTCACTCCATTTTTTTGTGGACCATATGTGTAAACAATTGGTCCGACTGTGGATTGTAAAGCATTTGGGACCATGTTCTGTAGATGCAATAAAGTGAAAATTTTTCCTTTCTTTCTCTCCTATGCTTAGGTAACAGGTCTAGCATTTTGCAAAACTGACTTAAGCCTATGCTATTTTGAACCCTAGCCATTGTAGTATTGACCCATAAATGTATTTTTTGGGTCAATGATATTTGCAATAATTCCACTCACATTTAACAGCACTTTTTCATTGTATAGGTAGCTCTTAATCCCTATTTAGGCAAAGCCTATGCTATTTTGAACCCTAACCATTGTAGTATTGACCCATAAATGAATTTTTTGGGTCAATGACATTTGCAATAATTCCACTCACATTTAACAGTACTTTTTCATTGTTGTATCGGTAGCTCTTAATTCTTACCGCATAAGCACTCCAAACCAGCAAACCTGTGCGACCTTAGGCACGAAGGACTCAGCAAGTATACGCGATATCAATTAATAGTTTGATTAAACAAACGAGTATATTATTGGGTTACTTAAAAAATTTACATAATTGTCCGCCTAAACTTTGTACTAATACAGCGCCAATTTTCGCGATCAAATGATATTATTCACTTTGGGCTGCCTGAGTTTATGGGGTGCTAAGTTTGTTTCTTTTCTGCTTTTCTCAAATAAGTTCAAACTAGTATTTTAACCTGTGGAATGCACTGGTGCAAATTATGGGAAATATATATAATAAAATTTAATATATTAATTTATTGTTGATGTTCTATTTTATTGTACAAGTATAATAAATTAAGAAGTTCTAATAAAATATAATCATATAAATTAATTTTAAATATTGTTTAATTAAAATTATGTAAAATAAAATATTTATACAAATAAAAAAGTAGTCGTGAAATTTGTATTGAATAAATTAATTATTTTAACCAGTATTTGTATACGTTTATTAAATAATAACTTACAATTAAAATTCTAATATGTTCTATACAAAACTTCTTTATTCCAATTTTTTTATGAGAAGAAAAAATCAATTTCATTTAGCACTCCCTCCCCTTTATTATGAAATTTATTTCATTTTTCTCTACTACCTATTAACAATTTATTGAAACCAACCCAAAAAGAATATATTTTAATCATAAAATATAAACTTCTAATATATGTTCTGGCAAAAATTTAAGTAAAGATTTAATAATCAAAAAGTTTAAAATAATCATTTCCCCATCTCATACTTTAAATTTAATTATATTCTATAAAAAATTTCAATCTCATATATAATATAATTTTTTTGAACTACAATCTCATACAAAATATGATAACATTTATACTATATGTATTATTATTTATATAAATATAATTTACGATATACAGCGTTTCTTATATAAATATAATAATAATAGAAAATACACATTATACATCATTATAAAAAAAATTGCGGTTGATAATAAGCCAATAATCCAATCGTTGCATACATTAATTTATCTTCAATTTAATTATGTTTAATTCTAATTAATGGATTTTGGTAAGAGTGGTGATCTCGAATATAGTGGAGATGGTTAGATCAATAATTAGTGAAAAATAACAACCACTCAAAATAAAACTTGCCTGGAAGACACTTGGTAAAATTTTTCAAATTATGCTTTTAAAATATTATATTAGTAAAAGTTGATTCAAATTAATGAATTTTGATAAGAGTGTGAAGATCTTGAAGATAGTGCATGTAGCAAAACAAAAATGAAATCAATAGATAGTGAAGAATAACAACCACTCAAAATAAAACTTACCATAAATGAATTTTTTCTTTTTTTGGGGTAGAATTTTGAGAGAAGAGGTCAGAAACTACCATTTGACACAACTTTTCAAATTATGCTTCTGAAATATTATATTAATAGATAATAGATATGCGAAATTATAATCTTAACTATCAAAGTTGCTCAATTCGTTTGGGTGAAAATAGTAGCACACTATTATCATAATTGCATCGCCCATTTCTTTTTTTTTTTTTGGCCTTTTCCATTTCTAAATATGAATATATTCTCAACAATTCAAAGCAGTTCTTATAATAGCGGATAAGAGGAAAGCTCTCCCAAGACATCATAATAACGGATCAAAATATTGACTTACTATTCCAGGTTTCATACGAGTGGACGAAACTTACAAAACTCCTGAGGAGTATGCCAGATTTTTCAAACAAGGTCTACAATGAAGGTGTCTATCACAATTTCCATAATGCAATTCCATAGCTTACATTCACCAACGTAACTACACTATCTTATGTATCAAATTCTTCACACGTACTACCAGAGAACAGATTCATAGATTAAGTTCACAGGGCTCCACCAGTTTGGTGCAACATAGCATCGATCTCATCCCCATCCTCCATTTCGAGCTGAAGAAATACACAAAAAACAAGTAGGGTAGTGATACATGTTAACATAAATTTCCCATCATCAAGAAACAGCAGGGGTGAAAGAGGCAAACCTCATCAGGAGTCTGTTCTGCTCTGAGCCGGCGCCCATCAAATAGGAAGGCAATGGAATTCAAGTCCACAGATTGTCGATCACAATATGCATTCATCAGCTTCTTCAGTTGAGTGTTCTTTTTGATCCTAAAGAATACTTCATTTCCATCCTACAATCACATAAAAGTCTAAGACCATCTGCTCATTACACTACTACAAAATACAAGAGATTGAGTCCTTGACAAAATATAACCTTTGATCGGATCATACACTCATCATATCACGTAAGATGACAAAAACATCGGCTCAAAAAAAACTAAAATAAAAATTCATTTAACTCGCAGTACTTCACAAATATCATCAAAATGAAAACCAGGTTTCATCCATGGCATTGAATTTATATGTTAGATGGACATCAAGCTTCGCTTGAGAGGTCAGCATTGCACACAAAAATATTAGCAAAGAGGGTGCTAAAAGGACCTCGCAACTCTATATGAGAATCTTGCAAAGTTATTTTATGACTTTATGCATACAAATCAACAAGAGATGTGCCTTCAATGACGAGAAACTAAACAGTAACAAGTGATATTTGAACAGCAATGCTATTCAGTACGAATAGCTACTGCACAAAAACGCACAAACGAAATTTCAACCAATAAAATTTTGTTTTGTAACGGATATCACGGAGGAGAGAGAAGGTGGAGACAAAATCTAGCTCTCTCTCACACTATATAGAAATTACGAAAATTTCTTCGTACTAAATACCATTTTCCTTGTCAAAAAAAAAAAAAGAACTTTTTTTGGAGGACTCTTTTAATCAGTAGACATTAAGCTGATGTAGAAACTGTCCAGCAAATCAAAAATGAAAAATGGCCATGAAAACGTAAAACTTCAGAATATAATTGAGGTACGGACATAACTATAGCAAAACTATTATACACACACTACAGGAATTTAGCATAAGCCACTAAGAGCAGTTTAATAGTAAGAGGCTTGGGTAGTATGTATGAACTCGGATTCGAATCTTGGGAATTTACATACCTGTGTTAAATGTATTCCAAATGATTGATCAAACCCATTAATCTATTTTTTTCCCTTCTAGGGCAACAAAATAAAAATAAAAACAGATAAGTGAAAAGCGACAAGAACTCAATTAATGAGCGATGACCATGCATAATTGGGCATGAATTCTGGAGATTAAGACGCAAACATCAATTAAAAGAGGAGCAGATATCAAACACTCCCTGATGAAATCGTTTCTAATTCTTCCATTTACTAAGATGACCAAAATATAGCAAGACCCCAAAATTATAATTAAAAAAAAAAAGGACTACAACGCATACAGAGTTCAAATTCCACTCCTAGAAGACTTTAATTCCACTCGCATATGAAGTTAAGAGACAGAAATTTTTAAAACAAAATTATAGCAGAAAAAAGAAACTCATGATAAAATCAGAATCCCAGAAAGGGCAAATGAGCTACACCACACTTAAAAACGAGGACTTTCTAGGAATTAAGGAAGACCCAGAAACCGAAAATTCACATAAGGATAGAAAATCCTTTTCAAAAAAAGGATCTTTTTTTAGAATTTTTTTGACTGAAAAAAAAATAAACAAGTGGGGAAATTCACCGAGAAAATTCCACAGAAACAAAAACAAACCTGCCCTTTGACCTTCAAATTGATGTGTGCGGATTGATCACCGGGTTTCTTGTCTTCTTCGGCCATCGTTCTTCGTTCTCTCTGTTATCCTCTCTCAAAGTTAGGGTTTTATTTTGATGATTTTGATATTTTTTGTTCTTTCAGCAGAGTCACTTTTGTATTCTGGTAGCGCTGCAATAACGGGCCAGGAATCTGGGATATTGGGCCGACAAGATTGGCCTATCTTTCAATGGCGGGCTGTCGGAGGCCTACAGCTGTCATCAATGCGTGGGGTTCTGATCATTACGAGAGAACCAAGTTGGTTCAATACTTTGGGCTACAGGAGTTGGGCTTGGCCCAGTAAGCTCGTAATGTCTTAAAAAAAAATGACTGCATTTTTGGAAACAGTATTATGACTTTTTGTTTTTGGGACATGAACAGTATATGACTTTGTTTTAAGGAAAATGATAAAAAGTACAAAGGAGTTAAGGAAACTTTCCAAACGGTCACGAATCTTTTATATTGTGGATTTATTGGAAATTTACTTTTTATTCGAACTCCCTGACATATGGTTATGCAGAAATTAATTATCCAGCTATTGATTCGTCAATTTTCACGCTAAAAATTTTCGTCCACATTAACCTTACCCTTGTTTTTATAGCTTGATGTTAGCCGCTCCAAAACATCACCACACATTCACACAAGGTTCTGAACTTTCATGCAGTAATGAACAAATATATCCTACTCAACATATTAATTGTTTTGGCTGTTTCTTTTCTTAAAAAGAAATTAAATAATAAAATAATAAACTTATTTAAATATTAATAAGATTTGAACTTGAGATTTTGGTGTGAATTACGCTTGCTAAAGTTTTAAAAGACATACTCTTGCTATACTTTTTTATTCAACCTTTTTGTGATATATATATATATGGAAAATTGGAAATGTGCGTAATCATTTCTTTCTTTTACACAAAACAATGAATAATGAGGAAACATAGAAATGATAATTAGTAACGGTCCAGTTTGGTGGGACCAACATTGAACCAAAAACTCGGATCCGTTCTCATTCAGTTCTTCTTTTTCGCATTGGCATCGTACACATTACTATAGCTAAGCACGACGTTGGAGCAGTGCACGCCAGGTTGGTAATGGTAGCCAGCAACCATGGTGGTCCTATAATTACTCGGCCTTTTGTTACTCTTGTCACTGCCACATCGTGGGTGGGTCCCTCTCTCCCCAAACTGCCTCTTTCCCCTCAACGCCACCTTCACTCATAAGTCATATACATAAACAGCACACTCTGTCACACACCACTCACTTGCTCCACACAACACTCCAAAAACACACATTACTCCACCCACATTGCTACAAAACACCAACACAAACCTCAAAACACAACACAAAACAACCTCTAACCTCCACACGCTCTGTTTACAACAAAGCAGAGCATGCCGCGCTTCATTCTCCCCGCCATCTCCCTCCTCCTCGCCCTCCTCACTCTCACAGGCAAGCCTCTCGCTCTCACTCTCCAGCATTTTTGTTTTCTGTTATTTCCTAACTAACTGACTAACCGTTTCTGTTATTTGCTAGCTAACTAACCTTTTTCTGTTACAGATGGCGGTTCCATCGGCGTGAACTACGGCCGCATAGCCAACAACCTCCCGTCCGCCGCGAAGGTCGTGCAGCTCCTCAAATCCAACGGCCTCAACCGGGTCAAGGTCTATGACACCGACCCGGCCGTGCTCCACGCCCTATCCGGATCCAACATCAAGGTCACCGTCGACCTCCCCAACCAACAACTCTTCGCCGCCGCAAAATCCCTCTCCTTCGCCCTCTCATGGGTGCAGCGCAACGTCGCCGCCTACCACCCCCACACCCAAATCGAAGCCATCGCCGTCGGAAACGAGGTCTTCGCCGACCCGAACAACACCACGAAGTTCCTCGTCCCCGCCATGAAGAACATCCACCAAGCCCTAATGAGCCACAACCTCCACAACCAAATTAAGGTCTCTTCCCCAATCGCACTCGCCGCGCTCGGAAACTCGTACCCTTCCTCCGCTGGGTCGTTCCGACCGGAACTAATCCAACCCGTTTTCGAGCCCATGCTCCGGTTCCTCCGCGACACCGGGTCGTATCTCATGGTCAACGTGTACCCCTTTTTCGCCTACGAGTCCAACGCTGACGTCATCTCCTTGGACTACGCTTTATTCCGCGAGAACCCGGGAGTGGTGGATCCGGGTAACGGGTTGAGATACTATAACCTCTTCGACGCACAAATGGACGCCGTTTTTGCGGCACTTTCAGCTCTCAAATACGACGACGTTGAGATCGTTGTAACGGAAACAGGTTGGCCTTCGAAGGGAGATAATAATGAGGTGGGTGCGAGCGTAGAGAATGCTGCTGCATACAACGGAAATCTCGTCCGTAAGATCTTGACAGGTGGTGGAACCCCGCTGAGGCCCAAAGCAGATCTGACCGTTTACTTATTCGCGCTTTTTAATGAGAACCAGAAAGTGGGACCCACCTCGGAGAGAAATTTCGGACTGTTTTACCCTGATGAGAAGAAGGTTTATGATATTCCGTTCACGACGGAGGGGTTGAAGAACTATCACGACCGTCCTTCGCCGTCTACGGCGTCTCCGGTGACTGCTCCGGCCACCGGTGGTGGAGGCGGAGGGGTTTCAAAGAGCACCGCTGCCAACACCTGGTGCGTTGCGAATCCCGATGCGGAGAAGGAGAGGCTGCAGGTGGCACTAGATTTTGCTTGCGGTGAAGGAGGCGCTGATTGCCGTTCGATCCAGCCCGGTGCCACGTGTTACGATCCGAACACGCTTGTGGCGCACGCGTCGTTCGCGTTCAACAGTTATTACCAGAAGAAGGCACGCGCGGGTGGTAGCTGCTATTTTGGGGGTGCGGCGTACGTGGTCACGCAGGAGCCTAGTGAGTATTCTATTGAAACCCTAATCTCTCTTTTTTTTAGGTCTTTTGGCTCTTGTAAATGGGGCGTATGTTAGAATGGTGTGAAACCGGTTGGCTAACGTGAGCGCATGAGTAATGGTGCACGAGGGGGACGTAAGAGAGGCACGTGAGAAGGAATCTTTTTCCGTAAACGACGTGGCATAACTTTATTGGATAGAGTGCACTACCCTTACCTTGGTAGCTGGAAAAGGCCTTTTATTGCTACTAATTCACTGTACCAAAAGGGTAATTGAACTCATAAAAAAAAATAAAAAATACTATGCGGTTGGAAATTGGTACCTATAATAAAGACATAGTCAAAAAGTCAAGGATGGGTTGTCTGGATCCCATAGGATTCCTTCTACAGACGCCTTTGATTTTTGGGGTGCCTTTTGGTTTTATCAATGTGTTTTTATTTTTATTGATTTGCTTTAATTTTTAAGAGGAGTGTTATTTGTATCATTCTTTATTGTGGACATCCAGACACCCAGAGACAAAGATTAGAAAAAAAAATTATAAAAGAAAAAGAAAAAGTGAAAAAGCAAGAGGAGAGAGGAGAGAGATAGATACAGGGTGTCAAAGTATATCAATTGGTAGTATGTATAAAAAATATTTCTCAATTTTTAATTCAATTTATTTTTGTGTGCAGGGTATGGTAAATGTGAGTTCCCTACTGGATACTGAATGCTTGAAGAGGATGCATATGGCTGATTCTGCTTTGTAAAGTATATGAAAAATATGAAAATGTGGTGGGAGGAGTGAGGCTAGTTAAGAGTAGCTGAGTTAATTTATTGTAGTTGTTGATCATCAGTTTCAAGAATTTTTTGGACTTGTCATCCAGTTGGTGGGGGTGGGTAGCTACATTAACTTTGCTGATTAAATTTGTATATCTAAGTCAAGTTTCACTTTGCACTAGACTTTATTTTGTGATTTAAGTAGTGGTCAAGTTGTTTCTATATGTACATGTATTTGAACTTTGAAATCCTAGAGTTCAAGGGAAATATCTTTTTCTTCAACAACTGCGTTATGATCTTTTAAAAACATTGTGCAAAATTTTTTTACTAGATTAAGGTGTGCAAAATTTTTTTACTAGATTAAGGTGGAAGTTTTAGCATTTTACCTTGATGGTGGAACTCATGATTATCAGAAATTTAAAGAAGAAAATTTAATCAAAATAAAACTATAATATACCCGAGGACAATTGAAGTTAACATCTGTGAAGATGAAGGGATTCCTCTTTTTGTTTCTTCCTTGCTTCTCAAATTTCACTGAACGACACGTAGGAGAAAACTTATTCTCTTTTTTGGCTAATAAGATGCATATTGCATTGTATAATTACATTTGCGTGCGAACTTACATGTTACTTTATTTATTTGTTGCCGAGAGGAGAATTGGTTTTGTCCACAATGCGCGTTATAAAGAAGGGTGTCTAATGCACCTGTTAATATAGGTGCACCTGTTACTGTTAATATTTAGAAAATGTGGCTAATAGAAGATAAAAAATAGCTATACGAATTTGTGAACGTGGTTAAACAAACTTATGAACGTGGTTAAACGATATCCTGTTTATCTCCTTCCTCTCCCTCCACCACTGCAACTCCCTCTTCGCGGCCGGCGTGAGTCGAGTGCCCAGCACAATAGTCACTGGTTTTGCTGGCATCTCCATCCTCCATCTCAGCACTGTGCCAAGCAGGATCATCCTCAATATCCAAAAGCATCTTCATCAATATGGAGAACAACCTGCTAATGAACGGCAGTAGTTTCCTCATCATCCCCGATGCCCTCTCCCACGCCTCCGCCAGCGTTATCACGAACTCGATCGCCAAACGCCTCGTCCCTTCCTCCAAGGACTCTGCCTCCACGATTTGCAGCATTGCCCCGACCACATCCACCAGCTGCTGTCAGAGGAACCTCGGCTTTGTCCTGGCGACCTCAATCAGCAGCTCCAGCGCCTCTTATGCGGTGGCCTCCTGGCCGGAATTCAGCTCCTCCGTCCACGTCCTCATCATCGCCGACAGCAAAAACCTATACCAATTGACGGAGCTAAACAGACACTGAATGAAATTAATCACCGCATTCAACGCCGCGATCCTCGCGTCGAAATTCACCATAAGAGACGTTAAGCACTGAAGGAACAACCCCTGTAGGTGCTTGATGTGAGGCGTAAGCGACTCCCCGATGTACAGCGAGAGTTGCACGAAGATCAGGAACGCGGATTCCTGAAGCTTCTGTGAATCGGAAGATACGCACTGGAACATGAAAGGGAGGAGCTCCGGCCAACCATTGTCAGGGAGGATGCCGGAGTCAAGCTCGGAGATGGTGTTGCAAAGCTTCTTGGAGATGGATTTAATGGATTCAATCTCGATTGAGGAAAGGAGGAGGGACTTGAGGTTGGAGCCCCTTCATTTCATCAACATGGTTCAATGTCACAAGCCTCGTCGGGGTTGCAGCGGAGGGCGGCATGGTTGCCAGAAGGCTTGATGGGTGAGGAGGGGGATAAGGAGGAATTTACAGTTTAACCACATTTGCATTTAATCGCATTTCAAGATATGGTAAAATATTTGGCATACAACCCTACTTATCTTTTACGGTGCGTGATGCACCCTACAAAGAATGCGCCTTGAGAATTGTGAACTTTAAGTGACTGAGTTGTACGCGTGGCTGAGATAGAAAACTGGAATTGATGTGGAGCAACGAGTGAGTACATTTTTTTTTTCCTATAAATACTTTTGAGTTAAATTGGTATATATCGTAGTATAAAATAATTTTATATTATCAATCAATAAAAATAGGAGAAAGTGAGAATTTATGATGGATTTTTCATTATAATGGATGGTTATTTGAATGAGTTGATACTTTTTACCATTTCTATTGATTAATAATATAAAATTATTTTATACTATCAATATATTTAAATTAAATTCGATACTTTTACACTTTATATAGGATAATATACATTATTTAAACTGGAAATAACATCTATAAAGAATTTAAACATCTTCTGACCAATGCGCCATATTCTAGGGGGTACACCTTGTGGCAATAGAAATAAAAAACAAAAAATAGTGCATCTATAAGATGAGCACCAAGTCTTGATCACATGTCTTGATCAATTTTAAAAATGAATCTGCGAATGGAACAATAGCAACGTCGGAGACTTTGAGCTCTTCAATTTTTATTGCATTCAATGTTATATCATTCTTTTTTTTTTTTTTTTTAATTTCGGGTGTTGTTTGTGTTTCCGAAGAGCCAAAAACTAGTAGGAGGCAGCCAGTGAAAAATTGCACGATCTGGGGTCAACCAAAAAAAGCGAGGTGAAAGCTGTCAATGGGAACGGGAAGAAGCTCTTAAACGAGCATATTCTGCCATAGAAAAGTAAAAACCCTCTCCTCACTAGATAAGGTAACAGTAACAATTTTAATGATTGCAAAGTTCATTATTCAACAAATGCTGCTCAAAGTTACAACGGATCTCGGTTGAATCAACTTCTTTTTTCATACATTTACAGACAATGAACATAGAGGAGGTATCCCAAACAAAATGCAACCTACGAGATGCAATCCAATTGATGAGTTAATAGTGCTATCATGTCTTAAATCATTAAAATTGTATATTGTTATCTCAAATCTGAACTGGAATTCGCATATGCAGCCTACTGCAGTAGATAATGGCAACAGTTTTTCTAAGACAAAGACGTCCCGAAGTTGCCCACATATGGTACATTACATTCTTTGCATCATATTATTTGACAACCTAAAAGTGCGCCTTTTTTATATAGTAAAGTTTTCCCTTACTATCCCTGGCCGGGCCCAGGAAGTTGAACCCATGTGACTAAAGGTTCATATAAGTCACCGTGCGACATCATGTGTCATGTATGCATGTGTATGCAACTATGCTAGGTTGTTTTGGTAAAGTGGTAAATTTTTTATACAAATTCTTATTTTATGATTGATTATTTACATGAATATACAAGCGTTCAGGATATGAGTTCATGACCTAATCTCATTGACATAGTAAACTACATAATAAACCTTTTCTTTACTAGTTCTCAAAGTCTCACATCATTTGAGAACATGATGCAACTCTGCCGATCAAACAGGGACCGTTGTATGTTGATCTTGATTTTGCTATAATTGATTTTAGTTTAAAGTGATTTTGAAATAAAATGACTTATGTTGGGAACTTTTATTTAAGAAATAATTTTGACAAAATTAATGTTGTTGAAATAATATCTAAAGAGGAAAACAATAAATTCTTGTTTTGAACCAAGTCTTAGTTTTATAATAAAATCAATTTTGAGCGGGTGACAAAATGTAAAACCAAACAAATATAAATTTTGTTAAAAGCGAATATGCAGTCTTAAAATCACGTTTAGAGGTCTCAAACGTGTATGTAAAACGCGCTACATGTTTATTTGCTGTGTTGGACATTTTGTACTTAGAAATAAACATAACATAAAAAGACTTTTATCATAATGTATCTTTTCCAATAATATGATTCATTTGGAAAATAGTAACAAGAAGGTTAAAAAAAAAAAAAAGGCCACGTTCCATTAGAAAGCGTACAATAGTAGGTGGTGGCACTGCCCGGTGTGTCGGGCTATCTTGAAGCTTCAAGCACGAGCTGTGATGCAGACGTCAGATTCTTCCCAACCCTGCTGCAGTCCCATATTGTCATTTTCCACTGTGTCACATGCCCTGTCGTTCCTCACGGTAATTCCAAACATTTATTTATGGAGCAACGTCTCATGCCACAGTTACTACAAGTGACTTATATTGGAGGGTACATGTTGATGAACAAGATGATATTGGGCACTATACACTGATATACAGGCTTGCATTATCATTTTGGATATAAACAATCAGAACTTAGATTCTCATCTTGTGGTTTCAGATTCTGTCAGAGTAAGTGATATTGTGGCCATGTAATAAAAATAAAACATGCATATTTTTTGGGGTACTTTGGATTTGTTATTGAGTGTTGTATTTTTCAAGTCACATAATTAGGCCTTAAGTTGGGCTTACATTGAGATTGGGTTTAAGATGTGAAGTCCATGCATTATCACAGGTCACTATCAACTGGTCAACCAAACCAGTCCAGAATTGTGTCTGGATTTTGATTGGACCAATTTCCTGTTTCAGTGGTCTTTCTCTAACATTCAGGTTTTTGGAATTATTTTTTTTATATCATTTTAAAAAAGCAAATGTACTCCCGTATTAAAATTTTACATAATTTTATTGTGTGTAAACTTTTATTATTAATTAAGAAATAAAGAATTAAATAGGAGCTTATGAGAGAATTTTATCATCAACAAAAGCTTATACATAATAAAGTCATGTAAAATTATGACATGAAAGAATTCATCTCTTAAAAACAAAAAAAAAAGTATGGATTCATCTCTTAAAAAAAAAAAGAATGTTTGAGATTTTATGGATTTCAACAACCAATAAATAAATGGTTTAGGGTGTATTTATTTGTGACTTTTTTTTGGTAAACAATCACTTTTTTATTGAAAAAAATTAGTTTTCATATATTTAGATAATTTTTTTAAAAATAATCAGGTTATCAAAAAAATCGATTTTCAACTTTTTCAGAGAAGTTGAAAAGAGTAGCTTCTGAAAAAATAATCAGTTTTCAACTTTTTCAGTTATATATAAAATTTAAGTTTTATAATAATTTTTTCTAAAAGTAAAAGCAAACGCATCTAGTTAATTTTCTGAAATCACTTCAAACCATCCAATCTATCAATTCAACCGTTGGTTTTTATATTTTCCAAATTTTTTTCATATAATTTTTGTGACAAAATAGGTGATGAGATACAAATCGGGGAGTATTAAAATAGACACCATAATCTGTACCAAAAAAAAAGAAAAAATACACCATGAATCAGTAGAGGATGTGCAATACAAATTACGCTGGAGAGTGTGAATTTGGAGAATTAGGCTCTTCCACCTCCAACTCACCACTTGAGTCCTTGCGCCAATTTTCAATATCTTCCTTACATATCACACGGCACCCAAAAAATATCAGTTCAAGTTGGCTTTGCTCTCCACCTAGATAATGCTGAATAAATTTATCCTCACCGGTCAAGAATACAATATGTATATAAGGGTCACTCGATTCATAAACTAAGTGGCCAAATTTGGGTCCTATTGGGAAACCCAAGTCAGGTTCCCTATTAGGAGCTTTACAGGCCCAATAATGGAATATCATCTCCTCATCATTGCCTTTGAAACCTGGCCTCAAATCGGATGGAGAAGACACATGAATGTTTATAGGTTCAAAAACTAAGCATACTGCAATGCCCCACCATTCACTCCACTTATAATAGTCAGGTACATCCACGACAATTGATACAACTGAATCACAACCCAACTTGTTATATGGAGGATGTGATACATCAATTAAATGGTAGTTTTGATTGTCAAACCATGATGGAATATCACTCCCTGCTATAATGAACCAAAAAATCGACTCTTCTTCCATCTGTCACATAAGAAAATATATTTGTAAATAATTAGTTAATTAATAAAAATAAGATAGTACAATTATGGGTGGATGACAAGTATACCAGTTCCATATACATATGTGACTCGATTATTTGCCATAGCATTTGTGCATCCAAATTTAAAGGCCTCATTTTAGCACAATTAGCTGCATGTAAGGAGTGTACATTTGGTGGAAGCATAGGCAGTGACTCAAGCCTTGAGCAATCAGAGAAGGACAAACTCTGCAGCATGGAGAGATTACTAATGCAATGAGAAGGTGGGTTAACAAAATTGTTCCCCCTTAGATCTGACCCCTGCAACAATGTTAAGGAACCAAGGCCTTCAGGAATTGATTCATCATCAAGGTTGCAGATACTTAAGTCCAAGTACGTCAAGGCAAAAAAGTGGGAGAGAGGAGGCAAGGTCATTTCCATTGGAACTGGTTGCTTCCTAAACTTCATGTCCCATTGAAGTATGTTCCTTGAGTTGGATGCAACTAATTTTCTTCCACCAAAGGACGCCTCTTTAAGATTTTCTAAATGAACTTTGGATATAGTGATGTCTCTTATTGCTGTCCCACTCACATCAAGTTCCTCCAAAGACTCATTTGCATCCATGTTTTCTGGTAGCCTTGAAACCTTTGAACAACCAGAAATATTGAGGCTTTTAAGAGATTTCAAGTTGCAAACGGAATTTGGTAGGCAAAGAAGGTTTCTGCAATTCTCCAAACTAAGCATTGATAAACAGTTCATAGTGTCTACGAACTCGGGGAGCTTCTTAACTTTTGAGCAGCCAGAAAGAATCAACTCTCCAAAGAATCCATTTTCAATTCCCTTGGAATGGTTTGAAGATTTATGCAATTTTTTAAGTTCAATAGAACAAGTCTCTTGTGTTGTCCAATGGATTGGCGAACCTGGACAAGGTTCGTGCAGCCTTCAAGATGCAGGATTTCACGACATGGAACCCCATAAACCATCGGAGTTTGAATTAGATCTATGGAAAAACTTAAATCAATGAACTTCAGCTTTGCAAAAGACTTGGCCAATCAGAACAAAAAAGGAAAAAGAAAGTAAGAGATTTGATTAGCTTAGGAAGACTTTGTGCTAGTATCAAATTAAACATGCAAGATCTTAACTGAACAACTTACTTGAGCTCCATCCCAAATCTTTTTTATTTTGCTGTAACGCAATTTCAGCTCTACAACTTCATCTAGCTGCACACCAAGCGGCAGAGCTTCCAAAGGATAATTTGTCCACTGAAGAAATTTCAATGAATTAGAGAGACATTCTAGGCCATGACGAAGTTGTATATCATGCGAAATGATAATTAATTTAAGATTAGACATCTTTGCGAAGGCTTCAGAGTCCCAATTTGCTTGGTACGGCTTAGTTTGTGGCTTCAGAGTTAGTCCTTGTATTGATTCAGTTGCCTAGCCAAACAACAATGACGAATGTCAAGACAAATACGTGACAAGGGTTAAGATATAACTTCATGAAACATTTGTAAGAAAAATCTTACCTTATTATATTTTAATATTTCATCAATGTCCTTTTGAAACCACATCCTACTGCATTTGCCAGCATCTGCGGGACATTCTTCATTAACAACGTCCCTTCCCGCTTCTTGAAGCAAATCATGCATCCCCAAACACAATCCGTTATATGTTGCCAAAGATTTTTCAATTAGAACATTTGGTGGATAACGTTCACAAATTTCAAGTGCTGGTATCACGAGCTCTTTCACCCAACCTTTGAAGAAACATGCAACATCAAGAAATAAAGTCTGACATACCGGCAAACCATTGTAGCATATTCTGAGTGACTTCTTCGCAATATCATTGGGTGGCACTTCTTTTATCTTCTCCACTACCTCTTTCCATTGAGATTCACTTCGTCCACATAGAAATGTACCCAACAATTTCAGTGCCATAGGAAGGCCTGCAGTATATTTGACAACTTCTTTTGACAATTCCACATACTTGTCTTGAGGTTGATCTCTTTTAAAGGCTTTCTGACTCAAGAGTTGAATGGACTCATCAAAATTTAAGAAGTCAATTTTATAACTATCAACTATTCCATGTGATATTAGCACTTGTATGTCTCTTGTTGTAATTATTACTCTGCTGTCAGGGCCAAACCATTCTTGCTTCTCAGCCAAAGACTCCAATTGGCTTATGTCATCAACATCATCAATGACAAGGAGAACTTTCTTGGTAAACAAAAGGTTTCTTATTGTGTCCTTTCCTTCATCCACATACTTAATTTGCAAGCCTTTTATTTCCAGATGGGAAAGAAGTTTTCTTTGCAAGTCAAGCATGCCATCTTTTTCTCCTGAAATCTCTCTAACATTTTCAAGGAAGCAACTAATTTCAAATCGGTCACGGATTTTCTTAAACACAGTTCTAGCAAGAGTTGTCTTTCCAATACCACCCATGCCCCATATCCCTATAAAGCGAACATCGTCCAATTCCATCCTCAGACGTGAATCCACTTTTCTGACTCTTGAGTCGATTCCAACAAGTCTATCATTGTACAATGGCAATTTAGGACATATTTTTGTCCAAAACGATGCAACTACATTATCAATGAGCTCCACTTCATGCCTATCAATGACAAAAGTGTAACCTTGCCTTATCCTTTTTTTTTTCAAAAAAATAAATATTGAAGGGAAAAAAACTTTGCGAAAATTTGATTGCTAAAATAATATGACTTGATAATTAACCCTTAGATAAATAAGTAATTCCTAGAACTTCATTTCATATAACAATTAGCAGGATTTTTATTAAAGATTTTGACTTTTTTTTGCTAGCCCTAATTTATACTCGTGATCAATGTGCAATCAATTGGTAATAAACAATAATCAATAATCATTATGTGTTAATCAACATATTAAGTGATAATTAATGTATGCTATTTAATGATTAAAGTATGAACAATGCTAGACAACTAAAGTGATATAACTCACTTATTTATCCAAAAGTTTATAAATATATTATATTATTTTGATATCTAAATTCTGGCAAAATTTCTAGCTTTCTATCATTTTTCTTAAAGTAGGCTATGTAATGATTCAAATAAAATAATGTGTATAAATTGAGTGTAGATGCTTTTATATGCAAATTTAAATGTATATATCCTCATCTCTTGTCAGATTCTGTTCTAATTTCTACACCTGATTAGAGTTGAGAATATGTATATCATTAGATAATGTTAAATTTGCACATGCCTTACAAAATAGTGCGAGATTAGTTAAACCATTAGTTATGTAATTAAATTAATACGGGAAAAACTTACTTATCCTTGAACTCCCAGCCAAGAATTCCGGCAACTTCTATCAAGGAATCTTTCCATTTTTGCACCTTCTCAATGTTGTCTGCAACTCTTGTTTCATGCTTTCTGAAAGCCTCGGCGAAACTATTTCTCAACTCTAGAACATCATAAGGGCTGACACCATAAAAGATCGGAATAACTTCTCTCCCAGGCACTTTCCTTGACTCAAGAATCTTTTGTAGCTCATCCAAACACCAAGTGGAAGATGCATATTTCTTGGAGAGAACCACAATGGAAGCCAGGGACCGATCAATTGCTTTGAGGAGCTCTTCATAAATTACATCTCCTTTCTCCAGTTGAAGGTCATCTCGGAAAGTTATGATTCCCTTTCGGAGCAATGCAGCATATAAGTGGTCTGTGAAATCCCAACGTGTGTCTCCTCCCCTAAAACTCAAGAAAACATGGAACGTCCATTGTGATGATGATGAAGCATTAGAAGAATTTGAGGAAGATTCTCCACGTAACATTGAAACTTTAACTAAAGTTTAATTGATTTAAGTGATTTAATACATATTCTACTCAAGTAGTGTATTAATTAATTGGAGTCTTTTAATTGAAAAAAGAAAAAGAAAATAGTGAGAGAGTTCTACTTTTGAATAAACTGATTCAATTCAAATCAGCGAGAATATAATGGAATACAAATACTGACAATTCGGAAGAAAAAATAACATTGAAGCTTTAACACCCTACTCAAAAATAGCTTTAGCTATAAGCCTAGAAGCAAGAATCAAAGCGACATATCAGCTCACAATAACTTTTAGCTAAAAGAAGATTTATATATGCATGCTACATGCACAGCATTGGCACTGCAAGGTTCAAGGGGTCCATCGAATTATATATAGCACTGCAATCTGTACCTTGTCTTACGAGGAAAAACACTAGTTTCAGATAATAGCTGAGCAGAATTTTTTAAATAGGTGGTTAGGTGATGGACAGAAACAAGTGGAGTAACTCAAACCATTGATAAGGGTCAAATGTTGATGGACGGCTGATTTTCGATGTCTGACTTAATCGTTGTTCGTTAATATATTTATTACATTATTTTCAGTTTATATTGTTATGACATTCTTTTTGTTGATGTGAGCATATATAGATGCATGAAGATGGTGATGGGGTTAAGTTTTTGATCCGAGTGGAATATATATATATTTGAAAAACTCTTTTCATATTTTAATCATACATGATAAATATTATATTTTAAATATATAAAAAATATAGGTAAATGACGATATGAATTATAAAAATATATATTTTAATGCGTGCTTGGCATGTTAGTAGTTTTGCTGCATGTATTATATGTAATAAAATTTTATAAAAGGAAAGTCAGGTATATATAAAGCACAAATAATATGAACTAAAGCGGCTTGATGTGCCCCTTTGATTATTGAAAAAATATATGTGGACCAAAGGGGCTTGGTGTGCCCCTTTGAATTGGTGTTACACATCATGGAATTGGTAAACAATCGTTATGTGAGGAAGTTACCAACTAAACATTCTATAACTTAAACTAAATAAAGGGGATAACATCTTGTCCCATAACCCTCGAATCTTCATTAGACATCCCTCATAGGGGCATTGAGTTGCCTTTCAGTATCCCTTAAGAGTAGAGCGTCTTTCCTATCTCTCCAGGCTAGTCTCTTAGATAGCAAGTCAAAGGAATGTTGTTCGAATTTTACTGATCAATCGATCTCCGCGTCCTGCTAGTTCGCTAAATAGACTCACTCTCCCGAGGGGCAAGAAAGGCTGGAACTATTCTTGCCAAAAACAAGAGACCTACTGCTCATCCTTGGAGTTAGCAGGTATGATTGAGTCCCCTCTGTGTCTGTCTCTCCGAATTTCTACTACTAAGTAGCACTTCTACTATTTAATTATAGAATCGATTCCGATCAAGTTCGATGTTATATTCAGATAGATTGAATATTCACCTAATTTTAGTGAATAAAGAAAGGGATAAACAATAACATCTGTGAACTCGGGTAGGCTTAGGGCATACCTCTACCCTAAGTTAATAGCTTTTCCCTGACATTGATATTATAATTATTGGATGTAGAGTGTAGACATTGATATTAAGATTTATTTATTCATTAAAGGGTTTAAGGTAAACAAGTGATTATAGTTGAAAAACTCCATTAAATCATAGTGCCGGCTACACCGAAAGGCGACTAAAGCTTTAAGATTAATAGGTTCAATGATATTATACTAATATAAATAATGTTTACCAGAAAATACTAATATAAATAATTATATCAAAATTTAAAAATAAATAATAAAATGTGTAAGGTCAATAGGATCAATAAAATAATACATTCTCCTCACTTTGTCTCTCATCTATTGACGCTAATTTTTTGTTGTAGACTTTGATCTCTTCAAAATGATTATCTAACCTGCTCAAAATATTAGAGAAGTGTGGTTTTAAATATTCTTTTATTGTAATTTAGCACAAACAAAGCACTCATAATCTAAAGGTAGTGCTTTTCTTTTTCTTTTTAATAAACCATCATGGATAAACTCTTCCAACACTAGATTTTTTTTTTTTTTAATGTATAAGACTTTAATTCTAAAAAAGACAAATACTGAATTACTTGAACTAAGTATAATCTAAAGTTTATGATACAATTAAGTTTATAAAATTTGAAATTTAATTCATTTACATAATGAAGATTAATTAAAATTTAAGTTTATTTATTTAATTCAATAAGTGAATTTAATTAACATTTAATGAGTACTCTAGCTCAAAATAACAAGTTAAATCTGGTGTGACTTATAGAATCACTTTAGAAAGGCAAGAGTGACTGAAGTTATAAACTAATACAGCATGTTTGAACTTTCGATTGACGCTCCAAAATCATGATTTTGGAAGTTTTCAAACAAAATATGATATAAGTAGTTAAATTTGGGACCTATGAGGAAACCCAAGTCCGGCTATATATATAACATAACAATCTTATGTTAGCGAGGAATATGAGAGAATCCTACATTCTATTCCTCCCTAAACTTTGAGATCCATTGAAGTAACTTCCATGAATTGGACTTGGATACTAGTTCCTTCCTTCCACTTCCACTAAGATTTTTTAAACCAATTTTGGATGAATTAATTTCTCTTATAGCAGTCCCACTCACATCAAGTAATTCCTCCAAAGACCCATTCTCATTCATATTCTTAGGAAGCCAAGAAAGTTTTGAGCAACCAGAAATATTGAGCTTTCTTAGAGATTTCAAATTGCAAATGGAATTTGGTAGGTGAATAAGATTTTTGCAATCCTCCAAACTAAGCATTGACAGACATTCCATATTCTTTCCAAATGCAGGGAGCTTTTTAATTTTGAGCAGCCAGAAAGAATCAACTCCTTCAAAGATTCCATTTTCAATTCTCTTGGAAGGGTTTGAAGATTTATGCAATCTTTCAAGTTCAATATAACAAGCTTCTTGTGCTTTCCAACAGATTGGTGAACCTCAACAAGCTTTGTACAACTTTCAAGCAGCAAAACTTCAAGACATGGGACCCAGAAACAATAGGAGTTTGAATTAGTTCTTGGGAAAAGCTCAAATCAATGAACTTCAGCTTTGCAAAGGTCTGATCAATCAAAACAAAAAGGGAAAAAAAAAAGGTAAGAGAAATAGCTTTGGAAGACTTTGTGTTATATAGTATTGTAAGTGAAATACAAGTTGTTAAGTAAGATATGCTTACTTGAGTTCCTTTCCAAGTCCTTTTTAGTTTGCTGTGACGCATTTTCAAGTCTACAATTTCATCTAGCTGAACTCCAAGCGGCAGAGCTGGCAAAGGATACTCCGTTCAGTGAAGAACTTTCAATGAACTGCAAAGACTTTTCAGGCCCAGAGGAAGTTTCATATTATGAAAATTAATTACTAGTATTTTAAGATTGCGCATCTTTGAGAGTGCTTCGGGATCCCACATTGCTTCATATGGCTCAATGGATGGGTTCAAGACTATACCTTGAATCAATTCAGATGCCTAGGATATAATGGTGGAGAAAATGTTAGGACATGGGACAAGGATTTTTTTTTTTTTTTGGTTCATAAAAAATTTAAGATAAGGGGAAGCATTTTCCATTCCAAAATCGAATAAACCCCCCAACCCAATGAGGATTTGCAAGGAAATTTTACCGTTAAAGAATTCTTAAATTCAAACCAAGTTAGATCGTCATGAACAAAATATTGATGTAGTGAATTACTTTCACTTACTATATATGATAAATAGTAAGTATAAATATATTGACCATTCATAATACATTAAAAAAAAAAAAAACTTAATTTACCACGTTGTAGTACTTCATCAATGTGCTCTAGAAACGACAGCCTACTACGTTTGCTTGCATCTGTCGAGCATTCTTCAAAAACAAGGTCCCTTCCCATTTCTTGAAGTAAATTATGCATCTCCAATTGTAATCCATGGTAAGTTACTAATGATTTTTCAAGTAGAACTTCAATTCCCATTGGTGGATAACGGCCACAATTTCGTAGTATTTGTGTCATAAGATGGGTCTTCTTTTAGCGTATCCAAAACTTCTTTCCATTGAGATGCACTTTTCCCACTATGAAATGAACACATTACCTCAAGGGCCATTGGAAGGCCTCCAGCATACTGGACAACAACTTTTGATAACTCCAAACATTGCTCTTGAGGTTGATCATTTTTAAAGTCTTTCCGATACAAGAGCTGAAGGGATTCGTCAAAATTTAAGAAATCAATTTTATAAATTTTAACTATTCTATGGGATGTTAGCAATTGCTTTTCTCTTGTTGTTATTATAACTCTACTGCCAGGGCCAAACCACTCTTGCTTCCCAGCCAAATTCCCTAGCTGGCTTTTGTCATCGGCATCATCAATGACAAGGAGAACTTTCTTGTTGAACAAATAATTTCTTATTTTGTTCTTTCCTTCGTCCACATTTTCAATTTCCAGGCCTTTTGTTTTCAGGTGAGAGAGAAATGTTCTCTGTAAGCGGAGCATTCCATCTCTTTCACCACAAATCTCCCTAACATTGTCAAGGGAGCAACTAATACCAAATGTGTCTCAAATTTTATGAAACACAACTCTAGCTAAGGTTGTCTTTCCGATGCCACTCATGCCCCATATTCCTATAAAACGAATGTCGTCCAATTCTATCCTTAATAGTGAATCTATTTTCTTAACTCTGGAGTCAATTCCAACTAGTCCATCATTGTAAGATGAAATTTTAGGATATAATTTTTTCCATACTTATTCAACTATGTCTTAAATGAGCTCTGCTTCGTGCCTAGCTATGCGTGATAAAATTATAAACCTCGTCATTATTGAAATAATAATTAAATTGAAAGTAATCAATATACATGGAATAGTTATCTGTTAAATTGAAGCACAAACTTTGATTTAAATATAACCTAATTAGGTTATAATTATCTTTCGTAGTTTCTTTTTCTTCTTTTGATGGTATCTTACCTAGTAAACTAATTAATAGCTAATCTTTTGTCATTAACAAATGTTCTAAGATTTTTAAACCGGTAATATTTTTTATATATATTTATTTTTAAAGTTTGACAAATAGTCCCATATTCTCGTCACACTCAAATAAATTAAATTGGTATATGACATTGCTCAATCATTTCAATTACAAGGTTTATAAAATATGTTTGACTCTTTGTGCAGCTTTTCATGAACTTTTGTCGTCAATTAAAAGGTTGAATAGGTAAGCAAGTATATATATATATATATATATATATATATATATATATATATATATATATATATATATATATATATATATATATTAAAAGGGGAAAAACTACATGAAGGTGATATAAAACAAAGCATAAGGGTTTGTTTGTTTCTATTTTTATTTTATATATTTTCTACTTTCAACATTTTGTTAAGGAAATAGTGAAAATAGGATATATAAATAGAAATTACTTTTACTATTTTTACAATTTCTTTTACTAAATCTTGAAAATAAAAAATATAGAAAATGAAAACAAAAAATAAAAATAGAATCATTATAACAGGGTTAACAAGGTTGATGCTAAAATCTCTCGATAAGGAATATTCAGATCTTGGCTCAAGAAGAGTTAAAGGCTGCATAGGCTTAGAAACAAAAGAAAGTGTTTAATTTTTATGTGTTGACAGTGTAAACTATGTTTACACTGTTAGCTAATGAAAAGTTGCCATGTAATCCATTTTAAAATCAATTCTAATTCAAATTTTAAAAAAACTACACATGATAGATGATTTATCAATTTTTTGTTGGCTAATAATGTAAAAATATTTTACAATATTAATGTATGAAAATTAATTCACAAAAGAAATGTTTTATATGATAAAACTATTCCGAATGAAGATTATTTAATTTTTAATGCAAGTTAAAAATGTTTATTTTTAAATTTTAGTAAAGTTAAGATCAGAATTCACTTTAAATTAAACCAAATGTGATTACAATGTTATTTTGCTCATTGAAAATTGCTTTAATTAATAATCTAACTCTCATAGTGAATAGAAAAACAATATAGTCA
This sequence comes from Pterocarpus santalinus, assembly GCA_031439595.1. NCBI lineage: Eukaryota > Viridiplantae > Streptophyta > Magnoliopsida > Fabales > Fabaceae > Pterocarpus > Pterocarpus santalinus. The sequence continues at coordinate 5,710,855 of CM062527.1, forward strand.
AATTATGTTGCCAAAATTTTTGCTACAATAACTTAGGCACTAGGTTTTTGTTTGGAAAGATAAACAATTCCCATTATTTTGACTTATGATGTTTTGCTAATCTTAATATTATGAGATTAATTTTGATGCATTGTTAGGATATTATTCAATTACTTTTATTAATATGATAATATATAATATTGGGTGTTTATGTTAAAAAATGTTATACTGACTGTGCATGAAATAAAATTAAATTCAAATAGTATTTTGTATAAAAATATTTTAAGAAGGCAATTCTTTTTCTTATTTGTCAAATGCTAAATCAAACAAACCCTAAAAGGATAATTGAGATGAAGAACATTACTGATGCAATTAATTTAACACAAAAGAAAAAACTTACTGATAATTCTTGGATTCCCAGCCAGAAATATTAGCAACTTCTTTCAAGGAATATCGCCATTTTTGCACCTTCTCTTCTTTTCTTTCATCTTTAAGTCTTCCCACAGCCTCAGCAAAACTATTTCTCTGGTGTCGAACTTCAGAAGGGCTGACCCCATAGAAGACCGGGAAAACCTCTCTCCCCAGCACCTAGGGGTGTGCATGGGTACGGGTCGACCCGCGAACCCGAAGACCCGACCCGACCCGTATGCAAAATAGTCAGTTCGGGTTGGGTAATCGGGTCTAATCAAAACTGATTGACTCGTCAATATTCGGGTCGGGTAACGGGTTTAATTTTTAAACCCGTTACCCGACCCGACCCGACCCGAACCCTACTTTTTTTTTTTTTTAAAAATAAATAATGACTCATTCACTTATATATTAATATACAAAATTATAATTATAAATATTGACTTTTAGATTCTGTTAATATATTAGTGTATAATTAAATTTATTGATGATTGATATTGTATAATGTATAATATATAATATATTCATGATTATAATTATGGAATTATTAATTATATATGTAATTTTTTTCAAAATATATTTGATTATATTCAAATTTTAAAAACACAATTTAAAGGTTTCAAAATATCACAAAATTGAGTGTTTTAATATATTTTTCATCAAAAAAAAAAAAAATATGGCTATCTACTCTTATACCCGACCCGATCCAACCCGAAAATGTTCGGGTTGGGTTGGTTCGGATTAGGGGAAAAAAAAAGCTAAAACCTGACCCGACCCAACCCGACTATATTTGATTGGTTTGGGTATTTTTTTCCCCTAAACCCGATCCAACCCGACCCGTGCACACCCCTACCAGCACCTTCTTTGACTCAATAATCTTTTGTAGCTCATCCAAACACCTTGTGGAAGATGCATAGTTCTGGGACAGAACCACAATGGCAGCGAGACACTGCTTGATTTCTTTAAGGAGTTCTTGCAAAATCACATCACGGAATAATAATGGGAACGCTATGATTCCCTTTCGCTGCAACGAAGCAAATAATTTGTATGTAAATTCTAAATGGGTGCCTTCTCCACTATAACTCAAGAAAACATGGCTCCTGCAATTCGATGAATCATTTGAGGAATTTGAGGAAGTAGAGTAATTCAGACCATTGATAAGTGTCAAATGTTGATGGACGGCTGATATTCTATATCTTTCTTTCTTGTTAATATTTTTTTTTTCACAACTTGCACTATTTATATATATTACTGTTTCAGGTCATATATACTGTTACGAGTTATGACTTGTCTATATGTTATGGATGAATGAAGATGAGAATTATAAATAACAAACCTTCTAATTCATCAACAATAATTTTATGGTGTTGAAAGCTGTCATCAAGCTTATAGCTCAATCAAATAGCTTTCAATCTATATAATTATGATGTGGCAATAATATTACAAATTTGTTTTTTTACCTCTGAAAAGACTACATGATATTTTTATATGTTCAACTCATTTGAATCAATTATAAGACTAATTCTCTTTTAATTGCTGGAGCACAAGGGTCAATCTTTTCATAAGAATTATTTTCCTAAAATTTGAATTCACGTACTCTTTCTGGAAGATTAAAATTATTTACCACCTTAACTAATTCTTTTTGAATTTAAAGATTCGTTTTTCCTCAAAGTAAATATATCTCTTCTTAATTATAACAATAATAGAATTTAATTTAGACATAATTACAATATAAAAAAATTTATACTTATATTTAATGATATATTGTTATATTATTTAATCCTCTCTGTTTCATAATGTTTGTTATTTTGAGATTCTCATACACAGAAAGTAAATAAATTATCTTAATGATAATAAATGATAAGCTAATTTTATAAAGCCATTTTTATATTCAAATTACTTCTTCTTTTTTTTTCCCCTTATTCACTCTATTATCTATAAATCTATACAATATAATAAAGGGAATTCCTTGAGATAACTGATTTTCGTGTTCAGTTTTTTACCCTTATAAATAATTTGGTCAAAAAATATTTTTTGGGTTAAAACCGTAACTTCAATATGTTCGCTACTCCACTTCCATCGGCAATTTTCTAATCCTATTTCTAAAACTGCTCCCATCTTCACAGGCATTATTTTATTCCTATTCCTTCAAGTTAGTTTACATGCGATTTCTTCCTCATTCATAGGCTCAAAACAATATTTAAAATAATTTTTGGAAAATTTCTCAGTTTCTTTTATTTATATTTGTTATCTTTCAAATTTTAATGCAAATTGGTATTTATATCAACCCACATTTTTTATTTTTTATTTTTAGGGTACCGCAATACAATTTTTCATATACATACATAACTTTATTAGATAAATAAAATTTGAATAATTATAATAGTTAATATAAAATAACTTTTCATTTTGTTAATTCATAATTTATTTATTCAATAAATTTTTATATATGATATGAAGAGTTTTATATCCATATCCTAAAAATAAAAAATGCCAAACCGCTGGTTAAGTATAATTAATGTAAGGGTAAAATCGAAATTAAGAAAACATAATATCTTCTTCATATTTAAAATTGACAGATAATTTAAACATAAAAAAAATTAAAATGAAAAATATTTCAAAATGAGAAGAGTAGTTTGGAAAGACGATTAAACTCCTTGGTTATTTTTCTTTTCTCCTTTACAAAGGGTGACGTAAAGGTTTAAACTTTTTCGAATCAAAAGTACTATTTTCGCAAACTATGCAAGATTTTCACAACGTGGGAATCAAGGTAGGCAGAATGACTTGTTGAGCGAAAATATAAAAGGGTGAGAGAGAGAGTGAGTAGATTCCTCAGCAGCTGTTTGCCTGCTCCCTGCTTTTTTCATCTTTTATGAAATGGAATATTAACATTGCACACGTAAAGAACTAAGGAATCATCAGTAATTTCTACATATAGATAACAGATACATCTTTCACTGTTTCAGGAGCATCCAATCCAAGACCACACGTCAAGGGAAATTAAGCAGTGTTGTTGAGCGAGCTTGTAGCCAATATCAGCCTCAATTAAGCTCAGGCAATTTCGGTTTGCCCTTATATTGTCGTCCTATTCTATATTTGTTCGCATTCTGTCATATCATTTGAATGTATTTGAGTTTTCAATTGAATAATATTATTTATATATCACAAAAAGATACAAAAAGTAAATATTTATAGAGAGAGATACAAAGTCTTACTTCACTTCGGTCACTATAATTACTTTGTGTCTCTCTTTAGTCTTTATTATTTGAGAACTGATAGGAGAACGTATTTTTTGTGATACAGTATACGATTCATATGAAAAAAGTGAGCAAAATGATAAAAATATTTTGATAATGGATCCCAAATGATCATTATTACTTTTATTCAGTTTTTATTCTTTTAAAAAGTTATCAGTATATTATTAAAAAATATTAGTAAATTTTGCATATATATATATATATATATATATGCAAAACTTATAAAACTTACCAACATATTAAACACTGATTATGAGGGATCTATCATCGAAATATTTTTATCGTTTTATTCACTTTTTCTATATATATTACATAATGCATCGCAAAATATGCGTCTCCCAAATATTTTTCTTATTATATTTACCTTAGTGTTCACTTTTAATATAAGCATAACACTGCTCTTTCCAATTCACATTTAGCGAATTTTGGATAGCAAGTTTGTAGCGATCTAAGAATAATGTCGATGATTTTTATATACATCCGAAAGTTTGGACCTTTTTTTTAGTTTTTTAACGAAATAGTAAATTTTGAATTTATGATTGTTCCACAAATAGATGGCTAAGGCACGCAGATGGGATACGGACCAGATGGCTGAGGCAGGCAGATGGGATCCGGGGTCCATTGATCCTCCAGTGCCCATCAGCTCAAGATTAGACATCGACGCAGAAAAAGCGGCCTGCCTCTTGGACGTTACGGTATTGCCATCTTGGATATTTGCCATATCAGCTTATGATGGAAGATGATATCATCTCATTTAGTCACTTTTTGTCTATAAAACCATGTAGATATTACTTTCAAAGCAAGTAAATATCACTCTCAAAATAAATAAATAACAATTATAAATACTTCACTTTTCAACCTAAACATTGTGAATTAGTGTCCCATAATTTAATTAGAGTAGGAAGCATTCAGCCACCAACATTAGCATAATATAAAAATAATTCTTTTGTCTACAATTCAATTTGAGAATAAATAATTCATTAAAAATTTATAATCGCAAAATCATTAAAAAATTTAATAAAATCAGCTATATTGCAACATGTATCATATACTTTTGCATTTTCACGAATCTATATAAATATAAACTAAAAAAATTTAAAATATATTCAAACATTAAAAAAAAGCATGTTAAAAAATATATCATTCTATCACCTTGGGTTAATCAACTGGATTCCATAAATTATTTTTTTCTTTTATTACAAACAAATAATATTGCAATTCTATTCTATTAATCAACAATTTTCTTAAAAAATTAATACACATACCTAAACTAAAAATTAATAGCAATTACGTTAAATAAATTGTCTCAATAACATTAATATCAACTTTAATCTTTCATTTTACTCATTATTTTTCTATCTTTTACAAAAATTACACAGAGAACTCCTCTACATATAATAGTGCAAAAAAAATTTGATTTCATAATTTAATTATATGTTATAAGAAGGAAAAATTTATACCACCATACGGAATTTGGAAATGGCAATTGCAAGTAATAAGTAAAGATCAAGATTTTTCGTACTTATAATTAACTTTTCTAAAAGAGACAAGTGAGGAAAAAAAAAGAAGAAGATAAGCACAAAGATAATATAAAAATGATGAAGCACATTTGAACATATAGTTTCAATAATTCCATATAACTATAAAGGACATATACATTTGTTATCTTTATATTACTAGACTTTTCACTTTATCATAAATAAATAATATTTTTATTTCATTACATGCTCATTTAGTTTCTGATTATTCCTACAATATTTAATAAAATATTCCTATATTTTATTTATTTGCGCAATGTACGGGTCTTATTGTAATTGAATTTGAATCCGCGATCGTCTCTAAGACCCCTACAGAGATATGGCGAAACCCTTTTTATTTTTAACATGTGTCTTATAAATACATATTAAAAAACCCCTTTATATAAATATAAATAAAAATGTAAATATAAATATAATGTCGATTTTTATATACATTGTAGTGTTTGGACTCTTTTCTTAGACGAAATAATAAACTATGAATTGTGATTATTCTACAAAATAGAGGGATGCAGAAACTCAAGAAAATTTGGCACGGCTTCGAAGAATTTTTGGCAGTGGCATAAGGCAAGAAAAAGAGGCCTCCAAGGTAGGTACAGATAATTCTAGCTCGCAAAGTAAAATTGAGTTTGAACCTGCAATTATTGTCTCTGAATTTAAACATGGCGAACATGAGAATTTAGAATTGCTTGGAGAAGTATATCACCAAGCAAGTGGGGGAGGTGCAAGTACTAAAAGGCTAGATTCCTCCATTTCAAAGGAATTCAAGAGCCCTATGAAAAACACCGTGCTACATGTAGCAGCTTTGCATGGCAATGATGAGATGGTGGATAGTGTGGCCAAGCAAGACCCACATCTTATACTCTCCTCTAACATAAACCGTGACACTCCCCTACATGTTGCTGCTAGGGCTGGCCATGTCTCCACACTTAGAAAGCTCTTGGATGCTTGTCCCAACGTGACAGGATTATTAGAACTCATGGAAGTTGAGAACAATCAAGGGAACATCATATTACACGAGGCCGTGATGCGTGGTGGTAGCATGGGGTCTACGATTTTCTATCTTCTTGAAGCATACACGAGTGTAGACAGCTCAGGGAGATCACTGTCACAATCTTGTTATGAATTAGCGTTGAATAATGTAAACAAAGAAGATCAATCGGTGCTGAACTTGGCCGTTGAGGCTAGGCTCATGGGAACTGTTAACAGAATATTGGAGAAGTGCCCCGAGAGTGCCACGCCAAAGGGAATATCACCCCTTGTCCCAGCAATTATGAAGCGGGACCAAGGTAATTAATTAACAAAAATTGGGAAAGAAGTGGATTTTTTTTTTGAAAGAATTTAATTTTAATATATTATCAATATAAAAAAATTTCACACAAATATTTAATTATATATTATCATATCAACAATTGTATTTGATTCAATCATTTATTATTTTACAAATCTTATAAATAGAAATATGTGATTAGATATCAACGTAAAACTATTTTACTTTAACCATGCATTAAAATTAATCTCTACCGTGTACTTATTAACTCTTAGATAAATATTCCAAGTCATATACTCATATTACTTTATTCTAACTAATAACCATTCTTTTTTTGTTTTTTCAAAATTTCTATTATTAATTTTTTTCTAGTTGGCATCATTTTTAATTAAATGATTAATGTTGCCACTTGCGCTGTTAGTTTCTTCATTAATAATAATAAGTGACCATATTTATATGTACCTACAGATGGGGGTGTTAGATATATATTCATACAATAAACTCTAAGTGCCCATGTTTATGTGTATATGCCAGATATGCTCACTATCATAGTGGGCAAGAAGCAAGAATGGATACACTTAAGGGACTCGAATGGAAGGGTTCCTCTGCATTGCGCAGCAGCAATAGGTTTCCATGAAGGTGTTGTTTATTTACTTGACAGATGCAAGACTTGTAGCATTGAGAAGGATAAACATGGCTACCTCCCGCTTCATCTAGCTGCTCATGAAGGCCATGTGGAAGTAGTGAAGGAATTGTTAGGATACTGTCCGGATCCAAACGAGATGCTTGACCAATCTCTCGGTAATATTCTTCACATTGCAGCAAAGAGTGGAAAGCTTGGTGTGGTGCGCTACATCCTTCAAACTCCTGAACTTGGGAAGATGATAAATCAAAAGAATATGTTTGGAGAAACGCCCTTGCATTTGGCCACCGAAAGGTGTCATCCCAAGGTTGTCTACGCCTTAACATGGGACGACCGGGTTGATCTTAACATGGCTAACATAGAGAAGCAAACAGCTCTTGACCTTGCAATTGCACATTATGCCTCTCCTGCACAAAATCCATCCATTCGACGGGTAAGTAGTACTATCTCCTCACAATCTCATACGAAATAAGTGCATATCCTTCCTTTTCAGAAAATATTTTATGTTTTCAATTCCTAATTTTAATTTTAATTATAAAATTGTCACCTGATTTTTGGCTTGTATCCAATTTTTAAAATTAAAGTTCTGTAAAATTTTAAAAATAGAAAATAAATTGAAGATGAAGTAACATTTTTATAATAAAAATAAAAAATAAAAAATAAAAATAGAAATATTTTCTAAAACTAAATAAGTTTAAGTTTTGTTTTGTTTTATTATTATTATTTAGTCATGAAAAAGCTACTAGCATTTGCACTTTGAGCTTAATTTTATGCACACTCGAATTCCGAAACCTACTCGACAAGAAGTATTAGTTGAAAGGTATAAGGGAATGGATACAGCCAGGGTGGCAATAGCATTCACTTGTTACAAGTTTGAATTAGCGAAAAAACCTCATACTACAAAATAAACTACATACCTAGAATAGATGGATTGTCAGAGAACTCAAAAATCTGAGAGATCAATGTTAATGGACTAAGCAAAAAACATCAAAATTAGTAAACCTCATGCAACCTTAATTAAACCAATGAGTCTATATGTCTTCTTATTCATATGATTCAGTACTTAATCTATTTCCTATTTGCTATTATTATTATTATAGTACTTAATTGTTATCAATGCAAATTTAACCGACGACCACTTTTTAGGTATTAATACGTACAAAAGAGATAAAAATATAGTTTCACTCACATTCTCTTGCATGTTTGCATCCTTGCTTTTATTGTCTTCTGCTTTTGTTTTTAACACAAAAGATGTGTGAATTTGCAGTCACTTACATGGATTGCATTGAAATCTGCTGGTGCAAGGCCAAGTCCTAGTAAAGCACCACGCTTTGATAAAATTACACCAAATATCAGCATGGAGCTGAGGAATGAAGAGTCCTCGAAAACTGAATTGAGCAACCAAAGTGGTGTCTCCAGAACAGACCGGTTCAAAGCCAGAGTGGAGTCACTCAGTGTGATCTCAACCCTCATAGTCACAGCTTCAGTGGCAGCATGTTTCGCTGTGCCAGGTGAGGCAGAAGAAGGCACAGCCAACAACCTGCACAAGGCCATGTTCCACTTCTTCATTTTCAACATCACAGTCTCTTTGTTTAGTTCCATCAGTGCCACTGTCATACTCATCTGGGGAAGGCTGGGAATGATTGAGCTGTTGGATTTCGCTCTCAAGTTGGCGACGCCGCTCGTTGGAGCCGCTCTCATAACACTTTCTCTGGCGTTCTTGGCTGGTGTCTACACTGTTATAAGCAAACTCAGCTGGTTGGCCTCCCTCTTTGTGTTCATGACTGTCATTTTTGTGGCCATTCTCTTTGTCTTGTACATGTTCCTTTTCCTACCCTCTTCATCTACCGGCAAGTACTGGCGGGACATTTCCTACTATCCCTTTATTTTTCTAGCATCGCTGGCCGAAGAGCGAAGACCATAATCGCAGCCACAATAGCTTCGTTGGTGCTGGATTAGGATCCCGCGATTTGCTTATGTTATTTGCTAATGTAAGAGTGCCATGTTATAAGAAAGAAACCTGCTTATATTACTCACTAATATAAAAGTGTCATATTATAAGAGAGAAAGACATGGATCATTTGATAATAGAAGCGACTAATATTTATATTGATCAATTCTGTTAATTACTCTAGTTAGAACTTAGTTTGGTAAAATTATTAAGCAGGTCAGATCTGATAATGCTAGAGAGCTTGCTATTACACAGTTCTTGCAGGTTCATGGAATTTTACATAGTGTATAGAAATTAATCTTTTTAAAATAATTTCTTTAGTGAGGATTAAAATATAATTTCGCATGATGTAAGATAAAAGCAATAGAATCCGGATAACTTGGTATTACCGGCAAAATTTTAAGAGCATTGATGCTCCATTCACCTTTTATAAGCATTTTAAAATACTATAAGCAGAATGACTTGTTGGGGCCTAAGTATAAAGGAGTTTACTGGTGTAAAGAATTGTTCTTAATTAAACTGCAGGGATCAATTTGGACTAGACAGAACAAGCTTAAATAGAACAAAAGGCGCTGCGAGCCCGAGAAAGTGAATGGATGCCGCAGCTACTTCCTGCTTTTTTCATCTTTTACCAAGTAGAATATTAATTAACATTGCACACGTAAAGAACTAAAGAATCATCAATAATCCTGCATATACATCTTTCACGGTTTCAGGAGCATCCAATCCAAGAACACACGTCAACGGAAATTAAGCAGTGTCGTTGAGCGAGCTCGTATTCAATATCAACCTCAATTCGGCTCACACAATTTCGGTTTGCCGTAATATTTTGGTACTACTCTATATTTGTTGCATTCTTTTATTTGAATGTATTCGAGTTTTTAATTGAATAATGTCATTTTCGCATTACAAATGAATATCAAGAGTAAATAATATAAAAAAAATACAAAATTTAGACTTCATCATTATCAAATACTGTGTCTTTCTTTACGATAAATTCGCCTTGATATCCACTTTTAATGTTAAAATAATACTATTTTTTTAAATTTTACATTTCTCCAATTTTCAGTTACAACATTTCTCAAATTTTGGTTAGTAATTTTTTTAGTAATCTAATGTGGATGATTTTTATATACAATGTGAAATTTGGAGACTTTTTTTTGAACGAAATAATAAACTTTGAATTATGTTTATTCCACAAAATAGATGGCTGAAGAAGGTAAAATCGAAGGCAGGTCTTTGAGAATGGGCACAGAACAAGAAATAGAGGCCTCCAGAGAATATAGGACGGTGGAAGGTGGAATTGAATTTGAACCCGAAATTGTCTTTCAGAGCCCTGCGAGTCATGGCGAGCATGAGAAACTCGAATTGCTTGGAGAGGTGTATCACCTAGCAAGCGGGGGAGGTGCAAGTACCACGAGGCAAGAAGATTCCTCCATTTTCAATCAATTTAAGAGCCCTATATTAAACACGGTGCTACATGTAGCAGCTTTGTATGGCAATGATGAGATGGTGGATCGTGTGGCCCAACAACACCCGGATCTTATATTCTCCTTTAACATGAACCATGAAACTCCCCTGCATGTTGCTGCAAGAGCTGGCCATATCTCCATACTTAGAAAGCTGTTGGATGCTTGTGCTAATTCCAACGTGGCAAGATTATTAGATCTCATGAAAGTTGAGAACAATCAAGGAAACATATGTTACACGAGGCCATAATGTGTGGTGGTAGCATGGGGTCTATGATTTTCCATGTTCTAGAAGCATACACGAGTGTAGACAACTCAGGGAGATCGTTGTCACAGTCTTGTTATGAATTGGCGTTGAATAATGTAAACAACGAACGTCAATCGGTGCTGTACTTGGCCGTTGAAGCTAGACTCATGGAAGCTGTTAGCGGAATCTTGGAGAGGTGCCCCGAGAGTGCCATGCCAAAGGGTATATCACCCCTTGTAGCAGCGATCATGAACCGGGATGAAGGTAATTAGTTAAAAGATAAAACACTACTAAAGAACTATAACTTTTAACAAAATTTATTTATATTACAAGTTTGTTAATTATTAGATAACATCCGATTACAATCTTTGTTTTTTTGTCAAAAAATTTAATTATTTGTTTCTTGTTGTACAGCGTAGCATAGTTCTTAATTATAATATACTATTGCTGCCCACTTGAGTTTTTATTTTCTTCATTAATCTTGATAGATCTCTTGCCTCTGTTGATTATCTTATGCGAAAAAGGACAAGTTTCAAAGGGTAAAAGTGAGGAAATATTAAAACCATATATTTCTTTTTTTGCTTGTTACTGATAACTAACCCATTTAAATAATAAGAAACTCTAACAAACCAGAATTTTTTTTATCAGAATTGGGTTACAGAATAATACGACATTCTATTAACCTGGATAAATGATTAAGTTCTATCATTTTATTTCATCCAAAAACTATGAATTCTATTAAAAATTTTGATAAAAATTTTCTGATCGAGTAATATTTCTCTTTTAAGTAATGCATATGTAAGTATTTTTCATTTTGGGGGGGGGGGGATATATGGTGAGTATTCAAATAAGAAATCCTCGGACAAATTTTAATCCCATTGAAATAGATAGATAGAAAGATATGTGAGAAATTTAACATTTTATGAGACGAATCTTGATTACTATTGGACATGTGTTGGAGCCATATAACCAGTAAAAGTATTCATACGAATCTATTATCTCATATAAGTACACTCACAAGAATATTGGCAAAACTCAAAATCGAATGCATTTTGAATAAAATTTTCGGAAGTGTATCTAAATATAAAATGTTATATCTGTATCCATGCAAGAATTTTTCGGATTGATAACACCTACGCCAGATATGCTGACTACAATAGTGGGCAAGAAGGAAGAATGGATACATTTAAGGGACGTTAATAGAAGGGCTCCTCTTCATTGCGCAGCAGCAATAGGTTACCATGAAGGTGTTGTTTATTTGCTTGACAGATGCATGACTTGTAGCGCTCAGAGGGACAAACATGGCTTCCTCCCGCTTCTTCTAGCTGCTCACGGAGGCCATGTGGAAGCTGTTAAGGAATTGTTAGGATACTGTCCGGATCCCAGGGAGATGCTTTCCTGGGGTTCCCGTAACATTCTTCACATTGCAGCAAAGAGTGGAAAGCTTGATGTGGTGCGCTACATCCTTCAAACACCTGAACTTGAGAAGATGATAAACCAAAAGAATATGTTTGGAGAAACCCCCTTGCATTTGGCCAGCAGATATTGCCATCCCAAGATTGTCCACGCCTTAACATGGGACGACAGGGTTGACCTTAATATGGTTGACATATGGAAGCAAACAGCTCTTGACATTGCAACGGCAAATTATACCTGTACACAAATTCCTTACCTTCGGCTGGCAAGTGCTACTGTGTCTTTACTATCTCGGATTTTTTTTTAAATTTTTAATTTTAATTACAAAAATATCACATTATTTTTAATCTAATTCTTATTTTTGGAATTTTATAAAATCGTTAAAATAGAAAACAGTATCGAAAATAATATAGCGTGTTTATAATTAAAATTAAAAACAGAAAACGGTTTCTAAAGCCAAATATGCCCAAAAAGTTTAGTTGAAAGATACAACTGATTGGATACAACCAGGGTGGCAATGTCGTTCACTTGTTATGCTATGAATTACAAAAAAAATTGAAAAAAGAAAAATTCTCATACTACTAAATAAACTATATACCTAAAATTGTTGTTGGTCAGGGAACTCAACAATTTGATAGACCACTGTTAGTGGACTAAGAAAAAAAAAACAATCATATTAGTAAGCCTCATGCCACCTTAAGCCAATGAGTTTATATACCTTTATACAGGTCACTTAATCTATTTCTTATCAATATAAATGTAGCCCACGACTACCTTTTACGTATTAGAACATACATAAGAGATAAAAATATAGTTTCACACTGACATTCAATTGCATGGTTGCATCCATATTTTTGTTGTCTTCTGCTTAAGATGTGTGAATTTGCAGTCACTTACATGGGTTGCATTGAAATCTGGTGGTGCAAAGCGAAGTCTTAGTAAAGCACCACGCTATGTTAAAATTACACCAAATATCATCATGGATACGAGGAATGAGGAGCACAAGACAGCAGAATTGGACAGCAGTGTTTCAAGAACAGACCGGTTCAAAGACAGAGTGGAGTCACTTACTGTTATCTCAACCGTCATAGTCACAGCTTCAGTGGCAGCATGTTTGGCCGTGCCAGGTGAGGCAGAAGGCACAGCCAATAACCTGCACAAGGCAATGTTCCACCTCTTCATCTTCAGCATCACAATACCTTTGTTTAGTTCCATCAGTGCCACTGTCATACTCACCTGGGGAAGCCTAGGAATGATCGAGCTGATGGATTTTGCTCTCAAATTGGCGAGGCTGCTTCTTGGAGCTGCTCTTATAACACTTTCTTTGGCATTCTTGGCTGGTGTCTACACTGTTATAAGCAAACTCACCTGGCTGGCCACCACCTTTGTGTTCATGACTGTCATTTTTGTGGCCATTCTCTTTGTCTTGTGCATCCTCCTTTTCCTCCCCTCGTCATCTACCAGGAGGACCTGGCGGTACATTTCCTACTACCCCCTTATTTTTCTAGCATCGCTGGCCGAAGAGCGAAAACCATAATCGCAGCCACAACATCTTCATTGGTGCTGGTTTAGGATCCGTTTACGTTATTTGCTAACATAAGAGTGTCATATTATAATAAAGAAACCCGCTTATGTTACTTAATACTTACTAATATAGAAGTGTCATATTATAAGAGAGGAAGACAAAGATTGTTTAATAATAGAATCCACCATTCTGTTTTTGTATCTTTCTCTCTCCTAAAATTATGCTCTTATGTTAATGAGGAACATGAGAAAAACCTCGTCTGCTGATGCTGCAGTTGGATATGAAATATAGCTAGGCGGGGAATTTACATGAAATAAAATAAGCTAGCGCAGCAGCCACAGCTTAAATATCTAATGAGTTCTGTGCTTTTAGAAATCTGAAGAAGGGATGCAGGTTACATTTGCAAGCAGATGATTCGGTGATCTATTTCTCCTTCAGTTATGCATGCCCCTACGGTTTTTCGTTTTCTGGTGCTTGGTTGGCTTTGTGGATGGGATGTTTGGTTTGGTGTCCTCTGATGTAGTGCTTTGCTTTTGTTCTCTGTATCCTTTGCTCCTCTCTGCTTTGAGAGCTTCTTGAGCCTCATTTTGTACCCAACTATCGAGGGGGAAAAAAATCTAATGAGTTCTTTAGATGCTCCTTGAGCTTCTTGCGTGCTTGTTAACTGATTACTTCCTTTGAAATAATCGTTTTTTCCATTTCAAAAACTGTCTCAAAAGACTTTCGATTATAAACTGTTTTGAATTTAAAACAAGCTAATTCAAACACACTCATATCATACATGATAAAACAGAATAATTTGTAAGGTTTGATACACAATGGCAAGACAAACAGCAAAAAGGTTTACAATAAGAAGTACCTGGGCAGGGCAATTGTCAAATCCCATGATAGCCTAACTGTTTATTGAGAAGTTTAGGAATAGATGTTGTAGCAGCACAATTAAACCAAAACGGAGTTGAAGTCATGAGAAATGCAATCTACCCGAAGCTGCTATAAATGCAAAGCCGCCAAATTTAGCCAAGGTTGAATATCTTCTGTCTTCAAGAAATGCGACAGTATAACACCTGAAAAATTCAACAACTCCTTCAATATCATCAAGGGTGAACAACGTTTATAATGTTCATTTTTACTTTGTGATTAATATTTCATTCCAAAATATAGAACATGTAGTTACACCATATTATTATAGACTCAGCCTATTTATTGGACAAAGAGTATATTAGTGAGACTGTTAGGACCTAAGGGGTGGCTTATGTGTAAAAGTCTCGTTAGTTACTAAATGAGAAAAATAAAAATGAGTGTGGGGTCCTATAGTGTATAACAGAATGATGAGCTCGTAGAGAGAGAATAGTGAATGAAGATTATCTGTGATTTGGTTAGAAGGGAATATACGTAAGGGGGTGAGAGGTGAGGATGGTAGGCAGAAATTGGACTAGGCTTTTGGGAGAATCTGAACCTTTCTAATACTCAAAAATTTCCTCTTCAATTTCATGTTGGCTTTATATTTTCTTCTTTTTTCTCAAATGATCCACGCTGGTTCATCTTGAGATGTGGGGTCCTATAGTGCATAATAGAATGATGAGTTGGTAGAGAGAGAATAGTGAATGAAGATTATTTGTGATTCAGCTAGAAGGGAGTATATGTAAGGGGGTGAGAGGTGAGGAAGGTAGGCATTGGACTAGACTTTTGGTAGAGTATGAGCCTCTCTAATGCTTGGAAACTTCCTTTTCAATTTCATACTGGCTTTGTATTTTCTTCATCTTCCTCCTCAAATGATCTGCGCTAGTTCATCTTGAGAGTGTTAATAATGACTCAGTTTCTTTTATTTTCTAGTTCCTATTTGTGGTCTCTATCCATTGGCATTAGAGCCTCGTTCTTCGGGGTTGTGGGGGCCTATTGTTGAAGCTGTCATGGAAGCTAGGATAAAGAATCTGGAGAGGAAGATGGATGAGGTCAAGCAGCTATTGAGAGAACAATGCCATACTTGAACTAGAGGGCAATCTCCACCACGAAAAGAGCGTCAAAAGTTGAGATGGAGGATTGCTAGGATGGAGGAATCAGGAGGATGAAGGAGCCATATTCTCCTCCTTATTCCAAGGATAGATCTTCGAGGCACAAAGAAGGATTTTCTTGGGGGAGTAGGCTGTCTGACTCCTCTTAGAATAGGGGGCACCCATGGCGTCATGACGACGAACAAAGACAAGCAACCATCGACAGGGTTGGCCATCAAACCGGGAGAGTTAGAATGCAGGAATTGTTGCACAATAGAGGAGATTGCATGAGAGGAGAAAGGATATGAGAACCCTTAGGCTTTGGTTGACCACCGCGGAAGCCATCGGATTCAAGCCTTTTATTTTCATGTGAGAAAGAAGTGTTCTTTGTAAGCGGAGCATTCCATCTCTTTCACCACAAATCTCTCTAACATTGTCAAGGAAGCAACTAATACCAAATTTGTCACTAATTTTATGAAACACAACTCTAGCTAGAGTTTTCTTTCTGATGCCACCCATATCCCATATTCCTATATAGCCAATGTCATCCAATTCTATCCTTGACAGTGAATCTATTTTCATCAATAAGCATGCAATAGTTATCTGTTAGATTAAGCACAAACTTTGATTTAAATATAACCTGATTCGGTTATAAGTATCTTTCCTAGTTTTTTTCTTTTTGATGGTATCTTACCAAGTAAAGTAACTAATAGCTAATCTTTTGTCATTAACAAATATTCTTAAGATTTTTAAACCAGTAATATTTTATATATATTCATTTTTTAAAGTTTGACAAATACTCCCATATTCTCTTCACAATCAAATAATTTAGATTGGTATATAGCATTGTGCTGTCATTTCAATTACAAGGTTTATAAAATATTGTTAGCTCTTTGTGCAGCTTTTCATGAACTTGTATCGTCAATTAAAAAGTTGAATAGGTAAGCAAGTATACATATATTAAAAGGGGAAAAACATCATGAAGGTGATATAAAACAAAGCATAAGGGCTTGTTTGTTTCTGTTTTTATTTTCTATGTTTTTTATTTTTAAGATTTTGTTAAGGAAATAGTGAAAATAGTATATACAAATAAAAATTATTTTTATTATTTTCACTATTTTTTTTCATAAAATCTTTAAAATAGAAAAAATGGGAAATGAAAACAGAAAATAAAAATAGAATCATCTTAACAATGTTGATGCTAAAATCTCTTGATCCAGAATATTCAAATCTTGACTCAAAGAGAAGAGTTAAAGGGTGCATATGCTTAGAAGCAAAAGAAAGTGTACAAAAGAAAGAGTTTGATTTTCATACACTGATAATGTAAAATATCTTTATACCATCAATTAATGAAAAGTTGCCGTATAATCTATTTTAAAATTAATTCTATTCAAATTTAAAAAAATTGCCTATGATGTATGATTTGTCAATTTTTCGTTAACTAACAATATATAGATGTTTTACAATATAAGTGTATGAAAATTAATTCACAAAAGAAATGTTTTATACGATAAAACCATTCCAAATGAAGTTTATTTGATTTTTTATGTGAGTAAAAAATGTCATCTTTAAATTTTAGCAAAGTTAAGATCATAATGCACTTTAAATTAAACCAAATGTGAATACCATGTTATTTTGCTCATTCAAAATTGCTTTAATTAATAATATAACTCTGATAGTGCATCAAAAAACAATATAGTCAAATTATGTTGCCAAAAGTTTTCATACAATATGGAGTGTTTGATAGGGGGAATGTTTTCATATTCTTGAGATTGTGAAAATATTCTCAGCTTTGGTAGAAGATTTGCAAAATTATTCTAAAAAATGTTGCATTCTTGAGATTGATTTTGGGTCAAGATTCTCACTAGAACATTCCCATTTCATATATGAGATTACAACATTCCTATAGGGTGGAATATTTTTCCTTGTGAAAATACCAGATCACCCTTATTGTCACGTACTGCCATCCACTACCGGCCGTCGCCCTCCACCAAAGGTATTTTTGGAAATATGCAAAATATTTTCAAAAATTTAATCCATCTATAAAATACTCTAAAAAATACATGTCTAGAAAAGCTATTATCGAGGATAGCATTTTCGAAAATTCTATTCTTGGGAATGAAAATTCAAATCTTACACCAAATATTCCCTTAGGCACTAGTTTTGTGTTTGGAAAGGTAAAAAATTCCCATTATTTTGACTTATGATGTTTCCCTAATCTTAATATTATGAGATTAATTTTGATGTACGGTTAGGGTATTACTCAATCATTTGCTAAGATGACAGTATATGATTAAGTGTTTGTGTAAAAAAAATTTATATTGATACTGTATAAAATAAAATAAAATTCAAATAGTATCTCTATAAAAATATTTTAAGAAGATAATTTTTTCTCTTATTTGCCAAATGTTAAATCAAACAAACCGTAAAAGGATAATTGAGATGATGAACATTACTTATGCAATTAATTTAACACAGAAAAGAAAAAGCTTACTGATAATTCTTGGACTCCCAGCCAGAAATAATAGCAACTTCTTTTACGGAATATCGCCATTTTCGCACCTTCTCTTTTTCTCTTTCATCTTTAAGTCTTCCCAAAGCCTCAGCAAAAGTATTTCTCTGGTGTCGAACTTCAGAAGGGCTGACTCCATGGAAGACTGGGAAAACCACTCTCCCCATCACCTTCTTTGACTCAATAATCTTTTGTAGCTCATCCATACACCTTGTGGAAGATGCATAGTTCTGGGATAGAACCACAATGGCAGCGAGACACTGCTTAACTTCTTTAAGGAGTTCTTGCAAAATCACATCACGGAATAATAATGGGAAAGCTATGATTCCCTTTCGCTGCAACGAAGCATATAATTTGTATGTAAACCTTCTCCACTATAACTCAAGAAAACATGGTACCTCCAATTCGATGGATCATTTGAGAAATTTGAGGAAGATTTTCCGTGTAACATTGAAGCTTTGGCATGTATGCACTCTATGCAGCAAAAGTTTTGTCTTTGAGTAAAACTTTTCAAATGGGTGTGGTTAGGTGATGGACAGAAACAAGTAGAGTAATTCAGATTATTGATAAGGGTCAAATGTTGATGGACGGCTGATATTCTATATCTTACTTCCTTGTTAATATATATTTTTTTGCACAACTTGCAGTATTTATATATATTACTGTTTCAGTTTATATATACTGTTATGAGTTATGACTATGTTATGGATGAGTGAAGATGAGAGTTACAAATACAATTAATATACATTCTAATTCATCAACAATAATTTTATGGTGTTGAAAGCTGTCATCTTATAGCTCAATCACATAGCTTTCAATATATATAATTATGATGTGGCGATAAAATTACAAATTTGTTTTTTTTCTTAGAAAAGATTACATAGTCTTCTTATATGTTCGACTCATTTGAACCGACTATAAGATTAATCATCTTTTAATTATTAGGGCACAGGTCAGTCGTTCCATAAGAATTATCTTCTTAAAATTTGAATTCACATACTCTTTCTAGAAGATTAAAATTATTTACCACCTAACTAACTCTTTTTGAATTTAAAGATTTGGTTTCCCTCAAAATAAATATATCTCTTCTTAATTATATAAATTATCTTAATGATAATAAATGGTAAGCTAATTTTATAAAGCTATTTTTATACTCAAATTACTTTTTCTTTTTTTCTTATTCACTGTATTACTAAGTATAATTAACGTAAGGGTAAAATCGAAATAAAAATACATAATCTTCTTCATATTTAAAATTGACAGATAATTTAAACATGAAAAAAAATCTTAAAATGACAAATATTTCAAAATGAGAAGAGTAGTTTGGTAAGATGATTAAATTCCTTAGTCATTTTTCTTTGAGTAATGATAGGTAAACATACAAATAGTGCGATGCATACGAACATAAGGAAAATGACAAAAATATTTATATAATATTGTTACTTTTATTCTTTTCGTTTTGATCCAAAAATTTACCAGCGTTGCACTGTTTACGCTGGTAAGTTTTGTTAAAAAAACAAACTTACTAGTGCAAAACTATTTTTTTTTAGCAAAACTTATCAATATAAACAATGTGAACACTTGTAAATTTTGTATATATATACAAAAATCTTATAAGCACTGACATTGTTTGCATTGGTAAGATTTTTTTTTATTATAAAATTTATCAGTGCAAATAGTGCAAGCACTAATAAATTTTGTATATATATACAAAATTTAGCAGCATTTGTATTATTTGCATTGATAAGTTTCTAGATAAAAAAAATTAAATAATAATAATAATTATATAGGATCCATTATCCAAGTATTTTTATCATTTTCCTAACTTTTTTTGTATGCATCAGTATGTGTCGCACTGGATTTGTGCATTTACTGAACATTATTCTTTTTCTTTTCTCCTTTACAAAGGGTGACGTAAAGGTTTAATTTTTTTCGAATCAAAAATACCATTTTCGCAAACCACGCAAGATTTTCACAACGTGGGAATCAAGGTAGGCAGAATGACTTGTTGAGCGAAAATATAAAAGGGTGAGAGAGAGAGTGAGTAGATTCCTCAGCAGCTGTTTGCCTGCTCCCTGCTTTTTTCATCTTTTACCAAATGGAATATTAACATTGCACACGTAAAGAACTAAGGAATCGTCAATAATTTCTACATATAGATAATAGATACATCTTTCACGGTTTCAGGAGCATGATCGCTAGTCAAGGGACAATAAGCAGTAGTGTTGTTGAGCGAGTTCGTAGTCACTATCAACATCAATTCAGATCAGGCAATTCCGGTTTTTATATTTTCGTCCTATTCTACATTTGTTTTTATTCTTTCAATTGAATGTATTTGAGTTTTCAATTGACTAATGTTATTTATACATTATTTAAGAAAATAAAAAATAAATATTACAGAGAGAAATACAAAGTTTTATTTCACTCCGCTCACTATAATTAAATATTTTGTATCTCTCTTTATCATATTTATCTTGATGTTCACTTTTAATGTACTCATAACACTGCTCTTTCCAATTTACATTTATCGAATTTTGGATAGTAAGTTTATAGTGATCTAAGTATAATGTCGATGGTTTTCATATACATCGTAAAGTTTGGACTTTTTTTTTAACGAAATAATAAACTTTGAATTTATGATTATTCCACAAATAGATGGGGATTACGCCCGTATATGCTATGCCAGCGGACACCCGCCCAGAAATAGAGGCCTACGAGGTAGGTATACTTACAGATAATTCTAGTGATGAAAGTAAAATCTATTTATAATATATAATTTTTTAAACCTAAGTTGTATTGTGCTATTGACTTCTTGGAATATTTGCCACATCAGCTTATCATGGAAGATGGTGTTATCTCATTTAGTCACTTTTTATCTATAAAACTATGTAGATATTACTTTCAAAAGAGACACGTTATTTGGACCCCAAAAAAGTAAGGTGTCCATGGATATATATCACAATTCACCGTTAAAACTCAATTTTATTTACTTTTAATTTTTTTTAAATCTTTTATATCAAATCTATCGGTTGTCCGTGACTATGTCGCGACAACCGATGGACAAATAAAGTTTCTGCTTTCAAAACAAGCAAATATCACTCTCAAAATCAATAAATACCAATTACAAATACTTGACTTTTCAATGTATACATTACGAATTACTGTCCCATAATTTAATTAGAGTAGGAAGTTTTCAGCCACCAACATTAGCATAATATAAAAATAATTCTTTGTCTACAATTCAATTTGAGAATAAATAATCCATTAAAAATTTATAATTGCAAAATCATAAAAAATTTAATAAAATACTACAACATGTACCTTATACTATTTCAGTGTCTACATTTTCACAAATCTATATAAATATAAACTAAAACAATTTAAAATATATTCAAGCATTAAAAAAAAAAACACACGTTTTCAAAAATTTCAATCTATCACCTTCAGTAAATCAACTGGTTTCCATAAATTATTTTTTTCTTTTATTACACCAAGTAATATTGCAATTATCTTCTATTAATCAACAATTTTCTCAAAAAATATACATATCTAAAGTAAAAATTAATAACTATTATATTAAATAAGTTATCTCAATAACATTAATAACAACTTTAATCTTTTATCTTGCCCATCGTTTTTTTATTCTTTTACAAAATTACACAGAGAACTCCTCTGCATATAATAGTGCAAAAAAAATTTGATTTCATAATTCAATTATATATTATAGGAAGGAAAAATTTACACCACCATAATGGATTTGAAAATAGCAATTACAAATAATAAATATAGATCAAGATTTTTCTCACTTACAATTTTTCTAAAAGAGACAGGTGAAAAAAAAAATGTAAGCACAAAGATAACATAAAAATGATGAAGCATATTTGAATATATAGTTTCAATAATTCCAAATAACTATAAAGGACATATACGTTTGTTATCTTTATATTATTAGACTTTTCACTTTATCATAAATAAATAAATTTTTATTTCATTACATAGTCATTTAATTTCCGATTGTTCCTATTATATTTAATAAAATATTTCTATATGTTATTTATTTGCGCAATGTGCTGGCCTCATTGTAGTTGAATTTGAATTCGCAATCGTCTCAAAGACCTCTACAGACAGATGGCGAAAACCTTTTTGTTTTTAACGTGCCTTATAAATACATTTTAACAAAACCCTTTATATAAATATAAATATAATGTTGATTTTTATATACATTGTAGTGTTTGGACTCTTTTCTTAGACGAAGTAATAAACTTTGAATTATGATTATTCGACAAAATAGAGGGAATCTGGAAGAATTTTGGGCAGTGGCATAAAGCAAGAAAAAGAGGATACAGAATCTAGCAGTGACATAGAGGATACAGGATTTGGCAGTGGCATAAAGCAAGAAAACGAGGATACAAAATCTGGCAGTGACATAAAGCAAGAAAAAGAGGATACAGATAATTCTAGAGAAAGTAAGGCCTCCAAGGTAGATACAGATAATTCTAGAGTGCAAAGTAAAATTGAATTTGAACCTGCAATTATTGTCTCTGAATTTAAACATGGCGAGCATGAGAATCTAGAATTGCTTGGAGAAGTATATCACCAAGCAAGTGGGGTAGGTGCAAGTACTAAAAGGCTAGATTCCTCCATTTCAAAGGAATTCAAGAGCCCTATGAAAAACACCGTGCTACATGTAGCAGCTTTGCATGGCAATGATGAGATGGTGGATAGTGTGGCCAAACAAGACCCACATCTTATACTCTCCTCTAACATAAACCGTGACACTCCCCTACATGTTGCTGCTAGGGCTGGCCATGTCTCCACACTTAGAAAGCTGTTGGATGCTTATCCCAACGAGACAGGATTATTAGATCTAATGGAAATTGAGAACAATCAAGGGAACATCATGTTGCACGAGGCCGTGATGTGTGGTAGTAGCATGGGGTCTATGATTTTCTATCTTCTTGAAGCATACACGAGTGTAGACAGCTCAGGGAGATCACTGTCACAGTCTTGTTATGAATTAGCTTTGAATAATGTAAACAAAGAAGATCAATCGGTGCTGTACTTGGCGGTTGAGGCTAGGCTCATGGGAACTGTTAACAGAATCTTGGAGAAGTGCCCCGAGAGTGCCACGCCAAAGGGAATATCACCCCTTGTAGCAGCAATTATGAAGCGGGACCAAGGTAATTAATTAACAAAGATCGGGAAAGAAGTAGAATTTTTTTTTTTTGTCAAAAATTTATTTGTTGAAAGAATTTAATTTTAATGTAATGTTAATGTGACAAAGTTTCACACAAATATGTCTAATTATTTATTATCATATTAGTAATTATATTTGTCTTAATTATCCATTATCTTACAAATAGAAATATGTGATTGGATGGTAGTGTAAAACTATTTTACTTTGATAATGTATCAAAATTAATCTCTATCTTATACTTATTAACTCTTAGATAAATATTCTAACTTATATATTACTTTATCCTAAGTTTCTAACTAATCACCATTCTTTTTTTTTTTCCCCAAAATTTCTGATTATTTTGGCATTATTTTTAATTAAATGATTAATGTTGCCACTTGAGCTTTTATTTTCTTCATTAATCATAATAAATGACCATATTTATGTGTACCTACATATGGGGTTGTTATATTTATATTCATGCAAGAAACTCTAAAGTGACCATGTTTATGTGTATATGCCAGATATGCTCACTATCACAGTGCGCAAGAAGCAAGAATGGATACACTTAAGGGACTCGAATGGAAGGGTTCCTCTTCATTGCGCAGCAGCAATAGGTTACCATGAAGGTGTTGCTTATTTACTTGACAGATGCAAGACTTGTAGCATTGAGAAGGATAAACATGGCTACCTCCCGCTTCATCTAGCTGCTCATGGAGGCCACGTGGAAGTAGTGAAGGAGTTGTTAGGATGCTGTCCGGATCCAAACGAGATGCTTGACCCATATCTAAATAACATTCTTCACATTGCAGCAAAGAGTGGAAAGCTTGATGTGGTGCGCTACATCCTTCAAACTCCTGAACTTGGGAAGATGATAAATCAAAAGAATATGTTTGGAGAAACACCCTTGCATGTGGCCACCGAAAGGTGTCATCCCAAGGTTGTCTACGCCTTAACATGGGACGACAGGGTTGATCTTAACATGATTAACATAGAGAAGCAAACAGCTCTTGACCTTGCAATTGCACATTATGCCTCTCCTGCACAAAATCCATCCATTCGACGGGTAAGTAGTACTATCTCCTCACAATCTCATACGAAATAAGTGTATATCCTTCCTTTTCAGAAAATATTTTATGTTTTCAATTCCTAATTTTAATTTTAATTATAAAATTGTCACCGGATTTTTGGCTTGTATCCAATTTTTAAAGTTTTGTAAAATTTTAAAAATAGAAAATAAATTGAAGATAAAGTAACATTTTTATAATTAAAATTAGAAATAAAAAATAAAAGTAGAAATGTTTTATAAAACTAAATAAGTTTAAGTTTTGTTTTTATTATTTTTATTATTATTATTATTATTTAGTCATGAAAAAGCTACTAGCATTTGCACTTTGAACTTAATTTTATGCACACTCGAATTCTGAAACCTACTCGACAAGAAGTTTTAGTTGAAAGGTATAAGGGAATGGATACAGCCAGGGTGGCAATAGCATTCACTTGTTACAAGTTTGAATTACCGAAAAATCTCATACTACAAAATAAACTATATACCTAGAACAGATGGATTGTCAGAGAACTCAAAAATCTAAGAGATCACTATCAATGGACTAAGCACAAAGCAACAAAATTAGTAAGCCTCAATTAACCTTAAGTAAACCAATGGGTCTATATATCTTCTTATTCATAAGGTTCAGTGCTTAATCTATTTCCTACTTTCTATTATTATTATTATTATTATTATTATTATTATAGTACTTAATTGTTAACAATGTAAATTTAACCAACAACCATTTTTTGGGTATTAATACGTACATAAGAGATAAAAATATAGTTTCACCCGCATTCTGTTGCATGGTTGCATCCTTGCTTTTATTGTCTTCTGCTTTTGTTTTTAACACAAAAGATGTGTGAATTTGCAGCCACTTACATGGATTGCATTGAAATCTGCTGGTGCAAAGCCAAGTCCTAGTAAAGCACCACGCTTTGTTAAAATTACACCAAATTTCAGCATGGATATGAGGAATGAAAAGTCCTCGAAAACTGAATTGAGCAAACGAAGTGGTGTCTCCAGAACAGACAGGTTCAAAGACAGAGTGGAGTCACTTAGTGTGATCTCAACCCTCATAGTCACAGCTTCAGTGGCAGCATGTTTCGCTGTGCCAGGAGAGGCAGAGGAAGGCACAGCCAACAACCTGCACAAGGCCATGTTCCACTTCTTCATTTTCAACATCACAATATCTTTGTTTAGTTCCATCAGTGCCACTGTCATACTCATCTGGGGAAGGCTGGGAATGATTGAGCTGTTGGATTTCTCTCTCAAGTTGGCGACGCCGCTCGTTGGAGCCGCTCTCATAACACTTTCTCTGGCGTTCTTGGCTGGTGTCTACACTGTTATAAGCAAACTCAGCTGGTTGGCCTCCCTCTTTGTGTTCATGACTGTCATTTTTGTGGCCATTCTCTTTGTCTTGTACACGTTCCTTTTCCTACCCTCTTCATCTACCGGCAAGAACTGGCGGGACATTTCCTACTACCCCTTTATTTTTCTAGCATCGCTGGCCGAAGAGCGAAAACCATAATCGCAGCCACAACAGCTTCGTTGGTGCTGGATTAGGATCCCACGATTTGCTTATGTTATTTGCTAATATAAGAGTGTCATGTTATAAGAAAGAAACCTATTTATATTACTCACTAATATAAAAGTGTCTTATTATTGGAGAGAAAGACATGGATCATTTAATAATAGAATCCACTAATATTTATATTGATCAATTCTGTTAATTACTCTAGTTAGAACTCAGTTTGGTAAAATTATTAAGCAGATTAGATCTGTTAATGCTAGAGAGCTTGCTATTACACGGTTGTTGCAGGATCATGGAATTTTACATAGTGTATAGAAATTAATCTTTTTAAAATAATTTCTTTAGTGAGGATTAAAATATAATTTCGCATGATGTAAGATAAAAGCAATAGAATCCGGATAACTTGGTATTACCGGCAAAATTTTAAGAGCATTGATGCCTCATTCACCTTTTATAAGCATTTTAAAACACTATAAGCAGAATGACTTGTTGGGGCCTAAATATAAAGAAGTTAACTGGTGCAAAGAATTGTTCTTAATTAAACTGTAGGGATCAGTTTGGACTAGACAGGACAAGCTTAAATAGAACAAAAGGCGCTGCGAGCGCAAGAAAGTGAACGGATGCCGCAGCTGCTTCCTGCTTTTTACATCTTTTACCAAGTAGAATATTAACCTTGCACACGTAAAGAACAAAAGAATCATCAATAATCCTACATATTCATTGTTTGAGGAGCATATCCAATCCAAGACCACATGTCAAGGGAAATTAAGCACTGCTGTTGAGCGAAGTCGTAGTCAATATCAACCTCAATTCAGTTCAGGCAATTTCGGTTAGCCCTTGTATTTTCGTCCTATTCTATATTTGTTGCATTCTTTTATTTGAATTTATCTGAGTTTTTAATTGAGTAATGTCATTTTCACATTTTTATCAAGATTAAATAATATAGAGAAAAATATAAAATCTGAATCTCACCATTATCAAATATTTACTTTGATATCCACTTTTCACATTTAAATAACACTGCTCTTTCTAATTTTACATTTCTCGAATTTTCGGTTACAACAATTCTCAAATTTTGGATAGTAATTTTTTTAGTTATCTAATGTCGATGATTTTTATATACAATGTAAAATTTGGACACTTATTATTTGAACGAAATAATAAACTTTAAATTATGATTATTCCACAAAATAGATGGCTGAAGAAGGTCAGTACTACCAAGGCGACTCTTTGGGAATGGACATAGAGCCAGAAATGGATTCCTCCATGGTGGAAGGTGTAAATGAATTTGAGCCCGCAATTGTCCCTCCTCACCCTACGACTACGAGACATGGCGAATATGAGAAACTCGAATTGCTTGGAGAAGTGTATCACATAGCAAGCGGGGGAGATGCAAGTACTACGAGGCAAGATTCCTCCATTTTAAAGGAATTTAAGAGCCCTATGGGAAACACAGTACTACATGTAGCAGCTTTGTATGGCAATGATGAGATGGTGGATCGTATGGCCCACCAAGACCCTGATCTTATATTCTCCTTTAGCACAAACCACGACACTCCCCTACATTTTGCTGCAAGGGCTGGCCATATCTCCACACTTAGAAAGCTGTTGGATGCTTGTGCTAATTCCAACGTGACGAGGCTATTAAATCTCATGAAAGAATTTAACAATCAAGGAAACATCATGTTACACGAGGCCATGATGAGTGGTCGTAGCATGGGGTCTATGATTTTCCATGTTCTTGAAGCATACAGTACGACTGTTGAGGCAAGGCTCATGGCAAATGTTAACGATATAAGATCATGGTCACAGTTTTGTTATGAATTAGCATTGAATAATGTAAACAACGAAGGTCAATCGGTGCTGTACTTGGCGGTTGAGGCTAGGCTCATGGAAGCTGTTAACCGAATCTTGGAGAAGTGCCCGGAGAGTGCCATGCCTAAGGGAATACCACCCCTTGTAGCGGCGATCATGAAGCGGGATAAAGGTAATTACTTATAAGAAAAACGGTACTAAGAGCTAGAACTTTCAACAAAATTTATTTATATAACTCGTTTATTAATTATTAAATAAGTAAGTCATATCATATTTCATCCGATTACTATATATATTTTTTTAGTCAAAAATTTTAATTATTTGTTTTTTGCTGTGTAGCATAGCACAGTTCCTAATTAAAATATGCTAATTCTGCTCACTTGAGTTTTTAGTTTCTGCATTAATCTTGAGAGATTTCTTGCCTTTTAATTGTTGATTATCTTATGCGAAAAGGGGCAATTTTCCGAAGGATAAAGTGATAAAAGATTAAAATCATATATTTCTTCTTTTGCTTGATACTAGTAACTAATCCATATAAATAAGAAAAATATTGGCAAGCCAAAAGTTTATACCAAAATTGAGTTAGCAGAATAATATGATATACTATTTACTTTGGATAAATGAGTGGACCCTATCACTTTATCTCATCCAACAATTCCAAGAATTTTTGTCAAAAACTTGGACAAATTAAATTTTTTTGATTGGGTAGTATTCTTCTTTAAGTAATGCAAATGAAAGTATCTTTCACTGGGGGATACATGGTGAGTATTCAAAAAAGCAAGCCTCACACGAATTTTAATCCCATTGATTGATAGAGATAGACATGTGAGTAATTTAATATTTTATGAAACAATCTTGATTACTATTGGACATGCATTGGAGCGATATAATTAGGAAAAAAATTCTTATATAGATACAAATTTATTATCTTATATTTAATTATATTCATAACAAAATTAGTGAGATTCAAAATCAAGTGAGAGTATTTTAAACAAAATTATTGCGAGAATGTCAGAATATAAAATATTAAATTTATATTTATGCAAAAATTTCTCTAATTGATAACGTGAATGTATATACGCCAGATATGCTGACTGCCATAGTGGGCAAGAAGCAAGAATGGATACATTTAAGGGACGTGAATGGAAGGCTTGCTCTTCATTGCGCAGCATCAATAGGTTACCATGAAGGTGTTGTCTATTTACTTGACAGATGCAAGAGTTGTAGCATTCAGAAGGACAAAGATGGCTACCTTCCGCTTCATCTAGCGGCTCATGGAGGCCATGTGGAAGTAGTGAAGGAATTGTTAGCATACTGTCCAGATCCAAACGAGATGCTTGACCCATATCTCAATAACATTCTTCACATTGCAGCAAAAAGTGCAAAGCTTGATGTGGTGCGCTACATCCTTGAAACTCCTGAACTTGAGAAGATGATAAATCAAAAGAATGCATTTGGAGAAACACCCCTGCATGTGGCCACCATTTGGTGCCGTCCCAAGATTGTCCACGCCTTAACGTGGGACGACAGGGTTGATCTTAATGTGATTAACCCAAGGAAGCAAACAGCTCTTGACATTGCAGTTACAAATTATGCTTTTCGGACACAAAATCCAACCCTTCGACAGGCAAGTATATAGTGCTATGTCCTTAAGTTTTCGAACAAAATTAGTATCTTCTTAGTTTGAAAAAATGCTTCTTTTTTTTTTTTAATTTTAATTACAAAAAATTATATTGTTTTTAATCTATTTCTTATTTTTATAATAATATAATATTGTTAAAATAAAAAGTAGATTGAAAACGATGTAACGTATTTGCATTTAAAATTAAAAACAGAAAACGTTTTCTAAAACCAAATATGCCTAAGTTTTGTTTTATTATTACTATTATTATTTAGTCGTGAAAGAGGCTAGGTACTGCCATTTAAATTTAGTTTTATGCACTCAAATTCTGAAACGTACTTGATAAGAAGTTTTAGTTGAAAGATACGACGGAATGAATACAACCAGGGTGGCAATATCATTCACTTGTTATTGCGTGAATTAGAGGGAAAAAAAAAATCTCAAACGTACTACCAAAAAAAAAAAAACCTATACACCTAGATTTGTTGGTGGTTAGAGAACTCAATAATCTGATAGATCAATATTAATGGACTAAGAAAAAAAACACACCATTGTTACTTAAAAAAAATAAATAAATAATGTTTGTAAGCCTTGTGCCATCTTAAACCAATGAGTTTATATATCTTTTTTTTTTTTTTTTTGAGGAATTATATATCTTCTTATTTATATAGGTCACGTAATATATTTCATACCAGTGTAAATTCAGTCCACGACCACCTTTAGGCACTAGTACATGCCAAAGAGATAAAAATGTAGTTTCACAATGACCTTCAATTGCATAGGTGCGTCCTTATTTTTATTGTCTTGTGCTTTGTTTTTAACACAAAGATGTTTAAATTTGCAGTCACTTACATGGGTTGCATTGAAATCTGCCGGTGCAAAAGCACAACACTCTGTTAAAATTGCACCCAATAATGTCTCTGGATCTGACCGGTTCAAAGATAGAGTGGAGTCACTTAGTGTGATCTCAACCCTCATAGTCACAGCTTCAGTGGCAGCATGTTTCGCTGTGCCAGGAGAGGCAGAAGGCACAGCCAATAACCTGCACAAGGCCATGTTCCACTTCTTCATTTTCAGCATCACAATATCTTTGTTTACTTCCATCAGTGCCACTATCATACTCATCTGGGGAAGGTTCGGAGTGACCGAGCTGTTGGACTTTGCTATCAAGTTCGCAACGCCGCTTCTTGGAGCCGCTCTCATAACGCTTTCCCTGGCGTTCTTGGCCGCTGTCTACACTGTTATAAGCAAACTCACCTGGCTGGCCGCCACCTTTGTGTCCATGTCTGTCATTTTTGTGGTCATCATCTTTGTCTTGTTCATCCTCCTTTTCCTCCCGTCATCATCTACCGGGAAGATCTCGCGGTACATTTCCTACTGCCCGTTTATTTTTCTAGCATCACTAGCCGAGAAGCAACCCGAAGAGGGAGGGAAAACCATGATATCTCTCGCAAGATGACACTTCTATATGTTAGCGAAGAATGACAGAATCTTAGCTTTTTGATGCTGTAGTTGGATATGAATCATAACTTGATGGGATTCTACATAAAATAAAATAAGTTAGCATAGTTTAAATATGCTAGTAAGTTCTTTAAAGTTGTGTTTGTGAATCGAGGAAAGGGAGTGAAAGAGTAACTATACTAGTGAATGTTTCTCTTCTATTATATGTCCCCAAAATATAAGAATAACATTATTGTGTATAAATTTTTATCATTGATTAAAAAGGAAATGACTAAACAGAAGCTTATGAGAGATCTTTACCATCAGCAAAAGTTTATACATGACAAAGTTATGTAAAATTGTGACATAAAAGGATTTATCTCCTCAAAAGGAGAAAAAAAAAGTATGTTTGGGTTTTTAACATTCAATAAATAAATGGTTTAGTTGATTTTCCAAAATCACTTCAAATCATTCAGTCTAACACTTCAACTGTTGACTTTATATTTTCCAAATTTTTTCCTATAAATTTTATGACAACATAAGTGATGAGGTACAAACTGGAGAGCATTAAAATAGACAATATAATCTGAACAAAAAAAAAAAAAAACCACCATAAATCAGTAGATAATGTGCAATACAAATTACATTAGGGAGTGTGCATTTGGAGAAGTAGGCTCTTCCACCTCAAATTCACCACTTGAGTCCTTGCGCCAATTTTCAAAATCTTCCTTACATATCACAGGGCACCCACATTTCCTTATAGTTGGCTTCCTTGGCTTACAAAGATTCTCCACATAAAATATCAGTTCAAGTTGGCTCTGCTTTCCACCTAGATAATGCTGAATATGCATATATGCTCACCGGTCAAGGGTATAATGTGGATATAAGGGTCACTTGATTCATAAACTAAGTGGCCAAATTTGGGTCCTCCTGGGAAACCCAATTCAGGTTCCCGATTAGGAGCTTTACAGGCCCAATAATAGAGGATCATCTCCTCATCATTGCCCTTGGAACCTGGCCTCAAATCTGATGGAGAAGACACATGAATGTTTATAGGTTCAAATTGAAAGCATACTGCAATGCCCCACCATTCACTCCACTTACAATAGTCAGGTACATCCACTACTATTGATACAACTGAATCACAAGCCAACTCGTTATATGGTGGATGTGATGCATCAATTAAATGGTAGTTTTGATTGTCAAACCATGATGGAATTTCGCTCCCTCTATGATGAACCAAAAAATGTACTCTTCTTCCATCTGTCAAATAAGAAAATATATTTGTAAATAACTAGTTACTTAATAAAAATAACATAGTACAATTATGGGGTGTATGACATGTATACCAATTCCATATGCATTTGTGACTCGAATATCTGACATAGCATTTGTGCATCCAAATTTAAAGGGCTCATTTTAGCACAGTTAGCTGTATATAAGGAGTGTCCATTTGATGGAAAGATAGGCAATGACTCAAGCCTTGAGAAATCAGAGAAGGACAAACTTTGCAGCATGGAGCGATTACTAATGCGATGAGAAGGTGGGTTAACAAAATTGTTCCCCCTTAGATCTAACTCCTGCAACAATGATAAGGAACCAAGGCCTTCAGGAATTGATTCACCATCAAGGTTGCAGCAAAAAAGTGGGAGAGAGGAGGCAAGGTCATTTCCATTGGAACTGGTTGCCTCCTAAACTTCATGGCCCATTGGAGTATGTTCCTTGAGTTGGATGCAACTAATTTTCTTCCACCAAAGGACACCTCTTTAAGATTTTCTAAATGAACTTTGGATATAGTGATGTCTCTTATTGCTGTCCCACTCAATCAAGTTCCTCCAAAGACTTATTTGCATCCATGTTTTCTGGTAGCCTTGAAAACTTTGAACAACCAGAAATACTGAGGCTTTTAAGAGATTTCAAGTTGCAAATGGAATTTGGTAGGCAAAGAAGGTTTCTGCAATTCTCCAAACTAAGCAGTGATAAACAGTTCACAGTGTCTCCGAACTTGGGGAACTTCTTAAGTTTTGAGCAGCCAGAAAGAATCAACTTCTCCAAAGAATCCATTTTCAATTCCCTTGTAAAGGTTTGAAGATTTATGCCATTTTTCAAGTTCAATAGAACAAGCCTCTTGTGTTGTCCAATGGATTGGTGAACCTGGACAAGGTTTGTGCAGCCTTCACGATGCAGGATTTCAAGACATGGAACCCCATAAACTATAGGAGTTTGAATTAGATCTTTGGAAAAACTTAAATCAATGAACTTCAGCTTTGCAAAAGACTTGGCCAATCAGAACAAAAAAGGAAAAAGAAAGTAAGAAATTTGATTAGCTTAGGAAGACTTTGTTCTAGTATCAAATTAAACATGCAAGATCTTAACTGAACAACTTACTTGGGTTCCATTCCAAATCTTTTTTATTTTGCTGTAACGCAATTTCAGCTCTACAACTTCATCTAGCTGCACGCCAAGCGGCAGAGCTTCCAAAGGATAATTTGTCCACTGAAGAAATTTCAATGAACTAGAGAGAAATTCGAGGCCATGACGAAGTTATATATCATGCGAAATGATAATTAATTTAAGATTAGACATCTTTGAGAAGGCTTCAGGGTCCCAATTTGCTTGGTATACGGCTTAGTTTGTGGCTTCAGAGTTAGTCCTTGTATTGATTCAGTTGCCTAGCCAAACAACAATGAAGAATGTCAAGATGTGACAATGGTTAAGATATAACTTCATTAAAAATTTGTAAGAAAAATATTACCTTATTATATCTTAATACTTCATCAATGTCTTTTTGAGACCACAGTCTACTGCGTTTGCCAGCATCTACAAAACATTCTTCATTAACAATGTCCCTTCCAGCTTCTTGAAGCAAATCATGCATCCCCAAACACAATCCATCAATAGTTGCCAAAGATTTTTCAATTAGAACATCAATTCCAATTGGTGGATAACGTTCACAAATTTCTAATGCTTGTATCACAGGCACTTTCACCGAACCTTTGAAGAAACATGCAACGTCGAGAAATAGAGTCTGATAAGATACCGGCAAACCATTGTAGCTTATTCTGAGTGACTTCTTCACAATATCATTGGGTGGCACTCCTTTTATCTTCTCAACTACCTCTTTCCATTGAGATTCACTTCGTCCACATACAAATGTACCCAACAATTTTAGTGCCATTGGAAGGCCTGCAGCATATTTGACAACTTCTTTTGACAACTCCATATACTTGTCTTGAGGTTGATCTCTTTTGAAGGCTTTCTGACTCAAGAGTTGAATGGACTCGCCACAATTTAAGAAGTCAATTTTATAACTATCAACTATTCCATGTGATATAAGCACTTGCGTGTCTCTTGATGTAACTATCACTTTGCTGCCAGGGCCAAACCACTCTTGCTTCTCAGCCAAAGAGACCGATTGGCTTATGTCATCAACATCATCAATCACAAGGAGAACTTTCTTGGTGAGCAAAAGGTTTCTTATTGTGTCTTTTCCTTCATCCACATATTTAGTTTCCAAGCCTTTTATTTCCAGATGGGAAAGAGGTTTTCTTTATAAGCCAAGCATGCCATCTCGTTCTCCTGAAATCTCTCTAACATTTTTGAGGAAGCAACTAATTTCAAGTTGGTCGTGGATTTTCTTGAACATAGCTCTAGCAAGAGTTGTCTTTTCAATACCACCCATGCCCCATATACGTATAAAGCAAACATTGTCCAATTCCACCCATAGAAGTGAATCGACTTTTCTGACTCTTGAGTCGATTCCAATGAGTCCATCATTGTAAGATGGCAATTTAGGACTTGTCCAAACCGATGAAACAACATTATGAATGAGCTCCACTTCATGTCTATCCATAACAAAAGTGTAACCTTAGATAAATAAGTGATTCCTCGGAACAACTAGCAAGATTTTTATTAAAGATTTTGACCTTTTTTTTTTGTGTGGCTATATAGCATTGCTAGCTCTAATTTA
The DNA here is from genome assembly GCA_031439595.1 of Pterocarpus santalinus. Lineage (NCBI taxonomy): Eukaryota > Viridiplantae > Streptophyta > Magnoliopsida > Fabales > Fabaceae > Pterocarpus > Pterocarpus santalinus. The sequence continues at coordinate 5,745,662 of CM062527.1, forward strand.
TACTCGTGATCAATGTGCAATCAATTGGTAAATAGTTTCCATTATGCTACAATTAAAAACAACAATCAATAATCATTATACGTGTTAATCAACATATTAAGTGCTATTAATGTATATTATATGATGATTAAAGTATGAGCAATGTTAGAAAATTAAAAAAAGAGTAAACCCCTCAGATTAGTCATTGACAATATCGTTGATGGCAAATTGGTCCTAAATAAAAATAAATTGGTTCAAAATCCTTGATAATTGCAAAAATTAAATATTTTATATAGTCCCTGACACACTTGTAATTAATAAAGAGTGCGATATCTAAGTTGTATGCCAATTACGACATCCTAACTCTATTCTATATGGCACGAAAACTCGAAATATGGAAAAAAAAAATTTCCATTTTATTCACTGAGCCCTAAATTAAACATTTCAAAATTTTCAAACTTTATCTCCTCTCTAATATTGCGACTAAGACAGTGATAAGAAAGGAGATTATCAAGTGGTGTGATACTTGATAAATTGACACCCAATAGAGCAAAGGTGCTGCTGCTAAGTGTATATATTCCTTATTCTTTATGCATTTTATACTAAAATTGACATTATATACAAAATAAGTGTCTCAATTAAGAACAAATAGAGATGTAAGCTAGTTATAACTCATCAACTAACTCTATAAGTGTAATATCGAGGTTCTCATATTTACTCTTCAAGAATTGATTCTCTTTCTGAAGTTCCTTGATTTATTTTGCCATCTAGTTGTTACAACCACAATGGGGGAGAAGGTCCAAGACTTTAGAGTTTGGATAAGGTTTGATTTTTTTGTTGTTGATAGCCAATGATGAATTATTATAATCGGAGAGAAAATGAAGTTTATTGTTGTGTCTTACTATTAGGGGTCGACGTGTTAAGGTTTCTTTATATTCTTCTTCTTCTTTTTTGGTTGGATGTTTAGGGATATTTTCAAGGGGATGCCATATGGGATGAAGTTAGATATCTTAATCAACATAAAACCTATACATCACATTATTTACTAGTTATAATCAAGTCAATGACTAAAATATCTATTTTTTTTTAATTGCAAGGGATCTTGAGAACAATTTATTTTTGTTAGAGAACAATTTGCTCACCCATGATATTGTCAAGACTAATTTGGGAGTTTACTCTTAGAAACATATTGTCGGAATCTTTGATAGAAATCATGCTAGTCGTTAAACGAAATAAAGTGGTATGACCCACTTATTCATCCAAGCGTTAATAAATATGTTACATTACCTTGATATCTAAATTCTAACAATATTTCTGTCTTTCACTCTTTTTATAATTTTTCTTAAAGTAGATTGTGTAATTATTCAAGTAAAAATAATGTGCATAAAATGAGTGTAGATGTTTTTATGTGCAAATTTAACTTGAATTGATCGTGTATATATCCTCATCCCCGATCAAATTCTGTTTTAATTAGTTATAACCCGATTAGAGTTGAGAATATGTATACCCTTAGATTATGTTACATTTGCACAAGCCTTATAAAATAGTGTGGGATTAGAAAAAACATTATGTAGTAAATTAACACAGGAAAAACTTGCTTATCATTGGACTCCCAGCCAGGAATTCCGGCAACTTCTATCAAGGAATCTTTCCATTTTTGCATCTTCTCAATGTTGTCTGCAAATCTTGTTTCATGCTTTCTGAAAGCCTCAGCGAAACTATTTCTCAACTCTAGAACATCATGAGGGCTGACACCGTAAAAGACCGGAATAACTTCTCTCCCAAGCACTTTCCTTGACTCAAGGATCTTTTGAAGCTTATCCAAACACCATGTGGAAGATGCATAGTTCTTGGAGAGAACCACAATGGAAGCCAGGGACTGATCAATTTCTTTGAGGAGCTCTTCAGAAATCACATTTCCTTTCTCCAGTTGAAGGTCATCTCGGAAAGTAATGATGCCCTTTCGGAGCAATGTAGCATATAAGTGGTCTGTCAAATCCAAACGTGTGTCCCATCCTCTAAAACTCAAGAAAACATGGAACGTCCATTGTGATGATGATGAAGCATTAGAAGAATTTGAGGAAGATTCTCCACGTAACATTGAAACCTTAACTAACATTTAATTGGTTTAAGTGATCTAAACTAATACATATTCTACTCAACTAGTGTATTAATTGGAGTCTTTTAATTGAAAAAAAGAAAAACGACAATAATAAGAGAGTTCTACTTTTTAATAAACTGATTCAATTCAAATCAGTCAGAATATAATGAAATACAAATACTGATAATTCGGAAGAAAGAATCAAATTGAAGCTTTAACACCCTATGCAAAAATAGCTTTAGCAAGAATCAAAGCGACTCTTTTTGAGTTTAAAGATTCGGTTTCCATCAAAGTAAATATATCTCTTCTTAATTACAAACAATAATAGAATAAAATTTAGACATAATTACAGTATACAAAAAAATATTTATACTTATATTCAATGGTGGATTGTTATAATAGTCTTTGTTTCAGAATATTTGTTATTTTGAGATTCTCATACACAGAAAGTAAATAAATTTTCTTAATGACAATAACTGGCAAGCTAATTTTATAAAGCTATTTTTATACCCAAATTACTTCTTTTTTTTTCTTATTCAATCTATTACTAAGTATAATTAATGTAAGGGTAAACTCGAAATAAAAAAACATAATATCTTCTTCATATTTAGAATTGACAGATAATTTAAACATAAAAAAAAAATCTGAAAATGACAAATATTTCAAAATGAGAAGAGTAGTTTGGAAAGATGATTAAACTCCTTGGTCATTTTTCATTTCTCCTTTACAAAGGGTGACGTAAAGGTTTACCTTAATGTTTTCCTAATCAAAAGTACTATTTTCGCAAACTACCCAAGATTTTCACAACGTGAGAATCAAGGAAGGCAGAATGACTTGTTGAGCGAAAATATAAAAGGGTGAGAGAGAGTGAGTAGATTCCTCAGCAGCTGCTTGCTTGCTTCCTGCTTTTTTCATCTTTTACCAAATAGAATATTAACATTGCACACGTAAAGAACTAAGGAATCATCAATAATCTCAACACATAGATAACAGATACATCTTTCACGTTTTCAGGAGCATCCAATCCAAGACCACACGTCAAGGGAAATTAAGCAGTAGTGTTGTTGAGCGAGTTCATAATCAATATCAACCTCAATTCAGTTCCGGCAATTTTGGTTTGCCCTTATATTTTCGTCCTATTCTACATTTGTTTGCATTATTTCATTTGAATGTATTTGGGTTTTCAATTGAGTAATGTTATTTATATATTATTTAAGAATATAAAAAAATAAATATTATAGAGAGAAATACAAAATTTACTTCACCCCACTCACTATAATTAAATATTTTGTATTTTTCTTTATCATATTATTCTTGATGTTCAATTTTAATGTACGCATACCACTGCTCTTTCCAATTTACATTTATCGAATTTTGGATAGTAAGTTTGTAGTGATCTAAGTATAATGTAGATGATTTTTATATACATCGTAAAGTTTGGACCTTTTTCTTTTAACGAAATAATAAACTTTGAATTTATGATTATTCCACAAATAGATGGCCGCAAGCGAATTCGTACATGCTATTGCACCGATCAGAGCGGACATCGACGCAGAAATAGAGGCCTACAGGGGAGGTATACTTATAGATAATTCTAGTGAGGAAAGTAAAATTTATCTATCTATCTATTTATAATATATAATTTTTGAAACCCAAGTTGTATTGTGGTATTGACATCTTGGAATATTTGCCATATCAGCTTATCATGGAGCATGGTGTTATCTCATTTAGTAACCTTTTATCTACAGCACCATGTAGATATTACTTGCAAAACAAGCAAATATCACTCTCAACATAAATAAATACCAATTATAAATACTTGACTTTTCCATGCATATATACATTACGAATTATTGTCCCATAATTAGAGATAGTAATGGGTATCCATGGAGGCAAGAATATGTCCCTTGCCCCCATCCTCGATTCCCGTGAGAATTCGGATTCTCGCGGATATCTGCAGGTTTTTATAAAAAAAAATCAAAAAAACTTTAAAAAAGATAAAAATATAAAAAAATATTTTTAAGCTTAATAAAAACATCCATAAATATTTATAATTCATATTATTATTCAATACAACACAAAACAATTTAAATTAAAAATAAAATGCATAAATGCAAATCCATTACAAGATAATAGAAATATCCAAATCACAAATTATAAATATTCAAATTACAAACTCAAATATTTAAATTCTAAACTCAATTAGTAAACTTCCTGATAAGTGTGTAAGTCAAAGTGAAACATAGGTAGTAAAATCATATATTTAGTTATTATAAAATATATATATATTTGTGTAATTTAATATTTAAACGGCGACTTCGTGGGTTTCCATAGGGTGAGGACCTCATCCCCTGTCCCCGTGAAGACCAAATCTATCCTCGTCCCCATCTCCGTTACAGGTAATCCCTGCAGGTACCTACTTTAATGAGTATTTTTTTGCCATCCCTGCCCGTAATTTAATTAGAGTAGGAAGTTTTCAGCCACCAACATTAGCATAATATAAAAATAATTCTTTGTCTACCATTCAGTTTGAGAATAAATAATTCATTAAAAATTTATAATTGCAAAATCATACAAAATTTACTAAAATCAGCTATACTAAAACATGTACCATGTACTATTTCAGTGTCTACATTTTCACAAATCTATATAAATATAAACTAAAACAATTTAAAATATATTCAAGCATTAAAAAAATAAACACCTTTTAAAAGTATCAGTCTATCACCTTGAGTTAATCAACTGGTTTCCATAAATTATTTTTTTCTTTTATTACACCAAGTTATATTGCGATTTTCTTCTATTAATCAACAATTTTCTCAAAAAATACACATACCTAAATTAAAAATTAATAACTATTATATTAAATAAATTATCTCAGTAACATTAATAACAACTTTAATCTTTCATCTTGCCCATCATTTTTTTATTCTTTTACAAAATTACGCAGAGAACTCCTCTGCATATAATAGTGCAAAAAAAAAAAAATGATTTCATAATTCAACTATATATTATAGGAAGGAAAAATTTACACCACCATAATGGATTTGAAAATAGCAATTACAAATAATAAGTATAGATCAAGATTTTTCTCACTTACAACTTTTCTAAAAGAGACAGGTGAAAAAAAAAAATGTAAGCACAAAGATAACATAAAAATGATGAAGCATATTTGAATATATAGTTTCAATAATTCCAAATAACTATAAAGGACATATACATTTGTTATCTTTATATTATTAGACTTCTCACTTTATCATAAATAAATAAATTTTTATTTCATTACATAGTCATTTAATTTTTGATTGTTCCTATTATATTTAATAAAATATTTCTATATTTTATTTATTTGCGCAACGTGCTGGCCTCATTATAGTTGAATTTGAATCCGCAGTCGTCTCAAAGACCTCTACAGACGGATGGCGAAAACCTTTTTGTTTTTAACGTGTCTTATAAATACATATTAACAAAACCCTTTATATAAATATAAATATAATGTCGATTTTTATATACATTGTAGTGTCTGGACTCTTTTCTTAGACAAAGTAATAAACTTTGAATTATGATTATTCAACAAAATAGAGGGAATTTGGTAGAATTTTTGGCAGTGGCATAAAGCAAGAAAAAGAGGATACAAAATCTGGCAGTGACATAAAGCAAGAAAAAGAGGATACAGATAATTCTAGAGTGCAAAGTAAAATTGAATTTGAACCTGCAATTGTTGTCTCTGAATTTAAACATGGCGAACATGAGAATCTAGAATTGCTTGGAGAAGTATATCACCAAGCAAGTGGGGGAGGTGCAAGCACTAAAAGGCTAGATTCCTCCATTTCAAAGGAATTCAAGAGCCCTATGAAAAACACCGTGCTACATGTAGCAGCTTTGCATGGCAATGATGAGATGGTGGATAGTGTGGCCAAACAAGACCCACATCTTATATTCTCCTCTAACATATATCGTGACACTCCCCTACATGTTGCTGCTAGGGCTGGCCATGTCTCCACACTTAGAAAGCTCTTGGATGCTTGTCCCGACGTGACAAGATTATTAGATCTCATAGAAGTTCAGAACAAACAAGGGAACATCATGTTACACGATGCCGTGATGTGTGGTGGTAGCATGGGGTCTATGATTTTCTATCTTCTTGAAGCATACACGAGTGTAGACGGCTCAGGGAGATCACTGTCACAGTCTTGTTATGAATTAGCTTTGAATAATGTAAACAAAGAAGATCAATCGGTGCTGTATTTGGCGGTTGAGGCTAGGCTCATGGGAACTGTTAACAGAATCTTGGAGAAGTGCCCCGAGAGTGCCACGCCGAAGGGAATATCACCCCTTGTAGCAGCAATTATGAAGCGGGACCAAGGTAATTAATTAAGAAAAAAATTGGCAAAGAAGTAGATTTTTTTTTTGTCAAAATTTATTTGTTGAAAGAATTTAATTTTAATATAATGTTAATGTGAAAAAGTTTCACACAAATATATCTAATCATTTATTATTATATTAACAATGCTATTTGACTCAATTATTTATTATTTTACAAATAAAAATATATGATTAGATGGTAGTGTAAAATTATTTTATTTTGACAATGTATTAAAATTAATCTCTACCTTATACTTATTAACCCTTAGATAAATATTCTAAGTCATATATTACTTTATTCTAGTTTCTAACTAATCTATTTTTTTTCTGATTATTTTGGCATTATTTTTAATTAAATGATTAATGTCGCCACTTGAGCTTTTATTTTCTTCATTAATAATAATAAGTGACCTTATTTATGTGTACCTACACATGGGGATTTTAGATTTATATCTCTAAAGTGAACATGTTTATGTGTATATGCCAGACATGCGCACTATCATAGTGCGCAAGAAGCAAGAATGGATACACTTAAGGGACTCGAATGGAAGGGTTCCTCTTCATTGCGCAGCAGCTATAGCTTTCCATGAAGGTGTTGTTTATTTACTTGACAGATGCAAGACTTTTATTTTCTTTTCAGAAAATATTTTATGTTTTCATTTCCTGATTTTAATTTTAATTATAAAATTGTAACCTGATTTTTGGCTTGTACACAATTTTTAAAGTTTTGTAAAATTTTAAAAATAGAAAATAAATTGAAGACAATGTAACATTTTTATAATTAAAATTAAAAATAAAAATAGAAATGCTTTCTAAAACTAAATAAGTTTAAGTTTTGTATTATTAGTATATTAGTCACTAAAAAGCTACTAGCATTTGCACTTTGAACTTAATTAAATACACACTCGAATTCTGAAACCTACTTAACAAGAAGTTTTAGTTGAAAGGTACAAGGGAATGGATACAGCCAGGGTGGCAATAGCATTCATTTGTTACAAGTTTGAATTACAGAAAAATCTCATACCACAAAATAAACTATATACCTAGAATAGATGGATTGTCAGAGAACTGAAAAATCTGAGAGATCACTATTAATGGACTAAGCAAAAAACAACAAAATTAGTAAGCCTCATTTAACCTTAATTAAACCAATGAGTCTATATATCTTCTAATTCATATGGTTCAGTGCTTAATCTATTTCCTTTTTTCTATTATTATTATTATTGTTATTATTATTATTATTATACTACTTAATTGTTAACAATGTAAATTTAACCAACGACCACTTTTTGGGTATTCATACGTACATAAGAGATAAAAATATAGTTTCACCCACATTCTGTTGCATGGTTGCATCCTTTCTTTTATTGTCTTCTGCTTTTGTTTTTAACACAAAAGATGTGTGAATTTGCAGCCACTTACATGGATTGCATTGAAATCTGCTGGTGCAAAGCTAAGTCCTAGTAAAGCACCACGCTCTGTTAAAATTACACCAAATTTCAGCATGGAGATGAGGAATGAAAAGTCCTGGAAAACAGAATTGAGCAAACGAAGTGCTGTCTCTAGAACAGACAGGTTCAAAGACCGAGTGGAGTCACTTAGTGTGGTCTCAACCCTCATAGTCACAGCTTCAGTGGCAGCATGTTTCGATGTGCCAGGTGAGGCAGAAGAAGGCACAGCGAATAAGCTGCACAAGGCCATGTTCCACTTCTTCATCTTCTGCATCACAGTCTCTTTGTTTAGTTCCATCAGTGCCACTGTCATACTCATCTGGGGAAGGCTGGGAATGATTGAGCTGTTGGATTTCGCTCTCAAGTTGGCGACGCCGCTCGTTGGAGCCGCTCTCATAACACTTTCTCTGGCGTTCTTGGCTGGTGTCTACACTGTTATAAGCAAACTCAGCTGGTTGGCCTCCCTCTTTGTGTTCATGACTGTCATTTTTGTGGCCATTCTCTTTGTCTTGTACATGTTCCTTTTCCTACCCTCTTCATCTACCGGCAAGAACTGGCGGGACATTTCCTACTACCCCTTTATTTTTCTAGCATCGCTGGCCGAAGAGCGAAAACCATAATCGCAGCCACAACAGCTTCGTTGGTGCTGGATTAGGATCCCGCGATTTGCTTATGCTATTTGCTAATATAAGAGTGTCATGTTATAAGAAAGAAACGTGCTTGTATTACTCACTAATATAAAAGTGTCATACTATAAGAGAGAAAGACATGGATCATTAAATAATAGAATCCACTAATATTTATATTGATTAATTCTGTTAATTACTCTAGTTAGAACTCAGTTTGGTAAAATTATTAAGCAGGTTAGATCAGATAATGCCAGAAAGCTTGCTATTACACGGTTCTTGCAGGATCATGCAATTTACATAGTGTGTAGAAATTAATCTTTTTAAAATAATTTCTTTAGTGAGGATTAAAATATAATTTCGCATGATGTAAGATAAAAGCAATAGAATCCGGATAACTTGGTATTACCGGCAAAATTTTAAGAGCATTGATGCTCCATTCACCTTTTATAAGCATTTTCTAAGTATAAAGGAGTTAGCTGGTGTAAAGAATTGTTCTTAATTGAACTGTAGGGATCAGTTTGGATTAGACAGCACAAGCTTAAATGGAACAAAAGGTGCTGCGAGCGCGAGAAGTTGAATGGATGCCGCAGCTGCTTCCGCCTTTTTCATCTTTTACCAAGTAGAATATTAATTAACATTGCACACGTAAAGAACTAATCATCAATAATCCTACATATACATCTTTCACGGTTTCAGGAGCATCTAATCCTAGAACACACTTCAAAGGAAATTTAGCATGCAGTGCTGTTGAGCGAGCTCGTAGTCAATATCAACCACAATTCAGCTCACACAATTTCGGTTTGCCGGTATATTTTCGTACTATTCTATATTTGCCGCATTCTTTTATTTGAATGTATTCGAGTTTTTAATTGGATAATGTCATTTCCACATTAAAAATGAATATCAAAAGTAAATAATATAAAGAAAAACACAAAATTTGGACCTCACCATTATCAAATTATCAAATATTCTGTGTCTCTCTCTTTAACAAATTTACCTTAATATTTACTTCAAATAATACTGCTCTTTCTAACTTAACATTTCTCGAATTTTCGGTTACAACATTTCTTAAATTTTGGATAGTAATTTTTTAGTGATCTAAGTCTATGATTTTTATATACAATGTAAAATTTGGACACTTTTTTTTTTTTTAACGAAATAATAAACTTTGAACTATGATTATTCCGCAAAATAGATGGCTGAAGAAGTTCGGTACTACCAAGGCGACTCTTTGGGAATGGACATAGAGCCAGAAATGGATTGCTCCATGGTGGAAGGTGTAAATGAATTTGAACCCGCAATTGTCCTTCCTCACCCTACGACTACGAGACATGGCGAATATGAGAAACTCGAATTGCTTGGAGAACTGTATTACATAGCAAGCGGGGGAGATGCAAATACTACAAGGCAAGATTCCTCCATTTTAAAGGAATTTAAGAGCCCTATGGAAAACACAGTACTACATGTAGCAGCTTTGTATGGCAATGATGAGATGGTGGATCGCATGGCCCATCAGGACCCTGATCTTATATTCTCCTTTAACACAAACCACGACACTCCCCTACATTTTGCTGCAAGGGCTGGCCGTATCTCCACACTTAGAAAGCTGTTGGATGCTTGTGCTAATTCCAACGTGACGAGGCTATTAAATCTCATGAAAGAATTTAACAATCAAGGAAACATTATGTTACACGAGGCCATGATGAGTGGTGGCAGCATGAGGTCTATGATTTTCCATGTTCTTGAAGCATACAGTACGACTGTCGAGGCAGGGCTCATGGCATATACGGATATAAGATCATGGCCACAGTTTTGTTATGAATTAGCATCGAATAATGTAAACAACGAAGGTCTATCGGTGCTGTACATGGCGGTTGAGGCTGGGCTCATGGAAGCTGTTAACCGAATCTTGGAGAAGTGCCCAGAGAGTGCCATGCCAAAGGGAATACCACCCCTTGTAGCAGCGATCATGAAGCGGGATAGAGGTTTACTTATAAGAAAAACGCTTCTAAAGACCTAGAACTTTCAACAAAATTTATTTATATAACTCTTTTATTGATTATTGAATAAGTAAGTCGTATCATATTTCATCCGATTACTATATTTTTTTTCGTCAAAAATTTTAAATTTTATTTTTCGCTGTATAGCATAGCACAGTTCTTAATTAAAATATACTAATGCTGCTCACTTGAGTTTTTAGTTTCTTCATTAATCTTGAGAGATCTCTTGCCTTTTAGTTGTTGATTATCTTATGCAAAAAGGGACAATTTTCCAAAGGATAAAGTAACAAAAGATTAAAACCTTATATTTTTTCTTTTGCTTGATACTGTTAACTAACCTATTCAAGTAAAAAAAATGGTGACAAGCCAAAAGTTTATACCAAAATTGAGTTGGCAAAATAATATGGCATACTATTTACTTTTGGATTAATGAGTGGTCCTATTATTTCATCTCATCCAACAACTCCAATAATTTTTATCAAAAACTCGGATAAATTAAATTTTTTTGATTGAGTAGTACTTTTCTTTGAGCAATACATATGCAAGTATCTTTCATTGGGGGATACATGGTGAGTATTCAAATAAGCAAGCCTCACGAATTTTAATCCCATTGATTGATAGAAATGGATATTTGAGTAATTTAACATTTTATGAAACAATCTTGATTACTATTGGACATGCATTGGAGCCATATATATTTATACAAGAATTTCTCTAATTGATAACGTGCATGTGTATACGCCAGACATGCTGACTGCCATAGCGGGCAAGAAGCAAGAATGGATACATTTAAGGGACGTGAATGGAAGGCTTCTTCTTCATTGCGCAGCATCAATAGGTTACCATGAAGGTGTTGTCTATTTACTTGACTGATGCAAGAGTTGTAGCATTCAGAAAGACAAAGATGGCTACCTCCCGCTTCATCAAGCGGCTCATGGAGACCATGTGGAAGTAGTTAAGGAATTGTTAGGATACTGTTCGGATCCCAACGAGATGCTTGACCCATATCTCAATAACATTCTTCACATTGCAGCAAAGAGTGGAAAGCTTGATGTGGTACGCTACATCCGTCAAACTGCTGGACTTGAGAAGATGATAAATCAAAAGAATATATTTGGAGAAACAACCTTGCATGTGGCCACCATTGGCAGCCATTCATTTATTATTGGACTATTTAAAGCTAGAAATTATTTCTTTTTTTTTTCCCTAACAATGTAAAATTATTTCAATTATTCCTTCCATTTTGCTTTTGTATTTTGGGCTTCCCTAATATCTTCCCTTAGTCAAGGGGTTTTCTTTTTTGCCAATGTAATGGGTTTGAAACTCTCTTTCCTACAATATGCGTAGGGAACTAATGAGGTTTCCTAATTCTCATCAAGTTGATACGTCCAACCCATATATTGCCAGGATAATGATGATTTCATTGAATCAGAATTAGACATATGCTTCTTATAAAATACTTATTTCCTCCCTCTCTTACTCTCTCTTGCATGTGGCATTGAGCGTTTTTGTTCAACTTTGGTATGCCCTCACTATTTTGACTGATTTTGTGCATATCTTGATTAAATTAAACTCTAATAATGGTCACTTTTCTGCATGAGGTGGACTTAATGTAACCTCTTAAGTTTATTGAATTATATTCTCCACTTCTCCCCGTTGCTTTCTTAGACAGAAGTGAGCTCTTTTGAACTAATATGAAATTGTGATGGCATGCACGTATGTTTATTTTAGGCAATTATATATCCTAATGAATTGTGTTGATCCTATTTAATACTTTCATCAGCTTATTCAAATTTTAAAATATGAGATCATTGCATTTTAATTCCAGCAATGACATTTAAATCAAGGCGTTTTCTAAACTATCTATCTTCGTGATCACATGTTTTAATAGACAATGATTATGCTTTTCCCCAAAAAACCTATCCAACAAATTAGCATCAAAATATATCTTTTATAATATTCCCTATGAAACAAAATTATTGTCTTAAATATAATTTAACAATTTATCATAACTGCAAAATTATTAGGATTTAAAAAAAAAGTTACAATTTAAAGAAAAAACAATTACACTAACTCCACCAAAATTATACATAATTACATATTCACTAATATCAAACATATAATTTACATCTTTAACCTCTTATTCTCTATTTACTCTACATTCCACAAACAAAACACAAAATTTACTGTACAGTACCATATTCTCCGAGATCTCACCGCAAATCATGATGCTTAGTTTTTGAAAGTTCATGTGGTTCAACTCTAGATCAAACATACCTTCACACCGGCAAACTAAGAAGAGCCAATATACTTAGAAATGATTGTACTTGATGAAAAGGTACACAGTTTTACTCATGTTTGATAACACATTGTGTCATTCTTGTAATGTTTAACTAAATTAAATATCACTATAAAAGTACCTTTTATGTCATTGAGGACAAGTTTATTAACTAACTCATGATGTCCAAATAAATTATAGGTCCTTTGATAGGTTTGGTGACTTATGAATTTCGAATTTCATTCGCCTTCCACATTGTGTTCAACTAAGGTTATTGTCGTTAGCACTAATCATACTAACTATTATGTTACACAACACTGATCATATTAACTATTATGATAACTATGTAACGAAATTTAGGATCTTATGATGCTCTAGCTCATTTTGTTTCTTTGATTTGGTTGGGACAAATAGGTTTGGATGATTGATGGAAATTGCAATTTACGCATTTACTCCATATTGAATCTTTGAAATTACTTTATACATATATATGGAGTTAAGTACCACTTTAATCCCTGAAATTGTATGTATGCGTCATTTTAGTCCTTGAAATTTGGAAATTAACTCTTTAGTCCCTGAAGTTGCATTCCATGAGTCACTTTAGTCCTTGGTTAGTCAATCATCAATCAATTATTATGGTTTTGTTGATGTGTTACATTAAGTGACACGTCAGCATGTCACATGGCATAACATCTGGCATGGCATGCCACGTGGCGAAACACCATGACAACCTCTGACGTGGCATGCCACATGGCATATCCCTTTGACATGGCATGCTGGCGTGTTATGCCACGTGTCATCGATTTTAAATTTGTTCAAATTAGTCTTTGAAATTTTTAAAATGTGTCAAATTAGTCCTTGAAATTTCTAAATGTGTTAAATTAGTCCCTGAAATTTCTAAATATATCAAAATAGTCATTGAAATTTCTAAAATATATCAAAATAGTCCAAAATTCCTAAATTTCTCCTCTTCTCCTTTATAAGCTCTAAATTTTTAATCGTCCTTAAACCCACTAATTTTTTTCCCATTTTCACATCCTACCTTGACTAGATCCTCCCCACATAGGAAGTTTGTGTATCTTGTTAAAGTGACAAGTAAATTTAAATAGATTAAGAATGGTAAATTATAAAATTATTGACAATTATTAAATTCAAAAGTAATATTTAAATATATTTGATTAATATTCTAAATATTTATTAATCCCATTTAATTTAAGATTTAAAGTTTAGGATAACTAATTTAAAATTCAAAATAATTTATAATCAAAAGTTTTTTAAAACATGTCGCTAGAAATGGTGAAAGATCTGGTGATTAGATGAGATCATAATTTAAAACTTCAATGCAATGGATGCATCAAAAGAATTTTCTAAAACTACAATTTTAAAGAATGATTATTTTTCTCATAATAACTATTTTCAAATATATACTTAATTGATACATTTGTCATAAAAGCTTCATCAATGTGACCTAATTAAAATCGAAATCAACTTCTTTTTCTTTTTCTTTTTTTTTAAAATTAAAAAACTATAATTTAAGCTAAAAAAAAGACTTAACATAATTTTGCAATAGAGAATATGTTCAAATATATTAAGTGCCTATCTACATAAGTACTTACAAATAACTAATTAATAAAACAATAATAAATTAAACCCAATTTATAATAAAATATGAGTAAAAGATCAATCAATTGAATCAACTTCTAGTAAATTAATGATGGCTAATTAGTCCATATATGGACAATAACTCGACCATGTTCAATATTTTTAATATTTTAAAAATTTTCTTTTAATATTCTATTATTTTTACCTTTATAATCTATTCTTTGTTAATTTTTATTGAAAAATTAATATTTTATTTATTTAATTTTTTATAAAACATGTTAAATTTATATTTTTTACATAAGTATGCCTATAAGTATCCATTAAATCTAGAGATATTCTTGGATCTTGACCTAGAATGAGTTACATTAAAATTATTTATTATATTTTATTATTTCATTTCTATATATTCACTTTCCATTATTCTATATGGAGAGGATCTAGTCTAGGTAGGATATGAAAATAAAAAAGAAATTAGTGGGTTTAAGAAATATTCAAGATTTAGAGTTTGTGAGGGAGAAAAAGAGAAATTTATGAATTTTGGACTATTTTGACATATTTTTTAAATTTTAGGGACTACTTTGACATATTTAGAAATTTCATGGACTAATTTGACACATTTAAAAAATTTCAGGGACTAATTTGAATCAATTTAAAATCGATAACATGTGGCATGACATGTCAGCATGCCACGTTAGATGTTGTGCCATGTGGCGTGCCATGTGGCATGCTAACATGTCATTTAACGTGACACATCAACAAAATCGTAACAGTTGACTGACGATTGATTAACCAAGGACTAAAGTGACTCATGGAATACAACTTTAGGGACTAAAGAGTTTATTTCCAAATTTCAGAGACTAAAGTGATGTACGCATACAATTTCAAGGACTAAAGTGATACTTAACTCCATATATATGAGATTCGAATATCATAGATGAATTCAAATATATCCACTCTTATATCTATATTATTCTATCTTTTTATATTTTATTATTTATTATAACTAATTTATCTTAATTTATATATGTTTACACTGCAATTTTTACATATAAATAAACAATATACGTTTCTTTTAAAGATGTATATATAATATTTTTAATTCTAAAAATGATTTTTTCTACTTATTATTTCAGTTATTTCCCACTAATGTACCCAAAATATTCATCAATTTGTTTTCATGCTTTTCTTTTCTCTTACAATGAATAACATTGCATTATTTCCTACTAATTAACATTTTCTCCAAAAAAAAAATGCCTATAAAACATTAAAAAGTGTCTCACCTTATTTATTATATTCATATTCTCTTACATCATTATATAAGAAACACTTCTTCACATAACTATACGAAAAAACATGATCCTGAATTCATGTTAAAAGAGGGAAAAGTTTACAACATCAAAATTTTGAAAATGGCCGAAGCAAATGAAAAGTATAGACCCGTAAGAGGAACATTGAAAGGGTTTTTCTTGCTGATATCATTCGAAAGAAAATCAATGACCCTATCAACAATATTCCTCAATAGTACTTTGAGTTTACTTCATTGCAAACCATCTCCGAAAGAGTGGGTAAGAGAAGCATATTAACAAGTAATATCATTAAAAACCTTTTTTTTATTGAAGTACTCTTCTACCAAAGAAAAAAAAACTAACAAAATTTCACAGTTATTTCAAATCTCATTGCAAGACTACAATATGCAGAATGGAGTTGATACTTAAAGACTAAAGCAAAATTGCAAATTTTCATATTCCATTAACTTTCCCTTTACACTAAAAAATGTATTAACTAAATACCATCGACTAATTTATCCGTTCAAAATACAGACCAAAAAAGACTTCTCATACCAATGATTACTTCAGCTTTTAAAAATAATGTCATGTTTGCAAATAATCTATAGTGTTAAATTCTATACTAATTATATTATTGATAGTGTTATTCAAAGAAATGCATCAACTTTTTCTATCATTTTATTTAATGTATTCGATATCCATGTATGTTGGCTTCTCTATTTTAGTTTTAATATTATATGTAGATGAGTATTCAATTAGCTCAAGTACAAGGATATATATCAACTTAGACACTCAAGAATTTGTAGAAGTTACAAGCAGGTATTTCTTATATAATTCTTTTTTTAAAATTTAAATTAATCTTTTATATTCTTATTCAACAAATGCATTACACAATACCTCTTTAATAGGAATAAAGAAGAAGACCAAGAAATAGTGGAGATCCCAAGCTAAGAATATGCCAATGCAGACCTCGAAAAGAGGATGCTTAGAAATTGAAGATCTCTACGTGAAATAGGAATTAGATACTTGAGTACGTTTTAATGCAGCATTATCTCAATACATAAATCATATAATTCTACATAATTAACTTAATATATAAAAAAAGAGTTTAATTGGTATGCGATGTAAAAGCAGTTTCTTGTCACAACCAATAGAAATAGGGGAAAGTGAGAAATCATGGTAGGTCCCTCATTATAATGGGTAGTTATTTGTGCAAGTTGTCACTTTCCACTATTTCTATTGGTTGACAGTGTAAAACTGTTTTATACTGTCAGTGTATTTAAATTAAATTCATAAAAAAATAGGAAAAAATATTCATAGTCTTAGCTATTGTCAATAAAATTGATGAGACATTTGGTTGGAGCTATGTTGGATGTGAAAATTGTGTGAAGAAAATGCAGCAAGAAAGGAACAAATACATTTGCAAATCATGTAAGTAAGAATCCAAGTATCCAACAAGGTAAAAGTACAAAAGAATAATATCATGTTTTAAATCAAATTAAATTGACAATTCTAACCCTATTCACTCCAGGTTCATGGTGTAATTAAAAGTTTCCGACAACACAGCTGCAACAACATTTACAATTTTCGATCGAGAAGCTCAAAAACTATTAGGCACAACTGCAACAAAGCTAAAGAGCCAACAAGATGGGAACAACTTTGAGATGCCATCAAAATTGCAAAACCTCTATAGTTGCATACTCATATTTTAAGTAAAGATGAACAATCACAACCTAAAAGAAGGGTCCTACAACTACACCATCACAAAGACTTTTGTGCCCAACTTTGAAGCTCAGCCACTCTTCAAACAAATCAAACAAGTAACAAGAATATAAATACAATTCACACTTTATTTTTCTAAAATTACAAAAATAAACAAAAACATTTGCCAAGCATAATGGTTTATACGTAAACAAATCTCATTTCCAACATTCATCTCTATTATGATTCAAGAAGCACATTCATCAATAGAAATATCATCCAATAAAGAGCTAATATCCACAAAAAGCTCAAGCAAAAAGAAGTACCATCAAATACAAGAAACATCAGATGAAGAGATCATCTACAAAGGGAAAAGAAGGAAAACAATGAAAGTAAAACATATATTTACATTAAATAAAGAGCCAATTTTACTTTGAACCTTCAAGAGGGAAAAAAAAAAAACAAACAAATAGCACCAACAAATAGTCCAATTAACAAAAGTGAAACAAGTGTAGAAAAACGGATTGGTGCAAAAAAGGGAAAGTAGAAATATGGCAACAAAACAATGAAGCATATTTGATTATTATGCATATATAGGCTTTCATCACATTACAAATGACCAAAATGCCAATACACTTTTTTTTTTAAAATTTTTTTGTCAAACTACTAATTTATCTTGAATAAATATTACAATATTTCTGTTATGTAGCCAATACAAATCTAATTATTCCTACTATATTTTTAAAATAATCCCTATACGCTATCCCCCATGCAATGTGCGGGTCTTAATGTAGTTACTATATAATTTCAAGCATCAAATGAAGGAAGTGAAGATCAGGCCATTCATCATGTCTCCATACAATCCTCTTGAATAAGTCATGACTCTAAATATGTGCTAGCAGAAATGAAGATGCTCATTCTCAGATTGATTATTTATTTCTCTTCATCTATTTTGAGTCTTTGACCGTAGATGGTACTCTCTATTCTCTTTGTCAGCATGTAGCCTAAAAACCAACGTGGGGTATCCAGACACCTTTTTTTGTCTTTTCTTTTTAATTTATTTATAAAATTTAAATCCAAAATCTTGCTTAAAAAATAAAAAATAAAAGAAAGTGTGAGACCACTAGGTCATATACATAGTTGCGAAAACCATATTAGACCGTCGTGTAGGATCGGTTGAATTAGGAACTGGCTAGGTGTTCGGTCTAGATGTAACAAAAAAATCCCCAATCTAAACATTGCCTTTGAACCGCTTGAACTCGCCAAAAACTTATAAACTTGACAAACCGGGCCGAATCTTACGGTTGGCCGGTTTCCTTTTTTTTTTTCTTTTAAAAAAAAAGGAAGAAAAATGCAGAGAAGCACTTGAGCTCATCGAGAGAGAAGAAATGAAGTTGAAACCACCCACCGACCACTGCGCCATCGTCCTTTGTCCTCCTTCTGCCCAGATCTGTGACCAATAAGACTATCATCATCTCTACTCACTGAACCAGGGAGCACCATCCATAGGTTTGTGTCGGAGGACATATCCAAATCTAGGCCGTGGTTCAATGTAGCAAGAGAGGATGCATGTGCGGCGATCCAACAAGAGTAAGAAAGAAGGTGAAAGAAAAAGAGAGAAGTGGTGCGGCTGTCCTCGTGAGTTGCGACAAAAATGGAGCGGTGTGGACAAATATTATGGTGAGAAAGAGAAAAAGGGAACATGGATAGGTTAGGATTAGAGTTTTATTTTATTCATTTTAATGGGTTATTGGGCTATGCGGTGAGATTTAAAATAGACATGGGGTAGAAAAAGGCATGGGCTAGGCCGCGGAAAAAAAAAAGGGCATGGGCTATAGATAATTATTGGATGCGTCAATTCACGTGTAACTGATACTATAAAACATTCACCTCGCCCCAAAAAATGCACCAACATTTTTGACGTAAAAAAAGCACAAAATTATAAAACTATATATATTAGATATAAAATTATAATTATATGTTTATATATAGTTATATAAAATATATATTAATCATATTTATATACATTAATTATTATAATCCAATTCAACCCTACTTAAATTGGTTGAACTAGTGCCTCATCTGGTTTAATAATCGATCCATTTTTCAGAACTTTGGTCATATGTGCATTTATTTAAGTTTCAAATAATCAGTCGTGTGTGTTGATAAGTTAATCCACCATTAATCACAAGTTTATGCGTTTTTTTTTTTAAATAAGTTTATGCATTTGATTTGGGTCTTTTTGGCGTTCATTCAAACTGCTGGAATAATATAAAACTATTTTGCTGTCTAAATTTTAGGATAAACTATTATAAAGTTATCCCAAGAAAAAAGAAATGCAGGCCATTTTATCAACTTGGAAGGATAGCTATATAAAATAAAGATAATGCCTTTAATATTTTCTCAATTTTGTAAATTTTGTCAACTTAAGTCAACTGAAGTCAAGTCATCCTGTTGATCACATAGGATGCTTCTCATCAATAATTGAAAGAGCCCTTTAATTTTAATTTTAACATTATTTATAAATTCGAGCCAAAAGCGCGTACAAATGGCCTCTGCTGCTTAGTGCTCAGCATCCACGCCATGTGCTATTTATTTGCGTACCAACTACCAATAGCCTCTATTGCTCAGTGCTCCACCCCTTATGTTATTTATTTTTACGAGCGACAAGCGCGTACCAATAGCCTCTACTGCTCAGTGCCCAGCTTCCACTCCATGTGTATGGCTTCCTTTTTATAAGAAATTTAGTTTAAGCACTAAGCAAATTCAACCACACTATCCTTCACTTTCTGGTGGCTCAGTTATTCCCAAAAAGCATAGAGGGATCAACATTGTTTAAGCCTGCAACATCTTGCAGTGAGTTAAATTCCATCTATACTCCTTTATTTCCATATCTTTTTCATGTCAAATATATATCTTCTTCTTCTTTCTTTCTTTCTTTTTTTTGTTTTTTCTTTTTTTTAAGCTTCTAAAGAACTTTTAGTGAAGTTAGAGGGATGGAAAAATAATAAGTATAAAGGGACTGAACCCTGAGCCAACATTACAATCCCTCCCACAAACATTAAGGGATATGCTATTTAAGCTCTCTCTCTCTCTCTCTCTCTCTCTCTATATATATATATATATATATCTTCTTTTTATTGAAACTATAATTGTGCTATAAAGTCTCGTCTTCCAGCGATTTTTCATATCTTTCACATAAATGATGAAGAAGGTATTTAAGAATTTAATTAATTTGGAATGAATTTAAATAACAGAGGATTATTTTTGGTTCATGAAAAAACTCGTTCGTATGCCTCAAAAGAAAAAAAAAAAAAAAAAAAACAAACCGACTCATTTATAGACGATAAATTTTACCAGTGTTATCGCGATAAGCAAATCAAATTAAATTTATTTTATTGGTGAATAGAGCTTTTCAATTTTGATATTTGCAGTGGACATATCATACCAAAGAGAAATATGTAGTAGTCATATATATATAATCATGATTTAATACTTTGAAGGAAATAACCCTTTAAGTTTTCATTATTTCCCTGAACAAACATATATGTTTTCAGTTAGCATAATACAAACTAAATACTTGGATTGCCAAATTTAAGTTTTATATATTGAACAAAAATTATGTTTTTATTTCAATGTTAGTATTTATATTGGCGAAAAATGTATAACTCCCTAAAATGTAAGTTATCTGCACTTTACTTGGGCTCTAAATTTTTTTAGACATACACTTTAGTAATTCTGTTAAAATTTTTTATCAATTATTAATAAAAATAGTATACATTTATTAAAATTTAAGGCTTGGGTTGTATTTTTTTGGTAGTTTAGAGATTAAAATGCATATAACCTAAATTTTATGAGGGCAAAATATATTTATTTTCTATTAATAATGGATAGAAAAATTAAAGTACACATTCAAAAAAAAATAAATTTACAGCTTAGCTTGTTTGATTTTTATTTTTATTTCTAGTGTTTCTTGTTTTTATGATTTCATAAAGGAATAATCAAATAGAAAATGTTCACAAAATTCTAAATACGAAAAAGGGAAAAAAGGAAATAAAAATAAAAATCAAACGAACCCTTAAGTTTGAGTTGTACACTTTTTAGATTTTGGGAGTAAAATGCATATGAGCTATATTTAAAAAAAGTAAAGTGCATTTTTCCGTTTATCTTGTACAACCATTTGTGAATCAACACTTACCCATCGAACTAGTTGTTCTTAATTAAACTGTATGGATCAGTTTGGACTAGACAGGACGAGCTTAGATAGAACAAAAGGCACTGCAAGCGCGAGAAGTTGAATGGATGCCGCAGCTGCTTCCAGCTTTTTTTAATCTTTTACCAAGAAGAATATTAATTAACATTGCACATGTAAAGAACTAAAGAATCATCAATAATCCTACATATACATCTTTCACGGTTTCAGGAGCATCTAGTCCAAGAACACACGTCAAGGGAAATTAAGCAGCATTGTTGAGCGAGCTCGTAATCAATATCAACCTCAATTCGGCTCACACAATGTCGGTTTGCCGTTATATTTTCGTACTATTCTATATTTATTGTATTCTTTTATTTGAATGTGTTCGAGTTTTTAATTAAGTAATGTCATATTCACATTCAAAATAATATCAAGAGTACATAATATTGAGAAAAACACAAAATCTTGACCTCACTATTATCAACTATTTTGTATCTCTTTTTATAATAAATTCATCTTGATATTCACTTTTGACATTCAAATAATACTACTCTTTCTAATTTTACATTTCTTGAATTTTCGGTTACAACATTTCTCAAATTTGGACAGCGATTTCTTTAGTGATCTAATGCCGATGATTTTTATGTGCAACGTAAAATTTGGACACTTTCTTTTTAACGAAATAATAAAATTTGAATTATGATTATTCAACAAAATAGATGGCTGAAGGTCAGTACTACCAAGGCTACGCTTTGGGAAACATAGAGCCAGAAATGGATTCCTCCATGGTGGAAGGTGTAATCGAATTTGAACCCGCAATTGTCCCTCCTCACCCTACGACTACGAGACATGGCGAATATGAGAAACTCGAATTGCTTGGAGAAGTGTATCACATAGCAAGCGGGGGAGATGCAAGTACTACGAGGCAAGATTCCTCCATTTTAAAGGAATTTAAGAGCCCTATGGAAAACACAGTGCTACATGTAGCAGCTTTGTATGGCAATGATGAGATGGTGGATCGTGTGGCCCGACAAGACCCTGATCTTATGTTCTCCTTTAACATAAACCACGACACTCCCCTACATTTTGCTGCAAGGGCTGGCCATATGTCCACACTTAGAAAGCTGTTGGATGCTTGTGCTAATTCCAACGTGACGAGGCTATTAAATCTCATGAAAGAATTTAATAATCAAGGAAACATTATGTTACACGAGGCCATGATGAGTGGTGGTAGCATGAGGTCTATGATTTTCCATGTTCTTGAAGCATACAGTACGACTGTTGAGGCAAGGCTCATGGCAAATACGGATATAAGATCATGGTCACAGTTTTGTTATGAATTAGCATTGAATAATGTAAACAACGAAGGTCAATCGGTGCTGTACATGGCGGTTGAGGCTGGGCTCATGGAAGCTGTTAACCGAATCTTGGAGAAGTGCCCAGAGAGTGCCATGCCAAAGGGAATACCACCCCTTGTAGCGGCGGTCATGAAGCGGGATAAAGGTAATTACTTATAAGAAAAACGGTACTAAAGAGGTAGAACTTTCAACAAAATTTATTTATATAACTCGTTTATTAATTACTAAATAAGTAAGTCATATCATATTTCATCCGATTACTATATATACTTTTTTAGTCAAAAATTTTAATTATTTGTTTTTTGCTGTGTAGCATAGCACAGTTCTTAATTAAAATATGCTAATTCTGCTCACTTGAGTTTTTAGTTTCTGCATTAATCTTTAGAGACCTCTTGCCTTTTAATTGTTGATTATCTTATGCGAAAAGGGGCAATTTTTCGAAGGATAAAGTGATAAAAGATTAAAATCATATATTTCTTCTTTTGCTTGGTACTAGTAACTAAGCCATATAAGTAAGAAAAATATTGGCAAACCAAAAGTTTATACCAAAATTGAGTTAGCCGAATGATATGGTATAGTATTTCCTTTTAGATAAATGAGTGGACCCTATCACCTTATCTCATCCAACAATCCCAAGAATTTTTGTCAAAAACTTGGACAAATTAAATTTTTTTGATTGAGTAGTGTTCTTCTTTAAGTAATGCAAATGAAAGTATCTTTTACTGGGGGATACATGGTGAGTATTCAAAAAAGCAAGCCTCACACGAATTTTAATCCCATTGATTGATAGAGATAGATATGTGAGTAATTTAATATTTTATGAAACAATCTTGATTACTATTGGGCATGCATTGGAGCCATATAATTAGGAAAAAAATTCTTATATAGATACAAATTTATTATCTTATATTTAATTATACTCATAATAAAATTTGTGAGATTCAAAATCAAGTGAGAGTATTTTAAACAAAATTATTATGAGAATGTCAGAATATAAAATGTTAAATTTATATTTATGCAAGAATTTCTCTAATTGATAACGTGAATGTATATACGCCAGATATGCTGACTATCATAGTGGGCAAGAAGCAAGAATGGATACATTTAAGGGACGTGAATGGAAGGCTTGCTCTTCATTGCGCAGCATCAATAGGTTACCATGAAGGTGTTGTCTATTTACTTGACAGATGCAAGAGTTGTAGCATTCAGAAGGACAAAGATGGCTACCTTCCGCTTCATCTAGCGGCTCATGGAGGCCATGTGGAAGTAGTTAAGGAATTGTTAGGATACTGTCCGGATCCCAACGAGATGCTTGACCCATATCTCAATAACATTCTTCACATTGCAGCAAAGAGTGCAAAGCTTGATGTGGTGCGCTACATCCTTGAAACTCCTGAACTTGAGAAGATGATAAATCAAAAGAATGCATTTGGAGAAACACCCTTGCATGTGGCCACCATTTGGTGCCGTCCCAAGATTGTCCACGCCTTAACATGGGACGACAGGGTTGATCTTAATGTGGTTAACCCAAGGAAGCAAACAGCTCTTGACATTGCAGTTGCAAATTATGCCTTTCGGACACAATATCCAACCCTTCGACAGGCAAGTATGCAGTGCTATGTCCTTACGTTCTCGAACAATATTAGTATCTTCTTAGTTTGAAAAAATGTTTTTTTTTTTAATTTCTTATTTTTGATTTTAATTACAAAAACATTATATTGTCTTTAATTTGTTTCTTATTTTTACAATAATATAAAATCGTTAAAATAAAAAGTAGATTGCAAACGATGCAATGTATTTGCATTCAAAATTAAAAACAGAAAACTTTTTCTAAAACCAAATATGCATAAGTTTTGTTTTTTTTTTTTTTGTTTTTATTATTATTATTATTATTATTATTATTATTTAGTCACGAATGAGGCTAGGTACTGCCATTTAAATTTAGTTTTATGGGCACTCAAATTCTGAAACGTACTTGATAAGACGTTTTACTTGAAAGATACAACGGAATGAATACAAACCAGGGTGGCAATATCATTCACTTGTTATTGCATGAATTACAGGGAAAAAAAAATTCTCAAACGTACTGCCCAAAAAAAAAAAAAAAAAAACCTATACACCTCGACTTGTTGGTGGCTAGAGAACTGAATATTCTGATAGATCACTATTAATGGACTAATAAAAAAAACGCACTAATGTAACTGAAAAAAAGTAATTTTTGTTAGCCTCGTGCCACCTTAAGCCAATGAGTTTATATATATCTTCTTCTTCTTCTCTTTTTTTTTTTTTTTTTTTTTTTGAGGAATTATATATCTTCTTAATTATATAGGTCACGTACTGTATCTCATATTAGTGTAAATTCAGCCCACGACCACCTTTTAGGTACTAGTACATACCGAAGAGATAAAAATATAGTTGCACAATGTCCTTCAATTGCATAGATGCGTCCTTATTTTTATTGTCTTCTGCTCTGTTTAACACAAAGATGTTTAAATTTGCAGTCACTTACATGGGTTGCATTGAAATCTGCTGGTGCAAAAGCACCACACTCTGTTAAAATTGCACCAAATAATGTCTCTGGATCTGACCGGTTCAAAGACAGAGTGGAGTCACTCAGTGTGATCTCAACCCTCATAGTCACAGCTTCAGTGGCAGCATGTTTCGCTGTGCCAGGAGAGGCAGAAGGCACAGCCAATAACCTGCACAAGGCCATGTTCCACTTCTTCATTTTCAGCATCACAATATCTTTGTTTACTTCCATCAGTGCCACTATCATACTCATCTGGGGAAGGTTCGGAGTGACCGAGCTGTTGGACTTTGCTCTCAAGTTCGCAACGCCGCTTCTTGGAGCCGCTCTCATAACGCTTTCCCTGGCGTTCTTGGCCGGTGTCTACACTGTTATAAGCAAACTCACCTGGCTGGCCGCCACCTTTGTGTCCATGTCTGTCATTTTTGTGGTCATCATCTTTGTCTTGTTCATCCTCCTTTTCCTCCCATCATCATCTACCAGGAAGACCTCGCGGTACATTTCCTACTACCCGTTTATTTTTCTAGCATCACTAGCCGAGAAGCAACCCGAGGAGGGACGGAAAACCATGATATCTCTCGCAAGATGACACTTCTATATGTTAGCGAAGAATGAGAGAATCGTAGCTTTTTGATGCTGTAGTTGGATATGAATCATAAGTAGATGGGATTCTACATAAAATAAAATAAGTTAGCACAGCTTAAATATGTTAGTAAGTTCTTTAAGATTGTGTTTGTAAATTGAAGTTTTGGAGGGAAAGGGAGGGAAGAAAAAGGTTTAAAGAGTAACTACACTAGTAAATGTTTCTCCCCTATGCCCAACATATATGTCCCCAAAATATAAGAATAATAGCATTGATTTCACTTCTGTATATCAAGCTTGTCTGTTTGATAAGTGCGCTTGGCACATGTTTCTTACTGCACCGTAAAGTTTGGCAATTTTTTTTTTAATTTTTGATAAATTAAAGCCTGGTAAATCCAATTTCATCCGTTGCTCCGAACACCTTGTTGCATTACATATCATACGTGATAAAAACATAAAAGCTTATAAGGTTTGGTACCCATTGGCTAAACAGAGCAGCAAAAAAGTTTACAATACGAAGTGCCTGGGCAGGGCAATTGTCAAACCCCATCATAGCCTAGTTGTTTATTAACAAATTTGGGAATAGATGTTGGAGCAAGTAGCAACAGAAATCAAAACGGAGTTGAAGTCATCAGAAAAGCAAGCTACCCCAAGCTGCCATAAATGCAAAGCCACCAAAAGGAGCCAAGGTTGAATATTTTCTGTCTTCAAGATATGCCACAGTATAACACCTGAAAAATTCAACAATTCCTTCAAGATTATCAAGGGTGAATACAGTTTATAATGTTCATTCTAATTTTTTTATTTTTTAATTAAACTTCATTCCAAAAAATTGAGCATGTAGTTACACCATATTATTATAGGCTCGTCTTATTAACTTATTTATAGGACAAAGGGTGTGATAATGAAGTGCTGAACCATTTGACACAAGACACTTCAAAATCTGCCAACAGGTCTAACAGGAAAAACTTCAGGTTATCTCGTTTAAAGTTTCCTACAAAAATTTGAAGCATAAGAGTATTTTCTGCTCAAGTTTCAACAAGTGAACAAGTTAAAAGCACTCCTATCTGCTTACCAGTTTAATCAATCAGACAAGGAAGAACATATTATAGGAAACAATGCATGAAAATTAACTGGTTCCAACAATGGGCTGTAGATTCTAAAACTTTGCACCACTTTTTAGTGCAAAGGAGGAGAAACAATTTCATTTTAGGACTCCAACATGTTATTCTTAAGCCACACTCACATCACCCTTCTACCTGAATAGACAACCCCACTTTGGTGAGATAATATGGACCTGTAAGTCTCTAATAATATATACAAAATCACAGCTCGCATCATTGTTAACCATGTGATATGAGAGCATTACCTCGTGAATATAACTGGTGTCCTGCTCTGAAACACAGGATTAGCTACCCCCTTGTTGATTTTCCCCGGCTCTAATAAAATTTAGTGATTTCACTCTCAAAATGAATCTAACCTGGAACCCCGATTCAGTAAGAGCAACTATATCTAGTTCCATTATTAACGTAACTAGCTCCCATCCTTTAGTTTTCCCTTCCTTCAGTTCCGCAGACAAAATTACATGGCAGTCTCCTTCTCATGGTGAGCTGACTCCAGCTAGTGAGAAAAGACTTTATTGTTGTTGTATTTCCTTCCCATGATGAAATCAATATCTCACTTATTGTGGCCACAGAAACAAATCATTCAGAATCTTAAACTACCCGCTTACCCACAATCTTAATTTCATCCTCTGGAGGACTTCCTTGGACTGCCAGTCCACTGCTAATACGTCTGACAAAATATGTGTGTTACCGTACCCTGCTTTTTCTTTTGTGCCAACAAGATAACGAAATGAAATTCTTCAACATGTATGTTGCTCTTGAACCCTTGGTGGCTTAAATGTAAACTCCCACAATGTCATCAGCAGATTCATGTCACCTTGTTCCTCTTGAACACTGAAATAGTTTCATTATATTGAGATTTAGATACATCCCCATTCCCCGAGATCCATTACACGCCCCCCCCCCCTTTTTCTTTTCTCTCTCTCCCACACGAAATCCACAAAAAAAGGGGTTTTTGTTGTTGGGGGGGGGGGGGGAATGAAAAACTATAAGCAATTACTACAAAATAAGCATGACAAGTAGGCAGAAGAATCACACGGCACATATGTATCCATTTAAATAGTTGAAGTAGTAGAGCTAGAGATAGCACTTACGACCCAGAGAAGGCCAAAATCCCAGTAGTTAGAAGGCCTCCAAACTGCACAAGAAATGATCAGTTTAGACAAAAAACGATTGCTTCATTTCACAAACAATTAATACAATAGCTATAGCATTTAAAGAGGAACAAATAAGAAAATTGAGAAACGGGAACTTACAATATTGGGATTTTTTGTAATTGGGGCGCCAAGTAAGGCTACGGTATGAACCAAATGGTAAAGCGATGCTGTATGCCAAACCTTCACACATTCATTCCAGTACCACAAAATAAATAAATTAAAAAAAATCAGGGGTCACTCAAAAGATGAAACTTTATGATGAAATGGAAGAGAAAATGTGGAAACTGACATCTTTGTAAGACGGGTTTTGGGGCTTGAAGAAATGGGCGCCATAGGTGCCCAATCCAAGTGCAGCTACTCCTGTGTTCAGAGAATCAATGAGTTAGTGTTATCGGAACTCTTGGTTTTCTGAAGAAGATGTGGAAGGGATTACCTGAAATCGCAGCGACCTTGTGCCAAAGTTGAGGATCCATTGGGATTTTTCTGACTTTGTTCCCCCAGAGACAACGTCTGACCGTCACCACTCACAAAACTGTCTGCTGTTTCCGTTATATAGTTTGCCCAGAAAAATAAATTATAATTATTTTTTTCTTCTTTTTAGTCATCTATATTCGAAATTTAATAAATGGAAACTAATTTATTTTGAATTAGTTCAGCTCATTATTGAGAATTTGAGATAAATAAATGCTGAATCATTTACACTAATAAAGGGTTAGTTGAAAAACAAATTTATCTTGCTTTCAGGACAACTAGGTAAGTCCAATTCATGCCTGCCACAAAATTTTAAAAATTTGTGCAAATTATTTGATTTGAGAGTTATTATATGATACATTTATAATGATGAAAAGAAAGATGTTAATTGAAGAGTTTAAATATCATGGTTTTATATATAATAAATAAAAATTAGGGATTATGACCTCTATACATGAAATTAGCTACTTTGAATCTTCTTGCGACGTTGGGCACTCAACGAGTAATTTATTTTGAAGTACTGAGGAGTGTGTGTGTGTGTGTAAAATATATCCAGGCATGGGTGGAAGGAAAAGTTACTTTTATTTAAAGTCTGATTAAACTCATCATTTTTTGAAGTATTTATAATTGAATCAAATTAATCGAAATTAAAAGAATTATAGACCAAACGAAGTTGATGATTTTCTATTGTGGCAGCCGATTTGTTTGGTTATATTTATATACAAGTATATCCTTGTCTTGCTTCAGCTTACCAGCTCCCTTTTAAGATTACCGAAGAGTTCATATCCGTTTTTAACTGTTTTCAGCTTTCACAATAGTTATGGGTATCGGTATTAGTTTAATTGAGGATACTACTAACAAAGCATATTTCTGTAGCCACCAGCTTATGGATTATAAATTAACAACATATTTGAGTTTCTGCACACCTAATTTTCAGCTTCATATCATCCCAGGGCCAGTCACTGCTCAATGAAATGCATAATGCTAATCAGTCAATATATGTTTGCATACAGTCATACACATCAAAAGTTGATCAAATTCTAAGAATACTGTAAGCCTATCATAAGGCTTTACTAGCCTTCAAAACAGAGTAAAACTAAAACAGAATACTCTTACAAAGTGAAGGAAGAAAAAACAACAAATGAAAAAGATAGAGAAATACAAGAGACTAAGACCAAAACACAAGTTTTTAATGAGCAGAGTGGCCTGAAGATGTTTTCTTGAAATCAATCTTGTCAACCTTAACCTCTCCATCAATTAGTTCATATACGTAGACCACAACACGCAGGCCATCGATGTCCATGAGGACAAAACTCGGGTTCACATCATAGGTGATGCTGCTATAGGCACCTGTTGCAGAACCTGGATTTATAACCACACCACCTTCATGTTTGTATGCTGTAAACTGATGGGTGTGACCTGTGACAAGGATGTCTACATCAAGCTGCCTCTGTAGCATTGCAAGTGAGTCTAGGTCTCCCCAAGGAATAACCTTCACAAACATTAAGATCAAATTATCATCATGTAGTAATACATAATGTTGAAGAAATTTAGTTTCTACTATACTGAACCAACAACAGATCCCCAAAATGACAAAAGTTGTAGCTGATGTAATAAAATACAACAAACAGATGTAAACTGCACTCTTTGATAAAAATGTGAAACACAATCAAGAAGGATGGGAAAATGACAATATACTTGCGCAATGTAAAGTGGCGCTTTAAGTTGCAGAATGAAATAAATCATTCAGCTCATGTTGACAGAAACAATGCTAAAACACTCCCCAAATCCAAAACCTTTTTCCTCTTGCTTTAATACATAGATCTTTAATCATGGAATCCTGAAGTGAAGTACCATCTTAAAGCCAAGACAATCCTAAACTGCTTTCTTGCCTAAGCCTAAATATATCATAGAAATGAAGTCAGCGGAACAACAGCAAAATGTTTAAGGAAGGTCAGACCTGATGACCATGGCATAGTCCCAGCTTAAACTGACCAATGGTTAGTGTTTTGGTCTCTGGATATCTTGTGTCTTCATCATACTCGCCACGAGTTATATGCAAGTCTGGACAAAGAGTCTTCAAGTAGTCATGAACTTCCTGAACATAATTGATATAAAAGTTAGCTTAAAAGAAATCCAGCCATAAACATATCATCTAATTGAACAACATACAACATGATGACAAATTGCAATTCTTAATAATATAAAAAACAAATATTTACTATAAGAGCCACATCCCAGAACCTACTTGACAGTTTAATTGAAATCTTTGTACAAAGGTTAATTGAAGTGATATCAAGGACAGGTTGACTTGCAAAATCTAGATCCATCAACAGAACACACTATGTTACAATAATATTAGCATGAAAGGGGGATACAACCAATGAACTATCTTTCAACCTGGCCATTGGATGGAGGCTAATGCACATTACACCAAAAGCCAAGGGTCACTCCCTGGTCACAACATGGCAATGCCACTAGTAAGTGGTAGTTAAAAATGGCCTATGCAGGTGTTCAGGATTTACCAAATTTACTATTAGCTCAGCAGTCATTAATTTTCTACCCAAATGCATTCAAACTCAAACAACAATTCTAAGCAAAAAATAAAATAAAATAAAGTAAAATAAATATCGGCATACTTCTTGATAACCAATAAGCACCAACTCTACATTGTTGTATTAAGTGTTTCTAGTAAAGGCTTACAATTCTAACATGACTTTGCCTCTCCTAATGGACTCAAACCCTACGACTACAAAATTTTAAGAGAAAAAGTATGGTAAGTGCCTCACTTTGTAACAACCAAATGGAGAAGAGAACAGAGTAAAATTTCAAACTTTATACCCTGTCCTCACTTTGTTGTATCAAAAAATATAAGTTCAAAAATACAGGGCAGAAAAAGCTAGCTACATTCCAACAAATTAGCAAGGATCAGTAATACTTATTTTGATAAGATAGCCATACTTTAATACATAAGTTTCCTGTACAAATGATGTGCTGGATCTTGCCAGGTACAAGCATGGATTTGAACTTTGCAGGCAGATCAGGTGCCCTATGGGGTATGTGTAAATCCCCCAGAGCCAAGACCAGCACCATCCTCAATGATCAAAAATTGAAAGCCCAGTTGGGGGTCCTGCAATAGTTCATGAACTTAGATGCCCAGAAAATTAACATAAAATCATGCCCACGATTTCCTCAAACCTCTTCCGATCAACAAACTTTCCATTTTCTTTTTCTTTGGTATTTCAAAGACTCAATTCAAAGCACACTGAGCACCTCAACCACTTATGCCTAGGCGGCTAACCTTAAACAAAATTTTCAATCCAGATCACATAAATTTCTGACAGCTAAAACAGGCACATGCTATTAACCAGAATACAAATATGAGTGATACGCTTGAAATTTCCATTTTAAGTTTAGTGTACCAGTTACACACACATACACACACAAAATGAGAAAACTAGACCCAGGAATTGGGGGACAAAATGAAAATTTCTCCGCCAATCAATCATCCCAAGCAAGAGATGACATTAATTCAACTTTACTGGGGGATCAGAATCCACGAAATTGAAATAAAAAAACGGGGCATTTTGACACTTTTTTTTTAACTCTCAAATCAAAACAGAATTAAAAATAAAATAAAATTCCCGCGATCCTTTCGTCAAAGATCTCAAACATTCCTTGCCCTCTAAAACCTCGTGCCCTAAAAAGACAAGGCTTTTTCGAAAAAAAAAAATAATAATAAGCACTGTAATGCAGAAATTGATAACATAACGTCAATCCAAGAAAAAAGGGGTTATTTTTTTCCGAATGGCGAGAAAATTAAATTACCCACGATTGAAAAAAATAAAATAAAATAAAATTGAAATCAAAATGGTAGCCACAGAGAAAGAGAGAACCTGAGGAGATGTAGGATCAGACGCCACCGTCGTGATGGAAGTGGTGGCAGCCGCGGAGACAAGGACACAGAGGTCGGAGGGGCGAATCAGAACAAGCACAACTGAAAATGGAAGACCTTAGACCTGCACCTACACCTCGCAACAAAAACATTAACTTGGGTATCAGCTTAGAGAATCATTATTAATTATTAATTAAATTAAATATAAATATAATAATTAACTATAGCTTCACTCATTTTGTGGTTTGTTTTACTTTTAAAAATTCTATCCATACTCTTCTACTTACATCATTTTAAATAGTGTAAAAAAAAAAAAATTTAATCATATGACAATCGTTAAAGTCTTTAACTCTGATCAGATACCCCAAAAAAAATAAAGAAAAAATTAATTTTTATAATAATTATTTCAAAAATCATACCTATAATATTATATGATATGATAGGATTATAAAAAATATTTTATATTAATAATATATTAAAATTAATTTAAAATTTTAATTATGTGATTGTATACTTGTAGCCTGATTTCAGATGCTTCTTAAATATAAGAGATTTATGTATATATGGATACGTTTGAATAATTTCTTTATTTTTTATGAGAAAAATACTTTTAAAACAAATTTAAAAACAAGAAATAGCTTTTTACCTACTTTCAAAAAAAAATTATTGTTTTTAATTTACTTTTTATTAAAAAAAATTCCAAACAATATACATAAATCTTTGAAGTACTTTGCATAAAATATAGTTACTTTTTTTTTTTGAAAAAAAATAAAGACACGCATACATGATACATAACAAGCTTTATCCTTTTCTATTTACTGTCTATTTTTATTTTCAAGCATCTTTTTTATTGCAAAAAATTACAAGATTTTATTATATTTTATAAAAAGCACCATAAATAAATCAAAAATATTATCAAACATGATAGATTCATTTTTTAAGTCATTAGTCCAAAAATATTTTTGTGAAACAACATTATTATCACCTTTATTCTTCAGCTTTATGTATGTTAAAAAAAAAAAAAGTTGAAAAAAACATATTCATTCAATTTGACTAAATATTAAATTCACATGGTTATACAGAATTGAACTAAACATCTACCATGCGTGGATCCTCCAACAATTGTTTCAACAAAGGTGCTTCATGTATTAATCATATTATGAGCTGAAAAAATCCAAGACCAGAAAGCTTGAAGCAAGGATAACACCCTCTGAGATACTCCATGCCACCACTTGAAAACACGCCATCATCACTATGGCTCTGCCTCCATGAAAACTACTACACCAAACTATGAGAATTCTCCCAATTGATCTTTAAGATACAACTGCTGGCACTTGTTGACTAGCCACGAAATGTAAAGGAAAGCCAAGTCTTCAATCTATCCACACAGTAATGACTAACCAACTTTCAGTACTTGACTCCCTATTAACCGGCTCCACATTGTGTGATACAAAGACTCAACCAACGTAGCTGAATATATAATCACCTTCACCCACATGTTATTCATTTTCCTGACATGAACAACACAAATAATCTTTAACCGTTGCTTCAGCATGAAAAAATCTGTTTCTGGCAAACCTTAACTCCCAGTTCCGAAGACCCTCTGACTTTAGCCATGAATCTAACACCTTTGAAGTATGTCTTAGTTCTATATCAGCTTCATCCAGAGCAACCTCGGTTATTTCCATCATTGCAGTAATTTCTGCTTCTGTCTGAGAATTCGCTGATACATAATCAAAGAAACCGCACACCATTTCATTCCTTATAGATGTGAGAACACCACCAATAGCATAAACTCCTTTTTCAACCATGTATTGAGTACACACCCACCAAAACCATTTTTGTACTGATCTATTACACCCCCCAGGACCACCCTCCAAGTTTTGCTGCACTAATCCTATTCCACCCAAATTCAGCCCAATACCACTATCCTTAGATGTTCTGCGAGATACCTCCTCCTGTTTCCCCATTTCCATCCATGACTCCCACTTGCATTTTACCATGTTAATACAGCCCTCCAAATCAACAGCTCCCCCCTCAAAGATTAATTTGTTCCGAACACCCCATATTGTCCACACCACAACCAAAAACAGTAACCTCCATTCTCTCTTCTGGCCACCTCACAAACTTTCAGGTCTTAGTTTTTTATTTTCTGATCATGTTTTGTTTTATGCTTGTTTTGTCTTGTTTGGTTCCTGGTTGTTCTGTTTATGAACCTTGTTTTCTCCCCCATGCTCGCTTGGGGTCGAGTATTTTATTTACGTATCTAAAAAGAAAATCATAATATGAGCTATGGCGAAGCTTTTAATTTGTTTCTACTTGCGTTAGTTGTGATGTCACGTTCGTGTTATCTGAATATTCTCGGTGTAACACAAATCAAATAATTTTGAATTTTTCTTGAAGTTAATGTGATGGTGTGCATTTAGTCTTTGTGCCATAGTCCATATGTCCTGTTGTAGCTGGTTTGCAGCAAAGATTATGTAGGAATTTCTTGATCAAGCAAGAATTCTTAAATTGCACTCCAATCATTAATTCACCATGTCTGCAAACAGTCTTTTTAAGCGCTATGCATTATCAGTGGGAAAACAGTGCTGATCTTCATCAATAGAACATTTCTCTTGCTTCAATGAATGTGGTTTTATTTTTCTTGGTAGGGAGAGTGGGAAAACAATGTTCAGCTTCAGTTTCAAATTTCATACGCTCTTGCTCACTAGTGCCAGCTTGCAGCTTCTGTTCTTTCTCTCCCCATAAATAAGTAAATGAATAAAAAACAATTACCGAACGTCTACTAGTCCAAACGAAGACATGAAAGAAAAGAACAACAAAAATTGAGTATCTATTGAAAAATTTGGCCGTTTATTGAAGTACAAGTAATCAAATCACCCTACTGTAGTAAGAATTTGAATAAGAAACCAACATTTCCCACTCTTTCCACATCAATTAAATTTCTTCTTAAAGTACAACAGCTCCAATTAATTAAGCTATTGCAGTAGGAAGTGAACTAATAGGAGTTCACAGCATTCATGGCTTGAAATCTTGGCTCCTTAGCCTGGAACTTCAGTGTAGCGTAGAGCCTCATGTAGTCCTCGAACACAAATTTTGGGTAAACTTGGTCATTCCCTTGTGCATTTTTCTCCAACAATGCTGGTGCAGGATAGATAACAGCATCACTGCCAGGGTTGTAGAATGAGGCTATGGACATTCTGGTCCCATTAGTTTGTGCAATCACACGGTGCTCCACACTCTTGTATTTTCCATTGGTAATTACCTGTTTTGCCAAAATTAATGTTGGATAAGAACAATAACCTTGAATTTAACACAGGAGTTAACTTATATGCATTAGGCATATAAATATTAGTCAACGAATTTACCTCAAGCTGGTCACCAAGGTTAACAACAATGGAGTGGCGCAATGGGGGCACATCCACCCATTGTCCATCTTTGAGAAGCTGCAGGCCACTGACCTTGTCATCTTGCAAGAGAAGGATAATCCCCCCAGCATCAGTATGGGCGCGAAGACCCTTCACCAACTCTGGCTTGGGGCATGGAGGGTAATTAGCAACCTTTGTTCCAAAAGTTGGACCCCGTGATCCATAAAAGGCCTTCTTGAGATAACCCTTCTCTAATCCAAGATTCTCACATAACATATCTAGCAGCTCCTCTGCAAGTTTCTCTAATTCCTGTGCAAATTCCTTCATTGCCCTCCTACATCAATTACCTCAGCTAGTTCAGATTATATGTCATGTGGAGGCAATGATATGCTTCAAATTATCAGTTTGTAAACGAAATCACAATTTCATCAAATGCATCATTTTTGTGTAACAATTGGTAGTTTAAACTTTAACATATGGCATAAACAATATGTCATGCATATAACTGCGTCTCTAAGTTTTAAGTTTGTATGACCTGTACTCATCGCTGAGATCCGGGATTTCGGAGATGTTGGACTCAGGGAGATGGTGCAAGAAGAAGGTGCTCTCCCAATCCATGTCCTTAACTTCAGCTTGGACACCCTCTAAGCCCTTGCTTGCCACAAGCTCCTTGAACCTCTGCTCCAAGCATTTCCTATAATGCTCCTTAGTTAACCTTTCTACAGTATCCAAAAGTTCATGGGGTATTCCATGATTCACCAACTACAATTACAAAAGCAACATATACAATTAATATAGTTATATAAAATGAACAAACATGAAGAAAATTTTGTGTTGCAAAGCTGGTTATTAATTAGTAGCGTACCTCAAAAAATCCCCAGTTCTCACAAGCATCTTCAATTTTCTCAAGGATGGCCTTCCTCTCCTTACCATTGACATTCTCCAAGTTGATCACCGGGAAGTTCTCCATCTCTCACTCTTTTTCTTTCTCTTGTAGCGTATCCCTCTTAGTTATCCTAATTTGTTTGTCTATGCAGATTGGGAAGCCAGGTGAGTACTATTTATAGGATTTTGAATGATTGCGGAGGACACTAGGACAAACCAAACTTAGATAGATGATATTATGATGAACATTTCAAT
This sequence comes from Pterocarpus santalinus, assembly GCA_031439595.1. Taxonomy (NCBI): domain Eukaryota; kingdom Viridiplantae; phylum Streptophyta; class Magnoliopsida; order Fabales; family Fabaceae; genus Pterocarpus; species Pterocarpus santalinus. Next base: position 5,782,874 of record CM062527.1, read on the forward strand.
TAGCATTTGATTAGCTTTTAGGCCTCATGAATTAATCGTGATATCTATGCCTCCACATATGCCATAATTGATCAATTTGCGTCGTTGAATTGTCTACTATGGTACGGGTTGGACTTAACTCTGGTGGCTTGCCCTTAGCCCAACCTTCCGAGCATTTTCCCCTTAATAACTTGCTCGTGGTAGTTTGTGTAAGTGGTTTCTTAGAAGGTGGCACAAGCCACATGCAGTTCCCCTTGGAGCCTCTCGCCTCGAATGGTAGGGCTGGAAAGGAGGACTGCTACAGTAACGTGAATACCAGTCTTTTTTATTTTATTATTATTATTATTATTTTTTGGGCGCTCAATCATGTCCGTAAATAAATAGTGCTAAATAAGTAAAATAAAAAGTTATTGTCAGCTAAAGACAAGAGATAATATTCAAAGAGAGGTGTATGAATATACTATTTTAAATACAAAATTCGTCTGACTTCAACTATAAAAATGCTCATGCCTATTAATTTTATTCATTATATTTTCCTGGGTCATAATTCTTTGTAATATATCCATTGTCATACTGATATAGTGTTTTTTAATTGCAACCAGTTAATGTTTGAATAATCAATGCTAACCGCGACTGATATGGCTCTCTGATATTGTCAAATGCCCTTTCATGTTGAGTTTGACTCATAACTAAAAAGATTTAATTTAAATTTTTTTTATACAATCCCCTAATTATTATTATTATTATTATTACAAGTATTTTATTCTTTTATAATAACTTTAAAAATTATAAAAAAATATATAAGATACAACTAATTAATTATATAAAATATTCTATATCATCAATATATTAAAATTAATCTCTATTTAAAATTTAGTCTTATATAATGATTATTGACAAAAATATATAGAAAAGTGTGTGAAAAGCTCGCCTCAGCTCGGACAATTTACAATCCCAGAGGAAAAAAAGGGATTAATAACTGATTTGAGAAGGTATAATTGATTTTATTTGATGACTCATTCTTAAATGGTCTTTAGTTATTTAGGACCATCATGGTCCTTGTAATTTAATGGGTGAAATTTAATGGTATATTAATAATCAATCACTTGTGATGCATTATAATACTTTCAAAATTTATTTGTATGATCCTGAAATTAAATAGAACTTTGTATATATGACCTTAAATTAAACAGAATCTTTCAAAGATATTTTAGGATTATGCAGATAAATTAGGATTACTTTTAAAATATATTTAATCACAATTATAAAGTTTGGCTGAAATTAAAGAATTATTACAATGTTTCACAAGTGATTGATATATCGATATACCATTAGATCCACCTACTAGATTACAACGATCATAATGGTTCTCAACTCACCAAGGATCACATTAGAAGCCTCCTTTGATAATGCATCTTATTGGTCAAGTTATATTATACATCTTGTAATTTGGTGATGCAGATCTAATAGTATAGCTGTACCCCAATCACTTATAATATATTATAATAATTTCTTGAATTTAGTCAAACATTAGAAATATGGTTAAATAAATTTTAAAAATAATAAAATTTATCTACATGATCTTGGAATTAAATGAAATTTTTGGTGAATTTTGAATAATTTTTTCACTATATCCACTATTTATTCTTGAATTTTGTATTTATCTAACAATTCAAAATTAATAATGAGTTGATTGTATGAAAATATTCTTTTGAGAAAAATATTTTATGATGTTTGAAATTGTTGAGAATATCTCAAAAAAATTTATTTAACTTAAGAATCACGTGTGCAAATAAATTTTGATCATTTTTAAAATATACGTAACCACATTTCTAAAGTCTAATTAAAATCATGAAATTTCTACAATACATCACAAGTGATTACTATATTATTTTCACCATTAAATCTACACCATTAGTGATTACTATATTATTTCACCATTAAATCTACACCATTAGGCCACAATATAGATAATGCACTTTGACCAACAAGGTGCATGGAAGGTTGCGCCAAACTTTACTAGAACCTATAGGTTACAGCCGCAAGGAAAAGTTTACACATCATTTTGAGCAAATAATTTTTTTAACTAAAAAAATTAATTTTCATATACTGTAGGTATAAAAGAGTTTTATATCGTCATCCAACCACATGCTACTATATATGAAAATGTATCTTCTTATGTGATAATTTCATGTGATCTTGTGATGTATTAATTTTTATTATTGATTAGATTCTTTTATGAATTCTATACTTGACTCCATCTTTTTTATCAATAATAAAAATCAACACATAATAATATCATATAAAATTTTTTCATTAGAGAATCTGTACTACTATTATAGATAAGACTTTTGAGATAGTAAATATAATAATCAAATGTTTTTATTAATATAATAATATATAATTAAATATTTATATAAAAAAATTTATATTGATAATGATTCAAAATTAAATTAACAAATGACAATACACGTAAACTCTCATATTCTTGATAGACGAATGACTTGGACACTATTTTAATCACCTTTTAGAGCAACTCACTTTTGCATATTTATGATGATGTCATCTTTCAAAATCTTACACGCGAAATGTGAGGATTTTTATAATTTGACACCTTTAATTGGTAATTATCATATGATAATTTCTTTCTATCGGTAAAGAAATATTATTGAGACAAATGTTGGCAGCCAACTTACATTCCCTCAAGAAAAAACAAAAAAGCCTACTTCCAGAAAGTTAAAAATTCAAAGGAAGAAGTGAAGAAATATCACCATATAAGAGTCACATGACAAAATAAAATTAAGGCATGTATAACTGACTGCAAACGTTTTCTGCTCTGCACACGAAGCTTTTCCATCCTTGGTTTTATTCTTTCCTTTAATTATTCTTGCACATCTTAATCAGCATCCCCATTGGGTTCTTTTCATCATACTTTTTTTCTGTAGAAAAATGTTGAACAAAGTCTCTTAAAAGTCCAAGATGATCATAAAGTCAAAATTGCCTTTTAACTCTGGTGAAGCGGAGGCTACCACGCCAAAGGTGTGTCTGGTCATTTACACATTAGAAATTAACACAAATGCCACATATAAAAGTACAAAGATATAAAATATTTTAGGGGTGAAAGTTTGGCCTAGATAAGTTGCTAGAGCTGTAGCTGTTAATAAAATGAGTATTGAAAAGGATATATATATGTTTTTTATGTGATTTGGGTCTGCTATATTTTGTTTGATGTTCGTGGTAATTGTTATAAAGGCTTGGATTAGCACTCCAATGACAGCAGTTTAGATGCTCTTTTAGCTTTTTATTTCCTCTTTTTATTTAAAGCACGTTGATCATCATTGTTATACTATAAAGGGGGCATAAAACTATTTGGTTTTATTAATTGATTAGATGACATATATGTATGGTTAAGTTTCTAATTTCTACAATGTAATTTTCGTTCAAAAAAAAAAAAAACGGAGGTTGCTTAAGAAATAAGAGAGTACAATATTACAATGGAGACCACACATTTTAATTTTTCTAATTTTTTTTACTCATTCTCAGTAGTCCATATGGCAATAACTAAGCTTCTTGAATAATCTCTTATTTGAAAAGCTTATCACAATGATAAAAAGAGTTTTACTTCAATGGTTTGTGTTTAGCAATTTCAATATGAAATGCATGAGTGACATATGGCTTACTATATTAGATTGTAAAATAATGTAGAGCAAGCTTGACAAATAATTGAAGTTGTCTTGTTGCAAATCTTTATTAATTTTTTTTCTATTGTCATATATAGATTGACATGCATTCTATTTCTCGAAGAGCAGTTGTACGTTGTTTTCGACCTTTTTGGGGAATGTGGCACCTTACCTTCAAAACAAGTGTGCTACTGTGAAAACTCTTTCTCCGTTTATTCTATATTGAGTTAGTCATATTTTAGTTATCTACTTTGTAATTACTTCGATAAAAGCTCATTAAAGAAAGCATTGTACAATGCATGTATCCTTTTTGTTTTCTACTTGCTACTATAAAAGGAGTGGGCTAAGTGGGAACAATTTAGCGCAAGTGCCTTTTTTTTTTTTAAAAAAAATGATTTATAGATTTTAAAATCTCAGCATGTAATGATTTATATTTTAATAGAATCATGCTTCATTATTTGCACTTGATTTATATATTTTTAAAATCTGAGATTGCTTGCTCATATATTTAGAATTCAGAAAGGTATTTTTATCTTGGCACATTTCATGGATCTTCATGAAAGAAAGATGAGGATCTTAGCAATATTGATCATATTCTTGGAGAAGTTGAATTGTTTTATTTTGATGGCGATGATTATGTATTATGTCAGTCTAAGTAAGCGCTTGAAAAAAAATGAAAAAGGACATGGGACTCTCATGAAAGAAGTTTAGTCAGAGAAGTGCATTTTCATAAGGTAGTTTTCATGAGCGATGTGACTTGTCTTGAAAATATAAGAATGGATAGGGTTGCATTTTATAGGCTATGTGAGATGTTGAAAATTGTTGGTGGCTTAGTTCCTACTAGACATATGTGTGTCAAAGAGTTAGTGGCTATTTTTTTAACACACATTGGCATATCATGTTAAGAGCAGAACGATAAAAAGACAATTTGTTAGATATGGTGAAACAATAAGTAGGCACTTTGCAAATGTGTTATTAGCAATTTTAAATTGTCATAAGGAATTATTAAAATGGCCTGAGCCCATCACGGAGAAACACAGATGAAATATGGAAATATTTCAATGTACATAAGTAAAGCGAAGAATATCATTCTTGTTTTATTAATGTGTGATTGAAATTTTACTTTTAATGTAGGAACAATTGTAGCTTTTGTTGCACTCTATAGAATTGTTTAGCAGCACTTGACGGTACATACATCAAGGTTAATGTGCCTGAAGCTGAAAAAACTAAATACAGAAGAGGGAAGGGTGAGACAGCTACCATTGTTCTCTGTAGATTTGTAATTCATATATGTTTTGCCTGGGTGGAAAGGTTTACCAGCAGACTCTAGGGTCCTAAGAGATGCTATTTCTTGTACAAATGGCTGAAAAGTTCCACAAGGTATAATAATATACATTTAACTAAAAACCATACATGTTATATATGTGATATGATAATAATTTTAATTTCATTCATGATAGGGTATTACTATTTATGTGATGCTAGCTACATGAATGGAGAGGGATTCCTTAGTCCATATAGAGGTCAAGGATATCACCTTAGTGAGTGGAGACATGGCTCACAACCGATTACACCCAAAGAATTTTTCAATATGAAACATTCTTCTGCTAGAAATGTAATAGAAAGGTGCTTTGGTCTCTTGAAAGGAAATTGGGCCATATTGAGAGAAAAGTCCTTCTATCCTATCAAAACTCAAGGAAGAATAATAATTGCTTGTTGTTTACTGCATAATTATATTCGTAAAGAAATGGTTATAGCTCCTTTAGAAGGAAATTTAGGAGAAGTTGAGTCGTCTAATGATGTCATGGATAGTGACATGATAACCATAGTGGAGCCAACCGATGCATGGAGTCAATGGAGAGATAATTTAGCATTGGAAATGTTCAATAGATGGACACAACATTGGCTAATTTTTACATAAAGTGTACTGTTGATTTACTTATTACTTGAAATTTTTAGAAGTTTTGTTAAACTTGAAAAATGTAATTTTCTATTCATCTATGAAGTATTTTTTTTTTACTATAGTAATTTATTAATATGTTGTGTTTTAAATTTTCTTACATACTTATTGAGTTATTAGACAAATGAAGGAGTCTTCTTAAACTCAACATTTAAAAGCCATAAAGCAGCAATGGACTATAGGAGAAGATGTAGCACTAATGAATTCTTTATTGTAGTTGGTGGAAAATAACCACTGGAAAGTTGATGCTGGATCATTTAGACTTGGGTATGCCAAACAACTAGAGAAATATCTTCATGAAAAAATTTCAAATTGTAGTCTAAAACTAGCCTCGCATTGAATTAAGAGTGAAACATTAAAGAAGCAGTACTTTGCAATCAAAGATATGTTAAGTCCAAATGCAAGTGGTTTTGGGTGGGATGATACTAGGAAGATGATTAATAAGAATGGTGCAAGGTAATAATATGAAAACTATTTCTTTCTTTGACAAAAAATGACATTTTTTTTCACGATTTATTTATTTTTTTGCATTTATTGCCTACTTCACATTTTTTCTACTTCAATGCATTCCCATCCTACTGCAATTAGGTTATATGGAAAGCCATCTCCCCCACGTTGGTAGCTTAGAAACTATGTTTGGAAAAGATAGGGCGACTAGTGTTCATGTAGAAAATCCAATTGATTTGCTTCAGCAATGGAAAGAGAACTTCATCAAATAATGCCAAAGAGAGTGTCACCAATAAATTTGGATAGCGATGAAAATAAATTTGAAGCACAAATACCAGAAATCCCCACATACAATACTTTTGAAGTAGCTGCACAAACTAATCAACCATAAGAAGGAGGTACTACATCTAGAAGTGAAAAATGTGGCAAGAAAGGACCAAGCATACTGATGATGTTTTTGATAACTTAGTAGCTTCATTGAGCTAATTAGGTGAGCTTTATGCTAGGAATACTGAAAATATCCAACAACTAACATCTTGCTTTATGCATGGCAAGCACACAATTAAAAGGAGAAATCAAGTTACTTGTATCTTGAAAGAAATAGAAGGACTATCTACATTAGAAATGGTGAGGGCTGCTATATTGATCACTAATAACAACAACCTCTCTGATCACTTTTTCACAATAGATACTCCAGAACTCAAGAGACAATTTGTATACCTTGTTTTAGCCAACAGTGATACTATGTAGAAGGTAAATTTGATAAACTTGATCAATTCTTCATATTACATATATCTTACGCATAAAATTCAATTTATTAATTCTTATATCATTTGCTATGGATTTTGCGACATCATTTGAGTAGTGGAGTTAATGGTGATTTGCAATATGTCTATCCTATGGTGAAAGCATGAGAGGATGATACAATACTTATCCATTTTTATGACTATAGTGATTTTGATTATCTTTTGTTATGACAATGTTAAGGTCATTATGACTTTTATTTTTTTAGCACTTCATTTCATTGTTAGATTTTTTTTGGCACTAATTTTATTATTAAATTTTACATAAGTCATTTTTTTCCTTAACTAATAAGTGTCCTTTTGCTAGCAAGTAAGGAAAATGAAGCTTTAAGCTATAGACAGGTTGATGCGGTAATAATTTCCTTCTAATTCCTCAAACTGGCTTTACTTATTAGTGGAATTATATATTGCTTTCCTATTTTGGTGTTTTACTGCAATCTTAGTCTGAAGGATGTTGGACACTGGAGGCTTCATCCCTTGTTGGTGCCAATTTTGTGGTTGAGTGCATTGCTTGTGTGTTTGTTAATTTATATTGCTGCTGACTTTATATGGTTCATTGGCCTTTTAAAATTGTAGCATTTGAGTTCTTGCTATATGTTGTTGGCCTTTTAGAATTGTTGTATTTGAGTTCTTGCTATTTGTTGTAGGATCTACAATTTTTTTTTTGTTATGATGATTGCCTATTTTTATTTTTTGTCTTTTTTGAAAGTATAATTTTGCATTTTAGATGATAATAATAATAACATAGTTAAATATATTAGGGATATTTTGAGAATTATCACATTTATTTCCAAGAATATGTATTATAAACCAAACAAGTTTTTAATTTATTCCTAGGAATATAAAAAAAATTACCAGAAACTTTTAATGTTAAACAAATTAAAAATATTCAAGCATAACATTCCGGGTATAACATTTCCAAGAATATGATTCCTAAAAATATAATTTCAAACATTGAAACAAACATCCCTTAAGATATAAGGGTGCGAGATAAAGAGGGGAAAAACTTATAACTAGTCCTTTTTTTTCATTTTGGGGGTGTTTGACAATTTCAAAAATCAAGTTAACATAGTATAAAGTAGAACAAGTTATGTTAATGAAGTAGTTTTTTATTGAATGTTATTTGGTTCGATAACTTAAAAATTAGTTTTAACATATGTATTCTTCTTCTTCTTCTTCTTTTTCTCTATACCTCATTCGTCTCGATTAAGGCATTGAAAAACCAATCTAGCAGATTACGGCAGCCTGCAATGGTGGACAGTGGGAGATAGCTGCGGCTAACAACAAGGGGTGGTGGCAGTTAGCGAGGACAAGCGGTAGCAGCCATCGTTGACAGACAAGGCGAGCGATAGAAAATAATGGTGGCTAACAACAACAAACGATAGAGGACAAGGCGAGCGACAGCGACAAACAATGGCAACAGTGGTGGATGGTGTGGCCGTCAATGGTAGTCAATGCCGGCCGACAATAGGGGAGGAGGCAACGGAGGGTGGTCAATGATGGCGGATGGTTGTCAAGGTTAATGGGAAAAAAAATTAATTGGTGTGAAGTAAAAAAAAATAGTAGTGCAAAGATATAAAATAAAAGGAGAAAAAATTGGGATGAAATAAAACCAAATTAAAATTGGATTTTTTTAGAATTAGTTTTAGGTCTAAATTCATTCAAATAAAAACTAGTTTTAAAATATTTAGATAATTATCAAACAACCTTTATTGAAAATTAGGCCCCATTGTACTTAATTATCTGAGTTTTTCTAATTTGTCAAACACCCTCTTTTATTTTTTTTTTCGGAGGGGGGGGGGTCAAAACTTATAGCCAGACTTATATGAACTATGGCTAATGACTATGTAGCTCGTGTTACTGTTATGGAGGTTTTATCTCCAAAGCCAAACCCAATTCGAATATTCTCATCATGGCAATATACTTTCTTTTGCAAAAATTTTGTATGATTGGTTATTTATAAACTTTTATTATTAATTAGATTTTTTATATACTTTTAACCTTATTCTATTTTTAATTACTGGTAAAAATTTCACGTAACCTACATAAAAAGATCCATTCTCTCATTACTATAATTAAAAATAAGCCAACGAAAATACTTTGCGCTAGCAACAAATGTGGGTGGAGTACTAAAACAAGATCATTGGTAAGGGGATATTTTTATTTTGTATTTTTTATTCGAAAAAAAAGAAGAAAATAAATTCATGAGATTTATAAAATGTAATTTAATTCATGGTCCTATTTTTATCCAAACTTTTCTTTACCTTCCTAGATCAGTAGTATCTCTTATAGCATTGCCACTTCTTTTATTTTCTCATGGTGTTATGTTATTTAAATATATTCATTTAGACACATTAATTGACATCTTATAATTACACTTTAAATAAGAGTAATTTCTAGTTACAGAAGTGGGGAATAGATATTTTATTTTTAGAAATATATATGTGAAAATTATAATTTAAATAAGTATAAATTTTAATTATATAAATATAAAATTGGTATACTGCCTTCATGAATAATGTGCATTCATTCTCAATTAATTTTTTCACTTATATAATTGAATACACTTATTTAAATTGTAATCTCCACATATTGATAATATGTCAAAAGATAAATACAAATAATATTTTTCGTTCCTCACTAGTCAACCAATGCACATAAATACACACACCCATGGCGGACTCAGATTTAGCATAGTTTAAGGTGAAAAGAAAATATTGTTGAATTTGTGATCCTGCAACTTTTACATACTCTAAAAAAAAAAAAAAAGTGCATGATGAAAATATGCCAATAGGTAGGACATGGCGACTAAAATACGCAAGATTTGACTGAAAAATTAACGAAGACCAAAATAACTGCCATATATCAGCCTCAAAACTGATTTTTCTTTGGTATATGTGTGGCTCCTATATTGCCTTTATCAAGTAGTCAAAGAAAAAGAAACAGAACAATAGTTCTGATAGAGATATTTCTTGACTTCTTCCTTTGAATCACTTTGTCTGTTGACATGACAATTATTTGTAAGAAAGGAAATTGTCCTGTGGCAATTTTCAATTAACGGCCTCTAATTGCTAGAAACTGTTAAAAATTCATCTTGAATAATTACCCAAAAAAAGAAGAAATTACCCCAAAAAAATCATCTTGAATTTAATGTGAAGGCGTGCATTTAATTTTTGTGCTATAGCCCATATGTCGTTGTATAGCTAGTTTGGTCCACCGCAGCAACATTATGTCAGAATTTCATGTTTAAGCAAGAATTCTTAAATTGCACTCCAACCACTAATTCATCATCTTTGCGAACAGTCTTTTTAAGCGCTATGCATTATCAGTGGGAAAACAGTGCTGATATTCATCAACAGAACATTTCCCTTGTTTTAAAGAATGTGGTTTTTAATTTTTTTATAGGGAGAATGGGAAAACAATTTTAGTTTCAAAATTCACAGCCAACAAAGTAGTTGCAGTAGTGATAGAGACACACTATGATATTAGAGAGGATTTTGATTTGTGCGATTCATTAATAGAACTTTAGTTAGGAGAATAAGCTTGACTACGGCCAAAATGAATTAGTCTCTTTCCCGAATAGTAGAAAGGCGAATATCTTTGGAAAACCAAAAAAAGATCTCAAAATTCATACCCTTGCTCACTGCTGCCAACTTCCAGCTTCTATTCTTTCTTCCAAAAAAAAGGTGAATAAATAAACACAATTGCCGAAAATCTACTAGTCCAAGCTAAGATAAGAAAGAACAGAACAACAAAAATTGAGTACTTATTGAAAAGTTTAACCATTTGTTAAAGTACAAGTAATCAAATCACCCTCAAGTCAAAAAAAAAAAAAAAATGAAAAAGAAAGTAATCAAATCACCCCACTGTAGTATAAGAATTTGCATAAGAACGAAACCAACGTTCCCCACTGTTTCCACATCAATTAAATTTCTTCTTAAAGTACAACAGCTCCAATTAATTAAGCTATTGCAGAAGGAAGTGAACTAATAGGAGTTCACAGCATTCATGGCTTCAAATCTTGGCTTCTTAGCCTGGAACTTCAGTGTAGCGTACAGCCTCATGTAGTCCTCAAACACAAATTTGGGGTAAACTTGGTCATTCCCTTGCGCCTTTTCCAACAATGCTGGTGCAGGGTAGATAACAGCATCACTGCCAGGGTTGTAGAATGAGGCTATGGACATTCTAGTCCCATTAGCTTGTGTGATCACACGGTGCTCCACACTCTTGTATTTCCCATTGGTGATTACCTGTTAATTTTACCAAAATTAATGTTGGATAAGAACAATGACTTTGACCGTAACGTACATATAGGACTTGAACTTATATGCATTAGGCATATAAATATTAGTCAAAGAATTTACCTCTAGCTGGTCACCAAGGTTAACAACAATGGAGTGGCGCATTGGGGGCACATCCACCCATTTTCCATCTTTGAGAAGCTGCAGGCCACTGACCTTGTCATCTTGCAAGAGAAGGATAATCCCGCCAGCATCAGTATGGGCCCTGAGACCCTTCACCAGCTCTGGCTTGGGGCATGGAGGGTAGTTAGCAACCTTTGTTCCAAAAGTTGGACCCCTTGATCCATAAAAGGCCTTCTTGAGATAACCCTTCTCTAATCCAAGATTCTCACATAACATGTCTAGCAGCTCCTCTGCAAGGTTCTCTAATTTCTGTGCAAACTCCTTCATCGCCTTCCTGCATCATCATTGCCTAACTAGTTCAGATTATGTGTCATGTGTAGGCTATGATATGCTTCCAGTTATCAGTTTGTAAGCCAAACCACAATTTCATCAAATGCATCTTTTTTGTGTAACAATTGGTAATTTAAACTATAACATATGCCATAAACAATATGTCATGCATATAATAAGTACATCTCTAAGTTTTAAGTTTGTGTGACCTGTACTCATCGCTGAGATCCGGGATTTCAGAGATGTTGGACTGTGGGAGATGGCGCAAGAAGAAGGTGCTCTCCCAATCCATGTCCTTAACTTCAGCTTGGACACCCTCTAAGCCTTTGCTTGCCACAAGCTCCTCGAACCTCTGCTCCATGCACTTTCTATAATGCTCCTTAGTTAACCTTTCCACAGTATCCAAAAGTTCATGGGGTATTCCATGATTCACCAACTAAAATTACAAAAGCAACATACATATAATCAATATAGTTATACAAAATGAACAATTAAACATGAAGAAAACTTTGGGTTGCAAAGCAAATGTTGGGCTGCAAAGCATGTTAATTAGTGGGGTACCTCAAAAAATCCCCAGTTCTCACAAGCATCTTCAATTTGCTCAAGTATAGCCTTCCTCTCATTACCATTGACATTCTCCAAGTTGATCACTGGGAAATTCTCCATCTCACACACTTTTTCTTTCTCTTGTATTGTATCCCTCTTAGTAATGTTAATTTGTTTGCCTATGCAGATTGGGAAGCCAGGTGAGTGGTATTTATAGGAATTCAAAGAGTAAAGGGGGACACCGAGGACAACTAAACTCTAGATAAAGATGATAAACTTTTCAATTAGCATTTGATTACTTTTAGGCCTCATGAATCATGATATACATGCTTCCACGTATGCCACAGACCAATTTGCGTTTGTCGAGTTGTCTACTGTGGAACGGCTTGGACTCACCTGGAGGCTAATCCTTACCCAACCTTCCAAGCATTTTCCCCTTAATAACTTGCTTCTCGTGGTTTATGTAAGTGGTTTCTTGGAAGGTGGCACAAGCTACGTCCGGTTCTAAAATTCAACAGCATCTACATATCCTTAGAGCCTCTCACCTCTGCACTGTAAAATTTCATTGGCATGAAAGTAAAAAGGTTGGATGGTAGGAAAGAAAAAGAGAATTGCTACAGTAAAATGAATTTCAATCTCCTTTATTATTATTATTATTATTATTATTTCTGTACTCAACCAATAATGTCTCTAAATAAATACTGCTAAATAAGTAAAATAAGAACTTACTGCTAGCTTAAGAGAAGAGATAATGTTCAAATGAAGTGTATGTTAACGACGGTATTTAAATACAAAATTGTACGTCTCACTTCAACTATAAAAATGCACATGCCGATTGATTTTATTCATTGTATTTTCCAGGGGCCATAATTCTTTTTAATATATCCATGTCTTACTGATATAGTAGTGTTTTTTAATTGCAACCAGGTAATGTTTGAATCAATTAATGCCAACCGCGACTAATAGTCTAGTATGGCTCTTTGATATTGTCAAACGTCCTTTCATGTTGAGCTTGACCATGACAGTCTAATTTAAATATTCTTTACACAGCTAATTAATTATATATTATCATATTATTAAAATTATTTAATTTTTATTATAATTTCTTTAAAAATTATATAAAAAATAAAACATACTTTAAAAATTGTTCAAAGAACTTATAAGAATTTCATGATAAATTTACTAAAACCTACAGGTTACAATCATAAGGAACCGTTCACATCATTTTTTTTTCGGACGTGAATGTTCACATCATTTTGGGTAGATAAATTTTTTAATAAAATAAATGATATATACACATAGCAAAATTCTAGTATTCTTAATATAGGAATGACTTGGATACTTCTAAATCACCATTTACAACTTCTCACTTTTGCGTATTTACTCACTCTTTCAATCAAGAGAAAAGAGGGGAAAGAAAATGGAGAAGAGAAAATAGAAAAAAAAAAAAATGGCGTTTTCCATTGTTTGGATGAGAGGAGAAGGGGGAGAAAAAAGAAAAGTTGTAGGGGAATCACACTAAAACTTTTCTTAGGTCAAATGAGGAGAAAAGTGGTGAAAGTGGCTTCTGTTTATGAAATCATCATTTTATTCATATTCTTTTATCTTTTCTTACAAAATGTTATTACAATAAAAGTCATTTTTATACAATTACATTTTTTTTTTACTTTTCTTCTTAATCAAACAATAGAAAAAAATATTTTTTTTTATTTTCTCTTCTCTTTATTTTATTTTATTTTATTTCTTTTTATTTTCTCTTGGCATCCAAACAAAATTTTAGTGATGATGTGATCTTCCCAAATCATCTTATACGAGAAATGTGAGAATTTTGATAACTGGGCACCATTAATTGAAAATTTATCATACGATAATTTTTTTTCGTTAAAAAAGTCACTATTGATATAAACATAGATAAGATCCATGAAGAGTTTTTGTTGGTGGCAATTAATGGATGTTAACTCAAAGTATGGTTTTGATGTATATCCTAGTTGATTAATAGTTCTTTCGATAGTTTATTCATGAGGAGCAATGTTAGGTGACAGGGGAAGAAGTTGATGTGTCCCAAGAGATGGAGTCTTAGATTTATGGGGATTGATTTTGTTTTCTGTATTTTGTGGTTTTGTGGTTTTTAGAGTTATTTTTGTATCTAGATCTCTGGCTCCTTTCTTTTTCAAGAGGTTCTTAAGCCTGATATAATTATAGGGAAAAAAAAACGTAGATAAGAAGACAACTTAGAAAATGTTAAAAATTCAAAGGAAGAAGCGAAGAATATCACCATTGGAACTATAGAGCCACATGACAAAGAAAAATTTAAGGCTTCTAACTGACTGGAAACGTTTTCTATACTGCATAAGAGACTGTTCCACCCTTTCCTTTTGTTTTACTCTTCTATTAACTATTCTTGCACTTTTTAGCTAAAATCCTGCCTTTTCATCATACTTTTAGAAGAATGTTGAACAAAGCCTCAAAAAGTCCAAGATGATCATAAAGTCAAGGTTGGGCTTTTTGACCCACATATTGTTCTTTTACAAACTAATTACCAGAATGTAGTACCTTTTAAACAATTTCCTGCTTATTGTTCTTTGTGCCACATTGGAGGGTTACAAGGCTTTTTTTTTTTTTTTTTGTCAATGTCAAACTGATGGAGCAGTGACATGTTGCGTTTCCCACGGCCCCAAAGTCATTCATACTCGTATCTCTATTTGTAGGGTAAGGTTACACTATACCTCACTTTACAAGTGCACCAAACTCAAAATTTAAAAACTTCGAGAGATAACAAGAAAGAAGTAAACACCTACTATAACTATAAGTAACATGTTGAATTCAAAATTCAGAAACTTGGACGAAACTTAGGCCATAAAGGAGAGGTGAATTGAACTTGGAACTTGGAAGAGGTGCCGCCAAAGAAGTGAACTCTCACGTTAAGTGATATATTGAATTCGAAACTCAAAAAAGGCGATGTAAAAGAAATGAACTCTCTCATATTAAATGATACATTAAACTCAAAATTTAAAAATTTGAAGACAATAAAAAAATGAACTCTTTCTCACATTGAACTCAAAACTTGAAACTTGAAAACATTCGTGTAAGTGAGAGAGATGCTGCAACTGTCAAAGGTTGCAGCCATTGCAAAAGGTGCAAATTAATAGAGTACGATATATAAATCAAAATAAAATAAAATATTCTTGCAGTATCGAACATGATAGAAATAACTATAGACAAATAATAAGTTTTGAAATAACAATGTATTGATAATTTCTTTAAAAAAGTACAACACATTCATCAAAAAGCCATCAAAATTGTCTTTTAACTACGGTGAACCAGGAGTTACCGATGCCAAGGGGTGTGCGGTTCATGTACATAAAAAATTAACACAAATATTGCCACCCATGAAAAATACTACGAGTCAGCAACAAATGTAGCTGGAGCAGCAAAACAAGATCACAGAAGGAATTTTTTTTTATTTTTAAAGAAAAGAATAAAACATATTAATGAGATTTATAAAATATAATTCAGTTCAATTTTCTTATTTTTATTTACATTTTTCTTTTGCCTTCCTCGATTAGTAGTATCTCTGATGTCATTGTCACTTCTTTTATTTCTTCACGTGTCAACTACTGTACATAAATTCGCACACCCATGGCAGCCTCAAGTTCAGCATCGTTTAAACTTGAAAAATAATATTATTGAATTTATATATGATCTTTGAACTTTTACGTATTCTGTAGTGAGAAAAAAAATTAAAATAAATATTTATTTTGATCTTTATAAAAATTTTGAGAGATAAATTAATTTCACAAGATTTAAAAATTCCCAATAGTTTGATATCATTCAAAAAGAAGAATATATTAATTTTTTTATACTAATCATGTACTATTAAAAAATTTTGTATAGAGTGACTAATGTATCCCATTTTTTTTAAATAATGAGAAATTATTTAAATACTTTTAAATTCTGAGGAATTAATTTATCCCTTAAACATTTTGTCAAGAATCAAAATAAATATTTACTAAAAAAAAAAGAGACTATGATAAAAAGACCCCAATAGATGCGGCAATATGACTAAAATATGGAAGACTTGACTCAAAAATTAGAGTTTAATTGGTATCTTGTGACAGTGTAAAGCAGTTTTTACATCCAACCAATAGAAATAGGGAAAAGTGAGAAATTATGGTGGGTCCCTCATTATAATAGGTAGTTATATATGTGAGTTGGCACTTTCCACTATTTCTATTGGTTGACAGTGTAAAACTGTTTTACACTGTCAGTGCATTCAAATTAAATTCCAAAAATTAATGGGAGACCAAAATCAACTACTTGTCATTCTCAAAATTGACATGGAGATGCAAAAGAGAGTGTGTTCAATCAGTTAATCGACTTGATTTTTCTTTGTTGTATATGTGGCTCCTATTGCCTACTAAGTGGTCAAAGAGAAAGAAACAGAATAATAGTTCTGACTGATATTTCTTGATTTATTCCTTTGAATTTTTTCCCCTTTTTTCACTCGTTGGCAGTTAACTTCCTTCCTACCAATAATTATTTGTAAGAAAAGAAATTGTCATATACCCGTCAAAAAACACAAAAAAATTGTCATGTGACAATTTTCAATTAATGACGTCTAATTGCTATGAAACTGTTAAAAGTTCAATTACAAGTTGATAACCTCTGCCCGCAGTGTGAAAGTTTTTCTTATGTTTGTAACCTATAAATCAATTGTTACTTAAGTATTGTTAGATGTATAATTGTACGAAAAAGGATTTCTCATACTTCAATAAAAAAAGGGGATTTCTCACACTTTTATTAATCTTTTCATCAATAATCATTGAACAGTCATTGAATTTCGCTTGATTTTTTAAAAACATCTTAAAATACAATATTAATTTCTTATATTCATGCGACAAATAATTTTCTAAAGATAGATAAATAACTCGACCAAGAGCAAAAAGTCGTATCATGATTATGATAAAATCATGCACGTACTTGTTTTCGTTTTTGGCACAAAATTGTTAAGATATCTTACAAGTTTATAAATCGGTATGTCTATATGCACGAAAGCTGACCAAAGACGGAAATAACTCATACGTGATTGCCTTCGATCAGTAAAAGTTAGTAAGCTATTACCTTTCGGCGGGAAATATTCCAAAAATCATTAGAACTGATACGTTTTGGCTTCTTACCAAGATATTCAAGCGATCACATGGGCTGCAGTGGCAAGAAGAATGATGAAAACGTGAAAAAGTAAAATTGTTTGGGCGTGAGAACATGGGTTGGATATACAAACCACCACAACAATTAGGACTTGTTTTACTGAGTGAAATTGACTACGTGTATCAGACGTTATTACAGTGTCTATCATAAACCTATGGTAAAATCATTAAGATCTAATTTTCTTTAATGATTTCGCTTTTAATTTATCTTAATTTAATTTTATTCTATCTCTAGTTATTAAGTTATTATTTTTTATTTATTACTTTTATAGGCCTTCTCCTCACATAACCAAACCACCTAGGATGATATTTTATTATTTTTTTTTTCATGATAGATATTACTTCAATTGTTTCTTTAACACATCTATTATTAATTTATTTAATATGTCCATTCGTTCACAACGTTAAGCTTATTTTTTGACATGTATAATAAAGAAAAAAAAATTCATTCTTACTTTTTTTCTTTTACGAGATTCTCTTTACTTTGGTCTTCGATTGGCAGGAGTGACAAAAAAAAAAATATTTTATATTCTTTCAGATGCGAAAAGGAAAAAGTGTTAGAACTTATGAAAGGAAGTAAAGCGAAAGTACTATTTCACCCGTGATTCAACGGTAGTTGTTGAACCGAGAATAAAATTTTCAACTAGATATTTGGGCTTTATGATTAAGATTTTGAAAAAAATATTTTTTTTTAAAAAAATAGAATTAGAAATAAAAGTAAAAATAGAAAAAAAATTATTTTATATTTAGATATAATTATAGAAGTACTTTTTATTAGAGTTAAAAGTTATTAAATTATTTGAATATAAAAATATAAAAATATTTTTCTGCATAAAAATATTATTTAGTGGATAAAGAATAATATTTTTAAGAAAAAATTAAGGATAAAATAATAAAATAATATGAAAAAGGTAATAAGTTCAAAATTCAAGACTATGTTCCCTCTTTTCTACTGTCTCTATTTTTTAGAGAAACAACTCTCTATATATTTATCAAAAAGTAGAAAAATTAATTTTTTTATTCTACTTTTTTGAAAAAATACAAATAAACAATACTACAACTACATTTTTCCAAATTCTTTTTGAAAAAATAGTACTTTTTCTTTTATAAAAACACATCCAAATGCACCCGATATTGCTAGCGAGGATGAGTAATTATTTGAGAGTACTTTTATATTAAGAGAAATATTATTTATACATAATATTTGTGAGATATTATACTGATATATTTTTATCCACCATTGAATGAGGTATAAATTTTAGACCAAGTGAGATTCATATCCTATTTAATAATAAATAAGAATATGTCAGTATAGTATTTTACAAATATTATGTACAAATAATATTACTTTTATTTTAATGAACAAAAGAAAACTTTAATTTCATATTATATAATATCAGTACTCTCTATTTCCATTTCAAAACTTTGAATTTTTATCTTTCAAACCATTGAAATTTTACTATTCAACGGTTAATAGGCTAAAGATATAGATTCTATTAAATTTTACAACTGTACTAGCTTCTGCCACATTCTAGGAAATCACTTGCTGAAATTCCAACAAGGGGAAATGCTTGGAAGGCTGCGGGAGCCTCAAGATGAGTCGAAACCATAGCAAAGAAGACAATTCAATGACGCAAATTGATCTTGGCACGGGTCTGAGACTAATTGATAAATGATAAGCATGCATACTATGAAAAATGTGGCACACAAGCAAATCATGGTTGTCCTTGGTGTTCACCCTTTACTCTTTAAATTCCTATAAATACCACACACTTTATTTTCTCAATCTGCATAGACAAACAAGTTGAGATAACTAAGAGGGATACAAGAGAAATTTAAAAAAAAAAAGTGTAAGAGATGGAGAACTTCCCAGTGATTAACTTGGAGAATGTCAATGGTAAGGAGAGGAAGGCTATACTTGAGAAAATTGAAGATGCTTGTGAGAACTGGGGATTTTTTGAGGTACCCCCATTAATTAGCCAGCTTTGCAAACCAAAATTTTCTTTATGTTTGTTCATTTTATATAACTATATTAATTATATATGTCGCTTTTTGTAATTGTAGTTGGTGAATCATGGAATACCCCATGAACTTTTGGATACTGTGGAAAGGTTAACAAAGGAGCATTATAGGAAAGGCATGGAGCAGAGGTTCAAGGAGCTTGTGGCAAGCAAGGGCTTAGAGGGTTTCCAAGCTGAAGTTAAGGACATGGATTGGGAGAGCACCTTCTTCTTGCGCCATCTCCCTGAGTCCAACATCTCTGAAATCCCGGATCTCAGTGATGAGTACAGGTCATACAAATTTAAAACTTAGAGATGCATTTACTTGCATGACATATTGTTTATGGCATATGTAAGAGTTTAAATTACCAATTGTTACATGTAAAAAAGGATGCATTTGATGAAATTGTGGTTTGGCTTACGAATTGATAATTTGAAGCATATAATTGCCTACATGTGACATATAATCTGAACTAGTTGAGGGAATGATGCAGGAAAGCAATGAAGGAATTTGCACAGAAACTAGAGAAACTTGCAGAAGAGCTACTAGACATGTTATGTGAAAACCTTGGATTAGAGAAGGTTTACCTCAAAAAGGCCTTCTATGGATCAAGGGGTCCAACTTTTGGCACAAAAGTTGCCAATTACCCTCCATGCCCCAAGCCAGAGCTGGTGAAGGGTCTTCGCGCCCATACCGATGCTGGTGGGATTATCCTTCTCTTGCAAGATGACAAGGTCAGTGGCCTGCAGCTTCTCAAAGATGGCCAATGGGTGGATGTGCCACCAATGCGCCACTCTATTGTCGTTAACCTTGGTGACCAACTTGAGGTAAATTCTTTGACTATTATTTATATGCCTAATGCATATAAGCTAACACCTATGCTAAATAAGGTTAAGGTTATTGTTCTTATCCAACATTAATTTTGGTAAAATAGGTAATCACCAATGGGAAGTACAAGAGTGTGGAGCACCGTGTGATTGCACAAACTGATGGGACCAGAATGTCCATAGCCTCATTCTACAACCCTGGCAGTGATGCTGTTATCTACCCTGCACCAGCATTGTTTGAGAAAAAGGCACAAGGGAATGACCAAGTTTACCCAAAATTTGTGTTTGAGGACTACATGAGGCTTTATGCTACACTGAAATTCCAGGCTAAGGAGCCAAGATTTCAGGCCATGAAGGCCGTGAACTCATACTAGTTTAATTACCACTTAATTACAGCACGAAGATATTAAAGTGATCTGGAAAAAGTGTGAGAAAATAAAAGCAGTTATGCCAGGAAATATTGGTTTGTTAATTATGCAAATTTCTATTGCAGTGGGTGATGTGATTATTTGTATTTCATTAAACAAATTTTTCATATAATATCAATTTCTGTTGTTCTTTCTTTCACATGACCAAATCTTTCTTGGGTCTAATAGATTTTCAGGGACTTTTTTATTTATTTATTCAGGTTTCCTTTTGGGTCAAAGGGTGGGTGGGGTTGGGGCTAGGGTGGACGAAGAATAGAAATATTTGCGCATCCAAGA
Organism: Pterocarpus santalinus; assembly: GCA_031439595.1. Classification (NCBI taxonomy): domain Eukaryota; kingdom Viridiplantae; phylum Streptophyta; class Magnoliopsida; order Fabales; family Fabaceae; genus Pterocarpus; species Pterocarpus santalinus. The sequence goes on from CM062527.1 coordinate 5,803,722, forward strand.
GAGGTCTTTTATTTGAATATATCTATTTGACACATACTAAAGATATTCCGTACTAAAGATATTCCATATAAACTATACGAGAAAAGGTATTTGTATTTTTTATTTTCAAATTCTTTTATGGTTTTAATTCAAACATCAGAGTGGATGGCTGAGTAGATATTGATTTTAAATGTACAATTACCATTTTTTTGTGAGATTTAATAGTGTGGGACTCGTCCCACTACTAGAATATTAGCCGATTGTGACCGATTTTTCGACCGTAAAGTAAGTGAATTATGTTGCAAAGGCCATTTGTGACCAATTTTGCGACCGATTTTTTTCAGTCGCATTTAAGCAGGTTGCAAATATATTTGCGACCCATTTAATCGGTCGCAAAAATTTGTGACCGGTTTTGCTACCAATTTAGAGCAATCATGTATCATGTCTGATTTGGTCGTTTGTTGACTATTTTGCATCGATTTTATCATGTCTGATTTGGTTTTTTGTTGACTATTTTGCGACCAAAAAATCGATCGCAAATACGGAATTCAATATTAGTCTCAAATATTAATCGGTCACAAAATCGGTTGCAAAGTTACAAACAGAAAAAAAATAAATCACTAGAATATTATAAATCCAAATTAAATATACTTGAATTCAACAACTATCCAAAAAACAATATCCAACAATCCATAATGCATCTTTTTGTCTAACTAATATTCAACAGCAACAAGTTTTTCAACATACACAATATAGTTAATAATACTATTAACTACATATATTCTAAACACTATATACATAAACTAAAAAATATAACAACATATATTGTTGACCAAACTACAAGGTTCTTCTTAATAAAACTTTGGAATATAAATTTTTAGCATACTTCTAAGTAATTCTTGTTTTCATAGTTCTTCAATTCTTTCCATTGAGTCTTCAACTTTCATTGATTTTTCATCAACTTCTATTGTATCTTTAACATTCTCCATTAAGTCTTCAACAATTTCTATTGAATCTTCCATTTTATCTAAAGAGTCTTCAACTATTGAGTCTTTAACTTTTTCTATTGAGTCTTCAACTATTGAGTCTTCCACCAACTCTATTGAGTTTTCAACTTACTCAGTTAAGTCTTCCACAACCTCTATGTCATCTTCTGGTCTATCTATTTAGTCTTCAGCAAATTAAGTAGATATTGAATAATTATTAATATAAAAAAATAATATAATAATATGAGGAATTAAAACATAAAGAACAGATATGAGGAATTAAAAAAATTAGAACAACCCCATACTCTCACTTTCACCTGACAATATAATTAAACCAAATTCCAAATAAAACAATAACCCATTAACAATAATAATCAACCAATAAAATAAAAAATCAACAAACAGAATAGAAAATTTGTTAAAAAAAAAAATTAAACTGCAGTGAAACATAATAGCAAACTAACAATAACAAATAAACACTTCATATTTATTTCAAAAAAAACAAACAGAAGAGTAAATTTATGCCAAAAAAAATAAAAAACAAAGGTAAATAAGAGCACCACAATGGAGGAGTAGCGGCGGCAGATTTGGCATGACGGCGGTGGATCTGGAATGGTGGTGGCAGATCTGGCATGGTGATGACGGTGGGACAGCAGCAGCAGCGTTGGGGTGGGGGGAGCGACAGGGGGACAGCAACCTGCAGCAGAGGTGTCTTCGTGAGTTTCCTCTCCGGCGTAGGCGCAGCGGTGATGGCGAGTGGGCTTGTGGTGTGGGGGGAGTGTTGGGGTGGGAGGAGGGTTGGTGGTAGAGAGAAAGTGGGGAAGTAAAGGTGGAAGATAATAATAGAGAATGGGGGAAGAGACGGGTTCTGCAGCTTTTTTGCGTTAAAACTTTTAAATTTGGGACCAAAAAATCGGTCGTAAATTTCGAGATTTGATATTTTGAAAATTTTTAAGGCCAATTTTTTCGGTCGCAAATTTTGTTAAAGTGTTAATTTTGCGACCGATTACTACACAACATATTGTACGAAATTTGGGGTTCAAATTTGCGACCAAAAAATCTGTCGTAAAATTAACACATTAACAAAATTTGTGACAAAAAAATTGACCGCAAATTTCGAGACTTTTTCTCAACGGCCAGTTCAGTGCTTTGCAACTTTGCGACTGATTTTTTGGTTGCAAATTTTGTTAAAGCGTTAATTTTGTAACCGATTTTTCGGTCGCAAATTTCTACACTTTTCTCCAACATTTACCTTATTGTTTTGCAATTTTACGACTGATTTTTTGGTCGCAAATCTTGTTATTTCAACACTTTTCCTCAACATTTACCTTATTGTTTTGCAATTTTGTGACCAAAAAATTGGTCGTAAATTTCAACACTTTCCCCCACCTTTACCTTATTGTTTTGCAAAAATCGGTCGCAAAATTAAATATTTGCGACTGAAAACCTTATTGTTTTGCAAAAATCGATCGCAAAATTAAATATTTGTGACTGAATTTTCAGTCCCAAAATTCAATAATTCTTCTACGTTACGATGTTAAATTTTGTGACTATTTTTTCGATCGCAAAACTAATGCCTTTAGTCTATTAAATTTGCGATTGATTTTTCGGTCGCAAATTTCATTATTTGTGACAAAATTTTTGGTCGCAAAATTCAATAATTCTATGTTAAATTTTGCGACCGATTTTTCAGTCGCAAAACTAATGTCTTTAGTCTGTTAAATTTGCAACTGACTTTTCGATCGCAAATTTCATTATTTGCGACCGAAGTTAATGTCTATATTCACGATTAATAGTTAAATTTGTGACCGATTTTTCGATTTGCGACAGAATTTTCAATCGCAAAATTAAAAAATGATTTCACATTAATAAGTTAAATTTTGCGACCGATTTTTCAATCATAAAGTTAATGAAATCTTTGACTTTCGTTTATTCAGTTTGCGACCGATTTTTCGGTCGTAAATTTCATTATTTATGACCGATTTTATATTCTACATTTTACCCCTTTTATTCCCAAATCGGTCACAAAATCGGTCGCAAATTTCAGTTTTTACGACTGAAAAAATTCGGTCGCAATACCAATAGTTTCTTGTAGTGTCCATGAAGTAGGATTTACAAAAATTTTATTTCTTTGAAAGTGCCCACATATTATTCATATTTTATGTTGGAAAAACATTTACTTGAACTCACCCCCTCTGTCATAATGTTTTCCATCAGCGTTGGTAAAGATTTCCTTTTACTTCTTTCCCCACAAAGAAAAATAAAACCACATGTTCCATATGATGATGGTTAGTGTTTTCCCATATGATAATAGATTTTGCAAAGAAGCGCTTAAAAACACTATTAGTTGACGTACATAAGTGGACCATCTCTCAGCTATAAAATGACATATAAATAGACACCATATTGGCCTTCAAGTTAATACTACAAGAAAATCAATAAATAGCGACCGATTTTTCAGTCGCTAGGTTAAGCAAATCGGTCGTTGAACCTGGTAGTGACCGATTTAGTGATTGAAATTTCGGTCGCTAAAATGCTAGTTGCTAAAAAAAATAGCGACCGATTTAAGAGTATAGTAACCAATTTTGATAAGTTGCTTGGTTATCGATTGCTAAATCGGTCACTAAATCGGTCACAAAATCGGTTGCTAATTTGTAACCGATAAGTTTCAGTCACAAATTCGGTCTCTAATTTTGAGACTGATATTTCGGTCACTAATTTGGTCTCTAATTTGTGACTAAACTATGTTTGGTCACTAAATCGATTTCTATTTAGTGACCGATTTATCAATCACAAAATCGTTCACTATATCGGTCACAAAAGCGGTCACTAAAGTCATGACTGACTTTCCCGATATTAAGCCAATCTCAATTTCGGTCGCTAATTTAGATTTTAGTCACTAAATTGGTTACTAATTTTAAAATCAATTGCTAATGCCTGATGTTTGTTTATGAATGATTTTGCAATTTTTGAAATCCCAATTTTAAGTACCTGAAATCCAGACAATTTAACCAGCAAAGAAACATAAATTTTATATATTAATCCAACTAAATAAACTCTTAATACTAAACAAATATTAAACTCCTAACAACAAAACAAGTAATATTCATTCAATTACAAAAATGGAAAGCTAGATAATATCTAATGCTACTTAAGTCTCAATAATTAGTCTCATTTAGGTCTTAATGACTAGTATTATTTCAATCTAAATAACTAGTTCTACTCCTACTCCTCTTCTACAAGTCAGTAACTCAAAGTTCTCCTTTAGTCATCCTCATCATCTCCTTCTTCCTCTTCATCATGCTCCTCTTCTCCTTGATTTGTGTCTCCTATTGGTGGTTGAAACTCAGGAAGCTGAAAATTCATCCTCTTCATCATTTCTTGTAATAGCTTGTTATTGAATTGGACTTGACTGTCAGTGCTCTCCAACCTTGCTATAAATGCACTATTTTCATCTTGCACTTTTTTCAGTGCTTGTTCATGCTATGCTCTTCGCACCGACTCAGTTGATTGAGAGCTGGAGCAGCGATAATAAGGTAAGCAATTGACAAATAATTAGTAGTCATAATGTAAGCAAGATTATATGGTCTAAGAAATAAATTAACATACCTTCGTGAGATACACCAAATTCAAGATAAATGGAGGAAGTCGAAAGACGGGTCACTACCAACTTTTCAAGCAATTTCAAATGTGAATCTAATTATAAAAAGAAATGCAAAATATAAATATCAACTATATTTTTACATTTTTAAAAAATTTAATGTGACGTAAATCAAAATTCACAACTTTTAAGAATTAAAAGAAATGAACTTACATGAGAAGCTACTCATAATTTTGATAAAATCCTCATGCAAATTAAATCATTTCCTTCCATTTCTGTAATTATTAGAGACACAAAAGAGACAAAAATCAAACTACGAACAACAACATACCAAACCAAAATAGGAAATCTATTCAATTGAAAATAAAGGAACTTACATCAGAAACTCCTCACAATTTTGACAATGTCTTCAATAAACTAACTTGTTTCAGATTCTCTAATCACTAAAAATAAACAAGAGAAAAAAATTAAATCAAGAATAATAATACACCAAACCAACACAACAAATCAAAATATTACACATACAATTTTTTTTCTTATAATCAAAATAGATGTAAAATTATATTATTCTTTCTTTTCTTTTTCCCCATTAGAGCCCACAAATCATAAGATTACACTGAATTTTAACTAGAAACATTTTGAATTTAAAGGTAAACTCACTTCTAACATTTTTTGTGCAATTATAAGCAATTATAATAATTTTGTCATTAGCACTTCACATTAGAATATAAAAAAATAGAATATAGAATATATTTCCATTTTATGGGCACGTTTCGTTTTGGAATAGTTTTGTTCCGTTCTGAGTTACATAGCCAACATTCAATTATTAAGAGCAATGCGTAGTGCAAATAAAATTATCAGTTACTTGGATGTGTTAAAAAATTTTCCATTAGATCAAACAAGGAAAACATTAAGAAAAAGATTTATTAAATACCCTGTGTTATACTAATAATATATATGTGACAATATCTCTATGATCACAGGCTGTCCAAAAGTTGCTTCAAATATGTAATGTTCATGAGAATAAGGGCATTAATTACTATAGTTTCAGGTAGAAGATAAAACTTCAATTATTATTTTTTGCACGAAATGTAGTTCAATTGGAAATGGTTATTATATTTTCTTTCTAGTCTTTTTAGCTTTTCGCCACTAGAGTTTGTGTTATTCTATTTGCCTGCAAAAGCTGCAATCTGCACTTGATGCTAGTGTTTCACAACATTCACATGCCATTCTCATTATTGATAAATAGCATGGCACAGAGAAACTTCTTAATTGAACAAAGCCAAAGAAAAGAATAGAATAGAATAGAAGAAGTAGCAACGTCAATTGGTGGTGGAGATGAATTTACAGTACTCCTTTCCATTCAAACTTTTCATTATTTTCCTCTTTCCCCTATATTCCTCCAAACTTGATCACTTAGCTCAAATTATGAAAATGTTATACATATACTTTGTTTAGGGTATCTCACAAATGAAATAGATAAACAATATTTTGTACATTGATTTTTGTTTTATACTTTCATTTGCATGGTAGCCTTGCAAACATTAGCAGTACTTTAGCAAAATAAGGCAAACAAATTTACACATTTGATTTTAATTTTCTTTTTATCATAAGCTGTACTAGCTCCTATAACAGACTAACATACAGAAAGAAATAAACAAAAAGTGATAACATGCTGCAGCAATGATTTGAACAATTTAAAAGTATGACCTCTAATGGATCCATATGCATGATGCAAAATACACTATTTATTTTCCCTTTCTTCCAAATAAAAACAATAGAAAATGAGTAGGAAAGGAAAAGGAAAAGATGAAAAAAGATTTATTTTTTAAGTTTCTTTTAGTCAACAGAGGCAACTCATCAGCACGCAGGGCAGTTATTAGGACTAGGAGAAATGATAAAAGAATAGCAATAGTTTTTAGATGAAGTTCTTTTTGTTATTGTCAATTCAAAAGGCCCTACTTTGTTATTGTCAATCAACTAAGTAGGGCCTGCGGCCCCCCTGCAAATCTGTAAATCTAGGGAGCATGCTACAGCATATCAAAAGGAAGAAAGAAAAGGGAGCTCATGGCTTGAGTAGAGTTAAAACCTAGAAAATAACAAGCCGACAATAAAATCTTGACCGGTTTGTGAACAAGCTAACTGATAAGGACAAAACAAGCTTATAAGCTCATTCTGCAATGCAATTAATTGCCATGTCTTTACTATCACATTCTATATTTTTCACAAAACATTCTAAACTCTATTCTCTACTTATGTTTGGTTACAAGTAGGAAACCATCATACCTTTGCTTTTCATCCAATCATGGCTAGAGTAGAGTTAAAAGCTAGAAACTAACAAGATGGAAATAAAATCTAGATCGGTTGAGGAGCAAGATAATTGACAAGGACAAAACCAACTTATAATCACATTTTGCAATGCAAATGGCATGCCTTTACTATCACATTCTAAATTTTCAAAAATGAGTTTCCATAAAACATTCCAAACTCCATACTCTAATCATCACGCATTTTCTCTTCATCTAAAACAGCCCAGGTACCAACACTTTACCAAAAAGAACTTCATTTTTCCATCACTTGAAACAAGCTCGGCATGCATTGGCAACTCATCTAATTTTTAGTCAATTATGTATATGTCCATTAGGATATGCAAAAAACTTTGAAACAACAACTTTGTTTGTAATTCCTCCAACACCAATTGCAACACACACACACACACACACACAAAGCAACCACAAATCCAAGATCAAGAACATAAATCTAAGGCAACTATGAAGAGGATTAACAACTAAATTACCCCAACAAACACAAATAACAAACAGAACAAGAAATTATCAAATAAAAAATAACTAAAATAATAAGGAAACTCACCTACAGAGGAGCAACAATGTGTAGCGAAAGAGCAGCACGGACGATGGAGCATCACGGACATTGCGGTGAAGGATGATGCAGCAATGGATGATGCAGCAATAGCATGCTACGTCACAACGGCGAGCTGCAGCGGTGGCTAGCTTGCGTTCGGACGATGTGTTGGGGTAGTGGCTAGCCTGCGTTCAGATGGCGTGTTGCGATGGTGGCTGGCCTGCGTTCGTATAGCATGCTGCAACTTGGAAGATGGTAGGACGGTGGCAAGGGAAAAGGTTGGATGGGAAGATGAAACAAGGAGGTGGAGATGAAATGATTTTGGGGATGGGGGTGTTAGACACTTAGGTTAAGATTTGGGAAATTTTGAAATTTAGTGACCGAAAAATTAGTCACTAAATCAGTCTCTAATTGAAAAATTAGAGACCGATTTAATGACCGATTTTATAAATCAAAACTTTTGTTCTATTTTGAGAAATTGGTCACTAAGTTGGTCTCTAATTTTTCAATTAGAGATCGATTTTATTGTGAAGAAGGAAATTCTTGTAAATAAAAATTGGTCACTAAATCAGTCTCTAATTTTTTAAATTAGAGACTGATTTTATAAATCAAAGCTTTTGTTTTGTTTTGAGAAATCGATCATTAAATCGGTCTCTAATTTTTCAATTAAAGACCGATTTAGTGACCGATTTTATTGTGAAGAAGGAAATTCTTGTAAATAAAAATTGGTCACTAAATCGGTCTTTATTTTTCAATTAGAGACTAATTTAGTGACTGATTTTATTGTGAAGAAGGAAATTCTAGTAAATAAAAATCGGTCATTAAATCGATCTCTAATTGAAAAATTAGAGACCGATTTAGTAACCAATTTTATAAATCGAAGCTTTTTATTGATATTAACTATATAAAATAATTATGTTCACTTATTAAATTGAAAATGCTTCTTCTATTTTCTTCCGAAATTCGGAGAAAAAAAATTTTTAATTAAGGTGAATCAATATAATGATTTTTTGTTTCCTACTAATTAAACAAGGGAAAAACACATTCTCTCTTCCTTTTCTCTTCTCTCATTTTCTTTCCCAAGCAATTCTCTTGATTCAAAAAATGCATTAAATGTTTGCGTGTGTGTATAGGAGTGTTTTTATATAGGAGATAAGATGAGTAAATTTTGATTGCATAATTATATATGAATGGTTAAAATTAAAAATTATTTATTTAAAACTCAACTACTTAAAATTATTATATGACTAAATGTCGACCATTTATACAAAATTTAATAATCAAAAGATTTACTTCTCTTACTCTCACATTTAACTATTTCTCTAACTTAAAAGGAAAAAACAATGTTCCTCTCATATATATATATATATATATATATATATATATATATATATATATATATATATATATATATTTGCCCCAAAACTCTTTCACAGACACCTTTATTCCATGGGTTTGATAAAAAATCATCCACCGCTGGATCAGAGAGCCAATCACGAGAATCAGGTTGATCTCCCCCCTTTCCAGTGAATGCTTCATAAGGTCTTTCCATGAGTGCCTTCAAGAGTTGAGCACTCCATTTGTGCTTCTTCTTTGTCTTTTTTAAGTCCTTTAACGCTAAGAAGTAGATGCATTGAAACAGGAGCAATCGTGGTAAGTAACTAGCAGCAGATCAACAAACTTGCATGGAGATCGAAACACAAAGCCGCTCCAGAAAGACCAAGAACATGCACGTATGCAGACCTGATAAATAGGCGAATGGTATCATAATTTGGTGGCAAAGATCTATCTGTAGCCTTATGTTTTTCTAAGCTCTTTGATGGGTTTTCATGCTCATCACTTATGCAAAGCGGTAATTTGCCTGGCCAAGAGAAAGACTGTAATGAGTAAAATGGGCCCAAATGGCTCAATTGATAGAGAGAGAGTGAAGAGTGGATTAAAGGAAGAGCAAGCAAAGGAAAATTAAAGAGCATGAAGAGTGAAGTAAGGATCCATTTTTCTCTCTGATTTCCTCTTACATCTGTCTGTCATACCCTTTTTCTGATTCTTCTTATTCTGATCTTGGCATGACCTGATTCAATGGAACAGTACCTGACCTGAAGTTATTCTTATCTAGAACCTGATTCTTTTCTGGTTCTATTTAAATTCCTGTTACGTGATCGACATTTCAATATGCTGTTTGATGTTTTACTGAGATCGCTCTGCAACTGAGACTCCTTATTATTTTCCAATCGGTATATTTGTCGTGCATCCGAAAATTAGTAGTGTCACAATGACATGTGTTTGCAATATAATTATCCGATATGAGAAAACTACATGTGCCAAGTGCCAACCAACATCTGTTACTCTATTTGTATTTGTATTGTCCTCTCCAATATCCACCAATTCCAAGGATGTGTTTGGTGTGGAAAATGTTTTCTCGGTATCAACTAGTTCCTAGTTCAGTTGATGATGCTTGGATTGTTGATTTATGTTGCACTTACCACATTTGTCCCAACCGAGATTGGTTTACTTCTTATCGGTCAATTAATGGTGGTATTGTTCTTATGAGAAATAATACATCCAGTAAGGTTATTGGCATTGGAATAGTCCGAATCAAGTCACATGATGGAACTACGAAAACTTTGTCTAATATTCAGCACATTCTAGACTAAAATAAAAATCTAATCTCTTTGGGTACTCTTGATGCTAAAGGGTACAAGTGTTCCACCAAAGGTGGAGTTAATCTCCAAAGGTGCTTTTGTTTAAATCAAGGGTAGATTGATTAATGGTCTTTTTCTACTTCAAGGTTGCATGATTATTGGTGCTACATCAGCATCATTTTCATCTCATTTGGATACTACTTGCTTGTGTCATATGAGTGACGCAGGGATGCCTATGTTAGGTAAGCACGACTTGCCAAGTAATCGAAAATTTGTGATGCTTGATTTTTTTAAACATCAAGTTTGCGGAAAGCAAACTAGAATTAGGTGTAGTATAGCCATTCACAGGACTAAGTGCAACATTGATTTTGATTTGTGGAACTTGGTGCTTGTTCTATCAAGAGGTAGTATTCATACATGAGCTTGCCCTTATAGGCATATTGAACCTTAAAGGCATATTGGAGAAGGTGGCTTTGAAAATTTGAAATTTGATGAAAAATTAAGCTAAGGTGGAGATTTGTTGATGTAAAGGTGGCTTGTATTTTCACCCTTTGTGGACAAAAGTCCAAGATGTTGCTAAGCTACATGTTTGCATAGGCATGCAATTGCATTTATTGCAAATCCTTTTGTGATGTGCTTTCTATCACCACACAAATATTGAAATCGAAGTGGGGTTGCCTATTTCAGCTTGTTTGTTTATTTGTCTTTGACAATTTTGCAAGTGTATTTAAGGCAAATCATGCTCAAAGCTTCTACAAAAACCCGCTTGTACTACTCAAGTTGATGTACCAAGCAAGAGCAATTAGCACCTAAGAAGAACCAAGATTTAGTTTGTTAAATCCTCTCTTTGTAATATTTTCAGTGTTGAGTGTATACACTGGTGAGAAAATTCTGCAAAGTATTTTGGGTGTATTTGGGATGTGACTTTGTGTGAAATGTATTTATATCTCTATTATTAGAGATTTGGGTTGAGTGGAGTGTCACCACTTTTTTATATCCATCATATTTCTTTAGTGAAATATTTGGTTGTCGTCTTTGATCGTGGACATAGGTTATAAATCAAACCATATTAAATTCTTTTTTTTTTCTTAAGTTTCTGTATATTTATTTTGTGTTATTTTGTTTGTGCTTTTGGGCTCACCACCACATTTTACAACAAGTAATCAAATCACCCTCAAGTCAAAAAAAAAAAAAGTAATCAAATCACCCCACTGTAGTATAAGAATTTGTATAAGAAAGAAACCAACGTTCCCCACTCTTTCCACATCAATTAAGTTTCTTCTTAAAATAGAAAGCTCCAATAAATTAAGCCATTGCTGTAGGAAGTGAACTAATAAGAGTTCACAGCATTCATGGCTTCAAATCTTGGCTCCTTAGCCTGGAACTTCAGTGTAGCGTAGAGCCTCATGTAGTCCCCAAACACAAATTTTGGGTAAACTTGGTCATTCCCCTGTGCATTTTTCTCTAACAATGCTGGTGCATGGTAGACAACAGCATTACTGCCAGGGTTGTAGAATGACGCTATGGACATTCTGGTCCCATTAGTTTGTGCAATCATACGGTGCTCCACACTCTTGTATTTCCCATTGGTGATCACCTATTTTACCAAAATTAATGTTGGATAAGAACAAAAACCTTAACCTTAGCATAAGTGTTAACTTATATGCAATAGGCTTATAAATATTAGTCAAAGAATATACCTCAAGCTGTTCACCAAGGTTAACAACAATGGAGTGGCCACTACTAGAATTTTACGATTAAGCAATCGATTTTTCTGCGAAATGAGTGAATCGGTCACAAAGGCTATTTATGCGATCGATTTGGCGAACCGCTTTTTTCAGTCGCATTTAGGCGGAGTTGCAAATATATTTGAAATCGATTTAACCTGGCCGCAAAATTTGCGATCGATTTTACGACCGATTTAGTGCAATCATATTACTTTGGTCGTTTGTTGACTATTTTGCGACCGATTTTTGATTCAAATTTGCGACAAAAATCGGGTCGCAAATTTGCCACTGAAATCGGGCTTGTAAATTCAAGATTTTGTGACTAAAAATCGATCGCAAAATTTGCAACCGATTTTTGGTAAATACGAATTCGATATCAATAGCAAACAATAATCACCACAAATCGGTTGCAAAGTTACAAACAGTAAAATAAAAATAAATCATTAGAATATTATAAATCCAAATTAAATACACTTGAATTCAACAACAGTCCAGAAAATAATATCCAACAATCCATAATGCATCTTTTTATCTAAATAATATTCAACAACAACAAGTTTTCCAACATACACAATATTATCAATACTAGTATCAACTACATATATTCTAAACACAATATACATAAACTAAAAAATATAACAACATATATTATTAACCAAACTACAAGGTTTTTCTTAATAAAACTTTGGAAGATAAATTTTTAGCATACTTCTAACTAGTTCTCGTTTCCATGGTTCTTCGATTCTTTCCATTGAGTCTTCAACTTTCATTGATTTCTCATCAACTTCTATTGTATCTTCAACATTTTCCATTGAGTCCTCAACAATCTCTATTGAGTCTTCCACCAACTCTATTGAGTCTTTAACTTGCTCAATGGAGTCTTCCACAACCTCTATGTTATCTTCTGGTCTATCCATTTAGTCTTCAACAAATTAAATAGATATTGAATAATTATTAATATAAAAAAATAATCTAATAATATGAGAAATTAAAACATAAAGAACAGATATGAGGAATCAAAAAAAATTAGAACAACCCCAAATTTCAAACAAACAGAATAATAACAAACAGAACAATGAATAATAAACAACAACAACAAACAGAACAGAACAGAAATAATAATCAACCCATTAAGAATAATAATCAACTAATAAAATAAAAAAATCAACAAACTGAACAGAAATTTTGTAAAAAAAAAAAATTGCAATGACACATAACAGCAAACTAACAACAACAAATAAACACTTCAAATTTATTTCAAAAAGAACAAACAGAAGAGTAAATTTGTGCAAAAAAAAAAAGAAAAAATAAAGACAAATAAGAGCACCACAATGGAGGAGTAGCAGAGGCGGATCTGGCACAGTGGCGGCAGATCTGGAATGATGGCGGCAGATCTGGAGTGGTGATGACAGCGGGACACCAAACAAGGCTGGGTTGCAGTGAAGCGTGCTACCGGACAACAACATGCAACAGAGGCGTCTTTGCGAGTTTCCTCTCCGACGTTAGCGCGGCCCGGCACTGTGGTGGGGGGAGTGTTGGGGTGGGGAGGGGTGGTGGTGGAGGAGAGAAAGTAAGGAAGTAGAGGTGGAAGGTAACAACATGGAGAATGGGGAAGAGATTCGCAGCCTTTTTACGTTAAAACTTTTAAATTTATGATCCAGAAAAATCGGTCGCAAATTTCAAGATTTGTTATTTTGAAAATTTTAAATTTGGCGACTGATTTTTCAGCAAATTTTGTTAAAACGTTAATTTTGCGACCGATTTTCTATCGCAAATTTCAACACTTTCAGCGTTTACCCATTGCTTTGCAATTTTGCGACCGATTTTTCTACCAAGAAATCTTGTTAGAGTAAAGTTAATTTTGCGACCGAAAAATCGGTACGCAAATTTCAACACTTTCCCAAATTTACCTCATTGTTTTGCAATTTTATGATCGATTTTTGGTCACAAAATTAAATATTTGTGATCAAATTTTCTAAGAAATTCAATAATTCTTTTTTACATTCGGGATGTTAAATTTTGCAAACCGCTTTTATGGTCGCAAATTAATGTCTATAGTATTTGTGACTGTATTTTGGTCAAAATTCAATAATTCTATGTTAAATTTTATGACCGATTTTTCAACGCAAAACTAATGTCTTTAGTCCATTAAATTTGCAATTAATTGGTCGCAAATTTCACTATTTGCGACTGAATTTTCGGTCGCAAAATTCAATAATGCTATGTTAAATTTTGCAACCGATTTTTCGGTCGCAAAGTTAATAAAATATTTGACTTTTGTTTGTTCATTTTGCAACCGATTTTTCAGTTGCAAATTTCATTATTTATGACTGAATTTTTGGTCGCAAAATTCAATAATGCTATGTTAACTTTTGCGACCGATTTTTCGGTCGCAAAGTTAACGAAATCTTTGACTTTCGTTTGTTCATTTTGTGACCGATTTTTCAGTCCCAAATTTTATTATTTGCGACCGATTTTGCGACTTATTTAGTATTCTACATTTTATCCCTTTTATTCCCAAATCGGTCGCAAAATCGGTCGCAAATTTCAGTTTTTGCGACTGAAAAAATTCGGTTGCAAATTTGGTCGCAATGCCGATATTTTCTAGTAGTGGGCTCATTGGGATCGGAGCACATCCATCCATTGTCCATCTTTGAGAAGCTGCAAGCCACTGACCTTGTCATCTTGCAAGAGAAGGATAATCCCACCGGCATCTGTATGGGCTGTAAGACCCTTCACTAGTTCTGGCTTGGGGCATGGAGGGTAGTTAGCAACCTTTGTTCCAAAAGTTGGACCTCGACCCATAAAATGCCTTTTTGAGATAACCCTTCTCTAATCCAAGATTCTCACATAACATGTCCAGTAGCTCCTCTGCAAGCTTCTCTAATTTTTGTGCAAATTCCTTCATTACCTTTCTGTATCATCATTACCTCAACTAATTCAGATTATATGTCATGTAGGCAATGATACGTTTCAATTTATCATGGGGTATTCCGTGATTCACCAACTACAATTACAAAAGCAACATATATATTATTAATATAGTTATATAAAATGAACAAAACATGAAGAAAATTTTGGTTTGCAAGGCTGGTTAATTAGTGGGGTACCTCAAAAAATCCCCAGTTCTCACAAGCATCTTCAATTTTCTCAAGTATAGCCTTCCTCTCATCGCCATTGACGTTCTCCCAGTTGATCACTGGGAAATTCTCCATCTCTCACACTTTTTTTTTTAAAAAAAATCTTCCATCCCTCTTAGTAATCTTAATTTGTTTGTCTATGCAGATTGGGAAGCCAGGTGAGTGGTATTTATAGGAATAGGAATTCAAAGAGTAAAGGGTGGACACCAAAGGACAGCTAAACTCTAGATATAGATGATGATAAACTTTTCAATTAGCATTTGATTAGTTTTAGGCCTAATGAATCATGATATACATGCTTCCACGTATGCCAAAGATCAATTTACGTTTGTTGAATTGTCTACTATGGTACGGGTTCGACGCACCTGGAGGCTAATCCTTACCCAACCTTCCAAGCACTTTCCCCTTAATAACTTGCTTCTTGTAGTTTATGTAAGTGGTTTCTTGCAAGGCGGCACAAGCTACATTCAGTTCTAAAATTCAACAGCATCTATACATCCTTAGAGCCACTCACCTCTATAAATTTTCATTGGCATGAAAGTTAAAAGGTTGAATGTTAGGAATGGAAAAGAGAATTGCTACAGTAACATGAATTTCAATCTCCTTTCTTATTATTATTATTATTCCGTGTAAACAATAATGTGCCTAAATAAATACTGCTAAATAAGTAAAATAAGAACTTATTGCTAGCTAAAGAGAAAAGATAACATTCAAAGGAGGTGTATGTTAACGACGGTATGAATATACTTTTTTAAATACAAAATTGTACGTCTGAATTCAATTATAAAAATGCACATGCATATTAATTTTATTCATCGTATTTTCTTGGGGCCATAATTCATTTTAATATATCCATTTGTCTTACTGATATAGTGTTTTTTAATTGTAAGCAGGTAATGTTTGAACCAACTACTGCTAACCGCGACTAATAGAATTACTTTAAAAATTATATAAAAAAACAAAATATACTTAATTAAATGTATAAAACATTTTACACTATAATGATATGAAAATTAGTATTTAACTAAAATCTAGTCTTATATAATGATTAAATTTTTGGTAGAATATATATATATATATATATATATATATATATATATATATATATATATATATATATATATTTATTTATATATTTATTTATTTATTTTATTAAAAAATTTATTTGCCCAAAATGATGTGAACGTTTCCTTATGATTGTAACCTGTAGGTTTTAGTGAAATAGTTAGAAGTTCTTTGAACAAGTTTTTTTTATTTTATTTTATTCCATTCTTATATATAGGAATGGTTTGGACACTTCTAAATGTCCTTTAGAACTTCTCACTTTTGTGTACTTACTCATCCTTCTGATCAAGAGAAAAGAGGAGAAAAGAAAAGGGAGAAAGCAAAAAAAAGAAATAAAAGAAAAAAAAATGATATTTCCCATTGTTTAGATGAGAGAAAAAAAAAAGAGAGAAAAAAGAAAAGTTATAATGAAATCCACACTAAAACTTTCCTTCAGCCAAATAAGAAGAAAAGTGATAAAAGTGGCTTTTGGTTATAAAATTATTACTTTTATACATATTCCTTTATTTTTTCTTACAAAATGTTATTACTGTAAAAGTTATTTTCATATAATTATATATTTTTATTTTTTTAATCAAATAATAGAAAAGATTTTTTTTATTTTTTCTTTTCTTTATTTTATTTCTCTTATTCTCTCTTGGCATCCAAATAAAGCTTTAGTGATGACATGATCTTCCCAAATCATCTTATATAAGAAATGTCAGAATTTTGATAATTGGACACCATTAATTGAAAATTATCATATGATGATTTCTTTTGTTAAAAAAGTTATTAACTTATTATTGATACAAACGTAGATAAGAAGCCAACTTAGAAAATATTAAAAATTCAAAGGAAGTAGCGAAGACTATCACCATTGGAACTATAGAGCCACATGACACAGAAAAATTAAGGCTTGTAACTGACTGGAAACGTTTTCTATTCTGCCCGGGAAGCTGTTCCATCCTCGTTGGTTTTATTCTTCCATTAATTAATTATTCTTGCACAGTTTAGTCAAAATCCTGCCTATTGGGGTCTTTTCATCGTACTTTTTCTGCAGAAGAATGTTGAACAAAGCCTCTTGAAAGTCCAAGATGATCATAAAGTCAGGGTTGTCTTTTAAGTTAACCGCGGCGAACCGGGGTTTACCGACGCCAAGGGTGTGTGTGTGGTTCATGTACATGAAAAATTAACTCAAATATTGCCACATATGAAAAATACTTCGAGTCAGCGACAAATGTGGGTGAAGCAGCAAAACAAGATCACAGGGAAGGGAGTTTTTTTTTTTTTTAATTTTAAAAGAAAAGAATAAAATATATTAATGAGATTTATAAAATGTAATTTAGTTCACTGTTCTTATTTTTATTTGCATTTTTCTTTTTCCTTCCGCGATTAGTAGTATCTCTTACGTCATTGTCACTTCTTTTATTTCCTCACGTATCAACTACTGCACATAAATTCGCCCACCCATGGCAGAGAGAAAAAAACAATGTTATTGAATTTATGTTTGATCATTCGACTTCTACGTATTCTACAGGGATAAAAAAAAAATTAGAATAAATATTTATTTTATTCTCTGATAAAAATTTTAAAAAATAAATTAGTGCCTCAGACTTTGAAATTTTTTGATAGTCCCACATCATTAATTTCTCTAATAATTTTGTATAAGCAAAGTAATATATCTTTTTTTAAAATAATAAAAAATCACTTGAATCTTTTAAATTTTAAAGGAATAATTTATCCGTAAAAATTTTTACCAAAAATTAAATTGAATATTTACTTATGAAAAAACTATGATGAAAAGAACCCAATAAATATGATATTATGACTAAAATATGCAAGACTTGACTCAAAAATTAACGAGAGACCAAAGCCAACCACCACTTGTCATTCTCAAAAGTGACTTGGAGATGCCAAAGAGCAGATAAAGTGTTCTATCAGTTAAACGCCTTGATTTTCATTTGTTGTGTATGTGGCTCCTATTGCCTGTTAAGTGGTCAAAGAGAGAAACGCAGAATAACAATTGCGACAGTGATAATTCTTGAGTTATTCCTTTGAATTTTTTTTTTTCAAAAATCTTTTTTCACTCGTTGGCAGTTGATTTCCTAGCTCCTACCAATAGTTATTTGTAAGAAAAGAAATTGTCATATACCCGTCAAAAAAATTTAAAAGAAAAATTGTCATGTGACAATTTTCAATTAATGGCGTCTAATTGCTATGAAAATGTTAAAAGTTCAATTACAAATTGATAACCTCTGCCCGCAATGTGAAAGTTTTCTTATGATTGTAACCTATAAATCAATTGTTACTTAAGTATTGTTAGATGTATAATTGTACGAATAAGGATTTCTCACACTTTAATTAAAAAAAGGGGGCGTTTCGCACAGTTTTGTTCATCTTTTCATCAACAATCATTAAACAGTAATTGAATTTCGCTTCATTTTTTAAAAACATCTTAAAATACAATAATAATTTCGTATATTCATGCGACAAATAATTTCTAAGGATAGATAAATGACTCGACCAACAGCCAAAAGTCATATCATGATTATGATAAAATCATGCATGTACCACTTGAATATATCTAGGGACAAGGCACGTACTTATTTTCGTTTTCGGCACAAAATTGTTAAGATATCTTACAAGTTTATAAATCGGTATGTCTATATGCATGAAAACTGACCAAAGACGGAAGTAACTCATATATGATTGGCTTCGATCAGTAAAAGTTAGTAAGCTATTATCTTTCGGCCGGAAATATTCCAAAAATCATAAGAACTGATACATTTTGGCTTTTTACCAAGCTATTCAAGCGGTCACATGGGCTGCAGTGGCAAGAAGAATAATGAAAACATGAAAAAGTAAAATTGTTTGGGCGGGAGAACAAGGGCGGAATATATTAACCGGCGACAGCAACAATTAAGATTTGTTTTACTGAGTGACATCGACTAGCCCATTTGATTAAATAATTTATTTAAGCATTTATATTAAAGCAATTTTTAAAAAATTATTTATAAATAAATTATTTTATGTTTAAATATGTAATAATAGAAGTATTTATCTATAGTATTTTAATAAATATTTTTTTAGAAGTTAGATATTTTAACTTCTCAAAAAATATTAAAAATAATTTTTTTAAAAAATAGTAAGTTATATAGTTAAATAGAATAAAAAATTAAAAATGTGACATTGAACTTTCAAAAAGTTAAAAGAAGTTAAATAATGTTATCTAAACTGACTCTAAATATATCAAACAATATTATAGTGTCTATCATAGACCATTATGTTTAGAGAAATGATTTTTATACATATTATCTTTTAACATCTTTAGACATCTTCTCTCTATCTCTTTTCTTTTCTCACTTGTTTTTTTATTTTTTTCTTTTTCTTTTACAATTTTTTTTAGGATTGTGAGTGGGTGTCTAGATATTCATATTAAAAGATGATACAAATAACACTCCTCCCATGTTTGCGGTAAAAACATTAAGATTTAACTTTTCTTAATGGCTTCGCTTATAATTTTTCTTAATTTAATTTTATTCTATCTCTAATTAATTTATTACCTTCTATTTGATTTACTCTCATTTTTTATTGGGACTTCTATAAGCCTTCTCCTCACATTATCAAATCACCTAAAATGAGATTTTATCAGCTTTTTCATAATAGATATTACTTCAACTTTTTTCTTTAATACATTCATTTTTAATTTATTTAATATGTCCACTCATTTACAACATTAAGCTATTATTTTTTGACATATATAGTAAAGAAAAAAAATCATTTTTACTTTTATTCTTTTACGAGATTCTTACTTTGGTCTTTGATTGGCAGGAGTGACAAAAAATATTTTATGCTTCTTTTTAGATGTGAAAAGGAAAAACTGTTAGGATTTATCAAAGGAAGGAAAGCATAAGTATTATTTCACCCGCTATCTCACTATTTGTACACCCCATTTTTTGAATACTGTATTAACATATATTCATTTATTATTGGATGAAGTGTAGAATCTAATCTAAATGAAAATTACACCCTATTTAATAATGAATAGATGTATATTACTATGGTATCCAAGAAATAAAATATATAAATAATATTTCTCTTACTAGTATGCTATATCTCACAATATCGGACACTTTAACTAGTGAGGATGAGTAATTAATTGAGACTGCCTTTACATTAAAGGATGAAAGACAAATTTTAATTTCATATTATATAATATCAGTCCTCTCTATTTCCATTTCAAAACTATGAATTTTTATCTTCCAAACCATTGAAATTTTACCATTCAACGGTTAATAGGCCAAAGATATAGATGCTATTAAATTTTACAACTGTACTAGCTTGTGCCACCTTCTAGGAAATCACTTGCTGAAATTCCAACAAGGGGAAATGCTTGGAAGGTTGCGGGAGCCTCAAGATGAGTCTAACCAATAGCAAAGAAGACAATTCAATGACGCAAATTGATCTGGGCACGGGTCTGAGACTATTGATAAATGATAAGCATGCATATTATGAAAAATGCGGCACACAAGCAAATCATAGTTGTCCTCCGTATCCACCCTTTACTCTTTGAATTCCTATAAATACCACACACTTGGTTTCTCAATCTGCATAGACAAACAAGTTGAGATAACTAAGAGGGATACAAGAGACATAAGCCCAGAAGAAAAAGAGTGTGAGAGATGGAGAACTTCCCGGTGATCAACTTGGAGAATGTCAATGGTAAGGAGAGGAAGGCTATACTTGAGAAAATTGAAGATGCTTGTGGGAACTGGGGATTTTTTGAGGCACCCCACTTATTAGCCAGCTCTGCAAACCAAAATTTTCCTTATGTTTGTTCATCTTATATAACTATATTGATTGTGTATATTGCTTTTTGTAATTATAGCTGGTGAATCATGGAATACCCCTTGAACTTTTGGATACTGTGGAAAGGTTAACTAAAGAGCATTATAGGAAATGCATGGAGCAGAGGTTCAAGGAGCTTGTGGCATGCAAGGGCTTCGAAGGTGTCCAAGCTGAAGTTAAGGACATGGATTAGGAGAGCACCTTCTTCTTGCGCCATCTCCCTGAGTCCAACATCTCTGAAATCCCTGATCTCAGCGATGAGTACAGGTCATACAAATTAAAAACTTAGATATACATATATATGCATGACATATTGTTTGTAGCATATGTAATAGCTTAAATTAAGTTACCAATTGTTAATTCGTTACAAAAAAAAAATGATGCATTTGATGAAATTGTGGTTTGGCTTACCAATTGATAATTTGAAGAAACATATAATTGCCTGCACATGATATACAATCTAAACTAGTTGAGGTAATGATGCAGGAAAGCAATGAAGGAGTTTGCACAAAAGTTAGAAAAACTTGCAGAGGATCTGCTAGATTTGTTATGTGAGAATCTTGGATTAGAAAAGGGTTATCTCAAGAAGACCTTTTATGGATCAAGGGGTCCAACTTTTGGCACAAAGGTTGCTAACTACCCTCCATGCCCCAAGCCAGAGCTAGTGAAAGGTCTCAGGGCCCATACTGATGCTGGTGGGATTATCCTTCTCTTGCAAGATGACAAGGTCAGTGGCCTGCAGCTTCTCAAAGATGGACAATGGGTGGATGTGCCACCAATGCGCCACTTCATTGTTGTTAACCTTGGTGACCAGCTTGAGGTATATTCTTTGACTAATATTTATATGCCTAATATATATAGGTTAACTCCTATGGTCCTATGTTAAGTTCAAGGTTATTGTTCTTATCCAACATTAATTTTGGTAAAACAGGTAATGACCAATGGGAAATACAAGAGTGTGGAGCACCGCGTGATTGCACAAACCGATGGGACCAGAATGTCCATAGCCTCATTCTACAACCCTGGCAGTGATGCTGTTATCTACCCTGCACCAGCATTGTTGGAGAAAAAGGCACAAGGGGATGACCAAGTTTACCCCAAAATTTGTGTTTGAAGACTACATGAAGCTCTATGCTACATTGAAGTTCCAGGCTAAGGAGCCGAGATTTCAAGCCATGAAGGCCGTGAACCCATATTAGTTTAATTACCACTTCACTACCAAAGAAACTAATTGATCTGGAAAATGTGTGAAAATAAAAGCAATTATGCTTGGGAATATTGGTTCGTTAATTATGCAATTTCCTATAACAGTGGGTGATTTGATTATTACTTGTATTTTTGTAAACAACCAATTTTTTCATATAATATCAATTTATGTTGTTCTTTCTTTCACATGACCATATCTTTCTTGAGTCTAGTAGATTTTCAGGGATTTTTTTATTTATTTATTCAGGTTTCCCTTTGGGTCAGAAGGAACGAAGAACAGAAACTGCGCATACAATATTCAAATGGACTGGTGATTTGTTGTAATACATAGAAAAAAAGGCTATAAGCCAAAACATATTGAGAACTGAGGAGATCATAATACAGTTAAATATGAGCGCATCTACTATAGAGTAGGAAAATTTTCAGTACCAAAAGCTACAAAATGATAAATAAGCACTGAAGTTGCTGGGTAAGAATACATGAGAGAAATATATGGCAAACAACCATCGATATAATAGTGATACGTACTTTTGTATAAAAGTTTTCGAATATTTTATGATTTTTCTTTTAATACTCAAGAACAATATTTATCTACGAATAGAGTAATGTACTCTCTCTCTCTCTCTCTCTCTCTCTCTATATATATATATATATATATGAGCTATACAATTTAAGAATTTTTTTTTTTTTTGATATTTGAACTCAAGAATCTCATCATGACTGTGAGATTTAGAGGCAAGTGAACATACCAATCTGGGATGCACTAAAGACATTCCGTATAAAATATATGCAAAAAATAATTTGTATTTTCTCTTTTAAAATTTTGTTATGATTTTAATTTAAATATGAAAGTGAGTGTAGGAGTGAATATCGATTTTGGATATACAATTATCATTTCTTGTAAGATTTGATAGGGTAGGATCCTATTTAATAAAGTAGGATTTACAAAAAGTATGACAAGTACTACAATGCATCTTACAAAGTTAGGTGCTTGATGGACCTTATATTATCATGTGCTTATGGTGCACCGCGACGGATTGATAACTCTTTGGCAAGTGCACCGAATCATTTAAATAGTAACCACGGAAAGTGGATATCATTTCGCAAAGATTGACCCTATTAAACAACACTTCATTAACAAAATTTCTATTTCGATTATATCAAATTAATTTGGATTGAAGATAGCTCTTAACAAAAAAAAAAGAAATAATAAAAATATATTGTAAATGAGCAAATAATATAAACTAATGAAATACGTAACAACTTAAACAGAGATAATTTCAAGGTTCTAAAACACTAGAGAATTGGGTGGTCTTATTTTTTGTAAAATTTTATGAATTCATAAATCACACGAGTTGCAATTACTAGACTAACGAAAGGATTTATGTAGTTGATACTAATTTCTTAATTAATCAACTCTCGTCTTCCTATAGAATATGTTAATTCCTTAACTATGCTTCAACAAGAAAAGGGATTAAGCATGCAATTAAATCCACAATTCACATATATCCAAGATAAATTGCTAAACCTTGAAGATTATAAGGGTTATCTCTATAGCTAGTTTATACACAATTTTTTCAAAACATATAAGAACCCTAAATCAATTTATGAACAAAATTCATAAAAATTGTGCAATAAAACAAGAGATAAATCATTAATCTAATAATTCCAATATTAGAAATTCAAAAATTCAAATTAATTACAACTATCTTAGACTAAACCCCTAATCCCTAGCTATAGAGTTTAGCAACTTATAATAAAACAGAAAACAATTAAAAAGATAGGAAGAGAATCCATGTCAAAAACTCAAGAATTGGAGTGAAAAAGTTTTCAATCTATCCTCCTCTTGTTGTCTTCCACTTTTTCTCCAAAGCCCCCTGTTTTTCTATGTTTTTTGACCTTTCAAAAACTCCCCAAAAGTCCAGTTTCAGTTTGATTAAAAATGCATTTGCACGTACAGATTTCCTGGCGGTGGCTCTTCAATATCAACCTCTGTTTTCACTTTGAGTGTCTGCAAGGTGAAAAACAAAATTTTTTAATTAATCTAAGCTACTAAAAACATGTAAATATAATTAAAACTCAAATTAAAATTAAAATGAACCCAAAATAAGTTATTGAACATTCAAAACTCAAAATAAAAAAATCCTAATAAACAAAACATCATCAAAGGTTCCAAATATGTTGATTTTTGACAACTTTTCACATGCATAATTGCACACAAAGATGGCACATCACAGATAAATAGAAGTTCGTCTTTTAAGACCAAGTAATTTAGTTTTAATTTTTTTTTCGTGTAACCTTTTCATGATGTAACACAGTGTGGCCCTCTTCCACTAAATAGTCCCTTCGTTCACCACAACTAAACCCAAGCAAACGACCGTCAATCTCCATATCCATCGTCAACATCCACACACCCGCCATCAACAATTCAACACCATCATCACCGCTAATGAACCACCCAGTTGCAACCATGACAACTCTCACCCATAGCTTGAATATAAACCACAATAACCATTCCCAAGCCACCTGTCCGCCCCGCCATGCGACTTGCTGCTGCAAACTGCAACTAATGCCAATGGGCAGTCATGGTAGACACCATTGACTTCAACTTCGCTTAACAGTGCGCAGCAGACTTGCACAGAGGAGTAACCTGCCCCTTCAATTTCCTCCAAAACTATGATGCCAAATCCATATGATTTACATTTCCAACAAGAATGCATAAAGATCTCATGGACATTGCCCTCAGAATTGGGTTTAGGTTTAGAGTTTTTATTTCAAATTAGAAGTAGTGTTCCTATTTTAAATTATTTTAATGAATTTCATTTTATTTTTTAACAATATTTTACTATTTTTAATTTTTTTGAAATATTTTATTTGAAAAAATCAGAGTCTCAAGATCGACTTCATAGGTTGCCAGCAACTTTCCCCACCATTCAATGTTACTTAACTTTTAAACGATGCCCCACATTAAACGAAAGCCCATGGTATGACCTCGGTGCATCACACAGTGTACTTGGGTCGGTGCATTTAAGGCAACACGAAAAACTTTTAATTCTTTGAAAGTGTCCACTTGTTATTCATGTTTTATGTCAAAAAAACATTTACTTTTACTTTTACCCCTTATTCATCATGTTTTCCACCAAGGTTAGGGAAGATTTCCTTTCACTTCTTTCCACAAAGAAAAATAAAACCACATGTTTCACATGTTGATGGCCAGTATCTTCCCACATGATACTAATTGCACAAAGAAGCATTTAAAAACATTGTTAGTTGAAGTACATATGCGAACCATCTCCAGCTATAATATGACATATGAATACACACCATAACAATGACTTCAGGTTAAAGTGAAACCTAATTTGATGTGTAATGTATTAGACTGAGACCTAAAATTTATAAATTATCTTTTGACACAAAATATGAAGAAACACCTTTTATATAAATATATATTATATTTATCTTATCTCAATACATGTATATTTTGATATACATTTATACTGCTATTGATATACAATTTCTATACAATATGAGTTCAAATAATACTTCACTGAGAATATGCAGAAACCTCTGCACATGTGCACACGATAACATAACAGCACAAACCAACACAAAATAGCAACAAAGCAGAAGCTCTGCACTCATAATATATGATCACATTAATGAAACACCATACTGATATGGTGTATTATTACACCGACTATGCAAAAATCTCTGTGCTTAAATGCAAAAATTATTCAATACAACCATCACCACACCAACACACACACACACACAAATTGCAACTAATCAAACGCTCATAATACGAGCAACATACATGAATCCAAACATCATACGTAGAAGCAACTAGAGAGTGTCACCTATATCACTTGCCCGTGGCACCTTAGTGATAATAGCTGCCAGAAGATCAAAGTATAGCGGAAACTGTGCCAAGGCATAGAAAGCCACGGGTATGGAGGTGGCCGCATAAAAGGGGAACAGGAACGTCTTGTACTTGTGATTGATGATGAAGAAATGGCCGGAGCAGAAGGAAACAAACATGGCTATAATAGACACGAAGAGAGAACTCAACCCTACAAGGAGTTTCAGTGGCAAGCCCCGATGAAAATCTCTGGCTTCTTTCCGAGAGGTGAGGATGGAAAGGAACATTATGAGTCCAGTGACGGAGAAACAAAGTCCAATGAGGGATGAAATGGCGAATGCATCGAACGCGGGTTGGCCTTCTAGTGGTGGCTTGCCTTCGTCGTTGGTGCCGCCGGGGACACTACTAGCTGTAGCAAAGGAGACACCGGCAACAAGTGCAGCCACCACAGAGCAAGATTCCGATGTGTCCTTGAGCCAATCGCTGCCCTTTTGGACGAGGTCCTCGTGTTCTGTCTTGAAGATTTGCCCTGCGGTTTGTGAATGCCTGTTGCTTCTGAAGTAGCTGTGGTGTGGCACAATGCTCTTAATATACTGCAACAAGTTAATATGATCAAAAGAACGGGCATCAGCAGATACGTATAAATAATTTTGTTTGGAATAATAAAATTTAAGATGTCGAAAAATTCCTCATTTCAAAAAAAATAAAATGTAATTTATATAATATTTTGGGAACATATTTTAAGGGATATAATGAGATATCCCTTAAATATTAATTGGGAGAAAAATTAGGACTCACTTCAACCAATATTCCAAATTTAACCACAAAATATTCTTTGAAAAATGCCCCAAAAAAATGAATAAAATAATATTTCATAGAATAAAATTTGATTGTACTTTAACTAATTTGACTTGAGATGGATTATGTTACTATACAGGCAAAACTTTTTCAATTTTCTTTCTATTTTTTTCTTCAGCCATAAAATTCTAAATGGAGACTTTTCTTAATAAGAATAATTGTTGAATTACATGAACTAGCCTACCGTCGGTGATTTATTACTCTTCTTTTGAGTCTAAATAAAATTTTGTTTCTTATGTAATTATAATTTTCACTTAGTTTGTCGAAGCCAGCTATAAATGTTTAACATTTAATGATTGCAATCAGGATATATTTATAGTATGCTTAGAAGAATACATATATGTGGGGCTAATCAAGTGAACGATTGTCTATTGTAATTAGATATGGATCATTTCATGTTAAAATTTTACATGATAAGATGTGATACATAAATTTTATTATTGATTATATTTTTTCATGGGACTCAAGTAAAGGCTCATTTTATTAATCAATAATAAAAATCTATATATAATCAATTCGTATAAAAATTTTACATATGAAGATCCAACTCTCATGGTAATTACTTTCAAATTTCAAAAATAAGTAAATGCATCCATTCACTTGATTGGTGTGTCCAAAGATTATATGATGCATCATGTTCAAGTTGACATATACTATGATAAAAGATTTGGTCAATTGGAGTAAAAGTTGCCACAATGTTGAGAAATCAAGAGACATACCGCTTTTTTAAACATAGGGACAAACAATGCAATTAGACTTGTGCGACAAAATATAACTCAAAATAATTAAGAAGTATATCAAACAACATGAAAATGAAGTTGTACGTTCTATGCATTTCAATTTAACATTATTTTATATTAAGAAGGTCAACCAATAAATTTAGAATTTAATTTAAATATACTGATAGTGTAAAATAATTTTACATTGTCAACCAATAGAAATAGTGAAAAGTATCAACTCATACAAATGATTATCCATTATAATGAGGAACCCACCATGATTTCTCACTTTTCTCTATTTCTATTGGTTGATAGTATAATATTATTTTACATTATTAATGTATACCAATTAAACTTATAAAGTTATTATCTTGAGATATTAAGGCCGCATATTTAGATTTTAGAAATAGGCTCTCTTCTTACAAAGATAAGGTTGCATGTATTCGCTCTCTTAGTCCCTACCAGATAGAAATTTTACCATTCAATTTTCATTAACATATAATTTAATGAATTTGACTATATGATCTTATTTGAAGCATGCTTTATGCACAAAAATTAAAGAATATAAAAAATTAATTATACATTCAAATTAAATAAAAATAAAATATTAAATATATTTTAAAATTTTAAGATAATAAGTATTTATACTTTTTATTTAATAACTTTTCCTTTTAATTTCTTAACATGTATATGTTAACAAAACTCTTAGTTATACTAATATTTATATAAAATATTACATTTATTAAATTAATACTAATACAACAAGAAAAACAGAGATTTGCGCCGGAAAAATCTGCGCAAATCAAGCAAATTAATCCGTCACTAATAAAGCATTAAAGTATCTGCGGTGGATTTACTTTATTAGATAACGGGATAAATTTTTCTATATAAAATATTTTTAAAATCATATATATTTGAGATAAGACTTATCTAAAGTGAGCTTATAAATAAATGAAATAAAGAGTAATATTATTTATATTATTTTTTTGAGTTTAATTAATATACACTGATAATGTAAAATAATTTTACATTGTCAACTAATAGAAATAGGAAAAAGTGAAAAATCATGATAGGTCCCTCATTATAATATGTAATTATTTATATAAGTTGATATTTTCTACCATTTATATTGACTAAAACTATTTTACACTATTAATATATTTAAATTAAATTCTATTTTTTTATACATGTCTAAAGAGTCCTTAAAAGATGTATAGAAAAAATGATACAAAAATATTTCGCATTCATTATATGTACCTTGTACCACTTTATGTCCCACATCATTTGTAAGGCAGAGCCAGCTATCTGCCAAGGCTTCTCCCTCTCCAGAGCCTTTGCTGCCAAGTGCAACGCAGTGTTCTCGTCATCATCCATTGCGAGAATCAAGTTATTCCAAACTTCCTCTTTTGATGAACTCATTTTCAGTGCCTTAACAACCTCGGGTTGCCTGTTTTTCACTGCCACCAGCAGCACATTTTGCTTCTTTGAGTTGGTGTCATGGATGGCACTTGGTATCAGCTGTCGAATCTTGATCACCATTTCAGTTATGCCATTCCGCGCCGCTACTAAAAATGGTGTCTCCTTTTTATCATTTTCATCCATTGCATTATCACCAGGTTTGGTTCCCTTCTGTGAGTCCTCTTGTCTTGGAGTCCCCATTTTGCTATCTGGCGCTGGCGAAGGTTTGTTTTCATCTTGCAGAGACTCGAAGCCATCAATTTCAAAACATGCCATTGCATGAAAGATGCAATAGTTAAGATATATATATATATATAGATTCTCATATAAAGAACTAGATGTAACCGTTCAAGACTTACAGCTAAATAATCAGGGATATAAAACAGTAACTAATTAAGAAGTTTAAAACAACAAACTCAAACTAAGAAACAAGGATAGAATTAGAAATAAATTTATTAAAATTAAAAGGAATGGAATACAGAAAAGAGTAAAGGAAGAAAATTTTGAACAAAATATAAACTGTATTTGAGAAAATTAAGTCCCTACCATGTATTTTGCCAAGAATATGTATTGAGAATTTTTTTTTTCTTTTAGGACATTCCTTATTACTCAAATCATTATTTCACTGAATTATTTTACTACAAACATGGTCAATGAATATAATTTAAGTGTGTATAATACATGTGAATTAATTTTCTCATACTAAAATTTCATACATATTAATTTTTATTATTAACCATGAAGGTGGAATTAAATATGGGACTCACAGAAGAATTTGATTAATAATAAAAGTTAATTACATAATTTGGTCATGCAAATATTTTATATGAGAGGATATATCTTTTATATATTTATACATAAAACCGTTTTTTTTTTGTCCCAGCACTCTACACCCATACCTTGATTCGATTGGCGAAAAACATTATACATCTCTGGTTCAACGTGCCAATCAATAGGTCGACCCCCACTTCCTGTGAATGCTTCATAAGGGTTTTTCATGAGTGCCTCCAAGAGTTGACGACTCCATTGGTGCTTCTTCTTTGTCTTTTTTACCTCCTTTAACGCTTAAGAAGTAGATGCATTGAAACAGGAGCAATCATGGTAAACCGTTTTGTGGAAGATACATATCAGTGGTATTAAAGAAGTAACCAGCAATAGATCAAGAAACTTGCATGGAGATCGAAACGCATACCAACTCCCGAAAGGCCAAGAGAATGCATGTATGCAGATCTGATAAAGTGTTGAATGGTCGCATAATTTGGTGGCAAAGATCCAGCCTGATATTTTCGTGAGCTCTTTGATGCGTTTTCTACGTCATGCTCATCACAGTTTCCCCAAAGCAGCAATTTGCCTGGCCAAAAGAAAGACGTGTGTTTGCAATATAAATCTCTGAACCGTAGGAAATAAATAAACTTTGAGAAAACTACACGTGCCAACCAACATCTGTTTCTCTAAGGGAAATGAAATTTGGACCCTTGAAAAAGGGTGTTCATAGATATCCTTAGAGATAAAAAAAGAAAGGAGTGGAGAGAGAAAAGAAAAGGAAGGAATGATGATAGTGGGACCCACACTATTTTATCTCTTGGTGTTGGGTGTCCCATAATAAGGAGTGGTTCAAATAATAGATCTCGTTACTCTAATTATATTGATCTCTCCAATATCCATTAAATCCAACGGTTAAAAAATATATAATTAATTATGCTACTTTTATATATATATATATATGTGTGTGTGTGTGAGAGAGAGAGAGAGAGAGAGAGGGTGAGAGAGAGAAATCCCATTATTAAAAGTGTGCCTGGGCTGCAAGATAAAAAATGAATAAATCACCGGATAAGAGGACCTCGAACACAGTAGATGATTTCTCATCTAAAATCGGGATGGCCTCCGTAGGCACGATAGATATATATATATATATATATATATATATATATATATATATATATATATATATATATATATATATATATATATATGGTACTATTACTTCTCATAGGCTTGCATTTATAGTAGCACAACCGTCAAAAATTATTACTCCTAACCTAATACATGCATTTTATATGACAAAAGTTGGCAATGAAAATACAAATCATAATCCAGATGATAAAAAATATATATCCGTTAGTATATAGATAGTAGTAAATTCTTATGACTTCAAATATTAATAAATTATTGTTTGCTGCCATTCATAGGAAAGAGTGCAAATTTAATTTATTAATTAGTTGTATGCGCAAGTATGAAGAAATAAAAAATGACATGTTATATTACAATAATAATTAAGGTATACAATTGTAAAACGTTTTAACTGTTTTCTAAACACAAACATATCATCAAATGATTCGTTAATAATTAATGTACAATTTTTCTTTAGTTACATGAATTAGCTCCTATTTGAATTTAAAGGAAAAATCCTTCACTCTTTCTTTTAATGTCTAAGGCACTACAAAACAAATACAGATACTAAATTTATATTTTATTATTCTGTGTCAGTCAAGTGCTAATATATTTTTAACACTCTCAATGACAACAGTAAATCAAGTTTTTTTTTTAATTTTTTATAATAAGATAAAGGATCAGACTCTTAAAGAGAGAGTACCACAACAGGATACAGCGACCGCCCAAAACACGAAACAAAAAACACCTCACGCTATCATCCAAAACACCTGAGAGAAAAAGCCAACAAGGCTGAAAGGGACGCCTCAGAACAAACCACCAAAATACTCACAAGACAAAACCCCTAAAACACTAAGATTGCATTTGTTTAAACTTTTTTGGGGTAAAAAATTACCATTTTTATTGAAAAATTAATTTTCACATATTTGGATAATCTTTTAAAAATAATTATATTCTCAAAAAAATCTGTTTTTAATTTTTTTATTTATATATAAAAATTAAATTTTAAAATTACTTTTTTTTCTAAATTTGAAACAAATACATTCTTAAAAAAAGGAAAAGCTTCTCACAACACCTTCTAAATAAGCCATCCACTTACACACCTTTCAACAAAGAGCACATACTGCCAAATAAGGGTTTAGGATTTAGAATTTAGGTATATTATATTATATGGACAAATGTTAATTGTACATTTATGTAGATGTACTTAGAGATATCATGTGATCGTAGAAGATGGAAAATGGAGATAAAGAAATTTGAAAAGAGAAATGTTGAAATATATGAAACTGAGGGTATCCTATTGTAATTGCTACAAAGTGTTCAAATAACATCTGTGTATTATATGAGATGGCTCAAGTTTCTGAAGCGGCATGTGTGTATACGGAACGACATTTTCGTGGGTAACGTAAAGTTTTAAAAAGCCAATAAGATTTAATACTATATTTTATGACACAAGCTTCCATCCTTATTCCCAAGTTAGATTGTTATCCCTTTTGAAGGACCAATACGTATGCGATGTTGTATCTGTGACGACAGATAATAAAATATGTTGTAGTAAGTATAATTATTTAAGAATAAAGTAACAAAAAGATAAAAAGAACAAAGACAGGATAGGATAAGAATCCATTCACATACCAAATAGATTAGCAACATGAAACGCTTTCCAGCAGAAGCTACATAACATTGCGTAATTCTCTGGGAAATTCATTCCTTTGGATAGAGGCTGCTCAATCTTTGTCAAAATCTTTGCCATCATACTTTCAACATCCAGTGGTTCTACAACTATACCTTTGGAAGGAGGAAAAAGAATAAGTGGATAGAATTCTCAATGTGGTCGTTTAGCAAATTCTTGATGGTTGATGACTTTGAATGTCCTTTTTTGTGTTAATTTCAATGATCTATACTTGATAAATAACCGAAGCACAGTTTTCAATATAATTGATCCACAACAGTTGTGTAACATCTCATTAATAACATGTAGGAATATTAGTAATTTATTCTCTCAGTTTCAAACTATCTATCATTTTAGTTATTTGTACATTAATTAATGAACCTAAAATCAAGAGTTAATTATAAGAATATTTACTAAAATATCTTTAACTAATAACTAATTTATTATATTAATATTTTATTAAACCATTGTAAATAATATTCAAAATAGGAAGAAAAAAAGTGACCCCCGAAGAGAAGAAGGGGGGGGGGGGGCTCCATTTAATTATGGGGTTTCTATGTATCCGGTTTTAGTCTTATAGTATCCAAACAAAAATAACATTTGAGTTAAATCACAAACTTAACAGAGCACAATTTCGAGTATAACGTTTTGTTCTTTACTTTCCTTTTAATGTCGTACTGTAACTTACAGTGGTACAGGATTAGCTTCCACCATGAAAGTTTGCTTCCACTTTTGAAGGCCGAAGGCCTAGTGGCAAGGACTTTGAGAGGGGTGAATCCATCGTCACTGGTATGTGTGCTAATGCCAAAGCCTTCATAACGATGCGCTATTATGACTGCCAAATCTGTTGCAGCATAGCAATATATATACACAAATCAGTAATGTATTCCCTTATTTCATAAGATATTCAGGGTTAATCTTACTGACAATAATCAAGGAAAACAATAGTAAAGTATTTAATATAACAACCAAAAAATTGAAAAAAAAAAAAAACACTTAATACTCGTTTATTGTTGTAATTAAAAATGTTTTTGAATAAAAGATATTAAGCACTATTTAACTAATGATTAAGTGTTTTAGTTAATTAGCAAAAGATTTGAATTGCCTTAGTGGTGGGCGAACAAAGAAGATATCAATTTTTTGAAAATGGAAGATTAAATCAGAAAGGGTTTTTTGGATTGTAATTTAATTAGTTCAATTAGTTAAATTTATCATTAAATTAAGATCAAATTATTGCTGAAAAATATTTGAAATTAAAAGCATTACCAATTAATTCATAATTGAACGCATAGTTGTTTTAACTCACGGTTTCACTTGACCTCTAAAGCACTGAAACGTAATTGTGAAATGCTAGAATCAAAATTTTTGTCCGAATTTTTGTCCTAAGCGTGTGCTGTAGCAATGCTCGGACTTAAAATGTGTAGCGGCAAAACAATTAATGAAGGTGGCTGCTTACCGAAATATTCCCTCTTGATGGCACAGTGAAGAATACTATCTCCATTCTTGCGCACGAGATCGTCCAAGGTGACGCTGTCTTCAGAGATGTCAGAGAGGTACACAAAGGCTTCTTTGTTCCAGTTGAGTGCAGCAAGGAACAGGGGTGTCTCGCCCATATTGTTATTCAAACGCATCAAATGTAACCTCTCCCTTTTATTCCCTATGATGCATTTGCATAGTTTGGCGAATCCCCTTGATGCTGCCACGTGTAGAGGGGTATCCCCGCGTTCATTCGCCACTTCTAGAGCGGCCTTCTCCTCTTCTATTGGTGGCCATCGTCGATTTTCACGCGTGTCGATTGCTTTCACTAGCTCTCTAACACGTGTTTCATGCGTCAGGATCGCATTCACGAGCTCCCTAACCACAACTTCTTCGTCCAATTCAATGGCCACATGCAAGGCAGTGTTCATAGCATCGTTGATACCTGCGGTGTGTGCCGCTGGCAAGTCATAGTACATTGCGACAACCTTTTCCCATTTACCTTCGAATGTGCGCTCAGCTAGTTTCTGACGTAGATGCTCAGGTAGCTCTCCACGTAGTTCTTTGGCTTCTCTGTCATTTTCATCTCCCGAAATGTTGGGCAATGTGTGGCCACCAGTGATCTCTCCTGACAATGACATGTTTGTCAACGTGGAAAGTTGGAGACTTGGAACGTTAGAGTTGATGTATACGAATGTGTGGTGTTAGTGTGCTGTGTTA
This sequence comes from Pterocarpus santalinus, assembly GCA_031439595.1. NCBI lineage: Eukaryota > Viridiplantae > Streptophyta > Magnoliopsida > Fabales > Fabaceae > Pterocarpus > Pterocarpus santalinus. The sequence continues at coordinate 5,838,409 of CM062527.1, forward strand.
CAACTTGCTAGCTCTAAATATATATAGATGGGAATGTGGTCTTAATGGGTCATCAGTTGCATGCATTCTTGCATGTACCTGACACTCCATCGAATCTGATGCTTCAACTTTATCCAGATGACACGCGAAGAATAATTGAGGGGTGTTATTTTTTTACCACTTTTTAATATAGACATTTAGATATTTATTCATAATTTTGAAAAAAAATTATAAAATAAAAAGAAAACATGAAAAAGCAAGTGAAAAAAAATAGAAAGAAAATATCTAAAAATATCAAAAGGCAGTATATACTAAAATCATTTCTAAGAATAATTTGAGACTGGCAATGATGTTGTTGTCTGTTTTGGATGAGCTTTGATTGATTTTTTTTTCTTTTTTTAAATGTAAATCGACTCTTTAGTGCTTCCAAGATTTTCGTTTTACTTTTTAAATCTTTCAAAGATTAATTATATGTACTTTTGCTTTTAAATTTTTTTTAACATGTTAATTCTTAAAAAATTAAAAGATTAATTGCACTTTATCTGCTGTATTAAAGATTATATATATTTTAGCATCTATATTTTAAAAATATACAAATTAATTTATTAAATTTTGCTAAATATATAAATTAATCATTTTATTAATTTTTTTTTATCAATTATTAATAAAAATATCATATATTCAAAAAAATATAAGATATCATATTACATATCCATAAAAGTTTAAGGAGTCGATTTACATATGTCTCAAAGTTCAGAGGGTATAATACACATAGTTTAGCTAAAATACATATTTAGGAAAATTCAGAAGGTTAATCTATATATTTTTAAAATATAAGAGTTTCAATATACATGGCCTATAATGCAGGAAGTATAGTGCAATTAACCCAAGATTAAATTCATATATTTTAGTCTTTGAAAGATCTTCTTTTTAACCCCTTATCTTTAAAAGATTAAGTACATAGTTCCTAAATAATTAGGAACAATTTTTTAATTTTATATATATATATCCGTTTGTATTTAACAATTGTGATTTAATAAAGTTTCATAGATATTAAATATAATTAAAAAATAATTTTAAAAACTTAATAGTTTGAGTTAGTAGGATATACATGATAAACTTTTATCCATAAATAACTAAAAAGTATTAGTACTTTTAAATTTTGTAGGGTTATCGGAGAAATCTCCACATTTTATATATTTTGATATTTTCTATTTTTGAATTTTTACTATAAAATATAACCAGAAAATAAATTATAATAAAGTATAATTTTATTAATGATTTAATTTGAAATTTAAAAATTAATATAGTTATTTAAATATATACCATTTCTTATTGCAATAATTTTAATTATTTTAATTATATATAATTAAATTTATATTAAATTTCTTGGAATGTTAAAATATTTATACATTATATATATATATATATATATATATATATATATATATATATATATATATATATATATATATATATATATATATATATATATCAGATTAACTTAATTGATCTTTGATATATAAAGACTCTCTTTTTTCTTTCTCTCTTTTTCTATTTTTTTTATATTTATGAAAATAATTATTAAAAATATATAAATTAATAATAAATTATTTTAACTATAAATTATATTTATATATAACAAAAATTAAAAATAATCATAGTAATTACAATTAAAATAGTAAATGTTTAAATAACTATATTAATTTTAAATTTTAAAATTAATAATTAATAAAAATTATATTCAATTGTAATTTATTTTTCTTGTTATATTTTATAGTAAAAAAATAGAAAATAACAAATTATATATAGTGTATATATTTAATATTTTAAGGATTAAAATATTAAAAATTATTCAAGAACTAAATTATATGTATTTAATCTTTAGAGAACTAAAGTGTTAAAAAAAAAAATTCAACAACTAAATTGTATGCATTTAATCTTTTACAAACTAAAAGATTAAAACGAAAATATTTCAGAGATTAAAATATAAATTTATTCTTTTTCTTTTTGACGATCGCTTTGATTGATTTTAAACTTGCGGTGAAAATAAAAATGTAAAACTATTTTGAACTCTTTTTTAAAATAATATAAATATATTGAACTCTCTACATATTTGTATGCAAGTCTAAATTATAGTGCGTGATTTATGACCAAACAAGCATTATTTTACATAATTTTTTAATACTTAAATACCAAAATTTCAAATTATATTTATTTAATTGTAACTCTCGTTGGAATTTTAAAAGTTTTTATATATTTTTTAAAATGGTCGAATGAAATAATACGATAAACTATTTATTGATAAATATAAACTTAAAACTTTAACATATAATTATCAATTGATAATAAAATTTTATATTCATTGAAGAAAAATGAGATTCAAAGTAAATATAATTAATTTAGATTAAATTTTTATTTTATGTTGCAAATCTCATATTGGGCCATGCCAAGTATAATACTTAAGTTTAAGAGTTTTTTCAGCCAACAAGTTAGTCTTTTAGATTTGGCTCTCATTTAAACTTGAGTCCATAATATTTTATTACTTGTTTTTATCCCCGAGAACATTTATTTTCTTGGATCCATCCCTACATACCTTGCTTGTTTCGATTTATTATCATGCCGTAACTATAAATCGTTTTTCGTGATCTTCTACCTTTTTCTATGGTGTTAATATATCTGTAATTTTTCCTTCTTTTTTCACTGCACGGAACAGGTGCCAAAAAAGAGATAAAGTAACAAAATAAGTTTTTGTAATATGTTGTGTAGAGGACAGTATTAAACAAAAGGTATATGATATAATGATATTTTAACATTATTTTTGTACTTCATTTTGGTGTTTTTCATATACATGTTATGATTTGAGCGAGATTGTTTGTTACATGCAATATTGTAAGATTATTATCTTGCGGAATATTTTTCCATCGTTAGTGCTTTTGAGGCTATGACAATTTTTCATTTGTCTAGTTAATGATAATCCACAATTAAGGGGGAAAAAAGAAGAAGAATGAATGAATGAATCATGCATGACTAAATGAGCTTTCAAAATAATAATAATAATAAACTTGTGCAATAAAAATGGCTTCAAAAAATGACGTGACAAACTTTTGATGCGTGAATTTTAATTCTTATTGCACAAGATTTGGTAGCCGCTGAAGCCTTTAAATATCATCGTGTTTCAAGTGGTTTTCGTCGGTGCTTTTTAAGAGAGCAGGCTGGATTAATGCAAATGTTTGTTTAATTCTGCCCTTTTTCTTTTTCTTTTTTCTTTTGTCTAGTGTCTCTTTTCTTTGTTTTATGGTATTAAACAAATGAAAAGAAAAACCACAGTGTGTGCTAACCTAAATGAAGGAAAGAATTATTCACCAGTGCTGCTATTGCCAAGCTAATCAGTACTGATAACATGTGGGGAAGTATAGAAGTTTCGTCCTTGTCTCATTGAACTCCAATTAAACTCAATGCGACATGGTTGCAGAGTTTAGACTTTAAAGCTGATATATGAGACAGCAATCCAAAAATTTTGTGAATGGACAATGTAGGATGACTTAAAAAAGGTGGTTTTTATGGTACTCACCCAAAAAATAAGGAGTTTCAAATCCTTTTTAGATAGCCCAATAAAATATATTCATATGTTTAATTTAGTCTACCTAAACTTCTACATGTCAGTACTTTTAATTTTATATTTAAACCCACAATATTTTTATTCAATTATAATTTTGCCCCAATTCTTATTCCAAACATAGAAAATATCTTATTTCAAAAGGTTTAATTTATATACATTGTCCCTGTAAAAAAGTCTACATTAGCAAAAATATTTAAGTTAATCACCCACTATTTTAAAAATCTTACAAACACAAGCATTTGATTGAATGATAATATAAAACTCTTTTAATTAGTACATAGTAATTAAACTCTAATTCCAATCTAAATAGTAGAACAAAAGATTATTGGGCCTAAAATGTATAAATTCTAAGAAATAGAAATAACATTCATCATTCTTGAAAATAACCCAACCCCTAGCTACTTCGAATACCCTGTGCCATCTATTGCCAGAAATTGGAACACCTAAAGTATTGCCATCACGCAATGTTCAGGGCTATTGATTGATGCATCGCATTCTGCAGTTTTTCAAAAATCAAACATCATTTTCATTCCTCTTCCTACAATTTATTATGACAGCTCTATTAATTCTTAATTTATACAACGGAAAACCCCATGTTGTTATTTTTGTTGTTTATGTTTTGATGGACGAAACCCAATTTTGGCTCTGTGCAAACAGTTATCAATTCTGATCTCTTTTGATCCTAGCATACTATTATATACGTAATGAGCCTCTATTTCATAGAGTTATCAAAATGTCGTGTGTAGGCTAATGCATTGATTTGTTTCAGCAACAAAATCACCCCTAAATTAAGAAGTAGCTCTACTAATTTCATTAGATAGTGCATAAATTATAACTTATACCATTGTATGGGAGTGAAATTTTAAATTTGAAATATTTTTAAATTAATTGTTAGGAGGATATATCAACACTCTTATAAAAATATAAGAGCTATACAACTTAAGAATTACTTTTTTTTTTTTTTCTAATATTTGAACTCTAGAATCTCAGTTTGAGTGCAGAGATTTAGAGGTGTATTAACTAAACATACCAATTTGGGACACACTAAAGACATCCCATACAAAACCTACGGGAAAAGTCATTTGCATTTTCTCTTTTAAATTTTTTTATAGTTTTAATTCAAATATGAGTGTGAGTGTCTGAACAAATGTCAATTTTAGATGTACGGTTACTATTTCTCGTGACATTTGATAGTTTGAGACCCTATTCAATATTCAATAAAGTAGGATTTACAAAGATTTTTAATTCTTTGAGAATGTCTAACTGCTCTTCATATTTTAGGTTAAAAAACATTTACTTGAACTCACAATCCCGTGGTCATCATATTTTTCCCACAAACTAAAATAAAACCACATGTTCCACATGTTGATGAAATTAGAGTTGTCAATTGGGTCCCCTGATACTGGGCTAGCCCCTGGCCTGCTCCATTTTTTGAGTCCACAGCCCCCCTCATATTACAACCCCCAAGCCCCAATAGCCCCCTTTTGTAGTGGGCCAGGGTTAGAAAAACCCATGGGTCGGCCCCATCTTAGTCTAAATTATGCAATATGGAATAATATCCATCCCCCCCCCCCCAAAATTACCCCCATCCCCTGACCAAAAAGAAAAAGAAAAAGAATAATATCCATCATAATTCAAGTGAACTTCCTCGCTCCTTTTCAATTTCACCGACCAAAAATAAACAAGAGATGTCGTTTGTTGTGACTGCCTGGAATCCGGGCGAGAGAGAAGCTCTTACATGATCAAGGTGGAAATATTTTTCTTGCACCGTCAGCATATCCACAATTCATATATGTTATTTTATTAGTTGTGTTAGTCACCTGGTTTTGATTTAACGATGAGATACATGCATGGATGACTTCCTTGAGCACACGAGAATTTCCTGGGCAGTGTATGTGGGTCAATTTGCTTCTGTTTGTTTATTACTTTATTTTTATAATTTAATTTTCAATTTTAAATTTATATAAAAATAAAAGATATCTTAACGTTATCAAGCAGGGAGCATAAATCTCAAGTCTCGCATTTATATGTTTGTTAATTCTATTGTATAATTGAAATAATAAGACATTCCAATGGTGACTAATTCATTTAATTTTTTATGTTGCGGTTTTTTAAGAAATGTAATAAAAATATTTTTGTTTTCAACAATATATCATTGGATTTATATAAAAGTAGGTTCTTTTAATGACATGGTACGGTCAAATTTTTTAGAAATTTAATCTATTCATTAATGAAAAAAATTATCATAAAAAATTAATAAAAATTTTGAGTAAAAATTTAATTTCGCATTTTCAAAAGAATTATATTAAAATAATTTCAGCAAAATAATTCTTCTTTTGTCAAATCCTGATTTGCATTTTGTGCTTATTAACAATATGAACTTAAGTACCCAACTGAAAAAATATGTGAACTTAAATATTTTTTGGGTGAATTCAGATGATATATGATATCACATAGAAGAAAAAAAAGGTAAAAAATAAAATAAAATTAAAGATCAAATTACACTTTACTCCTTGAGAGATGTCATTATTATATAATTTTTTCTTTATTTTTAAAATATACACTTTAGTCTAAAGTATTTTATTAATTAAAATATACATGCAAATTTATCAAATTGCCCATTATACAAAGTATCTTATTAATTAGCATTAATATATTTTTAAAAATATTTATTACTCTTTTAGTTATTTATTACTTTTATTATTAATTATTTATTATTTAACATTATTAAAATTATTTCATCTTTATAAATTCTTGAGAATTCTTTGCCAAAGAAGTCTAACTCTACCTCAAAAAGAAAAAAATTCTCAACAATTGATATGTTAATGTTAACGAATAACGACAACATATTTATTAAATATAAAATTCACTTGTCAACTTATTCTTTTCATATCATAATGATAGAAATTCTTGTCTTTGTTGTTTACATATGATATCATTGATGAAATTAATCTCTTTTACTTGATAGCATTATTTATCTTAAATCTTATTGAAAGTTTGTTTCTTAAAATCATAATGCTTTAGTGGGTTTGCTTCCCTTTCATTATTGTCCTAAAAATTGAAAATAAAATTATTTCAATATATTATTCAAAAAATGAGCTGGGGTGGGTGGGGCCAACCCATAGGTGGCCTAGGATGGGCCAACTCACAGGTGCACTAAGGCCCAACTCATTTAAAGTGTGGATAAATTTTAAAATTTTATAAGTGGATTGACTCATTGGTTGGCCTTAGCCTACTTGACCTATGTAAGTTTTTTGGTCTTGTGGATTTTTTGGCCCTAGATAGGGTGGGCCAACCCCTTTGACGATTAGTGTTTCCCCACATGATACTAAATGTGCAAACAAGCGCTTAAAAACATTGTTAGTTGAAGTACAAATGTGGACCATCTCCGGCTATAATATGATGAGGGTTGTTATTTGTGTCACTTTTTAATATAGATACCAAAGCACCCTCACACAAAGTTGGAAAAAAATTATGAAAGAAATGAAAAGATGAAAAAGTAAGGTGGGACAAGAGAGAGATAGAGAGAAGGTGTAAAATGTAAATATTTGCAAATAGTATTTCTTTAATATGACATATGAACACTGTAACATTGACTTCAAGTTGAAATAAAACCTAAATTAATGTATAATGTATCACCCTGAAACTTGATATTTATAAATTATCTGTTGATACCAAATATAAAACCAACCTCTTACAAAAATATTTACTATATGGAAAAAAACTTAATGGTACCAAACTCAATTCCGCAGTTTGCATATGAAGGTTTTAATTGGTTGTTTTGGTTTGTATTGTAACACTCTATCTCTATCCTATCTCACCCGTGTATTCTGCCATTTCCTCAATAATTTTTTTTGAATAAATACAAGTATAACACCTCATATATAGGCACACAATAAAGTTGATGAAATCTTTAAATAAGTGAGTTTATCTTAAACAAAATTAGTAAAGCCACTTTTATTGTGGGTGTAGCTAAATGTGAGATATTAGAATTGTGCTCAAGCAAAAAACCCTCTTCCTCAATTCTACAATTGCTAACTCATATTTGCACATATTCATATCTTACCACTTCGTGCCGTGTAGCAATTGAAGCTCATACTATATTTATCTTATCTCAATCGTATGTAAATTTATACTTATATTAATATACAATTTCTATACAATATTCAAATAATACTTCACTGAGAATATGCAGAAACCTTTGCGCTTGTATACAAACGTAACAATACAAACCAACACAAAATAGCAACAAATCAAAAGCTCTGCACTCATAATATATGATCACATTAATGAAACACCAAATTGATATGGTGTATTATTACACCGACTATGCAGAAACCTCTATGCTTAAATGCAAAATTAGTCAATACAAGTATACAACCAACACCACACCAACACAACCAGCACAAAAAAGAAAAAAAGAAAAAGAAAAAAGAAAGCAACAAATCAAATGCTCATAATACAATTAACATACACGAATCCAGCACCACACCGATTCGAGTGAATATATATATATGTACACGGAGAAGCAACTGGAGAGTGTCATCTGTATCACTTGCCCGTAGCACCTCAGTGATAATAGCTGCCAGAAGATCAAAGTAGAGTAGAAACTGGCCCAAGGCATTGACAGCCACGGGTATGGAAATCACCGCATAAAATGGAAACAGTAGCGTCTTGTACTTGTGATTGATGATAAAGAAATGGCCGGAGCAGAAGGAAACAAACATGGCTATCATAGACACGAAGAGAGAACTCAACCCTACAAGGAGTTTTAGTGGCAAGCCCCTCCGAAAATCTCTGGCTTCTTTCCGAGAGGTGAGGATGGAAAGGAACATTATGAGTCCAGTGACGGAGAAACAAAATCCAATGAGTGAAGCAATGGCAAATGCATCAAACACGGGTTGGCCTTCTAGTGGTGGCTTGTCTTCATGGTTGATGTGACCGGGGACACTACTAGCTGTAACAAAGAAGACACCGGCAGCAAGTGCAGCCACCATAGAGCAGGATTCCGATGTTTCCTTGAGCCACTCGCTGCCCTTTTCGACGAGTTCCTCATGTGATGTCTTGAAGATTTGCCCCGGCGTTTTGAAATCCTTGTTGCTTCTGAAGTAGCAGTGTTCCGGCATAACGCTCTTAGTATACTGCAACTAGGTAATATGATAGTTTGATACATATAATGTTACTTGTTTTTAAATAATTTTGTTTGGAAGAATGAAGTTGTTAAATATATAGTTTTGATGATGAATATTGACAGAATAATTGTTGATTCTTTTGAATATTGACAGAATAATTGTTGATTCTTTCTCTTCATTAAGAGAAGATATATTATTCAATTATTTCTATTTTTATCATGTTGAAATTATTCCATTCTTAATGTCTAAAATCTTTATAAAATATGATTGATTTATGAAGATTATTTGATCTGATTATTACTCAAAGAAATCAATTTTAGGGAGTGCAATTAAGGTTCCAACGGTCAAATAGCAAGAATCAAGCTTAATTTTGAAGTATGAGAGAAACAGCAATTATCCCAGCAATTATGAATCAGGAACCAGCGACTACATGCGAAAATTGATTGGACAAATCCTTTGAACCAAACTGAAGCCAAAATCTTCTCTAATGGCTAGTAGATGTCAATGGTTCATCATCTATATAAAGCTTTGAAGAATGAAGAAAAAAAGGGATGAACCTCTACCAAGAAAATTGAGAGAATTTCTTAGCTCTATCTTGTTTATTATATCTCATAGGCTTTGCACCTTAACTTGTTCATCTTCTCTTGAGAGTCTTTGAAACCCATTGTAGCTCAACTATAAGAGCATTCGTACATTGTGTAATTACCCTACTTTGGTTAAGATAGGGGGAGGTTTAGTAGTGTCCTTGTGAGAAACAAACCACCATATACTCTACTAGGGAATTGGGTAGAGGAAGGTTTATCAAATCCTAGTAAGCAAAAATTTGAGAGTGAAGAAAAATCTCAAGTAATTGAGGACTGGATGTAGGTCACACATTGTGGCTGAACCAGTATAAAAATAGCCTGTGCAATCTTCTTCTACTCCCTTATCTTTTTCGTTTTTAGCATTATTTGTGTTTAAATTATTTTCAATTTTATTAGAATATTATTTTATTATTTTCTGTTATTGAACCAATTCACCTCCCTCTTAGTTCTTTCAGAAGTTTAAGATGATGAACCTCTTAATTGACGTATGTACACTGTCCAAAGATGTTATGATGCATATCATGATCAAACATTGACATATACTTTGAACATCATGATCAATGATAAAAATCAAAACACGATAATATCATGTAAAAATTTTGCATTAGAGAATCCACTTTCATTTTATACAGAACTTTTGAGACAATGAGTATAATAGTGAAACACTTTTACTAATATAATAATATATAATTAAATATTTATATAAAAAATTTTATATTCACAGTAATTCAAAATTAAATTGAAAAATGACAATACACATACTCTCATATTCTTGATATAGGAATGACTTGGACACTTTTTTGATCGCCTTTTAGAGCAACTCACTTTTGCATGATGTCATCTTTCAAAATCATCTTATACGAAAAATGTGAGAATTTTGATAATTGGACACCTTTAATTGACAATTATCATATGATAATTTCTTTCCATCGGTAAAGAAATATTATTGATAAAAATTTTGGTAAGAAGCCAACTTACATTCCCTCAAGAACCCACTTCCAGAAAGTTAAAAATTCAAAGAAAGAAGTGAAGAAATATCACAATTGGGATCGACTATAAAAGCCACATGACAAAATAAAATTAAGGCATGAATAACTGACTGGAAACGTTTTCTGTTTTGCACACGAAGCTGTTCCATCCTTGATTTTATTCTTTCCATTAATTATTCCTGCACATTTTAGTCAAAATCCTGCCCTCCCGGGGTCTTCTCATCATACTTTTTTCTGTAGAAAAATGTTGAACAAAGTCTCAAAGTCCAAGATGATCATAAAGTCAAGATTGTCTTTTAACCATGGCGAACCGCGGAGGCTACCATATCAAAGATGTGTGTGGTCATCTACACATTAGAAATTAACACTAATGCCACATATAAAAGTACAAAAATGTAAAATATTTAAAGCAGAAGTTATATATAACAATTTATTATTGAAAACTTATGAAAATATATTATTTTCTCCTATATTTGTGTATTGAATTTTTACAAATTTATTCTCATAATGATATTTGTTTTGGATTATAAATTGTTGATGCTTGTAGTAAGAAATTAATTACTTTGAGTTTAATTGGCAAATATTCTCACTAAATTTACTTGATTGCAGAATTGATTTTCAATATCAATGATTTGAATATTAGAGGGGATCAATCGGATAAGGATTTGAATATTTGGAAGAGCAAAAAAAAATTTTTTAAAAGATTTGATTTGGGTTGACGAAGGAAAAAGGATATGAAAGATTACCTAAAGATTTGAATCAAATGTAAAGGTCAGGATAAGAGAATTGGCATGAAGACTTGACAAAGGAGAGGAAATCAAGAGAATCAATTCTTTTTTCTATTTTGATCTAAATTCTTCTATCTTTTAGAGGGTTGTGATCCATTGTGAGGGAGAGGAACATAGGCTAAGGTTAGGAGACTTGGGAGAGCTCTTAGATGCCTCTTTCAAGTTGATATAACTTTAAGGTTTATGTAGTTTGAAAGAATGGATTTTATATTCCTGATATTGATTTAATTTTCTTTTTTTTTTTCAATCAATTGATTAGTTTTTAGTATTCTTAATACTTTCTAGGAATTAGCTTCTTCTCAAATGTCCTATGATTTTATATTTATGAATGCTAATTCACTATATAAAAAGAGTCAATTTAAAAATTGCCATGAACTAGAGTAACTAAAAATAGAAGTACTCATTTATATGGTTATAGGATTTCTTGCTCTTCATTCTTAGATAAATTTAAAATAATATTAAGTTATTGATTTATTCAATTTATTTTAAGAGAATTACAATATTAAGCCATTGAATTGTAATTGCGAGTCTGAGGAATTCGTCCAACAATTAAATTGAGAAAGAAATCAAATGAATATTCGGTAACACAAAATTTGGGAATTCAAATGAAAAAATTTCATAACATCGCTTTTCATTGACTATTCTTCCACGGTCTCTATTACTTTCGTGTTTTAATTTTCATTCTTGCATTACTTTAATCCCCTGATTTTCTTTAATTGCAATTTGCTTAAATAGTAACAAGTTCAAATGAACTGGAACTTGGCCTTACTCCTCGAAAGAATGACAATCCCTTACTTACTATTATTACTTGTGACTTGGTATACTTACTAGGCTAATTTTAGAAATTAGCTATCAATTATCAAAGAAAATACTCAAAACATAAACAGGTGGGTACATCTCTTATCTTTATTATTTTCTATCATGTCAAAACTTAATAGAAGATTTATGTAATTTCAAGCATTTTTGAATCTATAAAAATGCACAATTTAACGGGGTAACCTTAATACCCCAAAACGAAATTAGTCTTATACACTAAGGTATTTGGGTATGGGGCAAGGAGGGAAAAAACTTATAGCCAAGCTTTTCTTTTTTGGTCAAAACTTAGAGTCTGTCCAAAATATTGCTCTTTGGCTATTAAGGTGTATAACACACCTTGCACTTAGCCACATTCATTAGTATTGTTAAATGTATATAAAAGTATGGTTAAATACACTTAACCACACTTCTCAAAAAGTGGCTAAATAATGATGCATTTAGCCACACTTTTTAATACTTTTAACCACATTTTTCAAGATATTTATCCATACTTTTTGGCAAAGTGCATGGTACATCTTACTTAACAAAGTGCATCATAGCATTCACCCAAAACTTATAGCCAAACTTAAATGAGCTATGGCTAATGACTATGTAGCTCATCACTGTTATGCAAGGTTTCATCTCCAAAGCCAAACTCAATTCAAGGATTTATGTCCAATTAGCATGGTAGGCTGCCTTTATAAGGTGATAGCTAAAATTCTAGCTAACGGGCTAAAAATAGTGATGCTCACGTGGTAAGAGAGATGCCATCTGCCTTTGTCAGTGGCAAACAAATTCTGGATGGCACGTTGATTGCTAATGAAGTAGTCTGGTGGCTAAAGAAAGCGAATGTGAGTGCTGTCCTTCTAAAATTGGACTTCCATAAAGCCTACAACATGACATGTTATGATAGAGCTTCTTGGATCATATATTGGAATCTATAGAGTTTGGTTTTAGATGGACGAGGAGGATTGGACATTATGTTTCTTTAGCCTCAATGTCTATCCTCATTAGTGGATCCCCATCATCTCCATTTAAAATGTAAAGAGGCTTGAGATAGGGAGACCCATTATCTCCTTTTCTTTTTGTGCTATTTGGGGAAGTTTTTAAAATGATGGTGGATAAGGCAAAGGAACTTAATCTCTTGGAAGGTGTAAATATTGGACATGATGGGGTTAACTTTTCACAGTTGCAGTTTGTGACGATACACTGGTGCTTTGTCCTAATAAGAAAGAATGCCTTGTAAATTGCAAGAGGCTCTTGGATTGCTTCTCGATTATGTTTGGATTGCACATAAATTACCATGGGTTAGCCTTGATTGCCGTCGGATGTGAGGAGTCTTCGATGGAGGATATTAGATCGACTCTTCGGTGCTCTGTGGTCTAGTTACCAATCATGTACCTGGGTATTCCACTTGGAGCAAGTCCTAGGAAAGTAGCAACTTGGCAGCTTATGCTCAATAAGATTGAAAAATGACTCGCTCTTTGGAAAGCCAAGCTCTTATCAAAAGCACAGAGATTGGTACTAATCAAGTCTATTCTTAATACTCTGCCCCTATACTACTTAAGTTTATTCAAGATGCCAACAATAGTGGGTCAAAAGATTATAAGCATCCAAAGAAAATTTTTCTGGTGCTCAGGGAAGAGTCAGAAAGGCATCCCGCTAGTGTCTTGGGATATTATCCGAAAATCCGAGGATATGGGTGGATTGGATGTTAGTGATTTGGTTATAAAGAATGCAGCTCTATTATTAAAATGGTGGTAGAGGTTTTTTGATGGAGGGGATACACTATGGAAAAAGGTTGTTTGTTCTAATCACCGTGACCCGCAATTAAATTTTGTGAGTATCCAAAATGCGGAAACAGTAATGGTGTTTGGAATAAGATCTTGGACGTCTCTAGCCTTGGAAACATGATTATGGAAACATCTCAGAATGGGCTAAGGAAGAGAGTGGGATGTAATAATTCCACTAGATTTTGGCTTGATGTTTGACTGGATGGCAGTTCTTTGAATCATTTGTTTCTGAGAAAGTTTGCTGTCTCAACACAGTAGAACTCTCTTATAGCAGAAATGGGCCAATGGGAGGAGGGTTTTTGGCATAGGAACTTTGTATCGAGAAGGCAGCTCTTTGTTCGGGAAGAACAACTAGTGTAGGAACTCTTGCAGCTTATTGATCAATTTAGCCTTGTGGAGGGTCTTGATGATGAGATCCTGTGGAAGTATGATTCTTCTGGAAAATTCACAGTAAAATCCTTCTCTTTGCATGTGTTTAGAAGTGCAGCCACCTCAATGTTAGTATATCCCTAGGTGAAAATTGTCTAGAAGAATTTGGCACCTCGACGGGTAGAATTATTGATATGGCTCATCCTCCTGGAATATATCAACACAAAAGAGAGGTTATGTAGTTTTAATTGCATTCCTACTTCTTATTCAACCTGTGTCCTTTATTCTGAAGATGCAGAATCTATTGAACATCTTTTCTTTGCTTGACCAATTGCTTGGATGTTCTAGTATAAATACTTACAATGGTGGGGTATTTCTTGGCGTTACCCAAATAAGCTCATTATGCTTTTTGAGACCTAGGTAGGTGCTTCTTTCTGGGGTTTTGAAAAGAAGCTATGGACCTCATGTATGTGGTGTTATGGTCTATATGGAGAAATTCAGAATAGGATTATTTTTTAGCATGATTTTAAATTGTGATTGCAGTTGTGAAAAATTACGGAAAAATGCACTTAAAATGGCTGCAATTGCCACTGCGATATGATTGCGGAGGGTATTATAACCGCAATTGTGGTTGCAGACTATAATTTAAAACCTTATTTTTGAGAAAGTCAAATCGAATTGGGAGTTGGAGACACAGCATATCAGATTTTGCATTGGCCACTGGGCTAAAGATTGGCGCCCCGAGTTGCCTTTCTTTGCTGAATATATTGTTCAGAACTTGCACCTGCGAGGAAAAGGCGTGGTGGTCATGGTCAACATAGGGCTCAATGACAGGGACGTTTTTTTGATAGCGTCGGTAGCCACCTTGGGGTGTGATTTCATTTTGCTGTGCAATTGTTTTGTTGGTTTTCCTTTATTTTTTCTGATCCTTTAATCATGTAGTCGCATGATTAGTGATGGGGTGGTAGAGTAGCTGTAATCGCCTCCTTTTGTGTTTGTTTTGTGAACGTCGGCTCCCGCTCACCCGTTGGGTGGTTGAGCATTGATCCATATGAAAAAAAAAAAAAAAAATTCAAATCTTCTTGTTATGGCAATATATTTTCTTTTGCAAAAATTTTATATGATTTGGTTGTTTATAAACTCTCACTATTAATTAGATTTTTTATATACTTTTTTTCTTATTTTATTTTTTAATTAATGGTCAAAATTTCATGTAGCCTATCCATTCTTTCATCATTATAATTCAAAAGAAGCCAACGAAAATACTTTCCGTTAGCAACAAATGTGCAAAACAACATCATAGGGAAGTGGATTCTTTTATTTTCTATTTTTTTATTAAAAAAAAGAAGAAAACATATTCATGAGATTTATAAAATGTAATTTAATTCATGGCCCTGTTTTTATCAAAATTTTTCTTTGCCTTCCTAGATCAGTAGTATCTCTTATGTTATTGTCACTTCTCATGGTGTTATGTTATTTGAACATATTCATTTATACATACTAATTGATATCTAATAATTACAGTTTAAATAAGTGTGATTTTAGTTACATAAATAGATAATCGATATATTGCCTTTAATAATATATATGTGGTGATCGTCATTTAAATAAATATAAATTTTAGTTATATAAATATAAAATAATATATTAACTTTATGAACAGTATATATCCACTCTTAGTTAACTTTTTCACTTATATAACTAAAATTAATACTTATTTAAACTATAATAATCACACACTCATATATCATAAAATAAGTACAAATAATATTTTTCTTTTCTCACCAGTAAACTAATGCACATAAATACGCACACCCTAAGCAGCCTCAGGTTCAATGTAGTTTAAAGTTAAAAGACAATATTATTGAATATATGATCCTTAGACTTTTACATATTCTACAAGAAAAAAAAATGAAAATGTATGATGAAAAAACCCCCAATAAATAGGATATTTTGACTGCAATATGGAAGACTTGACTCAAAATTTAACAGAAGACCAGAATAACTGCTACTTGTCATTCTCAAAACTGAATCGAAGATGCAAAAGATTAAAGATCAGAGATGTGTTCAATCGGTTAAAGGCCTTGATTTTTCTTTGTTGTATATGTGGCTCCGATATTGCCTTTATCAAGTGGTCAAAGAAAAAGAAACAGAATAACAGTCCTGAAAGAGATATTTCTTGACTTCCTCCTTTGAATTTTCTTCCGTCTACGTCAGTTGACTTCTTACCAAAAATTATTTGTAAGAAAAGAAATTTTCATGTGACAATTTTCAATTAATGGCGTCTGACTGCTAAGAAACTGTTACAAATTCATCTTGAATAATTACCAAAAAAAGAAGAAATTACCCCCAAAAAAAAATCTTGAATTTATTGTGATGGCGTGCATTTAATTTTTGTGCCATAGCCCATATGTCGTCATATAGCTGGTTTGGTCAAATGCAGCAAGATTATGTTAGAATTTCATGTTTATCAGTGGGAAAACAGTGCTGATATTCCATCAATAGAACATTTCCCTTGTTTCAAAGAATGTGGTTTTATAGGGAGAATGGGAAAACAATGTTAAGTTTCAGTTTCAAAATTCACACACTCTTGCTCACTGCTGCCAATTAACTTCCAGCTTCCGTTCTTTCTTCCCAAAAAAAAAAAAGAAAAATGAATAAATAAACACAATTGCCGAAAATCAACTAGTCCAAGCGAAGATATGAAAGAAAAGAACAAAAAAATTTGCGTATTTATTGAAAAATTTTACCATTTGTTAAAGTACAAGTAATCAATTCAACCTCAAGTTTTTTTTTTGTTTAAAAAAAAAAGAGGTATTCAAATCACCCCACTGTAGTATAAGAATTTGCATAAGAAAGAAACCAACAATCCCCACTCTTTCCACATCAATTAAATTTCTTCTTGAATAGAACAGCTCCAATAAATTAAGCTATTGCAGTAGGAAGTGAACTAATAAGAGTTCACGGCATTCATGGCTTCAAATCTTGGCTCCTTAGCCTGGAACTTCAGTGTAGCATAGAGCTTCATGTAGTCCTCAAACACAAATTTTGGGTAAACTTGGTCATTCCCTTGTGCCTTTTTCTCCACCAATGTTGGTGCAGGGTAGATAACAGCATCACTGCCAGGATTGTAGAATGAGGCTATGGACATTCTGGTCCCATTAGTTTGTGCAATCACACGGTGCTCCACACTTTTGTATTTCCCATTGGTGATTACCTATTTTACCAAAATTAATGTTGGATAAGAACAATAACCTTAACCTTATGCATAGGTGTTAAGTTATATACAATAGGGGTATAAATATTAGTCAAAGAATATACCTCAAGCTGGTCACCAAGGTTAACAACAATGGAGTGGCGCATTGGGGGCACATCCACCCATTGTCCATCTTTGAGAAGCTGCAAGCCACTGACCTTGTCATCTTGCAAGAGAAGGATAATCCCACCGGCATCGGTATGGGCGCGAAGACCTTTCACCAGCTCTGGCTTGGGGCATGGAGGATAGTTAGCTACCTTTGTTCCAAAAGTTGGACCTCTCGATCCATAAAATGCCTTCTTGAGATAACCCTTCTCTAATCCAAGATTCTCGCATAACATGTCTAGTAGCTCCTCTGCAAGCTTCTCTAATTTTTGTGCAAATTCCCTCATTGCCTTCCTGCATCATCATTACCTCAACTACTTTAGAT
Source organism: Pterocarpus santalinus (assembly GCA_031439595.1). NCBI lineage: Eukaryota > Viridiplantae > Streptophyta > Magnoliopsida > Fabales > Fabaceae > Pterocarpus > Pterocarpus santalinus. The sequence continues at coordinate 5,856,146 of CM062527.1, forward strand.
TATATGTCATGTAGGTAACATGTTCAATTTATCAGTTGGTAAGCCTAATCACAATTTCATCAAATGCATGGTTTTTATTTTTTTTAACAAATAGTAATTAATTCAAACTTCTACATATGCCGTAAACAACATGTCATGCATATAAATTCATATCTAAGCTTTTAATTTGTATTACCTGTGCTCGTCACTGAGGTCAGGGATTTCAGAGATGTTGGACTCTGGAAGATGGCGCAAGAAGAAGGTGCTCTCCCAGTCCATGTCCTTAACTTCAGCTTGGACGCCTTCTAAGCCCTTGCTTGCCACAAGCTCCTTGAACCTCTGCTCCATGCACTTTCTGTAATGCTCCTTAGTTAACCTTTCCACAGTATCCAAAAGTTCATGGGGTATTCCGTGATTCACCAACTACAAGTACAAAAGCAACATATATATAATTAAAATATTTATATAAGATGAACAAAACATGAAGAAAATTTTGGTTTGCAAGGCTGGTTAATTAGTGGGGTACCTCAAAAAATCCCCAGTTCTCACAAGCATCTTCAATTTTCTCAAGTATAGCCTTCCTCTCATCACCATTGACATTCTCCAAGTTGATCACTGGGAAATTCTCCATCTCTCACACTTTTTTTTCTCTCTTCTATCCCTCTTAGTAATCTTAATTTGTTTGTCTATGCCAAATGGGAAGCCAGGTGAGTGGTATTTATAGGAATAGGAATTCAAAGAGTAAAGGGTGGACACCAAGGACAGCTAAGCTCTAGATATAGATGATAAACTTTTCAATTAGCATTTGATTAGTTTTAGGCCTCATGAGCCATGATATACACGCTTCCACGTATGCCAAAGATCAATTTGCGTTTGTTGAATTGTCCACTATGGTATGGGTTGGACGCAGCTGGAGGCTAATCCTTACCCAACCTTCCAAGCATTTTCCCCTCAATAACTTGCTTCTTGTAGTTTATGTAAGTGGTTTCTTGGAAGGCGGCACAAGCTACATTCAGTTCTAAAATTCAACAGCATCTATACATCCTTAGAGCCTCTCACCTCTGCACTGTAAAATTTCATTAGCATGAAAGTTAAAATGTTAAATGTTAGGAATGGAAAAGAGAATTGCTACAGTAACACGAATTTCAATCTACTTTTATTATTATTATTATTATTATTATTATTATTATTGTTATTATCTGTACTCAACAATGTCCATAAATAAATACTGCTAAATAAGTAAAATAAGAACTTATTGTTAGCTAAAGAGAAGAGGTAATATTCAAAAGAGGTGTATGTTAGACCGTATGAATATACCTTTTTAAATACAAAATTGCCATGGAAGAGAAAAATCAGACCAAACCAGCCAGTCGGATCGATTGGACCGAGAACTAGACATTAGATTGGTTTGGTCATCCTTCTTGAATTGTTAGCTTAAAAAATTGATGATAAATTGGTCAGAATCGGGCAAAACCAATAAACTGGACTGAGTGACCGGTTTGGTTAAATTTTTTTTGAAATTTAGTCAAAATATTGTCATTTCTTAAAAAAAAAGAAAAAAAAAAAAGAAGAAGCTCAATCAAAATAAAAGCTGGCTTTTTTAGAACTTTGATTATTTTAATATGTTTATTTGTGATATTCTTAATTAATTAATTTAAAAGTGAAAATTAATTAATTTAAAAGTGAAAAATTAAAAATAATTAATATATTATCTATAAGTACTTCTCAAAAGAAATATAGGTGAAGAATAAGGTAAATAGATTTTGTATTTGAGATATTTGATAAGGTATCCCATAATAAATATTATTTTATATTTGTTATATTATTGTTAATGACTTAATATGATTTTTCACTCACTCTCTCTCTCTCTCTCTCTCTCTCTCTCTCTCTCTCTCTCTCTCTCTCTATATATATATATATATATATATATGTGTGTGTGTGTGTGTGTGTAGAGTTGAATTGAATTGGACCTCTAAACCTTTGAACCATTATCTTGATCGATTCGATATTTGGTTTGATTTTTTTTAACCTTGAAAGTTGTATTTTATTATATCTCAATTAAACCTCCAATTAAACTGATTAAATCTCTAAACCTTTGAATCAGTGCTTTGACCGATTCGATGCTTGGTCCAATTTTTTATACCTTGAAAATTTTACGTCTGACTTCAACTACAAAAATGCACATGCCTATTAATTTTATTCATTGTATTTTCTTGGGCCATAATTCTTTTTAATATATCCATTTGTCTCACTGGTATAGTGTTTTTAAATTGCAACCACGTAATGTTTGAATCAATTAATGCTAACGGCGACTATATAATAGTCTAATATGGCTCTTTGATAGTGTCAAATGTCCTTTCATGTTGAGCTTGACCATAACTTAAAAAAGTCTAATTTAAATTTTCTTTATATATTTAATTAATTATATATTATCACATTATTAAAATTATTTAATTTTTATTATAATTTATTTAAAATTATATAAAAAATAAAATATACTTAATTAAATATATAAAACATTTTACCCTATAATTATATGAAAATTAGTATTTAACTAAAATCTTTTTTTGGTAAGTAGTATTTAACTAAAATCTAGTCTTATGTAATATATATATTATGAATGGAATAAAATTTGAAAAAAAATTCTTGATCAAAGAACTGATAAGAATTTCATGATAAGTTTACTAAAACCTACAGGTTACAATCATAAGGAAACGTTCAAATCATTTTTTTTTTTTAAACGTACGTGAACGTTCACATCATTAATTTTGGGCAGATAAATTTTTTAATAAAATAAATGATATATACACATAGTAAAATTCTAATATTTTAATATAGGAATAACTTGGACACTTCTAAATCGCCATTTAGAAGTTCTCTCTTTTGCATATTTACTTATCGCTTGGATCAAGAAAAAATATGAGAAAAGAAAATGGAAAAAAAAAATTATAAAAAAATGATATTTTCCATTATTTGGATGAGAGGAAGAAACGAGGAGAAAAAAGAAAAGTTTGCAACTTTTCTTCGGCCAAATGAGCAGAAAAGTGGTGAAAGTTGCTTTTCATTATAAAATTATCATTTTATCTATATTCCTTTATCTTTTCTTACAAAATATTATTACTATAAAAGTTATTTTCAGACAATTATTTTTTGCTCCTTTTACTTTTCTTCTCAATTAAAAAATAGGAAAGAAAATACATTTGTTTATTTTTTTATTTTATTTTCTTTCATTTTTGTTTCTCTCATTCACTCTTGGCATCCACACAAAGCTTTAGTGACGCCATCATTAATTGAAAATTATCATATGATAATTTCTTTTGTTAAAAATGTTATTAACTTATTATTGATACAAAGGTAGATAAGAAGCCAACTTAGAAAATGTTAAAAATTCAAAGGAAGAAGCGAAGAATATCATCATTGGAACTATAGAGCCACATGACAAAGAAAAGTTAAGGCTTCTAACTGACTGGAAATGTTTTCTACTCTGCACAGGAAGCTGTTCCATCCTTATTGGTTTTATTCTTCCATTAATTATTCTTGCACATTTTAGTCAAAATCCCGCCTATTGGGGTCTTTTCATCACACCTTTTTCCGCAGAAAAATGTTGAACAAAGCCTCTAAAAGTCCAAGATGATCATAAAGTCAAGGTTATCTTTTAACTATGGTGGACCGGGGGCTAACGACGCCACGGTGTGTGTGGTCATGTACATAAAAAATTAACACACATATTGCCGCATGTGAAAAATACTTCGAGTCAGCAACAAATGTGGGTGGAGCTGCAAAACAAGATCACAGGGAAGGGAATTTTTTTTTTTTTAAAGAAAAGAATAAAACATAAATGAGATTTATAAAATGTAATTTAGTTCACTGTTCTTATTTTTATTTACATTTTTTTTTTTTGCCTTCCTTGATCAGTAGCATCTATCATGTCATTGTCACTTCTTTTATTTCCTCACGTGTCAACTATTGCACATAAATAAATTCACCCGCCCATGGCAGCCTCAAGTTCAGCATCGTTTAAAGTTAAAAAACAGTAATATTGAATTTATGTATGACCTTTGGAATTCTACGTATTCTACAGAGGAAAAAAGAAATAGAGTAAATATTTATTTTAGTTTCAATAAAAATTTTGAAGGTTGAATTAGTTTTTGAAAATTTAAAAATCTCTTGAATAATCTCTTATCATTTAAAAAGAGGATATATTAATCCTTTTATATAGATCTATATTATTAAAAAATACTATATAAAAGAATTAATATATCTTTTTTAAATAATAAAAAATCACTTAAAATTTTTTTAAATATTAAAAAATTAATTTATTTCTCAAAATTTTTATTAAAAATAAAAATGATATTTACTCAAGAAGAGTATGACGAAAAGACTCCAACAGATACGACACTGTGACTGAAATATGCAGGACTTATGACTCAAAAATTAACGGAAGACCAAAACTAACTACTACTTGGCATTCTCAAAACTAACTTTGGAGATGCAAAAGAACAGAGAATGTGTTCAATCAGTTAAACGCCTTGATTTTTTTCTTTGTGATGTATGTGGCTCCTATTGCCTCTTAAGTGGTCAAAGAGAAAGAAATAGAATAATAGTTCTGATAGTGATATTTCTTGACTTATTCGTTTGATTTTTTTTCGCTCTTTGGCAGTTGACTTCCTAGGTCCTACCAATAATTATTTGAAAGAAAAGAAATTGTCATACCTGTAAAAATAAAATTTGCCATGTGACAATTTTCAATTAATGGCGTCTAATTGCTAATTAAGAAACTGTTAAAAAGTTCAATTACAAATTGATAACCTCTGCCCGCCATGTGAAAGTTTTCATATGGTTGTAACGTATAAATCAATTGTTACTTAAGTATTGTTAGTTGTATAATTGTAAGAATAAGGATTTCTCGCATTTTAATAAAAAAATTGTCACACTTCTATTAATCTTTTCATCAATGATCATTAAACAGTAATTGAATTTCGCCAGATTTTTTTAAAACATCTTAAAATGCAATCATAATTTAGTATATTCATGCGACAGATAATTTTCTAAAGATAGATAAATAACTCGACCAAGAGCAAAAAGTCATATCATGATTATGATAAAATCATGCGTGTACCATTTGAATATATCTCGGGACAATTCACGTACTTATTTTCTTTTTTGGAACAAATTTGTTAAGATATCTTACAAGTGTATAAATTGATATGTCTATATGCATGAAAACTGACCAAAGACGGAAATAATTCACATGTGGTTGCCTTCGATTGGTAAAAGTTAGTAAGCTGGCTATTATCTTTTGGCGGGAAATATTCCAAAAACCATAAGAACTGATACATTTTGTTTTTGTACGAATAATAACTTTTACCAAGCTATTCAAGCGATCACATGGGCGACAGTGGCAAGTAGAATGATGAAAACGTGAAAAAGTAAAATTGTTTGGGCGTGAGAACATGGGTTGGATATATAAACCACCACAACAGTTAAGACTTATCTTACTGGGTGAAGTCGACTACATGTATCGAACAATGTTGTAGTGTCATATCCTTAACAACCATGTTTATGGTAAAACAATAAAATCCATTTTTTTTAATGATTTCACTTATAATTTTTCTTAATTTAATTTTATTCTATCTGTAGTCATCAGGTTATCTTCTATCTAATCTACTCTTATTTTTTACTTGAATTTCTATAGGTCTTCTTTTTACATAATCAAATCATCTAAAATAAGATTTTATCATCTTTTTCATAATAGATGTTATTTCAACTTTTTCTTTAATATATTCATTATTAATTAATCCTATCTTATTTAATATGCCTGCCCATTTAATGTAATATTCTTGTATTTGTAACACTAAGCTTTTTTTGACATATAGTAAAAAGAAAATTGATTCATTCTTATTATTTTAGCCCTTTTTTTTTCGGAACGAGATTCTTACTTTGGTCTTTGTTTGGGAGCAGTGCAACAAAAAATATGTTATGTCTTTTTTAAGCTATGAAAAGGAAAAAAGTGTTAGGAATTATGAAAGGAAGTAAGGTGCTTTCTCTAGTGAAGCACATAGAGTTTGCTTCACCATAAAGCACTGAATTAATCGAATAACAATGCAACAAATGGATGGTGGAGCTGCAAGGCAGTCAAACTTGATCAAGAAGCACAAGAGGGTTATTGGAATGCAGCGTTTAGATTAAAAAAGCATTGAACTCGATGTGAGTTCTGAGTTCCACTTTTATACAAATTCTTAGCTCTCCTAAGTCCAACCTCAGCTTCTTTATTTTTTGAACTCCCATCAAAAGGGAATTCGAAACTCGCACCAAGTTCATGTGCTTCCTTAATCTAGACGTTGCATGCCAATAATCTTCTTGTGCTTCTTAATCAGGTTTGACTACCTTATGGCCCCACCATCCATTTGCTACATTATTATTTAACTAACTCAGCACTTCACGGTGAAGCAAACTTTACGTGCTACACCAATGAATTGGCCAGGAAGTAAAGCAAAAGTACTATTTCACCATGATCCAACAGTAGTTGTTGACAGTAGTTTTATATTAAAGGACGAAAGAAAATTTAATCTTCCATTCCAAAACTTTGAAATTTAATCTTCCAAACCATTGAATTGCAATTCAACGGTTAATAGGTTAAAGATATAGATGCTATTAAATTTTACAACTGTACTAGCTTGTGCCGCCTTCTAGGAAATCACTTTCTGAAATTCCAACAAGCGGAAATGCTTGGAAGGTTGCGGCAACCTCATGAGTCCAACCCACAGCAAAGAAGACAATTCAATAACGCAAATTGATCTTGGCACGGGTCTGAGACTAATTGATAAATGATAAGCATGCATACTATGAAAAACGTGGCACACAAGCAAATCATGGTTGTCCTTGGTGTCCACCCTTTACTCTTTGAATTCCTATAAATACCACACGCCTGGTTTCTCAATCTGCATAGACAAACAAATTGAGATAACTGCGAGGGATACAAGAGAAAGGAAAAGGGGAAAAAAAAAGTGTGAGATGGAGAACTTCCCAGTGATCAACTTGGAGAATGTCAATGGTAAGGAGAGGAAGGCTATACTCGAGAAAATTGAAGACGCTTGCGAGAACTGGGGATTTTTTGAGGTACCCCACTCATTAGCCAGCTTTGCAACCCAAAATTGTCTTCATGTTTTGTTCATTATATATTTATATATATTAATTAATTATAAACGTTGCTTTTGTAATTGTAGTTGGTGAACCATGGAATACCCCATGAACTTTTGGATACTGTGGAAAGATTAACTAAAGAGCATTATAGGAAATGCATGGAGCAGAGGTTCAAAGAGCTTGTTGCAAGCAAGGGCTTAGAGGGTGTCCAAACTGAAGTTAACGACGTGGATTGGGAGAGCACTTTCTTCTTGCGCCATCTCCCTGAGTCCAACATCTCTGAAATTCCCGATCTCAGCGATGAGTATAGGTCATACAAATTTATAACTAGGAGATGCATTTATATGCATGACATATTGTTTATGGCATATATGTAAAATTTTAAATTACCAATGTTTACCGAAAAAAAAAAAAAAAGAATGATGCATCTCAGGAAATTATGATTTGGCTTACTAACTGATAATTTGAAACATTCATTGCCTACACATGACATATAATCTGAACTAGTTGAGATAATGATGCAGGAAGACGATGAAGGAATTTGCACGGGAATTAGAAAAACTTGCAGAGGAGCTGCTAGACTTGTTATGTGAGAATCTTGGATTAGAGAAGGGTTATCTCAAGAAGGTCTTTTATGGATCAAGGGGACCAACTTTTGGAACAAAGATTGCTAACTACCCTCCATGCCCCAAGCCAGAGTTGGTGAAGGGTCTTCGCGCCCATACTGATGCTGGTGGGATTATCCTTCTCTTGCAAGATGACAAGGTCAGTGGCCTGCAGCTTCTCAAAGATGGACAATGGGTGGATGTGCCACCAATGCGTCACTCCATTGTTGTTAACCTTGGCGACCAAATTGAGGTAAATTCTTTGACTAATATTTTATGTGCCTAATGCATATAAGTTAACACCTATGCTGAGGTCAACGTTATTGTTCTTATCCAACATTAATTTTGGTAAAACAGGTAATCACCAATGGGAAATACAAGAGTGTGGAGCACCGTGTGATTGCACAAACTGATGGGACCAGAATGTCCGTAGCCTCATTCTACAACCCTGGCAGTGATGCTGTCATCTACCCTGCACCAACATTGTTGGAGAAAAAGGCACAAGGGAATGACCAAGTTTACCCAAAATTTGTGTTTGAGGACTACATGAGGCTCTATGCTACATTGAAATTCCAGGCTAAGGAGCCAAGATTTCAAGCCATGAAGGCCGTGAACTCATATTAGTTTAATTACCACTTCTTTACAGCATGAAGAAATACAATTGATCTAGAAAAAGTGTGAGAAAATAAAAGCAGTTATGCCAGGAAATATTTGGTTTGTTAATTATGCAAATTCCTATTACAGTGGGTGATTTGATTACTTGTATTTTAGTAAACAACCAATTTTTCATATAATATCAATTTCTGTTGTTCTTTCTTTCACATGACCATATATTTCTTGGGTCTAGTGGATCTTCAGGAACTTATTTATTTATTTATTCACGTTTCCTTTTGGGTCAGAGCTCAGAAGGGTGAACGAAGAACAGAAACTGCACATACAGTATTCAAATGGACCGGTGATTTGTTGTAATATATAGGAAAAAAGGCTATAAGCTAAACAACCATAAAAAAGGATTTATATTGAGAACTGAGGAGATCATAATACAGATAATCATGAGCGGTTCTATTACATAGTAAGAAAATTTTCAGTACCGAAAGTCACAAAACTATAAATAAACATTGAAGTTGTTAGATAAGAATACATGAGAGAAATAGATGTCAAACAACCATCAATATAATAGTGACATGTACTTTTCTATAACTTTTGTATAAAAAATTTTCGTATATTTAACATTTTTCTTTAAATATTCAAGAACCATATTTATCGATGAATAGAGTAATGTACTAGAAAGTATATATATATGACCTATCTTTACCAATTTGAATTGCTTCTCCAACTATTTTTCATTTGATTGCAAAATTGAGAAATAATAAATCCTTTTAATTGATGTGCTTAAAAATTCTCCTAATTCAAAATTTTTACTTATATATATTGATAGTCCTTAGATGATATGTAAATTACACTTTATACCACTGTATATGCGTGAAATTTTAAATTAAGAGGATTTTTAGGTTGATTATTAGTAGGATATATACTAATACTCTTGCAAAAATACAAGACCTGTACAATTTAGGAATCACTTTTTTTGATATTTGAACTCAAGAATCTCATTATGAGTTTGAGATTTAGAGGTATGTAAACTGAACATACTAATTTGGGATACATTAAACACATCCCATACAAAATAAATGAGAAAGGTGATGCGTATTTTCTTCTTTTAAAATTTTCTTTTATGGTTTTAATTCAAATATGAAAGTGAATGTCTGAGTGAATGTCAGTTTTGGATGTACAATTACCATGTCTTGGGAAATTTGATAGTGTGGGTCGCTATTCAATAAAGTAGGATTTACAAAAACTTTTCTTTGAAAGTGTCCATTTGTTATTCATATTTTATGTTTAGAAAACAAGCATTTACTTGAACTCACCCCCAGCAGTCATCATGTTTTCCCCACAAAGAAAAATAAAACCACATATTCCACATGTTGATGGTCGCTGTTTCCCCACATGATACTGATTGCTCAAAGAAGCGCTTAAAAACGTTGTCAATTGAAGTACATAAGTGAACCATCTCCAGCTATAATATGCCACATGAAGACACACCGTAACATTGACTTCAAATTGAAGTAAAACCTAATTTGATATATAATGTATCATACTGAGACCTGATATTTATAAATTATTTTGACACCAAATATAAAAAACACCTCTTATACAAATATATATTATATTTAATTATCATATCTGGATGTCCGTATATTTTGATGTACGTTTGTACTTATATTAATATACAATTCCTATACAATCCGAGTTCAAATAATACTTTTTCACTGAGAGTATGCACAAACCTTTGCGCCTGTATACTAATGTAAGAGCACAAACCAACAGTGACTAGCAATAAGTCAAAAGCTCTGCACTCAAAATATATGATTACATATAAAAAAAAAAAAAGCAACAAATCAAAAGCTCACAATAATATTAACATTTCAGGCATGATGTAGTTTATAGTTTTGCATTTAGAACAAGGGCATCTAATATTTCCTTTTGTCAAATGTGGTTGTTAGCATACAAAAACAATAAATTCTTCTACTCTATTTAAAAATTTATTAGTATAATCCTTTCAACCCGATATAAATCTATTATACATCCAATTATGACACTAATGTATAGCTATATTTTGCAACATTATCATTAAACAACACTATATAATTAAACAAGCACATCCGCACTTAATTATACCAAATCCAACTACTTGAAATCACCCTTAAGTAAGGAAAAAAAATTGTCAAGCAGTCCAATTCCTCAAACATATATTTCCAAAATATCATACTTACTTTTGTTTTAAGACTCTAATATTTAAGGTTCATAATGTTCAAATCAATTACAAACTAATATTGAAGTTCAATTCCATCAAATTAAACTCATCAAGTGGTACAAAACTTCTCAACAAAAAGCAATTAAGTGATTTAGATATTCACAATTCTCATAAGTTTTGCATAGCTACTAAATATTAATGCAACAATTTCCAACCTATTGAGTACAATACCTACAAACAACAACCAATTTAACAAGAATTCAACAACAAAAGAATATGTATAACAATTATAAAGTACATGATTTAACAACAAAATAGCAAATGCAATTTCTTTTCCTCATTTGATTGGTGAATGCACTGTCCATAGAAGATAAGAGCCAAGCAACTAAGTGGTGATCTTGTTGCTTCATTCCATGAATTCTTGTGTTTCTGTTTCTGAAGCTTCATCTTCTTCTAATGTGAACCTCCACAAAATCTTTTCCTTGTTGAGATGATTCTGTAACTTGTGAGCTTTGATTGTGAATAGGCTTGATGCATGGTGCCACAGAAGGAAATTATCTTCGCCAAGCTTAATTGACACCGGATTTGCGAAGGTTTTGGGTACAAAATTGGTTATGATAGCCATTGAAGGCTGTGAAGCGGAAGGTGAAGTAATTTCAGGTTCCATGGATCGATCTTGCTCTAATACCACGTGAGGTATCAAAGATCAAGACTCGACAGCGAAGAAAACTCAAGAAGTGAGAGAGAGAGAGAGAGAGAGAGAGAGAGAGAGAGAGAGAATTCAGAGATCAGAGAGAAATGTTTGGTTGCTGATTCTACATTAGATTAAGGTATTTTATACGAGGGTATTAGATAGTGCTAAGCTATAACTAATTGGGTAATAATGACGGCTGTCATAACTAACTTACTGTGACAATAAGTGTATTTAACTAACAATTGTTATGAGTTGTGGGTATCACCTATCGCAATTTTTGTATATACTCTCTAATGCATATAATTTTACCAAAAAATATTATATTATAATTATTTTTAAATATAGTGGATATTTTTTGGAGTTTATTTTGTGATTTTTCCTTCATTATTTGAAAAAAAATTTTATGTTAAAATTTAATATGCAACTTTTTAATATATTTTGTTAATGTAAATGGTAAATAGTGATAAGTGGATCTTACTATTAAGTAGTATTTATGATAACTACTCATATGCTTTATCTTTATCCATTATTTTCCATATAAATTTGAGCATAGTTCCGCTTATATCTACAAAATGTTTAATACACTTGAATTGTACTCAAACTCTAATATCCCTAACACAATAGCCATAGGTTGAGGAAGAAACCAGTGAGTGAGAAAAGAGGATAATGAAAGCTTAAATTAAAACAGCAACATAAACCAAACACAAAATAACAACAAATCAAAGCTTCGTTGTAGCTCAAAATCTAATTGTTACATTTTAATGGAGCACCATACTGATTTGGTGTATTAAACAACCAACATACGAGCGTGCATGCACACACACAAAAGCTTAAATCAAAAGCTTTGCCAAAGCTCACGATATGATTAAAATACATAAATCCAACATCACACGGATTCAAGTGGTGTCCCAACAAGGAAATGGCACGTATGGAAGCATGGAAACACCTAGATATTGTTACCTTTATTTGGTCGTGGCACCTTATTAATTATAGCTATAAAGAGATCAAGGTAGAGTGGAAACTGTGCCACGGCATAGAAAGCCACGGGCAAGGAGGTGACTGCGTAGAGAGGAAGCAGTAGTGTCTTGTACTTCTGATTGATGAGAAAGAAATTGCCGGAGCAAAAGGCAAGAAACATTGCTATAATAGACACGAAGAGAGAGCTCAACCCTAGAAGCAGTTTCAGTGGCAAGCCCCTGCGAAAATCATTGGCTTCTTTCCGAGAGGTGAGGATGGAAAGGAACATTATGAGGCCAGTGACGGAGAAGCAAAGTCCAATGAGAGAAGCAATGGCGAATGCATCGAATGCAGGTCGCCCTTCTAGTGGTGCCTCACCTTCATCGTTGGTGCCACCGGGGACAGCACTGGCTGTAGCAAAGGAGACACCGGCAACAAGCGCAGCCACCAAAGAGCAAGACTCCGATGTGTCCTTGAGCCACTCGCTGCTATCTTTGACGAGTTCTTTGTGTGTTTCCGCGAAGATTTCCTCCGCGGTTTTTGTTTTATTATTGCTTCTGGAGTAGAAATGTTGCGGCACAATGCTCTTAATATACTGCACCAAGGAAGAATCGTTCTATGGTTATGTTACATGTGTTGTTACTTGTTTTCAAATAATTTCTTTTTGGATGAATCATATTTAAATGGCGAAGCTCTCCTCATTTCAAGAATAGGGCAAACTAAGATTGTCATCTATTGAGAAAAAGAATTCACATATCCAAATCCTGTGGTACCATTTTTTTTGAAAAAAATTTTCGGTCTCATCCACTGACCCTAGATGAAAATTTGATATATTTTAAATAATGGGTAATTTTGAAAAAAATTTGTAAAATGATTTTATATTACCATTGAATCTTGTATTGACATATTGTTTAATGAATTCGGTTATAAGATTTTGTTGAAGGAAGCTTTAAGAACAAAAAAATAAAGAATAATTAAAAATATTATTATGCATTCTAATTAATTAAAAAAAAACAATATGCTTTTCAACTTTTAAGATAATAACTATTTATTTTATTTAACAACTTTTATTTTTAATTTCTTAACATGTATGTTAATAAAACTATTAATCTATTAATAAATACGTAAGATATTACATTTATTAAATAAATATTAATTACTTTATTGGATGACATGAGAAAAATTATATATGTATGTATATACCTGAAACCATTTCATTTCCCACATCATTTGCAAGGCAGAGCCAGCTATCCCCCAAGGCTTGTCCTTGCCTAGAGCCTGTGCTGCCAAGTGCAGCATGGTGTTCTCCTCATCATCTGATGCCAGGATCAAATTATCCCAAAGTTTTGATTTTGATCTCATTCTCATTCTCAGTGTCTCAATAACACGAGGTTGCCTGTTTATCACTGCCACTAGCAACACATTTTGCTTCTTTGAGTTGGTGCCGTAGATGGCACTTGGTATTTTGGACTGAATCTTGTCCACCAATTCAACTATGCCATACTTCGCCGCTGCTAAAAATGGTGTCTCTTTTTTGTCAATAGCATCCTTCTTTGGTATTTTGGACTGAATCTTGTCCACCAATTCAACTATGCCATTCATCGCCGCTGCTAATAAAAATGGTGTCTCTTCTTTGTCAATAGCATCCTTCTTTGGTATTTTGGACTGAATCTTGTCCACCAATTCAACTATGCCATTCTTCACTGCTGCTAAAAATGGTGTCTCTTTTTCGTCAATAGCATCCTGTCGACTTGGAGTCCCCTTTCCACTATCTACCCCTGGCGTCTTCGATGAAACTTGTTCTGTTGAATAAAATAAAATAAATTAATGAAAATTTAAACTTAATAGGGATTTGATGGTTTTAGTTATATGACTATTGATTATTGTTAGTCATCAGCGAGAGTTAGTACGAGTTATGTATCACTAGGGAGAATAATGTTGTGATTATAGTGCACCAAAAAAATAAAAAATAAAAGATGTGGTTATGGAGTTGATGTGAGTAAATGTTGAGGTGAAAGAAAATTAAAGAAACTAGAAAGACTCTCTTAAAATTTTTATAAGTATCATTTGTACTTTGAAATTTAATGAATAAGACAGAAATAAAGAATTTTCTTCAATTTTGTGTGTGTCCTTTCCTATCTTTCTCTTTTGCTCTTGCGACAACTCCAAGATGTAGGTTCCACCTGCCAGAGCAATATCATGTCAAATAAGAAGGTAAATGCCCTTCTTCTTCTTCTTCTTCTTATTACTATTATTATTATTATGTGGAGCAAAACTCCCTTTTTAATTTTTTTTTCATAGATATACAAACATAACCAGGCATGAGGCTTTCACAACCGACAGCAGCCGTAGTCAAAACATAGTACACAAGTGCATGACATAGGATACAGAAAAGCAATAACAACTGAACTAAAATATAAAGGAACTAGGAATACTAAAATTTCATGCCAGCCATTGGATGTTTCTAGTAAGAACCAGTCTAGTGAGTCACCCCAATCTCACTAGCTATATCACGTACAAATGCAAAATATATAGAAAATTGTTAAGATAGACTCGAGTTGCTATATCTCAACATATGGGTAATATATTAATTAGTGATTTTTATAATATTTATATATTATAATTGTAAATTATATTTTGAATGTTTCAAATTTTGCTATATATAGAGTTCATGGTGAGCTCAAGACTATACTAACATTACTCAATATATACTCCCAAAATATATTCATATAAAAAACAAAAAATAACCATTAAAGATTTACAGCTAAATAATTAGGGATATGAAAAAATAACTAACCAAGAAGTTTTGAAAACTAAGCAAGAAGGATAGAATTAGAAAAAATAAACTTAGGAATGGAGTACAGGTAAAGAGTAAAAGAAGAAAAGTCCAAACAAATTGAACAAAGTTTAATAGATTTACAGAACTTTATTCTCGTAATGGTGTTCTCCCTGTTCATGGATGGCCTCCCTATGGAGATGACATAGGACTGGCTTATGCAAATATTCAGAGGGATAGGAGAAATCAGTGATATCTTTGTCTCACATAAAATAAGAAGGAATAGAGATTGCAGGTTTGGTTTCGTGCGGTTTCGATATTTGGACGACGCGATTAAGGCAATCTCAGAGTTGAATGGGTGCATGATAAGAGGCAAGACGATGAACATATCCTTTGCAAAATATGAGAGAAGCAGGAAGGCAGGGTATTCTGACGAGGATGGCAAACCAAAGGAATCGAAGAGTGGCGACGACATCGACTGGAAAAACACTGATGCAGAGCGGAGCTACAAAGAGGTGACCCTAGGTGGAAACTCACATCAAAAAAGGGAAGCATGGGAGAGGAAGAGACCCGAGACATCACAAGGTACAGAGCCAGAAAGGATCTTCAATAACCTTGATGAAGCGAAGCTGAAAGGAATGATATTGAAAGTGGTGGAAGAGCTGTTTCAATCAGGAAACTTAGTGGAGATCAAAAGAGTTCTTGCATCAGTGATGGTAGAGTCGATGGGCAAGATTCTAGGAGAAGAAGAAAATTTGGATGAAGATCAAACCCACAGTAAGGAACCAGAGGAATCATCCAAGAGCGGACAGAAGAAGGAGTAGATCATCTTCATGGAGGACGAGCTCATCCGTACAATGGGGCGAAGGGATCGAGAAGGAGTTGGCGTGCTCTAGAAGCCTCTGGCAGCGGAAGCTTCTGGGCAGAGTAGTGCAAAGGTGGGACCCAAAAGGAAGAGTGTAGAGGAAGAACCACACTCTGGGCCACCTATGCAGTCCCAGCCCATGGTGGAACACGAGGAAACGGGCCTTGCGAGCCTTACTAACAGCAGCCCAGAGGTTCCTCTAGGCTTCGAAAAACAGATTGAATGGTGCAGGAGGCTCAATGTAGATCAAGTGCAGCCCACGACATTAGGCAATACTGGGTGTAATAGTGGGGCTGACGAGTGTGATAAAACTGCTAAAGATGGGGAGGAATATATGGAAAAAGGCTCACAAAGCCTCAGTGAGGTGCAAGAGTCGCATACAGCTATAGCAGAGGAGGTCCCTGAAACTCCGGTATGTGAATCAAAAGACAATGTACAAAGTGGAATGATCGAAATTGTGTTGCCTTTTGAGGAGGATATAGAGGAAGAGCAATTTACATGGAGCATTGGGAAGACTTTGGGTCTCAATTGTAATAATAAAGGAGCAGTGTTAGAAGCTCTAGCAAAGGTTCAAGGTTGTAAAGACTTCTCTCTTCCTAGGAGAAGAAGGCGACAAAAGAAGAGTAAAGGATGCTCCTAAGTCTGAGTTGCTATCGGCTGATTGGTGGTTTTGGTCGTCATGTTGTTGTTCTATGGTTGCTAGAGGGATCCGAGTGCTACTTAGCTTTTGGGTGCAGAAGGTGTTCTTCGTGGTTCTGTGGCTGGCTGAGGGCTGGTGTAGTTGTTTGTTTGCTGCTTTATGGTGTTCTGGTGTCCATTCTGGTGTAGCGGTTTGGTTTCTATTTTGGTTCTGTTGGCTGCCGCTCGTGGTGGTGTTTTTCTGGGTGATTTTGGTGCTCCTGGTTGTGTGTCTTGGCTAGGATTCGCCTCAGAGTTGGTGTTTTGTTGTCTACTTCTTGGTGTTTTTTAGTTTTTTTGTTGCTTATCTGCTTATCTTATCTGTATTGTTCTCTATTGCTCTCCTCTCTTTGAGGGTCTGAGCTATTGATCATTATGAATTATCGAAAAAAAAGAAACGAAAAGTCCAAACAAAGTATACATACAGCATTAAGTAAAATATACACATTTATTTAAATTGATAGTTATGTAACCAAATCCTAATCCGTGTATACTTCTTTAGCAATACTTAAAACTTATTTGATTTAGGACAAGATATAAATTGTATTTGAAAAGATTTAGTCCTTACCAAGTATTTTGACAGGAATATGTATTGAGATTTTATTTTATTTTATTTTATTTTTCAATTTGACACACTTTATTTCTCCAACTCTGCCTATGTTAAGCTTTATTGCCAAAGCTTAACACAGCTAGTTCCAAGTCTAGATAAATAGGAGAGTTGTGTTAGGCGTCTATTGCCAACATAAAATTTTAGCAAATATTTATGATATGGATAAAAAATGGGATAGTGTTAATGCTTGGTTGTTGCCTGGAAGCACCGTGCTGTATCACTCGAGGCAAATGAGCAAGAGCTGTTGCATCGATACCCTGGTGAAGTGCAAAATAAGCAAGCATTCCAGCATTTTCGTGAACAAATGCAGGTAACTAAGTTAGTTCATAAGGGTAGGTAGTTTTAGTTTTGGGACTTGAAAAGTAAGCATATTTATAGGCAAATCTATAGAAATAGTTGACACCTTGTATAAGTGAAGGATAAACAAATTTTAATGTGCCGATAAGAAATTAAATAGGCAAGAGAAAAGGCTAAGGAATTAGATACTTCGGGTTTAAGTTTTGGTACACTGGTAAGGCAAAATTTAGATATGGAATAAACATAATTATGGATAGGTACTAGAGGTTAAAAGGCTAGCAGATATAAGATCATAGCACTAAAGTTTGTAGCAGATCGGGACATGTTTAATGTCATTAGTGCTAGCTTATGCATTACCAGAGGATTGAAATAACACCAAAAATAAAATTTGGGGAGGATTTAGAAGGCTAAGTCCAAGCATACTTTTAGGAGAAAAGATTTTTTTAGGAGGAGAACTAAATGGTCATATGGGAAGAGAAGCTAGCAGCATGGGAGCTATGGTTTAGGAGAAACAAATATAGAAGGTAAGACTATATTAGATTTTGTCTTTAGCTTTTGATTTTATTATAGCTAACACTTGTTTTAGAAAATGAAAGGAGCACCTCATAACACACAAGAATAGGCCGATGTGTTCTCAAACTGATTTCTTCCTGATAAGAAAATCATATAGAAAAATTTGCACAAATTACAAAGCTATTCTAGAAAGAGCCTAACTACTCAACATAAGGTCTTAGTTATGGATGTATGGGTCATGAGAAAAGTGAGGAGAAATGGTCAAGAAAAGAACCCGAGGATTAGGCGGTGGTTTTTGAAATGTGAAAAGCATAGAACTTTCAAAGGAAAATTGTACAAGAAGCAATTAGGAGACACAAGGAAGCATGGATTGATGAATAATGTTGGTGGTGGGACACAAGTATGCATGATAAGATGAAGGTTAAAAGGGAGCGTTTTAAAGAGCGGTTGTTGTGTGAAAATGTTGAAAATTGGGAAAAATATAAGATAGCTATGAAAGGGAGAAAAAGGCAATGAACGAAGCGAGAACTAAAGTATTTGATGAATTACTCTTCCTTCATACTAAAAAGAGGGAAAAAGGTATTTACAAGATAGCTAAATGTAGGAAAAGAAAGATGAGAAATTTAGACCAGGTGAGATGCATTAATGATAAAAATGGTACATAATGTGTTGGATACAGAAAAAAAAAAAAGAATCAAAGAAAAATGAGTGAGTTACTTTTGCAAATTATTTAATGAAGGACGTGGGATTCTTTTGCAAATTATTTAATGAAGGACGTGGGATTCTTTTGCAATCAATTAGCTTAAATACGAGAGAGGAAGGCCAAAATTATATGTGGAATTCAAGACTTTGAGGTAAAGGAGACTCTAAAGTGAATGGAAAATGGTAAGGTGGTAGGTCCTAATAACATACCTATTGAGGCATGAAAGTATCTAAGAGGGAAAGACATAAGTTGGCTCACACAGCTGGTTAAAGAGATTTGGGGTTAAAAGAAGATGTCAAATGAGTGAAGAAAGAATATTCCTATCTACAAAAACAAAGGGACATATAAAACTGTGCAAATTATAAAGGGATTAAGTCATGAACCCCACTATGAAACTATAGGAGAGGGTAATTGAGCGAAGATTGGGACAGGAGACTCACATCACAGAAAACTAGTTTAATTTTATGCCTAGAAGGTCCAGCATGGAAGCAATTTACTTATTATGAAGATTGATAGAGAGATACTAGAGAGACCAAAGAGATTTACAAATTGTCTTCATTGATTTCGAAAAGGTGTACGATAGGGTGCCGAGGGAGGTTTTAAAGGTCTTGGAGAAGAAAAGAGTTCGAATAGCCTAATCTGAGCAATCAAAACTAGCATGAAAACACAATGTGCAGTAATATATAGAGGGTTTTCCATAGGATTCACCAAGGGTTAACTCTAAGTCCCTATCTTTTCACCTTAGTCTTGGATAAGCTTACTAAACATATTCAAGATTTGATGCCACGATGCATACATTTTGTAGATAATATGGTCCTCATAGGAGAATCAAGAGAAGAACTAGATGAAAAGCTAGAGTTGTGGAGATAAGCTTTGGAAACACATTGTTTTTGTATAAGTAGAAGTAAGATAAAGTATATGTATTGTACGTCTAGCAGGAGACGCACAAATTTTATCTTACAAGTGAAAATTGAGATGATAGCATACCATAAGTCACATAATTTGAGTATTTTTGTTCCATTATCCAAAATAATGGAGAAATAGAAGGAGACATAAATCACGAGGTTCAAGCTAGGTGGTCAAAGTAAAGGAGTGTTTCATATATTAATTGTGATAAAAATGTACCACTAAAGCTTAAAGGTAAGTTTTATTGCATAACTATAAGATTAGTAGTATTGTATGGAACAGAATATTGGGCTGTAAAAAATCAATAAGAAAATAAGCTAAATATTGCAAAGACAAGGATGTTGTGATGGATATATGGACATGCTAGATAGGATAGGATTAGTAATGAGTGTATTAGTGAAAGCGAGAGAAAGAGAGTTGAGGCACGCCTATTTTACATGGTAGAATCTCACCACAAGTGATTTGGACATATATAGGGAAGATCTATAGAGGCCCCAATAAGGAGAATGGATCAAGTAGAGGATAGTTCTATCGCTACAGGTAGAGCAAGACCTAAAAAAACCATAAGTTAGACTATTAAAAAAGATTTAGGTATTAATTAATAGTTTAAATATAAATTAAACATGATTTTTGATAGAATGCTATGGTATTGTTTGATCCATATAATCAACCCTACTAAGTGAGAAATGGCTTAATTGTGTTGTTGTTGACACATTTTATTACTCGAATTAGTATTTCACTAAATAAATTTACCGTAAAGATGGTCAACATATGTAATTTAAGTGTGTGTGATACATTTATATAGATCATCAAATACTCATGTATATATTTATATGTAAATTAAACCATTTCTTTTGTCCCAACACTCCACACACATACCTTGCTTTAATGGGTGAAGAAGTTCAAACACATCTGGTTCAAGGACCCAATCACGAGGATTAGGTCGATCGCCCCCTTTTCCTGTGAATGCTTCATAAGGGTTTTGCATAAGTGCCTCCAAGAGTTGACCACTCCATTGGTGCTTCTTCTTTGTCTTTTCTACCTCCTTTAACGCTTAAGAAGTGAATGCATTGAAACAGAAGCAACAAGGTAAACATTTTGTGGATCAGATATATCAGTAGTATTAAAGAAGTAACTAACAGTAGATCAACAAACTTGCATGGAGATCGAAATACATACCCACTCCAGAAAGACCAAGAATATGCACGTATGCAGCCTTGATAAATTGGCGAATGGTATCATAATTTGGTGGAAAAAATCTAGCCTCATGTTTTTCTAAGCTCTTTGGGTTTTCTGGGTCACGCTTATCATTTCCCCAATGCAGTAATTTGCCTGGACATGAGAACGATATGTTTGCAATATAATCCTCTGATATGAGAAAACTACATATACTAATCAATATCGGTTACTCTAATTAGATTGTTCTCTCCAATATCCACTAACTCCTACTGTTAGAAGTCTATAATCAGTTATGTTATATGCACATAAAAAATGAATATTAAGTATAAATATTATTTTAAAAAAAATACAAAGCATTTGGTAGTGATAAATAAAGTGATATTGTCTCTTTTTTCTAAAATACCTGTTCTTATTGTTTACTTTTTATTAAATGATGTGACTCTTCCACATGAGAAAAAAAAGAAAAAGAAAAAAGCACAAACCACCTGACTAGGGGCGACACACAGTGGATTCTCAATGGCCCCATATTTTTGCTCAAAACATTTGAATTTACATTTTGTTAAAAGTTTCTTTTACTAGAGAGCTTTTGTTCACTATAGCACCCCTGACAGTGCTTTCAACTAAGGATCACACGACTTCAAGAAGGCAAAAACTGAATGAAACTTAAGTAACTAGCTAGCTCATGCTCATATTATTTGAAAAATCCCATTATTAAAATGTGCCTGATTTGCATGAATAAATCAAGGATAAGACGTTCGGTTTAATGTTATCCAACAAAGTAGATGATTTCTCATCTCAAATTGGGATGGCAATGAGAATAGTTAACGTGGATAGAATAAAATTATACAATTATCCAGATTTATAAAGTGATTTAGCAAAGATAGATTGGATTTTTTTATTCAAAATAAAATGTAGAGTTTGTTAACCTTCACATAAAGGTTATATATGTTGTACTTAAACTCTACACATGAGACAAGAATATAATTTTTATGAACTATATGAGAATATAGTACGGTAAAGCTTGAGACCAATTGAGCTATAAAACTGCATATTTTGCTGTCTTGAAAAGTAACATACAACTCAAGGAGATATATATATATATATATATATATATATATATATATATATATTAACGTGGATAGAATAAAATTATACAATTATCCAGATTTATAAAGTGATTTAGCAAAGATAGATTGGATTTTTTTATTCAAAATAAAATGTAGAGTTTGTTAACCTTCATGTGAAGGTTATATATGTTGTACTTAAACTCTACACATGAGACAAGAATATAATTTTTATGAACTATATGAGAATATAGTATGGTAAAGCTTGAGACCAATTCAGCTATAAAACTGCATATTTTGCTGTCTTGAAAAGTAACATACAACCCAAGGAGATATATATATATATATAAAAACAGTGGTGCATGATGAGTATGGGTTCATATGAAGCAATGGCTGCGTATGTATGATGCTGACGAACTATCCTGGTTTTGGTAAATTTCCCTATATTTTCAATGACTCTTTTAACTATTAAAAGTTTATATCTTGACCAATTTGTTTTATGGAACTCATGAATTTATTGTTTAAATGCTTTAATTACTTATAAACTTGATTATATTATTCTGTCTCGTGTAGGCTATGAATATTCTATCTTTTACTGAATTGCAAAACTTACCTTGCTGTTTTTCCTCTTTTTAGATATAAGTGTTGTGTCGAGCTTCAACTCTCCAACACCTCAGTAGCTGGACTTTTGTGGTGGTGAGCCTTTTTTGGTTAAGGGCCCTCTTTTGTTATGAAAATCCTTAGATGTCTTATACTTCATAATGTCACAGGCATGTCCTACCTATATTTTTATATGTTGTGGAAAGATTGATGTCGCAAAAGTGCCGCACACGTATGTTTTGGGATTATGTAAACCTAGTTATGTATGATTTCACTATCCTGTTTGGATACGGTTGAATTATATTATATCATGTACTTTAAATGGAAATATGCTCTTATAACTGTATTTGCACGTTGTTGGGTGCATTTTGAGAATTTCCAGACACCAAACTGTCTAGTATGCGTGCAGGTGATGCATGGGAAGACTTTCTAATTTGAGAGATACCTTAAGTACAAAAGGAGATTTTGTCTGTTTTTCTATAAAAATTGTATGTTTAGGCTTGATGGGGCAAAGATCTCCCCCATACGCTGATCACAGCCCGAATTCGGTCGAGACAGTACTGAGTGTGTTGTTCTACTTCTTCAAATTTTCTTTCTATTTCTTGTCCAACATCAGTTAAACTCTTATAACTTCAAATATTAATAAATTACTTTTTGCTGCAGCCTATAATAAAGAGCGTACGTAAATAAAGTTTATTAATTATTTCTATGAGCAAAGCTCTATATAATATGAATAAATAAATAAACAAATGACACGTAGTATTACAATAATAATTAGGGCATCCATTTGTAAAATGTTTTAACTGTTGTCTAAACACAAGTATGTCATCATATGATTCGTTAATAATAAATGTAAAATTCTTTTCTCCTTCAGTTAAATGAACTAACTCCTGTTTGAATTTTTTTTTTTTAAAAAATCCTTCACTCTTTCTTTTAATGTCTAAGGTACGGTAAAATAAATATAGATATCAAATTTATCTTTTATTATTCTGTGTCAATCAAGTCAAGTGCTAATACACTAAGGACCGTTTGGCACTCCGGAAAAGGAATAGGAGAATAAGATAATATAATATATAATAACCTTATAAGTTGTTTGATATAAATAATGTATTATATAAATTTATATATATCAAGTTTTCCTTCAAATAATGGGTAACTTATCATAACGTATTATATAAATTTATATATCTAGTCTTTCTTAAAATAATGGATAACTTATCAAGTCTACAGATGTATGATAAGATCTGATTAACTTTTGATACATAAAGTTCCTTTTAATTTTTTATTATAATAAAAAATAATATAGTAAATAAAAATATTAAAAATAAATAACTTAAATTAGCAAATAATAAATAAAATATTTATTAAATAAATATTAATTAATAAAATAAAATAATAAAAGTATCTAATAATAAATAAATATTTTAAATCAATAATATAATAAATTACAAATTATTAACTATTAAAATATATGAATAAATAAAAAATAATATTTAATATAAATAACCAATTTTAAAATAAAGATAAATAGTAAATAAATATTTTAATTTAATCTTTGTCTTTAAATTTAAATTTAAATAATTATTATAAAAAGCACAAAAATATTAAAATATATAAAAGAGAGTATTTTATATTTTTATAATTTATTTAAATAATAATAGTTATAAAAAATATTGAAATAGCTAATAAATAATATTTAATATAAATTAAAATTTAAAATAAAAATAAAAATATTGATAATGAATATAATTTAAATTAATAAATATTTAAATAATGTAGATACTTTTAGATTCTATTTAAATAATTAATAAAAATTATTATTTTATTTTTCATTGAATATTTACTTATAATCAGAATTGTTTGTGAAGAAAGGATAATATTACATAATATAATATCTTATATAATGCTATAGTAAATACTGTATAGTATTAAAAATCAAACTTTATAGTATCAGATCTTATACCATTAGATCTTATAATTTCATAATTTATGCTATCAAACATAGCAAATGGGCCCTAATTGACACCCTCAAAGGCTACAACATGCTTGGGTATATTGTAAGGTCGCTCAACTTCATTATATGAGATGGCTCAACTTTCTAAAGCGGTAACCAAAAAGTGCACATATATAATGACATTTTCATACGTAACCTACAGTTTTGAAAAGCCAATAATGTTAAACCATATTTTATGACACAAGCTTCAATTGTTATCCCTTTTGGAGAACCAATATGTGTACGATGTTCTGTGATGACATATTATAAAATGTTTTAGTACGTGTTACTATGAAAAAAATAAAGTAACGAAAAAAAAAGGTAAGACGGGACAACATGAAAATCCATTTACATACCAGCAACAAATCTTAACGATTTCAAGAAGTCACATAATGTGGCGTAATTCTTTGGGAGCTTTTCTATGGGTTCAGTCTGGTTCATCTTTCTCAAAATCTTCTTCATTGTACTTTTAGCATCCAGTGGTTCTACAAGTGTACCTTTGGAAAATGAAAAAGCAATAAGTATATATATATATATATATATATATATATATATATATATATATATATATATATATATGATTAATAAATGAAACACAATGTTCAATATTAATTGTTCCGCAAAAGTAATGTAATATATAACTTATTAATAACATGTATGAATATAGCTATCATAGTGCTTCAAATATACTAATTCAGCCGTTGTAATTATATTCAAAATAGAGGGAAGGAGAAGGGAGAGAAAAGAGAAGGGGAAGGGGATGGGGGTGACATGCGCGCTCGCGATATTTTTTTCCTTTTTTTCCCCCTGGGTTGTTCCTTTTAACGCAGGCCTCCAGTTGATTATGGGTTTATTATGTATCTGGTTGTGATAATTTATCTAAACAAAAATTACATTTGAGTTGAATCACAACCTATATATAGTTCAATTTCGAGTATAACGTTTTGTCTTTATGTTTCCTTTTAATCCCATACTATAACTTACAGTGGTACAGGATCAGCTTCCACCATGGCAGTTTGATTCCACTTCTGAAGGCCGACGGCCTAGTAGCAAGGACTTTGAGAGGAGTGACTCCATCTTCATTGGGAAGTGTGCTAAGGAAACCAAAATGATGCACTATTATAACCGCCAAGTCTGTTGCAGCATAGCAATATATGTGAACAAATCAGTAATGTATGCTGTTATTTCTCAATATCTTCAAGGTTAATATATTATTGACACCAATTAAGCCAAACAATAGTAAAGTATTTAATATAATAAAAAAAATTAATACTCGTTTCTTACGTTAATTAAAAATATTTTTTAATAGTAGATATCAAACACTATTTAACCAATGAATTGAGTATTCTCGTTAAGTAAAAGAATTTTAAATTGTCTTAGTAGGGGAGAACAAAGAAGATACAATGTTTTAAAAATGGGATAAATTAGAATTTTTTTTGTTTGTAATTTAATTAGTTTTAATTAAATTTATTCTTGAATTAAGGCTAGATTTTTATCGGACTAAAAAATATTTAAATTAAAAATATAGCCAATTCATAACTGAATCCATAGTTTTAATTTGATGGTCCGGTGTCATTTTTAAAACAAGTTGCGTTGCTTAGTCAGAATGACATAATCAAAATATTTGATAAAAATCATGATAGTGGTTGAATAAAATGTAGTGATAGGACCTATTCATTTATTCATAAATCATCAATCATGTGATATTATTCTAACACATAATTTTTGGCAAATATTTTGACTGTATAACAATTAATTTTCTTTTAAAAGATTGAATCTTGATTGTGAATCAAAAGAAAAATGTTAGACAGTTGCAAATGCTATTATAATTTAGTTGTCAGAATCCTGTAATATGTTTACTGATTTTTGAATGAAAAAGTAGTGAATCGTACTATTTCATTTCTACCATAATTTCTACAAAAAAAAAATTATATATATATATATATATATATATAGAGAGAGAGAGAGAGAGAGAGAGAGAGAGAGAATGTATCATATGAGAATGAATTCTTATTTGAGAACTGGGAAGCGAGAAAAATATTCTCAACCATTATATCAAATTGTGTGATTAAGATTAGAGTAGTTCTGTGTAGTACGAAGGAAAGTTGTGCGCAAAGTGAGGAACTGATTCATGACCAATCACGTTTTACAATCATACATGAGAGAGAAAGTGCATAAAAGCAACGGCAAATAGAAACAGTACACGTGTATTCGTAAGCTTTTGTACGACTATACTTCGTACCCTTCAGCATTTCCGTTAACATTAAATCGTAATCTCTTTTTCATATTTTCTTTGCAATTAATGAACCAGATTTATTCCATCAATTTCTCGATTCAATTGGTTAATCTGGGATATAAAATTTTCAAACCAAATAGATTGAATATGGGAGGAAGGAGAAATATAGCATGAATTGAATATAGGTCTTCCCTTTATTCTGAAGATTTTTTATATTATGTATAATTTTTTACCATATGAAATTGTTGCTAGCTTTAAAATACTGGAAAATTATATTGAAAAAACGTAAAAAAGTTAAAACTAAAGGCAAGACTATTTTTTATGTTATGAATCGTCATCTTCACGGTATATTATTGTGAAAAATGGCAAGAGAATATTTTTATATTAATAACTGTTAGAATAATTTGTCAGTATTTTAAGGCTACCGAAAAATAAAAGCTAAAGGTAAGACTATCTTTTATATTATGAATCGTCGTCTCCACAACAAAGTGTTGCTAGCACTTCAAGAATTTTTATATTAATAATTTTAAAATACTCATAAGCCGAAATAAAAATCTGGTCAGCTTCGTTTCTTTATTCTCGGACTCTGCTCACTATCCTCTTCTAATATTATAGAAGTTTATTTTAAAACTAAAATGCAAAACTCAAGCATGAATCAGCATGATAGCCGAATTCGATTTTTTTGTTTCCTTAAAGCTGCTACCGATTAAATAAATATAATTGCTATCACCTCAATATTATAAGAAATTGCCATTGACATGCAAGATTTAATATGGAATCAATCTGGTGCATTAATTGCAGGGAAGTTATTAAGAATAGATAATGATTTAATCTTAACTACATAATTTATCTTATGGTTGAGAATCATTGTCTGACTTCTCACATAAGAAATCCATGTGGTTGCGTAGTATGGATCTAACTAGATGGTGTAGCTGCATAGCAAGTAATGAAGGTGGCTTACCGAAATGTTCCCTTCCGATGGCACAATGAAGAATACTATCTCCATTGTTGCGTACAAGATCGGGCAAGGTGATGCGCTCTCGTGTGGCGTCCAAGAGGTACGCAAAGGCTTGTTTGTTCCAGTTGAGAGCAGCTAGAAACAGGGGTGTCTCGCCCTGCTTGTTCCTCAAACGGCTCAAATGTAACCTCTCCTTGTTGCATCCTATGATGCACTCGCATGGTTTGCGGAATCCCCTTGATGCTGCCACGTGAAGAGGGGTGTCACCCCGTTCATTCGCCACTTCTAGAGCCGCCTCCTCCTCTTCCATTGGCGGCCCTCGTCGATTGTCAGGCGTGTCGATTGCTTTCACTAGCTCTCTAACCACATCTTCTTCGTCCAATTCAATGGCCACATGCAAGGCAGTGTCCATAGAATCGTTGATCGTTACGGTGTGTGCCTGTGGGTTTTCACGGTACATCTCGACCACCTTAACCCATCTACCTTCCAGTGTGTAATGAGCTAGTTCTTCACGTAGCTTTTCTTCATCGGCTACTTCTTCAGGTAGTTCTTCATCTATTTCTTCAGATTGTTCGCTGACTACATTTAGCGAAATGTCGGGCAATGAGCCTATGGATGTCATGGTGGAGATTAGAAGAACCGGTGGGTTGATGTATGTGTATGTGGTGTTATTGTGTTACTACTTAATAGCTACCTTGTTGTGTGTGTGTGTGTGTGTGTATATATATATATAGATGGGGATGTACGATGTAGTCTTAATGCGTCATCAGGTGCATGCATTCTTGTACGTAACACTCCATCGAATATGATGCTTCAACTTTACCTAGATAACACGGGAAGAATAAATCGAGTGTGAAAATTATGTTGAAGACCGTTTTGGATGAGCTTTGATTGATTTGAAACTGTAGCGAAAATAAAAATGTTATGGACCGACGGTGACTGATTTAATGGCATAAAATTTAATTTAATGACATAAGTTATATCATTAAATAACTTCTTTTTGTGTAATATTTTACAAAATTCACTGATCAATTAAAAGTTCATATTTTATGAATCATAATTATAAATTTTATATTAATCTAAAATCGTTTGATATATTTTTATATACATCCAAATTAATATATTATATATATTTTAAAACATTTAAAAGTAAAAGTTATTTGATTATATTTTTATTTATATTCAATTTTTATAAAATTTGACATAAACGATATTCACAATGGATAATTATAAGTTGACAGTTGAATCGATAAAAAAATTGTATAAAAACTTATTAAGTGATATAACTTAATCCTAACCTAAATATATTAGTTAAAAGGTCTAAAATTTTGAGATAATTTATTATACTTTATTCGAATATATTTAATTTTCAATTTATTTTGTACTCACTCTAATTTAATATATATAATTAAAATCATAGAATAAATTTTGACACCTATTATTTAATCGAATATAATAAATTTAGAGTTTAAAATGTAAAACTATAGCTTGACCTCTTTTTTTTTTTTAAAGTTATATAAATATATTGAATTCTCTCCATATTTGATATGCAAGTCTAACTTGCACTACCATGTGTGATTTATATCCGTGATTTATATCCGGATAAACATTATTTTACATCATTTTTCATATTGTAATACCAAAATTTCAACTTACATTTATTTAATAAAAATTGCCACTGAGATTTTAAATTTTTTCTATTTTTTTAAATATTTGAATGAAATAATAAGCTAAACTATTTAATAAAATATAAGCTTAAAACTGTTACGTATAATTATCGATTGATACTAAAATTTTACATTTATTGGAGAAATGCGGATTTAAAGTAGATATAATTATTTTTGTGTTTTTTTGGGGTCCCTCCGTACATACCTTGCTTGCTTCGATTTACTATCACGCCGTGCATGTAAAACTTTTTCTTATATCTTCTTCATTTTTCTTTCGTTAATTTGTACCTGTCCTGTCATTGGATTTTTTTTCCTTTTTCACCGCGCGGAACAGGCGCCAAAAAAGATAACAAAATGAGAAATATTATGGGGGGTTTTAAAATGGTCAAGTAATGGACCTGGACATTGTTGATCTATTTTTGTCCCGGTCACCAGCCGATGTTTTTTGTGCATAGAAATACCAAACTATGCTTCATTTTGGTCGGAATATTCCATTGTAAGTTACAAAAGGAATTTACTGTCTATTAACGGTTACTGTTTGTAAACGGGAAAAACTGTTTGAAAAACGTTCTTTATTTGAGAAGTATACTAATTAAATATTTGACTTTTTGAAGGTTGAGTCAAATAACTCTTTCATTGTGCTTATTTAAATATCTCTTTCATTGGCTATTTCAAACTGTGAACAATTGGCTTAAATGACTCTTTCATTGTGCTTATTTGTGAACACAACGTTCTTTATTTTGATAAGTAAGAAACATTCTTTTATTTGTTGAAAGAAATTGAATGAAAATAGTTACATTTTCGGTTACCTTTCAACATTAACGATTGGAAAAAATCCTTAATCAAAAAACAAAGACAACGATTGTTGTAATAAATTACTTTCTAACATTATACGTTTTAAACACGAAAGATTCAAAATGGTATCTACGACCACATAAAAACTTAGCTGATATTGGTTTTTCTTCAAATTGTTAACTTGTTTTAAAAAACGTAAATTTCACTTATTTACAAATGCAACATTTAAATTTCATGTTTCCACGGCCTAACAGACTATGTTTTCTTTACAATTTTAAGCTAACAAACTCTTAATATCGAATTTTTTATACTCATGCCTAACTAATTTTTTTGAAATAGATTAACTTTCAACTACATATAACGAAGCACTCTACCCTCCTCACTTATAATATAATATGCACTTTAGTAGTCACATTTTATAAAGATGAAAATCAATCCGTTGAACTTTCCAACATGTGCTTTTTCTTTCAATGTTAATCATTTATACTCCTGAATTTTTGAACACATGCAAATCAACTCCTTAATTTCTTCGGCCTCTATTTGTTTATTAACACGAGTCTATTATACTATCTAAACTTCTAAACATGTGCAAATCGACCTCTTAAATTCTCTAATCTATGCTATTCTATCGACATCACCCTATTATACCCCCTAAACTTTTCAACATATGCAATTCCACCCCTTCAACATTTCAACATGTGATTTTTTGTCAACTTCAGTACTCTACAATTTTTTGAACATGTGCAAATCAATCCATTCAACTCCTCAACGTATGCTTCTTCATTAACCTGTGTCTATTATAAGAGTTAAAGCTTTAACATAAAAATGAAGGGAAATCTACTATCTCTTAATTTTTGATAATATATCTAAATAAATTATCATTTACCACAATACTTAAAACTAAAATGTGATATTTTTCAACGGCATACATGTATGAGTTTCTATGTCAATAATCAAAATTGTTTTGCAAAAATAAAATGTAATAATATATTATTCCATACATTGATGGTACTCTAATTTCGGAACAATATATATATATATATATATATATATATATATATATATAATTGGGAGAGAGATTTTATTTGTTGACTAATTATGTATTAAAGTACGCAAATAAGCATAGTAGTGAAAGTAATTGATTTCTAGACAGTCTAAAAATTGGCTCGTAATGACAAAAGGATAAGTTCTAAAACTTGATTAGGCAAAAATAAATTGGTAACTAATGCTAATAATTGTCAACAACAATTTTTAAATTTAATTTTACATTAATTTTTGACAATATTAAATAATTGGCTCAATACTTAATAGGTAATGGGGTTAGTGATAGCGGCACTAATTTTCATACAATTTGACATTTTTATTTTAAATTATTTTAATTTTATAAACAAAAATTTAATCAACTGTTTGTGATTAAACTTAAATCACATACACATATTCGAGTACTGAATCATTGAAGAAAAATTGGTAGATGAGAGAATCAATTAATATTTATTGCAAATTCTATTCTGAAATGAAATATTTTTTATTTATTATAGTTTGACATGTTTCTTTTAATAGTAAGTTTTGTATAATGGAGCAGCTAAAATTGATGTCAACGTGACATGTGGTAGAAGTTTCCTAGTTTTGAGTTTTTATTATTACTAGTATAGATAATAATAATAATAATAATAATAATAATAATATTACTTCAAACCTTCGATACTTAAAAATTAGAGTCAGCAAAGATGGTAAAATAAAATGGGTTTCCTCACTTTATCGCAGTGTCACGTGCAGTACACACTCGTCAATCTCTAATTACAGTCAACGTGACGTAGTGGTCCACTTTGGTCATTTGACAAAACCTTTATTTTTCAGTCCATTGAAGATTTGCTGAATGATCGCAAGTCCATCCATACACCCAACACCTGTGTTACTACACTAGATTTGCATCCCAACATCTCTACCGTTCATTTTTTCAAAATACTATCTCTGCGGTCACAATTAACTGGACTATCAATGTCCAGGGACTTAGCCGGACCATTTTAAAACTCCCCAAATATTATTTAAATTAATACTTTTTCAACTTTTGTGTCAACTTATTTCTATTAGATGAAATATAAATTTTATTTATTTTTATTCTTATATTCTATCCAATAATAAATAGGAGTGAATTAATATAAAAATTAAAAAAATATTAATTTAAATAATATAATTTTAACAAAATAGGTTTATGTAACATGGTGTAAAGCACTTTTTATTCCACACAATATTTAAAGCATTCATGTGTTTTCTAATATATTTTCTCTTTCGTACCTTTTTCGCATTCTGATAGTTAAAATTCACCTGCAAAAAAATTTGGAGTATATAAGTAAATTTTTGGTGCATAAAAGATATTATTATATAAAATTATTCATATGCTTTTATCTAATAATTTAAATTTTTAAAAAAGATTATTCATAATATAATATTAGATATTCTATGATCAAGTGGCCTCGAGTCAAATTTTTTTAAATAAGTATTAAATTTTAGCATAAGATAGAATGGATCTGTGCATTATTCACATTTCAAATTTAAAGAAACTTTTATATAAGGAGGCATGTTAAGATATAAAACTATTTATGAACTTTTATTCAATAGTTTAAACTTTTGAAAAAAAAAAATTGTTCATGACGATATTCTAACATTATTTTTGTGCTTCGTTTTTGTGTTTTTGCATATATATTTTATGATTTGAGTGAGACTTTTAGATATATGTAAATATTGTAGATTATTCTCTTGTGCAATATCATTCCTTCGTTAGTACTGTAGAGGTTATAATAATTTTTCATTTGATTAGTTAATGATAGTCCACGTTAAATGCTAATAAGGGGGAAAAAGAAGAAGAATGAGTCTTGCATGACTAAATGAGCTTTCAATAATAAATAATAAACTTGTCCAATAAAAATGGCTTAAAAAGACTGACGTAAGAAACATTTGATGCAGAAATTTTAATTCTTATAGCACAAGATTTGGTAGCAGTTGAAGCCTTTGTATATCATCGTGTTTCAAGTGGTTTTCGTCTCTATATCACAGTGCATTTTAAGAGGGCAGGCTGAATTAAAGCAATACTCTTTTCTACCCTTTTTCTTTTGTCTTTTGCCTTTTGTCTTTTTTGTTTTATATATTGGTATTAAAGAAATGAAAAGGAGAAACTACAGCGCGCCCTGACCTAAATGAGAAGGAAAGAATTATTCATCAGTGCTGCTATTGCTAAGCTAATCATAGAGTACCAATAACATGTGGGGAAGTATAAAAGTTTAATTCGCCCATGTCGCATTGCACTCCAAGGAATTTTGGGGGCCAATTGTAGTCAATGCGACCAATGTTCCATGGTTGCAGAGTTTAAATTTGATATGGGACCAAAACCCATAACTTTTATGAGTAGATAATGTAGGATTAATCGGATATATATTAGGGTTTAGACATTAATATAGGAATATAAATTAATAAAATTGCATATCTCTTGAATCCATATACTGAAGAATACTATAAACGAATCCTACTATGAAAGCATACACAAACGTATACTTTAGAAACAAGGTCTTGTGTCCTTTTTCTATCTCTTTTCAGCAGCCATCTAAATGAAGCAATGAGGGGCCAAAGTTGCCAGATAGGAGTAGAGATCCTTCCATCATATATATAATGAATGTACAATAACCTAGTTTATGTCGATCAAAAACTTTTCGCCAAAAATTCTATGCCATAATCCAACGCATTTACCTGATCCAAGTTTAAAAACACATATTGATTCCTAAACTCATAACAAATCATATAATAATAGTATGGACTTCCAATAAATCATCGGACTATTTATTCAACCCATTTTAGAAAGCCAATATATCTACCAATCAATTGAAGCTCATACACCAAAAACTATATTAGTCTCCCACTTATACAATATTGATTGAATTTTAATTCAGGTAAAAAAAAAAGAGGTTAAAAAATGACTCTTAAATTAAACAATTGTGGCCACAAATTGTAACTTGAGTATAATCATTACAACACATGTCAGTCTAGCCAACAAAACTATCAACTAAGAATCATAGGCACTAACAAACTAGAGAGTCTAGTTCACCAATGAAAACATATATGATAGATAACTTCATCAATAATGATGGCAGAACAAGTGTGCTAGGTGTAGATATGCATATCATAGCATAATATGTTATCATCTCCATATTGCTGTGAATGGATCTTCAATATTCCTTCCCAATTTTAGAATGGAAACCAAAACGTGTTTCTGACAAAACACTATTCTCTAAAGGGAACAATAACATATTTTTTTATTAAAGATCAAAACTCTCAGAAAAAAAAAAAAAAAACCATATCCAGAGTCATAATTGTGGTGCCAAAATGATATTATAATCTGATAAGCTCACGTTTTACATAATATTGTCATCTTATGTACATGATATCATTCATACTTATGAAAGTCCCAATTACATAAGTTTCGTGCAATCACAGTTCATACTCATTGCCTTCCTGCATCATCATTGCCTCAACTAGTTCAGATTATATATATGCTTCAAATTGTCAATTGGTATAAGTCAAACCACAATTTCATCAAATGCATCATTTTTTTCTTTTTTGAGTTACAAATCAACGATTGGTAACTTGATTTAAAATTTTACACATGCCAAACAATATGTCATGCATACATATGTATATCTAAGTTTCCAATTTGTATGACCTGTACTCAAGAATTTCATTATTTGAATTTATATTCTGAAATATCAAAGAGAAACTAACTTTTGAATATTGTGTGAGATTTAATAGTATATTACCCCATTCAATGAAGTAGGATTTACAGAAACTTCTAATTCTCTCAAAGTGTCCATCTGTTATTCATATTTTATGGTGGAAAATCCATTTCCTTGAACTCACCCCCTCAGTCATAATGTTTTCCTCCATCTCTAGGGAAGATTTCCTTTTTCTTCTTTCCCACAAAGAAAAATAAAGCCACATGTTCCACGTGTTGATGGTCAGTGCTTTTCCACATGATACTAATTGTGCAAAGAAGCGCTTAGAAACATTGTTAGTTGAAGTGCATAAGTGGACCATCTCCCTACTATCTATGACATATGAATACACATGGTAACATTGACTTCAAGTTGAAATAAAAATGTGATTTGATGTTTAATGTATTACACTAAGATCTGATATTTATAAATTATCTTTTTACACCAAATGTGTGTTTAGGAAAGTTATAAGTCTAAAATTATTTCAATGATTACTTATTTATATAATCTTTTTTTATATAATCGATTATGTGATAATCAATTTATATTTGAATATATATTTTTGTTGAGAAGTAATTTTAAGATAAATTATTTTATTTATATTGTATAAAAAAAAGTAACTTTTGTATAGTAAAATTACTAAAGATAACATGAAATAATTGTTTATATTATATAATATTTAGTATTTAGTGTTAACTTGGTAAAAATATAGCATTGTGGATACTGTGCAAATTGATTATAATCAAATAATGCCCAAAATTCTACTTTTCTTATTTGCTTCAAAACAACTTAAATTTTCTCAATCCGATTATAATTCATTTCAAACAAATTACTTAAACAAAAATAAAATTCCAAAATAGCCTTTTTATTTTTGGGTAAAATAATTTTTTTCCTACTTCCCAAACAAGCTATGAATATAAAAAACACCCCTTATATAAATATATATGATATGTGTAAAATATATACACATCTATTGTTAGTTTTGACATGGTTTTGAGTATTTTGGTGATGGAATTAGCTATTAATTGTTTAATTTATTGAAAATTAGTTCACTTCTTGGCATTTATATTTCTTGGATGATTTTTAGGCGAAAGATAAGGATTTGAGGTCAAACTTGCATTATCCTGGCAATTAAAGAATTTAGGAGCTAAATTGAAGTTATTCGAATGATGGGCTTGTATGGAATCAAAACATGTCTATTCAAAAAATCTCCATATTTTTCTCTTTGGAAATCCAAATTAGGTGATTCAAGATACTTTGAAAAGAAGAGAGAGAGGACTACAACTTGACTATTGGACGCTTGCTCAGATTCCCAAGCCTTCTATGAGAAAAAAAGAAAACAAGTCAAAAGATACAATTTATCTTCCATCCTATCAACCATTATCTTATTACACTAAATCATCTATATCTTGAGTTATAGAAGTCCAATTAAGGTAGTTTTAAAGGCATTGGAAAGCTAAGGCATAGAGATACAAATGCATAAGCCTAATTCCCACTATAAAAGGTCACACAAACACAATAAGCAGTAAAATTACATACTGTCAATGTATCCCACAACCCCTATTGTGGGAATCTCATAAGGTCATGGTTTTATAAGTAAAAGAGCATCAAAAAGCTACTATTAAGGAATCACACACCCCTCTTGTGGGAAATCATAGGGCCATGGGAAAAATGTGGAAAACACCAAATTTAGTTATTTTAAGCCTATAGGATGTGTAATTACATGTTTTAAGTTTGTTCTTGACAACTAAGACTTACTCAAACACTAAAACATGAGGAAGGCTATAAATATACATCTAGAGATCATTTAAAATGAGGTCTTTTGGCCATCCTTGGCCAAGAGCTCTGCTAGGGTGGCTAGACCAAGAAAAGAAGGCTTATGCTCATTAATTCATCTATCTTTACTTTCTTTTCTTTATTCATGTTTATGATATTCCTTCCATTCTTAGTTATAAATATTGTAATCATGTTTAGTGACTAAATTTTTTCTTTGTTAGGGTGATGATGTAACTTATGTTGAGATTATGAGATATTGAAATTTTTTTAATTTATTGAATATTCGTTTCTTTTCAATTGAGTTTATATCTTTGTGCCTAATGCTTTTATAGCATGATTACCCATGACTTAATTGTGTAAGTTGTGTAGATAATTGGCAAATTGGTACATAACTCAGACCTTGAGATAAAAACCATAATCGTTAATGGTCTATGAATAAAAGTCAATGATTATGCGAGATTTATGAATTAAGGATTTCATAGATAGTTCATATCTTTTATCTTAGAATTCAATTTTTAGGTACATCAATTGTGTTTTAAGGATGTAGAATGAGTTGGTACATAAGAGAAATCCAGTGCCAATTAGAATAGGAGGTCCCCCATAATTGAATTGATAGAACTTCATTAGATCAGGAGCACAATACTCATAGGAATAACTAGGTGAAATCAGAACTCTAGCATCTCTTCTTTCTTGACTCTTTCAAATTGCAATTTTTTAAGATTCTCTTATTAGTTAGTTTAGATTTGATTTGATTTAGTTTAGATTTTGTATTTAAATTTGTGTTCTTGAATTGGGAGCCTAAATAGTTTTTAAATTAGCAAATTGGTAGTGGTTGAGTCAATATATGTGAAAATGATACTTTACTTATACTTTATTATTTATATGACCCGGTGTGCTTGGTGGTGCTACTATCAATAATAATAATATATTTATCTTGTTTTGATATACATGTATTCTTAATTGCATTAATATACAATTTCTACAAGATATTTTTTTGGTGACAATTTCTATACAAAATGAGTTTAAATAATACTTCACTGAAATTCTGAGAAGAGTGATGATGAAACGGACTCTAGCACAGATATGTTACCACGAACCCGAGTCGTGGCTTCTTAGAAACTAAGGAGAACCCAAAAGTGAAGTGTGCCATTTTTCACCAAACCAATTCCTATTAAAATATATTTATTTTATATTTTACGTTATAAGTACAATTTATTTTTTTTTTATGGATGTTATAAGTACAACTTAACCGGTAAGTCTCGCACCGCTCACCAAATAGTAAGTTTCACACAAAAATATATTTATTTTATATTTTGATTTATTTTTTACTATTAGTATAAAAGAATTTCATATATCATCTAATTATATATTTTTATTTATAAGATTTTAAAAGCAGTGTTGGTTGAATACATTGGTTATTTTTATATTAGATTTGAGGGCAAGGGAAAAAAGACGTTGCATAACTTTTTATTCGAGAACTTTAGAGGATGAACAATTATTTTGTTGGAGTTCCATCTACTTGACAATAGGACATAGATGGAATTAGTTTATCTATACTTCATATATCAAAAATATTATTTGTACTCAAATAATTAAGAGATACTTTAGTATGTCCTTTAAATTAAGTTCAAACAACTCTGCTTTTCATATATATTTGATTTTGGGTAGACTATGTCATGTTTTATTATTTTGCCCAAAGACTTTGTAACATATTATGAAACCTTATTATGCATTATCCTTTTTATGATTATATAATGCTATTTCTTAAAATTTATATTATTCTAATTTCATAAATTAGTTGTACTGTGACCCCGTTAGTTTTAAATAATTTTTCAATCTTAATCTTGATTTTGATGAATTAGTGTTTATTGTTTTTTTCTTAGTAATTAAAAAAAACAATTGCCAAAATATAAGTAGATATTAATATAAAACTCTTTATACTAGTAATGAGTATACTTTTGTATGTAATTTTGATTCTGATGCATTTTCACAATAAAAATCTATACTATTAGTTAATTAGAAATTATTATATTTATAACTTCTAAAATAATTATTATTTTGATAATAAAAGAATAAAATAATTTTAGAAATATGACTAAACATAATTAACTGATAATATAAAAAAATTTTAAATTAAGTAAATCAAAATAAATAATTAAATAAACTAATTTTCATGCAGCGGTCATCAAATTTTCAGAAAAGTGAACTTTTTTTTGTCAGGTACACCAGAAAAGTGAACTTTAATTGGGTGCTACTAGACAATACCTATGACTTTGTGCTTGTCTTTTTGTGGGTTATATATTTATTGTTTTAATTGGGTGAAACATGGCACACTACAGTTCCTTGTTCTCCTTAGTTTTTAAGAAGCCGCGTCTCGGTCTTGTGGAAGCACATATGCGCCCGAGTTTGTAGCATCACAAACCTTTGAGAATATGCAAAAGCCTCTGCACTTGCACACGAACATAACATCACAAACCAACAAAAAATAGCAACAAATCAAAAGCTCCGCACGCATAATATATGATTGCTTTAATGAAACACCATACTGATATGGTGTATTATTATACACACCGAATATGCAAAAGCCTCTATGCTCAAATTCAAAAGTGTTTAACATAACCAATCAACACACAAAAAGATGCAATAAATCAAAAGCTCACAATACGATTAAGATACACGAAACCAACACCATACAGATTCGAGTGATGTTCCAACAATGACATGAATATGGCACGTAGAAGCACTTAGAAACTTTCACTTGCATCACTTGCCTGTGGCACCTTAGTGATAATAGCTCTTCGAAGATCAAAGTACAGCGGAAACTGTGCCGAGGCATAGAAGGTCACGGGTATGGAAGCGGCCGCATAAAAGGGGAAAAGGAAGTTATTGTACTTGTGATTAATGATGAAGAAATGGCCGGAGCAGAAGGAAACAAACATGGCTATAATAGACAAGAAGAGAGAACTCAACCCTAGAAGAAGTTTCAGTGGCAAGTCCCTCCGGAAATCTTTGGCTTCTTTACGAGAAGTGAGAATGGAAAGGAACATTATGAGTCCAGTGACGGAGAAACAAAGCCCAATGAGCGAAGCAATGGCAAATGCATCAAACGCGGGTTGGCCTTGTAGTGGGGCTTTGCCTTCATCGTTGGTGCCACCAGGGACGGTACTAGCTGTAGCAAATGAGACTCCAGCAACAAGTGCAGCCACCAGAGAGCAAGATTCCGATGTATCCTTAAGCCACTCGCTGCCCTCTTCGATGAGCTCGTCGTGTGAGTTCTTGAAGATTTGCCATGCAGTTTCTGAGTTATCGTTGCTTATGAAGTAGAAGCGTCGCGGCACAATGCTCATAATATACTGCAACAAGGTAGAATGGATGTAGCTGCTGTTTGTGTTACATGTGTTGTTACTTGTTTTCGAATAATTTTGTTTGAATGAATAAAATTTAAGATGGCCAAGCTCTCCTCATTTCAAGATTAGGGCAAACTAAGATTGTTGTCTATGGAAAGAATTATGTTTTTTTTTTTTTGGGGGTCTCATTCACTGTCCGTGAATGAAAATTTGAAATAATAATGGGTGATTTTGGAAAAATTAGTTTAAGGAAAAATAATGGGTAAAATTATTTTATATTACCATTCAATCTTGTATTAACATATTATTTAATGAATTTGGTTATAAGATTTTGTTGAAGCGTCCTTTAAGTACCAAAAATAAAGAACAATTAAAAAACATTTATTATGCGTTCTAATGAACCAAAAAGAAACATATTTTAATATATTTTTAACTTTAATTTTAAGATAATAAGTATTGATTTTATTTAACAACTTTTGTTTTTAATTTCTTAACATGTATGTTAATAAAACTTTTAATCATATTAGTAACTATATAAAATATTAAATTTACTAAATAAACATTAATGACTTTACTGGATGATAGAATAATTTTTATATAATTAAAAAAGTATATATGTTACCTGAAACCACTTTATATCCCACATCATTTGCAAGGCAGAACCAGCTATCCCCCAAGACTTGTCCTTGCCTACAGCCTGTGCTGCCAAGTGCAACATGGTGTTCTTCCTATCATCTGATGCCAGAATCAAGTTGATCCAAACTTTCGGTCTTAACCTAATTCTCAATGTCTCAATAACACGGGGTTGCCTGTTTATAACTGCCACCAGCAGCACATTTTGCTTCTTTGAGTTGGTGTCGTAGATGGCACTTGGTATTTTGGACTGAATCTCGTCCACCAATTCAACTATGCCATTCTTCGCCGCTACTAAAAATGGTGTCTCCTTTGGGTCCTTTTGACTTGAAGTTTCCTTTCCGCTATCTGCCACTGCCACTGATGGCTTGGAGCTGCTTTCACCTGCCAGTGCAATGCCAGGTCAACTAAGGAGAAGGTAAATGCCATCCTTCTTCTTATATATATGAAGCATAACTTATATTGAAAAGATTCTCATGTCAAGAAAAAAAAATAACCATCCAAGATTTACAACTAAATAATTGGAGATATTAAAGAATAACTAACTAAGAAGGTCTAAAAACAAACAAAGAAGGATAGAATTAGAAAGGTATTTGTTAAAATTAAAAGGAATGGAATACAGACAAAGAGTAAAAGAAGAAAAGTCTGAACAAAGTATATACAGTATTAAGTATATATATATATATATATATATATATATATATATATATATAGGATCACTACTTTACAAGAATATATATTGACAAATTTCTTTTTCAAAAAAAGAAATGACACACTTTATTACCTCTTAGCATGGTTTTAATCTGCGGCCACAATATTATTGTTATGAAGTTTTTCACAACTGAATTGCAATGGCAATTGTGGCCACATCAAATATATTTTTATGTAATTTTTTACATGCACAATTGTAGCCATAATTTAAAATCATGCTTCCTAACTTGTATATTTATGGTTAATCTCAGTCCAGTAGTTAAATTAGTAACAGTTTATTGCTCGTACAACTAGCCCATGTGGTTAATTACCATAGTTAGTTAGATCAGGGTCTCACTAGACTACACACACTCACTGGAAGGTTCTCATGTATAAGTGAATCCATTTGCTCAGGAACATGACTCTGAGATTCATTTCTCCAGAATACATATTAAGTTTCTCAAATCAGAATTTCACAGAATTAATTTATAGCGAACATGGTCAACTTACACACACGCGCACACACTAAGAAGGGGAAAAAAAGGAATGAAAATATAGAGGGAAAAAAAAGAAAAGAAAAGAAAAAGTGTGTTGCTTTCCTATTGTTTGGTTGTGTAAGAAAATGAGAAGAAAATAAAAGAAAAGAAAATGTAATTTCATATATAAAATAACTTATATATGCCTTCAACAATTTGTTGATATTAACTATATAAAAAAATTATACATAGTTAAAGCAATATTTTATCACACTGAAAGATGTTCCTACCATTTTCTTCCCAAGCTTAGAAAAAAAAAATTAAGGTGAATCCTACAATAATTTTTTCTTTTTTATCATTTTTATTCTTCCATCAAACAAGGGAAAAACACATTTTCTCTCTCTTTTCTCCTCTCTCATTTTCTTTCCTCCAAAATTCTCTTGATTCGAACAATGCATTAAATGTATGTTAGTGTATTAAGTGCGAGGAGTGTTTTTATATTAGAGATGAAAAGAGCAAATTTTGGTTATATAATCGTATATGAATGGTCAATTTTACAAATTATTTAAAGGTTATATGGTCACATAAAAATATCATATAACTTTATATTTTAATTTTAAATATTTATATAAGATTCAATTATCAAGATTTATTTCTCTTATTTTCACAATTCACTATTTCTTTCACTTGATCCTCTCCTATACGCTACTAGCTCAATACTCGTTCTAAGAAAAATAACCACATGTTATCATCTGATATAAGGAATTTGATACAAATTTTTTGCTATATTTATATGCAAATTAAATCATTTCTTTTGTCCAACACTCTACACACATACCTTGATTCAATTGGCGAATAACATTATACATATCTAGTTCAACGTGCCAATCAGTTGGTAGACCCCCACTTCCTGTGAATGCTTCATAAGGATCTTTCATGAGTGCCTCCAAGAGTTGACCACTCCATTGGTGCTTCTTCTTTGTTTTTTTTACGTCCTCTAATGGCGCTTAAGAAGTAGATGCATTGACAGGAGCAATCGTGGTAAACCATTTTGTGGAACAGAACATATATATCAGTAGTATTAAAGAAGTAACTAGCAGTAAATCAAGAAACTTCCATGGAGATCGAAACACATACCCACTCCGGAAAGACCAAGAGCATTCATGTATGCAGACCTGATGAATTGGCGAATGGTAGCATAATTTGGTGGCAAAAAACCAGCCTCATGTTTTTCTAAGCTCTTTGATGGGTTTTCTGCGTCATGCTCAAGCTCATCGTTTATCCAAAGCGGTAATTTGCCTGGCCAAGAGAAAGACTGTAACGGCCCAATTGACAGAGACATAGAGTAAAGAGTAGATTAAAGGAAGGGGAAGCAAATTCAGTAAAAGAGCATGAGTGAAGTAAGAATCCATTTTTCTCTCTGATTTCCTCTTACCTCTCTTTGTCATTCCCTTTTTCTGATTCTTCTTATTCTCTTGGCCCCCATGTGACGGAGTCTTCAAACTTTCTGCAGGAAAGGATCATTGCAATATTCAATGGAAAAAGTACCTGACCTAAAGTTATTCTCAGCTAGAACATGATTCTTTTCTACGAATGATATAATAGACTCCATATGGCAGAATCAATACTTAATCTGTTGATAATCAGGTCATTGTCTTGTTGATGATTGAACCATTGTATCATATTCCTGTTACATGACATTTCAATTTGCTGTTTGATGTTTTACCGAGATTACTCTGCAACTGAGACTCCATATTTTCCAATCAGTATATTTGTCTTGCATCAGAAAATTACTAGTGTTACAAAGACATGTGTTTGCGATATAATTCTCTGATCTGAGAAAATTACATGTGCCAACCAACATCCGTTAGTCTATTCGTACTGTCCTCTCCAGTATCTACCGACTCCAACTGTTAAAAATCTCCAATCAATTATGTTATTTGTGTCTACAGTCAATTATGATATTTGCATATTAAAAATGAATATTAAGAGTGAATATTATAAAGAGAGACACAAAGCATTTAATAATGGTAAATAAAGTGGCTTTGTCTCTTTTTTATCGTATCTACTCTTACTATCTACATTTATAAATATACAAATAAGATGGACTCATCTACAGTATCATATCGTAAATACAAACCACATGACCAAGGGCGACAGACAGTG
Source organism: Pterocarpus santalinus (assembly GCA_031439595.1). NCBI lineage: Eukaryota > Viridiplantae > Streptophyta > Magnoliopsida > Fabales > Fabaceae > Pterocarpus > Pterocarpus santalinus. Next base: position 5,900,024 of record CM062527.1, read on the forward strand.
AAGTTCCAATGGCCCCATATTTTTGTTCAAAACTTTTGAATTTACGTTTTATTTTTAAAATTCTTTTACAATAAATTTTTGTTCATCGCACCACCTTTAACAATGCTTTTAAGTGAGGATTATGCGTTTTTAAAAAAGCAATAACTGAATGAGACTTGTGTAACTAGCTACGTCATAAACTTATGATTTGAAAAATCCCATTATTAAATGTGTGCCTGGTCTGCATGATAAAAATTGAACAAATCACGGATAAGACGACCACTGTAAAGTTATCCAACAAAGTTAAATGTATTAACTGTTTTCTAAACACAAGCATATCATCATATGATTCATTAATTATTCATGTAAAGTTCTTTCTTTAGTTAAATGAGTTAACTCCTATTTGCATTTGCAAGAAAAAAAAAATCTTCACTCTTTCTTTTAATGTCTGAGGTACAGTGAAATAAATACACATACTAAATATTTATATTTTATTATTCCATATCAGTCAAGTGCTAATATTTTTATTGACACTCTCAATGACTAACACTACATCAAGTTTGGGTATATTATATGAGATGGCTCATCTTTTTTAAGCGGTGTAAAAAATTTATGACACAAGCTTCTTTCTTTTCCAAGTTAAATTGTGAACCAATATCTATTTTGTGGCTGCAGATAATGAAATACTTTATAGTAACTACAACGTACTATTAATTAAAGAATAAAGTTAAAAAAGAAGAAGAAGAAGAAGAAGACGACGACGAAGAAGAAGAAGAAGAAGAAGAAGAAGAAGAAGAAGAAGAAGAAGAAGAAGAAGAAGAAGAAGAAGAAGAAGAAGAAGAAGAAGAAGAAGAAGAAGAAGAAGAAGAAGAAGAAGAAGAAGAAGAAGAAGAAGAAGAAGAAGAAGAAGAACAACAAGAAGAAGAAGAAGAAGAAGAAGAAGAAGAAGAAGAAGAAGAAGAAGAAGAAGAAGAAGAAGAAGAAGAAGAAGAAGAAGAACAAGAACAAGAAGAAGAAGAAGAAGAAGAAGAAGAAGAAGAAGAAGAAGAAGAAGAAGAAGAAGAAGAAGAAGAAGAAGAAGAAGAAGAAGAAGAAGAAGAAGAAGAAGAAGAAGAAGAAGAAGAAGAAGAAGAAGAAGAAGAAGAAGAAGAAGAAGAAGAAGAAGAAGAAAGGAAAAAGAAAGACGAGATACCATGAGAATCCATTCACATACCAAATGGAGCAACAACACGTAAGAAATTCGAGAAGAAGTCGTATAATGTTGCGTAATTCCCTGGGAACTTCCCTACAGTTGGAGGCTGCTCCTGCTCCATCTTTCTCAAAATCTTTTCCATTTTACGTTCAGGATCAGCCTCCTGCTCCATCTTTCTCAAAATCTTTTCCATTTTACTTTCAGGATCCAGTGGTTCTACAAGTATACCTTTGGAAAAGGAAAAAGAATAATGACTTCGAAATGTCCATATGTATATATAGGCCGTTTTGCAAATTCTTGATGGTTAATGACTTTGAATGTCCATTTTTTTTTATTTAGATGATTTATACCTGATTAATAACTGAAACACAATGCTCAATATAATTGTTCCGTAAAAGTTATGTAATATCTTATAACATGTATGATGTAGCTGTCATAGTGCTTTAAATATTCAACTTGGATCGTTGTGAATTATATTCAAAATAGGGAAAAAAAATTGGGGGTCATGTGTGTGCGTGTCTGTGTGGGGTTCCCCCTCCCACCCGCGCCCCCCTGGGTGGTGTTCCTTTTAATGGATCGAGACCTCCAGTTAATTATAGAAATGAATTTTGTATCACTTGAATGGTAAGCATTCTAACGCATACTAAAAAAAGAGGGGGAGAGACATAGAAAGAGAAGAGCTTGGGGGAATTAAAAAAAAAGCAAATTGTGGACCCTATATTTTGTGAATGAATATCAAGGATGTTTGAAGTTGTGAAGGTTCATATAATTTGGACCAAAAAAAGGGGGATTCTTATAACACAACTCAGTTAATTATGAGGTTTCTATCTATCAGGTTGTGGTAATATATCTAAACAAAAATTTACATTTAAATCACTACCTGAACATAGTTCAATTTCGCGTATAACGTTTTGTCTTTGTTTTTCGTTTTAATCCCATTAGATAACTTACAGTGGTACAGGATTAGCTTCCACCATGAAAGTTTGATTCCACTTCTGAAGGCCGATGGCCTAGTAGCAAGGACTTTGAGAGGAGTGTCTCCATCTTCATTCGGAAGTTTGCTAAGGAAACCAAAATGATGCGCTATTATAACCGCCAAGTCTGTTGCAGCATAGCAATATATGTGAACAAATCAGTAATGTATGCTGTTATTTCTCAATATCTTCAAGGTTAATATATTATTGACACAAATTAAGCCAAACAATAGTAAAGTATTTAATATAATAAAAAATAAAAAAATTAATACTTGTTTATTATGTTAATTAAAAATATTTTTTAATAGTAGATATCAAACACTATTTAACCAATGAATTGAGTATTCTCGTTATGTAAAAGAATTTTAAATTGTCTCAGTAGGGGAGAACAAAGAAGATACAATGTTTTAAAAATGGGATAAATTAGAATTTTTTTGGTTTGTAATTTAATTAGTTTTAATTAAATTTATTCTTGAATTAAGGCTAGATTTTTATTGGACCAAAAAATATTTAAATTAAAAATATAGCCAATTCATAACTGAATCCATAGTTTTAATTTGATGGTCCGGTGTCATTTTTAAAACAAGTTGCGATGCTTAGTCAGAATGACATAATCAAAATATTTGAGAAAAATCATGATAGTGGTTAAATAAAATAGAGTGGTAGGACCTATTTATTTATTCATAAATTATCAATCATGTGATATTATTCTAACACATAATTTTTGGCAAATATTTTGACTGTGTAACAATTAATTTTTGGCAAATATTATGACTGCCAAATCTGTTGCACATAGCAATATATATGAACAAATCAATGAAATTAAATAAATATGTGTGAAGATATATATATAGAGATATAATGAATGCTCATTAAGAATAATGTAATCTTTTATACGTGCAGGACCCTCATGGGATGGAAATATGGGGGACTTTTATTCCTGTCCCCGTCCCCATCCTCGTGGAGGAAAAATTCCCGAACTTAGGGCTTCGAACAAGGTAGTCTCCATGAGAATCCATGCCATGTTAGAATTTTTGACATCCCTAAATGCGGTGTAGAGGAACTATAGGATTCGTGTACCAGGAATCAGTGGTCTCTTCAACACTTGAGCTTCAAGACGGGAACACCACAATACCCATATATCGGTAACTAGCTCCTCCAAAAGTAAGTGTCAACCACTATTTTCATGCGTTTCTTCTCAGGCCTTTGACTTTTTTGTATAATTTGCCCCTCCGTATTGGATTGGCCGCCAATGATGGCCCAAATCCAATTTCTACTAGTTACATTCTTGTTAATTAGTAAAAGAATTTTGAATTGTCTTAGCAGAGGACAAAAAGATATCATTGTTTTGAAAATATTTAAATTAAGCCAAAATTGTTATTAGACCAAAAAATATTTAAATTAAAAATATGATCAATTCATAATTAATGAACCCATAATTTTTAATTTGATTGGTACCATTTTAAAAATATTTGATTTTCATTGTGAATTTATTTCAAAGAGAAATGTTAGAGGTTCACAAAATTTTATCCTAATCCAATTGTCAGAATCTAGTGGCATTGACGGTTGAATACATAAGTGATTTCTACTATTTTATTTTATTCCATAACTATCATAATTTTTATCAAAAAGTCTTGACTATTCTATTGATTATGATAAATTATCATGTACTCATAGAATATCAAGTAAAATTGTATTATAATCACTTATAAAATAATATTTCAACTTATATCCCGTGAGAGGATCCACCGCCAACTAAGTTGAAATATGTCACTTTAAGTGATTAGACTACAATCCTACTTGGCACAACATGGACACTTAGTAATAATTTCTAGTTGGTTGTGTAGCATTGCGGCAAAAGCAAGTAATTAATGAAGGTGGCTTACCGAAACATTCTGTCCTGATGGCACAGTGAAGAATACTATCTCGATCTTCGCGTATAAGATCGTTCACAGTGAAGCGGTCCCTAGAGATGCGAAAGAGGTACGCAAAGGTTTGTTTATTCCAGATGAGAGCAGCTCGAAACAGAGGTGTCTCGCCCTCGTTGTTCTTCAAATGCACCAAATATATTCTCTCCTTATCGTCCCCTACGATGCACTCGCATATTTTGGCGAATCCCCTTGATGCTGCAATGTGTAGAGGTGTGTCCCCGCGTTCATTCTTCAATCCTAGGGCCGTCTCCCTTTTTGTTGGTCCCAATTCACGCTCATGCTTGAGGATTGCATCCACAAGCTCCCTAACCGCTTTTTCTTCGTTCAAATCAATTGCCATATGCAAGACAGTGTCCTTAGTACCGTTGATCCTTGCGGTGTGTGCTCCTGGGTAATTTTTGTACATCTCGACAACCTTTTCCCATTTACTTTCCATTGTGTTCTCAGCTAGTTTCCGACGGAGATACTCAGGTAGTTTTTCGCTTTCTTCTCCCGAAATATTGGGCAATTTACCGTCATCACTAGTAATCTCTCTTGACATGTTTGTCAAAGTGGAAAGTTAGAGACTTGGAACGTTGATGTGTATGTGGTGTTAGTGTGTGTTACTACTTATACTAGCTACCTTCTTTTGTGTGTGTGTGTGTGTGTGTGTGTGTGTGTGTGCGCGTGTGTGTAGATGGGGCTGTAGTCTTAATGCGTCGTCAATTGCACGCATTCTTGTACCTAACACTCCATCGAATCTGATGCTTCAACTTTATCTAGATGACACGGGAAGAATGAATTTGAGAGTGAAAATGGTGTTGAAGACTGTTTTGGAAGAGCTTTGATTGATTTCTTTCTTTTTTAAACGGTGGCTTTGATTGATTTTGAACTTGCAGAGAAAATAAAAACGTTACCTTCATGCCGTGACAAATTTAATAGTGCAGAAAATAATTAAAATTACGCTGGCTTAATTTGATCTGACATGCGCTCTCTCTCTCTCTCTCTCTCTCTCTCTCTATATATATATATATATATATATATTTCATTTTTTGAATAAATATTAGTAGGTTTTACTCTTTTATTTGAATTAAAATATCTATATTACATCCTTTCTTAATATATATTCGAATAAGATTGTGATTAATTTTATTTATATATATCTTTAATATGTACATCCTTAAATATAATTTTTTTTCTTCCTTTTTTACTCCACAAAACAGCGCCAAAAAAGAGATAAAGTGACAAAATAGGTTTTTGTAATATGTAGTGTAGAGGACAGTATTAAACAAAGGATTCAATTTATATATACTGATAATGTAAAATAGTTTTACACTGTCATTTAATCACATTTTCCAATTTGTATGACTTTTAGAGTAGTGGGGGTGGAGAATTATGCATATTTGCTTATATGGTAGCATATAATTAAATGATAGTATAAAAAAATTTTACACTGTCAATATATACAAATTAAACCTTTAAACAAAAGGTATTATGATGTAATGATATTTTAACATTATTTTTGTGCTTCATTTTTGTGTTTTTCATATATATGTTATGATTTGAGCGAGATTTTTTTTTATACAAAGAAGAAGAAGGAGGAGGAGGGGGAGTGCATGACTAAACGGGCTGCTGCTGCTGATAGCTTAAAAAACACTGATGTAACAAACATTTGATGCACGAATTTTAATTCTTATTGCACAATATTTGCAGCTGTTGAAGCCTTTTGTATATCATCGTGTTTCAAGTGGTTTATGTTTTAATTCAGCTTTCTTTCTTTTTCTTTTTTCCATTTTCTTTTGTCTTTTGTCTTTTTCTTCGTTTTATTGGTAAAGAAAAACTAAAGTGCGCCCTAACCTAAATGAAGGAAAGAATTATTCACCACTGCTGCTATTGCCAAGCTAATCAGTACCTATAACATGTGGGGAAGTATAGAAGTTTCGTCCTTGTCTCATTGAACTCCAAATTAAAGAATTCTGGAGGGCCAATTAAAGTCAATGCGACATGGTTGTAGAGTTTAAACTTTAAAGTTGATATATGAGACGAAAACCCCATACATTTGTGAGTGGATAATGTAGAATCACTTAAAAAGTGTAATTTAATTGCATTTTTTATTTGTGGTTTATATTAACCGCCAGAGATCCATACATTTGTGTAGATTATGTTAATAACCCCCCAAAAAAACCAAAAAGAAAATCTTTTTCCCTTTTTTGGCAACTGTTAAAATTCCCAACAAAAATAAAATATAATTTCAATTAAAGATGTTTAAATCAAAATTTAAGTTAAAATCAATGAAAACTAGTTCAAATATCAAAATCCTAGCCATACTTTTATATACATAATGAGCCTAGATAACTCTATTTCATAGAGTTATCAAAATGTCATGTGCATAGGTTAAAGCACTGATTTGTTTAAGCAACAAAATCACCCCTAAATTAAAAAGTAGCTCTACTTATTTCATGAATGTCATTGACAGCAAACATCCACATCTATTAATAAGACTCAAAAACAAGGATGACATTATAGTCCAAGAAAACATTTCCAACTTCATGCATAAGCTTCCCTGAGCATGCTTCACGAAGTATTTACTTCAGACATTTTTACCCGAATGGCGTAAGTTGAAAGTTATTTATCAATATGGTGTAACCCTAAAAATATATATTAACCAAAATAGGAAATTGCGTTTAGGGAAGCCGCTCTTCACAAGAGCAATTTTAGTTTTTTTTTTCTATTTTTTAATGGAAGTCTCACTTCATAAGAGTGACTTCCTTTTTTATTTTTTTAAATAAAAGTCTCTCTTCATAAGACCAACTTAGGCTCTTTTATATTATTTAAAAAGAAAACTAGAGTTTCATGCTTATAAATGCCACGTATTTCATACTTATTTGCTTCTCATTTCATATTCCATCTACTATACTTACTTCATACCATCATCCTCTTTATCAACTAAGATATTTTGAATTCTACTATAAACTACTGTTTATTTTTAACTATATATCATATTTCCTCAATACAAAAGGTGTTTATTACAAATGTTAATTACATTATTTTATATATTAATGCTTTTCACGTTTATTTATATCTGTAATAAACGTCTTTGTTATTGAGAAGCTATGATATATCATTAGAAATAAATGATAATTTACAGTAGCACACGAGTTAGACTCTATTTGGTTTAAAGTTTAAGACTCCAAAAAAATTTTAGTAAAATGAGAATAAAGTTGTATAGTAACTCAATGTATTTGGTTTATTTTTTCTATAACTAAAAGTAATTTTTAAGTAATTAGAAATACTTTCAAGAGAAATATTGTTGGAATTACTTTTTATTCTAGAAAAGTATTTCTAAAATAGAATCTTACTAATACCCTTACATTAACGACTAAAAGTATTTTTACTTTATTCTATCCAAACAAAAATCATTCTTTTAAATTTATTTTTTACATACTCAAACCAAATACAAATCAATTCTTTTAAAAGTAATTTTTTCAACTTAATTCTTTTAAAAATAATTTTTCCAAAAGTTAAACCAAATATTGCCTTAGTCAGTGAGGAGCATGATGATATGAAGTATAATAGAAGGAATATCAAATGAGAAGCAAATTAATATGAAAGATATGGTATTTATAAACACAAAACCCTACTTTTTTGAAGAGTGACAAAAATAGAAAAAAAATAGAAAAAAACTAAAATCACTTTTATGAAGAGCAACTTCCCTAAAAAAAATATCGACCCAATTTGGCTAATATTTTTAGGGCTACACCATATTGATAAATAACTTTTCAATCTACATGCACCATTCCGGTAAAAAAGTCATTTACTTCATAAAATAGCATCATTAAGTAATGGAAAAATACCAATCTGCACAAAAATGAAATCTCACACATAGAGCATGAAAATCATAATAATTTGTCGATGAGTGTCCCTTGTACAGTCATTTATTGTATGATTTAACATAGTTTTGTGTTTCAATTGTAGAGATTTTACCCTATTTTACATGATAATTAAACCTTTTGTAGATTTTTGAGTATTTAATGTTGATTTGATGAATATTTGGTGATTTTATAGACTTTGTGGCTAATTTTGCTAGAAAGAAATTTATGGAGATTTGTTGGAGTATTTTGAGACTAAATCTAGAAGATTTTAGGAAAGCGCTGAAAAAGCAAAATTTGTGTCAGATTGAGATGATTCAAAATGTTTTAGAAATATCAATGGAAGATCTCTAATTTTACTCTTGATCTTGAATTCCATTTCTCAAAAATTCCTACAAAAATTTAGTTGTAAGGTTAATCTACTTGATACTATATAGCCTAACCTTTTCTTAGTATTTTACTAATATCTTGAGCTATAGAAATCCCATTGATATAGTTCTTATAGCATTTGAAAGCTTATTCAAACATCTACAATTGCTATTTTTATCTTCAAAGGTTAATTCCACTATACAAAGCACAATAGAGCTTGCATGTTGACAGTTCAAGATAAACCCTGTACCAAATGCAATTTGGGCTTCTATAACCCAATTGTGATACAACAAACAGTTAATTGGAGCCCCTTCCTTACACTCCTAGTTGCGCCCCTTACCTCATTAATAGAGAAAATCCTTATTTTGGCCCAAGCCATTTATTAAAAAGGGGATTGGAGGCTACACCTGGGGAGTCTAATCACTTATCACTTGACACATCACAAATCCTTGTTTTGATGAGGCAAGGAGAGAGGAGTGCATAAGGGGCTTTTTTAGGGCTCTTTGGAGGTTGGAAGAGAAAAGAAGACTTCCTCCTTCTTCAAGTCACCTCAACACTTGTTTTCTCATTGGTTTTGGCCTAGTGCTATCTTCTCGTATGTTCTTTTTTCCACTTTTTCTTTTGTTTATGATCCCATCACAAACTAAACACCTTTGGTAAGATGTTGATGGATCCTACTATGTAGTGATATTACTCATGAATTGATGGTATTTGTGTTTTTATCTTAATGATTATGTGTTTATATTTGTTCTTCATGCCTTTAAATACTTGATCACCATTTAATTAATTTATTGGTTTACAATAACTTGAGAAAGGATTTGTGAACATAGCTTCTTATTATAAACACAATGAATTGAACGAAAATTAGAGATAGACAAATGCGATTTATGTGGCCATGTTAGGAATCTACAAAGCTTTGTCCTTTTTCTGAATTAATTTGTAACTAGGAGATTAGATAATCAATATAGCTACATGGCCAGAACCAATAGCCCGAATTGCAATTGAGTGACACTGTTGGTGTTATATTAAATTAGTTGTTATGCCACATCATATTTAATTAAAAATTATTATATTAATTAGTAAGGTTTTAATTGATATATACTGATAGTATAAAAAAAATTTCATGCTGTTGTCTAATCACATGATTGTGTTTGTAAAATTTTTAAGGTAGTAGATGGTTGAGTTAAACACTTTTCCTACTGTGGCAATACATGATTGAATATTTACATGAAATTTTTTTTATACTGATATTGTATACAATTTAAATCTAATTAATAATATATTACCAAATATTCCTTGAAAGCTATAATGCATGGATATGGTTATGAGTATCCAATATGATACGAGCACAGTACGGGGATAAAATTTTTTTTAAGAAAAAAATTAGGATTATGTTAGGATATGATACAATAAATATATATGATTTCATAAAATATAATAAAAATATATAAATGAAATATAAAATTATTATAAAAACCATAAAATCTATTATTTTGAATATCTCAATGGGGTATACGCATAATAAAATGTATTTGTTTGTTTGTTATTTTAGAGCTTCCATTTATATTGGTATAAAATTTCAAAAAATAATTAAAAAGAAATATGTAAAATATAAATGGGAATATTTAAAAGTATGTAAAATATTTGATACAGTACGTATCCAATACGATACGGGTACAACGATTATTTTAAAATTCTGTGCATCATAGCTCAAGGGTCACACATTAGGTTTAGGTTTAGAGCATTTAGAAGCCGCATCACCATCGCACAATTTCCGGCAGCGGCAGTATCATTGTGAGGACGGCAGATTATTAATACTATCACTACAAGATTAAACAAGATACATTCATATTAGGTGCTGGAATTTTGTTTAGTCTCTCATTCTTTTTTCTATTTGATTTATTTCTTGTTTTTCTTCTTTTATTCCCTGGTTCTTCTATTTCTAATTTCAATCATAAATTAATCTCAATTATGATAATTATTTGTTTAAGAAAAAAAAACTTAAAGCCAGAAATTTCAATCATAAATATTTTCGTTTGATCATCTTCATTCATTATAAATATGTTTCTTTGCAATATTTGCAACTCAAAGAATAAATAAATAATCTCCATAAAAAAGAATAAATAAATAATCGAATTTATTTACATAAATTAATTTATTTTTAATAAAAATTGGTTTTATTTAAAAACCCATTTTTTTGTGCTTCACTTTTTGTATTTTTTCCCCAATTTATGTTAATATTTTAGTGATATTTTTAGATACCGTAATACTGTAAGATTATTCTCTTGTGCAATATCATTCGATCGTTAGCACTGTTGAGGCTACAATAATTTTCCATTTGACTAGTTAAAGATAGTCCACATTATACTAAATGCTAATAAGGATGTATTTCTGAGTTTTATTTTGGAGAGAAAATAAATGATGGAAAGGGATTTGAAAAATAATTTTGAGTCCATGTTACTCTTTATAATCTCCTCTTTTTCCTCCCTTTCCTTCTAGAATGAAACTTATAATGGTATGCTAATGGCAAAAGAAGAAAAAGAAGAGGAAGAAGGAGAAGAAGAAGAATATGAGTTGTGCATGACTAAATGAGCTTTCAAAAATAATAATAACAATAATAATAAACTTGTGCAATAAAAATGGCTTAAAAAAAGTGCTGTAACGAGCATTTGATGGACAAATTTTAATTCTTATAGCACAAGATCTGGTTGAAGCCTTTATACATCGTCGTGTTTCAAGTGGTTTTCCGTCTGTATCACAGTGCTTTCCAGGAGGGCAGGCTGTACTGTATTAAAGCAATGCTCTTTTCTACTTTTTTCCTTTTTTCCTTTTTCATTTTTTTTTCTGGTAGTTATTCATAAGCTCAACCCACATGAAAAGTGAGAAGCAAAGTACATCACATGAAACATGAAGAAAAGAATAAAGAAACACATAAAATTTGATCCTCAGCAATCATCACAAGAAACCACCAAAAAGTATCGGAACAGCAAAGATCTCCAAAAACCAAAACTCCTAAACACAGAGCACCAAACAACAGACCAAATAAGAAAACTAAAACACAGGCCAGTGACACTAAGTAGTCAACACTCAACGCCTCTAATAAGCAAGCCAGATGCACCAAGAAAAGAGCAAAAATCTTCATCCCTTGCCATCTTCAAAGCACCTGAATCAATAGAGAATCTCCACAGCTCACCAAACACACAACAACAATATCGATTTTTGACTCCAATTCGCTAAAACTCCAACTAACACCAAAGTTGGCTAAAGGAAAACTCTCCACATGCTTCAAGAGTCACGATGCCGAACCAAGAGAATGAGGTTGGATAGACCACTTGATATTGAGTGATACCTCAGAAAGACAGACATGCATTCTGATTTAGTATATAAATCACTTGAGATCATCCCCATCTAGTTTCTATTGAATTCCAGTGATCTTTTCAGAGCTTTTACATCCTGCATATCATAAAAAATAAGGCCACCCTAGCAAACCCAAAAACGGTGTAATAAACACCCATCAAGTTATATGTTAAAAACAAAGCTTATAACAATCCACCCAGATTAAGGCAACTGATCCATAAACTTCCAAATACCACCACCCCCTGTATCAATCTTACATGCAAGACTGCATCTACACACACCACCCAATCAATCCTCATTACTAAACATCAAGATCCAATAGAACCCAAATAAAACCCCAATCTATGACAACAACTCATAACATCAGAGTGGCAGTGTATTGGGCCAAACCCAGGGTGAATTGAGGGCCCAGATACACTGCTTTTTGGTCTAGAACCCACATGCACTTAGGTTGCTTGCTTGAGTTACATCAGCCTTTCGGCTCATTGTTATTTTCAGGCCTAACACTAACATGGTGACCGATTCATTGGTCCATTCAAATATTGGACTAACTTAGTCCCACCTGATAAAATCCCAAATAAACCCCCGAACTTGGTCGAAAGATATTGCAGAATAGGGCTTCTTATTTTTTAATTAGCAAAAGAAGGCCTTCCCTATTTTTCCTTATTATGTCGGAGCAACTCTTGTGCCAATGTAAATTGTAAATTGTAAACGTGCCAGATCCATCAACCTTGAGGGCTCTTTTCTCGTGTGGATGGTTGTAGCCGACGTTTCTGGAGTTGCTGCAGGATAGACAGTTTGGACCTGCAAAGAACCCTCATTTAGTTTACATTAATAGTTCTAAAGAGTTTTTATATTGCAAAGGGGTTGCGAGATACACTCTATAGGATTTTGATCCAGAGCAAACCAGATCCAAACCTTTATTATCTTTTTCATCCTATCTTGTTTCTGTTAGTTACAGTTATTGGATAAAATCTAACTATTTTCAATACTTTCTCTAGCCATTTCGTAATAGGCAGGCTGATGACTTTGGCTTCTGGAACAATGAACGTAATAGGCAGGCTTATCGTCCTCCTTTGTAGCTCTAATGCTTAGAACCATGATGGCACTTTCACCCTATGTGATTTAAGGCTATAATAATGTGTCCTATTTCTACCACAACCATCCACTATTTGCATTCTTGTTTTTGTTAAAATAATCATGGTCATCATCTTGAGGTTATTGCTTTTTGGTGAGGCACTGGAATTGGCTTATTGGTGAGTTCGATTTTCCTTAGCTTCCCTTTTGTCTTCATATCTGAATACCGTTTTAATTAACAAATCGGATTTTTGTGTTTTTGTTGGTGGTTCTGGAAACTGCATGGCATACCGTATTTATTTATTTAGCACTAAAGCTAAAATGGTAATTTATTTGAGTTCTACATGCTAAATAAGGATTTTTTTTTAGTTTTCGATTTGCATGTCTAATCCATCATAGCAATTAGCAAGACAATATATTCCTATAATCACATATGATGCAGGAACTCATACGAAGGATTTGAATGTAGAATCTGCTTCAGTAAAATTCAAATTATCATTAAATACCTTGGAGCATCGGCATGAAGATTTTGAAAACATGTTAGTGATCAAGTTTACACACTTTTGAGTGCCAGAACATCAATCATTATTCAAAACTTAGAATAACATTAAAGTTAGAAATTCCTTTTGCAAAAATCATGATTTGATAAATATTAAGTTAATCAAATCAACTTGTCCTGCATTCATAAATTTAAGCTTGTGTACAAGCAATCAAGCAATTGTTAATATCCATAGGTGCCCAACATTCTAAAAGTCTCTTGTAAATGTATCCATTAAATATGTACTTTTGTGTTCAAATGTAGTCGTCTTTAGTAATTTTTCTATATCTAGAAACTACTTGGTAATTATTTCATAATATTTTTCTAAATACTGTGAAGGGCCTCCTTTACTGATTACGTGGAGTAAAATGAATACCATGCTTCCTGAGCTTTTTATCCCGTTATTTCAAATAAGATTTATCTTATACCTAAACAACAGGACCACTACTTCAATTGGAAAATGAGGAACAATTGATAAAATGTGAAATAAGAGTAATTAAACATCACAAATTTTATCCAACCCTGGGATCAAACATATTTATCTTTACACGACAGAATATTTCAATTCCAATTTTGACACTTAGAGCCCTTCACATTCTAATCATGACATGTCACTGGTATAGTTGCCACTTGCCACCAGCAACTCTTGGAGTCTGCCTCTCTTAGCTCTCCTCGAATACCAACCTAGTGCCCACCTGCAGTTACGTTTGGCATGCTTAAATTAACTGAAAATTCAGTTTGAGTTTCTCTAAACATCAACCTAATAAGCAACGACATTCCATTTTTAGTTTCATTTTACAAAGCATGAAAATATATAGATTAGATAGTCAATATACACTAATAGTGAAGGTCTGCATCCATGTATCTACATCCGAAATCATAGTCAAAAGAACACAAGTTAAATTCCACACAAAACAAACACATATCATATCTGCACTAGGACGCTCATGATAAATGGTTTGTATAAAATCTTTAACTACCCCAAATTCAATATCCTCCTTAATATACTATCAATAAATACAAACATTCTTTGTCCAAAAGTAGGCAAAAATTTTTATGTACCATACAATCCACGATGCAACCATATAACCTTCCGACTCCAAGATATGCCTAAGTTCATCGTGTAATATGATCTTACTCAACTGAGGGTTCCTGTTCTTGCTCAACGGATACTCTTGAGTGGTGACACAAGTTCTTGAATGAAGAAAAATTTGCTAAATTAAACAAAACAAGTTTTATAAACTATTCAGTGATGAGATCCAAGCACAAAGTAGGATATTTAAACATGTTTCATCTGATCTCAGACCACATTGAAATTAAGCAGAAGAGCGCCTATGCTTGCACAAGCTTTGACGCCCAAAACCCCTACACGAAAGCCTCTGCCGTGGACGAACCATGTCCTTCTCTATCGAGAAAGACAGCGACTAATATGCAAATATCAACAATTGAAACATTTAATATTATTTTTTATACTCAAAGGCATGGGTCAAACCACTACCGTCCGAATTTAAAAAAGATAAATCCAACGGTTGTAACCATCTTAGGCGTGACAAGACTAACGTTAGTCCAATACTTGAAAGGACCAATGAATTGGTCACCCACTAACATGGCCTAATTCACAATCCACCAAATGATCGTAGGTCCTCCTTTTCATCCTCCAAGCCTATTGTTACATATTTATGCATCATTAGGGATGATAACGAGGATCTATAAATAAAGATATGTGTGGAAATATTAGTAGATAAGAATCTAAATATGGCAATTTTTTTCTCGTGGGGGACGAGAATGAAGGTAAAAGTCTTATCATAGATGGAGATTATGCCCCCCGTCCCGTGGAAATATTCGTCCTAAGGCTATATTAATAATTTTACATATAAAATTAATATTTATTATATAAAGAAAATATAACACTAATTTATTTACCATCTCATAGTTTTACACATTTATTGTTGTTTATTATAGTGTTCTTATGATAAAATAATAGTTGTGACTTGATTTAAAATTTAAAAATTTGATAATAATGATATAAAATTGAGTTTAAGACTTGAATTAATTTTGTATTATTATTTTTAAGTTTTTTTTTTCAAAACTTTTAGGCTAATTAAATTTCTTAAATATTTTCTTAATTTCTTAAACATTATTTTGGGATAGAAATGGGGAGGAATTTCATCTCATCGAACAAAATGGAGATTAAGATGAAGGAACTCTAGAAGCATGGGATAAAGAATAGAGGACTACTCCTCGCCCTCCGCCTTGCCCCGTTACCATCTCTATCTATCATAATTTTCTCAAAGTTATGTTCCCTATAAGAGAAATGTTTTTTTGAACCATCAAAAGTGATGGATATCTAGACACCTCCTTTACTTTTTATTCTCTCCCTCTAATTTTTGCTTTTTCATTTTATTTTATAATTTTTTTCCTTCCTCCCTCTCTAGGTGTAGAGGGTGTCCAAGGAGAGAAGATGTACAAATATTACTCCTCTTCCGATAATCATGTCTACCAAACTCCAGATTTCCAAAGGAGTTATGATTATTCCCGTATTCCAATCCATCAGTATTAACTTCCCTATTTCCCAAGTTTTTGTTCCTCTAAAGAATCCTCAACCATTGTCCTCCACCAGAATATTCCTCTCGGTTGTTACCAAAATATTATTTGAATATTCATGTTCCTGCACCCCATTATTCTCTTGCCACTTGTCATTATCTGACACCTCCACATGGTTACACCTATCATCTTCCCCCTCTGGTTACTCTGACTCTTACTCTTCAGCCTGTTCATATTCCACTTTTTGTAGTTGCCAAAGATTAACATATTCACTGTTAACCTGTGAGCTTTTCCATCAACTAATAATATGAGGCGAATTCTCTAGTGCAGATGCACATTTGTGCATACGGTGCAGACTAAGTTTCTCTTCTATAAAATTAGTGAAAGAAATGTTATAGACTCATAACTAGTTGGCGCTCATGTCCACTACCACGAGGTCAAGGGCCCGAGCCCCTCTCCTTCCACTTTTCATGTTTTTGGATTTTTTTTTTTTGAATGGAAAAAAATAAAAATAGGCGCCAACTCTTCCATTTGCCAATTATTTCTTCTTTTCTGTTTACTATTTCTTTATATATATATATTTCAATGTTAATTGTTTTTCTTGACAACTAACTATTTTATTTTTCTCCCTTTTTTTATTTAATATCCTACTAATAATTTGTTGAAATCAAATAGAATAAAAATTGATATATTAATCATTAAAATTAATATTAATATATAATATATCTTATAATATTTAAGTGAAAATCTAATAAAAAAAGAAAAGAAATTACTTATTTTTCCACTTGCATCTCTTTCTTTTTTTGGTGAGAAAATGGGGCAAATGCCCAAAACATGAAACAAAACGACTAATGAATCATTCGAAGAATATCAACAACAACGTCATCACGCAAAATAGCTCCTAAACTAGAAGGCAGAGACATATAAAAACACACTCCTAATCCAAAGAATGACCCAAATCTACTAAACATTCAGCAACTCTATTAGCTTCCTGATATATGTGCCTGTACATAAATCTGCCAATCTTTACACAAAAGATGCCAAACATGGGTCAAAACTAACCCGTGAGGATGCTTATGATCCACCTCTTTGTTAATAAGAGTAATGGCACCTGAGAATCAAGCTCTAAAATAATCTATCTGTAACCTTCCTGCCATGCCATAAGAAGAGAATAATAGGCTCCCCACAACTTAGCCACTGTAATGGGACAAATACCCAAGTTGACATCAAAACCACGGACAAAATGCCCCAAAGAATCATGCATGAGACCACCACTGGAAGTTCGAAGATATTGATCGATAGAACCATCACAATTCAATTTCTCCTAACCTTTATGTGGAAACTGCCGAGATATATAATGAATAGAATAATTCATGCTAGATAGCGAACTAACTCAATTAAGATAAACCTGTTGGCTCTTATAGATCATCCAGAAGCGCTAAAAAACATCCACAAAAAAGGTGTAAGAAATTAAAAAATCTCTTGATTTTGCACTTGCAACAGATAATGAATTATTGATGCAAATAAATGGACCAGCCTTGACCAACCATGGGATTAGACCAATTCTCTTTCTTTAGGCAATAGAAAAAATTACTTTTGTATATACAATATATAAAAATTAGGCTACATTAAATTTGAACACAATAATTTGTAAAAAGATATTATGGATCAGCTCCACTTTAATTTTAAGGTTTTTATAATTCTTATTATTAAGATATTAAAGAAAGATAAGGAAATGATAAAACAAACAATCTTTTTTCCTTTTATTGAATTTTCACTTAAATACCAATAGGAATATTTCATATATTAAATGTTAATTTTAATGATTAATTTATAAATTTTCTTCCATTTGATTTCAATAAATTGTTAATAGGATGTTGAATAAGAGAGAGAGAGAGAGAGAGAGAGAGAGAGAGAGAGAGAGAGAGAGAGGGGGGGGGGAGTCGAGCTCACAACTTAATAGTTGTCTACTATATATCTCATTGAGCTTAAGATGTATTATGTTCGACTTCCATTCCTCCTTCCTTTGTCTTTATTTAAAAAAAAAAAAAAGAGACCGAGAGAAAGGGATAAAAATAAAGTAAATTTTATTTTTTGTATAAAGTAATATGATAACACAAATAAATAAAAGAAAAAAAAGATAGCAAACAAAAAGAAGGTGGACAGAAAAAATAAAATGAAAATACCAAATAGCAAATGAAAGAAAAAAGAAAGTAAGACAAAAATGAAATAATTGACAAATGACAAATTTGACAAATGGAAGAGGTAAGGCCTTTTTGGTTTTGATTTTCTTCCCCCTTTTTTTTCCTTTTAAATACTATATAGTAACTAAACATGTAAAACTGGGGGAATTCAGGCTGACCTAGAGCTCAAAGAGAGAGCACGTGTACCAAATGTAGGGTTCTTGTGCCCTAAAAGTATATAAGGGTAAACAAAATCTACACCATCCACACAAAAGTACATCAACACTAGAGTATGCACCATGATCCAGCTCTGAATAACTGGAAGGAAGTAGGTATCTATTAGTATTTTCACAAAACTGAAAGACAACCCTTCCTTTTTTTTGTTTAATCAAAGCAAACAAAAGTGCCGCAAATGTCCTTAATACTTTTTAGATTCTCTCTTGACCAAGCATGAGGAGGAATGCCACACACTCTAACCATACCCTTCGTGTCTGACAGACCTCCTGTGTTCTGACCACTTTCGTAACCTCATCAAAATAATTTTTCAGAAAAATAGACACCCTATCTAGAGTAATTTCGATAACTTTAACTGTCTTAAAGGTGACAATTGTTTTATACTGATCCAGCTCCTTCATTGCAGTTATCGAGAGCCAATCCTTGGACAATCTTTCTTCTACCACTTCAACATTAACAAGCCTTAGTTTTTCTCCCACAATGCTTCTAGACAAGAACTCATTCATCTCTTCACTTCCTTTGCATTGAATCGCTATAGTTTTATCGTCCTTAGTTTCCCCTATTCTTCCCTAGAGATTCTTTTATTCTTTGGCATTGTGATTTCCTCTACTACCATCTCTTTGCAATACTACCTCCTTGAACAACCTCCCGTCAACTACATTCCACCATTGGTTTGTATCCTTTGGTTTCATATAGTCTTTTTTCTTCATGGGCTTTGTCTTCGTATTCCACCTTCCTTTTCTCCTATACTCTGCTTCCTTAACTGATACCTTTCTCCCCTGTATCATTAAGCCATTGACATTTTCAATGGCCTTCATGGCTACACTCTTTCGAGCAAAATGTACAAAGCCAAACTGCATCGAAGCTCTGCCTTCTCTTTTTTCTCGAAATGAAGACATCCACCACCTCACCTTCATGGCTAAAAATTTGCCACAACCAAGAGTTTGCCATTGATTCCGGCAAATTATCGACAAATAACAAGTATATGATTGATTCTAGCTTCGTGAAAACATCCAAATTCCTTCCTTGATTGAGTTTCTAAGGTATCAGGACCAAGGATAGCAAACAAAGAGAATAGAGAGAAGATGAGAATGAATAAGATGAGAATGAATCTGTAGTGAATGAGATGAGAATGATTTCGTTAATTGAGTGTGGCTTACACCAGCTTATATGTGTGTACATCTATGACTCTGATAAGGTAACACTGCTACAGCAAACTCTGTAACTAACTCTAACTGAATGCTAAATGTAACAGACTTAACTAACTTGTTGCACGTGGGTGAGTGTCCTTTACAGAGTTAATACACCACCTTTCACCCCAGTACTCCCCATTTATGTCGCCCACCTTTGTTACCATCGCCATTCACACCTACTTCTTCCAAGTGCACCCAGCTTTCTCGCACTCGTCGCGAATTTACTCAATTCATATTCTTCATGGCTTTAGTTTTCATGCTGTTTACTTAAAGTTTACACTATTCTTTATTTATAATGCTGAGCAACATACTATTCTTCATGTTGAACATTAAAAGGTTTCTTCTCTTATCCTCGTATTGACTTGACTAGGTTAACAAAAATATTTTCCTAGACGTATGTAGTTCTCTTCTCTTATTTATTTATTTCTTTCTTTTTTTTTTTTTTTGCTTGACTAACAAAGCTCTAAACAAAAATTTTAAAATAAAGCAAAGAACAATAACAACATAAGTAACAACTTAATCAAGAATAATCACAATACTCAAAGATGCCAAAGGTTTGGGCTTGTCTGAATTTTCTTAATATATCAATGAGTTCATAATTACTTGAGTTGGGAATTGATAAATTAAAGAAAAGATTATAATTAATTGACCACAATTTCTTGGTAACCCAATTTTCCTCTTTTGACATCGATAGATTAATTCCTTAATCGTGTTTAAACAAAAGGAAGGATTAAGCATAAAAACCAATTCACAAATCACACAATTTCAAAATTTATTCCTAAATCTTGATGATTATGATATTTATCTCTAGAGTTAGTTCATACACAGATTTTCCAATTTATACATAAATCCTAAACAATTTCTGATAAGCCAACTCACAAATTTGCAATAAAATAAAAGATAAATCTTTAACTCATCGAACTCAACATCAAGTTCTCAAAAATTCATATATAAATCAACCCATATTAGACTTCATCCTAACCCTAGCTATGGAGTCTAAGATCTCATGCTATAAAAGAAAATAAAGTAAAAAATAGGAGAAGAATCCAAAAAAATCCAAAATTTGGAATAATGATTCCTTAATTTTTTCTTCTTTAGTTATCCTTTGTGTTTTCCCATAGCTAAAGAATGTTTTTCACTTGTTTCCTGACCTCAATATCCAACACCTTCTCTTGCTTTTGGCTTTTTAAACATAAAAAACCAAATAGTCTCACGCTAGCGCTTGGGTGCCAGGTCACCTAATAGCAACTTCAATTTTTTTTCTTGCCATTGCTTGTGCTAGAACTTAGGTGCCTAGGCGCCGGACTTGAAACATGATTAATTTCTTTCTTCAACTTTCCAAGGTTGTCCCATGACCTGAAATTGCAATTTAAATGCAAACTTAGACCATGATATATCTTAGGGTTTAGGATTTACAAATACTCAAAACAAAAAATAAAACACTCATCGAAGATTCAAATTTAAGAATTTTTTATGACTTTAAACTATTAAAATTTCATTAAATTGATAGACCATCATATACATGAATCTTTTCTTAGGTGCTTGATGCACTGTATCCTACTATGCACTTAACATGGTCCGTAACTAGTAATTAGAGGTGAGTATCTTTCAGAGTCAGTTAATATATGTTTTAATTTTATTTTATTTTTTGCAGTGGTGAGGTGGAAAAGTTTGACACAAACTTGGTCTGAGTTATCTGACTATACAAATAGTTTCTCTCTAGTAAACTCTCATTGCCCCCCTCCCTATCTTTCCTTCTCCTCCACCTCCACCACCACTGCCACCCAAAAACACAAAAATTGATGATGAAGAGAACAAGAGTAACTCAAGTCTTTCCAATCCACCTTTCTCTAGTTAAAGTTCAAGCTCTACCACTTCCATTCAAAAATCATATACAACATACCACATTTGTATCTGCCCTAATATGAAGAAGTATTCTTTTTCCTTTTTTTTTCTGGTATTTTGTACAACAACTATAATTCATCAAAATTTACAGCCTTCTCCAAACCGCAAAAACCAAAAAGTAAAGCCCAACATGAGAAAAAGGGAGGGAGTTATGCTTATTATAAAATTGAAGATGAGAAATGGAAATATTGGAAAGCATGAGCAAATTGTTATATGGACTATGAAAACAAAGGCAAGTTATATATTCATAATGGGTGTTGTCATCCGCACTGCCGTGCAAACTTCAGCAAGTATATTATGATGGGGTTTTGGGCAAAGCAAAAATTCCTAAGCAATTGGTAAATTCTTTAAAAATGTTAATAATTTTGTATCAAAATAATGGTAAATATATGCAATAGACTGGTAAATATCTCTATTTGGATTACTTATTTTTATTTTTTTGCTTTTGCTTTTTCTTTTTCTTTTTTAACAATTATTGACTAAGGGCACATTAATGAACCAATTTAACATGACACTAAATCTTATTTTCCAAATAATCAAATTTTAAAGAGTTCCTAAGACACTGATAAATTATTTAAAAATGTTGGTAAATATATGCAATATGCTGGTAAATATTTCTATTTGGATACTTATTTTTATTCTTTTGCTTTTTCAATTTGTTTTAACAATTATTGACTGAGTGCACATAAATGAACTAATTTAACATGACACTAAATCTTATTCTCCAAATAATCAAGTTTTAAAGAGTTTCTAAAACGCTAGTAAATTCTTTAAAAACGTTGGTAATTTTGCATTAAAATGCTGGTAAATATCTCTATTTGGATATTTGTTTTTATTATTTTGCTTTTTTAATTTTTTTTTACAATTATTGACTAAGGGCGTATTAATGAACTAATTTAACATGATACTAAATCTCATTCTCCAAATAATCAGATTTTAAAGAGTTCCTAGCACGTTGATAAATTTTTTAAAAATGCTGGTAAATTTACATCAAAACGTTGGGAAATATTTGCAATACGCTAATAAATGTCTCAATTTGAATGCTTATTTTTATTTTTTTTGCTTTTTCAATTTTTTTAACAATTATTATCTAAGGGCACATTAATGCACTAATTTAATATGACATTAAATCACATTCTCCAAATAATCAAATTTTAAAGAGTTCCTAAGACACTAGTAAATTCTTTAAAAATGTTAGTAAATTTGCATTAAAATACTAGTAAATATATACAATATGCTGGAAAATGTCTCCATTTTGATACTTGTTTTTATTTTTTTGCTTTTTCATTTTTTTAACAATTCTTGACTAAGGGCACATTAATAAACTAATTTAATGTAACTCTGAATCTCATTCTCCAAATAATCAGATTTTAAAGAGTTCCTAAGATATTGATAAATTTTTAAAAAATGCTAAAAAATTTTCAAAAAAATGCTAGAAAATTTGCATCAAAATACGTTGGTAAATTTTTCCCTTTCTTCAATAATGGATAATATATAAAGTTTAATATAAATTCAATATTTTTAAAGGATGTAACTAGGGATGAAATCAATGCATGTAACAATTTTTATATCCTTTATAAAATTTGAAATATAATTAAGAACACATATAATATCACTATGTTCCCTTAATAAAGTCACAATTTTTTACTTTTATACTTAATTATATTTTAAATTTTTTAACATGGTATTTTAGACAAAGAAATATTTTTTTATTTAACATGGTAGTTATGATCTAATGTATAAATTGTGCGATTCTGTTATGCACATTTTCCGCATGAACACTTAATTTTTGAATTAAGTTTTTTATGAGATAAGGCATTCTACAAACTTTCTAACATAAACTGGTGTAAAATGATTCATGTGTAGGGAAACTAGTTTGTATAAAATATGTATTTCACACAATCTTGAAGTTATTTGAATGGTTTTTTATGTCATACATTAGCTCTTCATGTTGCTACACTTTTCTCTAGATTTTTAAGAGTAAGTAACACGCTAGTAAATACTTGGGAAATGCTAGTAAATTTCGGCAAAACACTAGAAAATTTTAGCAATACGCTGGTAAATTATTTTAGCTTGCTCTTTATCTGTATTTTTTTTTTCAAATTTTGTATCAAATATTGATCAAGGGGGCACCAAAATGATTAAATCTAACAGATCACTAATTATTATTCTTCATAAAATCAGATTTTTAGGAGTATGTAAAACGCTAGTAAATAATTGGAAAACGTTGGTAAATTCTAACGAAATGCTGGCAAGTTTTAGCAATATGCTGGTAAATTATTTTAGCTTGCTATTTTTGTGTCTTTTTTTATTTTTAAATTTTGTATCAAATATTGGCCAAGAGGATACCAAAACGAATAAAATCTAACACACCATTAATTAATATTCTTCATAAAATCAAATTTTTAAGAGTATGTAAAATGCTGGTAAATTCTAGCAAAATGTTGGTAAGTTTTAGCAATATGCTAGTAACTTTCTAGATAAAAAAATAATTTGACAAAAGGAACAATGATCATATGAAACCAGTTATTTGAGCATTTTTGTCGTTTTCCTCATTTTTTCTATATGATCATGTATGAAAAACCTGGGTTATATATATTTTATTTTAGAAATTAAGCCTTGTGAAAACCTAGTTCTTAGGAAACTAATAACAAATTTCCACCGTCTATTAGCATTTTATTTGAAAGAACGCCTCAATCTAACTTAAGGTGTAGATACACTAGTGGAACATGACAAACTACAATGCATTTTAGACATGGCCTTGTAGATCCAGTTCACTCTATCTTTTTCAAAATCTTCTCCATTGTACTTTTAGGATCCAGTGGTTCTACAAGTATACCTTTGGAAAAGGAAAAAGAAGAAGTTGATAGAATTTTACATGTGGTAGTTTTGCAAATTCTTGATGATTAATGACTTTGAATGTCCATAACTTATTCTTTTTTCTAATTTAAGTGATTTACACTTGATTAATAACTGAAATTTCAATATAATTGTTCCATAAATGTTATGTAATATCTTATTAATAACATGTATGAATTTAGTTTCATAGTGCCTTACATGTACAAATTAATTGACCGGTCATAAATTATATTCAAAACCCCCCTCCTCCGCCCGGGGAAGGGGGCTGAGGAAGGGGGGTGAGGTGTGGCATTTATTTTGCCCTCTTTGTTAGGGTGTTCCTTTCAGTGGAGGCCTCAAGTTAATTGTGGGGTTTCTATGTGTTTGGTTGTAATAATAAATCTAAACAAAAATTATATTTGAGTTAAAATCACGACCTAAACATAGTTCAATTTCAAATACAATGTTTTGTCCGTTTTTTTAGGATCCACTTGATACGTCTGATAGTATAAAATATGATAATAAGAAATTTGATAATGTAAGATCCAATTGTATAAAGTCTAACAAAATTTAATACTATACAGAATTTGATATAAAATTGTATAAGAAATTATATTATATAATATAATAATATCATCTTGATATCACAAATAATTTTATTCATAAGTAAATGTTTAACAAAAACAAAATTATAATATAAAATAGCTTTTATTAATTATTTAATTATATATTTAAAAATAAATATTATGATATATATATATTACAATTAAAATATTTGTATAATTATTTTAAAATTGATTATCTTTATTAAACATAATAAAATTTAGATAAATAATATTTATTTATCTATTTTGTAATAAATTATTATTTTTATATTAGATAAAGTGTGTAAACCGAATGAAGAGGGTGGCCTAAATTTGCGAAGAGCCAAAGATTTAAATCTAGCATTCATGATGAAGCTCGCTTGGGGCCTAGTTAACAGACCTGAGGCTTTATGGGCGAAAGTTATTCGCAGTAAGTATGGGTGCCAGGACAAGATGATCCCGGATGTTCAAAGGAAGCAGTAATGTTCAAA
This sequence comes from Pterocarpus santalinus, assembly GCA_031439595.1. Lineage (NCBI taxonomy): Eukaryota > Viridiplantae > Streptophyta > Magnoliopsida > Fabales > Fabaceae > Pterocarpus > Pterocarpus santalinus. The sequence goes on from CM062527.1 coordinate 5,925,261, forward strand.
CGCTTGGCGAGGCATAGTTTTTGTTTGGGGCAGGTTTAAACAGAATTTGATATGGAGAATTGTTGATGCTAAACAACTAGGTTCTGGGTTGATCATTGGATTCCGGGTGTTCACAAGTTGGAAGATTTGGCTGTGGTTGATATAGATGCAGATGAATCTGGTAAATGGGTGGCTGATTATGCAGATGGCAGAGGGGAGTCGAATTGGGAGAACATCAGAAGTTCCCTTACTGAAGATTGCCTGGGTCTTTTTCACTCTGTGAAGGCCCCGGAAGATAATCTGGGTAGAGACTCGGTTGCGCGGTTGCATTCTTCAACTGGAGATTTTACTGTGAAGTCAGCTTATAATTGTTTGAAGGAGGAAGGGGAAGGTCTAAGTTCCAACCTCTTCAAAGTGGTGTGGAAAGTGAAGGCCCCCCACCGTATCCACCCCTTCCTGTGGCTCATTAGCAATAATGCGCTCCTCACCAACCAGGCTCGATTTAGGAGAGGAATGATGGATGAGGACACTTGTCGGGTCTGCGGCCGTGAGGCTCAATCGCTGCTCCACACTTTGAGGGACTGCCCTGTGGCCAAAGATTTGTGGATGAGCATTGGACATAGTGTGATTCCTAATGATTTCTTTGATAGGTCCTTATATGACTGGATTGAGGACAATATTAGGGATCATTCTTGCCTTTTGTACGGGGCAAACTGGCCCCTTTCTTTTGCTACCATTTGTAGCTCTTTATGGTTTGACAAGAATTTGGCGATCTTATGAAGGAGCAGATGCATGTTTGGTTCGGAAGGCAGGTTTGCTAATCCAAGAATATGACAGAGCTGTTAATGAACTTGATAGAGTTAGGAATAAAATTCCCAATTTTGTGGTCAAGCAAATCTCTTGGAAGCCTCGTCCCCACAATTGGGTGAAAATCAACGCCGATGGATCGGTTATTAATGATGGTGCAGCATGCGGAGGTATAGTGAGGGATGAATATTCACATTTTGTGGCTGCTTTCTGTGTTAACTTGGGTTCCTGTTCGATCACGGCTGCTGAACTGTGGGAAGCTTATTGGAGTCTTCGGTTGGGCTGGCAGCTGAGGTATAGGCGAGTTATTTTGGAGCTGGACTCAAAGTGTGCTGTGCTTCTCACCAAGAACCAGGCTCTGGAGACCCATGGCTGCTCTGGCCTGCTCAGATCAATCAAGGAGCTTTTAACTAGGGAGTGGAATGTGGAAATATGCCACATATATCGTGAAGCCAACTCTTGTGCTGATAGAGTAGCCAAGCATGGTCACTCTTGTGCTTTGGGTTTTAACTACTTTTCTGTTCTTCCTGTCTTCTTGTATTTAGATTTTTCTGCAAATTTTATGGGGTATCACTGCCCTCGTATTATTGCTGTTTAGTTTTGCTTTTTGGGCGTCCTACCCGGCAGATTCTAAAAATAAAAAAAACTTATTCTAGTAGCATGCCAAACATACCCTTAATCCCGTACTATAACTTGCAGTGTTACAGGCTTCCACCATGAAAGTTTGACTCCACTTTTGAAGCCCGACGGTCTAGTGGCAAGGACTTTGAGCGAGTGAATTCATCCTTATTGGTATGTGTGATAAAGAAATCAAAATAATGCACTATTGTGACTGCCAAATCTGTTGCAGCATAAATCAGTATTGTACATTGTTATTTCACATTAGAGAAAATTATCGTGAAAGAACCTTAACTTTGGATGGAAATGATTTAAAGGTCTTAATATTTTAAAGTTCCAATTAAGGACCTCAATATAATCAATTTAATTTTCAGTATCTAGTTGCTACTAGAAAATATCACCGAAGCATTAGAATATGCCAACTAAGCATAATAAAATGCCTACTATTTTTATATTCTATTTTTAATTAGCTTAAAAATATCAACTTGACATTTTTCCCATTTACATATTTGTTGACTATTTTATGAGAATTTTGATTAATCTTTTTTAAGTTGATTTTTTTTTTAGTGCAGTTTTTAAGCTGCTTTTTTTTTAAGTTGCTTTCTATCCATTTACATTTTTTAAAAAAATAGATTTATTTTGAGAAGATATATTATGTTGTTTAAATTGTAACATTTTTTTTTTGTATTTATCTTGACTAAATGATAATATTTCTCATTGAAAAACTCAAATAAAATTATCTTCACCTTTTGAAATTAACTTTTTAAAATATATCTCACACTTTAAATGATTTGTAAAAAGAAAAGAAAATATAGCTTGTAAAAGTAGAAGATCGTCAAAGACAAATGCCAAAGTTAGCAATACAATGATATGAATAAATATCAATTGGTATATGATATAGGAAGGCGTATCAATTTTATAAAGTACTGATATCTCAATTAAGAATAGCTATGCAACTTAGTTTGAAAGTGAATAAATATCAATTAGTACATGATATAGGAAGGCGTATAAATTTTATAAAGTACCAATATCTCAATTAGGAATAACTATGCAACTTAGTTTGAAAAATAAAACAATTTTTAGATAGTGTAAAAGCAACAAATCACTATAAAGTAAACAGAGTTAGGCATATGACTTAAAACTTGGAGAGGAATAGTACAATTTGAAGGGAAAAAGTTAATTTTATCGTCAAAATTATATATATTAATGACATGTAATTACAATGTGCCACATAAGATTTTTTTGGTTATTCAAAAACAACTTGACGTCCTTGATTGACAAATAAAAAAAATTTAGATCCTAAATTAATATAAAAGTTAAGGTTCTTAAAATATACTTCTCTCTTTCACAATATATCCAAGGTTAATATATTATTGATACAAATTAAGGATAGCAATAGTAAGGTGTATTTAATAAAGTAATTTTTTTAAAAAAACTAGCACTTATTAGTTGTAGTACTTAAAAATAATTTTTTGATTACAATTAAAAATACTTTTTAATAAAAGATATTAAATACTATTTAACCAATGAGAAAAAGCTGGCATAGGGCAAAAATCACGGTGGAATAACCAATCAAGTACATTCCCCATCCAAATACGAAAACACTTTTCGTGATAAAAAGTGTAGCAGCAAAGCATAAATCAAGAAACTTGCATATGGAGAACGGAACACATACCCAGTCCATAAAGACCAAGGGCATTCACGCATACAGACCTGATAAATTGGCGAATGGTAGCATAATTTGGTGGCAAAAATCCAGCCTCATGTTTTTCTAGGCTCTTTGATGGGTTTTCTGCGTCATGCTCAAGCTCATCGTTTATCCAAAGTGGTAATTTGCCTGGCCAAGAGAAAGACTGTAACGGTCCAATTGATAGAGTAAAGAGTGGATTAAAGGAAGAGGAAGCAAATTAAGGAAAAGAGCATGAGTGAAGTAAGAATCCATCCATTCTTCTCTCTGATTTCCTCTTTCCTCTCTTTGTCATTCCCTTTTTCTGATTCTTCTTATTCTCTTGACCCCCTTGTGACTTAGTCTTCAAACTTTCTGCAGGAAAAGATCATTGCAATATTCAATGGAAAAAGTAACTGACCTAAAGTTATTCTTAGCTAGAACATGATTCTTTTCTACGAATGATATAATAGACTCCATATAGCAGGAATCAATACTTAATCTGTTGATAACATCTTCATATCAGATCATTGTCTTGTTGATGATAGAACCATTGTATCATATTCCTGTTACATTACATTTCAATTTGCTGTTTGATGTTTTACCGAGATTACTCTGCAACTGAGACTCCATATTTTCCAATCAGTATATTTGTCTTGCATCAGAAAATTGCTAATGTTACAAAGACGTGTGCTTGAGATATAATTCTCTGATCTGAGAAGACTACATGTGCCAACTAGCATCCGTTAGTCTATTTGTACTGTCCTCTCTAGTATCTACTAACTCCAACTGTTAACAGTCTACAATCAATTATGATATTTATATATTAAGAATGAATATTATAAAGAGAGACACAAAGCATTTGATAATAGTAAATAGAGTGGCTTTGGCTTTTTTTTATGATATCTACTCTTACTATCCACTTTTATAAATATACAAATAAGATGGACTCATCTACAGTATCAGATCAGAGATACAAACCACATACATGACTAGGGGCGACACACAGTGAAATTCCAATGGCCCCATATTTTTGTTCAAAACTTTTGAATTTACGTTTTTTAAAAAAATTTCTTTTACAATAAAATTTTTGTTCATCGTAGCACCTTTAACAATGCTTTCAAGTAAGGATTATACGATTTTAAAAATGCAATAACTGAATGAGACTTGCGTAACTAGCTAGGTCATAACTTATGATTTGAAAAATTCCATTATTAAATGTGTGCCTGGTCAGCATGATCAAAAACGAATAAATCACGGAGAAGACGACCACTGTAAAGTTATCCAACAAAGTTAAATGTATTAACTGTTTTCTAAACAATTAATTATTAATGTAAAATTCTTTTCTTCTTTAGTTAAATGAGTTAACTCCTATTTGCATTTGCATGAAAAAAAATCTTCACTCTTTCTTTTAATGTCTAAGGTACAGTAAAATAAATATACATACTAAAAATTTATATTTTATTACTCCATGTCAGTCAGGTGCCAGCATATTTATTGACACTCTCAATGACGAGCAGTACATCAAGTTGGGTATATTATATGAGATGGCTCAACTTTTTGAAGCGGTGTGAAAAATGCGTATAAAAATACAATGACATTTTCATTCGTAACCTGAAATTTTAAAAAGCCATTAAGGCTTAATATATTTTATGACACAAGCTTCATTCTTTTCCAAGTTAAATTGTGAATCAATATCTATACTACGTACTATTAAAGAATAAATTAAAAATAAAATAAAATAAAGAAGAAAAAGAAACGAAAAAGAAAGACGGGATACCATGAGAATCCATTCACTTACCAAATGGAGCAACAACACCTGAGAAATTCGAGAAGAAGTCATATAATGTTGCGTAATTCGCTGGGAACGACTTGCCTACAGTTGGAGGCTGCTCCACCTTTCTCAAAATCTTCTCCATTTTACCTTCAGCATCCAGTGGTTCTACAAGTATATCTTTGGAAAAGGAAAAAGAATGATGACTTTGAATGTCCATATTATTATTTTTTTTAAAAAAAAATCTACATGTGGTCGTTTTACAAATTCTTGATGGTTAATGACTTTGAATATCCATATTTTTTAAAAAATTTAAATGATTTATACCTGATTAATAACTGAAACACAATGCTCAATATAATTGTTCCGTAAAAGTTATGTAATATCTTCTACTGATAGCATGTATGAATGTGGCTGTCATAGTGCTTTAAATATACAAATTGAATCGTTGTAAATTATATTCAAAATAGGGGGGGAAATGGGGGTCGTGTGTGTGTGTGTGTGTGGGCGGATTCTTTATACAACGGAAAACCCCATGTTGTTATTTATGCTGTTGTTTATGTTTTGATGGACAGAACCCAATTTCAGCTCTGCACAAACAGTTGTCAATTCCTGTCTCTTTTGATCCTTAATTGTGAAGAGAAAAGACAGCTTTCTTGCCATTTCTGAGAATATTGAGATTTTCACGAGAATTAGAAGTGATTATCGACAAGTTGATGGTTATCCCTAATAAGGATTAGAAAATTATAATAAAACAAAAATATTGTGGGTTTAAATATAAAATTAAAAGTATTGACATGTGGTTGTTTAGATTGATTAAATTAAATACATAGCTAGATTTTTTTGGACCATCAAGGAAGGGTTTGAAACCCTTTATTTTTTGATGGATACGATAGAAATCACCCTAAAAGAAAGTGTTATTTAATGGCATTTTTATTTACAATTTATGTTAACCACCAAAAATCCATACATTTATGTACATTATGTTAATAACGCCTCCAAAAAAGATCTTTTTTTCTCTTTTTTTGGCAATTGTTAAAATTCCCAAAAAAGTAAAATATAATTTCAATTAAGTATATTTAAATTGAAATCTAAATCCAAATCACTTAAAACTAATTCAAATATCAAAATCCTAGCTTGCTTTTATAAACATAATGAGCCTAATTAAGCAACTCTATTTCATGGAGTTATCAAAACGTCCTGTGTGTAGGTTAATGCATTGATTTGATTAAACGACAAAATCACCCCTAAATTAATAAGTAGCTCTACTAATTTTATTAGAGTGTGTAAATTATAACTTATGCCATTGCATGTAAGTAAAATTTTGAGCTAAGATGATTTTTAGGTTGATTGTTAGGAGGATATACAACACTCTTGCAAAAATATAAGAGCTATACAATTTAAGAATCACCTTTTTTGATAACTCAAGAATGACATTTAGAGGTGTGTTAATTGAATATACCAATTTGGGACATACTAAAGCCGTCCCATACAAAATATATGGGGAAAGTCATTTGTATTTTCCCTTTTAATTTTTTTATGGTTTTAATTCAAATATGAGTGAGTGTCCAAGTAAATATCGATTTTGGATGTAAAATTACCATTTCTTGTGAGATTTGATAGTATGGGACCTATTCACTAAAGTAGGATTTACAAAAACTTTTAATTCTTCAAAAGTGTCCATTTGTTATTCATATTTTAGGTTAAAAAATCATCTACTTTAACTCATACCCTCGTAATCATCATGTTTTCCCCACAAAGAAAAATAAAACCACATGTTCCACATGTAGATGGTCAGTGTTTTCCCACATGATACTGATTGCGCAAAGAAGCGCTTAAAAACTTTGTTAGTTGAAGTATATATGTGGACCATCTCCAGGTATAATATGACAATGAATACATATCGTAACATTGACTTCAAGTTGAAGTAAAACCTAATTTGATGTATAATTTATCACACTGAGACCTGATATTTATAATTTATCTTTTGACACCAAATATAAAATCCACCTCTTAGAAAAATATTTACTATATGGAAAAAACTTAATGGGACCAAACTCGATTCGTCAGTTTGCGTATGAAGGTTTTAATTGGTTGTTTTGGTTTGTATTGTAACACACACTCTCTCTCTCCTATCTTACCCGTGTAATCTGCCATTTCCTCAATAAATTTTTTTGAAAAGACACAAGTGTAGCACCTCATATTTAAATACACTCACAATAAAGTTAATAGAATCCTTAAGCAAATGAATTTATCTTGAGCAAAGTTAGTAAGATCTACTTTCATTATGAGTGTACCTAAATATAAGATATTTGACTTATGCTTATCCAAGAATCTCTCTTCCTCAACTCTACAGCTGCTAACTCATATTCGCACAGATTGGTACCTTACCATTTCGTGCCATGTAGCAATTAAAGCTCATACTATATTTATCTTATCTCAAATGTGTATTTTGATATAAATTTATACTTATATTAATATACAATTTCTATACAACATGAATTCAAATAATACTTCACCGTGTGAATATGCAGAAAACTCTGCGCTTGTACACGAACGTAACAACAAACCAACACCAAATAGCAACAAATCAAAAGTTCAGCACTCATAATATGTGATTACATTAATGAAACACCATACTAATATGGTGTATTATTACACCGAGTATGCAGAAACCTCTATCCTTAAATGCAAAATTATTAAATATAACCAACACCACACCAATACAACCAACACAAAAAAAAAAAAATAGAAAGAAAAAAAAAAGCAACAAATCAAACGCTCATAATACGATTAACATACACGAATCCAACACCACATGGATATATATGTATATATATGGGACATAGAAGCAACTAGAGCGTGTCACCTGTATCACTTGCCTGTGGCACCTCACTGATAATAGCTGCCAGAAGATCAAAGTAGAGTCGAAACTGTGACAAGGCATAGAAAGCCACAGGTATGGAAGTGACCGCATAAAAGGGGAACAGGAGCGTCTTGTACTTTTGATTGATGATAAAGAAATTGCCGGAGCAGAATGAAACAAACATAGCTATAATAGACACGAAGAGAGAACTCAACCCTACAAGGAGTTTCAGTGGCAAGCCCAGTGAAAATCTCCGGCTTCTTTCCGAGAGGTGAGGATGGAAAGGAACATTATGAGTCCAGTGACGGAGAAACAAAGTCCAATGAGGGATGAAATGGCGAATGCATCGAACGCTGGTTGGCCTTCTAGTGGTGGCTTGCCTTCGTCGTTTGTGCCGCCGGGGACACTACTAACTGTAGCAAAGGTGACACCGGCAACAAGTGCAGCCACCACAGAGCAAGATTGCGATGTGTTCTTGAGCCGATCGGTGCCCATTTTGACGAGCTCCTCGTGTGATTTTCTAAAGATTTGCCCTGCTGTTTTTGAATCCTTGTTGCTTCTGAAGTAGCAGTGTTCCGGCACAATGCTCTTAATATACTGCAACAAGGTAATATGATACATATGATGTTACTTGTTCTTAAATAAATTTGTTTGGAAGAATGAAGTTTAAGATGATGAACCTCTTCTGATTTCAAGAACAAAATTCGAGCTGTACTCCAACTAATCTGATGACTAAACAACTATCGGTGATTTGTCACTCTTCTTTTGAGTCTAAATAAAATTTTGATCTTTCCTATGTGATTATAATTTTCACTTAATTTGTTGAAGTCACCTATAAGAGTTTAACGTTTAATGATTGCAGCCAATATACGGTATGCCTGGAAGAAAGCACATATAAGGGCTAAACAAGTGAACGACTATCTTTGCAAACTAGGAATATGGTAATTAATAAAAATGACTCATTTTATGTGAAAATTTTATATAATAAAATGTAATGTATAAATTTTTATTATTAATTAAATTTTTTATATATTTTTTAGATTAGATCCTACTTTATTAATTGACAGTAAAAAATTTCACATAATTAATTCATGTAAAAATTTCACATAAAAAAATCTCGTGCCAACTACTTTCAAATTTCAACAATAAATAAATGTATCCATTCGCTGGATTGACGCACGTACACTGTCCAAAGATGTTACGATGGCTTATGCTCAAACATGGGCACATACTTTGATAAATGATTTGGTCAATTGGAGTAAAAGTTGCCACAGATGTAACACTTTTTTAATGATAGGGAAAGGCAATGTAATTACACCTGGGTGACAAAATATAAATATATCAAACAGTAAGAAAAATAGAGTTCTATGTATATCAATGTAACATTATTTTATATTAAGAAGGTCAATCTTAATATAATAGTAAAGTTGTTTTAAGATTTAAAGATTACATATTTAAATCTTAGAAATAGTATCTCCTTAGGTAAGAATAAGATTACATATATTTACTCTTCTCAAATCCTATTAGATATAGGAGCCTCATACATTGGATTACCTTATATTTTACCATTCAATCTTTTATTAGCATATAATTTAATGAATTTCATTATTTGATTTTTTTAAACCATTCTTTAAGAATAAAAATTGAAGAATAAAAAAAATATATTTTATGCATTCAAATTAAATAAAAATAAAAATAAAATATTTAATATATTTTAAATATTAATTACTTTATTAGATGAATTGACAAATTCTTTTATATAAATTTTTTTTAAAAATATTATATATATATTTTTGAGATAAAACTTATCTAAAGTGAGCTTGCAAATAAATTGAGTAAAAAAATAAAAAAAGAGAGTGAAAAATTATATACCCTTAAACAGTTTAAAGAGTACCTTATACCACTTTATATCCCACATCATTTGCAAGGCAGAGCCAGCTATCTGCCAAGGATTCTCCCTTCCTACAGCCTCTGCTGCCAAGTGCAATGCGGTGTTCTCGTGATCATCCACTCCTAGAATCAAGTTATTCCAAACTTCCTTTTTCGACTTCATTTTCAGTGCCCGAACAACCTGGGGTTGCCTGTCTTTCACCGCCACCAGCAACACATTTTGCTTCTTTGAGTTGGTGTTGTAGATAGCACTTGGTATGGAATCTAGAATCATGTTCACCATTTCAACTATGCCATTCCTCGCTGCTATTAGGAATGCTGTCTCCTTTTCGTCAATAATATTATTTGCATTACCGAATGGTTCTAAATTGTTGTCCACAATAGCTAATTCGGCCGCAATATCATTGTTACAGTGCATTTTGCCACAACTGCATTGTATTAAAAATTGTGGCCGCATCGATTGTATTTTTTCGCAATTTTTTGCAATGGCATTAATTGCAACATAACCACAGTTGCAATTTAAAACCATGGTATTAGATTCGTTTCCCTGCTTTGAGTTATTTTGAGTTGGAGTCCCCTTTCTGCTACCTGTCCCTGGCGCCGAAGTTTCTTCTTGCGGCTGCTCCAAGCCGCTACCTGCCATTGCTTGGAAAATTTAACAGCTAAGAAAGAAGGATAGAATTTTAAAATTAAAAGGAACGGAATACAGGTAAAGAGTAAAGGAAGAAAGTCTGAACAAATCATTTTTTCACGTATGTAAAGAATTAATTTATCGTATTAACATAATTTAAGTGTGCATGATACGTATAGATCATCAAATACTCATGAATATAATTATATATAAATTAAACAATTTTTTTTGGTCCCAATGATCTACGTTCCACAGATACCTTGTCTTTGTTGGTGATAAACATCAAACACCTCGTCTGTTTCAAAGTTCAAATCACCAGGATCAGGTCGACCCCCCCTTACTGCTCTATAAGGCCTATTCATGAGTGCCTTCAAGAGTTGATCACTCCATAGGTGCTTCTTCTTTGTCTCTGCTACCTTCTTTGGCGCTTGAGAAGTACATGCATGGTAAACCGTCGTGTGGAATATACATATCATGTCAGCAGTATTAAAGAAGTAACTAGCAATGGATCAAGAAACTTGCATGGAGATCGAAACGCATACCTTCCAAACGGCCAAGAGGATGCACGTATGCAGACCTGACAAATTTTTTAACGGTAGCGTATGCAGACCTGACAAAATTTTGAACGGTAGCATAATTTGGTGGCAAAAATCCAGCCTCATATATTTCTAAGCTCTTTGATGCGTTTTCTTCGTCATGCTCATCATCCTTTCCCCAACCCAGTAATTTGCCTGGCCAAAAGGAAAACATGTGTCTGCTCTCTGCAGTATAAAATCCTCTGATCATTAGGAAATGAATAAACTTCCCCCCCGGCGGCGGGGGGAGACAAAAAAAAAATATCAAGTAAATCCAACTGTTTAAAATCTATAATCAATTATACTATCTGAAACTCAAAAGTATATATTAAAAGTAAATATCACGGAAAGAGGCACAAACCATTTGCGAATGGCAGATGAAATCAAGATTTTGTGTCTCTATCTATGATATCTATTATCAATATTCATTCTTGAGATACAAAAAATAACATAACTTGTCTACCATCCAGTAGCCTTTACAAGATAAATGTTGATGCGGCCATTTTCGAGGATGAGGGGTGCTGCGAGGATTGGAGTGGTGATTAGAGGGGATGAGGGGTAGCTCATTGTAGGGAACTCGCTACAGGTTGCAGCTGGAGTGGGACTGTTGCTAGCATGGGGTGTTGTGTAGGATATCCTCAACTATGCAGTTTGGTTTTTTTAAGGTTTCGAAGTAGTTTCATTCCTACAGTGTAATCAACGTGCTGATTTCCAAGCCACATCTACTAAGTTTAATGTTTGTAATATTCGGCTTGAGGATCCACTAGAGTTCGTTATTCCTTGTTTAGACTTTGATATTTCCGGTTAATAAACTTTTCAGGTCCAGAAATGAAAAAAAAAAAAAAGTAAAAACAAAAACATATCTTATCTGCAATGTTATAGCGGAAGTACAAACCACATGATGAGGGGCGATACGCAGTGAAGCTTCAATGGGCCCCCACTATTTTTGTTCAAAACTCACGATTTTACATTTTTTTAAAATTTCTTTTACATAAATTTTTGTTCGATGCCTTTAACAATGCTTTCCAAGTAAAGATCAACGCGAGTTACAAAAGCAACAACTGACTGTGATTTGCCTAAATAACTAGCACATTCACTTATGACTTGGAAAATCTCATAATTAAAATTACGCCAGGCCTGCATGATCAAAAATGAATAAATCACTGGATAAGAGGACCTCCAAGTCCAAAAACGTAGATGATTTCTCATCTCAAATCGGGATATGGCGACGGGAACGATAGAAATTTGATAATACTATTACTTCTCACACGCATGCATTTTATAGAAGCACACCCCAAAAAATTATTACTCCTAACCGAATACGTGCACTTTGTATGACAAAATTTTGCAATGGAAATACAAATCATAAACCGAAAATATGTACCTTTCTTTGGCTCTTCAGGTCGAGGCTGCTCAATCTTTTTCAAGATATTCTCCATCGTTCTATCAACATTCGGTTGTTCTACAACTATACCTTTGGAAAGAGGAAAAAGAATAAGTAGATAGAATTCTCAGTGTGATCGTTTAGCATCCTCTTGACGGTTAATGACTTTCAATGTCGATGTATTCTTTTCTTTTTCTTTTTTTTTTAAAAAAAAGATGATTTATGCCTGATAAATAACCGAAACACATGTTCCATAAAACTTATGTAATATCTCATTAATAACATGCATGAATACCACATAAAAAATGAAAAAACATGTATTAATATAGACAATGTATAGATTGAATCGTTGTAAATGATATTTAAAATACGAAAAAGGAAAAACGGGGGCTAGGTGCTTTGTTTGTGTGTGTGTGTGTGTGTTTTTTTTTTTTTTTTCGGGTGAGCCTCTTTCTTTCAACCTTTTTTTTTTTTTTTTTTGTGGGTGTGGGGTGCGGGGTTCTTGAGTGGAGGTCCTCATTTAATGATGGGGTTCTATGTATCCGGTTGTAATCATGTATCTAAACAAAACTTACATTTGAGTTAAATCACAGGGTAAATATATATTTTTCAATGTCGAGTACAACGTTTTGTTCTTTATTTTTTCCTTTTAATCGCGTGCTACTACAACTTACAGTAATACAGTATTAACTTCCACCATGAAAGTTTGGTAGAACTTCTGAAGGCCGACGGCCTAGTGGCAAGGACTTGGAGAGGAGTGAGTCCATCCTTATTGGGATATGTGCGAAGGGTACCAAAATAATATGTTATTATGACTGCCAAATCTGTTGCGGCATTGCAATATACATATACACAAATCAGTAATCAAGGAAAACACAACAGTGAAGTATTTAATATAACAACAAAAAAAAATTAAAAAAGATAACTTAATACTTGTTTATCATTGTAATTAAAAATGTTTTTTAATAAAGATATTAAGTATTATTTAATTTAACCAACGAATTAAGTACTCTCGTTAGTTAGTAAAACAATTTTGAGTTGCCTGAGTAGCGGGAGAACAAAGAATATATCGATGCTTTAAAAATAGGAGATTAAATTAGGAAGGCTTTTGGTTTATAATTTATTTATTAGTTTAACTAGTCAATTTTTTCTCTTGAATTAATACTAAATCATTATTGAACCAGCACATATTTGAATTAAAAACTTGACTAATTCATAATTGAACCCACGATTTTTAATTGGATGGTTCGGTACCATCTAAAAAAAAAATGCCCAAAGTCAAAATTTTCTGCCAAAATTGAGTAGTAATAATATAATTTGGTAGTAATAATATAATTCGGTACTCAGGGGATGTTTGGTAGTAATAATATAATTTTAAATTATCTGGACGTATCACATTGCCTTATTTATTTCGGCCTTATTACTGGTAACCTAAATTTTTAAGATAATTTATATTACTTTTAAAATAGTAATGTAGATTATTCTCATAGTATGGTAAGCCTACCATCATTTTTATTATTATCAAAAATAAAAAAAATTAATTATCATTATTAATTAATATTAGTAATCATTATATAATAATAATTATTAATTATAATAATTAACACTAGTAGTCCTAGTAATAATAGTGGTAATTATTATTATTATTATTATTGCCTAATAATTTTTATATATACTAAATAAATAAATGTGAATTACTAATTAGTTTAGTTGTACATACCAAATATTATATTATAACATTATTATTAATTTAAAAAATGACAACATTCTTTAGTGGTAATTTGAATTACCAGTTAATCATGTTAGATAATATATCAAACGCCACTTTACAAGAATCATGTGGCATATTATTGACTTTTGGATGAACAAGTGAATTCTAATACAACTTCATTTTGTCTAATAATTTGGACAATTTTTGTCAAGAATTCTGACAAATATTTTCTAATTGTATTACATCTCTCTTTCTAAAGTATTAAAACCTCATTTTGAACTTAATTAAAAGAAAAATGTTAACAAGTCAAAACCTTTGGTAGAATTTAATTATCAGACATTACATATATTTATTGATTTTTGGATGAATAATTGAATCATACTAATTTATTTTATCTAACAAGTAATATCATGGTATTTATAGCGAATTCTGAATATATGTTTGCGATTGTGTAGCACGGCTATAATCGTAAATTTATAATGTGTAGCGGCAAAGCAAGTAATCAAGGAGGCTTACCGAAATATTCCCTCATGATAGCACAGTGAAGAATACTATCTCCGTCTTGGCGTATAAGATCGCCATCGCCCAATGTCCTGCTGAATTTATAGAAGCGAAAGAGGTACGCAAAGGCTTCTTGATTCCAGTTGAGAGCAGCTAGAAACAGAGGTGTCTCGCCGGCATTGTTCCTCAAACGCAACAAATCTAACCTGTAGTCGCCATCCCCTATGATGAGCTTGCATAGTTTGGCGAATCCCCTTGATGCTGCCACATGTAGAGGGGTATCTCCGCGTTCATTCCTCACTTCTAGAGCCGCCTCCTTCTCTTCTACTGGTGGCCCTTGACCTCTTTCATGCCAGAGGATTGCATCCGCAAGCTCCCTAACATACACTTCATGCGTGATGATTGCATTCACGAGCTCCCTAACCGCATCTTCTTCGTCCAAATCAACGGCCACATGCAAGGCAGTGTCCATAGAATCGTTGATCCTTGCGGTGTGTGCCTCTGGGAATTCATAGTACATGTCCACAACAATATCCCATCTACCCTCCAGTGTGTACTGAGCTAGTTCCTGAAGTTCATTTTCAGGTAGTTTTCCTCGTAGTTCTCCACGTAGTTTTTCACGCAGTTCTTCGGTTTCTTTGACATTTTCATCTCCCGAAATGTTGGACCCCGTATTGTCGTCACCATCAATCCCTCCTGACATGTTTGTCAAAGTGGAAAGTTAGAGTCTTGAAACGGATGTGTATGTGGTGCTAGTGTGTTATATATATATATATATATATATATAAAGGATACGGTCTTCATGCGTCACCAATTGCATGTCTTCTTGTACCTAACACTCCATCGAATCTGATGCTTCAACTTTAACTAGATGACACGGGAAGAATAAATTGAGAGTGAAAATGATGTTGAGGACTCTTTTGGATGAGCTTTGATTGATTTCTTCTTCTTTTTTCTTTTGAACGGTGGCTTTGATTGATTTCGAACTTGTAGCAATAATGTGATCTGAATATTGGTAAATTTCACTTTTGAAATAAATATTGGTAAATTTCACTTTTTTATTTAAACTAAAATATTCATTAATTACATCCTTTCTTAATGTATATCTAAATAAGGTTCCGTTAATTTTATTTATGTATATTTCTAAAATGTATATCTTTAAATATAATTTTTTCTTCCTTTTTCACTACACTGAACTGGCGCCAAAAAAGAGATAAATTAATTAACAAAATAGGTTTTTGTAATATGGTGTGTCGAGGACAGTATTAAACGAAAGGAATGATGATATAATGATATTTTAACATTATTTTTGTACTTCATTTTTGTGTTTTTCATGTATGCGTTATGATTTCAGCGAGATTTTTTGGATACATGTAATATTGTAAGATTATTATCTTATGGAATATTTTTTCCATCGTTAGTACTTTTGAGGTTATAATAATTTTTCATTTGACTAATTAATGACAGCCTACAATAGAGGGGAAAAAAGAAGAAGAAGAAGAAGAATGAGTCGTGCAAGACTAAACGAGCTAATAATAATAATAATAACAACTTGTGCAATAAAATGGCTTAAAAAAGCTAATGTAACAAACATTTGATGCACGAATTTTAATTCTTAATGCACAAGAGTTGTCCACGTAGTTCTCCATGTAGTTTTTCACGAAGTTCTTTACCTGTTTTGTCATTTTCATCTCCCGAAATGTTGGGCAATGTACGGGCGTCACCAGTAATCTCTCCTGACATGTTTGTCAAAGTGGAAAGTTGGATGGAGACTTGGAACGTTGATGTGTATATGTGGTGTTAGTGTGTGTTACTACTTATACCAGCTACCTTCTTGTGTGTGTGTATATATATATAGAGATGGGATGCTGTATTATTATCAATTGTAGGCGTTATCGTACCTAAGACTCCATGGAATCTAGATGCTTCGACTTTATCTAGATGACACGGTAAGAATAAAATTTAGAGTGAAAATGATGTTGAAGACTGTTTTGGATACGCTTTAACTGATTTCGAACTTGCAGTGAAAATAATAACGCTGGATTCATGCCGTGACAAATTTAATTGTGTAGAAATTACTTATAATTAGGCTGCACTAAGTTAAACTCATATCATATGCTATTGAATAACTATTTATTAAACAAATTTTTTACGAAACTAACTTTGGATTAAAAATTCATATATAATAGATATTTATCAAATTTTATATTAATTTAAAATTATTTAATATACTTTTATATATATTTAAATCAATACAATAGATACTTCTTAAATGTATATAAAAAAGAATTATTTGATCATATTTTTATTGATATCCATTTTTTTTAAAAAAATTGGCACAACTATCTACATGATATATAATTATAATTCAATCATTGAATTGATAAGAATTATATTTGATAAAAAGTTATTAAAAATATAAGTATCACAAATCTTAGATAAATGCCCATTACATCTTTTATTAAATAATGGAAGTCTAATATCTATTTTGATAAGAGTAATGTTATTTATACTCATTTTATCTAGGACACTGTATTAACTCATTCATCATCTACTATTAAAAATGATTAAAAAATTAAAATAAGAAACCCACCACTTTTAATGATAGATGATAGATGAGTCGGTACGATATCCTAGATAAAATGAATACAAATAATATTACTTTTTTGATAATTAAATATGTTATTAATTATAAAACAACTTTTTTTTTTCTTAAAAATCACCAACTTCATAAATACTTTTCATTATTTTTTCAAAAAATAATAACTATACAATTTATATCTTTTAATAAAAATTATGTTGGAAATCGGCAAGACATTTAATTTTTTAATAGTAACAAAATGCTTCTTTTTAAACGTTTTTCTTACGTTTTATTTTGTTACTAATTTTAAAAAACTACAATTACAAAAATTCACTTATAAAATCATCATCCAGGAATATCAATGTCTTATTTTTTAAGATATTGTAATTTATTAATTTATCTTCAAAATTTGTTAATATAGTAATTTAATTTAAAATTTTGATTTTTTATTTTATAAAAATAATATTTTATTATTTTCAACTTAAAGTTAATAAAAAACAATTTCATTTAATGAAATTAGTATTAATAGAAAGAGAATAATTTATGAAGTTAATAATTAGCAGGAAGAGAAAAAGTCATGTGTAAACAATGGTGTGTTGAATCACTAAAATGAACATAATATTTAAGTTATTTAAAGAAATACACAATGGACATTTTAGTCCAAGAAAAGAGTGAAGTTTGAGAAAAATTGGCTCATATATATATATATATATTTGAATTAAGAATATGGTAAAATCATAAATATTTGTAAAAAAAAGTGAAAAATTCCAAGAAATTTATTTGTTAAAATAACAAATTAATTTGTCAAGATATGAAAATTTTGTTAGGAATATTTGAAAATCTATTCTAATGGGAATAAGAAAATCTTAGAGGCAAGGACCTTTAACTATAAATAAAATCAATAGTCTAAATGTATGATAAAGAGAACAAGTGAAAGATATGTATTTTGGGACTAAGATAAACTTAAAACTTTTACGTATAATTATCAATTGATAACAAAATTTTATATTTACTGAAGAAATATGAGATTCACAGTAAATATAGTTAATTTACATTAAATTTTTATTTTATGTTTTAAATCCCATATTGGACCATATCATCCATTAACAGCTCTTCCCACCAATAAATTCTCTTTTAAATTTGAGTCCATAATATTTTATTACTTGCTTTTAGCCCCCAGAACGTGTCTTTTCCTGGATCCATCCCTACTTGCCGTGCTTGTTTCGATTTACTATCATGCCGTACGCGTAAATCGTTTTTCGTTGTCTCCGACCTTTTTCTGTAGTGTTGAGTTGTATATGTCAATAACTTTTTCTTCCTTTTTCACCGCCAGGAACAGGCGCCAAAAAAGAGAAAAAGCAACAAAATAGGTTTTTATAATATGGTGTAGAGGACAGCATTAAACAAAAGGTATTATGATATAATGATATTTTCAAGATTATTTTTGTCCTTCATTTTTGTGTTTTTCATAATATGTTATGATTTGAGCGAGACTGTTTGACACATACAATATTGTAAGATTCTTGGGGAATATTTCTCCATCGTTCGTACTTTTGAGGTTATAATAAATTTTCATTTGAATAGATAACGATGGTCCACATTATACTAAATCCTAATAAAGGGAAAAAGAAGAAGTATGAGTCGTATATGACTAAACGAGCTTTCAAAATAATAATAATAAACTTGTGCAATAAAAATGGCTTAAGAAAACTGATGTAACAAACATTTGATGCACGAATTTTAATCCTTACTGCACAAGATTTGGTGGCTGTTGAAGCCTTTATACATCATCGTGTTTCAAGTGGTTTTCGACAGTGCTTTTTAAGAGAGCAGGCTGACTTAAAGCAATACTCTTTTCTACCTTTTTTTCTTTTTCTTTTTCTTTTTGTCTTTTCTTTTTTTATCTTTGTTTTATTGGTATTCAACAAATGAAAAGAAAAAGCTACAGCGCGCCCTAACCTAAATGAAGGAAAGAATTATTCACCAGTTCTGTTATTGCCAAGCTAATCAGTACCGATAACAAGCGGGGACGTATCGAAGTTTTCTGGAGGGCCAATTAAAGTCAATGCGACATAGTTGTAGAGTTTAAAGTTGATATATGAGACGAAAACCCATAAATTTTGTGAGTGGATAATGTAAAATCACTTTAAAAAAGTGTTACTTAGTGGCGTTTTTTATTTGAAGTTATATTAACAGCCAGAAATCCATACATTTGTGTAGATTATGTTAATAACCCCCCAACACAAAATCTTTTTTTTTTTCTTTTTTCGACAATTGTTAAAATTCCAACAAAAGTAAAATATAATTTCAATCAAGTATGTTTAAATTGAAATTTAAGTCAAAATTAATTAAAACTAATTCAAATATCAACATCCTAGCATATACTTTTATACATATAATGAGCCTAAATAATTATATTTCATATAGAGTTATCAAAACCTCATGTGCGTAGGTTAATGCATTGATTGTTTAAGCAACAAAATCACCCTAAATTAAGAAGCAGTTCTACTATAATTTCCTGAATATCATTGTACACAAACATCCACATCCATTAATAAGACTCAAAAACAAGGATAATAGTCCAAGAAAACATTTCCAACTTCGTGCACAAGCTTCCCTAAGCCATGTCTCATGAAGTGTTTACTATAGACGTTTTTACCCAAATGGCGTAGGTTGAAAAGTTATTTATCAATATGGTGCAACCCTAAAAATATATATTAACGAAAATAGGAAATTGCACTTAGGGAAGCCACTCTTCATAAAAGCGACTTCAGTTGTTTTTTTTTTTTTCTTAAATGGAAGTCTAACTTAATAAGAGCAACTTACTTTTTTATTTTTTAAATAAAAGTCTCTCTTCATAAGAGCCATTTAGGTTTCATTTTATTAATAAAAAACTAGAGTTTCATATTTATAAATACCATGTATTTTGTATTTGTTTGCTTCTCATTTAATATTCCATCTACTCCATTACTTTATTGTTGCTTTTTACATTTACTAAAATTTGTAATAAACACCTTTTACATTGAGGAACTACATATCGTTAGAAATAAATGGCAATTTATAGTAGAAGATGAAATATCTTAGTTGGCGAAGAGGAAGATGATGAAGTACAGTAGATAGACTATGAAATGAGAAACAAATAAGTACGAAAGATATGGTATCTATAATGAAGAAACCTACTTTTTTGGAGAGCGACAAAAAAGAACTAAAATCACTCTTATGAACAGCGACTTCCCTAAAAGAAATATCAACTCAATTTGGTAAATATTTTTAGGATTACACCATATCGATAAATAATTTTTCAACCTACATGCACCATTATGGTAAAAAAAGTCATTTACTTCATAAAATTGCATCATCAAGTGATGGAAAAATAACGATTTGCACAAAAATGAAGTCTCACACATGTACATGTGTTGTGTTTCTGGGTGCTGTTGTTTCGTTGTGTGCTTTCATGTTTTATTAGGTTTTTGTTATGTTTTTTGTGGCTCCTCACCTCTAGTGAGTCGGAGCTCTTCTACTTATTTAAAAAAAAAAAATGAGGATCATAATATCTTTTTGATGAGTGTTTCTTATATGCTTATTTATTGCTTGATTTAATATAGTTTTATATTTTTAATTATAGAGATTTTAGCCTATTTTACATGATAATTAAACCTTTTATTGATTTTGAGTATTTAATATTGATTTGATGAATATTTGATAATTTCGTAGGCTTTATAGCTGACTATGCTGAATTTTGCAAGAAAGGAATTCATGAAGATATATTGGAGTATTTTGGGACTAAATCTAGAAGATTTTCGGAAAGTGCTGAAAAAAGTAAAATTTGTATCAATTTTTATAGAGGTCGGATTGAAATGATCCAAAATATTCCAGAAAGATCAAGAAAACATGTCAAACTCTACTGTTGATCTCAAATTCCATTTCTCAAATATTCTTGTGAAAATCTAGTTATAATATTAAAGTGCAAATCTATCATGATTTTATGTAGCTTGACTTTTGTTTGGTATTTCACTAATATCTTAAGCTATAAAAATCTCATCGATGTGGTTCTTATGATGTTTGAATTACTCAAAGATCTAATTGCTATATCTACCTTCAAATTAAGGCTAATTCCAACTGTATAGAGTGCTATAGAGCCTACAAGTTGACATCCAAGATGAGTCCTACACCAAAACATGATTTAGGCTTCTCTAATCTAATTATGATATGACCAGGAGTTAATTGTAGCCACTTCCTTACACTTTGAGCTGCATCCCTTACCTTTTTAATAGAGGAAATCCTTATTCTGGCCTAAGCCATTTAGAGGCTAAGCCTAGGGAGGCTTATTACTTACCACCTAGCACATATCACAAATCCTTTTTTTTGGAGAGGCAAGGAGTGAAAGGTATTAGAGTGGAAGAAGCAAGGAGAGAGAAAGAAAAGAAGCTGTGAAACTCTAAATATGAGAAAATGTATGAATGAATTCCTACTGATGAGATTACAGATTTCACTATATATAGTGGTGTATTGTATACATGAGATTGAGATGGATCTCTAGCTATACTCATAACTGTCAACCGGTAAGTTAGTTACAAAAGCTATTGAGTTAGTCATAAATGGTTATGAGTTATCTCTCTTACATCCCTCCTCAAGCTCAGTGGGGCAATTGGTTGGACTCAAAGCTTGGACTGGAATGTACGAAATTGAACAGAGGAAAAAGGTTTGGTAAACACATCTGCAATTTGGCCCTTAGAGGGAATTTGCTAAACTGAGACTTTCTTTTGAATCACTAGGTCTCGAACAAAGAATAGATCGAGTTCAAAATGTTTTGTCCTATTATGAAGAACAGGATTTGGAGCTAATTAAACAACACCTTGGTTATTACAAAATACAATGGGCATTGCTATAGGAAGATGTAACTCCATCATGAGGGATTGAAGCCAAGCTAGCTCTGTCATAACGGCTGCAAGGCTGTGGAATTCCGCTTCTGTGGAGGACCAAGAGACCACATTCTACTTTTTAGAGGACCAAGATATGAGATTACTACCAACATACACACAGAAACCTATTGTGGATTTATCTAAGTTTGAACCCCAATAGCATCACAAAAAGCAAAAAGCCTGAGATCAGCATTCTTATCGAAGATCAAGCCCTAAGAGATAGTGCCACTAAGATACCTAAAATTCTTTTCACAGTTTTCCAATGAGACTCTAGTGGCTGCTGCATAAACTAGCACACACGATTTACAGCATAAGTGATGTCAGGTCTGGTGATGGTTGTATATTGCAACCTACCAACCACTGACCTATAGAGAGTGAGATTAGTGAATGAGGCACCTCCTGAAGCAGTAAGTTTGTGGCTACTGATCATTGGGGTAGGCATGGGTTTGGCTGCATTCATTCTAGCTTTAGTCAGCAGGTCAGTGATGTACTTGGACCAATTAAGGTGAATGGCACCTGAAGGAGAGTAAGTAGCTTCAATGCCCAAAAAATAGTGGAGTGGACCCATATCCTTTAGAGCAAATTTACTGTATAGGTCAGAGATGAGTTGAGAAACAACTGCTGAATCACTGTCAGTGATGAGTATGTCATCCACGTATACAAGAACACAGATTACTGACCCTGAGTGAAAATGACAGAATAAAGAAGAATTAGTGAAACCAAACTGCTTGAGGGTTGTACTCAGCTTATCATACCAGGCTTGAGGTGCCTATTTGAGGCCATAAAGGGCCTTATTTAATTTGCAAACTAAAGAAGCATCAGTAGAAATGAATCCCTCAGGTTGCAACATAAAGACTTCTTTGTCCAAATCTCCATTAAGGAAGGCATTGTTGAAATCACATTGCCTTATTTGCCAACCCCTAGAGAAGGCCACAATTAACATGAGGCACATAGTTGCAGGCTTCACCACTGGGCTGAAGGTCTAGGAATAGTCAAACCCTTCTTTTTGATGGAATCCTTTTGCTACAAGCTGCGCCTTATATTTCTGGATACTACAATCAGGGTTCTTTTTCACTTGAAAAGCCCACTTAGAGCCAATAGCCTGCCTCCCAAGAGGTAGAGGCACGAAGGACCAAGTACCAGTGCGTATTAAGGGAGCATATTCATCCTTCATGGCTTTGAGCCAGTGATCACAGGATAATGCTTGCTGAATTAAGGTAGGTTCATGTAGTAATAGATTAGGTTGGGATTTGACAGCAGTGACATATGATCATGCAAGTGGCACACCTGCAGGATTCTCAAAAGGCAACACAATTTCTATAGCCGATGCATGAGAAGAGTCAGTAGAAGTTGAATTATCATAAGCAGAATTATCATAAGTAGCAGAAGCAAACTGAGTAAGTACGGGAGTAGTAGATTCATTAATAGAAGGACAATCAGAAGTAGAAGTGGAAACAGGTTAGGACACTGTCAGAATTGAAGGTGTGTGAGACGCAGAGGGCAGGGAAGGTGATACTGAATTAGTAGGGGAAGTTGATAACGAATTAGTTAGAAACTGGTCTTCAGCAAAGATTACATGCCTCAAGATAAAGACTTTGCCATCTGATGTTAAGCACTTGTATCCTCTTTGATTTGGAGCATAACCAAGAAATGTGCATCGTTGGGATTTGAAGTCGAATTTGTGATGGTTGTATGGTCTGAGGTAGTGATAGCAGATACATCCGAACACTTTGAGGGAATGATAGTCAGGTTTTTTGTTGAACAAGGTTTGAAATGGGGTGAGGTTATTTAGGGTGGGTGTGGGGAGAAAGTTAATGATGTAGGCTACAATGAGGAAGGCATCATCCCAGTGGCATAAAGGGAGTGAGGCTTGGACTAAGAGTGTAAGGCCAAGTTTTGTGAGGTGTCTATGTTCTCTTTCAGCAGAGCCGTTCTGCTGGGCATATGAGGACAGGTTCTGCGATGCACAATACCATTGGACTGCAGGAAGGAAGTAAAAGCATTGTAAACATATTCTCCACCATTGTCTGATTGAATAGCCTTTACCTTTATCTTTTTCCCGGTTTGATGTTCAACAAGTGTTTTGAACTTGAGGAAAACTGAGAACACTTCAAATTTGGCATGTAATAGGTAAATCCAAGTAAATTTGGAAAATGCATCTATGAGAACTACATAGTATTTATAACCAAAATAAGAAGACACAGGGGTAGGGCCCCAAACATAAGTGAAGATGAGTTGCAAAGGTTTAGCGTATTGAGTAACAAAAGGCATGAAAGGCATTTTGTGAATTTTCCCCATACAACAAGCTCCACAAACTAAGTATTTATTAGTTGACAAGCAAGGTACATTATAAGATTTCAATACTCTCCGTACAGCAATAGCAGATGGATGGCCCAAACAATGGTGCCAAAGAGTAAAATTGTTAGTGAAATTACGTTGACTGTGGAACATAGACTTATTTGGAGTGGTCGCAGCAAGTGAAGCTAATTGCACTTGATCAAATGCATATAAGCCATCTCTAAGAGTGCCTTGGAGTAACACCTCCTTGGTATCCTGAGATTTGACATAACATTTGTCACCATGGAACACAAAGAAGACATAATTGTCATGAGCAAATTTAGAGACACTTATAAGATTTTTGGCAATCCCAGGGACATATAACAATTTATCAAGAATGAATGAAGTGTTAAAGAGGTTTGAGTGTATCACAAATTGTCCAATTCTATTAATAAACATACCTTGCCCATTACCTACATAAACCAAGTCTAAGCCTGTGTAATCTATTCCAACTGAAAGATTGTTGAGATCATGTGTCAAGTGATGATTTGCACCAAAATCAGGGTACCAGTTTGAGTCGGCAACAGAGGCTGAGAAGGCAACTAAGGCAGAAGAGGCAAGATAGGCTTGTGGATTATGGAAGTTGGCTGCTGGTGGTGGTTGTGTAGCAAACAAAGGTGCTTGATTTGAATTTGGCCAACTATGATCAAATATGTGATAACAATTCCATGCCAAGTGTCCAAACTTTCCACTAACTTGGCACTATGGCCTACCATTACCTGACTAGTTTGAATTTGCCTCGACCTCTTGGACCACGAACTCTGCCACATGGACCACCACCTCGACAATGGCTATTGAATCCCAGACTTTGACCTTCTGAACCTTTTGATGCTTGACCATTAGTTTGTGCTAGATGCACTTGCACATTGATGGCTTCTAACTTATCATACTTTCCTAGCCTTTGCTCTTGTGCCATGAGCAAGGCTTCCACCTTAGACACTCGATAGGGATTCAATTGAGATACCACAAAAGTTATGAATGAATCATAATCACGAGAAAGTCCATCAAGAATTACCTCAATGCGCTCTTCGATGCTGACTAGAGATCCAACAACTGCGAGCATATCAACTATTTTCTTGATTTCAAGCAGGTAATCAACAACAGATCCTTTCTTTTGCACAGCCTTTAACTATGTTCTTAGTTGTTTGATTCTTGAACATGTGTGTGAGGCAAAATATTCATCAATGCACTGCCAAATCTAATACGAGACTTTGTAACCTACCATGCGAGTGGTGAATGGAGCCATCATTGAAGCCAGCAACCAAGACGTGAGCAATTTGTCCTGTTTCTCCCAATGGCGAAATTCTTGTGATACTTTTCCTGAATTTGCATCTTCCTCCGACATAAATTTCTCCGAAATCTGATTTTGATCTAGATATCCTTGTAGATCAAAGCCGATAATTGTTGCTTCAGCTTGTTGCTTCCACGCCAAGTAGTTCTCTTCATCTACCTTGATCGACACTGGATTAGAGAAGCACTGAATCACTGGTTGAGGCTAAGATTGAGAGCATGCTTGCACTTCTGAATTTACTTCTTGATTCAATGAGGTCTCCATGGATCAATCTAGCTCTGGTACCATGAGTATCAGAGTAGAAGAAGCAAGGAGAGAGAGAGACTTGAGTTGAGAGAGAGAAGAAGAAGAAGAAGCTGTGAAACTCTAAATGTGAGAAAACATATGAATGAATTCCTACTGATGAGATTACAGATTTCACTATATATAGTGGTGTATTTTATACATGAGACTGAGATGGATCTCTAGCTATACTAACTGATCATAACTGTCAATTGGTAAGTTAGTTACATAAGCTGTCGAGTTAGTTGCAGACTTGTGAGTTCTCTCTTTTACAAGGAGAACATAAGGGGCTTTGCTAAGGTTCTTTGGAGCTTGGAAGAGAAAATAAGACTTCCTTCTTTTTCAAGTCACCTTAATCCTTGTTTTCTTATTGGTTCCCATCGTTATCTTCTCTTATGGTCTTTTTTTCCATTCTTTCTTTTATTTATGATCCCTTCATGAGCTAAATCTCTTTGCTAGGGTGTTGATGAATTATACTATGTAATGATATTACTCATGGATTGATGGTATTTATGTTTTTATCTCAATGATTATATGTGCTTATAGTTGTTCTTCATACCTTTAAATATTTGATCACTATTTAATTGATTTGTTGGTTTACAATAATTTGAGAAATGATTTGTGAATATAGCTTCTTATCATAAATACCGTGAATTGAATGAAAACTAGAGATAGACTAACACAATTCACATGATCATGTTAGGAATCCATAGAGCTTTATTCTTTTCCTAAATAGCTTGAAACTAAGAGATAATGGAATCAATTTAAGATAAAGAGAATTATTTAATCTTGAGAGAGGCTTGAAATTAATTTAGAGAATTCGACCATTAATCAATTAAACTAAAAGCTAGATAATTTAGATCCATGGTACTTAAGGTGAAGTCAATTAGTCCTAGTTTTCATCCCATTGAATTTTATTCGACTTTAATTAATTGTTCTATTTTCTTGTCTTGTGTTTTTATTTACTTAATTCATGTTGTCCAAGCAGTTATTCGGATTAGTTAATCAGGTACTTGATATATTCTCATAGAATGATATCTTTCTCATCACTTTATTACTTGCATGAATTAGTAGACTTGCTAGATTCACATCATTTGTATTAGAGTACAATTTTAATTAATCACAAAGAGCTAACACATTAGTTTGACCAAGAGGAGAGCGCATAAATAGTTTTCGTAAATTATTTCATTAGCTTACTATATAAGCTACAATCCTAATCATCATTTATTACGCTAACTAATTCACTAGTCATAACCAACTTATTCATTCTCTGTAGCTAAAAATTAACATTATGACAATACAATAAAATAGCGCTCTCAATGCACCTGACAAGCAACAAAGTGCAATAAAATAAGACAATGATATTTAACAATTGCCATAAATATGACATCTCCTGTAAAAGAATTTCATACACCATGTGGATTAACAATTATAATTAAAAATTATCACACATGTAACATCCGATTAAAACATACACAAATCCGACACCACACGAATTCAAACGATCGATGTTCCAAGAATGATATATAGTATATATTGAAGCTCCTATAAACTATTAGCCTTTATCACTTGCTCGTGGCACCTTAGTTAAAATAGCTGTTAGAAGATCAAAGTAGAGTGGAAATTGTGCCACGGCATAGAAAGCCACGGGCAAGGAAGTGGCCGCATAAAAGGGGAATAGGAAAGTCTTGTACTTGTGATTGATGATAAAGAAATGGCCGGAGCAGAAGGAAACAAACATTGCCACAATGGACACAAAGAGAGAACTCAACCCTAGAAGGAGCTTCAGTGGCAAGCCCCTGCGAAAATCTTTGGCTTCTTTCCGAGAAGTGAGGATGGCAAGGAACATTATGAGTCCAGTGACGGAGAAGCAGAGTCCAACGAGGGAAGAAATGGCAAACGCATCGAATGCGGGTTGGCCTTCTAGTGGTGGCTTGCCTTCATCGTTGGTGCCACCGGGCACAGCACTGGCCGTAGCAAAGGAGACACCGGCAACAAGCGCCGCCACCACCGAGCAAGATTCCGATGTGTCCTTGAGCCACTCGCTGCTCTCTTTGACGAGTTCCTTATGTGATGTCTTGAAGATTTCCCCTGCAGTTTCTGCTTTGTTGTTGGTTCTGAAAAAGAAGTGTTGCGGCACAATGCTCTTGACATACTGCAACAAGGTACAATGATATAATTGGTTCTGTAGCATCAGTCATTTTTATTGTTACATTGGTTTCTTATACACCATTGACACACCTAGGCAATCATTTGTAAATAATTAGCAATTAACAATTTTAATTACATTACTGATAAATTTACTTGTAAAGAAATAAGGAAGTTATGCATTAATAATTAAAAATTTCAGTTATTTTATTTATAAATTTATTTAAATAAAAGTTAGGAAATAAAAATAGTATTTATTATGCTTTTATGCACTTAAAAACGAAAACATTAAATTTACTTTATATTTTTTAAATAATAAATACTTATATTTTATTATTTATTTTTATTTTTTAATTCCTTAACTTGTCGTAAACCCTTAACAATATTATTAATTATAGAATATATCAAATTCATTAAATAAATATTGTTGACATATGATATTACAAAATAAAACTTTTTTATTAGATAATTTAAAAAAAACTATTTTTTTTTGGTATATACCTAAAAGAGAATTGTTTATCATACATAGAAAAAAGGTTGGCATAAAAGCCGATATGCTGTCCCCAAAATATTAAAAAAAAAAAAAACAGCTAAATGAAAAATAAAATAATAAAAAAATTGAAAAAAGAACTATTGAGTGTTTTATAGGTTGTATCTTATAGATGTCCCCAGAAAAAGTAATGTTATAAAAGTGGACAACTAAGAAAAAGAGTGATACAAAGCTTTTTGTCATCAATTGTTTTGTGTCACTCTCTTTCTTGAAAGTCTATTCTTGATGTATAATCTATATACAAATAACATACTCTGCTTAACATATATATGTTGAACAATTATGTACAGGTAGCTTGGCCTTACCTCAAACCACTTTATATCCCACATCATTTGCAAGGCAGATCCAGTTATCTGCCAAGGCTTCTCTTCGCCTTGAGCCTTTGCTGCCAAGTGCAACATGGTGTTCTCGTCATCATCCGCTGCTAGAATCAAGTTATTCCAAACTTCCGGTTTTGACTTCATTCTTAGTGTCTCAACAACTTGGGGTTGCCTGTTTATCACTGCCACCAGCAGCACATTTTCCTTCTTTGCGTTAGTGTTATGGATGGCACTTGGTATTTTAGATAGAATCTCGATCACCATTTCAACTATGCCATTTCTTGCCGCCACTAAAAACGGTGACTCCTTTAAGTCAATATCCTTTTCATCATCTTTGGGTTTGGTTTCCTTCTCTGTATCCTTTCGACTTGGAGTCCCCTTTCTGCTATCTGTCACTGGCAGCGGCGGCGTTGATGAAGGCTCTTCTTCCAACCACTCCAAGTTGCTGTTTTCACCTACCAGTGCGTGCCAAGTCAAATAAGGAAAAGGTAAAGGGTTTGTCTTTGGTCTTTATAACATTTGCAAGAGTATGCAATACTTACAACTTGTGCAAAAACTTTTTTTGGTTGAATGGAACCATATAAGAAAGTTGAGGGATTTTCAATTCAAGAGTGGGAAGTAAGTAATTGTCTCCATTTTTTTATTTGCACGCTATCATATGAATGGGACCTGATTGTTTTTTTTAGGGAGGTTTTAGGGTATTGGTTCAAGATATAAAATTTTCTATGATTTTCAAGATTGTCAAGACTTCACCCTTCCGTGGAAAAGGGGTCGCCGCAAGAAAAACGAAGGAGATCATTAAGGTTGTTGGTTGTTGTATTTTGGGGTTGGGCATCTGGTTTGTTGTTGGTAGCCTTGCGGGTGTGTCCTAGTATTAGGAGCTAGTGTTGTGTTTGGCCCTACTTTTGTTTATGATTGTCGTGTTGGGGGTTGGGTGGTGGTGTATTTTGTTTCTTTGGCCTTGTTTTGTGCCCGTGTTCTTAGTGGTCTTGTGCCTTTGGTCTGGTGTTTTCCGTGTGGTGCTTGGTCTCTTGGTTGGCTGGGGGGTTTAAGTGTCTGTTTGTGTCTCTGGTTGGTGTTATATTGCTTTGTGCTTTTCTGTTTTCTTTGCTTCCTGTTGTTTTTGGTGGCTCCTAACCTTTGATGAGTTGGAGCTCTTCTTCTTATCAAAAAAAATGTATAAAATTTTCTATCTTGTCAAGTTAGAGAGAGTCAATTTTCTCACTTCCTAGCTTGAACTAAAATATGTAGAAAATAACACTTAGATCTCTAGTTATACGATGGTGCAAAAAAAAAAAAAAGTAGATTGCAATAGTTTTCGCACTTTCCGCTCGATCGGACAATTCCCTACTTGACAAAAAA
Source organism: Pterocarpus santalinus (assembly GCA_031439595.1). NCBI lineage: Eukaryota > Viridiplantae > Streptophyta > Magnoliopsida > Fabales > Fabaceae > Pterocarpus > Pterocarpus santalinus. The sequence continues at coordinate 5,955,456 of CM062527.1, forward strand.
AAAAAATTGCACATATTATGAGTATATAATCATTCATCTAAAACTTGTTTGAGTACCAAATCCTTCTATAAAGGTAAATGCCTTCGATATATATATATATATATACTGCTATATCATGCAAGATATATATACTCATGTCAAGAACAAAAGATAACTATTCAAGTTTACAGCTAAATAATTAGAGATATAAAAGAAAAAATAGTTAAGAAGTCTAAAGCAAGAAAAAAGTAATTTAAGTGCGTATGCTACATATATATCATCAAATAACCCTATATACATATTTATATATAAATCAGGAATGTTTTTAAATCTATATGTTAAGCATCATTTTAGATATTTGGGATCAATGTATAAATAATTAAAGATTTTATTCACATTTATGGTAAATATCGTAGATATGGTTGTAAGGTACCTAACAATAAATGTAATATTGATAATTGAACTTTATAGTTATTAACATGTGATTTCCCATATTTCTTCACAAACAAAATTATCAATAATGTAATAGATATCTTAGTTATTTATATATGGTTCTCCAAGTATCTTAATGATGTCTAAAAAATTTATGTACTAAAAACAGTACTCTATATAAATTAAACCATTTATTTTGTCCGAACACACCACTTTCCACACATACCTTGATTCGTTATTTGGTGAAAAACATTATACATATCTGAATCAACGTTCCAATCAGTAGGTCGACCCCCGCTTCCTGTGAATGCTGCATAAGGTCTTGCCATGAGTGCCTTCAAGAGTTGACCACTCCATTGGTGTTTCTTCTTTGTCTTTTTGACCTCCTTTAACGCTTAACAAAGTAGATGCATTGAAAAAGGAGTAATCGTAAGTGGTAAACCATTTTTGTGGAAGATACCTATCAATAGTATTAAAGAACTAAATAGCAATAGATCAAGAAAGTTGGAGATCTAAAAACATACCCACTCCCGAAAGGCCAAGAGAATGCACGTATGCAGTCTTGATAAATTGTTGAAAGGTTATGTAATTTGGGGGCAAAAATCCACCCTGATACTTTTCTAATCTTATCTGAGGGTTTTCTGTGTCATGCTGGTTCTTTGCCCAAGGCAGTTTGCCTGGCCAAAAGAAAAACATCTGTAATTGCAATATAATTCTGGGAAAAGCAATAACTGAATAAGACTTGCGTAATATAGCTGGCACATAAACTTGAGATTTGAAAAATCCAGTTATCAAAAGTGTGCCTGGCCTGCATCACCAAAAATGAATAATCAATGGACAAGACGACCTATGTAAGGTTATCCAACAAATTAAGTAGATGATTTCTCATCTCAAATTGGGATGGCAACGGGATCAATTAAAATCTATACAATAATGCTATTACTTTTCATACGCATGCATTTTGTAGAAGCACACCCGAAAAAAGTTATTATTCCTAACCTAGCTATTACATGCATTTTGTACAGTTAAATGTTTACATATATGACAAAATTTGGCAATCGAAATGTAAATCATGATTACCAAAATAATAAAAATATGTATGTCGTTTATGTAGATAGTTTGTTAAACTCTTATAACTCCAGATATTAATAAATTATCGTCTGCTGCTGACTATATGAAAGAGTGTAAATTTAATTTATATACTATGACTAAATAAAGAAAGGATACGTTATATTACATTAATAGTTAACATATCCAATTGTAAAATGTTTAACTGTTTTTTAAACAGAAGCATATCATCATATGATTCGTTAATAATTAATGTAAAATTCTTTTCTTCTCTAGACTTTAGTTAATGAATTAACTCCTATTTGAGTTAAAAATAAATCCTTTAATCTTTCTTTTAATGTCTAAGGTACAGTAAAATAAATATAGATGCTAACTTTATATTTCATGATTCCGTGTCAGCCAAGTGCTAATATATTTATTGACACTCAATGACGAACAGTACATCAAAGTTCTGGTATATTATATGAGATGGCTCTACTTTCTGAAGCGGTGTAAAAAGTGTGTATATGTATACCCAACTTAAAAAAGTGTGCATATGAATACAGTGACATTTTCATTCGTAACCTAAAGTTTTATAAAGCCATTAAGGCTTAATATATTTTATGACGCGAGCATCTTTCTTTATGGCCAAGTTAAATTGTTATCCCTTTTGGAGAACCAATCTCTATACGATCTATGTTGTGTCTGTGGCGGCAGATAACAAGACAGTTTTTATTAAGTGCTATTAAAGAATAAAGTAACAACGAAAGAAAAAACCAAAGACGGTGTAGCATGAGAATCCATTCGCGTACCAAATAGAGCAACAACACCGGAGAAATTCGAGAAGAAGTCATATAACGTTGCGTAATTCGCCGGGAACTTCTTTTTTGCAGGTCGAGGCCGCTCCATCTTTTTCAAAATCTTCTCCATTGTACTTTCAGGATCCAGTGGTTCTACAAGTATACCTTTGGAAAAGGAAAAAGAATAAGTAGTTAGAAATCTACATGTGGTCGTTTTGCATATTCTTGATGGTTACGGTTAATAACTGAAACACAACGTTCCATATAAAAGTTATGTAATATCTTATAAACAACAAGTGTGAATGTAGATGGCATAGTACTTTATATATACAAATTGAACCGTTGTAAATTATATTCAAAATAAGGGGGAAAAAAATGGGGATGAGTTGTGCGTGTGGTTTTTTTTTTTTTTTTCCTCCCCTCCAGGTGGGAGGGATCTCGAGTTAATATGTGGGGTTTCTATCTATTGTAATTATCTATAAAAACAAAAGTTACACTTGCATGTGTTGAATTTGGAGTTCAACGTTTAGTCTTTATTTTCGGTTTTAATCCCATGCTATAACTTACAGTGGTACAGGATTAGCTTCCACAATGAAAGCTTGCTTGCACTTCTGAAGGCCGACGGCCTAGTGGCAAGGACTTTGAGAGGAGTGAAATCTTCCTTATTGGTATGTGTGCTAAGGAAATCATAATAATGCACTATTATGACTGCCAAATCTGTCGCAGCATATAGCAATAATTAATATATAAACAAATCAGTAATGTATAGTGTCAAAAAAATTTGGCGGGCGGCAAAGTGTGCTATGTCCATTGTTGGCTAATTAAGTAATTAAAGTGGCTAACCGAAGTATTCCCTCTTGATGGCACAGTGAAGAATACTGTCTCCATTGTTGCGCACAAGATCAGCCAAAGTGACGGTGCCTCTAGAGATGTCAGAGAGGTATGCAAAGGCGTGTTTACTCCAGTTGAGAGCAGCAACAAACAGAGGTGTCTCGCCCTGCTTGTTCCTCAAACTCACCAAATGCAGCCTCTCCTTTTTGGGCCCTACGATGCATTTGCATAGTTTGGCGAATCCCCTTGATGCTGCCACGTGTAGAGGTGTGTCTCCTCGTTCATTCTCCATCTCCAGAGGCTTCTTCGTTTCTTTTTGTGGGCCCATCATCATCGTCATCGGCATATCTTGTGGCCCTTCTTGCTCTTCTTCTCCTGGTTCATTCGTGATGATTGCCTTCACAAGCTCTTCAACAACTTCTTCTTCGTTCAATTCAATGGCCTCATGCAAGGCTGTGCCCACAGAATCGCTTATCATTACGGTGTGTGCCTCTGGGAATTTTTTGTACATCTTCACAACCATTTTCCATTTACCTTCTAATGTGAACTCAGCTAGTTTGTCATTCACTTCATGTGGCGCAATGTTGGACACTGCGTCGTCATCACCATCTCCTGACATGTTTGTCAAAGTGGAAGAAATTAATTTGAGGACTTTGGAACGTTTGATGTATGTGTGGTGTGTGTTACTACTTAGTTTATAGCTTCTTTTAGATAGATTTATATAGATGGGGATGTGGTCTTAATCAGTTCCATGCATTCTTATTTATACCTAAGAGTAAGACTCGATCGAATCTTATGCTTCAGCTTCCCATGTGAATTTCACTTTATCTTGATGACAAGGGAAGAATAAAATTGAAAGTGAAAATGATGTCGATTAACTAACATGCCGTGTAAAATGTTTATTCGTTATCTTTCCTTTTCTGGGAGTGTTAATGCAAAGCTCTCATTAGCTTTTTCTTCCTTTTTCACTGCACGTGTGCTGCACGAAACAGGCGCCAAAAGAAAAAGGATAAAGTATCATTAATCATGTTACTTTTTAATTTCTCCATTTTTTTAATTCTGATCAATAATAAGGATGATATGCAATTTAAAGATGAGATATTCTCTCCAACAGTATTAAGCAAAGAGTACAATGATATATATAATGATATTTTGATATTATTTTTGTATTTCATTTTTTTTTCCAGATACATGTATATGATTTGGATGCGATTTTTTGACACATGTAGTATAAGATTATTCTCTTGTGCCATTTCATTCCATCGTTAGTACTGCTGTCGTTATAATAATTTTTTATTTAACTAGCTCATGATGGTGCACTTTATACTTAACGCTAGTAAAGCTGGGAAAAAAAAAAGACAAAAAAAAGAAAATGAGAGTCATGCATGACTAAACTAGCTTTAAAAGTTTAATTAATAACATTATACTTGTACAATAAAAATGGCATAAAGAATTTAATTCACAAGTTTTAATTCTTATAGCACAAGTCTTGTTGCTGTTCAAGCCTTTGTATATCATCGTGTTTCAAGTGGTTTTCCTAGATCTCAGTGCTTTTAGGAGGGCAGGCAGAATTAAAGAAACACCCTTTTCTACCCATTCTTTTGCTTTTTTTCTTTTTCGTTTTATTGACATAAAAGGAATCAAAATTATAAAAAAAAAAAAAAAAAAACTACAGAGCACCTGAGCCTAACTGAAGGAAAGAATTATTCATCGCTCCAGCAGGAAAAGTAATGCAGACGAGACCCCAGTTTGGCAACGTTATTCCTTAAATTGAAATGCATCGGATAACATCAGATTTTTCTTATTCTGTAATCTTTTTCTTAGGAGTGTTTAAAGGACGGCAAAAAGATTCTTCTAATGAGCCACACCAAATCTTCAATCTATAATTGAACTGCTAATTCATTTCAGAAAAACACCCATAGCAACACTTCATACAAAAAACCTGGTCTACCATCAGCCAAGAGAACACTTTAACTCCCATACTTGAAACCACTAACAAAGACACATAATACGCATTGCTATCCCTATCTGTCTAGCAAATTAGTACCGATAACATGTGCAAAGTATAAAATTTCGTTTTTAGCCTTGCAGCTGCTCTCACGGTCATAGTCACGTTACGATTATTGCAATTGTGAAAAAATTATTAAAAAAAAAATTGATTGATACGCAGTTAAAATTAATGTTGCGATATAGCTGCCACAACCACCACAATTTTAAATTGATAAAACAATGATAACAACTTATATTATTTTAGGATTTAATCTTAATTTGTTTATCTTATATTTAGTTGTAGGTTTATTTTTTATCTTATTGGTATCTATAGATTTGTCTTTATTTCATTATTATCCAATAATTTATCTTTATAACCACTATCTTTATATAATACACTCTATGATATAGCTTATACTTGAGTTCAACAAATTTTAATTAAACACACTTTCATTCAAAACATCTTCAAAATCCAATGTTGATTGGGTGACCAATTTATAGCCATGGTTGCAGAGTTTAAAGTTGCTGTGAGATGAAAACCCGTAGATTTTGTGATTAGATAGTGTAGGATTAACTGGATCTATATTGGAGTTTAGACACCGATATAATGGAAATATAAATTAATAAAATTGTGTGTATCATGAATGCAAATTACTAAAGAACACAACCAATGAATCCTACCAGAAGCATAGGCATGTGTAAACTTTAGGAACAAAGTCTTCCATTCCTTCCGTGTCTTTTTCAACAGCCACATTGATAGAGCAATGAGTTGCCAAATATATGAGAGGAGCAGAGATCCAGCCCACACAATGAGCTGTCCATGAAAGAACTAGGCCACCAAGGCCTCTACACCACAGTCTAGCACATTTTATCCGAACCTAAAAATACATGTTGATTTCCAAACTCATAATTACACAATAAAAAAATGGGCTATCGATCAGAGAACCTAAAAAATTAAATATCTACCAATCAATAGAATCTCAAACTTAAAAAATTCCGATAGTCTCATTTTTGCAATATTGATTGAAATTTAATTCATTTAAAAAATGACTCTCAAGTTAATCAATTATGGCCACAATATATAATTTGAATGTAATCACTACAAAACATGATCAATCCAGCCAACAAAACTATTAACTAAGGACCATAGATAAAGATGAACTATATAGAATATACTTAACCAAGAAGGACACAACTTCATCAACAATAATCACAAAACAAGTAACTGGCCTGACCAGGTGAAGGGGTTGCAAACAGGGCAAACCTATTTATGTCTAGGCATAAAGTCTATTAATTTACATAGTTTGCAGTTTAAAATATTTTAATAGGCAGTGACTGAGAGAGTTATTGGAGTGATTTATTACTGATAAGGTGTATGAATACTCCTAAATAGTCTCAGTTATAGATTTTAATTACATTTAAATTGGATGGTGTAATTTACAGAATATATTGTGCACCCAAACTTGGAGAGGGCACCAGAGCATCCGCATTTATTACAACTACATATAGAAAAAACCTGCAAGCTGAAATACCGTATAAAATGATTTACATTGAGGATTGAGGGAGATGAGTTAATACATTCAAATATTCAAGGACTACATTTATCAGTGAACCGATGAATGTGCTAGAAAGTATTAAGAACACGATGTATCTCTGCCTATTTGAGTTATTTTAAGATTAATTTTCATTCAACTAGAAAAATACAATGATTATAAAATTTCTTCACAAAATTACTCTCTTGAAATTTCAACTTACCATCACGTTGACTTTAAGCTGAAATATAAAAAATAATTTGATTTATTATACTAAGAATATGCAGAAACCTCTTTGCTTATACAAACTTGACAGCACAACGAACACAAAAGCAGCCACAAATCAAGAGCTCTGCCGTAGCTCATAATATGAAGATTACATTAATGGAACACCGTACTGATTTGGTGTATTATATATTACGCCGATCGAGAATATGCAGAAACCTCTCTGCTTATTTGCACACGTAACACTTTAACAGCACAAACAAAACACACAATAGAAAGCAATGAACCAAGGTTTGCCAGAACTCATAATATGATTAACACACAAGAATCCAACACACACATATTCAGGTGTTGTTCCCCCAACAATGATAGATATATGGTATGTAGAACCACCTATAAACTCTCGTCAGTCATCAGTCATCAGTCATCAGTTATCATCATCAGTCGGCTCCGGAACCTTATTTAAAATAACTTTTAGAAGATCATAGCATTGTGGAAGCTGTGCCACGGCAAAGAGACACACAGGCAAGGATATGGCAACATAAAGGGGAATTAGGAACCTCTTGTAGCTGTGATTAATGAGAATGGAATGGCCGGTGCAGAAGGAAACAAACATTGCCACAACGGACGGGAAAAGAGAACTTAGGCCTAGAAGAAGTTTCAGTGGCAAGCCTATGCGAAAATCTCGGGCTCGTTTTCGAGAATTGTAGATGGAAAGGAACGCTATGATTGAAATGATGGAGAAGCAAAGTCCAATAAGAGAAGCAATAGCGAATGCATTTGTCAAGGGAAACGAATCAGTTAGAGTTAGTTGAAGTCAAACTGCCGAATAGACCAACCTTTGGACAGTGCAATGGAGAGGATCAAACGGACAGAGGCAGGCTTGACCACAGGGCTGAAGATCTCATCATAATCCAGGTCCCCTTTGGTGAAACCTTTTTGTAACCAAGCGAGCTTTATACTTCTGAATACTGCCATCAGGATGCCTTTTAATTCGAAATACCCGCTTTGACCCAATTGATGTTCTTCCTACCGGTAAAGATTGCAAACTCCAAGTGTTGTTCCTTATGGGAGCATCGTACTCCTCTTCCATTACTTTTTTCGAATGGGAAGAGAGAAGAGCTTGTTGAACTGAGGTAGGTTCAGAATGCACTAGATCTGGGGGTGAACTCAGTAGTGCAGCAGCAAATGACAGGCTTGAATATACCAGATTTTGCTCGAGTTTGCATGGGATGAGCAGTAGTGAGCTTCTTGGCACGTGCAGGCATGACCGGTGAAATGGGCAACTCAATGACAATGGAGGGGCCTGCTGGTCCTGCGTTAACAGAAATAGGAGCACTTGGCACATGGGGGGTCAGATCAGTAGCAGTAACAGACATAGATGAATCACAAGCAAGAGGGCCATGCTGAGGAATATGTGGTTTAGGAATTAAAGGAATGGATGGAACAAGGGTAGTAGAGTCAGTAGCTGATGCAATGGGAGAAACAAAACGTGTTTGTGGAGTGGTAGCATAAGGAAAACAAAATTCATCAAAAACAACATATCGAGAAATGCAGATTTTACCTGTTGTGCTCAAGCATTTGTGGCCTTTGTACTGTGGTGCATAACCTAAGAAGGTGCAGTGGTGAGTGTAAGGTATCAGGGCAGGCTGAACGAGAGAGACGAAGAGCAGAGAGAACTAAGGAAAGTGATGAAGTAGAATTGAGATGATTATCATTCTTAGTGTAAGTGTACATGAGGCTGACTATATATACACGATATAGTACATGTGGCTGAGCTAACTAACTCTAACGGTACTGAGCTCAGCTAACTAACTCTAACAGACTAACTAACTTTGCCACGTGTACAATCATCAACAGATGCATTCTCCTCTACAGTGAGATCGAAAGTCAAGTTTGTGCTGTTGTACTTATGTAGACCGTTATGCCAGCTGGAAGTTAGTTAACAGTTGGTTGTTTGTAATTACGTGCTGTGCAAGCTTTCTTATTGTGTATATATAAACCTATGTAATCAGAAGCAAATCAACATATAACAATCATTTTACAGTCATTGTCTCATTCTGTTACTCACTTTCTGCTTCTCTCAGTTTCCTTTCCTTTACCTCTGATAACTTTCAGCATTGAATGCGGGTTGGCCTTCCAGTGGAGCTTTGCCTTCTTCATCGGTGCCGCCAGGGACAGTGCTGGCTGAAGTAAAGGCAACACCGGCAACAATACCAGCCACAGCAGAACAAGATGTCGACGTCTCCCTGAGCTCCTCTATGCTACCTTTGATAAGGTTTTTGTGCGATTCCTTGAAGATTTCCACTGCGGTTCTTGCAAGCTTGTTGCGACGGAAATAGTAGTGTTTCGGCACCATGAACTTAATATACTGCAACGAGCAGGTAGAATGATAAAAGGATCAATATAAATATATATATATATTCTGATATGTTACGTGCTCTTAAATAGTGGACTAATTATTCTTTATATTCCAAGATTAAGGCAGACTACATCCATTGGCGGAAGATAAATAAATGAATTAAGGGCTGTATATAGGACATCCTTAATTTGGTGTCACATTATATAAAATAATATTATATATCTTTTCACTATCACAAACAATTTTAATCATAAACATAAAACTAATTAATTATTTTTAATCTTTTAAGATAATAAATACGTCTATTTTTTATTCAGTAACTTGTACTTTAAATTTTTTAACATGCAGCGCATGGTTGAAGAAAATTCTTAATTATATTAGTAAATATATACGAAATGTTAAATTTGGATTAATTTACCGATTTGATTGTCATCTAAACGTACACATACGTCCTGTAAAGATTTTAACTATATCTAGTTAGTTTTTCAAAAACTTTTAACATTAAATAAGTTTTTCAAATATTTTAGACGATATCAAATTAGTTATGTCACATTGAAAAATAATGTGATCCATAGACATGATAGTAACGGTTAGGAAGTGATAGCATATAATAGGTCTAACCTGATGTCACTTAAAATCTTTGAAAGATTCATTTAATGTCGCAAGTGTTTGAACGACTAAATTGATATTACATATATATCTTTAGAAGGCTAAATTGGTAGTTTAGTATTAAGTTTACTAATTCGTAGTTTAGTATTAATTGACATTATGTAAACAGGTTAGGATATATCACTTAATACCTTTCTATAAAATATATTTTTTATTAATCCAACTATTGAATTTCAATTAACTATCATAAAGATTTTTTATGCCAAATTTTATAAAAAAATTGAGCATCAATAGCAAAGTAATCAAACTAAATACCTCTTATTTTTATATATTTTAAACATATATATTATGTTGGTCTTGTTAAATATCAAGGTTGAGAAAATTGGACCAGAGATCGAATCGGTCAAAACATTGATTCAAAATTTACAAGTCCAACTAATTCAACCAGGATTTTGACCAAGATATATATATATATATATATATATATATATGATTAATTAGAAAACAAAAAATCATATTCAGTTATTAACAATAACATAACCAATACAAAATAACATTTACTACGGGGCACTTTATCAAATATTTTAAATACAAAATTTATTTATTTTAATATTCACTTTCATTTATTTTGGGAAGTACTCATAGATAATATAACAATTATTTTTAACTTTTAACTTTTAAATTAATTTAAGAGTATATAGTAAATAAACATACCAAAAAAATTAAGATTCTAAAAGAAACAAATTTTTATTCTAACTGAGCTTTTTTTTTCTTTTGTTAAAAGAAATGACAGTATTTTGATCAATTTTTTGTTTAAAAAAAAAAAAAGCAAAACTGGTGAATTGGTTTAACTAGTTCGGTTCATCGGTTTTGGCCAGTTCATCACCAATTTTTAAGACAAGCAGTTTAAAAGAGATGACCGGATTGGCCTGAGGTTTGGTTCCTGGTTGAATTAGTCTGATCAGTAGGTCTGGTCCGATTTTCTTAACACTGATAAATATAAAAAATATATCACATAATTTTAGATTAATAAAAAATTTTATAGAAACGATGATCTATAGGATATGACTTTCTAATGCAATAGTGGGTTTTGTGAAAAATTGCATCAATTAAAAATTATTTAATAGTGTAAAAATTACTTAAAGTTATATCGGTGTAATTTTAAGCAACTCTTACATCATTGAATAACTTTTTATCAGTGTAATTTTTGATAAAATCCAGCACTGAATTATAAATTTATATTTTATATACCGTGTCTATAAAATTTCTTATATGTTTAAATAAATAAGAATAAAAAGAATTTAATTAAATTCTTATTAATATTTAATTTTTATAAAATTTAACTTAAATAATCTTCACAATTGATAACTGTAATTTAACGGTTGCAACGTATATACCTCAAACCATTTTATATCCCACGTCATTTGAAAGCCAGATTCAGCTAGCCGCGAAGGCTTCTCTTTGCCTTGAGCCTTTGCTGCCAAGTGCAGCATGGTGTCCCCGGCATCATCCGCTGCTAGAATCAAGTTATTCCAAACTTCCGGTTTTGACTTCATTCTTAGTGTCTCAACAGCTTGGGGTTGCCTGTTTCTCACTGCCACCAGCAACACATTTTCCTTCCTTGCGTTAGTGTTATGGATGGCACTTGGTATTGTAGATAGAATCTCGATCACCATTTCAACTATGCCGTTTCTTGCCGCCACTCAAAACGGTGATTCCTTTAAGTCAATATCCTTTTCATCATCTTTGGGTTTGGTTTCCTTCTTTGAGTCCTTTCGACTTGAAGTCCCCTTTTTGCTATCTGTCAGTGGCGGCTGTGGCGTTGATGAAGGTTCTTCTTCTAACCACTCCAAGTTGCTGGTTTCACCTGCCAGTGCATGCCAAGTCAAATAAGGAAAAGGTAAAGGGTTTGTCTTTAGTCTTCATAACATTTGCAAGGAGTATTCAAAACTCACAACTTGTGCAAAAATTTGTTTTTGATCCAATGGAAACCATATAAGAAAATTGTGATATTTTCGGTTCAAGATCGGGGAGTAAGTAGTTGTCTCTCTCCATTTTTTTATTTGCAGGCTATCATGCGATTAGGGACCCAAGTGTTTTTTAGGAAGGCTTTAGTGTATTGGTTGGAAATATAAAATCTTCTAGGCTTAAATTTATTTTTAATCTCTATAAAATTAGCAAGTTCTAGTTTTAGTCCCTGTAAAAAAATTATTTTAATTTTGATTCAAATATTTTTAAAAGCTTTGGTTTTAATTTCTATCGTTAGTCTGCCTCTATTAAGTGATGACGTGGATAACGAAGAGCTATGTCACTCTTCCCACGTGATAGCTTAAATATGATATTAGTATCTATGGTTTTGACTCAAACATCTCCAAGAGTTTTGGATTTGGTCCCTACTATTAGCCTGCATCCATTAATTAATAATTTAAATATTTTTTAATCTCTATAATTATAAATCACCTTATTTTTAGCCCCTCGTTTTTTTTAGAAAAAAGTAGCACGTATTTCCACTATAATCTCCCTCTAGCTCCGCCTTCTCCCTCCTCCCTTCCCTCTCCCACCCAACCCCCTTTCCCCTACCAACCTCCACCACCGTCTTCCATCTACTTCCCCCTTCTTCATAAAGATATTACAAGCATAATAACACCACCACATTCTCTGATTAGCCATCAACTGCTGTGGCAATATCACCATCTAAGCCACCTCCATCACATACTTGTCGTTCGCTGCACAGTTGCATCATCAATAGCCACTGTCTAGCCAGAAATCATCTCATTGTCATAAATTGTTCCTTTGTTGTGTCGCTTCTGCTCATTGTCGGCCATATCACTATCAATCCGCCACCAAACACCCGTTGCACAAGCTTAGTTATGAGCAACCATGTCGCCGCGTCACATCTACACTACTGCAAAATCACCATCTCAACATTACCTCTCCATTGCGGCACCACCAGCTTTGTCCTCTCCGTTGCTGCAGCTCTATACCTCCATTTTCCCCTTCCTACATTATTGTTCCCTAGATTTTGTTTTTGTTATATCATTTTTTTTTCGGATCTATTAGTGCTTAAGTGTGGATTAGGCTTAGGATGTTTTGTTTGTTTTTGTTTTTGTTTTTTTTTTTTTTGGGTATTGGGTAAAGTTAGCGTGGTAACTACTTTGCTAGTGGAGGGTTAGAAGGTAGGGGAAGGGGAGAGGGTAGGGGCTGGAGAATGGGGGGAAGAGTAGAAAGAGGTTTTAATGGAGGCAAACTAATGGTAACTGCTAAAACCAAAACTTTTGGAAATGTTTGAACCAAAATAAAAATAAATTAGGTACTAAAACTAAAATTATAGGGACTAATATCATATTTAAGCTACAATGATGGAATGATGATGTGGCTTTCTGTTATTCATATTATCATTTAACAAATGTATGCAAACTAATGAGAGGGACTAAAATCGAAACTTTTGGAAATGTTTGGATCAAAATTAAAAAAAAAAAATTTACAGAGACCAAAATTGAAACTCACTAATCTTATAGTGACCAAATACATATTTAAACCAATTTTCTATCTCTTCAAAATTTTCTCTCTCTTCAAGCTAGAGAGAGTTGATTTTCTCACTTCGTACTATTGAAATAAAATATGCAGAAAACAACACTCAAATCTCTAGTCATATGATGGTGCAAAAACAAAAAAAATAGATAGAGATAGTTTCCTTACTTTCCACTGGATTTGAAAACCGCCTAATTTTGTTACACAATTGCCTAGTCGACAAAAAAGATTTGCAGATATTATGAGTATACAATCATTCATCTAAAACTTGTTTGTGAGTACCAAAACCTTCTACAAAGGCAAATCCCCTCATATATATATATATATATATATATATATATATATATATATATATATATATATATACACTCAAAATATTCTCGAACAACAGATAACCATTCGAAGATTTATAGCTAAATAATTAGAGATATAAAAGAAAAAATAACTAAGAAGTCTAAAGCAAGAAAAAAAATTTAAGTGCATATGCTACATATAGATCATCAAATAACCCCATATATATATTTATATATAAATCAGGAATGTTTTCAAATCTATATGTTAAGCATCCCTATCAAAAAAAAAAATCTATATGTTCAGCATCGTTCTAGATGTTTGAGATCAATGTATAAATAACTCAAGATTTTATTCACATTCATGGTAAATGCCATAGATATGGTAGTAAAGTATCTAATAATGAATGTAATATTCTTTTACAAAATTCATCAGGAGGATTACTGAAATTTATAGTTTTTAACATGTGATTTCTCATATTTCTTCACAGAGATATTATCAATAATGCAATAGAAATCCTTAGTCATTCATATATGGTTCTCAAGTATCTTAATGATGTCTAAAAAATTTATGTACTAAAAGCAGTGCTCTAAATAAATTAAAACCTTTATTTTTGTCCGAACAACCTACTTTCCGTACATACCTTGCTTCGTTATTTGGTGAAAAACATGATACATGTCTGATTCAACGTTCCAATCAGTAGGCCTGCTTCCTGTGCATGCTGCATAAGGTCTTGCCATGAGTGCCTTCAAGAGTTGACCTCTCCATTGGTGCTTCTTCTTTGTCTTTTCTACCTCCTTTAACGCTTAAGAAGGTAGATGCATTGAAGCAATCGTAAATAGCAATAGATCAAGAAACTTGGAGATGCCCTAAAAACATACCCGCTCCTGAAAGGCCAAGAGAATCCACGTATGCAGTCTTGATAAATTGTTGAAAAGTAGTATAATTTGGGGCCAAAAATCTACCCTGATACTTTTCTAATCTTATCTGAGGCTTTTCTGTGTCATGCTGATTCTTTCCCCAAGGCAGTTTGCCTGGCCAAAAGAAAAACATCTGTAATTGAAATATAATTCTGGGAAAATAATTTTTTAACATAAACAGTGAAAATCAAATAAGACATACAGAGAGAATCAAATTTTTTGTAGACTTCGTACCATTTAATTAATCTATACCATTGAATTTCACATTTTATCTTTGAGAGTGAAATGTCCTTTTAATATCCCAAAATATGAGTTCAATAATGTACTCATCATTCTCTGACCTGGAGGAAATAAACTTTGAGAAAACTACATGTGCCAACCAACGTCTGTTGCTCTAATTATATTGTTCTTCAATATTAACTAACTCCGACAGGTCAAAATCTACAATATCATAGCAGAAATAATTAATACAAACCACATGATCAGGGGCGACACACAGTGGAGCTTCAATGCCCCCAAAATTTTGTTCAAAACTTTTGATTTTACAATTTTTTTAAATTCTTTTTACAATAAATTTTTGTCAATGTAGCACCTTTAACTATGCTTACAAAGTAAAGGATCACACGAGTTAGAAAAGCAATAACTGAATGAGACTTGCGTAACTAGCTAGCACATAAACTTATGATATGAAAATCCCGTTATCAAAAGTGTGCCTGGCCTGCATGATTAAAAATGAATAATCAATGGATAAGACGACCTGTGTAAAGTTATCCAACAAATTAAGTAGATGATTTCTCATCTCAAATTGGGATGGCAACGGGATCGATTAAAATATATACAATAATGCTATTACTTCTCATACGCATGCATTTTATAGAAGCACACCCCAAAAAAATTATTATTCCTAACCTAGCTAATACATGCATTTTGTATGGTTAAATGTTTATGTTAGGGATGTCATTAGATGATGATGTATATCAAAAAGTTAGTTATGGTAGTAGTTATGCCGTATTGGCATGTAGATCAGAATTCTGTTATGTTCTGTTATGTATTAGAAGCACTATATATACTTGTAACTCTCTTCTCTCAATAACACAATTCATTCATCTCAAATCTCTCTCGCTCTCTTCTTACGCTGCATTCACTCATTCTCTCCCTCCTTGAACTTGAGTTCTGATACCTTACATGGTATCAAAGCAGCAACGATTCATGGAGCCAACACAAACCTCACTATCGTCTTCCGCTGCCGCAACAATGGTGATACCAGGATGAAGCACACCTCAAGGCTTTGTCCTCAAGAATTTTTCGAATCCAGTTTCGTTCAAGTTGGAGGAAGATAATTTCCTTCCATGGCGACATCAAGTTTTAGCTACAATCAAGAGTCAGAAGCTTCTATCTCATCTTAGCAAAGAAAAGATTCCACCTCGTTTTTGGTCTCAGGAGGATGAATCAGCAGGAGTTGAAGCTGAGGAGTTCCTGAATTGGAAACAGCAAGATCAGCACATTGTCACATGGATGCTTGCTTCAATGAGTGCTGAATTCACAAATCGAGTGGTTGGATGTGATTATGCCTATCAGGTATGGGATAAACTCCAAGTCTATTTTGCTTCAAGAGCTAGAGCCAAGATTAGTCAACTCAAAACTCAGCTCAAATCAATTCAAAAGGATGGAGCTGTAACTGAATATTTTTTAAAGATCAAGAAAATTGTAGATTCCTTCTCAGCTGTTGGTGCCCCTGCAAGTGATGAAGAACATGTCACTGCTATCTTGGAAGGCCTGAATCAAGATTATAGTGCCTTCATTACAGCAATTATTACAAAATCTGACCCCTACACGGTAGAAGAAGTGGAAGCACAACTCATGGCACAGGAAGAAATGCTTGAAAGATTCAAAAGATTGGAGTTAAATACAGTACAAGCTCACTTGGCTCAATCCACCACTCAAGATCCTAAAGGTGCTGGTAGAGGAAATGGAGGGAGAAGGTCAGGGGTGTGGAAATGGATGCTCCAATTAGCATAATGGTCAAAGGCCAACATGTCAACTATGTGGAAAAACTGGACACACAGTTTGCCAATGCTTCCATTGTTTTGACCACAATTTTCATAATCCCAATCGAGTTTCATATCAACAAACCCCACCTCCCTCTGCAGCATTTCATAATCCTCATGGTCCTCAAGCTTGTTTGGCAGCACCTAGCTCCTCAATGTTTCACTACAATCCACAAGGGCCCCATGCGTACCTAGCAACACTAGCAACCCTTTCTAATGATTCTTGGTACCTTGACTCTGGAGCTACCCATCATCTCACACATGACAACAACAATCTACTTACAAGCTCCAAGTACAATGGTGCAGATCAAGTAATGGTAGGAAACGGCCAAGGTATGTGCATTAAGCATTTTGGGCATTCTATTCTGCAATCCAATAACCTGAATACAAACTTTCACCTCAAAAACCTCATTCATGTTCCTGGCATAAACAAAAATCTAGTCAGTGTATCAAAGTTTGCAAAAGATAATCATGTATTCTTTGAATTTCACCTTAACTTCTGTGTTGTTAAATCACAGGTTACCAAGAAGACTATTCTCCGAGGACAGATTAGAAATGGCTTGTATGTGTTTCATAACATTGCAGTAGGAAAGGATCATGTCCTGCGTCAGTCTGCTTCTATTCCTTGTACTGTAAATCAGTCTGTGTGTAACTCAGCTACAGTTTCTAATTCTTTCTTACTTTGGCATCAAAGACTGGGTCACTGTGGTCCCCAAATTTTGCCTCATGTATTGAACTCTTGTGATGTTTCTGTTCCAATAAATAAAGAGAATTTTGTGTGTATTGCTTGTTGCATGGGGAAGTCTCATCAATTGCCTTTCAATCACTCATCAACCAAATTTACTTAACCATTGGAATTGGTTTACTCTGACATTTGGGGACCAACTCCATTGGATTCTAGAACTGGAAATAGATACTATATCTGCTTCATTGATGCATTTTCTAGATACACTTGTCTTTGCATGCTCAAAACCAAATCCCAAGCCTTTCAAGCCTTTTTACAATACAAATCTTTCATGGAATTACAAACTGGGTTTAAACTCTAGGCTTTGCAAACTAACAATGGCAGAGAGTATCTTTCCTCAACCTTTGTTCAATTTCTGCAAACAAATGGTATTGCCCATAGACTAACCTAAGCATAGAAACATCACAAAGATGGGTTTGTGCTTACTTGCAGCCTCCTCTTTACCCTTACCTTTCTCGGAAGATGCCTTCACCTCAGCTGTATTTGTCATCAATAGACTTCCATCACACACCACTAAACTCACCTCCCCATTTCAACTACTTTTCAACCACAAACCAGATTACAACTTCTTTAAACTTTTTGGTTGCACATGCTGCCCCCATCTAAGACCCTTTAATTGAACCAAGCTTGAATTTAAATCACAAAAATGCACATTTATTGGCTATTCCCCACAACACAAAGGCTAGAAATGCCTCACCCCATCAGGTAAAGTGGTTGTCTCTAAGGATGTTATCTTTGATGAAGCAGATTTTCCTTATAAACATACACAACATTCCTCACCCTCCCATGTTTCAGTTTTCCCAAACACTATTCCATGCATTCAAACAATTCCTCCACATCAGAATGCTCCTCATGCTCAATGTACATCCAGCGATTGCTCTTATCCATTATTAGATTATGCACTAACCCCCTCCTTGCCTAGTGTTTCTTCACCTGTTTATGCAGATTCTGGGGCAGCAGCATCATCTGTTGGCACTAATGCAGTTCCCTCACTTGTATAATCTGCAGCAGGTGGCAGAATTGAGATTCAACTCCCATTTGCCCCATTGTTACTAGACAATTCTCACACCATGCAGACAAGAGCTAAGAATGGCATTCACAAGCCCAAAACTTATGTTGCTGCTCTTCTCGACACCTCCACTGATCTCCTAAACACTGAACCTTCCTCAGTGAAGCAAGCCTTGAACTCTCCTCATTGGTTCAAGGCTATGCAGGAAGAATATGCAGCACTAATGAACAACAATACATGGTCATTGGTTCCTCTTCCAACTAACGAAAGGAAATTGGCTACAAGTGGGTGTTTAGAGTAAGCAGGAACCCTGATGGCTCTATGCAGAAATATAAGGCATGGCTAGTGGCAAAGGGTTTTCATCAAAATGAGGGTTTGGACTTTGGTGAAGTATTTAGTCCAGTGGTTAGGCCACAAACTATTAGACTCATTTTAACTCTCTCCAAGGGTTGGAAGATTCGCCAATTTGATTTTAATAATGCCTTTCTTAATGGTTCCTCTCTAGTGTGTCAACTGCATAGGGCTTTATATGGCTTGAAGCAAGCTCCCAAAGCTTGGTTTCTCAAGCTCAGTTCTGCACTCAACCAGTTTGGTTTCACCAGATCCTTCACTATTTGTGAGAATTACCCCCACATCTTCGATTTATGCTTTAGTATATGTGGATGATATTCTTCTTATTGGTTCAAACCCAGCTGAAGTCTCCTCTCTAACTACCTGCTTAAACAAGGTTTTTGCACTTAAAGACCTTGGTGAAATGTCCCATTTTCTTGGAATTGAAGCTCATCACCTATCCTCAGGTACTGTTCTGCTCACTCAAACTAAGTACATTAAAGACATTCTTCGAAAGGCAGGAATGGAGCAATCCAACTCAATGCCAACCCCTATGGTCAGTGGTCTTAAACTGTTAGCTATTGGGGGTTCTCCCTTCCATGATCCTGCACTATATCGGTCCATTGTGGGGAGTCTTCAATATGCCACCATTACCCACCCTGACATTTTCTTTGCTGTAAGCAAAATCAGCCAATTCATGCATGCTCCACTTGAGTGTCATTGGAAAGCTATCAAACGAGTATTGAGATACCTTAGTGGTTCACTACACCATGGCTTAAAATTTCATCAAACCTCAGATTGGAGATTGTATGCATTTTGTGACTCAGACGGGGGTTCAAATGTCAATGATCAAAAGTCTACCGTAGGGTATTATGTATTTTTGGGTCCCAATCTGATTTCCTGGTCCAGCAAAAAGCAGCATGCAGTGTCTCGCTTGAGCACTGAAGCTGAATTTCGCAGCCTAGCAGCAGTTGTTGCTGACCTCACTTGGCTAAATACCTTACTGACTGAACTTTGTGTTTCCCTTACTCATCCACCTATTATTTACTGTGATAATCTCAATGCTGTGCTACTTGCAGCCAACCCAATCCTTCATACCAAGTCGAAGACTTTAAATTGGATCTATTCTATGTTCGTGACCAAGTTCTGCAAAAGAAGATTCATGTTTCTCATATCCCAGGCTCTAAACAGGTGGCTGATATTCTCACCAAGTCAATCTCACCTTCTTCCTTCTATAGGTTCAGAGACAAACTGAGAGTCTCTCCATTAGAGTCCCTCAGTTTGAGGGGGCTGTTAGGGATGTCATTAGATGATAATGTATATCAGAAAGTTAGTTATGGTAGTTATGTTAGTTATGCTGTATTGGCATGTAGATCAGAATTCTGTTATGATCTGTTATGTATTAAAAGCACTATATATACTTGTAACTCTCTTCTCTCAATAACACAATTCATTCATCTCAAATCTCTCCCGTTCTCTTCTTACTCTGCATTCACCCATTCTCTCCCTCCTTGAACTTGAGTTCTGATACCTTACAGTTTATATATATGACAAAATTTGGCAATAAATGAAAATCATAACCCAAATAATAAAAATATACATATGTCGTTTATATAGATAGTTTGTTAAGCTCTTATAACTTAAAATATTAATAAATTATCGTCTCTGCTAATTATATGGAAGCGTGTAAATTTAATTTATATTAGTTTTATGCGTAAAACTTTAAACACTATCAATAAATAAAGAAAGGACACGTTATATTTCAGTAAAAGTTAAGGCATCCAATTGTAAAATGTTTGACTATTTTTTAAAGACAAGCATATCATGTAATGATTCATTAAGGCTTAAATATGTTTTTAGCCCCTCTAAATATTTGATTTTTTGGATATGGTTCCTCAAAAAATTTTCACTTGATTTTGGTCCCTTATTTTTCAGACGTTACCAATATTAGTCCTCTTGTCAATCGAAGAGTTAAGTCTTACGATAGAATGTGAGATCTAATCAGCATTAACACGTGTTAAAATCTCATGCCAACACGTCAATACTTAACAGCGCTCAGTTGATAGCAGGGATTAATATTGGTAACATTTGAAAAATAAGGGATGAAAATCAAGCATTTTTGAGGGACCAAACCGAAAAATCAAATATTTAGGAGGACTAAAAATATATTTAAGCCTTCATTAATAATTAATGTAAAATTCTTTTTCTTCTTTAGACTTTAGTTAATGATAGGGGTGTGCATGGGTATGGGTTTACCTGTGAACCCGAACTGACTCGCACACAAAAATTTGGTTTGGGTCGGTTAATCGAGTCTGTTTGGGTAAAACCTTATTAACCCGTTACTCGACCCAATGACTTGAACCCCACTTTTCCTTTTATTTTTTTTTGTTTACCCTCTAAATCCCACTTACAAACTTACTTTCACTTTGTATTTCTCATTTATTACTCTCACTCTCACCCTAAAATCTAAATTCCTAGTTCTCTTTCTTTCCCACAGCCACCGCTTCCTTTCCGCTCCATCCTCCCTTCCCTTCTTCAGTCTTCCCTCTCCCTTGGTCCCTCCGTCGCATCCCGTCCCTATAGTCGCCAGCCCACTGCACGTTGCTAAAGGAAGTCATCATCCCCTACACAAAGTCACGGAGGAAGCCGCCACCACCACCACCACGAAGGAAGCCACCTCCACGAAGCTTTCCCTCGAAGCCTTTGCCACCACCGCGAAGAAGCTATCACTCGAAGCCTTCATCGTTGCCATTTTTGCTGTGAGAAGACCATTGCTGCCATGAGAAGACCACTGCCACCGCACAGGCTCTCAGATCTGGTGGTCTCCATGTCGTCGCCGTGAAGATGGCCTCGCCGGCTGCTGCGAGAAGCCTTGTCCAGCCGTTGATTTGGCTCCTCTGCCATGACACACAAGACATGCACACACAAAGACAAAGAGAAGGAGGTTGCCACACCGCGAGATATAGGGATGCCGTCTCACTGTCAGCCACAAAGGTAAGGTCTGGTGGTGGTGGTGTTGTTGTTGCTGCTGTTGTTGTTGTTATTATTGCTGTTGCTGTTGTTGTTGTTGTTGTTGTTGCTGCTGCTGTAGTGCTATTGTTGTTGTTGTTGATGATGATGATGAAAGTAAATGGTTTTTAGGCTTTGTATTCTTCTTCTTCTTTTTTTTCAGAATTTGTAAACTTTCAATTAGTTAACTTGTTAGAATGAAGTTTAAGATTTGAGTTTGGTTATTTTTTGTTGATGGTGTTTGCTTGAAAATTGAAATTAGTTTTCTAGATCTGAGATCTGAGATTGGGGTAAATGTGGATTGTGTTTTTCCTTCTTTTAACAATCCGACTTCCCGACCCAATCCAACCCGATTTAGATTAGGTTGGTTTGGTTCGGGTTGGCAACAAAATTTTCAAAAACCCGATCCAACTCAACCCGACCTCATTTAATTAGATTAGACATTTTTTACCCTCAAACCCGATTCAACCCGACCTATGCAGACCCCTAGCTAATGAATTAACTCCTATTTGAATTTTTTTTTAAAAAAAAACATCCTTTACTCTTTCTTTTAATGTCTAAGGTACAGTAAAATAAATATAGATGCTAACTTTATATTTATTGACACTCTCAATGACGAACAGTACATCAAAGTTGGGTATATTATATAAGATGGCTCTACTTTCTGAAGCAGTGTAAAAAGTGTGCATATGTATTCCCCCCCCCCCCCAAAAAAAACCCCAAAAAAAAAGTGTGTATATAAATACAGTGACATTTTCATTCGTAACCTAAAGCTTTTAAAAAGCTATTAAGGCTTAATATATTTTATGACACGAGCTTCTTTCTTTATGCCCGAGTTAAATTGTTATCCCTTTTGGAGAACCAATCTCTATAGAGGAGTGTAATTTGGATATTCAAAAAGGGATGTCCCATAGACACCCTATCAAATTAATGGTAAAAAACACATAATTTTTAATTTTAGAATTTTTATTTCATCATTTCTTATACATCCAATGAGTGGTCCATAAAAATGTCAATGAATTTGGTGTACAAAAAATATTTTTCATTTCTACGGGATCAATGTTGTATCTGTGGCGGCAGCTATTAAAATATTATTTACTAAGTATTAAGTACTATTAAAGAATAAAGTAACAACGACAGAAAAAGCAAAGACGGTACAGTATGAGAATCCATTCCAAATAGAGCAAAAACACCTGAGAAATTTGAGGAGAAGCCATAAAATGTTGTGTAATTTGCTGGGAACTTCTTTTTAACAGATCGAGGCTGCTCCATCTTTTTCAAAATCTTCTTCATTGTACGTTCAGGATCCAGTGGTTCTACAAGTGTACCTGTGGAAAAGGAAAAAGAATAAGTAGATAGAAATCTACATGTGATCGTTTTGCAAATTCTTGATGGTTATGGTTAATGACTTTGAATGTCCATATTTTTATTAAATTTAAATGATTTACACCTGATTAATAACTGAAACACAAAGTTCCATATAAAACTTTTGTAATATCTTTTTAACTACATGTGTGAATGTAGATGACATAATACTTTATATATACAAATTGAATCGTTGTGAATTATATTCAAAATAAGGGGAAAAAGTTGAGGATGAGGTGCGTGTGTCTGGTTTTTTTTTTTTCCCCGGGTGGGAGGGGTCTCGAGTTGTATAATACGGGTTTTCTATGTATTGTAATTATTATATATCAAAACAAAAGTTACATTTGAGTTAAATATTCACGACCTAAACATAGCTTAATTTCGAGTTCAACGTTTAGTCTATTTTTCACTTGTAATCCCATGCTATAACTTACAGTGGTACAGGATTAGCTTCCACAATGAAAGTTTGCTTGCACTTCTCAAGGCCGACGGTCTGGTGGGAAGGACTTTGAGAGGAGTGAATCCTTCTTTATTGGAATGTGTGCTTAGGAAATCATAATAATGCACTATTATGACTGCCAAATCTGTCACAACATAGCAATATATATACACAAATCAGTAATGTATACTGTTATTTCACAGTATATTCAAGGTTAATATATTATTGATATTAATTTAGGAAGGATTTAATTTTTATACACTGTCAATGTAAAAAATTTTTACATAGATGTTTAATTATATATTGTCATATTAATAAAAGTATTTTGTAAGGTATCAGGGCCAAGCTTGAGAAAGAGAGAGAGAAAGGAATCTGAGAGTGTTTGAGTGAAAGTGAATGAATGAATTTCTTGACTTACAAGCTATGAGCATTACATGATATTTATAGACACACACAGGCTGCATATCCTGCAACTAACTTCTAACAGAATCATAACCAATTCATAACTAACTAACTGTAGCTTATGCTTTCTACCTTGCATCCCCGCTCAAACTCAGGCATTGTGGATTAACAATCCTGAGTTTGGTACGAAAACTAGTGAATGAAGTGGAAGACACAAGTTTAGTGAGAATATCTGCAACCTGATGTTCAGCTGGAATATGACTGATGCGAACTCTGCCTTTGGCGACATGATCTTTGACAAAGTGAAGGTCCAATTCAAAGTGTTTAGACTTTGAGTGGAGTATGGGATTAGCAGCTAACATGACGGCACTGAGGTTGTCACAATAGATCAAAGGAGCAACAAGGAATGGGGCCTCCAGCTCATCCAACAAGTTTTTGATCCAGAATAACTCAGCAACCAGTGATGCCAGGCTTTTGTACTCTGCCTCTATGCTTGATCTAGGCATGCAGTGCTGCTTCTTGGAAGACCATGAAATCAAGTTAGGTCCATGGTAGACACAAAATCCACTCGTAGACTTTCTATCATTAGGATCTAAGCCCCAATCACTATCAGTGTAACCAGTGATCTTCAAATCTGAAGCTTTTTGAATGTGTAAACCATAGTGAGCTGTCCCACTAAGATACCTTGGAATTCGCTTAACCACCTTCCAATGATCTTCAAGAAGGTTGTGCATAAATTGGCACACCCTATTAATGCAGTAGGCCAATTCAAGTCTAGTCACTGTGAGATACTGCAGACTACCAACAATTGACCTATAGAGAGCAGGATCAAAGAAGGCTAGACTACTAAAACTTGTAAGTTTCAATGATGAAGGAATGGGAGTGAAGCAAGCTTTACAACCATTCATCTGAGCTTTTTTCAATAGATCATGAACATATTTTGCTTGGGACAGAAATAAACCTCCATCAGTGGTGTATGAAACTTCAATTCCCAAAAAATAGTGGAGTGACCCCATGTCTTTGAGAGCAAATGAAGAGTTTAAATGCTGAATTAACTCATTGATGTAGGATTGAGAACTTCCGGTGACTATAATGTGATCGACATAGATAAGAATGTAAGTGGTAGTTGAAGAAGTAACCTTGGTGAAGAGTGAGACATCAGATTTGGTTGGTCTAAACCCAAGGTGTTGCAGTGCTGATGATAGCTTGTGATACCAGGCTCTAGGCGCCTACTTTAGGCCATACAAAGCCTTTGTTAACTTGCATACAAGTGATCCATTCCCCACTTCATATCCCTGAGGTTGCTTCAAGCAGGCACAGTAGGAGCCTGTGGAGTGTTAGGATCAGGTGGAGGAGATTGTGAGGGAGCAAATTCAAAAGGTAAAGCAATTTCAATGCCTGAGATAGGAATCAAGCCACTTCTTTGAGCTGAACTTGAGTGAGACACTGCTAAAAAAGATTCTAATGTGGATATAGACTTAGGCACCAATGGAATAGATGGTATGGTCCTTGGGGAGTCAGACACCAAATTTGTGGTAGGTGAGCCAACAAAGCTAGACTTTTGAAAAGGAAACTTGGTCCCATCAAACAATACATGTCTGCTGATTATTAGTTGACCAAATGGAGTTAAGCACTTATACCCTTCGTGTTGTGTTCCATAGCCAAGAAATACACAAGGTTGGGACCTGAATTCTAGCTTATGCTTGTTGTATGGCCTAGTGAATAGGAAGCACAGGCAACCAAAAATTCTGAAAGTATGGTATGCAGGTTTTTGCTGCAACAATCTCTCAATTGGGGAAGCATAGTTCAGTAATGGTGTTGGCAAGGCATTAATCAATTGAACTACAATGGTGAAAGCTTCTGCCCAGTACTTCATGGGCACGGATGCCTTTGCCAACAAAGTAAGCCCCATTTCCACTATATGTCGATGCTTCCTCTCAGCAGAGCCATTCTACTGATGCATATAGGGGCAAGTGAACCTGTGAATAATGCCTTGATCCTGCAGATACTTAGACAAACTAACATACTCCAGTGCATTATCAATTTGAATAGCTTTGATTCTAGTGCCAAGTTGTAATTCAACCATACGTTGGAAGTTAAGAAAAACATATCTGAGTTCAGATTTAGAATGCACAGGATATAACCAAGTGAATTTAGAGTAAGCATCAATGAAATGGATGTAATATCTAGCACCTTTTATTGATGGGATTGGAGCAGGGCCCCAAATGTCAGTGTACACAAGATCCAAAGGATTATTGTAAACAGAAGTAGAATCATGAAAGGGAAGCTGATGAGATTTTCCTAAACAACAAGATGAACAAAGAAACTTATTGACAGTAAAAGGGAGATTACAGGACTTGAGCACCCTAAACACTACAGCTGGTGCAGGATGACCAAGTCTGGAGTGCTAGAGATGAAAGTCTGCATCCCTTTGCGCAATAGGATGAAAAGCTATTGGTGAGACTTCTAAGATAGGTCTAAAACTAGAAAACTTGTACAGGCCATTGTCAACAATTCCTTGGAGAATTATCTCCCTAGTATCCTGACATTTCACAAAGCAAGTATCAGGATGAAATTTGAAAAACACCTTATTGTCCTTTGCAAATTGAGATACACTAAGGAGATTTTTCGAAATGTGATGGACATGAAGTAATTTAGTGAGCTTAAAAGAATAACTGCTCAGATCTGATTTAAAGGAAAAATTTCCAATGTGTTGAATTGACATACCTGAACCATTGCCAACTATCACCATTTCTGAACTAGCATACTCCACTCCGTCCATCAGATTCATGGGATCTGGTGTCATATGATGAGTGGCAATTGAGTCTGGATCCCAATTGGGATCATAAACAGTGGATGGTACTGTTAGTGCATTGCTCATGTTGGCCATGGAAAGATTGACTCGTGGTCATGGAATGTAAGGCATCATGGACATAGAGTGCTGAGATCCAGTATTTGTACCAAATTGCTTATCAAATCAATGCCAACAGTGAAGAGCAATGTGACCTAACTTTCCATAAACTTGAGAGGTAGGTCTATTTGAGGATTGGAATCTTCCTCCTCTGCCAAATCTACCACCACCTCTGCCTCTAAAATTCTAAGCTCGTGAATTTGAAGAAAACTTGGGTTGCTATTCCCTTGAATTGCCTTTTTGCTAAGGTTGAAACTGAGCTATATTGGCTTGAACTATACCATCATTCTTCTTGTATTTTTCAATCAACTCTTCTTGCGCCATAAGCAAGGCTTCTAATTCACCAACTATAATAGGTACGGGTCTGGAAATCATTGTGGTGATGAATGAGCTATATTCTTCTGGCAATCCATTGAGAATCGCTTCAACATGATCAGAATCACTGACAGTAGCTCCCACAGAGATTAATGCATCCATTATTTTCTTAACTTCTAACAAATATTCACTAATCGATCCTTCTTTCTTTGTGTTTCCTAACTTGTTCTTCAACTGTCTAACCTTGTAGTAATTTGTGAAGTAAAGAAAGTTTCTAACCTTTTCCAGATTTCATACGAGAACTCACATCCTACCATTCACGTGGTAAATGGCTTACTCATCAATGATAGCAACCAAGACTTCAACAATGCATCATGTTTCTTCCAATTCTGGTAGTCTGCACTTACTACTTCATATTCTTGATCTTCTTATGTTGCAAACTTCTTTGGAATTGATTTTCCAGTGATGTGATGAAGTATCATGACCTTCGATTGTTGCTTCTGCTTGATCTTTCCATGGCAAGTAGTTTTCTTCATCAAGCTTCAATGACACTGGGTTGGAAAAACTATGCATCACGAACTAAGAAGAACTCCTTGCAGATTGTGAAGTTTGAGATGAACTTTGAGAATCCATGGATGAACACTGAGCTCTGATACCATATAAGGTATCAGGGCCAGGCTTGAGAAAGAGAGAGAGAAAGGAATTTGAGAGTGTTTGAGTGAAGGTGAATGAATGAATTTCTTGACTTACAAGCTATGAGCATTACATGATATTTATAGACACACACAGGCTGCATATCCTGTAACTAACTTCTAACAGAATCATAACCAACTCATAACTAACTAGCAGCTTATGCTTTCTGCCTTATATATTTGATTCAATCACCCCTATTTTAAAATATTATAAATAATATGATTAAATGGTAGTATAAAATATTTTTATATTAACAATATATCAAAATTAATATCATTAAGGAAAGCAATAATAAAGTATTTAATATAATTAAAAAACACTTAATACTTGTTTATTATAGTAATTAAAAATATTTTCAATGAAAGATATTAAATGCTATTTAACCAATGAATTCTCGTTTATTGGTAAAAGAATTTTGAATTGTCATAGGGGGAGAACCTAGATAAGCAATATTTTAAAAATCGGATAAATTAGAAAGGCTTTTTAGGTTTGTAATTTAATTAGTTTAACTAGTTAAATTTGTTCTTGAATTAAGACTAAATTGTTATTCAACTAAAAAAATATTCACATTAAAAGTATGGCTGATTCATAATCAAAGCCATTATTTGTAATTGGACGTTTCGGTACCATTTTTAGAACAACGACTCTTTAATGTGAACATAATTAAAAAAAAAAATGATAGAGAGGAAATTTTTTTTGTCAGAATTTAATTATTAAAATAATATAATATACTCATTAACTCCTAAAGAAATAAATAAATCATACCATTTTATTTCATTTGGTAACTATCATAATTTCTACAAAGAATTTTGAATATGTTGTTTAGTCGTCTAGCATTGCTCTTATTAGATAAAAAACTATTATTTGTACTCATTTTTAGACGTTCTATTAACATGTAGTGATTAGATCACAATTTAAATAAGTGGAAATTTAAAATATATAAGTAGAAAAATCGACATTTATTTAAACTGCGATCACCATATATTGCGATCACCATATATCGAAGGTATGCATAATCGAATATATTCAAACAACATATCTCTATTGAGAAGTGTAGAGACAAAGCAAGTAATGAAGGTGGCTTACCGAAATATTCCCCCCTGATGGCACAGTGAAGAATACTGTCTCCACTGTCGCACACAAGATCATCTCTAGTGACGGTGTCACTAGAGATGTGAGAGAGGTACGCAAACGCATGTTCACGCCAGTTGAGGGCTGCTAGAAACAAAGGTGTCTCGCCCTCATTGTTCCTCAAACTCACCAAATACAACCTCTCCTTGTCGACCCCTACGATGCACTTGCGTAGTCTACCGAATCCCCTTGATGCTGCCACGTGTAGAGGTGCGTCCCCTCGTTCATTTTCCATCTCCAGAGGCTTCTTCTTTGCCATCATCATCATCATATCTTGTGGCCCTTGTTGTTCTTCATGCCTGATGATTGCATTCACAAGCTCTTCAACAACTTCTTCTTCGTCCAATTCAATGGCCTCATGCAAGGCTGCGCCCACAGAATCTCTTATCATTACGGTGTGTGCCTTTGGGAATATTTTGTATATCTCCAGAACCATTTTCCATTTAACTTCTAATGTGTATTCAGCTAGTTTGTCATTCACTTCATGTGGCGTAATGTTGGACAATGTGTCGTCGTCACCATCACCTGACATGTTTGTCAAAGTGGAAGAAATTAATTTAAAGACTTTGGAACGTTTGATGTATGTCTGGTGTGTGTGTTACTACTTAGTTTATAGCTTCTTTTAGATAGATTTGTATAGATGGAGATGTAGTCTTAACCAGTTCCATGCATTCTTATTTATACCTAAGACTCGATCGAATCTTATGCTTCTACTTCCCACCTGAATATCACTTTATCTTGATGACAAGGGAAGATCAAAATTGAAATTGAAAGTGAAAATGATGTCGATTAACCAACATGCCGTGTAAAATGTTTTTTCGTTATCTTTTTCCTTTTCTGGGAATGTTTATCCGAAGCTGTCATTAGCTTTTTCTTCCTTTTTCACTGCAGGTGTATTGCAGGAAACAGGCGCCAAAAGAAAAAAGATAAAGATAAAAGTATCATCAATCATGTTACTTTTTAATTTCTCCATTTTTTTTTTGTTCTGATCAATTACAAGGATGATATGCAATTTAAAGATGAGTGATTCTCTCCGA
Source organism: Pterocarpus santalinus (assembly GCA_031439595.1). Lineage (NCBI taxonomy): Eukaryota > Viridiplantae > Streptophyta > Magnoliopsida > Fabales > Fabaceae > Pterocarpus > Pterocarpus santalinus. The sequence goes on from CM062527.1 coordinate 5,985,438, forward strand.
TTACTGTAACGTGGTTTTTTTACATAATTAAAAGAAAAAAAAATTATTTTCAAAAATCTTAGAAATAAACAAAAATTTCGAAAATCCGAGTTATAGGTGACCTTAGAGAAATCAGCCTAGGCTGGAATCCCCCCACTCGAATGATCGAGTTCATTCGAGATTTGTGAGTGAAATTTTGCTTTGAAAGTGTTGTTGTGAGAGTGTTTCTATGAGAGTGTTTTTGAGCGAAAAAATGTCTGAGAGCATTTTTATACTTGTTCATTATGATGGTCAAATCACAAATATAGAATAGGGAGTAACATTTTGTAGTCAAAATTTAGTTGCTGTGAGTGTTTGTTCATCGATTAGTCTTTTAGATTTGCAAAACACAATATTGAGGAAGTTAGGACTACTAAATCGAAAACAAATAAGTCAAGTGGTGTATAGATTGCTGATTGCAGTTGTGCAAAATGCAGTCCGCTACACAACTTTCCTTGTTGGGAGTGATGAAGATGTGAGTCTCATGTTCTATAGTCACTCTCAATATCCTGAGATTCACATTATTGAGTTGTTCATCACTCGGCAAGATACAAATGTGAGCTCCGGAGGATCAGCTCCCAACCCACTGTCTGCTGGAATAGACTTTAGTGCTAGAGGATCAGATCCTAATTTTGTAGCGTTGCTACCTTCTCTGCCAGTGCCTTCCCCTTCTCCAACTTTTGCTTTGTACAATCTTGAGTAGAATGAAGATGTTTAGCGAGAAAATACAGAAGATATGGGAGGTGATAGAAGTTTCAGACAGCTTGCAATGCAGATTGCAAAGTCGCTTACAAGAGATGGTCCAATTGCGGGTTTTGAGAGTTTTGTTGACCGTATAGATGAGGAGGAGGAGCCGATTGAAGTACCAGCTGACAGTGATAGCGGCGAAGGCTCAAATGAAGAGGCAGCTCCTATAATCAACAGTGAACCATTCATAACTCGACCGACAATGAGCCAATCTCAGGATCATCTGCATCACTATTCATATTTGAATATGGACACGATGCAGCATAGCACACATAAGAGGCCTAGTGGATCTATAGAAGGTGGCGATGTCTTTGATAATGTAGGGGAGAATGAGTTGTATATTGGGCAACAATTTCCTAATAAGGAAGTTGTGTTATTTGCAGTAAAAAAACCACAGCATCCGAAGATCAGTTGAGTACAAAGTACTCGAGTTCGATCAGTTGACATACCATGGCAAATGCAAGCATTTTGGGAATGGGTGTGCTTGGAGTATACGCATTACATGTCGCCAGAAGAAGGAGCGGTGGAAAATTCGGAAGTATAACGAACCACATACTTATTTGTCCATTTCCCTCTCCCAAGATCATCCGAAGTTGGATACTAATGTCATCTGTGTAACTATATTTCTCGTGGTGCAAGCTAATCCAATGATATCTGTAAAAATGCTACAAGGATTCAAATTCAAATTCAAATTTAAAGTTTAAAATTCTCGCCCCTAATTCTAACTCAAATTTAGATTCATATTCAAATTAAAATCCAGCTTCAAATTCAAATCCAAAATTGAAATTAAATTTTAAACTCCATGTTCATATTCAAATTCAAAATTAGATTAAGATTCACAATTCATATTTAGATTAAAATTTCAAATTCAGATTCAAAATCTGATTCAGATGCAAATTTATGCTACATCTAACTAATATATTCTAATCTAACTACCAATGCTTATTAGAAAAATAAATTACCTGTATATTTAATCTTCTAGCAATATGATTAATTTCATCCAAACAGTATAAATTATGCTTCATACTCTTAGATTTTGCATCACAAATATAGCAACAAAATAAATAACTATAATACTTCAAAAGTAAAAATATGAAATATTTTATCTAAAATATTTTATCTTTATCTTTTTCTTTCTCTTCCTCCTCCCCCTCTTTCTTTTTCTTCTCACGATTCCCCCCCTCTCTCTCTCTCTCTCTCTCTCTCTCTCTAACATGCCTTGCTCTCTATGGGAGTGAAAGATACAATGAAATCGGCTTAGGCCGATTTTTATAGGTGTCATAATGCATGGAAATCAACCCAGGTTAGACACTTTGGTGCAGCACAGAAATGTATATAAATCGGCCTAAACTGGGTCGATTTCTCTAAGGCCCCCAATAATTCAGATTTTTAAATTTTTGTTTATTTCTAGGATTTTTGAAAATAATTTTTTTATTTTAATTATGTTAAAAAAACCCTGTAACGTGGTGTGTAAACAGTATTAAGCAAAAGGTATTATGACATCTATAATGATATTTTGATATTATTTTTGTATTTAATTATTTTACCAGATATATGTATATGATTTGGATGCGATGTTTAGATACATGTGATGCAAGATTATTCTCTTGTATACCAATGAGTGCGTAGTCCTTCTGGCAAGGCTGTACTAGTTTAATTAGAGGTTTTGGATTCAAATTCTACATATACAGTTGCATTAAAACTTGAAAAAGTGAGCTTTGCTGTCCAAATAATCATATCTGACTCGAGCAAAATTGCCTTCGATAGAAAGATAAATGCGGTTTCAATTAAAAAAAAAAAGATTATTCTTTGTGCGATTTCATTCCATCGTTAGTACTGCTGTCATTATAATAATTTTTTACTTAACTGGCTAATGATAGTGCACGTTATACTTAATGCTAGTAAAACTGGAAAAAAAAAACCGAAAAAACAAAATAAAAGTCATGCATGACTAAACTAGCTTTACAAGTTTTAACAACATTTAACTTGCACAATAAAAATGGCATAAAAAATTTGATGCACAAATTTTAATTCTTATAGCACAAACGTTTTGTTGCTGTTCAAGCTTTTGTATATCGTCGTGTTTCAAGTGGTTTTCCTATATCTCAGTGCTTTTAAGAGGGCAGCAGAATTAAAGGAATACTCTTTTCGACCTATTCTTTTTCCTTTTTCTTTTTTGTTTTATTGACATAAAAGAAATCCAAAAAAAAAAAAAAACTACAGAGCACCTGAACCTAACTGAGGGAAAGAATTATTCATCGCTCCTGCAGGAAAAGTCATGCGACGAGACCCGAGCCTGGTTACGTTATTCCTTAAATTGAAATGTGCTGGATAACATCAGATCTTTCTTATTCTGCAATCTTTTTTCTTTTGTCGGCTTCTATCTGCCTGAGTTTCATCTTCATTCATAAATTTTACGAAATTAATTAGAAGATATAACTAAATTAACTAGTGCTTTTGGCAATGCGAATGAAAAAAAAAAAAAACTTGTTTAATTAGGTGGGTACCTGTAGCGATTACAAGTGACAGTGGCGGGAATGGAGAGTTTTGAACTTTTGGTCCTTTAAGGATGAGAGCAGAGTCTCCATTTATTGAACAAGGCAATGGAGGTGGATGATGGAGGCTCGCTAAGCCCTTTTTATGTGAATTTACTTAAATGTCTTTATGTGTATACTTAATGTCCTTATGATTTGGATATTTTCAAATTTTTTTTGCTTTTATAATTGTAACACTCGACTCTCAAAGAGAGACGAGTAAGAGAGTACATCATGCTACTTCAAAATAAAATATGAAACATTATAGCTCACTTAGGACGCCCAAAAACACGAGAAATACAATATTTAATATTGAAACTCAAGCGAAAACTCGAAACTTGAAACTCAAACCTCGGCCCACAAACCCACAACTCGAAACACAACTCATGAGCCACTACACATATTTTTATTAAATTTGTATCATGTATTTTTATTTTTAATTTAGATTGTATTATATTAGTAATGTTATAATGGAATAATATGGATATTTAATATATATATGTTTTATTCATGTTTAAGATTTTTTTCCCTATTTTTTTTCTTTTGGGATTTTTTAGAACTTTTTGAATAAACTCATAAATATTCGTAGGAATTTATCCATATGCGAGAAATGGGAAATGAGGACTTATGACAAAGATGGAGTTGGGATACATTACTAGAAATTTGTTAAAATCCACGGATTTTATCAACGGCTATAATCCGTTGGTAAAATTAAATAAATCATTGACATCGAATTTTATCGGCGGTGTAATATTCTATCGATAAAACTGTCGATAAATGTTTGTGCCTAATGGCACCAAACCATTATCGACAAAAAACTAGTCGGTAATTAATTATGTTTTCTTCTCCATTCAATTTAAAAACTTAATATGTTATCGATTGAATATTCGTTAGTAATTTAAATAAAATAAATATTATTTTATTTGTTATTTTATTTTTAATTATTATCGAAAAAAATTTTGTTAGTATTTGAAATTTGGAATTACTACTAGAGGTAATTTAGTTTCTATACTAGCTACAGAATTTCCGTCAGTAATGGATAATTAATAAAACGATTCATTTTATTATCATTGTACCGACGAAAAATCTATCAATAATATGTGATTAATGAAACAAATAGTTAACGAATCATTTCATGAAACTATTTGTCTCATTATCATTTTACCGATAAAAAATCTGTCTATAATATGTGATTAATGAAATGAATCGTTTCATTAAATTATTACCGATGGAAAACTCGTCGGTAATAATGAAACAAATCATCAAAATGCGAATGCCCCTTTCTTCTTCCTCATTTCGTGCAGCTCTCACTCTCTCTCTCTAATCCTCCATATGGCTCCAGACCATTTTCTTTCGGCCAGCGTTTCCATTTTGCCACCGAAGACCACCATTGTGTTAGTGGTATATCAATGAGTATTTTAATTGGTTTATTTTTTTAATTTTATCTCTTTTTTTATCCCATTTCTTTACCCAAAGTTTTTAGTTTCTATATTAATTAGCTAACTTAATTTGTTGTGTTAATTGTTAAAGATCTCGTTTGAAGCACTTCGTGATTGGCACATTAATTGATCGGAGTAAGTTAGGAAGATTTAGATATGTACATTATACCCATTTTTAAATTTTATGTTTTCTGAAATATCAAAAACTTTAAATTTCTAAGATAGAGTTGTATGATAGAAGAAGGAGGATGAGATTGTATGACTGGGAGAAGGCTTTGAGTTTCTACTTATTGTTTGAATTGTGTGTTGTGATATTGTATGCCTACATGATGTGAAGTAAGGGAATGAGCTCTAGAACGATTTTTAAGATTAACTGATTAATTTGTATAACTATATGTGTTTGTTATTTGTGTTTAATTGATAAAATAATTTATGTAGAGACTCCTAAAATAAGGGGAGATTCTGCTCAAATTTTGTTGATCATTTAGAATATTGTTTGAAATAAATAATTTTGTGCATATATATTTCGGTGTTATAATTTAATTCTTTGCATTTATAGTTATATATGCATGTTTTATGCATTCTATACGTTTATTGATTTATACACATATTATACATATCACTTAATTATGGCAAGATGAGGATCTGGTTTCGAACGAAGTAGAGGTAGATAAAGAAAGCATGGTCTACCCCCTCGCACTTGTGCTCCACCGAACACCGCCACTGTGCCCGTGTCCACTACTACTACTACCTCTACCCCTCTTGGTTATTGTCCACATACCTCAAGAGTTTGTTATGATACCCAACCTTGCGGAGCTAGGGCCTTAACCCTCATTCCCCCTTTGCCATTCTCCACCTCCAAGAGCTAAGGCCCGCGCCTCACCTATACCTGGTTCCACACTTTCCCCAACCCCCGTCCACCCCCTCATAGGGCTCCAGAACTAGCGCATAGAGTTTAGATATGATCGTAAATCCAGATAAGTAATTTCACATTTAAATTTATTATTAGTTTTTAATTGTAATAGAAAATTTAACTAACAGATACCTGACATAATCTATTATTTATGATACAATTGGATTCCACCACAGCCAGGACTGCACAGGATTATAGAGGTATTCGAGGAGAACTTTCACGCCCCATATACCAATTTTGTACGGGCCTCTAAGGCTACACATCAGTTATCGTGGAGAAAGTAGAGGGTAAAATAATCATCACTTTTTTACTTTTTTTTTATTATTAGTATTGATTTTTATTCTTACATATGATTATTTATTACAATTTTACTGACTATTGTGTTACATGGATGTAGCATATATTCATTATTGATCCATGTGAGGAGGCTTCAATCCACAAGGCCTAGAGAACTAGGGCCGAGAAGCGACTGCTCAATATATTTCATGACATTTACAAGAACGACGCTAACACCTATTGGCTCACTAATTAGATCCTCTTGGCACTGAGGGCTTACTAGGACTCATCTAGGCTCAAGGCGAAGCAGGTGAAGACCCAGAGAAGTAGATGATCAGCCTGAGCTTTACTACCGTTGAGGGCATACTGCTGAGGATGGTAAATATTGTCCTTAACTTATTTAATTATTCAATTTCCATATTAAATATTAGATCATCACGTGAAAATAGTTTGAAATGTAGAAGAAGATGATTAGAAGTCGCCAACTTAAGGGGAGCTATCCTGGGAAACCCATACCCAAAAGCAAAATAAGTCCCAATGGATTGATACCCGATCCGAGACCACATACTAAGTCCTTATAATTTTAGTTTTCAATACCTTTAATTTATTATATTTGTTATTTTTTAAATCTAATTTGTTTTGTTTCTTTTAATTGTAGCATGAGTTCACCCAACAACTGACCGAGACACAATCGTAGCAGTTGTAGCAGGGGGATGGGAGCACTCCTGCCAGCCCACCTATTAGCAACGACGAGATATTGGCCCAGATGGTTGGCGGCTGCTACAAAGGGTGGATTTATGATTTGGGGACCTCGTACAACAGGTCATATTCTCCAAGCTCCATATATGGAGCTAGGCCTATTGGGATCGATGCAGAGGACATCCATGATCGGGTCCATGCACTGCATGAATCGGTGCAAAGGTAGCACAAGGAGGCCGACAAGAGATACATGGAGCTGTATAAGCACCACGAGAGGGACAAGGAGTAGTGGAGCAGCGATTGCGGTTTATGGAACACAGGATGACAACCATGTACAATTACTTCGAGCATATGCGAAGTGGCAATTCATCGTCAGTTGCACAGCCTCCACCCTCCACCACCTCTGCCACCACCTTCACTGCCTTAACCTTCTCCACCCACCACCCATCCAAAGACAACGACGGCATTTCGGATACTAATAATGATCAGTATTCATAATTTTTAGGAATTTTTTCTATTTTCAAAATTATACTATGATAGTTTTTTTGTTTTTGTTTCTTCTGTTATTGATAGTTTTTATTTTAAGTAATAATGCATATATATATTATTTAATTAACAAATTTTTTTCATTTCTTCTGCTTTTATGATTTTAGAATTATTAGTATTTTTTATTTTATTATATTTTTATTTATATGAATTTGTGAATAATTAAAATAATAATTTGAAATATTTAAATACTAATTTGAAATTTTAACAATTTAAACCAAAAAAAATAAAAGCTCTTTACGTGCTAATGAATTTTCCATTGATAATTATATACATTAAAATATTATTTCTATATTACCACGAATATGTTGTTGGTAATTATAAATAATTCGTCAGTTTAATTTCATCAATGATGGCTTCTGATGCTATTATTGCTGATTCTATTTTTATCATATTGACAAATTTTTTCTGTGGGTATAATTACATAAATTACCGATGGATAAGCTTTTCTGTCAATAATATTCATCTTTTTAATTAATGACATGTTTCTTACCTATGAATCTTGTCAATCGGTAAAATTCTTACTGACAAATTTTGTCATCTTTTTTGTCAATAAATTTATCAATAAATAGCCCAGTTCTAGTAGTAATGGGGGGCAAACTTCCAAAAAATGGAGACGGGGGACCAGGGACAGATACATGATCACAACAATTCGTAATGAAAGGAAGGAGACAAAGGGCACAGTACAAAACAAAAAGTCAAGAAACAAAACAAGAGACAAAATAAACACAAAAACAGGAACTAAGGCCAAAAGCCGCCACTAGACCAACTTTTCTAACAAGCCACCCAAAAGATTAATTCTTCACCCGAAAAAATTCTTCTAATGATCCACACCCAATCTTCAATCTATAATTGAACTGCCAATTCATTTCAGGAAAACACCCATGACAACACTTGAAAAAAACCTGGTCTACCATCAGCCAAGAGAACACTTTAACTCCCATACTTGTAAATTCCATTTGTGATCGCGCGGTCAAAGTCACATTACGATTATTGAAATTGTGAAAAAATTATGAGAAAAGGTGATTGATGTAGTTACAATTAGTGTTGCGATGTAGTTGCCAAAACCACCGCAATTTTAAACTGATAAAACAAGGATAACAACTTATTATATTTTAGGATTTAGTCTTAATTTGTTTATATTTAGTTGTAGGATTATCTTTTATCTTATTGATATCTATAGATTTGTCTTTATCTTATTTTCATCCAATACTTTTGTTAATTTCAGCAGGTAAAGACACACACTTTTAGTGATATAAGTTTGTCGACAAATCTATTAGGGACATATTAGTAAAATAAACAACAAAACATTTACTTCTCACATGACTAGCAGAGGACAGCTCTATAGGCCAAAAAAACATCACAGCAACTCCAGCCCATTCCAACAAATTTGGCTTTATAATTACTATCTCTATATATAATAAACTCTATGGTATAACTTATACTTCAATTCAACTAGCTTTAATTAAAAACATTTTCATTCAAAGAATCTTCAAAATCCAATGTTGATTGGGTGACCAATGTGTAGCCATGGTTGCAGATTTTAAAGTTGTAGTGAGATGAAAACCCATAGCTTTTGTGAATAGATAGTGTAGGATTAACTGGATCTATATTAGAGTCTAGACACCAACATAATAGAAATATAAATTAATAAAACTGTGTATATCATGAATCCATCTTACCAAAGAACACAATCACTGAATCCTACCAGAAGCATATACTTAAGGAACAAAGTCTTCCATTCCTTCTCTATCTTTTTCAACTGCCACATTGATAGAGCAATGAGTTGGCAAATATATGATAGGAGCAGTGATCCTGCCGACATAATGAATGTATAATAACTTAGTTTGTCCATGAAAGAACTAGGCCACCAAGACCTCTACACCACATTCTAGCACATCTTATCCGAGTCTAAAAACACATGTTGATTTCCAAACTCCAAATTACATAATAAAAACGTGGGCTATCGATCAGAGAACCTAAAACATTAAATATCCACCAATCAATAGAATCTCAAACTTAAAAAATTTCTAATAGTCTCACTTGAGTAATATTGAGTGGATTTTAATTCATTTCAAAAATGACTCTCAAGTTCAACAATTATGGCCACAATTTATAGCCGAAATGTAATCCCTACAAAACATGATCAATCCAGCCAATAAAACTATCAACTAAGGACCATAGGTAAAGATAAACTATATAGAATCTAGTTCACCAACAAGGACACAACTTCATCAACATTAATCGCAAAACAAGTGGCTTGCCTCACCCAGGAGAAGGGGTCGCAAACAGGGCTAACCTATTTATGTCTAGCTTGGCGTGAAGTCTATTTATGAAGTTTGCAGTTTAAAATATTTTAATGGGCAGTGACTGAGAGAGTTATTGGAGTGATTTATTACTGATAAGGTGTATGAATACTCCTAAACAATCCAAGTTATTGATTTTAATTACATTTAAATTGGATGGTGTAATTTACAGAGTGCGTTGTGCACCCAAACTTGCAGAGTGCACCACAGCATCCGCATTTGTTGCAACTACATACAGAAAAATTCTGTAAGCTGAAACACCATATAAAATGATTTACATTGAGGATCGAGGGAGATGAGTTAATACATTCAAATATTCAAGGACTATATTTATCAGTGAAGCGATGAATGTGCTAGAAAGTATTAATATTTAAGAACACATGCATCTTTGCCTATTTTAATTATTTTAAGATTAATTTTCATTCAACTAGAAAAATACAATAATTATAAAATTTCTTCACAAAAATTACTTTCTTGGAATTTCAGCTCACCATCACGTTGACTCTAAGTTGAAATACAAAAAATAATTTGATGTATTACACTGAGAATATGCAGAAACCTCTCTGCTTGTACAAACTTAACAGCACAACCAACACAAAATAGCAGCAAATCAAAAGCTCTGCCGTAGCTCATAATATGAAGATTACATTAATGAAACTCCGTACTGATTTGGTATATTATTACACCGATGGAGAATATGCAGAAACCTCTCTGCTTATTTGCAAACGTAACAGCACAACGAACACAAACACACACAAAGCAACAAACCAAGCTTTGACAGTACTCATAATATGATTAACATACACGAATCCAACACCACACGGATTCAAGTGATGTTCACCTATAAACTCTCATCAATACCACTTGCCAGCGGCACCTTGGTTAAAATGGTTGTTAGAAGATCATAATATAGTGGAAGCTGTGCCATGGCAAAGAAACACACGGGCAAGGAAGTAACTCCATACAACGGGAATAGTAACATCTTGTAGGTGTGGTTAACGAGAAAAAAATGGCCGGAGCAGAAGGAAACAAGCATTGCTACAATGGACAGGAAGAGCGAACTCAAGCCTAGAAGAAGTTTCAGTGGCAAGTCCATGCGAAAATCCTTGGCTTCTTTTCGAGAAGTGAGGATGCAAAGGAACATTACGAGTGCAGTGACGGAGAAGCAAAGTCCAATAAGGGAAGAAACAGCGAATGCATTGAATGCGGGTTGGCCTTGAAGTGGGGCTTGGCCTTCATCGTTGGTGCCACCAGGGACGGCACCGGCCGTAGCGAAGGAGACGCCGGCAACAAGCGCCGCCACCACGGAGCAAGATTCCGATGTGTCCTTGAGCCACTGGCTACTATCTCCGATAAGTATCTTGTGTGATCCCTTGAAGATTTCCGTTGCGGTTTTTTCATTCTGGTTGCGGCTAAAATAGTAGTGTTTCGGCAATTGGCTCTTAATATACTGCAACAAGGTAGAATTAATGATAACAGGATCAAAACATATATGGCACTATGTTATATGTGTTGTTACTTGTTTTTAAATAGTGGACGAATCCCCCCCTTCCCCCACCCCGCTGGATGAATAAAATTTACCATGGGGAAGCTTTTCTCATTTCAAGATCAAGGCAAACTAAGGTTGATCAAGTGAACCATATCTATTAACTAGTAGAAAATAATTAATTAAGGACTCGGTTGGCATACTTGATAAGATAAGATCTAATAAGATAAGGTTAGCATAATATAAGATATATTAAAATTTTAATGTTATGCAATCTTAAGTGTGATGTTATACAAGGTACTGCATTATATAAGATAATGTTATCCTCTCATTATTATAAACAATTAATTTTAATTAAAAACAAAATCTAACAAGAAAAATGTTGTAACAAGAAAATGCTAAATTTTATTAATTATTTAACTATAAATTAAAAAATATTATTATTTAAGTATGAATTATTTTCTTATAATTTTTGCAAATATTTCTTATTTTTTATTATATAAAATTATAATTTATATTAATTAATATTTATTATTTACTTATATATTTATAATAATTGTTTTTATTTTAACAAAATATAAAAAATAATAAATGCATAATAGTCTCTCTCACATATATCTTAATATTTGCTTGCGCCTCCTACCATAGAGCATAACCAAAAAAAAAAAAGTAATATTTATTAATCATTTAACTATAGATTTTAAAATAAATAATTTTCAATATTATTATTTTAATTTTAATAATTTTAAATATATTAATATTTTATTTCATTTAATTATAATTTATGTTAAATATTATTTACCATTTACTTTTTAATAATATTTTTTATTTTAATAAATAAAAAAGCAACTGAGAGAGAGAAAAAGAAATAGAGATTCTTTATATATTAAAATCTAATTAAATATAATCTGATATCCTAAGGTTGATTAAATTATTTATTAATTTAGTATATAAATGCACTTGAATGAATAAACTAAACTAACACTATCATATCTTATTTGCATTAAACAAATAATAAAATCATAATATATTATTCTTTTGATTAACTAATTATAATGTATTATATTAGCTTATTCTAGACTTAATCAGTGTGCAATTCAGATCTAAAGTATATATTGCACTTTGCCACTTCTTTGAATTCAATTGGATTTGAACTCTTTGCTATATAAGTTTAACATTTAATGATTAATCAAGTGAATGAATGCGATTATGAAGTTTAACAAGGACTTAATTAATTACCTTCAATAATAAATGCATGCATTTATGAGATTGATATACGTATTGCTGTCCAAAGATTTGCATAATGTTTAGACATTACTTAAACATTCGAATAATGTTTTATATATAAAAGTTTAACATATACTAGAACTATTTTATCATGGGATGTATTGATAATTAGAAATTTCTTAATATGTGTATAACGTATATTAATAATATTCTTGACTATATTAATAATGACGTAAAATATTAAATTTATTAAATAAATATAAATTCTAATATTAGATGGAAGGATAAATATTTTTACATAAAAAAATTTTAAAAAATTATATATTTTTGTATATACCTGAAACCACTTTGTTTCCCACATCATTTGCAAGGCAGCGCCAGCTACCTGCCAAGGCTTATCCTCGTCTAGACCATGCGCTGCCAAGTGCAGCAGGGTGTTCGCGTTGTCATCAACTGCTTCAATAAAGTTACGCCAAGTCTCCGGTTTTGACCTCATTAATTTCTTTTTCAATGCCTCAACAACAAGGGGTTGCCTGTTTGTCACTGCCACCATCAACACATTTTCCTTCTTTGAGTTAGTGTTATGGATTGCACTTGGTTCTCTAGATAGAATCTCAATCACCATCTCAACTATGCCATTCCTCGCTGCTGTTACAAATGCTGTCTCATTTTTGTCAATATCCTTTCTATCATCAGGTTTGGTTCCTTCATTCTTTGAGTCCAAGCTGCTGCTGCTGGTTTCACCTGCCACCATTGCCAAGTCAAATAAGAAAAGGTAGATGCCGTTCTTCTTCATAAATATAGAACATATATAACCACTATATATATTACGCAAGATATACTCGAGATTCTCATGGGAAGAACAAAAGATGATCATTCCAGATTTACAGTTTAATAATTACGGAGGCTTTTTTACATCCCACAGGTCAAACCTAATTTCGAATTTTTTATGTAGTAAAAGTGTAAAACCTTAAAATTATTTTTTTAAAAAGGTGCAAGTAGGCAAGAAATTGTGGTCAATAACCACGACTTATGAGTTTAAAGTCGTGGCTATGACACATGACTTCATGTAAATTTATTAAAAAAAATTATTTAATTGAAGTCATCGATCAGACCAACAATTTCTATAGGCTTTTTTTTTTTATTATTTAATACAAAGTTATATGGCTACGAAGCACAACTTTGATGCAACTTCTTTATTTATAGTTTTTCCCTTCTGTTGCTACATCACATATTTCTCGCGGTTGCTTCTTATATTTTCATACTGAGGATATTTCAATTTTATATCATTCCATCTTTAATTTGTTGCAAATTTTCAATATATATAAAAGATATTTACTCTAAATGTTTTACATTTTTATTAGAATATCAACATTGTCGTTTAACATCACAACCTAGAAATAAGGAACATTCACCTTTTTTTTTCTTATGTAGTAATTAACTTTGGTAACTAATAATATTTTTAATTTGAAGTTGTGCATGAATAATGATATATTATGTTTTCATCAACATTATAACTTAAGTCATGCACAATGCAAGAGATTTGTACAAATATCCTAATCAAAGTTGAGCTTGTGAATTGTCAGTTTAATTAAAAATTCAAGAATAACATTTTAGTCATGTTTCTCACCCACGACTTCAACCAAAAAATAATAATAATAATTAAAATAACTAAAGTAAAGTCGTGTTTCCCATCGAAAAATTTATAAAAAATTTAAAATAATCTTAAAAATAAGTTATATTTCATGCCCACAACTTGCATAAAATATTAATAAAAAACTTGTTGGTAAGCCGTGATTGTTGACCACAATTTCTTGTCAATTTACATCAATATGGGAAATAGTTAACTTTTGAAGTTGTACTAAATTGAAAAATTTTAAATCAAATTATCTTGCACGGTATAAAAGCCCAATTACGAATATTAAATAAGAAGTTTGAAGGAGTAAGAAACTCTAAAACTAAGAAAGAAGTATAGATCTAGAAATGTATTTGTTAAAATTAAGAGGAATTGAACACACACAAGAGGATAATTAAGATGAAAAGTCTCAACAAAATATTAAGTAAAATATTTTACACACACACACACACAAAATCATTCTGTTAAGTCCCACTTTCCACACATACATACCTTGATTTGACGAGATAAAAACATTATGCATGTCTGAGTCAAGTTTCCAACCAGGAGGTCGACCCCCGCCTCCGGCCGCGAATTCTGCAGCAGAAGGTGTTCTCAGGAGTGCCTTCAAGAGTTGAGCACTCCGATGGTGCTTCTTCTTTGCCTTTCTTACGTCCTTTAACCCTTAAGAAGTAGATGCATTGAAACAGGTGCAGTCGTGGTCAACCATTTTGTGGAAGATATCAGTATATTAAAGAAGTAACTATCTAATAGCAATAGATCAGAAAAGTTGGAGATCGAAAAACATACCCACTCCCAAAAGGCTAAGAGAATACATGTATGCAGACCTGATAAATTGTAGAAAGGTGGCATAATTTGGGGGCAAAAATCCAACCTGATACTCTTCTGATCTTATCTGAGGGTTTTCTGCGTCAGGCTCCCAAGGCAGTTTACCTGGCCAAAAGAAAGGTGTGTTTGCAATATAATTATTGGGGAAAAAAAAAAAAAACTCACATAAAAAATGGACCTTAAATGAGAGACACATGAAGAAATTTAAAATTTTTATGTGAATCTCCTCACACCAGTGAATCGAGTCCATATCATCGAATGTATCTTTAAGAGTATAATGTCTGCTTAATGTCCCAAATTATGGGTACGTTCAAATAATGCGATTCATAATTCTCTGAAGCGTAGTAAATAAACTTTGAGAAAACTACATGTGACAGACAAAGTCTGTTACTCTAATTGTATTGTCCTTTCCAATATCCAGTAACTCCAACTGTTCAAAATCTACAATATCATATTCATAGTAGAAATACAAACCACATAATCAGGGGCGACACACAGTGGAGCTTCAATGGCCCCCACCGTTTTGTTCAAAACTTTTATTTTACGTGTTCGCTGTAGCACCCTTAACGATGCTTTCAAGTAAGGATCACACGGGTTAAAAAAGCAATAACTGAATGAGAACTGCGTAACTAGCTAGCACATATACTTATGATTTGTAAAATCTCATTATTAATTAAATGTGTCCCTGGTTTGCATAATCAAACACACTTATTTATCAATCGCATATAGAAGCACACCCCAAAAAATTGTTACTCCTAGCCTAATACATGTTTTTTATATAGTTAAATGTTTATACAATTATGACAAAATTTGTCAACCGAATACAAATCACAACCCAAATATTAAAATAAAATTTAATTTTAATGGATTGTTACTGGAACAAAAAATTGTACATAAACAATCAATCACATATTACTACATTATCAAAAAAGTTTGACTCAACCGTCTATTATTTTAAAAATCTTATAAATAGAGTCATGCGATTGGATAAAAGTGTAAAAACATTTTATACTGACAGTGTATCAAAATTAATTTCTTAAAAATATATATGTTGTTATTAAGAGGGAGATATAGATGGAATATTCTATGAATATTTCATTTTTTTTTTATAACGATAGGAATTTGATTGAAAAAATTTATATAATATAAAGACTTAATTATAAATTTTTAAATTATAAGGACCTATTTAAAAATTGAGTGAAACTATAGGGATCCGTAAAATAATTAAACAAAATCATAATAACCCAAGTAATAAAAATATATATGTCGTTATATATAGATAGTTTGTTAAACGCTTATAACTCCACATATTAATAAATTATCGTCCGCTGCTAATTATATGAAAGAGTGTAAATTTAATTTATATTAGCTATATGCGTGAAACTTTATATACTATGAATAAATAAAGAAAGGACACGTTATATTACAGTAATAGTTAAGGCATCCAACTGTAAAATGTCTAACTGTTTTTTAAACACAACTTATCATCATATGATTCATTGATAATTAGGTAATTTTTATGGTTTCCTTTCAATTTAAAAGGTTTTGGAACCCTTCCTAAATGGGCTAATAAATATTAACCACATGTTTAATAATTGTCCAAGTCATTGTCCATGTGTAAATTCCTTTCATATTTAATTTTTAGTGTTCCAAACGTTTTAATTATCAAATTTACCCAATGTCCTTATTTTAAAAAAATTAAACATACTTTCAATTAGCCTGTATCTAATATTGAATCAAATCAAAACCCTAACCCCCTTTCTCTTTCATGCTATGTATCATGAAGAGCCCCAACTGCCAAAGGGTCACCATTCACCATTTAGCAAAATTCAGATTAAAGACTCAATCGAAACAATGGCAAGAACTATGAGGATGCTACAATGAGATATGATGGTGGAATTGCGATTACATGTAAACATAACTTATTTTAAAGAGGAGAAGAAATTAGAATGCAACAATAGTGATAAGGGTCACATGTTGCTATCCAATCTTTTCTCTTGTTTTTATGGCTAATAGCTTTGTCAAAGAGGCAATAATGTCACGTCGAAATGCGCTAAATGTGAGTATTGTAATATTATTGCGGTCACAGATACCCTATACAACAAATGGCCTATTGGCTATTAGGTTATACCATGCAAATCATGGTCCAATTTCTCTCATTTTGGTGGTTTGTGAGCTGAGAAATTAGGATTCAATTATTGAATCTCCTATGCAGCAACTAGATTGACGTGATTGGTTGAGGAAAATTGTGAAATTCTGGGTTCTTGAGTTTAGAAGAAGCAATAGGGCTCTTGAGATGTTGGGTTAGGATTCTTAAAATTTTGAGATAAAAAAATTGTTTAAATGTTTGGGAATCAGAATTACAAACTTAATTTGATGTTGGAGATTTGAAAAGTTATAAATTTTTCAAAGAGACTGAGACAAAATTGTAAAAAATAAAATAAAATAAAATAATATTAAAAGAACCGAAATCTAAATGTTGAGTTATTGATATGTTCAGTATACTCGTAGACAATTACTTAATATATGGTCAAATAGAATTATGACATATAAGAAAGGTTTTCAATCCCTTCAAATTGAAGGAGTATCATAGAAACCACCTAATAATCAATGTAAAATTTGTTTCTTCTCTAGACTTTAGTCAATGAATTAACTTCTGTCTGAATTAAAAATAAATCCTTTACTCCTTCTTTTAATGTCTAAGGTACAGTAAAATAAATATAGATGCTAACTTTATATTTCATGATTTCGAGTCAGCCAAGAGCTAATATATTAATTGACACTCTGAATGATGAACAGTACATCAAGGTTGGGTATATTATATGAGATGGCTCTACTTTCTGAAGCGGTGTAAAAAGTGTGCCTATGTATACCCAACTGAAAAAAGTGTATATATAAATACAGTGACATTTTCATTCGTAGCCTAAAGTTTTATAAAGCCATTAAGGCTTAATATATTTATGACGCGAGCTTCTTTCTTTATGCCCAAGTTAAGTTGTTATCCCTTTTGGAGAACCAAACTCTATACGGTCAATGTTGTATCTGTGGCGGCAGATAATAAAATATTTTTTTTAGTAAGTATTAAGTACTATTGAAGAATAAAGTAACAAACGAAAGAAAAAACAAAGACAGTATAGTCTGAGAATCCATTCACGTACCAAATAGAGCAAAAACACCTGATGAGAAATTCGAGAAGTCATATAATGTTGGGAACTTCGTTTTTACAGATCGAGGCTGCTCAATCTGTCTCAAAGTCTTCTCCATTTTACTTTCAGGATCCCGTGGTTCTACAAGTATACCTTTGGAAAAGGAAAAAGAATAAGTAGATAGAAATCTACATGTGGTCGTTTTGCAAATTGTTGATGATTATGGTTAATGACTTCGAATGTCCATATTTTTATTAAAATTTAAATGATTTATACCGATTAATAACTGAAAACACAACGTACCATATAAAATTTATGTAATATCCTATTAATAACATGTGTAAATGTAGACGACATAGTACTTTATATATGCAAATTGAATCGTTGTAAATTATATTCAAAATAAGGGGAAAAAATGGGGATGAGGTGTGTGCGTGTGTGTGTGTTTTGTGTATTTTTTTTTTTTTCCCTTTCCGGGTGGAAGGGGTCTCGCGTTAATATGGGGTTTCTATGTATTGTAATTATATATCAAAACAAAAGTTACATTTGAGTTAAATATTTACGACCTAAACATTGCTCAATTTGGAGTTCAACGTTTAGTCTTTATTTTTCCTTTTAATCCCATGCTATAACTTACAGTGGTACAGGATTAGCTTCCACAATGAAAGTTTGCTTGCACTTCTGAAGGCCGACGGCCTAGTGGCAAGGACTTCGAGGGGAGTGAATCCTTCATTATTGGTGTGTGTGCTAAGGTAATCATAATAATGCACTATTATGACCGCCCAACCTGTCGCAGCACAGCAATATATATACACAAATCAGTAATGTATACTGTTATTTCACAATATATTCAAGGTTAATATATTATTGACACTAATTTAGGAAGGATTTAATTTTCATACAATGTGAATATAAAAAAATTTTATATAGATATCAAATCATATATTGTCACATTATAAATAAAAATATACAATTAAATAACATTACAAAACTCTTTTATATTAACAATATATCAAAATTAATATAATTAAGGAAAGCAATAGTAAAGTATTTAATATAATTAAAAAACATTTAATACACGTTTATTATAGTAAAATATAGTTCTTGAATATTTGAATTTTGAATTGTCGCCGGGGGGAGAACAAAGAAGATAAGCAATGTTTTAAAAATCGGATAAATTAGAAAGGCTTTATAGGTTCGTAATTTAATTAGTTTAACTAGTTAAATTTGTTCTTGAAATAAGACTAAATTGTAATTCAACCAAAAAATATTTAAATTAAAAATAAGACCGATTCATAATTAAACCCATTATTTGTAATTGGACGTTTCGGTACCATTTTTAGAACAACGACTCTTTAATGTGAACATAATTAAAAGAAAAATGATAGAGAGGAAAATTTTTTTGTCAGAATTTAATTATTAAAATAATATAATATACTCATCGACTCCTAGATAAATAAAAGAATCATAACATTTTATTTTCTCTAGTAACTGTCATAATTTGTACAAAAAAAATTGAATATATTGTTTAGTTGCCTAGCATTACTGTTATTAGCTAGATAAAAAAATATTATTTTTACTCATTTTTAGACGTATTAAGTGTGAATTTAATTTATATAAATAGACAAATCTATATTTATTTAATCTACAATTATCATATATCTATAATATATTCCTTCCATTTCAATTTATTTCTATAATTCAAATAACATATCTCTATTAAAGAGTGCAGACGCAAAGCAAGTAATGAAGGTGGCTTACCGAAATATTCCCTCTTGATGGCACAGTGAAGAATACTGTCTCCATTGTTGCGCACAAGATAATCTTTAGTGACGGTTTTTCCGGAGATGTGAGAGAGATACGCAAACGCATGTTTACTCCGCTTGAGGGCTGCTAAAAACAAAGGTGTCTCGCCCTCGTTGTTCCTCAAACTCACCAAGTGCAACCTCTCCTTGCAGGCCCCTACGATGCACTTGCAGAGTCTTGCGAATCCTCTTGATGCTGCCACGTGTAGAGGTGTGTCCCTTCGTTCATTCTCCATCTCCAGAGGCCTCTTCTTTGCCATCATCGTCATATCTTGTGGCCCTTGTTGTTCTTCATGCGTGATGATTGCTTTCACAAGCTCTTCAACAACTTCTTCTTCGTCCAATTCAATGGCCACATGCAAGGCTGTGCCCACAGAATCGCTTATCATTACGGTGTGTGCCTCTGAGAATTTTTTGTACATCTTCACAACCATTTTCCATTTACCTTCTAATGTGAACCCAGCTAGTTTGTCATTCACTTCATGTGGCGCAATGTTGGACAATGTGTCGTCATCACCATCACCTGACATGTTTGTCAAAGAGGAAGAAATTAATTTGAACACTTTGGAACGTTTGATGTATGTCTGGTGTGTGTTACTACTTAGTTTATAGCATCTTTTAGATAGATTTATATAGATGGGGATGTGGTCTTAATCAGTTCCATGCATGCTTATTTATTCCTAAGAGATTCGATCGGATCTTATGCTTCAACTTCCCATGTGAATATCACTTTATCTTGATGACAAGGGAAGAATAAAATTGAAAGTGAAAATGATGTCGTTTAACCAACATGCCGTGTAAAATATTTTTTACGCTATCTTCTTCCTTTTCTGGGAATGTTAATCCGAAGCTGTCATTAGCTTTTTCTTCGTTTTGCACTGCAGGTGTATTGCACGAAACAGGCGCCCAAAGAAAAAGGATAAAGATAAAAGTATCATCAATCATGTTACTTTTTAATTTCTCCATTTTTTTTTATTCTGATCAATTATAAGGACGATGTGCAATTTCAAGATGAGAGATTCTCTCCGATTATTGTATCATGGTGTGTAAACAGTATTAAGCAAAAAGTATTGTGATATGTATAATGATATTTTAATATCATTTTTTTATATAATTTTTTTTTCCCAGATATACGTATATGATTTGCATGCGATTTTTAGATACATTTAATGTAAGATTATTCTCTTGTGCCATTTCATTCCATCGTTAGTACTGCTGTCGTGATATTAATTTTTTATTTAACTAGCTGATGATAGTGCACGTTATACTTAACGCTAGTAAAGCTGGGAAAAAAAAAAGGCCAAAAAAAAAAAATGAAAATCAGAGACATGCCTGACTAAACTACCTTTAAAAGTTTAAATAACATTATACTTGTACAATAAAAATGGCATAAAGAATTTAACTCACAAGTTTTAATTCTTATAGCACAAGTTTTGTTGCTGTTCTAGCCTTTGTATATCGTCGTGTTTCAGGTGGTTTTCCTAGACCTCAGTGCTTTTAAGAGGGCAGGCAGAATTAAAGAAATACTCTTTTCTACCTATTCTTTTGCATTTTTTCTTTTTCGTTTTATGGACATAAAAGGAATCAAAAAAAAAAAAAAAAACTACAGAGCACCTGAACCTAACTCAAGGGAAGAATTATTCATCGCTCCAGCAGGAAAAGTCACGCAGACGAGACCCGAGTTTGGTTACGTTATTCCTTAAATTGAAATGCATTGGATAACATCAGATTTTTGTTATTCTGTAATCTTTTTCTTGGGAGTGTTTAAAGGACGGGTTGGGTTCACCAAAAAGATTCTTCTAACGAGCCACACCAAATCTTCAATCTATAATTGAACTGCTAATTCATTTCAGAAAAACACCCATGACAGCACTTAAAAAAAAAACCTGGTTTAGCATCAGCCAAGAGAACACTTTTAACTCCCATACTTGAAACCACTAACAAAAGACACATAATACGCATTGCTCTCCCTATCTGCCAAGCTAATTAGTACCGATAACATGTGCAAGGTATAAGATTTAATTTCGTCTTTAACAAGTTTTTAAATTGCAGTTGCTATCACGGTCATAGTCACATTATTGCACTTGTGAAAAAATTATGAAAAAAGGTGATTGATATGCAGTTACAATTAGTGTTGCGATATAGTTGCCACAACCACCACAATTTTACATTGATAAAACAAAGATAATAACTTATATTATTTTAGGATTTAGTCTTAATTTATTTACCTTATATTTAATTGTAGGTTTATCTTTTATCTTATTGGCATCTATAGATTTGTCTTTATCTCATTATTATCCGATAATTTATCTATAAACTCTGGAGTATAACTTATATTTAAGTTTAAGTAGCTTTAATTAAAGACACTTTCATTCAAAACATATTCAAAATCCAATGTTGATTGGGTGACCAATGTATAGCCATGGTTGCAGAGTTTAAATTAAAGTTGCTGTGAGACGAAAACCCATAGATTTTGTGAGTAGATAGTGTAGGATTAATTGAATCTATATGGGAGATTAGACACCGATATAATAGAAATATAAATTAATAAAAATGTGTGTATCATGAATCCATATTACCAAAGAACGCAACCAATGAATCCTACCAGAAGCATACGCATGTGTATACTTTAGGAGCAAAATCTTCCATTCCTTCTGTGTCTTTTTCAACAGCCACATTGATAGAGCAATGAGTTGCCAAATATATGATAGAAGCAGGGATCCTGCCCACACAATGAATATATAATAACTTAGTGCCATTGTGGTTATAATAACTTTTTAATTTAACTAGTGAATGATAATGCATTATACTAAATGCCAGTAAAGTTTTTAAAAGGGAAAAAAGAGAAAGAGAGAAGACAAAACCTCAAAATTGGTCCTTGACTAAAATATTGGGGGATAAATTCATCCTTGACAAATGAAAAATTTTAAAATAGTCATTGGGCATTAAAAATGTGGGTCAAATTAATCATTTTTAGAGACAAATTAATCCTTAAAAAATATTTTATAGGATATTAATCCCTAAGAAACATTGATTTTTAATCTCCCAGGGACTATTTTGGGATTTTTTGTTTATCATAGATGAATTTATTCTTCAATATTTTAGTTAGGAACTAATTTATGAGTTTTGCCAAAAATGAATGATGCATGACTAAACGAGCTTAAAAAAAAAAATTAAATGCATAGAATAAAAATGACGAAATTGATATAATAGAAATTCGATACATATATTTATATAAGAGAGGTGTTGTATTAGATGATAAAAAGTTATGTAAAAATAACACAACTCAAAAGAGAAAGTAGTTCAATAGGATTTTGTAAAGAGAAAAAATTTTCTTGTGTAAATTGTACATAATTCGGTCACGTACACATTCTTATTATTAATTATACTATTTTTTTTAATTTCTCAGTTTTTTAACATAATTTAATCAATAATAAGTGCATAATAAAAGCATATAAAATTCTCAGATAAAAGAATCTTTCCATATTTTTGTAACATGGTATAATAGTGGACAATATCAAGAAAAAAAACGGGTATTATGATATAATAATATTTTAATATTTTTTTTTATACATCAACTGCAATGAGGTGCGTGCATACATTTTCTCTATATATATATATATATATATATATATATATATATATATATATATATATATATAAAACACATAAATTAAGTACAAAAATAATGTTAAAATAAACCTTTATGAGTAATTTAATAGTAAGGGATTTTAGTAATTTATATAAAATCCTAAGTTTAAACCTTATTACTATTAATGTACCAAAAAAATATTAAAATATTATCATATCATAACACCTTTTCTTCTTAATACTGTCCATTATTATACCATGCTACAAAGAACCGGAAAGATTCTTTTATGTCCAAATTTTATATACTCCTATTATGCATTTGTTATTGATTAAATTATGTTAAAAAACTAAAAAATTATATATATATATATATATAGCAAATTGGAATAGAAATTACCTGATGTTTGATATAAGTTAGAAAATACAAAATTGTTGCAATCCTTACTCTAAGTTGGTGGGATATATATGCAAAAATTCCGATACTCAAATCAGCAACGATTAAGAGATAGTAATATATAAAGGATTAGATGTTATACTTGAATTCCTAACCTGATATTTATAGCAAATGATTAGAGATGGTAGTTCTATCTTTTGAGGGATTTGGTAGTTATTTATCCTGAAATTAAAAGGAGTTGAGTAACGCTAAAATTTTTAGGATGATTAGAATTGTTCTTGAGCTATTCTTGAGAACGCATATAAGTTGGATATTGGGCCGATCTCCGGCTTGGGCCTTTTATTGGGGTCATTTGGACCTTAGCCACATGTAATGTAAGATTATTCTCTTGTGCCATTTCATTCGATCGTTAGTGCTGCTGTGGTT
Source organism: Pterocarpus santalinus (assembly GCA_031439595.1). NCBI lineage: Eukaryota > Viridiplantae > Streptophyta > Magnoliopsida > Fabales > Fabaceae > Pterocarpus > Pterocarpus santalinus. Next base: position 6,009,455 of record CM062527.1, read on the forward strand.
ATAATAATCTTTTTATTTAACTAGTTAATGCTGGCAACGAAAGGTAAAAAAAGAAAGAAAGAAAAAAAAGCGTCATGCACTACTAAACGAGCTTTAAAAGTTTAAACTTGTATAATAAAAATGACGTAAAAAACTGATAAAACAGAACTGTTGAATTCTTTAACTGTCATCGTGTTTCCTGTGGTTGTCCTATATCTCGGTGCCTTTTAAGAGGGCAGGTTGAATTAAAGCAATACTCTTCTACCTTTTCTTTTTCTTTTGTCCTTTTTTCCTTTTTTTTTTCCGTTTTATTTGTATGAGAGAAAACAAAAGAAAAACCACAGTGTGCCCTAACCTAAATGAAGGAAAGAATTATTGATCGCTCCAGCAAGAAAAGTCAAGTGACGAGACCCTGAGTTTGGATATGTTATTGATCTCATTCTGTAATCTTTTTCTTTTTGTTGGTTTCTATCTGCCTGAGTTTCATCTTCATTTATAAATCTCACGAAATTAATTGGAAAATGTAACTAAATTAACCAATGCTGCAAATCTGCAATTGTCAAGCTAACCAGCACCGATAAACATGTGGCGAAGGATAAAAGTTTCGTCGTTGTCCCATTAACTTGAAGGAATTTTGGACGGACATTATAATCAATGCGACCAATGTGTGGTCATTATTTCACAGTCTAGCACATGGATCAATTTTATGAGCAGATAGAGACAAGCAAATTAGTAGAGTCTGAAAATTGAAAATGATGTTGCAAATTATTTATTTTTATAATAATATATCCAACGCTGAAAATGCAAGAGCATTTATATACATTCTCACACTTTTTATGAGTTAATTAGCCAAGCTCATTTATTTATATATGATTTTCGATTTCATAGAATTATATATAATATTACAAAAAAAAAAAGAGTTTAGGAATGACTTAAGACATGTTTGAAAATAAATTCTTTTAATACTATTTTTTTAAAGCAAATTTAAAAAAATTAATTATAAACTATTTTAAACTTAAAAGAAAGCGTAAATACCATTTTTAGTCCTAATATTTTAAAATTGATATCAATTTAGTTTTAAAATAATTTTTTATATCAATTTAGTCTTAATATTTTAAATTTGACATTAATTTAGTCCTATATTAATGATTTAATGGAAGATTTGATTTTATAAAAAATTCATTAGGACTAAATTAATGTCAAAATTTCAAGTGTTAGGATTAAATTAATATCAATTTTTTTCAAGACTAAATTGATCTAAATATTAAAATGTTAAAATTAAATTAATATAAAAAATTTTGAATTAAATTAATTTTAATTTTATAATATTAAGACTAAAAAGATTATTTATCTAAAAGAAATTTACCCAAACATATATAGAGTTTAAAATGAGCAAGTGTTTTTTTGTCATGGATAACGCTTTGTGAGCCAATCAAAGATTCTGGAGGCCGGAGAGTATTCGGAAATGGGATAGATTTTATTTTGTTGGGACAAGAAAGGAGACAGATATTTTTATGTCTTTTAACTACATAATTATGTTATATGAAAAAAGAGACAAATATAAGTATTTAATTAGTCAAACTCTATTAAAATGTGTATATTGGATAAAAAAAGAGTATAATTCATATGTACTGATAGTATAAAAAAAATTTATATTATCATTCAATTATATATTACCACATAAGTAAATATGTATAACTCTTATCTCCACTACTTCAAAAATAATATAAATAAAAAATATGACTAGATAATAATATAAAATAATTTTATATTATTAGTATATACAAATTAAACCCTAAAAAAAAAAAAAAAGAAGAAAACAATGACGCTAGTTCTCATCATCTGATTTCCTATCATCTAATACTTTTTCTAGCCCATAATAATTATTGCATTGATAAAATTGATATATTTTTAAATTAATATGTTTAAATATAGTGTATCTAAATATATTAATTTAAAGATATACTAATTTTATCAAAACAGCAGTTATTATAGATTAAAGAGAGTAATTAGGACAATTCATAAGGTCTAGTTCGAGTACAATCCAAGATTGAAAGACATTTGGACAATGGACACCCAACAAGCTCTGAGCAATGATGATTATTTCCACCGTGGATTGACATCGGAAAAAATGAGGGAAAAATTGTTAATAGCTATTATTGTAAATAAAGTCTTTGAACTTGTGATACAATACTAGTTAGGATACTAGTCATTTGAGCGTAACAAAGGACTACTATCAATTGTAAAATCAGAGTTGAATATGAATAGAATATTGTTGGAGTCTTTATCTTTAAATCGAAGAGAGAGTTTTTATATTTGATACTTTTCGTGAGATTTTTAATGAAAGAAGGAATTCAACTTGCTCCAAGATCATGGTCTATAGAATATGGGAGAACAACTTACTCCTGAAAAAAGAAGCTTGTATAACTAAAAAAGTTGAATTTTTTTTTTAAAAATTTTGACTATTTTTTAAAAAAATTTAAATATATCAAAAGTGATTTTTGAATTGAAAAAATAATTTTTTACCAAAAAACTTTAAACAAGTGTACCCTAACAATGCCTTAAATAAGCTCTAATATAGAAAGAATCTAATTTAATTCAACTAAATTATCTATTCTCTCTTCCCATTAGTTATAGTTATTAGATTTAATTGAAGAATGAAATGAGAGTTTAATTAAAAAAGTTAATTAATGTTTCTTTAAAATTCTGATATAACAGACAATTTAGAACAATTTTTTAAGAACAAAATACTTATAAATAGACAAAGAGAGTATAATTCTTTAATGATTTCATTAAAGTAATTAGATTATAGTATTAAAAAATTATATTTATAATATTAAATAGAAGAAAAAGAATCCAACTCCCTTATATTTTCACTCACTTACAGACATTAACTATTAAATCTTTCAATTGAATCATTAATTTTTAACTCTCTTGCAAATAACTACCAGTAACTATTAAATCTTCTTATTAAATCATTGAACTACAATGGTACTCACTGCTAAACATTATGCTCAATTTTATTGAGTTCACTAGTGAAACATACAGAGTGAATGACGTGACACGAGTTATAAGTATCACACATCAAAATTTTGACCGTTCTTTCTTTTATTTTCTCTTTAATTATTTTCCTATATAATATTATTTAAAAATAACATTAATATGTTAAAAAAATTGAAACATATTCTATTTTTCAGAGTAAACCAAATTATATTAATTTTTTTTGTCAAAATCTATTTTAATTTTTTAATATATTATATAATTTACCTTTTTAGTAATACTAGATGAAAAGTTAAAGAAGACAATTAATTAAAAATGAATAACAGTAGAAATTATGACAAGTGATACTCATACATTTTATCACGTCATTCATTAATAGTGTTTCCTTAGCAAGATCTGTAAAATTGAACTAAAATTTGTGAGGATTATTATAATTTAAGGACTTAATTGAAAATTTTATAATTGATGATTATTTATAAGAGAATGAAAGTTTAAAGATTCAATTAAAAGATTTAATAATTAGTAATGATTTAATAAATGAGTGAAAATTTAAGGAATCAATTAAAATATCTAATAATTAGTGATAACTATTTACAAGTGAGTAAAAATTTAAAATGATTAAATGCTCTTTCCCCTTAAATTTAATAATAAGAATTCTAAAGAAACATGATTTGAAAAAGAAGAAAAAAAACAGTAAAGAGATGGCGCAATAAATTAAACTTCGTAGCTCTTTGAATAATTAACAACATATGGACCGATCAGATTTCCAACCAAGCGACAGACGTTGCTTCTTAATAAATATTATTTGTATATAATATTTATATAATATTATATTAATATATTTTTATTTATTATTAGATGAGGTATAGGATTTAAATTAAGTGAAATTTATACTTTATCTAATAATAAATAAAAATATATCAATATAATATCCACAAATATTATTTATGAATAGCATTATTTTTCCATTTACTCCCCTTCTATTGTCTAATCAATTGGTCAAGCGGTCAAAGAAAACGAAATAAACTGGGGTTGACTATTACTCCTTTCCATGCCAAATTACCCATAGTCTGATCCGCAGCCAAGGATTGGCGTATTAGTTAATAATTTATTATTAATTATTAATTATTAACTAATAGGCCAATTATATATATATATAATTTATTATTCACATATATATAATATTTATTTTACGACATGATATTTCTTAAAAATTATACATATTTTAAAATAAAAAAATAAATTTATTTTAATCTATTTAAAACTCTTTGTGTAAATTAAATTTACATTAAGTTATTCATGTGTGTGTGTGTGTGTGTAACAAATAACAATTGAAACTCAAATTAGTGTTTTATAAAATAGATTTAAACTTAATAAAGATAACTACTTTTATCCCTATTTGCAACTACGGTAAAACCGAACAAACTATGTATAAGAGATAAAGGAAGTGGTCATTGTTACTCTTAACCTCTGTTAAGTTGTCATTCTATTTTTAATGGACTTTTATTTACTTTGACTAAAATATCATTTATATTCGTTGTTAACTAACTTTAATTTTAGTATTAATGCTTGTTATAATTAACTAACTTGAATTTGAATAATGATTTTTATACTATTTATGTAATTATTATGTAGTTATAATAATTATTTATAATGATTTTTATACTTGTTATAATAATATGTCAAATTCACAATATGTAGTTATACGACACTGTAAATAATAATAATAATAATAATAATAATAATAATATATCAAATTGAAATTCATATTTAAATGTATCATGGCATATTTTTTGTGTGATTTGGCTCAAGGCACCTAAAATATATTTGGATTCTCAATATTGTCAAATAAACTTTGAGGTTTTAATAAACTCCGCAAACTGCAAATCAGCATAATGACATAAGATTATTGAAATGAATTTCACCTAGCTAAATTACAACGACTTGGTTTATATTCGTGCAAGAATTTTATATCAGAGAATGGTTAAAATATTCTGAACAATGGAAAAAATTTTATACATGTTTATCAAATGAGAAAAATTGGGCGTTCTTTTTAAATCACGAATATTTCAATGGATTTGCCTCACCCAAATGCTTGGCTTTTCATAATGCGTACGTGGAAATACTTTCCTTATGTTCAAACAATAGAATATCAGACCAATGAACATGAATGAAAAGTAAAAGACATAGATAGCACGTTCATGAAAATGGAAGAGGAATGGTAACATTCATGCACCAGTCCATTCTTTTCTTTTCTTTTTTTGTTTTTGGATGTGTGACCCAGAAATTTTGGATATGGCCATTCTTCTGGACCAAAAGAAATAAAAGATAAGATGAGTCATTTCTTCTGTTTTTTTTCTTTTGAAAAATGCATTTCACAAGCGGAATTCACCACCTTTTTTTCTTTTGTTTCAGGCAATTTGGTTTTGAATAAATTGATTCACCTTAAAATGTAAAGATTCAATGTTCACTTAAATATAAATTGTAAATCAAAAAACTTTTCATAGATCCAATGGTGGAGTATAATTGCTCCAATTCGAACTATTAATATCTTAAATTTATTCTATTATTTTTCAATATTGAATCTATAAAAAACTTTAGATCTATAATTTATGATTAGGTGAATATTTAATGTTCACATTTTAAGGTGAGTATTCTAAAACTCTCCTTCAAAATATAGCAATTAACACATGATAGGCAACGAGTGAATATATGCTTTCTCGTTTGTTGAATAAAGCCAAGACCTCATATGTTGACCATTGATACACGTATTCACTGTTTGAGTTGGCGGACACTTGAAGGAATACATGGAAATCATAACGAGACAAGAGTAATATGTATGGTAACTTGTTTAGAATGGTGATTAAGTTCAAGCATACCATTTCAGTATTTGTGCTAGATGTACTGTTCGTGTACCTTTGATTTTTGCATCCATTGTGATTATGTGAAAGCAAGCTAAATTTTTTGGTTTTCCAAAGTTACTTTCTTCCCTATTATTAAAGAAGAAGACTTTTCTTCGGATGTAATTAGACTTACCCTCTCAACTAATATTCTCTCACCAAGAATTAAACAGATATACTATCTGAGGCCATAATGTGCCTCCACAATTTCACCAACTCCCTTATTGATAAAGAAAGTTAAGTTGTCAATAAGTTGATTGATTCCAAATTTTAGAAAGAGCGAGACAAAATTATTTGTCATTCTTTTTTGGTGACAAGAATAAAACAAAAGTCATGGAAACAAAGAGCATCAGAATTATTAAGTTAATTCTAACACAGGCATCATAACGTGCATGGAAAATATAGTTAATTTTTTTATGAAGTTAATTTTAATATATTATCAATATAAAATATTTTATACGGTTAATCAATTATATTTTATGATATACGTAACCTTATAATTATTATAAAAGCTAAATATTTTTAATAAAGTGATAATACATTATTAGATAATTATGTTAAAAAATTTTATATTATTAACGTATCAAAATTAAAATTTTATTTAGTTATTTGAATTAACTTTACATTATTTATTTAATTAATGATGTTGGGTTGTAGTTTTAAAGCCGATGAGTGGAATGCATTTCTTGGACGCTTTTCTTGAATGCACTTCTCACCCATCGTTGAATTTAAAATCTTTCAAAACTTGGATTACATTAATTAGTCGTTTAATTTTATTTTTTTTTGATATATTGTTATATTTCGTAAGAATAATGACAGATGGTACTTATACGAATTCGTACCACTTGTGTAAGTGAGTTTGATTGTTAGAAATTTTTTTACAGTTAACTTTTTTCACTTTTTATCTCCATTATTTGTATCTTTTGATTCTTTTATCACTTTCTATTACAGATCCTATATTGGAAAATCATATCATCAAAATATGGTATTTAAATTAGGGGCTCTTCCATGCAATATATTAGTATTTGAGTTTAGCTCTCTTTTGAATTTGACTCCATAACATTGGTAATTTTATTGAAGAACCGACAAATGGAGGGGGTGACTTAAAAAAAAAAAAACAACCTGGAAAATCTTATTCAAGCTAGATAGAACCAACTAACTTATGTCCTTGTTAGTGTATAAATGGCATTCTCAATCTCATAAATCTTATAATGAAAGAATTACACTTAAAAATAAAGGATTTAATTTATATGCATTAATAATGTAAAATTATTTTACACAATTATTCAATTATATTATCTCATTTATATGATTTTTGGAGTAGTGAAAGTGAAAGTCATGCATGTTTGCTTATATAGCAATATATGAGTGGATGACAATATAAAAAAATTTTACATTATCAGTGCATACAAATTAAACCGAAGAATATATAATAAAATATTTTCTCCATTTTATAATATTTGTTCATTTAGGGCTTCTTAATGTCTCAAATTATCTTTTTTTCTATGAAAAGAAATTTCAAATTATCTACCATTTCAAATATAAAAAAGTTGTTAGTAATGTTTTTTTAATTTTATCTTTACATTAATTATTTTTATTAACGCAGTGAGTAAAGAAATATAAACAAGATCGTTATTTCAATATAAATATAGTTTTATAAAATTAGTTGATCTCTTACCAATATCAAGGTAATTGATTGGTAGTTTATCTCTTACCATTATCAAGGTAATTTGTTGGCTTCTTAATATTTATAAGCCCTAAAGTAGTTGCTGATATTATCAATGAAGTGAGCAATGGAAAACAACTATTTTATAAGAAGGGTAGTCAGTTGTTTGACATCATTATATTGTTAGATAAAGGCCCAAGGTCTATTAGCTTATTTAAAGCTCTCTGTTGACGTATTTAAAAATAGACTTATTAGCTCATTTCCCTTTGTCATTAAGGTTTGGTTTAACAGTACTCTTTAAAAAATACTCTTACGTATCAAAAATATAAGTCAACTTTTTTTCTTGGGTTAAAAAAAAAAGTTAGAATGCTCTTAAAAATACTTCAAAAAATACTTTTTAGAAGTTAACTTATACTCTTTAAAATTTAAACAATTAATATAACCTTAAATTCTAATAAAAATTCAGTTTTATTCTTTCATTGATTAAGGCTTTCAATTTCTAATTGCTCTTTTTAATATTTATATCTATTGTAGTTATTTTAAATTTTAAGAGTAATTGTATAATATATTTACTAAATATTACTTTTATGACATCTCATTATTAAGAGTAATTTTTATATCATTTTATTATTACTATGATTTTTTAAGAGCAGTTTTGGAAAGCCCTAAAAGCTCAGCAATTCTAAAAAAGGTAAAAAATTCATAATATTACCAAATCAGGCCTACATAAGCCTTTAAACAAACTTTTAGACCAAATCATACTTTTAAAAAAAGACTTATATCAAGTAAATAGATCTGATTTAGGCTTTATTTTTAAGAAACAAATTAGGTATGTCTAAGTCTAGGTCTGACTTAATTGTAACTTAACTATTAACTATTAGATCCACAAAATATCCCTATGTCTTTGATAAACAACTATATATTTTAAGATAATTTGTTCATTGCTTAGTAGCTAGCATAAAATCCAATATCCTTTTTTTAATTTCTGTGCATAGACATTAAGCGGGTGTTTAACAACTTGAAAAATTAAGCTAATTAATATAATATAAAATAAAACCAATTATGTTAATATGTCTAAAAATGAACCAATTCTTTATTATATGGTGTTTGGTTCGAAACTAACTTAAAAATTAATTTTAATGTATATGTTGTCTAATATAAAATTGTTAAAAATAAAATTTTGATTACAAGTAAATAAATACTTATAACTAAAACAAAAATAATTTTTACCATGTAAAACAAATAATGTACTTTTTTTTTTTTAACTTACCCAACGCCCACAACCATTAAACTCACATAATAAGCTTATTCTTTGAAATACTTCATATGATCTTAGGATTCCATTGAAGTGAATATTTTTTAAGACTGCTAGATTCTTGGCTATACAAGACAACTTTCTATTGCCATAAGTGTAGATAATGGTTTAAAACGTAAGTGGGTAATGAAAGAATATAGGTTGAGTTCTATAATCAAGAACTTGCCCCAAAAAAATATAAGTGATGGAGATACTCCTTGAAAGGAGAAAGAAGAAAAGATGAAAATGTATTGAAAAGATGGAAAAGTTAGAGAAAAGAGATAACACAATCAGTGGAGAAGAAAAGAATTGGTGAGAAGTTGGAAGAAGATAAGATAAGATAGAAAAAGAAAAATTTAAGTTAAAATAAACCCAGTTTAAAATTAATTTTTTTTAGAACTAATTTTCAACCAAGATTGATTTAGATTAAAAAAAAAACTAGTATTTAAATATTTAATTAGTTACCATAGACAGTTTATCCAAAACCTGACCCATTATACTTAAATATCTTATTTTTCTATTTAGCCAAAAACTCGATAAGCTTAGGGAATAAGAAGTTCACCGGGATCTTATTTTGCATAAGTTTTTAATTAGTGGATTGTAACTCAAGATAGTACAAAGCGAAAGGAATTTGCAACAGGATATAAAAGGGATTCAAATTCTCTATCTTGTTTTCCAAGTCATCATTCTTGTCTTATCAATGAAAATTTGTTAAGTCAAACAAAAGTGACATTGTCTATCTTCTTCCTCAAACCAATTTTAACATTGTGCAAATTTATAATACTCACTATTTTTTATGTGTCAAATTCTAAGTGAATGACAAGAAAAGGGCCAGAAAAATTGGACAAAGAATTTTAATCCATATTATAAAGACATAGTCGTATTATGTTTTACTGTTCAAATTTAAAAAGTATCAACGCAAGAAGGTGTTTTCTTTTGTAAATGTAAATCATTCATTCATCTTCATGGTTATGTAAAAAGCTATTACCCCAGAATTTTACAATAAATTTCATTGCAAATTCCATTGCTTCAATCACAAATTATTTTAAGGGCATTAAGTTTTTCTAGAATGATAGTCTTTTTTTGCTAAATTATGTGCTTTATAATTCGGAAAAATCATATAAAGAATTTGAGCAGATTTATAGTGATGAAGAATAGTGACGAAGTTGCAAAGTTGTGCAAACGTGGAAGCAAAACGGATTAAAACAATTTATTCAAGGAAGTTGAAGGAGAATATAAATATTCGTTCAAACACGCACGTGTTTTAAGAGTTGCGGATGCTTTATATACTAAGAAAAATAAAAGCACAAGCTGTAAGATGATGACAGGTTTAAGTAATTTTCTGTCTAACAATTATCATTAGTTTAAAAAATTTGATGATTTAATTTTTTGTTTAATTGATGGTATATATTATTGGTACTTAATTAGACCCTTGGTAGATGAATCAAAACGCAGAAAAACAATAATCAATACTAGAGTAATGGATTGACATTGGACGTAAACATTTAAAAGAGCAAATTGATTAAAACTACCATTTTCTCAGCTTTTCGCTTCATTAGTGCTGATGGCATAATCATCCTGCTAAAAAGAAACCATGCTATAAGGAGGCCACTTCTACAATGAACCAGTGGATGCATTATTGTGTCTTCATTCAAAATCCCATTCCTGAAATTCTTTGCATGTATAGTTTTTGTTTAATTTTTATTTTTCTATGAAGTTATAATGCATATATAGTTATTAAGCAATTTATAATCATGAGAATATTGCAGAAGCAGCAAAGTGATGCACGTTTCCGACTTCCGTGTAAAAGCATAATAAAGCTAATTAAGTAAAACAATTTAATGAAGGAAGTTGAAGAAAAATAGACAGTCATTGTGTAAAAGACGTATTTGAATTCTGACATACAATCCGCGTTAAAAAAAAAGGGTCAAATTTCAAGGGTAAATGATTATGGGTTATGGTTCTGGTTCAATTATTTTATCATTTATTCTAGCAACAATAGTTGGGCATAGAATTATTGCAAGAGTCTTTTAGGTAGCGTCCGGTAAATTATTTACTAAGATTGCTAGTAATATATATTACTATTTAAAAATATTATCATTTTTTAAATCATTGGTAATGTTAAATACAGTATTTAATATGTATAGATAATCTAACTATCTAAATAGCAATTCACATTACCCTATTTGGTATATAAAAAAGATTATCAGGTAATATACGTATTAAACCAATAATAATAATAATAATAATAATAATTAATATTATTTTTAATAACAACAATAACAACAATAATAATAATAATGGGAGGATTATCATATTAATGGTAATTTATATTACTTTGAAAATCTGAATTATTAGTAATGTTGCGCAATGAAAAAGGTAATGCGTGGACCTATGCAATTTAATTAAATATTGTCAATATATCCAGATAGATTACTTCATTCCAAATGCTACCTTAAGATATGTTTGTGACTTTGATTTAGGAGGGAAAGGGAGGGATGAGAAATGTTTAGAGGGATTTTACTTTGTCTGCAAGTTCCGCTTTTTGAGAGGAAAAAAATATTTAAAGTTTTAACTAACTACTCAAAATCTTCCAAAACTCTCGTCTTATGGTTCCATAAGTTGGGGGATTTTGTTGAGATTTGAATTTAATTTATTATTATATCCTCATTAAAATACTTCTTTTTTATCAATCTATTCTAATTTTGCTTTATTTTTTCATAAAAATTATATTTCCTTCCTAAATTTTTATCATCTTCTATCGAAATTTGTTCTTTCCTAAAAAATATTTTTGGAAAAGGAAATTTCTTCTAAAAGTAATACTATTATAAAAATATATTAATTATATTCAATTATTCTAATAAGGGTTAAAATTATAAAAATACATTATAAGCCTTCCATTTCTTTTCCTTCATAACTCGCAAACACACTCTTAGCTACAAGTCGTGATATTACCTTAGGGAAGAAATAACCTATACAACAACAGCAACAAATCTTACGATTACTTTAATTGCAGAAAAAAGTAGATTAGTATATAACGAAATTATAATCTTATGATCACTATAACTCTTAAAATTATAAAATTTATTGTAATTCCAATCGTAGACCGAAATTTGAAACTTTGGTGGGTAAATACATATTATGGTAAAAGATTAAACGAACGGCTAAAGAGAACGAGACATGGCCCAAGTGCTCAACATCCGAAAAATATGGCCAGTGGGCATGAGACACACCAGTGGGCAGTGGTTGCCATTTTGGTGCTTTTTTCTTAGAATTGAGCGTAGAATGAGCACTCAGTTTTCAATTGCTAGCGTGGAAAGGTTGGAACTCTCCAACTTTTGTGGCAACTTGAGCCTTGCAATCACGCGCGGCGTGATTATCCAAAAGCGGACAGTGCTGTTCGGGTCGTAATGCACAGTATCTGATAATTAAGCAAATAACATTGAAAAATAATCCTCGAGAGTCGATGTAGATGGCAAGCAGTTTTAATGCTTTAAAAATAAGAATATAAATTTAAATTTTGAAAAACAATTCTTATAAAAAAAAATTGCATAACTCTTACGGTTTTGTTAAATAAATAATTTTTATTAACAAAAAATTTAAATTTAAGGGAAGACTTCACTCTAATCACAATCAAATAAATATTAGTTTTATGGACAGTTAGGATAGGTAGAACGTATTAAGGATACTTTATGGCCTCACCCGAATATTATAATAATAATATTTTTTTTTTAGTTTTCACTTAAAAATTATTACCATTGACATAATAATATCTTTAATTCTTTACAATTTTTTTTTTCATGACATCAGGGCTTACATCCAAGGAAAAATTATACAAACACAAATTTTGAGTAACCCTGCCTATAAGAATTAGCTAGGAATTCCAAGGAAATATATCTAGGCATCTTGTCAAAGAAAATGATTCCCAAAGGGAGCCTGTGGCCAGCCTTTACCAGCCTATCCACACGCATGTTAGCTTCATGGTATATATGTCTAACCTCCACATTCTAGTCCTGATCCCTCAAGCTATTAATGGCTAAAACCAGAGTGTAGAAAGTATTATAGACTACAGTTTCCTGGGACAGCAACCAATAAACATAAGCTGAATCTATCTCAATCCACACATTCTGAAAGGCCATGTTGTGTAGGGATGTGCATAGGTTGGGTTGGGTGAGGTTTGGGGGTAAATGAAACCCAACCCAATCAAATAAAGTCATACTAGGTTGAGTCAATTTTTTTGAAAATTTTCTTATCAACCCAAATTAATCCAACCCAATCTAAATCAAGCTAGATTAGGTCAGGTGGTCAGGTTGTTAAAAATAAAACACCAAACACAATCCCTAACACCCTTATCTCAAATATCAGATAAGTCAGATAATAAAATCCTATTTCAACCAAATATTATCAACAAAATTGAACCAAACTCAAATCTTGAACTTTATTCCAATAAGTTTAACCAAACAAAAATAAAAAACATAAGTTTAAACAAACAACTTTGAGCAAGCTTTTAGATCTGAAAGTATACAAACTCTTAAAAAAGTACAAAACCCTTTTTTTTCATCAACAACAACACTACAACAGGTTTAATTTTTATGTTTGATACCCGACTTGAACAGTGGACAGGTTAATAGGATATTACTTGACCCAACCTGAATTTTTGTGTTTAGGTTGGGTCGGGTTCACGAGTCTATCCGAACCCATGAACACCCCTAATGTTGTGACTAATGAAGATATCCTAGTAGACACCCCACAGTTCTGCCATAACTATCGAGCAGGAGCCAAGATTGACACTCTAGGCAACAACAATTCTAGCTTCATGATCCCTTATAATTCCACAACATGAAGCTTGCGCATTCTCCTCTCGCAATGACCTATTCGCGTTCACTTTAATCCAATGCTATGGAGGGTGCTTCCGTGCAATCTACCTTAGGGTTATTGAAAGGATACAACATCTAGTTGTGCTCATAAGATTCAAATTCTGGGTGTAATCTTTAGCCAGAAGCCTGACCCTGTGACCAAGAAAGATATAAGCTTTAGAATGATTTTCAAAAACCAACAAATTCCTACAATACTAAATCAAATTACAACCAATAATAAAAATCAAAGGCTATTCAACTCCTTGATTCATTCAAGTTGCATCCAGGAGATTTTCTTCCAACCAACTTTCTATATTAAGTTGTAAGAAGAAGTTTCCAAAGAAACCATGTCCCACACTTACCCACATATCCTTAGCTTTATCATAATCTCTAAGATGTGAATTGTTGTTTTTGGGTGAATTCCACAAATTGGACATAAATTATTTGAGGCTAAACCTCTCTTAAAATGGGCATTGTTCGTCATGAGAGCTTTGATCATAACCAATCATATAAATCCCTTCAATCTTTGTGGAGCTTTCACTCTCCACATATACTTAAATAATATTTTCCTAGCATTGCTGTCAGTATCTACTAAGCTTCAATAAGTCACTTTCAATGTAAACACGCCATCCACTTCAAGAAACCAAGCAATTTGGTCCCTCTCATTACTTGGAATAGGTGCCTTTACAATAATTAGAAGCTTTAAACAATCCTCTAGTAGCCCAGTACCTAACTTCTTCTAGTCTCAATCCCCATTATTTGTGACAAAATCACACTACAAGAAAATTGGCAGTTTGCAGAGGACTTTGCCGCCACAAATAAGCAAAAATCGACCACAAAACACTTATTTGCCACGAACCTTGGGTTGCCCCTAATTAGGGGCTACTAATTGTTTTGCTGCCACAAATATTAGAGGTGGCCTTCTCCCCCTCTAATTTGCGGTGAGTTTTGCCCCCTCTAATCAGCGGCGACAATTGCCGTCTCAAATGGCCAATTCAAGAAAAAAAAAATTAAATCATCAGATTCATACAAATATTATATAATAAAGCAAATTCAATCCAAATATTTCAAGTCCATACAAATAAACAAGATAAATGTCTTAATAAAATTTTGGAAGCTATATTATCAACATAATTCTAACCACATCCGATTTATCTCAAAGCTATTAGGGTTCATTTTCTTCAATTGAATATTGAGCAACTTCTAATGAGTCCTCCACTACCTCTATTTCTTCAAACCTATCCATTAAATCTTTAACAAAGAAATATACAACAATCATTAACAATATCAATAATAATAAAATCAGTAATATAAATTATGAAAAAATTAAAATCAGTGAAATAAATTTTTAAAAAAATAAACTTGGTGGCTGAGGTGACAAGCTAGCAGTAGCATAATTGGTTGTGGTGGCAAGAGGTGGTTAGGGAAGTGTAGAAGAAACAGAGACTGGTGCAAAAAAAAAAAAAGCAAAAACAAAGAGAGAGAGAGAGAGAGAGAAGGAAAAGGAGCAAGAAAAGGAAAGGGAAAGGGAAAGGGAAAGGAAGAAGGAGAAGGAAGGCAGTGGATAGAGGAGGATGAGAGAGGGTGTAGGAGGAAGAGGAAAGGAGAAAAAGAAGAAAAGAGAGTAGAAGTGTAGTATATATAAGTTACTATATGTTTCAGATCTAATATAAATTTAAAGCCACTGCAAACGATACAATGCTTTTTTTCTTTAAAGATCACGTAACAATTAGTGGTGGTAGTTACCGCAACAAACTTTTAAACAAATATTTTTTTTGAAGTTGACAAATTGCCGCTCATTATTACACATATCTTTTTTTTGTGTGTGGAAGCATATGTAATAATTAGCAATGACAAAAGTCACCACAAATACTAATATTAGTGTTCCACGTTCAACATTTAGCGGCAACTAACTAGTAGTCCATGTTCAACACTTAGTGGTAGCAAAAGCCACCGCAAACACTTTATCAATTAGCAAAGGCATTTGCTGCCGCAAACACTTACATTAGGTTCAATATTTAGTTGCGGCAAAAGCCTCCGCAAATACTAACACTAGCATTCCACGTTCAACATTTAGTGGTGGCAAAAAGCCACCTCAAACACTATATCAATGCCACCACAAATACTAACACTAGCATTCTGCGTTAACCGCCATAAAGACTATGCCAATTATCAGAGGCATTTGCTACCGCAAATACTTAAATTAGACTTCGAGGTTCAATATTTAGCGACAGCTTTTGCTGTTGCAAACATTTTACCAACTATTGAGGGCATTTGCCACCGCAAATAATTTTTTTTGTTTTTTTGGTCCATGTTTGGCTCGCTTTGTATTTGCTACAAATTTTCCACCACTAATAGAGTATTTTCTCGTAGTGTTAATAACCTTTTGGCTAAGGGCCTCTTCATCTAATTATATTGTAGCCAAATTTTCGACCCTATTTATACCTGGAACCCAATGATCAAACCATACTTTAACCGAGCTGTCGTCCCCCAGGCACCAAATAAGGTTATTCTTTATAAGTTTATATATCATACTGGAAGAGTATCATTATTTAATATAATTCATATTAATTTACTTCTAATTATCTAAATCACATTAAAAAAAATTCTAATTGTATAAATTCTTATAGAAGAACATGGCGTTACTCGGTTACATTTCAAAAGAACCAAAATGTAGAAATTATACATATAACTAGAGTGTTTTAACCAACACATGGTCAATCAAAATAATAAATATTTCTTTCCCTGAA
Source organism: Pterocarpus santalinus (assembly GCA_031439595.1). Classification (NCBI taxonomy): domain Eukaryota; kingdom Viridiplantae; phylum Streptophyta; class Magnoliopsida; order Fabales; family Fabaceae; genus Pterocarpus; species Pterocarpus santalinus. The sequence goes on from CM062527.1 coordinate 6,025,900, forward strand.
TCAGTGATCTCGAGTTCGACTCTTAAGTATGGAATAACTGGTGTTAGGAGAGTCATGACTCCGATACATGTGATTTCAAACCAAAAAATAAATAAATAAATAAAATAGAGTATTTTGTAAGTAAATCAAACTACATGGAGTGCATATTTATGAGTGTCATATTGGGTAAATAAATAAATTTAATGTGATACTTAAATCATAAGACTCTTCTATTTAATAGACTAATTTTACTGTAAAATAATAATAATAATAATAATAATAATAATAATAATAATAATATAGGTCATTATTTGCATTAGGTCATGGACTTTGAGTCATAATAATTGTACTTTCTAAGGTAGAGTGAATTCGCGGTTGACATAGGAGTAGCAATGTTTTATGCCTCACATTTAAGTTGATGTTATATATACTTAATATAGTACTTAAGTGGTGAAACTCTCCCATCTAATACATTAGTCATTGAGTTGGGTTCTCTTCATAGGCTCGAGTTATAATAATGCGACTCCAATCTTAACTTACTTTTTCTCATTAATTAATTTTAATTACTAATAAAATTGAGCATTCAAGATTCTGTCTTTCCTTAATTCTTGCCCCCACCCACAATGGTAACAATGATATATATATATATATATATATATATATATATATATATATATATATATATATAGGGGCTCACACATGCATGCATGTCAAGATAACGTTTCCTTTCAAGTTCCCCACTATATGGGACCAATTATTTGATCATATCCGTTGGTAACTGCCCAAATTTTTGATAAGGTATTTTATATCCAGCCAGCTGCTGGATAATTGATTTTCTTGAAAAGCAGAAATTCGAAAATTAATAACTAGAGTTGTAATCTTATAAGTATAGTTGGATCCGAATACAACAGAAATATATTTAATCATATACTTATGTGATTGTATCTGTTTATGAGTACAGAATTGTTTAAGTAGGTTTATTTAAATGAAGATTCAATCAAATTCACAGCTCTTGCCATTTTCCCCTTTACATTTTGTATAAAATTTAGGCAACCTTTTTTATTATGGTATTTTCAATAAAAATATAATGTGTTCATTTTTTTATTTTTACATTTTAATCATAAAAATTTTAAAACAAACGAGGTGACAAAAAAAAAAATATACTTATTATATTTTCACCAAATAACAATACCACCAACACTAGCCATTAAAAAAAAAATAAACAATACCACCAAGATCTAAGTAGTTTTATCTTAACTCTTAAGTTTTGTCCTAACATTTTCTTTTTCGTTGTTGAGGCAAAATGATTGCGTGCATTGCATCTTGCTAAGTTGTAGTGTCCCTGTTGGCAATTCTCCAAGTATGCCGCATCACATGTACATGATCTTTTATGGCCCTCATATAGGATAAGGGAAGCCCCTCCATTCATTATTTATGCTTTATTTATTTTTTAGTGAACATACTTATTGTCTATTTCTCTTTGTCGAATCATTATCAAGTTCATATATGGTAGGACAAGCATAGTGCTGTATATATTACAAAGTATCTTACAATAAAGTAAATTTTGCAGACACTGTTTTTTGTTGTTTGTTTTTTTTTGTGGGGGGGGGGGGGGATGTTTTTACATCGGAAAGCTATAAAGAAAACAGCCTAAGATCTAACAAAGGACTCCACAGATATCTCCTTGCAGAAGCAGAAGCAAAGGTGCAGTCGCTTTGAATATTAATTTTGTTATATTTTAAATTTGTAGATAAAATAAATTGTTGTAATCCGCCCTGTTTCGACGAGTTATATGTACTATTTCAAAACATCGGAAGCAGCAAATGTAATAATTCATTTAAAAATTACTCCACACACATACTTATTTATAATACAATTGTGTGCATGTAATACACTTAATCTCAAGGGAGAATACAATTCAAAAGATCAATTTATTAGGTGAGAGAGCTTTTAGACTTAAGGACCAAATTTGAATAATATGATTTCTTGATATAGGACTTGTAATAGTATATACTTGGGCTAAGCAAATTGCATTTTCAGAAAGAGAATAAAATTCAAACTAATTGTTAGAAAAATATCTTACATGTGACAGTATCAAAAGATAGAGATACATATAAGATCAAAAAAATATATTTATAAGAGTTTAACTTTAATACACTATTTTTTTTTTCAAATTAACTTTAATATATTATTAATTTTTATATTATCATCTAATTATATACTATTTATTATATACGTAATTTTTAAAATAATAATATAAATGTGACACTTTCACTTATATAGCAATATATAATTACATAATCGTTAAAAAAATTACAGTAAAAAATTATAAACCTCCACAAAATTATTTAACCAATGTACATGCTAACCATCTTACGACGAAGTTCCCAATAACCACAGAGATTTACACCAATAAAATGGTTTGATCCCTCCCATATTATTAACAGTTCAAACTAGTAATTCACATAATTTCACTAGGAGAGACAATGGTTAACATTTAGCTACTCAGTTCAAGCAGTAAGTAGCACTAATTCATGAAAAGTATTCTCTGAGAATTCTGATTATCGACTGTGCATTGAAGCAAATAATCGGTATAGGTTACAGATGTGAATAATTGAACCAAGTTCATACTTCATAGATTCTCCTCTTTTTTTCCTCTACCTGACCAAACATTGATGCAAATATAGCGGTAAAAAAATAAAATGCCACTTACATATTGTTCTATCTTATCCATTTTCACTTCTTAACAAACTGCAGAAGGAACAAAAAGTTACATTAAGATCCCCATACACGAATTAAATAAGATGTTAAACAAATAGGGAAATTATAGATAGGAATGACACTGAAGCTTTTAGGAAGGGCAGCTACTTTTCTTTTCTTTTCTTTTCTTTTTGTCCATGTGCTCCACAAGGAATGAATTTGCTTGATTGAGTGAAATGGATATCATTGGTTATATATTAAGTACAAAATCACCGCACTTTTTTTCTGTAGGCTTCCTCTATTGTAGAAATGTCTGATCTAGCTGAAATATTAATCAAAGCGAATACGCACGTATAAGTATTTCATTTCTCAGCTATCTCTTTGGTGGCTCAAGTCATTAAACACACGAGTAATTTAAGTACGGACAAAACACAAATTCCCCAGCCCAAACTCGACGTCTAAGTCGTCGATGCTACTAGATTTTGGGAAATGAAGTTGCTAAGCACTTTCTTATAGGAATCGCTTTCATATGCCCCAAAAACCACGTTATAGAAAACTGAAAAAGGACAATTAAACAGACGGTGGTGGCAGCATGTGAAGTTCTGGTCAAATTTTCAGGAGGACAAATCAGCCACTAAGTGGGTCCAACCCTCACCAAAGTGGAAAGACAATTTAAAAACGGAACCAAAAGAGAAATTCAGCTATATGAATATGTTTTGGACTAAAGCTGAGATTTTTCTTTTTTTAAAAAAAAAAGGCTGCATAAAGTTGGTAATTAAAATATTCATGCAATTTTTTAAAATGAGATTTTTTTTTTAATTTTTTGTGGTTGATCCTAATCTTTAAGCCCTATAAATACCACCCCACCTAAACTCTGATCTGCACAAAGCAACTTACACTACACAGAGAAAGAGGCATATAGAAAGAGAGTGAGTTTGAGTTTTGAGAGATGGAGAACTTCCCAGTGATCAACTTTGAGAAGCTCAATGGTGAGGAGAGAAAAGCAACCATGGAGAAAATCAAGAATGCTTGTGAGAACTGGGGATTCTTTGAGGTACCTTAAGAACTCAATTAAAGCTTTTCATACCTCATAAATTTGTACATTGCCCTTCAATATCTGTTCTTGTTAATTCCTGTGATTTTCTGGGTAAATATGTCTCTTCTTGTAATGTTTCTTCTTGTAATGTTTGCTTTCAAAATTGTAGCTGGTGAATCATGGCTTACCCCATGACCTAATGGACACTGTGGAGAGGTTGACCAAAGAGCACTACAGGAAATGCATGGAACAGAGGTTTGAGGAATTAGTTGCAAGCAAAGGCCTAGAGGCTGTTCAAACTGAGATCAAAGACATGGACTGGGAGAGCACCTTCCACTTGAAACACCTCCCTGAATCAAACATATATGAGATCCCTGATCTCAATGATGAGTACAGGTTACTAAACACGAACATTTTTTTATTATGAGATTATACACATTGCATGACATATTGAGTAATTGAACAGATACAAGTTAGCACACAAATAACAAATAAATGAAACAGAAGTTATGCTTTGAACATTGCTCCACATATGATTTTTTTGTTTCATTATTTAATTTAGAGTGAAGTTTCTATACATCACCAAGTAATGACTACACAATAAAATAATACTAGATGGACCTGTGGGTTTTCAGAACTGAAACTAAAGTAATTGAGGTAATGGTGCAGGAAGGTGATGAAGGAATTTGCTTTGAGGTTGGAGAAACTAGCAGAGGAGCTGTTGGACTTGTTATGTGAGAATCTTGGACTAGAGAAAGGGTATCTCAAGAAGGCCTTCTATGGATCAAGGGGACCAACTTTTGGCACCAAGGTTGCTAACTACCCTCCATGCCCAAAGCCAGAGCTGGTTAAGGGTCTTCGCCCCCATACAGATGCCGGTGGGATTATCCTTCTCTTCCAAGATGACAAGGTCAGTGGCCTGCAGCTTCTTAAAGATGAAAAGTGGATTGATGTGCCCCCAATGCGCCATTCCATTGTCGTCAACCTTGGTGACCAGCTTGAGGTAAATTTGTTTCCTAGTAACATATATGCCTAATAGACTTCGACATATTCTTGTATAGATACAAATTTAACACCTTCTATTTAAGCCCTTACAATAAAATCACGTCTCACTAGCTTTGTTCAAATTACACTCGCACACTCTGAGTCCCACCAACTTTATCATAAGCGTATCTATGAGGTGTTATATTTGCACTTATGCAAGAATTTTTCTTAGACTTATCCACTTGCAAGTCAAGTGCAAGATCATGTGATTCTTATCAAGCACTGTCTCTTGGTGAAAAACAAAAAAAAGGTAATCACCAATGGCAAGTACAAGAGTGTGGAGCACCGCGTGATTGCACAAACTGATGGGAACAGGATGTCCATAGCCTCATTCTACAACCCTGGTAGTGATGCTGTCATCTATCCTGCCCCAGAATTGTTGGAGAGAGAGGAAGAGGACAAAAAACAGGTGTACCCAAAGTTTGTCTTTGAAGACTACATGAAGCTCTATGCTGCCTTGAAGTTCCAGGCCAAGGAGCCAAGATTTGAAGCATTCAAAGCACCTAATGTCAATCTGGGTCCAATTGCTACTGTTTAAATATGTTTCTACTATAACTAGAAAGATCTTTAATTTGCTTCAGCAGAAGTGAACAAATGTAACAGCTCATAGGCAGATGCATATGTCTCTCCAATTAATATAATAATTGTGTTTGCTATAGTGGTTGAAGTGATTCCTTCTACTGTGCAAAATTACCAACAAAAATATTGGATTTTCATAATGAAAATATAGTTATATGTGTGGCAGAAATATTCATTGCCTCTTGGCTCCATCTGTTCCTTTCATTCTCCTTCTCTGGCTTGATATGCGATCAATTAACTTGGCCAACTTGGGTTTTGGACCACCAATGATTATGATGTTATATGGACAAGAATGTTAATGCCATGATGATTTTTTGAACGATAAATTCTACGGCTGAAATTTTTCATTTTAGATGCAATCAACTTTTCACGTGTATAAAATTAGAAAAAAATTCTAAACAGTCATAGTTTTTATTGGCAGAATTTTTTCGGCTGAATTTTTTTCAGAATGATATAACATTATTTTTAATCTTTAATTGGATGAATAATTAATTTTATCTTCTTTAATTTATTCAACTACAATTTTTATTTTAGCAAATTCTGGCAATAATTCTAACTATGCAGTATTATTCATAAAATTATGCTAATAAGGATTAATAAACTTTTAACATGACTTGCATAACTTAACACATGTCAAAAAAATTAATTTACATTTACGTACGTAAAATTAGAAATTATCCCACCAAAAACGTATCTCTATGGAAAGTATATGCAAGTTAAAACACTTGCTACAAAAGTATGGGCACAACTTGCTAGTCTTGGGGCAATTTAGACCTAAGGTTGTAGATAGAACCGAATGGAAGGTAGTGACCATAGAGGTAATAGATTTAGTAATAGCTGAAAATACGAAAATAAAAAATAAAAGGTGCAGGAATTTTGAATATTTGTTTTCTCAAATTTTATTCTTTTAAAAGTTAGGATATACTTTTATGAGTAGATTTAATTAATCAGTAGGTCATTATAGTTTGACCAAATTTTTAATTATATTTCTATAAGTTAAATATTTTTAATTAGATCCTTATATTGGATAACTTTTTATAATCAAGTTTTTAGAATAATCTAATATTTTAAAATTTTTAAAATTTTATATAATTTAATAGGATTTCACTTAATTTTATAAATTCAAATATAAAAATTTATTTAATTTAATTCAAAATTTTGAAATAATCAATTGCTTTAGAAGTTAATTATAAAGATTTATTTAATATAAAAATTTAATTAAAAATTTTTTAATTATAGGACCCTAATTAAATATTGGATCAAATTATAAAAATATATAAATTAATTAAATCCTTTTATTATTATGTATGTATTAAAGTAATGATAATTTTACAAAATATTCTACTTTATGTATATATGATTTTTTTTACAAGAATTTTTTTTATTTATAAATAAATCTAATGGCACTTATAAATCGGAATAAATATATTAGTTAGAATGTATGGTTGACTCGGGAGAGATGTACAAAACGTTTCTATACAAGGCATGTTCCTCATTGTTTAAAGGGCATATCATGCAGAGAAACACATGGGCAGCTGCTAAGGCATTCGTAATAATAAACCGTTGGATTATTTGAATCATGATATCCAAGTTTTTTTAAAAGTTCGGAGTCTTACTTTTATTTATTTATTTATTTTTTAAATGCTCAGACCTCAATCTTCGTCGTCAGACCTATAAACGTACGTGTGTTTATTTAGTTATTTTTTATTTCCGATGGAGCTAAGCCCAACCTGTGACTTAAGGACTGTCAAACCACATGGGACGCTGATAAAAGTCGAATTTAAAATAGATACAGTGATCTGACCAAAAGTAATGATAATAAAAAATAAATACAGTGAACCCTGCATCCCCAGAATCCCACCGAGATCCCCTGTCCTACATGGAAAAAAACAGAATATTATTCTTTTAATTGTCAAATCCGAGGAAATGTCTATTTATTGTCTCCAAACTATGTCGCGTTTTCTGTCCTGTTAATTATGCTTTGCTACTATAAAATAGAGACCTAAAAATTTAAAATAATTGCGAATATTATCTATTATGTACATATTATCTTTCAGAAGATGGAACATAACTGATGTGATAGAAAAGAAGACAAAGTTTGAGGTAGATAATTTTCATCCCTATTTAACATGCGCTAGGTATCATCAACAAAGTCCCAACATTGCACATGACCAACATTGCACATTGTCATGTTCACATATAATCATAAGGTTTATAAATTATTATTGTTGTAAATGTGATTAATTTTAAATTTAATGAAAATCTGTGTATATTTATATTATTATATAATTTCATTTAAAACTTATGAATCACATATCTTGTGAGTTAAAGAGTTTTTTTTTTTTTAATATCAATATCAATAAGATTTAAACCCTTGACCTTATAGATATTATCTAAACTTTTTATCACTAAATCAATTCTAATAGTTTATCTCACAAGTTAAAGATGAGATAATAATTGCAAGTTAAAGCTTGAAAGCATATTGTGAACGACACACATAACATCAGGTCAAGAAGAAAAATACTTAACCTGAATAACTGATTCCACAAAATGATCATACTATCCACTGGGTGATTTCTTCAGACATAGGGGTTTGACATCCTCGTAAGCATTCAACTTCGGAAAGTGGAGATCCCACTTTTTATAGTATATTTTAGAAGCCGAAAGCTAGCACTACGCGGAGAAATTTGGAGATAGCTGGGATGTTATTTGCTTATATAATCATAACATTTCTCGTGAATTGTCTCAGCAAAGACAGACAAAGGATGACATTATATTCGACTGAAAGAAACTTAGACGCACATAAATATGAATATATAAATTTAAGGGAATCACTTCTCACGATTTTTGAGGTTGCTTCTTTGCTAGTGTTAAGTGTATCTAGTGGGAAAGCAACCTTTCCGCCCTTAAAAAAGAAGTGGGGTGGCAAATGCAAACAAAAATATACAACTTTTTAATCATTCCTAATTAATTACTTAGGTTACTAAAACTAAGCTCGGAGACATGCCCTACATCAAGATCAGCAAATATTTAAGAATTTATTTGTCTTTTACATGTTACAGATGGAACTTTTAGTCTTGTGTGAGTTAATTAATAAATAACATCTATTTTTGTCTGTAATTTTTTAGGATATTTTAATTTCTTCCAAAAGTTTTTTTTCTTTTAATTTTGTTCCTAATATTTCAATAAAGTTTTGATGTTACCCTTTTCACTGGAACTATCAATCTTATCAACAGAGATTGCTAACTTAATTCTAATGTGTCTATTTTTATTTTAGTAGATATATCATATTATGCATACAAAAGTTTTATTTTTATCTAATTATATTTATTAAAATGAACTAAATCCTATTTACAGACAACTCGTATTTCTAAACAATGAAGTGCAAAAAGATCAAGAATGTAAATAGAATTTTTTTATGTAGAATATGGTATATTCACATGAGATAAAAATGGACAAGTCAAAACCAATTAAAAAATTTCCATTAATACAGTGTCAGCGAAAATAGAAAATATTAGGGATAAAATCAAAATAAAAATATCTAATATAAATTAAAATATTGCAAGATGAGTGATGGAGCTTTTGCTTTAATAAATTTACAGGTTCACTTTTGGTGGATATCGATCGAAAATGGATGCCACGATGATACCCTAATAGATAGAGGCAAGAAAATAACGTGGCACAGAACTTACTCCGAAACCTCGCCACTTTCTTTTTGGGTCAGGGAAACCTTTTCTGTTTGGACCTACCACAATAATGCTCATCTGGGCCAGGCAACCACCTAACATTAGCTCATACAATATCTTGGAGCCCCTGGTGACCCTTTCCTTTGTCATTCTCTATTTCGTCCTCCGATTCCAGGAGTCAATTTGGACCACTTTCGCTGCCGATAGTGGGGTCAGTTAAATTTGGACCGCTATACTAATGTTTGGCTAATGACTCCCGCCATAGCGGCCATTGACTGAAGAACGATTTCCTAGTCCTACGTCTTGATCTTCAAGTCAGGAAAAGAACCAGCTGTATAACAGCTACGCATGGCTACTCTAATATTAATGATTTAAGATGAGTTTGTTTGTGATTTTTTTGGTAAAAAATTATTTTTTTATTGAAAAATTAATTTTTATTTTTATATATTTGAATAATTTTTTTAAAATAATTAGATTCTTAAAAAATTTTATTTTTAATTTTTTTGAAAAAGTTGAAAAAGTAACTTCTAAAAAAATAATAATAATTTTTAATTTTTTTAATTATATATAAAATTTTAATTTTATAATTATTTTAAAAAAAATTGGAACAAACACACCATTAATTCCAACACGAGACAATTTTGTAGCAAACTTACGAACGAAAAGAGATTGAGTCTAAATTGGATGTGTGTCCTGTTGTAAAATTTTAAGTGGACACGCATAGCTCTAATTTTTTTTTTTTTTTTTTTGTGAATTGAACAAGCATAAGTTATTATTATACTTTACAAAAAAAAAAACAGATTAATTGACGTAAAAGCAATTAGATATATTATTTAAACCCAAAAATTTATGATTACTATTGTTATTGAAACAATTATTATTAAGCACCACTTATTGATAGGTATATCGATGGTCGTCGTGTATGAGTTTGTTATAATGGATAGACTTAGACCATTATATTATTAATACAGGGAAAGACGTATTATAAATGAAGGGTCTAGTTATCATATTGATACTAACACACATCATATATATATATATATATATATATATATATATATATATATATATATATATATATATATATATATATATAGACAGTGGAATTGATAAACTAGCATAATGAGGTTGATTTAATTTTCCTTCAAATTTCACCACCCACAATGGCCAATTAGAATTTATATGTTTATTTTTATTTATTTTTATTTTTTTCTTAAAAGTTGATGGCTTTTTGTATACTTTCTTGATAAACTTTTTAAAAATGAATAAAATATATTTAATAAATCTACCCAATCAATGTCAATAACTTATTCTTATTCTTTTTATTTTTATTTCTACAATAACTCTTAATTCTTACTTGAGAAGATTTATCAAAGCTTTCATAAGAAATTTTTATCCATTTATCTTCCAATATTTCTCTATCTACTATTTTGTTATTGAATTATCACTTAAAAATTTAAAGTAAATATCCTCATAAAATATATTATATTTTCTATATATGAAATTAATTTATTATTTTTTCAAATAATCTATTTCGTTCATTAATAATTTTAAATTGTATTTTCTATTTTTATAATTATTTTATTCTAAGTATTTTTCATGTTTATAATTAGTCTTTGAATTATTTTATATAATTGTATCTTAATATGAAATTTATAATTTTTTGTTATACATATATTTTATATTAAAATATCAATAATAAATTATTACATTAAATTATATTATATAACACATAATTCATAGCCGTGTATCACATGATTTATAATATTATATTATGCGGGCAATGACAAGAAAGACATTTTATGTTATTTCTTCAAATGCAGTACTAACTACTAATGATTATGGTACAAACCAAATTTAAAATTAAATATTTGAACTTGAAAGCTTTAGTAAACTCTAAAGTTATATCAATTCTATATTTTAGTTAGCAACTTACATTACTAATAATTAATTTTTTAATCTAATAACACTCAAATTATAGATTTATATCATCTATTTATACTTATAATTTATAAGACTAGATATTTGAATTTTTAATATGAATTATTATTTACATTTTTTATTAATAAAAAGTCAAAGATTTGATAGTTTGGAATGCAAAGGGTGAAAAATTTTATAAGTTTGTTAAAACTTACTTATAGATTAAAATTTTATAATATTTTTAAATAACCTAAAGAATTTTAATGACACAAAAACTGATTAATAGATTGGTTTTCTAAATAATATTGATATCTCAAATAGATAATATTAAATATATATTGCACAGGTGGTACAAACATAAAAATTTTATTTCAAAGTAATACAAACATATATCAAATGAGTAATATAAACATATAAATCATACAGATAATGATTAATATATATTATAATTATTAACAATTAAATATTTGAACTATAAAACTTATAGTACATTCTAAAATTATATCAATTCAATTTTTTATTTAACAATTTAAATTGCTGTTAATTAATTTTTTAATCTATTCATGATATGAACTGAGTTTTCCTAATAGAGTTTCAATGAAGTTACTTTTATAATAAATAGTTTCTTCAATTAGTTAGAAAATTTGATTTTAAGATTTCTACAACTTTAAATATTTATGAAAAAAATACTATTGATCAAATTTATTTATGATATATAATCATAATTACAATAATCATATTATTTTAAAATATATAATTTTATTCAAAACTTAAATTATATAAAACAAGTATAAATAATAGTTATATATATAAATTGATCTAATATTTTAGTCATATAAACTTTTATATATTCAAATTATGTAACTTTTGCTGTGCGTTGCACAGTAACTATATTAGTAATAACCTATTTTTGGAATAAGAGATGTTTCTTTTCCTGGTCTATATTCTATCTCTCTCGTCTTTAATGTTTGTGATTGTCTTTAAAAAAAATTCAATTATGGCAGCCCGTGATTATCCTTCAGAGGTATTCCTATTGCCTAATATTTTATTGTTATGTATGTCATAATTTGAGATTAAATTGATCAAATAACTTTTGAATCGAAAATTCCAGTATGTTCAAATATTCAGATATTTTTATTGGATGTAGATACATGTAAAAAATAATAATAATAATAAGTTGAAACTAGTTAAGGAGAGTCTCATTGAATATATTGTTGAATAGCCAAAGAAAAAGTAAAGCAACTTCAAGATAGGATTTAGAATTTTGAAATTGAGAATCGAACTTCTGATGAGGAAGTTCGAAATTTAAAACATAAGTGAAATTTGTAATTTTTTTGGCAAATAACGACCCTAAAAATTGAATCATATAATTCAAGTCAGAGAACAGAAGATTTAGAAAAAAAAAATGCATAGCTTTGTTCCAAATACGGAAACGGCTCTCAATATCTGCCAAATCTTGTGCGCAAAGTCTTTTTGGCCACAACCACAAGGAGATGTCGTTGTCCAAGTAGTTTGGAACTTTGATAATCCACCAAGGAATTTGGTGTTAGTTGGACTCAAAAATTAACAGAGTGCGCTTCAAACTTCAATGACAAGGATTTGACCAAAAAAAAAAGCTTCAATGCTTGAAAACAATTGCTACTAACTTTGATAGTAATTTCAAAAAATTTTATTGACTTAAATATAATTTTTTGTCATTATAAATATGGGCTATTGTGTTTTTAATTCCTCTAAGATTTTTGTTTTGACTTCAACCTTTTTTTTTTTTTCATTGTTAGGCTTTTAATTGCTACTATTTAGATCTAATGTTAAAATGTGATATTCATAAGAAATAAAAGAATATTATTTAAATATTTATAAGGATCAAAAATAAAATTATCAATATTTATAAGGACTAAACACATAATCTAAAATATTATATAGGGGCTAAAATTTAAAAAAATGGAGACTGAAAAAAGAAAAAATAAAACAAAAATTTTAGAAGAACTAAAATAAAAACAACTTATATTTATAGACACTATAAATATATTTAAGCCCTTCTAATTTTCCAAAACGATGTCCAAAAACTCCAAAGTTCAATTTCGACTTCCAAGACATGTCTTTTGCCGTAGTTCGCTCTCAAATTTCCCATTTTCTTTCCATGCAAATGAGCATAGGCCAAACAAGTCCAGGCGAATTTCGTGCCATGATTCGATTGCCACAAGGTTTGGGCAGCAAGATGTAGGGCACAAGGTAGCAGAATTTACCGAAGAAAGCGCCATTCTTGGTCGATAACCAGGCAAGCCCAAAGTTCATATGGGACAACTTTCACTTTGTTTATTGATCAATGGGCCAGTTTCACTTTCAAGATTCAAGCTTTTGAATATTGTAGCTCCATCTAAGAAGCCCATATTTCTAAAGGGCCCCACTGAAAGTTCGTACTCTACTGATCTCTTCAAGACTTAGTGGCCCAAAATGAGTCCAAAACACTAAACCCTATGGAAATCGGCAGCATAGTTTGGTGCATTAATTAATTTCTCTTAGAAGTGGCTGTTGATCAACCCAAAGAAAAGTCAACCGAAACAAAAAAACGTGGTATGGAATGCATAAAGTAATGTCTCGCACCATTACCCCCCCCCCCCCCCAAAAAAAAAAACAAAAAAAGTAATGTATCACATTATTTTTTTAAATTTTATTATTAAAGCCGCACAAAAAAAAGGAGGGAGAGAACATACCAATATAAATTATGTAGCTTTACTTGAAAATTCCGTATGTTAAATGTTGAGTGAAGTACATAAAGGACTGCACTACATCAACAAGAACCAATTCCAAAGGAGGGTGGACGAGACGCGTCCCCACAACACAAAATCATGCTTAAGGTTCTAATTGGCCAACTAATCCGAACACAGGTTTTCTTTATATTTGAGAAGGATAGTATGCCTGAAACTGACATCGCACCTCTAGATACGATCTACATCCACCGTTATTGTTGTATCAATCCTTTTTGGCAAGACTTATTGTTGAGCAATACATATTGTATCAGCCTAGGAAGTCCACATAGATATGGAACATGAATATGATTTGACTCTCGTACGTAAATAAGATGAATACTAATATATGAGATTTCATATGATTAAGTTGGAAAACTCTTCCAAAGTGAATTTCTCTTTAAAATGAGAAAGTGAAATATATCTATTCTTCGATCACTTAGTAAAGCACATACACAACAAATATTATTAATTTAAGTGTGAATACTATCTTCCTTTCTCACTTTAAAGAACTTTAGAGGAGCATTTTTTGATTAAGATATAAATGAATAAAATTCATATAATATTAGCATAAAAATACAAATTCTGAATTGGAATAAAAGCATTGTGTTTCATAAGTTAAAATTAGCCATTATACGTATGATACAATGCTATTATTTATTTAATTATTATAATATTTTATTTATATCGGAACAAAAACTTGAAAATTAATAAAATATAGTATCCAAAAATATCTGATGAGTATCTAACACAGTGTGTCCCACACTAATATAGCAAATATTTTAAAATATCAGAACTTGGTAAGTAACAGCAGTGTTACTCTCAAGAAACATGTCTACAAAGTACAAAGGCTGCTTCTCAAGCAAAACCTTAAGCCCCAGACCCAGATTAAGGCCACAAAGCTCAGCTTGAAAGAGGTGCACACATTACTTTAGAAAAGAGAGAGAGGAAGAGAAAAAAAAAAAAAGAAAGGGGGGGGGGGGGAGGAAAAAACTCCTTTAAAGTGAGCTTGTAGTCCTTCAACCATTGTCATTGAAGCAGTCCTTAGTTTTAATTCAACCTAAAAAGAAATAATGTAACAAAATTCAATTCATTTGTCAAATAAAATAGGACTAATTGGAATTTAGAAAGGAAAAGAAAACAAAATTAAAAGAACGTATAATTAAATCTCGTCATATTCCCCTAATCATTTTTTTTTCCCATATAGTTGACATTTTAATACGCATTAATGTCTGCTCACTAGTAAAGAAAATGTTGATCTAGAGCCACATTATTGTCACTCTGAATTTTTAGCAAGGCCTAATCTTTCACTCTATACTTCTAGTAAGAAAATAATATTCTTCGTTTGGTTATTTCTGTTTTTCTTAACCAAATTCTGATTTTGATTTTGCATTCGTCTGGATGTGTTATTCATATTTGAAGCAAAAATTTGCAGAAAAATAATGATATATACGTATACACGCATCTACAGAGATTAATATTAACCTTTCTCTGTGCAAATTATAGACTAACTACTGATGCCATTGCAAAGTTGCGGATCCTAGCATTTTGAGTAAAGATACTGGAAATAATTGATAATCAGCCATATTGTGTATTTAAGTATTAAACTTAACTCTCTATCCGTTTACTCATTTTCGGATATTCTCATCCATCCAAACCAAGAAAATCACATGCAAAAGGTTATTAGTCTTATGCATTTAACTAAGCCCGTAAATGGTTACTATATATTTATTTACTAAAATTTTCATTTAACTCACTTGGATAGCATTTCAGCCTTTGAGGAAAACTAAGAGAAAGAATATTGTTATACTATGAACTATAAAATAAGACTAAACAAATAGATTGAATAAAATATATGTATATATATTGAATTAAAATAAGCACCCCAAATTTAAAAAAAATTAAAATAGATGAAAATGAAAGGTTGATTTTCTCTTTATCTGTCAAGTTTGATACCAAGAAATTTCTAAATGTCATTATTATGGCGGGTGGACTGTAAGATAAAACGAATTAGATACTAAATAACAATTTAAATTGAAATTTCATGCCACCTTTTAGAATTCCACTCACTACAACCAAAAGTCTAAAAGCATATAAAGTATCATTCATAACTTCAAAAATCTAAATCAACTAAATAGTCTATTCAGATATTTTAGAAGGTAACATGTTGAAGTTTCAAAAACGTAATGAACAGTGAACACTGACGCTAGCTGGAGACGAGCCCAATATTTGCTCAGATAAGAAACTGGTTTTGGTTAATGGTTATGTTAACCTACTGAAGAAAGAAGGATGGATGTAAGCGCTAAAATTATAAAGTTCAAAATTAGATAATGATATATAGTACCACCAAAATATATATATATAGTCCAAATACTACAGTCTACTATCTATAGAACACATTATTTTTAGAATAATATAAGTATATAAATATGTACACATGCAAGCAGTTTTGCTCATTATACAAGGTTATATCAAACGCTCTCTTGCTTCTATGACTTTTTCACAATAAATTTCTGCTTCTATCCATATCATTAGTTGGAAAAGACGTTTTGGTCAAAATGCTTTTTATTTAAATTATGAAAAATATAAAATAACATGGCAAAACCTTCATAAAACTAGCAGGAAAAACTCAAGGTTTACCTTATTGAGATAACACACACATATATATAGATAAATTAAAAATATAAGATATTTAGAGTAAAAAGTTTAAAAGGAAAAAAGAAATGAAAACTCGTGAGGAATAAAGAAGTGGAAGAAAATACAACATTGAGGATATTATTTCTGGTTGCTCTAGAAAATACAACACTGTGTTCTCATTGTTATGGCTCCTGCTTAGGGATGTCAACGGGGTGGGGCGGGATAGCTCGCCCTCTCGCCTGCAGTAATTACCCGCCTCGCCTCCCGCCCCATATCCGCATTCTGCTTTTTCTTACTCATGGGTTTACGTGAGGTATCCATGGATACCCGTTAAAATATTAAAAATTTTAAAAATTTAAATTAGATATAAAAATTCTAATATTATAAAATACTTAAAATAACCATAAATAATAATCTAATTTAACAATTCAAATTCTAACAATTTAGTATACTTAAAATTAAAATAAACACATAAATAAACAAAAAATAGGTACAATAATATAATTCTACAATCTAAATTCTAATAACTTAAAATACTTAAAATAAAAATAAACAGATAATAGTAATCCAATCATTAGTCTAATATATAATAAGTACAAATAAATCTAACTTATAAATTTAGATCTTAGTCTAATCAATTTAAATAATAATAATATTAGTTTAATTAAGTTAATAATTTAAAGATAAAATAATAATTTTATATGGCACCATGCATATGGATATAGTGATCTCTACCCCCGCCCCGTTTAACATGCGGATATTTAAAATCCCCGTCCCCATTACCTGCAAGGGCAAAATCTTCTCCCCATACCCGCCTGTGTAGTATTCATGGATATCCATGGCATTTAATTTTTTGACATCCCTACTCCTGCTCTTCCATACCGTGTTGCAGTTTCACAGGCTTCTCTATAAACGGTGCATAACTTTTCCACTGACATGTATGTTGATCAGGCATGGTAGATATATATATATATATATATATATTTGTGCAAGAATAATTTCCACACTGAACTGGGGCTTTTATCAAGTCACATTAATAATCAAGGAAAGCAAGATATCAATCGAGAGCAAACATAAATTTTAATAAGTTTCTTTGCTCAACTACCCACCGATTTTTTTGGGTAGCAAACAAGGATTTTTTTTTCCTAGCTTTCTTGAATTTCTCTGAGCCTCGAGAAAAAATCAAGAGGTATCTACACTCATTACTGATGAATGGGGTAGCAGCATAGAAAAAAATAGAGAAAGAAAATAGAAACAAAAGGTGAGGCACACAAAGAGGCCTAAGTAGGGGAGAAGAACTATATAACATAGAGATACAGGCAATAATGCTGATATATAACTATTCCAATTTTCTTAATCTTATTCTGAAAATGGGAAGAAGAATAATTAGTCCTTTGCCGCTGCAATGCATTGAAGGAGTTCATCACCTTTTCCTATTTATTCCAAAGCAGAAGAAGAACCTGGGGTTTCACTTTCACAATAGCTAAAGAGAAAGGAAACCCCAACAACTTAGCATAACTTGGGGTCTGTTACCTCTTCAAACATGAAAATGATATTGGCACATGCTTCATGCTGGAAATATCAAACAACTCTACAAACCTCTGATCTGAGACTCTTGCTTTTGCAGCTGCAAAGCGCTGGTACTCATCAAACACAGATGACAGGCACCATTTTTGCAATTTCCTATAGCATCCTACTAAACAACCTGTTCGGTGCTGCACACACACCAAAAAATAAAAAATAAAAATTAATTATATACTTTAACAAGAAAATCTCTCTTATGAGGTAAATTTTATAGTAGAGTGAATGTTCATTTTGGTCTATGAAGTTGTTTGCATGCTTCATTTTCATCCTTGAAATTAAGAAATTGATGATTTAGACCTTGAAGTTGCAAAAACATTCACAAGCTAAGGTGATGTTTGTAGCGACTAACTTGAATCACATTTTGCAATTTTAAGGACTAAATTATTAATTTTTTAATTTCAGGGCTAAAGTGAAGGAAACATACAATTTCAAAAACCAAAATGAATATTCACTCTTTTATAGCAGGTTTGGTTTTCTGTTTGCAAAGCTCCAAACTATGATTAGGTCCAAACTATAATTTAGACAAAAGCTAGTTTCATGTAGCTTTTGCCCAAACCATAGTTTGAAAGTTGCGAATGGAAATCCAAACATGTATTTAGAAAATTGAAAAAGAAATCCAGCACAAATCTCACCTTTCCCCGCTTACAATGAATTATAAGTGGGTGGTTCCTGACATCTGCATTATTGATCAACAAAAGTTATTAATTGCAAAATGAGTTGTTGAAATTAACTGCAGTAAAGATAAAAGTGAAGAGGTATGTAGCATACCAAGGACAACTTTTAGTGCTTCACGGATTGTGTCCTCCGGGATGTTTACAAAAGGCTCCTGAATGCACAAGTTTCATAGCGTTAAATATGATGTCACATTATCAAAAAACTTGCTATGTTAACATAAAATAAAAGTTCCCTTTTATCCATTTTTATCAACTAAATGTATTGGTAAAATAGGTGAAAATGTTGCCAATATAATATGAAGATAATGTTTAGCAATTTAAAAACTGCTGAACCTGATTGACCGAACTACTTTGGGATGCAAATTAAAGGAAGCAATTATTGGTCATACACTATCCAGACCTTAATCTTATCACAACAAACACAAGCGGAAAGAAACCATCATTCAATTCCCATTCATCTTACCAACATCTTTTCCACTGAGGGAGACAGACATTGAATAAATGGGAAAATTAGTCAAGAGGGTCTTCAAATCAAATAAGAAGTTCCACCAAAACAAACAAACAAACAAAAAAAACCTCGGATGGGCAAAAAGGCTTGAAAACAATTCCAAAATCAAGGAAAGCAAGATAAGTTAGAAATCATAATCAAGGATATCGCTTCAATAAAAGTATTGCTTCTCCCAGTTTTCCTTGATATAGAAGGAAGATTGATCCATACTTTAATATCCAAAACAAAGTTTATGGAAAAGAAATTCAGCAGTTCAACAATATCATAAAGCACGAAGTATTCTCTATATTAACTCAACACACTATATGCCCTAATTTACCTGTAAGACATAAATTCCCTTTTCCAATTGGACTTGTGAACTATTCTCTGTACTTTTACCATGTGTTTTTTCTTCAATATTACTATATTCTCTTATCTAGGGTTGATCATGATTTTGGTGCTTCTTCTGTACTGTTATTAATTCCTTTCCCTTTTCTTTACCTTGTGCTCGCATTATCAGAGGGCAAATTTGTGCTTCTAGGACAGAATCGATTTTTGACATATATCCATAATGGTCCCATTATACGGACAGCAAGTATAATTTATGATCTCCAATCCGTTAATTATTCACAAGAACAAATGATAGTGATTATTTTAGATAACCAAGGAAAAGACTTGACATGCCAGCTATTCCATCAAGCATGATTTCCATATTCTAAAGTTGGTATGCTTTTGCCGTGTACATGCGGATGAAGATTGTAGACAACTCTTTTAGACAGAAATATGCTCCAAAAAGAAAAGAATGGATGTAATCAGTAGCAATAACAAGACCAAAAATCACATGACAATAAAATAATGATACCCAGAAAGTTGTAATAGTAGAATTTAGCAAGCAAAAGTTTCCAAAGGTTTGTTTTAGCAATATATAAAGTTGGCACATTTTAAATTTACATCAGATGACTCAAGCAACAACAGAAGAAAAATAACAGTAACCAAACTAATTAAAGAAACAATAATGAGTAATGACAATAACCAGCTTTACAAGTTACAACCCCATTTTCTCCTCCTAGGCCCTGCTAAAACAACCCCATTTGATTAAACAGTACTTGAAGCCACAGCACTGATGTAACGGTCCCATTTCACCAGGCCACTAATTTTCCACACCTACTTGAAGAAAACGTTACAGAACATAGAAAAATGATTAGAAAGACAAGTCAATTGGATTAGATATCCATTGATCTTTGTGCAAGTTATCAAGACATAGAACAAACACAAGCAGGCACAACAGAGACCACCCAAAATGGAAAACAGAGACCACCCAAAATGGAAAACAACCAAAGCCAAATAAACTCACAGTAACACAAACACACAAAGGGCAAAAAATATAGAAATATAGATAGATACCTTATGCCCCTCAATCCCAAATTGATAAAGCTTGATCCCATTTGACTTGAGGAACTCCATGTTGGCCTCTGGATATGGCTCAGGACACAGATATCTGGAAACAAAACCAATCAAACAAACAACATCATCAGCATGAAAGACAGAGAATTTACCAATAATTCATGAATTGAGGTCTTCAAACTGAGCCCAAAACCAGCCATTTAAAAGCAATACACATGTAAAAAACTACAAAATGGTAGATTCATCAGCATACATACATGATGGAGCGGAGGCCAAGGGTCTGAAGGAAAGAGAAGTTGGCTGGTTCAGGGAAACCAGACCTGAAAATGCCATTATCTACTATGGCAAAATTGAGGGGTGGGATGAAGAGATCCTCACCCTCCACCTTGTGACAACCATCAACATCACAACCACCACCATCACTTGAATGATGAGAGATGTCTTTGTCAGAGACACTGAACTGGATCTTCCTACACATCTGAGTCTCTTGGTGCCTTTGCTGGTGATGATGATGATGGTGTTGGTGTTGAACCTTTTGTTGGAGTTCTGCTACTTGCATATCAAAGTTGGAAACTGAGAAACAAGATGGTGTTTTGTTTTTGTTGTTTTGTTTTGTTTTGTTGTGGGATCAAGGAGAGAAAAGAAAGGACAAAGAGAGTGTGTTGTTGATTGTGTGTGTATATATAATCAATAAAGTAAAGGGAGGGTGTGGGATCAAAGAGGATATTCCTTAAGCTGGGCTGCCATATTATTTGCTTTGGGAGATAATTGAAGTGCGGTACTAATACCCTGAAGTTTTTGAATGGCTTTTTTGACGGTTGAAAGAAACTGGAAGAAAGTTGATTGCTTTGTTAGAGAAGAGAGAGAGAGAGATAATGGAAGTGGGTGAGGCAGTTAAAGTGGGGGTGGACGACACCATGGGATGGGAAGTGAAAAAGAGAGGGGTTAACTTAGGCTATATATACAGATTTGAGACACAGACATGAGACTAGAATGGGATATGATATGATGAGAGATTAGAAGAGAGCATGCCGTTTTGGTTTGGGCGTTTGGCTGAGTCGTAAGCCAAATGCCACTTTGCTTTTGAAAAAGGGGAATCTTATATATATATATAAGGTAATTATTATATGAAAAATGTTTGGGACACACTTTTTGCGACGCAATACGCGATGCATAGGGAAACAAGAGGAAAATGATAAAAATGCTTGGATGATGGATCCCATATAAGTATTATTACTTTTATTCAATTTTTTTTATTCAGAAACTTACCAGCATAAATAGTATAAACTTTGATAAGTTTTGTATATATTACACAAAACTTATCAGTTTTGCACTGTTTATACTGCAAAAGATGCTAGTAAGTTTTTTTTTTCTTTTTTTAACAAAACTTACTAGTGTGAACAATGCAGACACTGGTAAATTTTGTGTATATTACATTAGACTTACTAACGTCTGCACTGTTCACGCTACAAGAGACGCTGGTAAGTTTTTTTTTTTCTTTTACAAAAATTATCAGCCTGTGCACTATTCATATTGGTAAGTTTTGTTAACAGACTGTTAAGTTTTGTTCATGTATATTGCACAAAACTTACCCGCGCGTATATTGTTCACGCTGGTAAATTTTTTTTTTCTTTTACAAAACTTACCAGCGTATATATTGTTCATGCTGGTAAGTTTTTGAATTGAAAAAAAATTTGAACAAAAATAATAATGATTATATAGGACCCATCATTTAAGTATTTTTATCGTTTTTCTCACTTTCAGTATACATCGCGTATGAGCCTACTATTTGTGCGCTTCCTATCAGTTCTCTTATTATATAAATCAAACTCTAATAGTAAAAAAATGTGGTAATTATAAATTTTTTTATATTATTAGTATATTAAAATTAAATCTTATAAAAGTACATGCCCTATAAATATAATAGAAAAAGAAAGATACAAAATTTTAAATTATGGTAAGTATTAAAAGAAAAGTAAGATTTTTTTCCTTCTTTATTATGTCCATAGTATGTCAAAGAAAATATCATGTGTAGATAATATTGATAACTTTATTGACATTGTGTCAGTGAGGGTGAGAAATAAATGAAAAAAATTAAAAGAAAAATTAAGTATTCTTTATTTAATATGAGTGAAGAAATTCTTATATATTTATAAAAGGATGTTCAAATAATGTATTAAGATCCTTTAAAGTAAGTATCTTTATAAGGTCAGAAACTATAGAGTTAATCACTATTGGATTATTTAGTGAGACCCACACACATGATGAAAGTTAATGATTCAAGCATAGTTAACTCTTCACTTTCTTACTTTATGATGATGTTTACTTTAGAGAATCCAAATTCTCAAATAACAATGTCTTGAAATGTGAATTTTCAAAACATGACAAATTTTATTAAATTAAATTATTGAAGAGTAGATTACAATGTTAGAACTCTCGTATAGAATTAATATTTAATCGGTTCAAGTGGTTCAATATTTATTTTAAAATTTCTAATTTGAATATTGTGAATAGAAAAAAATTAGCCCCGAGAGATTTTTACTTCCATAGTGAATTGACTTGATTCAAGATAGATTAGTTAAGTTTAGTAGATTTTTGGATATTGGTAGCATAAACTAACAAAAGAACCCTAATAAAAAATGGTTAAGAAATATCATAGATAAAATAATTATAAAAGAATTAAAATTTCATCATTTAATTATAAATATAATTTACTATAAAAAAAATATGATGTCATTTAATTTATAACTAGCATTACTCAGTGGGATAAATGTTTAGTTATTAATGTGGGTGTTTTTTTTTTTTATATGGTATTTGGATGAAAAATATACAAAAATATGGGATTTGGGAAGAATTTATGTTGATATGGGATTTAGGAAAATCGGAATTTCCGATTTCAGAAAAGGTGAAGTCGGAAATTCCGATTTTGTTAAATCCCATATATATGTAAATTTTTCCCAAATCCCATATTTTGGTGTATATACAATTCAAATATCATATAAAAAATAAAAAACCTATTAATGTTGTATAGTGATTATAAAAAATATTGAAGAAAGATTGCAAAAGAATGAGGGAGTAAATTGGGGAAACGCACGCACCTGACCTCAGCACATGTAAAGCTTTTCACGTATCTTGAGGCTTTACTTTCAGGCTTTCGTCACATTATTATTTATTTATAAAATATTGCGGCGCGTGGGAAAATCAGATTCCCCTTGCCCCTTCGTGTAAATTAGGTTTTTCCTTTTCTTTCTTAAAAAAAGTCATTGCTTGATATGTTAAAAATGAGAGAAAGAAAAACAGATTTAGAAGGATAAAATTTTTATGAGTTCTGGTAAATATATTTCATCTTGTAATTTTAATATTCTTATTGTTTTGTTGATATCAATTTTCTTTGTTTCAGTTGTGCAATTTATTGTATTTAGTGCCACGTTTTTTTTTCCCCATTGAAACTATATCACATGTTTAAGATGTTTCAGAGTTGCAAAACTGGCTAGTTGAAAGATGCATTTCAACAATTCAACTAATGCTTCACACCAAGAATCCAATCATGTCTGAAGAGAAGCAGCAAAGGAAAATGTTAGTCTGAAACAGTTGTGGTTTCTGCTGATTTTTCAACCGGTTAGTGTTTAGGTGTGTACTCGGATTAATCTCCTTGACGTTCTTCTTAATTGTCGCTAGAGATTAATAAAATTTGTACGTGGTGAGTACGTGATAATTGTACTTTGCTTTATACACAATATGTAGCCACATTTGAGTACTGTCCCTACAAACATTAAAATTTCAAACAAAGCTGAAGAAGTTGCCTTTAATACCCTAGTAAAGAAACCGAATATACATTATAAGTTGCACAAATGTAGCCAAAAAAAAAAAAAAGGTTAATTAAGAGCAAACAAATCAAAACTATATATGCCTCATTAATAATTATTGCCTGACCTCACCGTTTGTAGTTGACAGGTTAGCCACAAACATCAATTAATCGATTTAAAGAATATGTAATTTGTAAATAAATTGTAGTCAAATATGAATCACAGTTTTTTTTTTTTGTTTTTTTTGGGGGGGGGGGGGTTGTTCCTATTTAGTTATGTATTCATTAATAATACAACAATCTCAAGAATAATGCAATTTATTTACGGCCAATTAAATCACAATCTCATCAATGATTGTGGTAGTGAGAGTAAGATATTTTTACTTCAAAATCTAACCAACAAATTCCACCGTTATAATCACTCCAAGAAAGGGGCCTACTGACACGAGATTCATGTACTGTTCAGCATCTTATTGTTTACATGTGCATTCCATTAAAATAATACCATTTGATAAGTGCTAATAAATAATGATTTAGTTTTATTAAAAATATAAATAATGATTTCGTCATAATATTTGGCATATCGTATCATATAGAACAATGTCAATAATTGAAGTACTACTACCTTTTAAATAAGAACTAGAATTAATTGAAGCAATGCTAGTTACCAAAACTTATTTCCAACTGATAACAAGGATACAAAATAACTGATTCTGGTAAATATATCTTTGGCTTATATTCTGCCAAATACAGGCGACTACGAAGAAACAGCAACTGTGAACCCAAAATTTGTGTGAATAGTGTAATAATTTAAATGCTTAATGGTTGAGTAATCGTGGTAATATGTGTGAACCATTTTATAAATTGCGACAAAGCTATGATTCGCAAATACTTTACGAGATATAATAATGAGCCTTAAATATTTTATATTAAAAAACAAATAAATACCAGCTACAACAATCATTTTAGCTGTGAGATGGAAAAATAACAATTTTATCGGCGATATTAATATTCAGAATAAATGTTTAAAAATTTTTTAAAAAATAGTCAGGATATTAAACTATTTCTTTAAATATTGTAAAGATTAGTTTAGTTTTTTATAATATAAAATAAGCATGAACTAAAAGACTAAACTAAAATATAAAAATACATTGAAAATTATATTGGTTTTCATTTTTTGAATATTAAACATTCAGTTATTTGTTCAAGTTTGTAAAGAATTAATTTAACATTCTTTATATTTTTCCCAGAACAATTTAAACATTGAATCTAATATTAAAATGATGGGTATTCTAAACTAGATTTTGATTATGTGTGCTTGAGTAGCTCCAATATACTTTATAATTACCGTTGTTGAATGGGTTTTAATGATTGATTTTTGGAAAGATGAGAGAGCAAAATAGAACATTCGGAGGAATATGCCAGTACTGAGAACCCCTTTTGTACTTTGGTGCTTGAAAAGCCGAAATTAAAAAAAAAAAAAAAACAATAATAAATGATGATGGCCAATATGCGAGGGCTCTGCGCCACATACATGACCAGCTTTCACTCATTTTATTTTATTCATTCTCTTTACGTTCGTGTCATCCCACGCCAAAGTTTAACAAAAAAGTGAACAAAAGAGATTCTCGACTTGCGTTCTACTTGCGGTATACAATGAGTTCACCTAGCAATTAGCTTATTATTGACTCAGTTCATTTATTTAGTAAAGAATCCTTGGCTTGTTGAATGAGTTGAGATTGAATTTCTATATACATTAATGTTTTGATTGGAATTAAAAAAAAAAATCAAACTAATCCAGGCCAGCCATTTATTATATGTTCAATGAAATTAGATTACTTTGGTCAGTTTTAATTTTTACACTATACTTAGTTATTAATATGATATTAGATGGCACGATGGTCAGGGTCACATATGGCGTTTAGAGATGCGGGATGCACTTGATTGTTGAGCTTGTACGTATCTCTTGTTCTCTAATTCGTTCTACAATTGCTGTCAAAATATGCATCTTTTCAATGATGTGCAAGCTTAACAAGTTATGATTGTCAAAATATGAATGTCAAAATCAATGATCAAAATATGACTGTCAAAACATGAATGTCAAAATCAACGATCAAAATGTCAGCAAACGAAGGGCTATGTTTTTAAATTCGTTCTTGATTTGGTGGTTCGTCGTGCAATCATATATACCTTCAATTTCAACGGCTGGTAACCAATATAGTTAAAGTCTTATACGATTGAAATAGCATTTATTATGCCCTTGCTTTTTCTCTTATATATAATGCACTGTAATCCATCCCTTTTTTCCCGCATAAAAAGGGCAACTTACTTTTAGAGATAGAAATATTTTAAGTACGAAGGAAGAAAAAGGCAAGAAAAATATTATAATCTTCTCTTTTGAGGGGGGAAAAAAATTGCTGTTATCTCGTTAGGCCTTTTCTTTGGTAGATTCTTTAGGCCTCTTGTGTAAATCCAATATGCTTGCACCAGAAGCTCACATGGCACACCATTGCGCATTAGCTCTTTATGCACATGGAATGGGGACTTTGTCATCAACGTTTATATCTTTTTTATGTTTATTTTAGTTTGAGAAGAAAAAATGAAGTGAGCTTGTTAAATATGTAATTTTTTTAATATTTTGTTATCTAGAATCAGTGTAAGAATTATACAATAAAAATAATATATAATATATAAATAACATTATGGCATGAAATAAAGTACACATAAGCGATAAAATGAGGGTTATTTTATTCTCTTTAGAACACATGTTTGAGGGTTTGATGGATGGTACGTGGTTGTTTCTTTTTCACTTTTTTTTTTTTCCCAATATTACTTAAAGATGAAAAGTGTAGAGCTTCTCTTGTCTAGTTTTTTTTTTTTTTTTTTGGTTCCCAGCTGACACACCTAGTAACAGTCATATTCTTTTGTCAGTGGTATTTTTGTCACACTTTAGCTGTTTTGATTCGATTTGCACAGTAATAGCCATATGAGAAGAATTAATAAGTCAAGACAAACATAGAGAAAAAGAAGCAATGAGTGACGAATATTAATTTAGTTGTGTCTTTTCTTTTCTCCATCTATCTTTTTTTTTTTTTTTTTCTGTCAATTGTGCCTTGTTTACAACTTTCATTTTTTCTGTTTGCTCACTTGTAAACAAGATTAGACACTCGAATTACAATTTCAAATATTGATATCCAATGGCTACATTTGCCAAAAGGAAAGCCTAAGTTTGATGTTTTCGCCAACAACTTGTCACAAAAATAAATTATATACTTCTATAGCGCATTAAGAATAACATATATACTTGCCCCACACTTTTAAGTTCCAATTTCCATAGAGTTTTTTTGTGTCTTCCTCTTTCCGTTATGAGCTTCCGTCAAGTTAGTGTTCTGTTAATTAGGCTTTATAAATATTTAAAATATTAAATGCATTATAAATATTATTTATGAAAACAGTAAATTGAATTTTTTTTAATATTGTTCCAAGTCACAAATCTTTAAGAATTGTTTTTAGCATCCAAAGGCTTCTAAAGCCTCAATAGCTCGGGTGATTATCCGCTTAAGCTTTCAATAGTAATGTCCTTAAATTTTATTAGTTTGAAGTTTTCTATCACTAATTAAATACGCTTGAGGCTCATTTTACGAAAGGATGTGTCTCTAAATTTTTGTTATTATTGATTCACCAGTATCAGATGATTGAAACTTAAACTCATTCTGATACTAAATAATGAAGGAAAAAAAAGGCAGATAAGTTATTAAGAAAGTAGTTATCATTTGTGTAATATTTTTTTATTAACAAATTGAATTTCTGTCATCAATAAAGTAAAACGAATTATACTTTAAAAAGCATTAGCTTTTTCTGGTTGGAAAGGATAGGTGCCAGACTGCAAGTGACATATTGTTTTTGGTCAACTGCTAGTTACATATTTAAATTTTCAAAAGACAAAGATTAATTCATCCATGAACAATAAACAAACTCATGTCTACTTTTGCTTTCTTTAGATGTAAAAAGAAAATTAAAAAAAAGAAGAAAATATATAGAGAAAAAGTATATTATTTATTATTATTTAATTGAAAAGAAAAATAAGAGAAAATATGATTAAATGTAAATAACTTTAATGGCAACGACCTTTATGTGAGAAGAAAAGATTGTAGGAATAAAATTGTAAATTCATATTACAAACTTATCTTCCCTCATTTTTTTTTCATTGGAGAAATGAAAATTTTTTATGTAGATTTCACACCTAGTTTTTCTTTCTCTCTATTTTCTTTCCCTATTTAAATAATAGAAAATGTCATAATTTTTCCCTTTTTTTCTTCTTGTTTTCTCCATATGATCCAAATGAAAGGATAGAGGTGTTAAGCAATTCGACTGATAAAATCCTATTGTTGTAAGTGCAGTAATTTAGGGTCCAATCTTGACTTCATTAAGGAATTAAGTATTTTTTTCATTTAAACTATTAATATATGAAATTCAATGAACCGTAACTAATTTGGTTCAAATTGAATTGAGCTATTATAAAGGTAAAATTCTCTTCGCACTTTTTTACTCTATTTATAAGACTTGAATCCGAAATTTTTATTTAAAGAGAATAAATAATAAATCATTTAAACTAATAATTTAATATAAATTAGGTGTTTTTAATATATATATATAGTATTTTCTTCGTGTGTAATCGATACCATTGAGATTAATTTAGTTGAAAAAAAGATCAGATATTAGTGATTTTTTTTATTTTGAAATAGTATTATGTAAAATTACGGAAGACATGTAATTTATCCCAAGAGGCTCCTTGGTTGGATCAAGTACTCAAAAGTTATAACTAATGATAATGGTGCAACTTTATTAGGGTGCGTTTGTTTCAGATTTTGAAAAAAAAATAATTTTAAAATTTAAATTTTATATATAATCAAAAAAGTTGGAAATTAATTTTTTTTTTCAGAAATTATTCTTTTCAACTTTTCCAAAAAAATTGAAAATTGATTTTTTTAGGAAATCTGATTATTTTTAAAAATTTATTCAAATATATGAAAGCTGATTTTTTTAATAAAAAATAATTTTTTACTAAAAAAATACAAACAAACACACCTTTAATTTCGTTGAATCCTAAGGATAACACTAGCTAAATAAAGTTAATAATCTCCCCCCATCATGTCAATCATGAGATTTGAGCCTATAATCTTGCTCTGATGCCTGTTAGATCAAACTTTTATCATTAGACTAAAAATTATATAACTGATAATAAGAGTGTGACTTTATTTTCTTAATTAAAGTTTTTCATGACCATATCTAACATAAGAAATTGCATCTATTATACTTGTATAATGGGTCAAGATATTGAACCCATCAAATTCTAAAATTCATGCCGGCTAAATAAAGACTCAAATTCAAATCCAGCATAATTTAAAAGGAAAAAATTTGTTACTGTTTGAATAGCCCCCGGAAAACCAACAAAACGAAAATGAAAAGAGACATAAGAATATTAATAATCGTAGTTAATTATAAGTAGTACTTTTGTTTCAATTGAACTTATGTGTTTTAAAATTCATAAAAAGTTAACATAATTGTACATTGATCCATATATATTATGATGGTAAGTTTTTCATTTGATAATTTATATAAAACAATATATTTGAATAAAACATCAAACTTCGTAATTGATCGATGTTTATAAATTTAAGGGTTAAAAATAATATATTATCTTGAACTGACTCAATCATGCCGAAAAAGTATATGAGGTACGACATTGAAAATTAATTTGTTTAAGATAAAAAGAACCATACATTGTGAATCGCAAATCTTCCAATTCCAGCATTACTCTGTTTGGTAGTTCAGTCAAAGTGAAAACTACCTGCGTGGATAATTTTCATCCCTATTCCACCACCAACGTAGCCACATAGAAAGGGACAAAGATTGTTTGATGTGTCTAAATATCATATGCAGATATAGAATCCCTAATAATGGTTTTCTATGCGTGCAAACAACATCTAGAAGCAAAACATATTTAATCATCCTTTTTCAAAAACGACATTCCCATTATTATTGGAAGAATTCATACACCTATGTGTAAAACCTTGAATCCAACGGTCAAAGGTATATACATAGTTGTCTTTTCTTAGTAATTTAGTTAGTAATAATTAGAGACAGTTAAATTTAATTTTATAAATATTGACCACCTATTTTATTTTTTCTTTAATCTTTTACTCCCTTTTCCGTACTCAATTATGGTGAAAGATTTGGATAATATGTATGAAGCCATATATTTAAACTTTAATATTATCGATTTATCAAAAAGGAGGCTATACTATTAAGTCGTGTTTATATAATTAGATCTAACTTGTCTATATCTACACTTTAAATAGGATGACGTATGTGATTGATTTTCAAGTTTTCCTTTCACTTTATTTGGGACGTGGTTGAAAGGAGGATTTTCACAACTTGATAGAAAAAGAAAAAGCCATTTTCTTGGAGCCAACAAAAAACTAATTTCTCTCAAGTTAAATCTTGTATTCTTGCTGCTCGTAATTAATATCTATATATTTTCCTTTGGTTCAACATGATTTCAGTTGTCTGGGTTATGCTGGTCCCCTTTTTTATGGTGCGCAAATTGCTTGGCTCATAGACGAAGGACGGTTCCCATCTCATTCAGTATCTGGAGCCATTAGTCAATAAATTAAACCTTGTATTGAATTCCATTTGCATATTACTATCAACCTAATAACCAATCTGTTCAAGCAACGGCTTGGAATTAACTTTGTGGAATGTGACTTGTGGATATAGTTTATTGTCCCCTCCAATGGCTTATGTCAATGTGATAGTCATAGTCATTGCTTATTAGGAGGACATTACTTTAAACTTAATTATTTTCAAGCATTATATCCAAATAAATTAATAATATGAACATGAAGAGTAAGCTGCGGTTAAGTTAAAGTCTCTTTGATTGGCTCAATTTATACCAAGCCTCTCTATAATAGGCACCATTGACGTCAGAACCATTAGGGTAACAGAAAGAAGAAAGTTCGAGTGGACAACCAATGAAAGTGCTTTTGGATTTGCATTATAAGACAAAAGTGTTTTTTTTTTTTTTTTTGTCTTCTTATAAAGCAAAGTTTAATATGTTTAATAAACTCTAGAGCAATCCTTTTTTTCTGAAAAAGCTCTTGCTTTTTGAAGCACGTTATGTGTCTATTTTCATTAAAATGGCCTATGCTTTTTTTGTTTTGTATTCATTGAATTTCTTTCTTAATTTGAGAAGCTTTTCAGCAATTTGTGATAATTAACTTGTTTCACTCAATCGCTAGTTTCGATTTGTGCTTCTAGGTAAACAAAAGTATAATGTTAACTCTTGCTTACGGTGTTTTTCAACAAATAAAAGTTATACATTAATCACTCTCGTACACGTGCTCGAGAACAGTATTCAATGCTAACACATGCAAGCACGCACGAAATTCAAAACAAGCTAGCAGAAACTACACTCGAATGCCAACCAAGGGAAGATTACGTAATTGCCACGTAACAATGACAATTATCTAACGTTTGTGGATAATATTTTTGCCTCCAAAACATGAGGCAGCAATTATTGTTTCAATGGTGTTCAGTTGCTATCTTGTGAAAAAGAAGACTACTACAGACATTCGGCCCAAAATTTGTTTGAGTCATTCTTCGAACGTGAGAAAAGAAAGACAAAAATTGTCTCCTTTTGCAAACTCTAGATAACACTAATTAATCTCAAGCATGCTTAACACACTGTCGATCTTTTCCCAAACAATAAAAAAATCACAAGTAAAAGTTTTGCTACAAATTAGGCATGTTTAGTAAAATTGTGATTCCAGGTTTATAACAATTAAAAGATTAGATTTGGCTCTTTTTCAATTTACAATCAATCTCTAATTAAAAAAATTAATGATACAAATTATCAGTAATATATATATATATATATATATATATTATGATTTTTCATGTTAATATGCATATTATGTGAAATTTTAGATTGTTAATTTTTTATTTACAATTGAGATCATATATTTTACTTTCTAAAATGCATTCACACTTTAAAAGAGTAAAAAAAAAATATGAAATATTATGTATACGTAACATTCCGTGGACAATAAATGCCATGACTCAAAGATATATGGTCCTTGAAGTTATGAGCTGGAATGTTGTACGGAATCCAAGAGCGTGAACGTGCTACAATTGACCACCCAAAACGCAAAAGTGCTTCTCCTCATCCACAAGGCTCAATAATAGAATAAGGGTTGCGTTATGCAATTATTGTTACGTTTGTTCCAATATAATGTTTATAGAGAAGTGGCCAGGAACTCACTTTTTATGGGATACTGTGTTAATTTACTATTTACCATCATTAGATGGGGTGTTAGTTCAATTTAAATGGGATTTACACTCCATCAAACAGTAAATGAGTGGTGAATTGATACGGTATCTCATAAGAAATGAGTCCCTTCAACATATGAATGAGAGATGTGCACAATTATTCGGTTTTTCTCTCTGAAAGGCGAAAAGGTGTGCAATAGATCAGAGGCAGGCCGGTTAGTTTGACCTTAATGTACAGAAGAGCACGCTTCTGATTTATTCTGAAGAAAACGTATCATCAAAGGTAGCGCAAATGATTTGAGAATATGGGATAGGTTTCCCAAATAATATATAGACTTCATGAGTTGGCAAGTCTTCCATGCATGTCAATGCTCCAAAGTCACCAACCAGTTGTTGAAATTTTAAGGTTTATGACTTCTTAGTTTCTCTATGTGACGTAGTTGTTTACTCATTCAATACACAGATTCCATCTTTCCACCCCAACGAAGAAAAGTGCTTGTTTGTTAAGAAGAAGTCAAAAATAATCAAGAAGGCTAACAATAGAAGAAAGAATCCAAGAACAAACTTTCGTCAATTTATAGTTCTTGTGAACGAAGTTGAAAAATGAAATCAATTAGAATCTAATTCTAATGAACTGTTTGAGTGAAAAATTGTAATCTGGCATATAATTAATGATAATGCAGACTCAAAAATAGTTAGTCATGGCAGAAAACTTCGACCCCAAGTAAACTTAATTTATAATATCAGTCATCATTTGGGGCTTTATCTAACTATCATCCTTAACTCAAAATTGTGTGAGCGGCACGACAATGTATGAAAAAATATTCAACCAATAAAATTAAAGTTTTTGACGGAAAACACGGAAGAGAGTGTGTGGAGTTGAAATTTACCTTCTATTACTACTGTTTCTGAAATTCATACACTATTATTTCGTACTATATAATATTTCTCATTCCTAATAAAAAAAATGTTGCGATACATCATTTAATGTTGTTATATCACTTAATGAGTTCAATATCATATATAGCTATTAATTCATTAAATAAAGATCAATGTAAAATTATATAATTTAAAAATAAACATTGACAATATATTAAATTATACTTCATTATAAGTCAGATCTCATTTATACTATATATTTAAGAGATTATTTTTTATCCTTTGTCAGTATGAAGTATTTTACAATGCCAACTAGTCATATTTTATCTTTTTATATGATTTTTGAAGTAGTTATAGAATAGTCAAATAGTTTTAATGACACGATTCTGCATAATTGGATGATTATGTAAAAAAGTTTTATACTTCAATAATATATTAATATTAAATTCTGTATTTTATATATATATATATATAGAATGAGTACTTATAAAGTTTTCTCGTCGGTACATTTTCTCTGTTGTAATTCATCCTTGATGCATGAATTTGAATTCATTCTGCGTTCTCATATTCATTACCCGAAAAAATGAAAAAAGTTGAGATAATATATTTTTTTTTTGTAGATCTTAACGGTGTGTTTGTTTCAACTTTTAAAAAAAGTGATTTTGAAACTTAAATTATATATATAACTAAAAGTTAAAAATTGATTTTTTTTAGAAATTACTCTTTTTAGCTTCTATAAAAAGGCTAAAAACAAATTTTTTTAAGAATCTAATTATTTTTAGAAAATTATCCAAACATACGAAAATTGATTTTTTTGGATGAAAAAAGTGATTTTTTACTAAAATAATCCCAAACAAACACACCCTAAATATGTATAGTGTGTCGTCTATATTTTTACTCAAAATTTAGCTCAATTTCTTTGAATCAATAAATTATGTTACTAATTTTAATAAAAACTATGATAGAAGAAGGTAAATAATTACCTTTTTTTGGGGGGGTCAACGTATGCACACCTTCACGGATAGAGAAGAGAGTTTATATACCATAAATCAGATTTTCCTGATTTTTCAACCCCATTATGGTTAGTGAGAGGCAAACAAATTTAACACTAAGTGAACACCTCAACTACTATGTTTTTCTTTTTTCTTTGGGTCGGAGCAGTGTTTTTCTTTTATCATAAGGTAAATTGCGTTTGAAGGCCCATACAAAACGTTCGTGTCCAAGGCCCAAGTTTTTGAACTGGCGGAGGCTTAATTTCATTTCGAATCTAATCAAATACTATTCCCGTACGTCTGACTAATATGTTAGTCAATTCAAAACACTACGGTTTTTGTTGAGTCGCTGTCTCATTAAACTCTACAACTTCCATTTGCAACCAAACTTCTGTTCAAATTAGATTATTTTCTCAATACAAAATAAAAAAAAAGAAGAAGAAAATTGTTTGCAATTGCGTTCGTTTGCTTTCCCCTAATCTCAAGCATGTTGGAACTTAATGCATGCACACTAATCTACGTCAAACAATACTAAAGTAAGGATAAGTTGCATAAAAAAAATTATTTAATTCGAAGCTAATCAAAGAATATTAGTTTTTTTATGTATTGTAAGGTTCCATCACTAATCAAAATTTTTTTTTTATCATCACTAATCAATTTTGAAACAGATTCTTAATTGTCGTTTATGAGCTGCATTATGTACGGAACCAAGGGTTGCAGTTTGCTTGTAGACATGCAAACATGAATTTGGCCACATAAAGTGTAAAAAAGAGTTTTCCTTATCCAAGTGCCTCTATATTAGAGAAAAGGGTGGTTCCTTCAATTCTCACGTTTCTGAGTTGTGTGGCAAAAAAGGACTCAGTTATTGCTACGAAATGCCGCATAGTTTGACCTTAATGAAATGAGAAGAGAATCGCATGCATTGTTGGTTTACTTCATCCGTAGAAAACGTACACTTAAAGTTAACAAAGGTGATTTGAGGATTGTAGGTACCTTTCGTGAATGTCATTGTGCCCTTGAGGGTTCATTGGGTTGGAATGCCTTCCATTCGATTTTCATATTCTTCTCCTACTGTCATCCACTTCATGTGGTACCAATAAAATTCACTGGTATTATATAGTCCTCGTGTTTTTTGTGAGAATAATTGTTCAATAATTCAGTGTCAAAACTTCACGCATCTGAAGAGACTTGTCTTTTCTTAATTTATTCCTTTTTTAATAATATATTTTCATTTACTAGCAATTAAAGACACTAGCATATGAGAATCTGATAAACACAAGTTAAACTTATTATTACGATCAACAAAACTACACAACTTTAGAATAAACATATTAAAACGTAGATGACGGCATATCACATTACAAACAAACATAGAGGTACAAGTAAACTCATTAGATCTCTGATTTAATTTTGAAGAAACTTTTATAACCAATTGTGTCGCAAATTAGAGCGCTAAACATGAGGACACTAAGTCTATAATAATGTAATAGTACATATCAACACATCAACACATTAATATTATAGACCTTAGCTGATATGCCAAAATAGAGGCATCACCTATACAAACAAAAACTCCAACTAATGCACTACCAATAGAAGTATGAAGGGGAGAGACATCTTTTATATGAGTTATGTTCTTTGAACTTATATTTTTTTGGTATTCGTGCATATTCATTCTGATCCACTATTAGATTAGGTGTGGGACTCGAATCAAGTGAAGTTCACATTTCGCCCAATGATAGATGGAAATAAGTTAATATGAAAGTAAAAAAAAAATATTAATTCAATAACATTTCTCCTTTTTTATATTAGTTTCTACAACCATGGAGTGGGGATGTTTATCTTGGCAGCTGGATGATGGCTTGAACTCGACATGGGGGCTCCCAGCAGGCCAGAAGTACGAAGGGGGCCCAACAAGTGACCAGTTGAGGTTGAGACTTGCGGAGATCGACTCATTGTACTATTGAGGTCACATAAATGATATTGACTCCACATGAAATGCTCTAGACGTTAGAAAATTTTTTGTTCTAACGACCAAGAAGGGGTTAAGTGTACTAATGAGGAAATCGCACTAATTATGATATGGAAAATGCTATTTGTTACGAGGAGTGTTTTCGTGTTTCAACGACGAATGTATTTGATTGGTTATTCCACCATGATTTTTGCCCATTGCCAAGTTTTTCTCTTCCTTCCATTTTCATCCATCTTCTTATTGGTTGAATCAAGAATTCGTGCAGTTTGCACGAAAATATTGTCGTGACATATAGCATTGCTGTTATGATATCTCTTGATCACAATACTATTTGAGGAATTAGCCTGATAATAATATCTATAAAAATATTCCAATCTAAACATATAAAAAGAGAAGTTTCAAACTTACATGCTATAAGGTCAAAATTGGGATTTTCTTTGGTCTTTTTATATTGAACGGCATTATTTAATTATGAGTTTTATATTAAATATGATTGAAAAATAATATTAAAAATTTAGTAGTTTAAATTAATAGGATACATGGTTAATTTTCAACTACAAATAACTAAAAGATACTAGTACTCTCAAATTTTAGAGGGGTACTAGACAAACCCCTAATAATGTGCTATAATATCTATAGAAGTATTCTTATCTAACATCTAAAATGAAAAGTTTCATACTAACGTGCTATAAGGTCAGAATTATTATATATGTAATTTTGAAAATGATGAGTGAATTTAATGGCTTGGGTAACTCAACAGTAATTATACCCTTGGAGAAAATGATCACTAGATCATTTTTTTTAAGGAAAAAAAAAATAGGAATGTTTTGAGTGA
This sequence comes from Pterocarpus santalinus, assembly GCA_031439595.1. Taxonomy (NCBI): domain Eukaryota; kingdom Viridiplantae; phylum Streptophyta; class Magnoliopsida; order Fabales; family Fabaceae; genus Pterocarpus; species Pterocarpus santalinus. Next base: position 6,063,191 of record CM062527.1, read on the forward strand.
TATGAAAATGGTGGTTCTCAAACTACTAGGCATAACATATCATCTTCGTATGGTAAAGATTACTTCTTTGTGAGTACTGAGTAGGTGTCTTCAATTGGATGATAGTGACCGACCGAACTTGCATGATTGTTCAAATGGGAAAGGGTGAAGAGTGGAATTGGTGAACAAAAATCTGAGGAGCAAAATTATTTAAAAAAAAAAATTTTAATGTTCTAGAAGGATAAAACTTTAGCACTTTTAGTCACTCCCGCGTATGCAGTAATTTTCTTGATATATTTTAAAAAGTTCGAACTGTTTCATTGTGAAACTACTTCCTGAGATTTTTTTTTTTACTTATGCTTTCATTAAAGAAGTGTAATGGAACTAATTCTGTAGTTGTAAGCTGTTAGTAACATATGGGATAACTTGTATATGGTTCAAAGTATCTGATTTTACCAATGTTTGATTAGTTTAAATAATTCAATTTTTATTTTCTTTGAATAAAGTTTTGGATTTAAGTTTTATAAATAAAAATAAAATAGCAATCTTTATATTGAGTCGACCTAATTCGAGTCAAATTAGTTGGTATCAAGTAATTTTAAATACTAGTGAAGATCTAGATTAAAAAAACAAAAAAACCTACTTTTGAGATGTTATGTGGTGTAGAAGCTATTACTTAAGATCCTTGATTGCTTTGTGTTCTAATGAAAAATCTCAAAGGAAGGGATTTGGTGTGAGTAGTAAATTAAATCCCTGTGTAATATCATATCCTTGATCTACTCTTCTTGTTACACTTTATTTTATTATGCAGTTCATCTCATTTTTCATTTTTCCCCCTTTTTAAATATAGCATTATTGCGCTCATATTTATATTCCTGTATGTTGCATTATACCATCGGGAAATACACCCTTGATCTATCGCAATCATCCTATTGGCATATAAAAGGAATCCTTTTCTGCAAAAGATTTTCCATTAAACTTGTTTAAAATTATTTGAAAATTATTAATTGGCACAACAGGCTTAATCCATTATCTTTTGGGTGTAATACCTTCCAAAATAATTTGTTCTTTAATTATATAAATCTTTCATGAACAACAGAAACATTTTAAAATGGTTTTCTGGTCTTGTTATATGCCTCTTGGTTTATATTACTAAAGCTGTCTTAAAGACAAATTAATATGTCATAAAAAAGTAATTTGACATATAAATTTTTTTTTTTGGGTATATATATATGTGTCTGTTGGGGGGGGGGGGGTTAAACTGATACTATAAGTTTTATAATTGTATTACAAAAATTAAACGGAATCGAATGTTATGTTATTAATTTTTATATGAATTTTTAATATAATTATGAGTCTTTGTATTGCTCTTTATAAGATCAGAAGTATATTTGAATTAATTTGTTTTACACTTAAAATGATTTTTCACTTAAAAAATCTCTTGGAATATTTTGACGACAAAATTTTTAAAGTTAATAGAAGATAATTTAATTGCATACTAACTACTCTACCACTAGATACCTATGCTTACAGTTATAGATACGAGATTTACAAGAACCAGTACAACATGCAACAAAGATAACTTGTATTTATTATGGACTAGCATTTTAGGAGTGAAATTATGATGAAGATTTTGAATAATTTGAATGAGGTTAAATATATGTTTAAATTTTCATGTCGTTATTCCCTGGAAATCATACAAATTAAATCTGTTGTAATAAAAATAAATTAATTTTAACAGAAAAAGAAATTATTAATTAACAAATTATTTCAAAGAAGATTAAAGAATTGAATTGGTCTGATTATTAAGTTCTTAATAGAATGATGTCGTGTTTAGTTTTACTTTTGTAGAATTGATTTTAATATAAACTAATTTTTGTTTATTAATTTGATTTGAAAAGTGAATTCTATTTAGATAGAATTGATCAAAATGATTTTGGGATATATAATTTATAAAGAAATATCCAAAATTAATTCTATTAAAATTGAAAAATACAAAATTTTCATTTCTAGCTAGAACCAATTTTAAAACCATAATTAATTTTAACCTCCGAAAATCAATTTTAATAATTTATTCGTGTATCCGAACATGCTAAGAGTAGGTTTGAAACCATACACTACTTTTTGGGTTGACCTAGCGGTCGCATGACGTTAAAATTTCATGATGACTTCACGAGGTTGTGAATCAGGCAGTAAAAGGCGGTCAGTCGTAGCACTCAATTGGGGAATTATAATCACCCTTTCACTCCTCACTGTCTCAAACGTCACTCCAGAAATCCAAAATTGTTCGGTGTCTCAATAATACAGCCATGCCAAACATTTGCTGGTCCCCTAGCACCAAAATATTACAGTGCTTTTTATATATAATGCATGCAATTTTTTTAAATTTTTTTTGAAACTATAAATAGTCATAATTTTTTTGTTATTTATTCAGCAACTAATGATTAAATGATAAAAACTTGATTAATTTGTTATTCTTAAAAACCATAATGGTGTACCTAAAATATATATAACTGAAAAGCAACATAAGAGCATATTTATTGAGCAGGTTCACTTTACCAGTGTAACTTTCTATTACCTTGATTGCTTTTAGTTCCATTTTGGTCATGTCTTTGTTAGTTGTGGTCAGAAATATTAGCACTTTATTAGTTACCATGTCAAGTGGGGACATTTAATAAGGAAACCCCATCTGAGGCTGACCTTACAATGCAGTGCAGACCACAATTATGAGACTGCAATATAGAGTTATTACATAAGACGTGAGAATTAGGGCTTTGGGTTGTGCTTTGTGTGAATTTAGAAGTTGCAGGCATAGGGACAAAAGCCACATTCAGTAAAGTAGGACTGGTGGGGAAGATCCCTTTGTAGCTAAGTTCATAGGGCTTTGTTTATGTTCTTTCTCTGTCAATCAGAATGGTGGGGAAGGGAAGCAAAACAAGTATATGAGCTGTGCGTATTTTCCTGTGCTGTAACCTGCAATGGATGGTAACCTTTTTTATTTGGAATGATCAATTGCACAACTGGTTGATTGTGGGGAAGAAAAAATACCCCTTGTGACCCCATTCAATTTCAAAGGATTGAGATGTTTGAGTCCTAAATAGAGTTTTATTTATTTATTTATTTACTTTTTTGTTTAAATAAAGAGTTGTACTATTATAAATAAAAGGCTAATATATGTTCAAGTGAAAAAATCAAAGGCTATGATTTCCAGCATGCATGCTGGGGAAATAATGAGCTTGGTAGAATATTCAATAAGAAATGGATGGCTTTTCGATTGATCACCAGAGGTTTGATGGATCAGGAATGGTGAAAAACCTTGCAGAAGAGTAAATTCAATGGTTGAAAGTCAAAACTACCAGCTAATAGTGTAACACTTCAATAACTTAAATAATCATGGTCTTTTCTGTGATCTGTCCCTTGCTTACAGTCTTGCAGTGATATGGCTATTGGCTGTGACTCCCTATTTTGAATTAAGGGAGAAGAGATTATCTATTGGCCATTAGATTGTGCATATCATGTTGCCATACTTAAATAACAAGTTATTTTATAGCGTCATAGTAGCAATAGATATGCAGCAACAAGATATTAGCAATATAGAATATTTTAGTTCTGCATATTTTAGTTCAACAAGATATTAACACTGGAAACGAAAGATGATATGCACCTTGGGCTTCAACAATCACGAGTATCATAAAGATGCTGCCAAGATTACAATCGGATTCTAGAACTAGATGGTCATTTGGAAATAATATGATTCATGAGATGAGCACCTTTGTTAAGCCCATGGCTAAAACTGAGCCAAGTGCAGTGTTCTAATGACTGCAAAGACATCATGCATAACTACTGCATCAAACATGTTATATTATAGAGTCAAAACCGTAAGTTTGTATAGTAGTTAGTATACATGATGATTAGAGTATGAGAATATGCCCAAAATTGTAGCTAAGAAGCAAAGGGAATATGGTACAAGGCAGTGAGCCTGACAGTCCATAATTAAATGACCCAAAGAAACAATTCACGGTTCAAAATGAAACCCAATTTTTCTTTGGCAATTTTGGCAGCAAGAATGTCAGGAGGAGGGCAAGACCCTGACATCAAAATTTAAGAGGGCAAAGGGTCCAAGCAGGAATAGTGCTGGGATCATTTTTTGAATCCCAAGAAAACAAACTCTCATTATCCTTCCTGTCTCATCCTAACTAGAAAGGGACATATCAACCCAAATTTACGTGCAGGTAATCATCATTTATATTCACTGCCTCAGTGTTTCATTGTCTTTTATTACAAAATTTATTTTCCACCCTCTCCCATTTTTCATTTCTTTATGGACCATGCTGAATCGCTGACACTGGCAAGTTTTCATTATATATATGTAGCTGCACTCCTCCCACATCTCATGGCACTGTTCAACTGCTTGCTTAATTATCATCTGAAACCCTCCCTCAGCTCATCATCCTCAGCCAGTATCTGGGTTTTCATCATTTCCTGTTCACTGCAGGAAATGGCCTCAGTGCTCCTCTTTGCAATGGCCCCTCGAGGTGAAGGTTGCAAAGTTCAAGCAAGAATGCAAGTGTCGTAGATGCTACGGCGTTATCTCTCCTGAGCTTATTCTTCTTATGTTTCTGTTTTAGTTTTTTCAACTTTATGAATAATGTTCAAGTTTTCTTGACCTTGCAAGTCCAAGAATTGGATAAGTTTGGTCAAGATCACTTGTAACATTATGAAAGAGACATAACGTGCAATAATCTTGTTAGAGTTTTTAGGAAGTTAAATGTCATGTGCTGTCCCTCCATCTTGAGCTTCGTATGTTTCTTTATCCTGTGTATCTGTGCAAATGTATACTCTTCGTATCAAAGCTTGAATTACCTATTGTAAGGAACGGTCAATCTCTTATAAATTGGTTTCTTTTAACAGCTTTAACCCAGCTCCCCTAATTCTTTTACCTCATTTTCTCCTCAACTCTGATTGAAATGTAATGTATGCTAGAAGGAGGATGGATTACCACCCTTCATTCTGGAACCCCAGAACTTTGTAGTTCCCGCTTTCAATTCTACGTTGCAAACTCTTGTAGATACCAAGGCTAGAAGGATTGGATTTGACCATAAAAAGTGAGAATCGTCTATTTCGTGTAGCATAGAGAGAGAGAGAGAGAGAGAGAGAGAAAGAGAGAGATGTTGATTATGAACTTTACATATGTGCTGAGTTAAAGCTGAACTGATCAAACTTTTTTGGACTTTCTCACCGTACCTTCCACCACTTTGAATAAAGAGGGACATGACCACAATTTTAACTTAGTACCAGTTAAGAATGATGTAGTGAGTCTCACACTTAATTTCGCTTTAGAATTATTTATCTTCGTAGTAATTTAAAATTTAATTTCATCTGTAAGGTTAGCACCGATGTTGCGTTCATATAATGAGACTGCGTTTGGATTTTTGTTTGCGTCATGTAAAATCAATTTAAAATCAGTTAACAAATACTGAAATTGATTTTGGACTTTTTTCAACTTGTTTGATTTCTTTCTCATTGAACACCTCCATCATAATCAATTATTGCTTCAAAATTGATTCTGGATAAAAGTAAAAATTGTTATTTTTCAATTCCATCAAAATTAATTTTGGATATTTTTTTAATAAATTATATATTTAAAAGTAATTTTAATCAATACTATCCAAATATAAATTACTTCTCAGATAAAATTATCAAATATAAATTATTTTACTTCAACATCAACTAGCCAAATTAATTTCAACAAAATCAATTCCATAAATATAGAATCAAACATGCGCAAACAGTCCTTGCAGATCCCCTAGTGGCTAGTTGGGTAATTTCATTGTTTTCCCTTTGTCACGAGTAATCTCATTTCGGAGAGAAAAAGTTCTTGGAGGTAATTGTATGGATGGAATTCACTCTGACCCTTTGGAATTCTCATCTAAGACACTGGTTACTGTAGTAAGCTTCTCTTGTTATCATTTTATTCAAAAATAAAAATTAAAAGCAAGTAAGATATTGCATAAGTTCTCAGTTCTCACTAATTACCTGTATTGGGCAACTACTCTTTCAATATTGCATTTTATTCGAGTCTAATTATTAGTTGCAACTTCTAGCGTTTTTGGATGCCTGTTTGAACAGATAAGAATTGATTTTGGAATGCCAAAATCAATTTTATTTTATTTTTTGTAATTATGATATTAAAATTAATTTTAGGTATAAGTGAAAATTTTTCACTTTTAAATTCAACCAAAATTAATTTTGGCCATTTCTTTATAAATTATACATCTAAAAATAATTTTAATCAATGCTATTCAAATATTAATCACCTCTCAGATTAAATTACTAAACATAAATTATTTTATCTCAAAATTAAGTTCCAATAAAATCTATTATATCTAAAATCTATTCTACAAAAATAAAATCAAACACGCTAGAATCGTTCGTGCAGAGTGGCTGATTTAAACCTTTGAAGCACACCCGTGCTTTTCCTCAAAGTATCTGTATGAGATACGTATCAGGTACAGGTATATTTTGAATACGTGCCAGTACGTACCTAATTTTTGAAAAATAAAAAAGTGGGCACAGCTCCAATATAGCTCAATACAGCTGAATACGTGGCTCTCACTAAACGCAAGCATTTTGTCCCAAACTTTTTCCTATTTTTCCCCTTTCGCTCGTTTGTGGACCATTCAACAGCAACCAAGAGAACCCAACCCACCACCACCCTTCTTTTCCCATCACCCCACGGCCATCGACAACACACAACACAACAGTAGCAACATGACCCCCACAAGCAACGGCTACCCTCCACGAACAGCGGCAACCCACCTCTCTTCCCCATGAGTTGCAACGCCGATGTGACCCACCACAACTTCGTTGAGGCCAGCAAGTGAGACAATGAGAGGCATGCTCCCCCCCCCCCCCCAAAGAAAAAAACTCCCAACCCCGAAACCAAACAACAAAAAAATCTATGTGATTTGAGCGGTAAGTTCCTATTCATGCTTTTCCTATTTACAACATCCCACCACAATTTTTTTTCTTTTGTTTTCTAGCATACTTTGAGATTAAATTACTTCCTTGCAATTTTTGGAATACCCTGCAACTTTTGGCTTTCAAACTGCTAGGTTACTTACTTCTTTGTTTTGATTCTTTTATTGTTTTTTCTTTTTTCTTTTTTAATCTGGATGAGTAATTAGATTTTTAAGTGATATAAAAATTATGTAATTACTTAATAGATATTTGTGTGTAATTTAAGCTTCTTTTGAGTGTTTCCTCTTTTATTATATAAAATTTTACTTTTTATTATGTGAAACTTATGAAATATATATATATATATATATATATATATATATATATATATATGTGACATATCCATACCCTACCTTTCTGTAAAATTTTTGCACCCCATACTTGTACTAGGCACCGGCACCAGCACGGCACCCATACCTTTGTAACATGGATGTAAGCAAATGACTACAATTGTACCCAAAAGCATTTAGAAATTGTCGCTAAAATGTTTGAAGTGGGATGATTTCTAAAAAATACTAGCTGAGTACTAAAAATCATAACATATCTAGCACTGATGTGATGGCAATCTACGAGCAGTAACATCCAGACTAACGTATTCAATCTGTTCTCAATCAGAAGCACAAGGGCCTTGTGTTAGAAATGGCTAAAACCAATGTTAAAATCGAACAGTCACAGCAGCTTTGATTACCTTGTCAAACAACTGAATGCATATTCTCCTCTACTATACACTAGAGAAGTGTTCTTCAAGGAACTCAAGCATAATGTGACAACCAACTAAAGACTTCGACTTTAAAATTTATCAATTAAGAACCTTAACTTTAATTAAAAATATTTTGATAATATTTATCAGTTGACCGAAAAAAAAAAGGTCATATAACCATTTATTTTGTTTAAGTTATAAACTATTTTCATATGCCAAATTGGATACTTCTGTGTTCGCCACATTTTTTATTAATAGAAATATTTTTAAATAAAGGCAAGGTCCTTAATTGGTAAAAATAAAATTTAAATCCCTCAATTGGTTTACAGCAAGTCTACAAAAACTACTTCGCTCCATTACGATCCCTAAAATCTACCATATACACTCAAATACTATGTACAATTAAGAAATGGTACAAACAATAGAAGGAAAAAGGATAATACCAATTAAACATTCCATTCAGCTTTCCTTATAACATATTCAAGCTGCAAGCACAAGTACTTTGATGGTGCCTTGGCTATTTGCAGTTAGTATAGTGGGGCTATCACTCTTCCAGCATACAGCGCTGATGAAGTAAGATCCTGCCTCATCCTCAGCATCATCCACATCAGGTGAACCAAATTTATGCGATGTCACAGGTCTGGAGATTTCCTGCATAGGGAGATTGAATCTTCAGTTATGTACAAGGAACATGTAACATAAACTCTCGACATAATTAAAAATCACAAACCTTGTGGTAGACAAATACATCATTTGTTTCACTGCCACATGCAATGAACTCACTATTTACTGTAAGACCAACAAAGTTCTTCTCATTTGCATGGCCTTTGAAAGTACGGACCTGTACAACCAAATTCATTACAATTGGTAAACATAATGAATAGCCCCATAGACCCAAAGAAAATAAATGAATATAAAGACCAATCACAAAACATCTGTAAGATCAATCACAAAACATCTGTACTTTAACGGTCACAAGACTCTAATCGAATCCAAATTATGGAGTATGTCGTAGAAGTACAAATAATATGAATCCATTTGTGGTGGTCTTCAACAGACCACATTCATGACAAATTGGAGGTCTCATGCCAGATATAAAAGCGACATCAATTACATCCCTCAGCAGATTACCTGGACGTAGGGTATTGATCCAGCTGAGTGTGTATAGGCAGTGACCAGCTCACATTGAGGAGGAAGACATACTCAAATTTTCACCATTTCTTATTTGAATGCATAAAGTCTTACAATAGAACCCTCCCCTCCTTCTGTCTAACTCCCTCCCTCTATTCTCTCTCATATTAACAGCTTCGGTTGGCCAACTCAATCCCACCTCAATGGCTATGGAAGTCTCGTTTCTCAATAATCATGGCAGACAAACAAGTCACTATCATATAGTATGCCACAAGTACTTCCCACTGTTCTTCAAGAAATGGTTTGACACTTCAAGCAATAAGAATGCTTAACTTCACAATCCATATTGTGGTTTGAGAGGGGTCAAGGAAACTAGGTAAACCCCTTTTAGCACACGTAACAAATTTACATGTGTATATAGTTCACCTAAGTTGCTCAGTTGCATGAATGAGCATATCTTCAAAACAATACACAAACAGATAGCATGTTTGGAAAATTTTGGAATATGCAAGCGATAGAGTATATTAAGCAAAGTTTATACATGCATACATATATGATATTTTATTTTTAAAAATTGTCCAATTTAACATTTTTAAAAGGTATTAGACAAAACTTTGGTCCATTTTACACAATTTAAAATTTAAAATTTTTAAAATTTTTAAATTGTCCATTTTAAATGTTTTGAAAACCAGTTAGCTTCAGCTTTAAAATTGAATAAAAAAGGAAGTGACACCCCATCAGCCGTACCATACACAAATCAGTATCTGAAATGATGGGGAATTACAGTACGGGACCATTTCAGATTTTCACTATAATATTATAGGCAGACACATGAATTCTAGCAAGCATACTAGTTATTGATAAATTAAGCAAAGGCCAACAGGAGTTCACAAATTAAATGCAGAATGAAGGACAAATTTGACAATAATCAATCAAAAGCAATAAACTATTTTGCTTAAATTACTCACCGCTAAGTTTTCCCTCACATCCCATAACCGCAGTGTACTATCTGTTGACGCAGATGCAAGTTCATCATTAGACAAAAATTTCACGTATGAAACAGCCTTTTTGTGCCCACTGAAAACATGGACTGGACGGCTAATATTTCTCAAATCATAATAATGGATGTGATGGTCTGCTGACCCAACCTGGAAAAATATGTTAAGATTGTACTGTATAAGATAAATTAAATTTAGGAGGATAATAAGGAAGATTACAAAACTTGTCACTATCACAGAAAATGAACAGGATCAAGTGTATCATTGTAAATTTGATAGTTGCAGGCAATTATTGTTGATAGATTTGCATACATGCAGCTAACAGTCTGATTTTCTTAAAATTGAAATCCTGAAATGCACTATCTACAATATATATATTGGCAGGCAACAAACCAGATCATGAGGATATCTAGGTCTATTCATCGTAAGTACAATCAATCAATTCTATTACCAAAAAGTGATAGCTACATTGATTCAGTGGTCAAAGAAAAGAACTATTTCCTGAGGAAATATTATAATAACATTACAAAAAGTATATGGCTTTGAAATGCCAAATAAAGTCATGAGTTGGCAGAAGAATGATGCATTACAAGATAATACACAGATGGGATCAAAACTGAATGCACTAACTTCATATATTGTCTTCTAACTGACTGAAAGGTACATACCGCAATATAATTGCCAGATCCAGGATTATACTTGACACAACATATGTTTGCTTTCATGTCTATATTTAGGACACTGGCCTCCTGCCTTGTGCACCAAACTTTGACCTGCTCAAAGAAAAGACAAATTACAGTTAGCTGAATCACTATCAAACATACATTTCATGGTAATCAAAACAAAATTTCGAAAAGTTTACTATTTGATCACTTATCTACCAGGCTATTTCAAGTGGCAGGAAATGCCATATCATCTTAATTGGCATAATAACTTTCAAATAAATATGCCAGAGTACCTTACAGTCATCGCTACCAGATACAAGCATAGATGGATCCGTTCTTGAAAAATCAACACTCCATGCTCGCTTTTCATGCTCTTCATACTCCATTAAACTCTGCCAAAGGAAAATGATACTCATGAGTGTCAAAAACACGGGAAAAACCTTAGCAAGCATACAACTAAGATACCCAAACAACTGATACTAGAACAAACTGACCATTTGAATTCAATAATTATAATTACCTTCCTAGTGGTCACATCCCAAACAGTCACAATTCCTTCATAATCACTACTAGCTATTTGGTTCTTAGCATATTTATTCCAACTCAAGCAACTAAGTTTTGATCGTGTAGACATCTCCACAACAGGACAATGAGCATCTACAGGATCATTCACAACCTGGATAGTAATAACAAAGGCAATGGTCATTTTAGTAATCAAAATCCATTGGTTGTTTGGGCAACATGACAAGAATGAACCCCTTCACACTAAATTTAATAGCAAAAAAATGTGTCTTATGACTACTTTGAGATATTTAAAAATCAACACCTCAAGGACCATAATATATGCATTGCTACAGATTGCTCACCTTGGTTATATAGGTGCATTGAGTTAAAATACAAAACAAACGTAACCAGAACAGCAAATCAGATAATTCCTAGGAGATTGCAGAAATAAAAACTATATGCTTTTGCTCTATTTTCTAACATGTGCGAATCTCTTTCCAATTCCCTTGATAAGTTGCTGTTGTTCTGTCAAATGTTGAGAATGGCTCTTCTTCTGTGAATCAGTTTTGGTAGTTGAATTAAAGAAGATAACTTGATCAGCTCAGTATTAAAGGAATAGCACTAATAAAACATTGTGTTAAGAGAGTAAAATAATAAGAGAGGAACAAAAGAACAATAGTATGCTATCTGAAGTTGTTATCTCTGTTCAATCATCATACAGATATTTATATACAAGAGACATTAGCTACTCTACCATTTATAAGAAGACTTGATGACCATGTTATTATTGCCAAGACTCTATCATGTTTCCAAGACTTAAGAGACACAACACTTTGCTATTCATAACTCATAGAAGTGCTATATTTTATGCAAAGTGAATATGAGTGATCCAAAGTGCCACCTAATTAAAAGTTGAAGCACCCAGCAACAGAATCTATACAAGCAAAATTTTACAAAAGGGTTACTTGCCAATCAAGAGAGCAGAAAATACAAAACCATAGTCAGAGTAAAAGGCCGTCCATCTTACCGCAGAAAAGTCAAAAACCTTAATGCTCCGAGAAACCCCGGCAGTAGCAAACAAATCATCATCACGGTCAAACTCTATGCTGCAATAAATGTGGCCAATCCATACACTCAGTAATACAGTATTCATGGAAAATTAAAGTACTTGAACAAAACATAAATATGCGATACAGCGACTTCATTTCACTGATGCAGTTCAATCTGTCTTACCCCTTCACATTATCATAACAATGGGAGCGAGAGAAAGTATATCAGCTTATGAAATACAAACCTACTTATCTGTCATAGTACCTAATATTATTATTGCCACACAATCTATCTTCGGTGTGAAATGTGAACATATGTAACACTGTTATGACATAAAACCAACAAACAAAGACCTAAAACTTGATAATCACAGTTATGGTAACAATGCCAATGCACGTTATATATTACATCAAAGTTCTTTGTATATATCTATGCAAAATTATATTTTACATCAAAGACCTAGATCTATATATGACCAATATAATTTACAGCAAACAAGTGCACGACTCAAGCTATGCCAAAATTAGTCACAACTCACAGCCCTTTACATCAATCTATGCCAAAATCCCTTTACCAATACTCAATGATGAAAAAGAAAACTTTTCATCCCAGTAATTAGAATAAAAAAGGTCTTATGTCTCTAGTCATGCACAATATTGTGATATAGTGGAGAAATCGCAGATTACAGACTAAATTAAGAAAACGATAATTGTTGACTCATAGCATGCCTTTATGGGTTATACCAACCATACTGCAATAACTGATAATAGGTTGGAACTAAAACAGTGATTAGTCTATTTCTTTAAAGTCACAGCTGCAGAGATAAAATGATGTAGATGAGATGAATACCAAAGGTTCTATGAGAAACTTCAAAAACAACTCACCTTGAAACTATGTTGGCAGAATGAAATAAATCTCCATGCCTTAGTTCCGCAATGACTCTCAATGCCCTGTTACAAATGAAACCAAGAAAATGTTGAAGATAACTATGTATTGTTGACTCAACAAAACAGTAATTGACATCAATATTACATCTCTGGATTTGTATTTGCAAATGATGGAAAAGAACTTGACATCAATACCTGTAATGTGTGAAAGTCGTCAAGACTGACTGAAAATCTTCAAGACCAGCAGAGTAACCTTCACGACTTATGAGATTTGTATCTCTTTCTTGTTGGCTATGGGGCTTATCTGTTGAATGCCGTCGCTTTCGTAGGTAACATTCTTGTAGGTCGTTAAACTGGAGTGAGGTAAGAGAATCAAAAGGAATTCAGAGAGGCAAAAATGAAACCAGGTACATGGATGCAATTTCAGTAACAGAAACAACAGAAGGCAGCATATACCAGAAATTCTTCTTTACAAAATTTACGAGTTTACAAGGCAATATGGAAAACGTAAGAAGTAAAGAAACATTAAAATCAATCTAATTTTGAGAAAAGTCTTGCTTTTCATAACCTATATAGTGTCTGCTACTCTGCTATGCTAAGTTTTATTCAATTAAATTATTGATTTCATGGTTATTTTAGTATTTTCTATGATTGAAATGACATTATAATTGGGCATCAATTGTTACTTCGGGTCTCAAGAAATTTTGTTATGATATCTGGGTCTTACTTTTGATTTTGGTGGATGAAGCTAAGCCTGCGACAGTTTCAAAATACAGACAATAGCCTTAACAAGTCTGTATTAATACCGTAGCAATATAAATGCAACGCCTGACTTTAGGTTGCTGAGAAACTTCATAAGACATAGCTTGTTTCAATGGTCAGTCAGATCACTTATTCAACTCTATCTTAAAGCATGACTCTAGATTTATTTTTATCTTTTTTGTCATATAATTTCCCTTTCTTTAAACTTTAAAGTATCATACAGATATGTTTCGGGCTGGACTCCTTAATATACCTCTACTTACACATCTCAAAACCATCTATTTTCATGTTTATCACCGCCTTCCTTCAATTATGAAGTTACTATCGAAGCCATACCAAGCAACATTTTCTGCCGTTCCTCAAGTCCACCAAGGCATTAACTCATATGTTAGCCTATTCACATCCTAGCTGGCAACTTCATTGCTTTCTTTGCAAGTTTTGTAAAACCAAACAGCTTCAGAGTTAAATCAAATTCTCTCTTAAGATGTGCTATGGCTATGTCAATCCTGAAGCTTGTGGCAACATAAAGTGACTAAAACAAAGAGCAGTTTTGCCAACAATGTGTTGAGTTAGCCAGTAACGTTAAGGTAGCATTAAGTGCTATTTGAATAGGATTTTTTTATTATTATTACAAAAAAAAAAAAAAACCCAAAGAACCGCTGTAGGTGGTATAGAAATTCAGAAGCTAAAATTTTAAACCAGTCCAAAGGTGCTTAGCTTTTTCTTGTGGTAAAAAAAAAAAAAAAATTCTGACAGAAAGCTTTTCCAAACACACACCAACTGTCAAAGCCCAGCTCACATTGGGGGAAAAAAATTCGAGAAATGAAAAAATTCAAGCACAGAAGATTGAACCAAGATAACCTGTTTATGCACCCTTCTTTTTCTAACTAGAGCAAGACCCGATTGATCCATATACTGTGAATCTGATCCACTGATGGCATCTTTTCTCTGCACTCCATGCCCATGAGAGCTGATTTGGGACTTCCCCTCATTTTTCTTAGTCAGACTAGCTGAAGACAACCCTCCTCGAAGATTTAGAGGACTAGACATAAGACCACTACTGTTCTTGTCCATTGATGAGTGCCATGATTTTCTTCCACCAGAATCGTCAAGCATCCGCAATTTGACAGAGTACCTGTCTCTTGCATGATACAAGTCCATTCTATGTTTCTCTACAGCACTAATGTCCTCTTTTATGAATTGGAGATCAGTTTGCACCTGTAAATGAAACATCAGTTGAATGCAGCAATGAAATGAGCAAAGAAACATGTCTAAGTATGGAGCAAAGACCAATTAATGCAAACAGAGGAAAGAAAAAATGGAAACATTAGTAATAATTTAATCCCAAAAATGAAGATAGAGATCACAGCCAGCACACCTCCTTCAACTCATCAACTTTTTGCTTCCGTAAGCAATGCAAGAAGTCTAACAAAATCTGCATATTTCTCTCAGCTTCTTCTTGTTCCATTTTTCTTTTCTTCTCTGCAAGAAGCAACAAAAGGGTGTCTAACTCCTTAATTGTCACTTCACAACCCTGTTTCAAGATTCAAAAAATAAAGAAATAAAAAAAGAAGGAATCACTAACTAAATAAAGCAACTCCAGCTGGAATTAGTCCAAATTCCACAAATTCACGTTAGACAGAAATATGCAACTAGAGACTGATCTTCAGCATACTAAGTTGTATGAATTCCACAAAAGTTTTATACAAATGAGTTTACAACTTAATTAAAATCCTTGCATAAATTATATTAGAAAAGAAACTCTAACAAGACTTGAAAGTTGAAACTAATACTTCTTGTCAACAGCTCTACTCATATTTTCTCTTCCAGGAAACTGACACTGCAACACTACAGTATTCCCCCAGCACGATACGGGGACTATGAGTATTAGCATTTAGCAACTTTCTGTTAAGTTAAATTTTCTGGACCTTGAAATTTTCTTGTATATTTATAATTCAATAGAGCCTGGACAGCAAGATGGACAACCTATAATTGCAAAAAAGACATCTTATTGTTGCAAAATTAGCATAGCTAGCAATGGAGTCAGTAATCACCACAATAAAATGTTTGTCCAGTTTGGTCTTCTCCCCCATTTAAGATGAAAACCCTACACCTAAGTGTACCAAGCATGCATTCATCTTCATTACCATAGCATAACAGCTAAATGCCATATAACCACAATAGAGTGACAAATTAAATACTCTTTCGAATAAACCAAGCAGCCATAATAAATTATTTAAGTTTATGACAATTCGCAAAATAAAAGTATAAAACAAAGGTAACGATCAGAAAGTAGCAAAACTAGAACGAACCTTCTCCAATGAATGGCGAAAATGCTCCAAGGGGGAAGCGGTTCTCGATATTTGACGAGCAGACATCTTCTTCAGTAGCTACAAATGTGGTACAGAAACCGTATAACAATAAGCTGCATTTCGAAGTAGATCCATTTCAAGATAAAAATTATGCTCAAAAAATCACACATTCAAACTTTCACACTTTCAAATTACTAACCTTGGGAAAAAAAAAAAGGCCCTAGAAACTGAAAAACAACATTCATTAGACGCATTCTACAAAAAACTAAAGTTCAACAACACATAGATAATAGGTTCTTCTCTTGAAACGCAACCGAAACAACGTAATTTCAATCCCAAAAAAAACTAATATCACTTGAAGCGTCAAAAATTGAATTCAAAGTTTTTCGCTCCGGAACACACAGACTCTTCTCTTCAACTAAACCGAAACAACGCGATTCCAATCCGAAAAAAGGCTAATATCACTTGAAAACGTCAAACAATCGAATTCGAAGTTTTTAGCTCCGAAACACACTGATTCTTCTCTTAAACGCAACCGAAACAACGCTATTCCAATCCGAAAAAAGGCGAATATCACTCGAAAACGTCACAAAAGTTGAATTCGAAGCTTTTCGCTCCGAAGCAAACACTGCCGGTTCGGAACGGCAAAAGAGGCTAGGGAGGAGCGAGGAGGCGAACCTTGTCGAGCAAGAAGTTAGGGAAGAGGTGGCTGCTGGTGAGGTAATGGCCGCAGCAAGGGCAATCGCTCTTGTTGCGGAGGTGAGTGATGATGCACATGTAGCAGAAGCTGTGCCCGCACGCCGTGAGGAACGCGTCCTTGATGATCTGCATGCAAATCGGGCACAAAAATTCCTTATCCAGCTCCGCAATCGCCACCTCCGGCGCCGGAAAAACCTCGCAGGAGACGGCGGCGGCGGTTGCGGAGGATGGATCGGCGGCGGCTTGTTTGGACGTCTCGGACTTGACGACGGCGGGGACAAGCGGCCCCGCGGAGAGGTCCTCCATCGGGGGAGGGGTTTATCGCGGAGGAGTGGTGGTGGTGGCCTCTTTTCGGTTACGGTTTTTAGAGAGAGAAAGAGAGTGTGTGGCTTCTTTTGTGCTCCTCTTTTGTGTTGTGTGTGTGTGTGTGTGTGTGTGAGATTTGAGGTGGGGAGAGAGAGTGTGTGGGGCCATCACTGTAGTATTGTGAGGGTGAGACTAGTCCACGTGATGGCTGCGCTTGCAGCATGATGCAACGCGCCACGTTACTCAAAAGGGTAATACTCTGGTACCTCTTTATATATGAACATTTTGTACATTTTAATATGATTAACCAATAGATAGATAACATGTGTATAGTTCTATATATGCACCTTAAGTTCTCTATTCCATCTTATAAATACTTTATGATTGATTTAAAAAAAGGCAGATTCTATCATGAGAAATAAATTTTTTTGTGCACGGTGGACATGAACTCTGCTTCAACCTTGTTTTGGTGTGCTCGGTTCTTGCAATCATACTCCTGCCAACCGATCTTTCAGCACCGGAGTATTGGAATCGTCAAATAGCAGGTGCCCCGCGAGTAGCACATAGAGGATGAGGTCGCACGATGGCACGTTGTCCTTGGCACTGTCGATAGAGGATCTTGAGCGCAGTGTATGCCGGTGTGTAAAAGGCGATATGGAGGAGGCCATTCTTGAGCTAATCTGGCAGCGCGAAGACTTCGATGTCAAAGCTTGAGGTTGCTGGCAGCATCAAGTGGGAGGTGGTGTGGCTTGAGGTTGCGTTGTGCGATGCCGTTACGATGGCAAAAGCGGAGCGCATAGATGAGCAGCTGGAAGTGGTGGTGTACAGTGAGCTCAAGGAGGTGCCTGTGATAGGAGATCTTGCAGAAGAGCTCGCAACCACCGGCAAACTTGACGACCGCCAGTGGACTTGATGATGAGGTAGATCTTGGTCCTACCCATGTTAGGGGGGTGGTGGAGGTAGCGCATGGTGTCGCACGATCTGCATCTCTATGGTGGCTTCTGTCTTCAGCATGTTGACGGCAATAGGCTGGAGGGGTGGCTTCTATCTTGAGCACGTTGACGGCAAAAGGCTAGAGGGGTGATGGAGAAGGGATGGTCCACGATGGATCTAAATTTTTTTTTCCACAGTAGATTGCACCTTAAGAAAATGAAAAAGTAAACTGCAGATTGTAACGCCACATGTTGCTTTTGTTTTGCTCCACGTAAAAATATACAAAATGTATGTATAAAGAGAGGTATCAGAGTATTGCCCTACTCAAAATGCCAAACTCTTCTCCGAATAAATTATTACAAGTTTCCCTTTTTTTAAAAAAAAATTATTTATTGAATTTACATTTAATATATAATTAACTATTTAACCAATAAAACAGATATGAAAAAAAAACAATTTAACCGATAAAAAGTTTGTTTAAGACTTTACATAATTATACTCTGCGGTTCAAAATTGCGGGGAATATTTTTTTAGAATAAAAATATTTTTTAATAAAAGAGAACAGATCAATTTAGATACATGTAAATTAAATACAATTTTTATATTTATATTATTGAATAACTTCTTCCTAATTTTTTTTTTAACCAAAGTCGGGGTTAGATGGAAATTTCATATAGTATATGAAATTTCACGTGAATTTAAAATTATTTAATATGTATTTTATATATAGCAAATTTAATATAACAAATAATAACTAAATATGTACAAATAAAAATTATTTAATAATATTTTTTATTGATCTCCATTCAAAAAAAAATTTACACAAATGATTAACATGATAAACAAATATATTTCTGTCATGATTGATAAGAATTATTATATTTTATAAATGGTTATTGAATATATAAGTGTGTTAAGTTTTGTATTAGTATCAATAGATTTCTTCTCTTTTTAAAAATTATATATATAATAAATGAGAAGGAATTCATTGACATCGATATAAGAATTATTACACTTATATCTTTAATAAATTTTTTATAGAAAATAATTTTTTTCAATGTAACTGTTAAATTATAACTATATATTATATAGAGCATTTAGATTAAATTTTAAGAAAATTAAATATTATTAAGGATGTGATCAAATAGTTCTTTTTTACATATATTTAAGAAATATTTATTACATTGAGTTAAATATAAATAAAAAATATATTAAACAATTTTAGATTAATATGAAATTTTATAAACATGAACTATAACATATAAACTTTCAATTTAATGGTCAGTTTTGTAAAAAAAATTCAACAAAAGATTATTCAATGATGTAAGAAGTGAATTCAACTTACATTTGTGTAAGTTGATCCTCACCCATAATATAATACCACATTAAACTTAAGCTTATGTTTATTTATGTTTAATTTTTTTTTTGGCTTGCCTAAAAATTAAAAATTGAATTTTGTTTTTGATGTTAAAATTTCTCAACAAAAGCTTTTGTTTGATCTAAAAATTATACAAATTGAACTAGCAAAAAAATTTGATATGTCTCAAATATAGGCGTAAATGAGTTACAAATATTTGTTTAATTCAATTGATTTGACACTTAATTTAAGTAAAGTTTTGAAATCGAATCTCATGAATAAAAAAAAACTAGCATAACTGACTTTGCTTTATATTAGATCAATATATCTCGGGGAGTTTAGTATATTTTAAAGACTAATAATTTAGACTAGAAAATAAGGTAAGTTATTAGTAAATTATTCAAATTTGATTACTTAAATGTTATATCAAGTTCATTTATTTAAACAAAACAAAACAATAAATTTAAGTTTATGTTCAATTATATAAATAAGTTCAAAGTTTATAAGTTTGATGTTAAAAAATTTTAGTAACTTGTTTATACCTATATATGTAACAATGATAACAACTAAATCTTGTCTTGCTAAATAAGGTAAGAGTTGGCTATATAAATTAGTCAACGTCATAGTATTCTATTGTAAACTATGTATATGTGTGCATATATATTCAATGCAAAAATATACATTAATACTTTTTGTCTAAACACTAGTGTCTAAAGTTTAGGACTTCAATTAATTTGACTTGAGATAGGTTAACCTATTATAGGATAAAGTTCTTCTAGAGGTTTTTTGTTTTTTAATTCACAATATTTAAATTTGAGATCTTACCTAAAGAGAACAAGCATCAAGCTTCAATTAACATATTTTTTCCATTTTATAAATCAAGCTTAACCTTTAGATGCTTGAATTGACTCAATTAATTAATACTTCTAATCCTACATGTTTACTTGCGTGTTCATAACTGCCCAGCCCATAACTCCTCTCAAACCAAAACTTAGTGGACTAGATTTGGGTTTTGAAATTTTGAATAGATATATTTTTTGACTGAGTTTGAGTTTGAGTTTGAGTATACCAAAGGATTTTAAAATGGGGGTTGAATTAAGTTCTTAGGTCACTTAAACTTTTTTGGCACAGTAACACACTGTTCAGAATATTCTAAACACTAGATATCTAATAACTATGTAGCAAGTATTTGGTTACTATGTATTGTTATAAAGCACGAACAGAATAATATCAGAATAGTAAATACAATATGTTTGATTAATAAAACTTTGCTAAGAGATTTTCAACATAATCCACACATGTATAATTAAAAGATAGAGTTAGAAAAACTTGCACCAAATATTATCCTAATTTGATCTTCACAAATTTTGGGATCTTCATCTAGTTCCTACCCAAGATAAGATTTTTCACTAATCAAAAGTTTATTTACAAACAAGTTTCTCCAAGCTATCGGAACAAACTCACAACCTTGAACACTCTTTTCTCATCAACTAAGAATGTTTCTCTTGTTGACTTTCTCTCACTTGTCTTTCTTACAAGATTTTTACTTTTAACTTCACACACTAGAAGACAATGTTTTTAGAGGATAGAATGGAAGAATGAGAGGATAATGAAAGCACACAACTTTGTAAGGGGATCACAAATATCTCTAGTGTGTTACAACACTTGTATATATGGGCTTTGAAGCTCTTTCTCTTTCTTCCTTTGCACCCAATTGATTTAGTGTTTAGGAGACTTCCATCATGCAGTACGTCATGTTATTGTTGCCGAAAGTTCCTTTGTTACTATGCCATTGATTTTTCTCTTTTTATAGTACAAGGTTTTTTTTTTTTTTGTCTTTTACCAACTTTAGAAAGTTTACTTTTTAGATAAGGGTTTAACATAGGATTTAGATAAGTGTGTTTTTCAACTTTTTAACCAAATGTCCCTCTGCTTTAGCTATTGATATCGCTACATAATTGAAGGTCAACTCTTCATTCTTTGAGCTTTACAATTTCAAATTTTGCTACTAGCTTTGTCTGTTGCTTCTATTCCAACTTATCTATTGTCCTAGTCTTAACTTGAATAGATATTGTCCTTATTTCCTTGTCAATTATTTTCCTGCATACGCAAGTAAACCTTTCCAAGACTCAAATTTAATTAATAGCTTATGCTCATTTTCTTGCTAGAGTCAACAATCTCCCCTTAACAATGACAAATATAATTCATATCAAGTAGGAAATAATATATTAAAATACATTTAAATCTTACTACCCCTTAGTATTAGCTCCCCTCAATTTGAGATTTCTTCTCAAATGTTTCCTTTATTTTTCTTCATCTCGTTATTAGGTAAAAAATGGATCAAACTCAAGATTTATGAGTTTGTCTTATGTGCTTGTTAGCCTGATAAATCATAAGACTGCCAAGCTGATACTCTTTTATTAGATATCTAATATGTTGCCTCTAAATCCTATTCTCCCTCTTTTTCAAAAGAGCAATTCAAGGAGAAGCAATTTCAAAGACACACAGTTGTGCAAAATTTTAAAAACTCCATTCATTCATGCATAAAGTATTCAACAAGTTCACACATGTTAAAACAATATCAGATATCAAAAGATAATTTGTTGAATATTTTCATACAACAGCATATTTTGTTTTTTTGATGTACCGGATATATAATCACATATCTACTACGAATTTATAAGATGTCTACCATGGAAGCAATAAACAACCTATTTACATGTTATCAGATAATACACAAATATACCAATAGAAACAATAGCAAATTTAAAGACTTACTTCTAATCCTTGTCGCTCAATTTATTAAAATCTGATAGTTCAAAATTATACAATTTAATAAAAGAAGAAAATAATGGATTATAATTTTAATAAAGAGAGAGAAACAATAATTCTAAACATTACAAAGAGAGAATTTGGTTTCTCTTTTTTTGGTAAAAGAGACAAAAAATCCAATTCGATTATATAAGGTAAAAATTATAATATAATGAAAAGACTAATAGAAGAATTAGTGAAATAAAAATTAAAAATTTCTATAAAAATAATACGTTCAAATAAATAATTAAAAAAATATCTTGACATTGAAGTTTTTAATAAATAATTATAAAAAAATGATGTAAAAATTAAAAATAATAATAACATAATATTTTTTATAATTATAAAAAATTATTAACAAATATTATATTTTTCATTATTAATTAACAACAGAGATATATTTTTATTAATATTTTTAATTTTATGTCATTTATATTTTTATAAATATTTATTATTTACCTTGATGTGAAATATTTTTACGTAAATATTTATTGATTGTTTAAAAATATTACAAAAATTGTAGAATTTTATTTAATTAATGAAAAAATTCAAAAAAATTGTTTATTTTTTCAATTTTATTGAAAACATAAATATTTTCACATAAAAGATTATAATAAATATTTATAAAAATGTAAATAAAATTAAAATTAAAATATTAATAAAAATAACAGGATTTTTAAACGAAATAAGAAATAGAAATTTCATTGAAAGTATTTACCTTATCAATAAATAATTGAGAAATGTAAACAATTTTTGTTGAAAATTTTCACTAATCGCATAAAATTCTGCTATATTTATAATATTTTTAAATAATCGATAAATATTTATATAAAAATATTTCACATCAACATATATAATAAATAGCTATAAAAATGTAAATGTCATAAAATTAAAAATATTAATAAAAATAACTGAACTTTTTGGTGAAAATATTTGATACGTCAATAAAATATGTTTCTATTGTTAATTAATAATTAAAAACGTAATGTTTTCCTAATAAATTTTTTGGTAGTATAGAAATATTATTTTGTTATTATTTTAAATTTTTATGTGATTTACATTTTTAATAATTATTTATTAAAATTGTCAATGTCAAGATATTTATTTTTTAATTATTTATTAAAATATGATATTTTTATAGAATTTTTATTTTTTATTTTACTAATTCTTCGGTTATTTTTTCATTATTTTATAATTTTTACCTTATATAATTTTTTATTAGCTCTCTAGTTATCATAGAATTAGATCTAATTAAGTTCAAGAAAATGTACCAGTAAATGAGAAAAAAAAAGTCAAATCAAGTTCAAATCCGATTATACCCAGCCTAACCTGTCTTTTTCTTACCATGTCATTAATTCATTACCTCTATGTAATTTGCTATTACTTGTGTTGAAATTATTAATATTAAAAAAAAAATTGACAAATTTTTTTTTTCCCATAAGATACGTTATTATAAAAGGAAATCGAGTTTGATTATGAACCAAATTTTACATTTAAAATAAAAGTAAATGGAATTAAATTGATTTGGAATTAATAATTTATAAATAATTTTATAAAAGGAATTTTATAAATTAATTTTACATTTATAAAGGGAATTAATTATTAAATTTAAAAATAAGTTGACTTAAAAATTTATTCTCATAAAATACATTATTATAAAAGGAATTTGAATTTAATTATGTATCAATTTTTAAATTTAAAATAAAAGAAAAAGGAATTAAATTGATTTGAAATTAATACTTTTACAGTAAATTATATATTAACAATTTATTTTATCATCCTTACATAAAATAAGTTAAATGACTTACAAATTAATAAGAGAGAACTATGTGAAGGGAAAATTGGATACCAAATAAGGACAACTGTTTATTTATATATAATATAACAATTTTTATATTATAATTTAGATTATGAATGACGAATTTTATTTTTTTAAAAAAGCGGAAGTTACATACCAAATAGGAACAATACTTTCTCCTTAAATCAATAATAATGTTTCCTTTTGTAAAGCGAAAATTGTATACCAAACAAGGATATAACAGAACATCAAAATGAAGACGAAAGCTATACAGAAATGAGAGAAAACTGAAACAATCTGACATTGATTTGTAAAATTATAATTCAGATTATGAATAATAAAAGTTTTAAGGAGAGAAATTAAATACCAATTTGGAACAATATTCATTATATAATAAACATTAATGGTTTATAAATGTATTACATTTTTTAATTTTTAATATTTTAATTGTTCTCACATTTATCACATTTTAATTGAATTTATGCTTTTTTTTAATGTAAAGAATCTAATTGCATTAATTATATCTAGGGACACATAATGCGTTTATCCATTTCCTGATAATTTTGACATGCAATGCATTCATGTATTTTCATATTGATAACATTTAAGTTTTATTGAATTTATAAAAAAAAATTTAAATTTTATTGATTTAGCCAATAATATTGGGAAATCCTTTTCGGTACAAAAACAATTTCGTACTGTCTACACAAACAATGATATTTGTGTTTTTTTTTTTTTCTCTCTATCAAACACCTGTCGTGATTTTTAGGGGTGTAAATAAATTGATATCAATCGGATTTAAGTGAAAAATAAATCTGAACTGATCAAATTTAATTGGATTAATTTGGTTTGGATTTTAAATTTTTTTCAATCAATCTGATCCAAACCAATCCGATTAAAATCGGATTGATTTGGTTCGAGTCATTGGATTGAAGTAAAAAATAAATAATTATATTTTTTTAAAAAAGCTTGATTATAATATCTTTAATAATAGTGTAAATAGATAAATTTCTTAAATAAATATTAACAAAGAAGAAAAAAGTGATTATATTATTAGAAATTTAAATGAAAAAATTTAAAATATAAGAAATAAAAAAATAAATTAGTTGACCAGATGATCGGATTTAATATTTGGATAATCAGATTAAAAAATTATAAATTCAAAATCGAACCAATAAAAATTGGTTTGATTTTATTCCACCTTAAAAATAAATCGATTGTTCTGATTTGAACCAATTTCATTGATTTGCCTCGGATTTTCAGGTTCATTAAATCAATCCAATTTGCTTACTATCAAGTGATTTCCGCCCTCGGAGCGCTGCCATTGGTGCAACTTCTTTCGTCTAAAACTTCGTGCGAATTTTTTCGTGCCAAGCAGTATTGCACAATAATATTTCAATTCCGTTGAGTATGTCTGCTATAGCTAGAAAGTTTTGTAAAATTCATTAACTCTTTTCTCCTAAAATCACTAACATTACTTGTATTGCTTGACATAATCGGAGTCATGACTGCGACTTATTTAGGATATTTACCAGAAATTATTAAGACATATTGATATTTAGGATATTATACCTGGCTAGCTAGCTAGCTATAACTTCACCAACCTCAACCGACAAGAATAATGCCTGAGGCTGATTTTATACCCGATAAATACTCGTGCTCCCTTCGTCGCGTCACACATCAGCGCTTTACTGGTTTTTGGTGGAAAGTAATCCAAAAGCAGAAAAAGGAGGCTCATCGTTCATTTAATTTAAATTTGCCAAAACTTAAAAGCATAATATGCCAAATTTATTTTGCAATTCTCTGGTTGGACGAAATTTCCATAAAACGTAAGGACTGGGAATAAGAGTGCCGACTTTCTTACACAAAATCGTTAAACCACAAAGCTCTCAGCCTCGCTGAATTTAAAATGAGTGTCAACGTATAGGAATAAAAATATACTGTATATTAATATTCATTAAAATGAAATCGGATCAATTAACACCAACGTATATCTAACCATTAATTTCATTTTAATCTAATAATTTAATGATACAATTTATAATAAATAGCTATAAAAATGTAGCTGAAATGAAACGAAAAAAAAAATATCAACAAAAGTAACATAATTTTTTAGTGAAAATTTTTGAAATATTAAGAAAATATGTTTTGTTTTAAATAAATAATTAAAAATATAATTATTTTACTAAATTCGTTTCAATAATTATTAAAAAAATCTTTTTTTTTTTATTTTTTTAGTTTTTATCTCATTTCCATTTTTGTAATTATTTATTAAAAATTTCAATGTCAATATATTTATGTTTTGTATAATTATGTATTAAAATCGTAATATTTTTTATAGAAGTTTTTAATTTTTATTTCACTAGCTCTTCTTTTTTTCATTATTTTATAATTATTAATTTATATAACCAAATTATTTTTCTCAATTAATTATTGGATTTATTATTTCTTTCTCTTCATTGAAATCATAATCTATTATTCTCTTTCTTTATTAAATTGTATTATTTTAAACCATTAAATTTTAAATTAAAATAAAATTAATAGTTAGATGTTTTATATCTCTCATAATTGACTCTAGGTTCATGTACTGGTATTATTTGATCCTGCCTCCAAAAAAATATATAAAAAACAGCTAAAAGTGTTATGATTTTTCCTATAGAGAAAATTGTCCTCTTGGACTAACATAGAGCCAATTCAAAATAGTGAAGAACATGGGGCTAGTGCAAGCAGTGTGTTTCTGATTCAAAATATGGTAAACAAGCTTTGAAGGAAGGTGATACCTTGTGACTTATAAATACTTGCATCCCTGTGATGTATGCATCATATTGAACAACTGGAAGTGGAACATACTGTTTACCAACGATGAAGTTCCTCTTCTATGTGATCTCTCTTTGGTTCCTTCTCTGTCTCTGTGTTCAAAGGTGTGTCATCCATCATCTTCAGCTGTCATCTTGCTCTAATTTCAGAATCATGCTTTTGCTTGTGATTTTAAATTAATTGGCTGCATGTTTTCTTGAAGATATAAAATACTGCATAAATTGTTTCCGTTAAACCGAAAAGATATCTATTTCATGAAAAAAAAAAAAGAGTTATAATTCTTTTCTTCTAACATGGTTTGGTTAATTTAGAGCAAAGATTTATTTTTTAAAAATTGAATCAGAGGTTGAATTAACCAAACTTCTGGTTTATGCTTCAATTGATTCAACCGATTAAAATTGTTAAACTAGATATATAACTAGTTCACAATCTAGTATTTTAGTCTAAAACACTACATGCTAGTATTTTTTCTATTATTATCATTCACAAGATTTGAATATAAAATATTGTTTAAGAGAAATAAGTGTCAAATTATTTGAACTAACAAATTTATAATAGTTCACAATTTAATTAGTTGAACATAATAATTAGGCATGGTTTTTGAAACATTAAAAATTAGTTAATTTTTATATTTTTTTATACTGAACAGTAAAGAGCTGATTTATAAAGTGTAAATAGTTTATTTTATTTTTTAAATTTTCAATCGTTATATTTTTAAATTTTAAAAATATCACTTTTTATTTTATCTCTTATTTATAAATTTTGTAAAAAAATTATAAAAATAATTTTTATTCTTAGTATTTCTTTCACAAAACTTCAATAACATTAACAAAATAAAATAATATTTTTATAAATACTAATAAAAATGTAACAACTAAAATAAGCATACACTTTATAATTATTTATTTTTCATTTCATCTTCCCTGTCTTTTTTTTTTTTTTTTTTCCATTCAGGCAAAAGTCTATTGGCGGTATATATGTGTGTTTGAAATTAGACGAGTGCATAAATACTGCCCCATCATGACGTTATTTCCGAGTCTTTGTTGAAGATCAATTTTTTAAGATCATTTTAATTAAATTTAGATGTATATTATGCAAATAGATAATGAATTTTAAATTCCATGATTGTTCATTTTCAGTGTGTCATCTCTTACCTCTCCTCCTAGAGGTTGGAATTCGTATGATTCCTTTAGCTGGATAATTTCTGAAGGAGAATACTTGCAGAATGCTGAAAGACTAAATCAGCGGCTCCTTGGTCATGGATATGAGGTGCTCCTTATGAATTACAAGTCATTTATGTTAATATAGATGTTTGGATATATTATATATAATAAGTTACTAACTTATTCCCTCAAACCATGCATGCAGTATGCTGTGGTGGATTACCTTTGGTATAGGAATCTCAAGGGTAGTCATAATTCTCGTGGTTTTGATACCATTGATCAATGGGGCCGGTTGCTCCCTGACCCAGAAAGGTGGCCTTCTTCGAGTGGTGGGAAAGGGTTCACTGAAGTAGCAAATAAAGTACATAGTGTGGGTTTAAAGTTTGGTATTCATCTTATGGCGGGAATCAGTACTCAAGCATATGATAGCAACACCCCTATACTAGATACAAAAACGGTATTGCATCTTATTCCTACCATATAGTTTGATAACCTCTTGTCATATTCAAAATTGGTATTTAACTAAGAAATTAATTTTAATACCCTATCAATATAAACCAATTTATATTGTAATTCAATCATATGCTATTTATATGTGTGCCTGAAGTAGTGTAGGTAAGACTCAAATATTTTTATTGATGTGATAATATATAAATTATGTTAAATATTTTTATATTGACAATATATCAAGATTAATTTGTCTAAGTATAATGTAGCTAAATTCAATTGGATCCATCGTGGCATAAATGTAAAACTAAATTATCTGTAAATAAGAAGCAAAGAAATGCATATTTTTGCTAGCATATAGCTAAACTTTTCTTGCATTTTTGTGTGATTTGGTGCGTTGTGTAAAAATCAAAATTTTTGTTGAACTTTGAAATTTTTTTGTCTCTTGCAACTTGGTAGGGACAAGCTTACCAGGAATCTGGTCACGTGTGGCACGCACAAGACATAGGAATCCCTGAAAGGGCTTGTAAATGGATGGATAATGGGTTCATGGGTATAAAAGCAACATCAGGAGCTGGACAAGCCTTTTTGAGTTCAATCTATGAGCTATATGCTTCATGGGGAGTTGATTTTGGTACTCAAGACTACTGAAATATATTCTGCTTATCATGCACTGTCACAAAATATGCAAATATGCACTGTATCATGATGTTTCAAATAAGCTGTTTTGTGTGCATTTTCCTAGGTATAGCTTTAATTGATTGATATGGATTTTGTGCTTTCTTTGCAGCGAAACTTGATTGTGTGTTTGGTGATGACTTGGATGAGGATGAAATAGTTATTACATCACAGGTACAATGCAAATTCTCGTCCCTTTGTACCATTTTCATTTCAAGGCCTAGATATAGAAAAATTATTGCATGGTCACAAAGCACAAATTGAATTGTGCTCTATTCAATAATAACGTGATATTTTGCCAAAAAAAATGTGAGTCTTATCATTAATTAATGTTACTCTATTGTTGGATAGAACTTAGTCCACCTTAGTACTCCATGACCATGCAATAATTTTTCATATGGACAATTTTACCATTTGACTTGCCATCTACAGATTCTAGAGGACCTTAATCACACCATAGTATTCTCTCTGTCTCCTGGAGTCAGTGCAACACCAAAAATGGCTGATTCATTCGGTCCAATAGTTGACATGTACCGTATAACAGGAGATGACTGGGATGAATGGCCAGCAGTTGTAGCTCATTTTGATGTAATAAGGTGATTAATTAAATACCTATGTTTGACTTCCGAATATGCGTACTGCTCTTCCAGATCTCTTGTGTTAATATGCCATCAAATTATATTATACATCTTTGATTCATTCAATTTGTGTTTCAGGGATTTTGCTGCAGCTAAGTTGATAGGAGCAGCAGGTTTGCACGGACAATCATGGCCTGATTTGGATATGTTACCATTTGGATGGCTAACTGATGCAGGTTATAAAGCTTGGTTCCAAGCAGTACAACTTTGATCCCAATACATATTGTAGTTTTCCATGAAAATATGTTTCTTAGGATGCCAAGTGTCTTTACTTGATGAATCATTAGAAAATTGAAAAAGGATGCTTTCAGTTTCACTCCATGTCATACATAATTGCAATAATCTGTTTGAATAGAGACTTTAAAGAATATATATAGATGATAAAAATTCCTTTTATGTCTGTGTCCACCTCTCTTCCCCCCAACCCTCCCTCCTCTCAATAGGTGTCAATGAAGGTCCACATAGGTTGACTAGGCTTACTCAAGATGAGCAAAGAACTCAGGTATATATTCACAAGCACACAAATCAATTGCATTATAATATTGGAGTGAACATGCTTAAATGAAAAAATTCTGATTTCTGAGTGAACATATTCTTATTTCACAGATGACTCTGTGGTCTATGGCAAAGTCTCCCCTTATGTATGGAGGGGATCTTCGGCAGCTTGATGATTGGACATATGGTCTTATCACAAATCCTACCCTCTTGAGTATAAACTCTTTTAGTGCAAATAATCAAGAGGCATGTGAACCATCTCCATGTTTTTGTTCTTTCCTATTTTCGGTGCTGATGATGTTTTTAAATTCTTACTATCTTAGAATTGGTATCAAGTTGTTTCTACCATTTTGACAGTTTCCTCATATCACAAGCCTGAACAATGACAAGATTGAAGGACATGACGTTGTTGCAAAAGTACCATCTACTCCTTCACTAGTTCTCACTGCATGCACTGATCCAAAAGCAAGTGGTTGGTCCAGCAAAAAATATAACCAAAATCTTGAAAGAATCTGTTATAAAAAGAACCTAGAGAAGGATCAGGAACCTTTCTGCGCATACAAGATTAGAACTCCAACTTCATCATTGTAATCATGCTTTACTTGTCTCCTCAATCTATAATTGTCTAAGTTTGTTCTGATTATTTCTACTTATTTGTTATGTTGTTGCTGATGCAGAGATGAAAGTAGTATGTACAAAGGGAAATATGCTCTAGTTGATATCAAAAGAAAGCAACTTTGTTTTGACCCTTATCCAAAACGAAAGCTTAAAGCTGAAGAGGTCAAAAATAAAGATCCGTTTTCTCCTTGCAGATTAGAAGCAAGTCAGGTATGTTGTAGTCCATATGGATATACAATAAGGGTATTTGGCTCATAGCCTCAAACTTTCCGGGAACATACACACATTATATATATTGGAAAGTTTTATTGAAGAAATAAAACTTTTAACCAGTGTCCATATATATATATATATATGTGTGTGTGTGTGTGTGGGGGGGGGGGGGGTGTACAAAGTTATTTATGCAGATACAGCATATGCCACTATGTTTATTGGATGTTGATATGTACAATCTGAACAGATGTGGAAGTTAAAATCTAACGGGACGCTGGTCAATGGTCATTCCGGCATGTGTGCATCAGTGGAATATGTCAAAGGTAAAAAATCTGTGGGAAATAGTTATCTCATGCAGAATGGTTCAATAATATCTGCAAGTTATCTTGTTGCATTACTATTTTCTCCTTTTTAACCCCCCCTTCAATAAAGCAAGTTGACCATTTCATGCAGCTCAAAATGATGGTGGGATTCGATCTTGGATTGCAACTGGAAGTAAAGGTATGAGTTTATGACTAATTGACTATATATATATATATATATATGCACTACATAACATGCCACAATTAACCATGATTTCTTATAGTATTGTTCTCTAACTTGATTTTTATTTTGAATTCAGGGGAGACATATGTTGCTTTTTTAAATCTAAATGATCAGAACACAACAATATCTGCAAATGCACTACATAATATGCCACAATTAACCATGATTTCTTATAGTATTGTTCTCTAACTTGATTTTTATTTTGAATTCAGGGGAGACATATGTTGCTTTTTTCAATCTAAATGATCAGAACACAACAATATCTGCAAAGACACAAGACTTGGCTAGTGTGCTTCCTGGTAGAAAGTTGATAGGTTGCAAGGCAACGGAAATATGGAGTGGAAGGACCATAGTCGTCAATGATGTGTTATCAGCGGAAGTGGTGGGGCATGGATGCGCCTTATTTGTCATCTCCTCGTGTTGAATTTGACACAAAATCTCATTTGAATAATAATTTAAACTTTCATTTTTTTTTTTTTGGAGTTGCATTGATATTAAGTTTTTTTATCTTGTGGTAGAGAAATAAGAATAGTGATTGTGATTGTTTGACAAGCAAATTTTGGGGGGGTGTAAGAGCGTTAGAGAATTTAGTTTGAGAATGATAAGGAGAGGAGGTTTTATATGAGTGAGCCTGTATGCTCCTTCTCAACACTTGATATATACACAAGTGGAAAAAAATTCAAGATAGATAAAATCAATAGAAAAATTTTAACAAATTGATAATAAAGGAAAATTGTTAGGAAGCTAAAACCAACGAAAAATTTCCTACAAATTAAAAAAAAAGGGGAAATTTTTCAAAAGCTAAAATGACCACAAAAAAAAAAAAAAAAAAAAACTAGTTGAAAAATTACTGCCCTAATCGCATAGAATTCCCTCGTCTAAATTTCAGGTTTTGAATTGAGTAAGAGTTACTTGGTCTTATTCCAATATTCCAATATCCTTGGTAAATTTAGCCAAGAATGAGTCATGTTCCAAGTCCACAGTGAGTATAGATATGATTATATGAATTCAAGAAGCAAGAAAACCATATCAGTATCACACTCTCTTCCTCAGGAATCAACTTGAGATGGCACCTTTCCAAGCTACAAAACCAAGTCTTCTCGTGAAAATTGAAAAAACAGAATCACAACTATACTACTACGAACCAACTTCCTGAACCTTCTTTATATAGAAAAAATAAGTCGCTTCTTGATCAACTAATGCCATATAGATTAGAAGCTTCTTATATCTGAATGGGCTTAACCGTAGGTTTTGGTATAAGCATAGATTGCTATGTCTCTAGTAATTTTTTTTTTTTTACTTGTGTGGTGATTTATGAAGAAATATAATAGCATAGCTGAGAAAGCAAGAATATAATAATAGGACAATAGTTAGGATTTAGGTATTTAGTTTGTTAGAATTTAAATTCAATTTGCTTTGTCTTGTGCTTGGTTGTAAGTTTATTTTTATCTTTTTATTATCTGTAGGATTATTTTCTATTTTATTGTTATCGTATAAATTATTCTTATAACTAGGGGTGTAATTAGGTTGGGTTGGCCCAGGGTTGAATGAAAAATGAATTCAAACCAATCAATTTTTTATTGATTCGGGTGATCAGGTTACCTGATTAAATATTATCTTTTATTTTAGTTTGAACAAAATCCCCTAAAAAGCAAAAATTAAAAAAAAAATCCACAATCATTTAGGGTATTCACCACACCATTTCCTTTAATCTTCTTTCTCAACATAGTCACTCAATTTTCTTCGTCTCCCTTCTACCCTAGCCCTTTCAACCTCATCAAGTTCAAATAATTCACTTCTTACATCCCCATATTCATTCAACCCACATAGCACACTCAAAAGAACCCTTTAATGTCAAAAGAAGTTGAGACACAGTGTAAAGGAGTAAGGGGTTCGCGATGAAGCAACGGCGGATCGAAATCTAAGCGCCTCTTGCTTCATGCAATTGCATCATGATGGCAGAGTTATGTTGCACCTAGGTGCTATGTGTGACATGTGATGCACTCGGTGGATGTCTGGAGCATGAGTGGTGGTGCCTGCCAGTGGCAAGTGGTGGCATAGTGGTAAGAGAATTAGCCGGGGGAGCTATGTCACTTGATGCTTGAAGTCGACAAGATTGAGGGAGATGAAGTGAGGGGGAGAAAAGATGATGATGCTAGTGGCTGCTAGGGTTCCTAAAGGGGTGGGGAAGAGAATGAGAAAAGTAGATTTTGGGCTGGGAGAATGAGAAAGGGATTGGGCTTAGAAGGTTTCTAATTGGAAAAAATCTTATGGATAAGTTTAAGTGATTATATATAACTTTGGGTTGAAAGTTATAAAGAAAAAGAAAAGAAAAGAAAAAGATATGTATCAGTTCCGAGTCATCGAGTCAATTTTGTGAAACCTGATGCCCGAATCAATAGCTAATCAATTTGATCAGTTTTTACCCAATCTGACTCAATAACCCGAACCAATTTAGTTGATTTGGTTCGGATTAGTTTGGTCCATCAGGTTGATCTGATCCGCTTACACTTCTACTTATAACTACTTTATCTATATGACAAACTTTTTGATATAACTTATACTTAAATTCAACAGCCTTTTGCTCAAAATCGTGTTCAATAGTCATAGATGCATCTCAAGTCAAACATCACGAAATGGATGGAGATCATAGGGTGGTGAGCCATGATTACCGAGTTAAGATGGCTCATAACTTGGTGCCACTTTTCCATAGACACAAATGTCTTGCTCTTTTTTCACGACCCAAAAAAAAAAGGGTTCTTGATATTTTTCTCAGCGTTTCGGTGTCCAGTTTCAGTGCGTATGTTGGTGTTTTGGGCCAAAGTCAGACCCATTATATTGGAGACGCTACCGAGGCCTTTGTTTCATGAGATTCAAATATTACGCTAATATGCTCCCTTTTTTCTGTTTCATTTTATGCAATCTTAACTGAATGTCGGCAATTCCTATTAGGTTTTTAAAATTTAATTAATTAATAGGAGAAAAAAGGGGGGGGGGGGGAAGAAAAAGAGACAGAAGATTTGGGTTCTCTTCTCTGAACTTGGCATGGTGACTATTGTAGCATTGATGTCAATGATTATTATTACTCATCATACAGGCAGCGTTCAAGTTGGTGTAGTAATGCGGTTACGAGTGTAACATTCATAGTTTATTGCATACAAGTTGCCCTTTCGTGATGGTAAACATACTGGTAATTAATAATGTAATGTCAATGAAGGGGCATGCATGTGGCTAATTTTGAGATAGCAAATGCTAGTTATTTATTGCTAGTTGAAGTTTAGGCTATGCATAAATTATTTTCCTGTAGTGTAATTTTCATAATAACTAAAAAGAACCTGTATATATTTTTTGTAGAGTAGTACAACTACTATTGATTATATGTCTCTAGTCTTGTAAAAATGAATGTTGATAGTCTTTGTACACAAAAAAAAGTTTCCGATCTATTTATTGCGACATTAATGAAAAGTTAGAGACGCCGTGAAAAAAATAAATAAAAAGTTAAGGAGACAATGTATGAGAGCAGAGAGCTAAGTGTAAAATTTTCTTAAGAGTGAGATAGAATAAATAGTAATATGACTCACTTAACTGTTTAAATATCAATGCATATTGCATTATTTTAGCAAATAAATTTAAGTGAAAATTATCATTCTATAGCAATTTTTTCTTCCAAACAATAAGCTCCTTCCTCTTAGTACTTTGAAATTTCTATGTGCTCCTTCCAAAGTTTATTCCGTGTTTACCTAATGCCGCTGAATAATACACTTTGATACATAATTGTTTATTGGTTTCCAATTTAGAAAGTTATGAGGATTACGTATATTATTATAAGTAGCATATTACCGAAGTTAGAATTTAAAGCTAGTTAAATCATTTAGGGTTTGTTTTGAATTAGGTGATTTTGCAAAAAAAAATATAAGAATCTAAATATTATCTTATTTGGGACACGAATAGAAAACAAATATATCTTGGGGCGGAAAATTACTATTTCAGCTATAAATTCTGTCAATTGAACCACATCCAAAACAGGAAAACTTTTCATTCCTTTCATTCAAACTCATTTTTTTCTTAAAAATTTTTTTTAAGATATTCTCTAATTTTATTCATGATATAGTTGAATGGTAAATGTGAGTATCTCTCCCAACATAAAATCAAACCATAATTTGCTACATGATGAAGAACTAATCTCTTCCGCTAGATCCAATCGCTGTTGGATCAAATTCAATTTATTCTAAAATGCAAAACACTTGTTTTCGGCTTTGAATGGTAAAATGTCGGTAGAAACGTTCCTAAATCCTGTTTCTCCCTCTCTCCGTACATGTCCCTACTTTTCATATTTTCTCGAGAATAATTTCGGGAACATATTTGTTTAAGTAAAATATTCATATAATTTGATCACATATAAATTTTTATTATTAATTAGACTTTTTTTTTATGTTTTTGTTTACGCCTCATTTTCCTGATTAATAATAACAATCTGTACATGATCACATTATATAAACTTTTTACATAAAAGGATTAATTCATTCTCGATAATTTTGGCTTACGTGCAAGCAAATAAACATCCACTACAGCCATGTTTTGTGGCTGAAAACGTGAGGATCTGATAAGCACTTGTAAGGATAGTGGTGGTAACTGGTGAATGGTGATTACACACAGGAACAAAGCTTCTATGTGCGACTTGCGAAAACGTAATCACTTTTACAAGTCTAGAAGCACCAACATTTTACTATGCAAGTCACCAGTGCCTGCAAATGAGGTGCTCCCACTTTGCCTTGGTCGGCAGGGTAAGGTTTACTTTTACATTATCATCATAGACAAATACAGTTAACTTGTTTTTTATCGAAGACAAATACAAAGTGAGAGAGGTATTCATAGTTTTGTCAAAAACAATAAGTGTGTGTATTTTGGCGTTGGGAGAGTCTAAATTATACTTTGAATGATGCAAACTGGACTTCAACTCAATTTTACATGTTTAACAAAATTATGTTGAGCTATATTTCAACATGATTTTTATTTTTTAGTCTTAAGTTATGGTTTGAGCAAAAGTCATAAAAAAAAAAGGTTACTTTCTTGTATTTGCCAACTATAAATCAAACACACTCTAAGTAATGTTGTATCTCTCTAACAATTGCAACATTGAATATTTTATAAAATTGAAAAGTAATTAGTTTTTAAAATAATTTTAAGAAATTATTAAGAATATATATAATCACTCAACAAAACTAATGCCACATACAGTAGAAGCATATATGCACTTATGAATGTGACGTTTATCTTCCTGCTTGGAAAAGCTGCTCATTTTCTTGACCTTCATGTTTCAATAATTTGCATCAACTTATGTCAATAAAAAAATTGCATCAACTTAAAAGTTCCTTGACCTATTGCCAACTGCCTTCATTAAAACAAATAAATAAAAAGAACTAACTTTTGTTTTCATTTTTGTCGTATATGGGCCTCAGTGTCGGCTTTTTCGCAATTTTAAAACTCTCCTTGCAACTGTTGACCAAAGGAAAGGACTCTTCTTGCAACCATCCAGTCATGGCGGTGGTAGTAACTGGTAGCTATGTGTGAAACTGAAAGAGTAGTGATTATTATTCTTTTTTTTTTTTGTGAGTGAAGGGTGCATATTCATTTTCTATATTTTATCTAAACCATAAGTTATAGTTAATTACGAGAAAATATAAAATAAATGAAGGGTAAGTGAGGAAATTAAGAGATCTTTATAGCTGATCAATGAAACCCAAACTTCGTTATATTTTTCCAAAGACACACTAATTTCATTTTAGAATATGGTGTTTATTTATGAGCATTTTGTCAGCTGATATATGACCGATGAGAATCGAGATGCCAAGTTTTTGGTCCAAAAGTGAGATGGCTTTGCCAAGCAAGAAATATTATAAAACGTTTCTGGGCATAGAGAATGTGAGACTTCAGAGTGAATGAATATAAACATTCCCTCAAATGGGTCGTGCTCGTGGGTTTGACTAGCTACAGTCTCTTGATGGTATATTTGGTTAAATGTGATGAGCATGGTTCTATTTGTCTTAGCCCTCAAGCGTCGGCTATGTTTTTTGAAAATGAGAAAAATTCGCACATTCTTTTTAAATTTACACTTTTAAATTTGAACTTTATCATATTTAATTATATTCAATAGATACTAAAATATTATAAATTTCAATTAAGTATTATTCACAAGTAAAAGCTTTTATGAAAAAACAGTTAAAAA
This sequence comes from Pterocarpus santalinus, assembly GCA_031439595.1. NCBI lineage: Eukaryota > Viridiplantae > Streptophyta > Magnoliopsida > Fabales > Fabaceae > Pterocarpus > Pterocarpus santalinus. The sequence goes on from CM062527.1 coordinate 6,100,944, forward strand.
TATATTAACTTTTATGACATTATTGAAAATTTGATTTTTGATAAAAGCATGATAGCGTTGATTAAACTATGTCGTAGATCCTAGTTGGTGATTTTTTATTTTTATTTTTATTTTTATCGTTGTTGTTGTATTTCACAAAGGTATCGTGAAAATTATATAATTAATTTAATTTATTATTAGTATACAATTTTTAAACTACTAATTACATAATAGTAGTCATTCAAAGAATTTGGTTTTAATATTTTTGAAAAAATAACATGCATTAATATATTAACAATGCGATGGACTTTTCATGTTTGTATAAAGTTCAAAATTTAATGAAAGCACCTTGCGTCAGCCGTCAAGCTAATTCCTAAGTGGCAATTGGTCTTACACAGAAAAGAAATAAGACACTTTGTGATTTTACAACAAAAACAACAATAATAGTAATAATAATTATTATTAAACACATAATTAAATAATAATGTAATAATAAAGCTAAATTTAACATTTGTGCAGACAGCAAAAATATTAGAGGGTTAGAAATGAAAAAAAAAAAGGTTAGATGGTTAATTGAAAATGACAAAACAAGAAATTAGAGCAAAAATATTTTTCTTTTGAAAGAAGTTGGATGGAAATGTATCCGACTGGGGCTATTTTGTCACTGACCTTCTGTTTGGTTTAATTTTTAAGGGAGAATTTTTTAAAAGAAGATCTTTTAAAAAAAAATTTAAAAGAATTATTTTAAAAAAATAATTTTTATTTGGTTTGAATATATTAAAAGTTAATTTAGGAGAATGAGTTTTATTTAGATAGGATAAAGTAAAATTATTTTTAATTATTGATATTAGAGTAATAGTAAGATTTTTTTAAAAAAAATCTTTTTCTAATATGAAAAGTAATTTCAAAGATACTTCTTTTAAAAGATCTTTTAAAATTTTAAAAGACATTCTAAAAAGTAAGAAGTTAAATCAAATACTATTATTTACTAATATAAAATTATTTTTCTTCTCCTAAAAAACTTTTTGATAGATATAAACTGCAATCCAAACATGTATTTATTAATAGAAAATATATCGAAATTGATTTCTGGTGATTATTTATATCGAAATTGTTAAATATTCTGAAAGTGTCGTTATATGATTGTGTCATTTCAATAATGAACTTCAATATTAATTATATATTACTCATTTAAATTAAATTCTTTAAATTTTCAAAAATAGAAAAATAAAAAATATACTAATAACTAATTTATAATTAAAATCTCAAGCTCGAAAACAACACTATTCTCTTATGCTGACCATGTACTAAACAAAGGCACATGGCACGGAACAAGCCATATAGACTGTAGCCTATATACCCCAAGCCCTCTAGGGTCATCATATTACTTGACTTCATACCTATATTTATTTCCACTGTTGCGCGAGTCCACCTGATTCCTACTACCCAACCAATCAAATCTTTCAGTTTTCATGTATCGATCAGTGTGACACGTGGCAGTCCACTATTGGTTAATCCGTTTGTTCTGACGTACCCCAGGACCACCAAATCTCACGTTGTCTACGTCGCGAGGGTGAGAGTTACACAACAATGCTGGGGCCTCGGTCGTCGTACAACATTGGCTGCGTATCAGACGCTCATTTTTCTTGGGACCCACTTCAAGTCACTAGCACCAGATTTTTTATATACAAGAATTATTATTATATTAGAAATAATTTTAATAATCTCTAAAATTTTGAACATATTTTTTTATTTATAAAAAATGATTTGAGTTTGAAAAAAAAATCGCTCATCCATCACATCCTTAAAAATTCCCTTTTTTCTTCTCTCTAAACTATGGATGCATGAGAATAACAAAAGTCATGTATAAATACACTTAAAAAAAATAATTATTAAAATAAATTTGGCCCTAATAATATTCAAAAGTAAAGCTTTTTAAAAATAAAAAGATTATAAATATGAGTTTATTTTTGATATATTGATAGTATAATTTTTATACTGTCATCCAATTAAAAATTTTTATTTATATGATTATTCAAATAATAGATAATTAAGTTAAATATTTTTATTGATATAATATTATATAATTAGATATTTATATAAATAATTTTTTTATTAATAATACATATAAATTAAATTTTATAAATTTTCAAAGTTTTTTTGGGTCAGATATCTAAAATTTATTGAAATTTGACTAATTTAATCCAAAATAGTTCATTTTCTTATAAGAAAAAAATTATTTTAATTTTTTATTTATAAAGCTCGATCCCAAATCTCATCACAATTTGATTATATTTCAACTTTAATTTGGTTTTCAAATGATGTATTTTATTTTTATTTTTAAACATTCAATTTATTGCTTGTCCTTAATTAAAATAAATTCAATAAAAACAAACCCTTGAACTCAAGGATTTTCTCATGTTCATTTAACAGTCTTGTCAGAATAATAAGATCTAGGTAGGTTAGATATTTTTTCGCCAGACAACATAAATCAAATTTAGTTATCACAGTGTCACCACAGTTGATCGATTATCCAAAGTAGATATTATTTTTTTTTTCGCAAATTATACAATTTATATTTAAATGTATTACTGTATAATTTGCGTATTGATGATGCAAAAAATTGGCTTTATTGGTAATGTAACTTTGAAAAATTGCCGACAAGTAAAAGATGGGTCCACCACTGACTTTTTGATCCAACGGTTCATTGTTATCCACGTGTCGCACTTACAAGCCCCCAATAGTCCACTTTAACGGCGACGATTTTTCACAAAACCGATATTTCGAATTGCGATGCTGCATTTGTGAATTTCTTCAGAAATTCTGACACTATTGCGAAATGACATTACTACCCTCCGAACGATCGCTGCACAAACTTTACACGGACCCTCCGTAACTTGAATCGGATGGATAAATTCTAATTGGATGGTCAAGATCTTCCAACTTCCTCTCTCTGTAGTGACGAAAGAGAATCGAAGTCTTCGTTTATTTTTGAGGGTGAAAAAAAAAGAGAAAAAGAAAATTGTTTCATTTGTTTTTGGTCAATGGCAACTTGGGAATTGTATAAAGCACTAGTGCTAGCGAATATTGGGGTTTAACCAAACACAATTATAAAAAGGTCCCACCAATTACTGGCCACAAAATCGAACAATCAAAATGCCACTATGAAGGGTTATTAATTTTTTTAACTTTTATTCCAAGTACAAGGTTATTAATTTTTGGTAATGTTATGTACCGAATAAATTTCGATCTATATTTAATTTATTTGAGTATAATTTATTTTATTTTTATAATATTTAAAGAGTTTAATTTATATATATATATATATCAATAAAAAAGAATTTTATATTAATATTTAATTATATACTAGCACATACATAAAAATAGTTAACTCTTATATCTACTATTTTCATTCATATAACAGCATATAATTATATGTTAATATAAATTTTTTAAAATTAATAATATATACAAATTAATCTCGTATTTTATTGTAAATACTTATACAATTATAAATTGTATAAAATTGGATTGAATACTTCTTGGAGGAAAATAATATTTTTTTATTATAAAGTGAAATCTCCTAGGTAATTATTAGATTTTCAACAACTACTCACTAACATTACATGTCTTAACGTGTAAAATGAAGGGATGTATCCAAACTAATTTCATTGTAGAGACATCGTTTTTGACAAAACAATGCTGCATGTGTTTGTTTGTCCCCCTCTCCCGAGTCATAATGTCTATCCCTTGATAATTAAAAACAAAATATTTGTTAAAAGCATATAATGGCATAGTGCAATTACCACTATATATAAAATGGGATAAAAAAAAGAGATTGATTTTGATATGTCAATAGTGTAAATCTTTTATACTATTATCTAATTATATATTATTATTATTATTATATAAATTTTTTTGAGATAATAGATATGAAGTTAAATACTTTTATTAATGACAATAAAAAACTAAATATTTTTATAAAATGCTTTTAACTTGATAATATATTAAAATCAACTTCTTAAAAAAAAAAAAGCTATTTGTGCCATCAAAACATTGTGATGGAAATAAATTCTATGAGAATAAAATTGTTATGTCCATTGAAAATATTTTAAAATATTAAAAATAAAAATATCTGAAAAATTGTGTAAAAAGCATAGATAGATATCAATTTTCATGCATCACTTTTTTAATCCAAAATTAATAAATTATGACCACATGAATTGTGACAATTAAAAGGGGTTAAATGAATCCTATGCGCTCATGCCTGAGAATAAAATCAACGGTTGAAATGCTACCTACCCGCGTTCCCATCTACTTCTCAGGCCAATTAATTTTCCTATACACTCCAAACATTGAAAAAATGTGAAATAAAAACAAAAGGGGAAAAAAGAGTGTGCGGGAAGTGATTGCACTGCACGCGCTGTAGTATTTGTAGGCACTAAATCACGATTCACGTAAACTTGTTGTACAGTGGACACGTGGAGGGTAATATTGTACATTGAATTTATTATTCGTACACGCGCGCAAGAACCTTACTTTAGTATTGTTATTATTATTATTAACTTGTCGGGTTTCACATTCAAAGATCCGAAATGTTCCAAAGGTTGCAAAGCCACAACCAGGAAACTCTAAATTGACAAGAATTTTCATCCCAATGGGAATATTACTATAATCTCTTTTAAGATTTCACATTTGATTCTTCACAATTTCATCTCAGATTCTCTCCTTGTACCTCACCTTTTGCTATACTATATATTATATTATATATATTTTTCCTAGGGAAATTTTGTTGTCACTTTGGTCAATTTTCACTTGTGTCCTTGATGATGATCATTTTACCATCTGGGGTGAGTGAATTTGTTAGTGTTCTTCGCTGATTTCTTTTTAAAGGCTCAAAGGGTCTTCTTAGATTGATTGTTCAAGCAAGGATAGCAAAGGGGTCCCTTGCCATTTTCAACGCTAACCAGATGCCAGAAAACAGGCAGGTTCTGAGGAATGCTGCTTCTAATCAATCCGGTGACAACATTGAAGGTTGTGTAGATTTTCCTTCCCTTGAATTTTGTGATTATGATTCATGGTTTAACTGGTTCTGATCGTCATCTGTTGGTGGCTTTGTATTGTTTTTGTTGGAAATGTCGGATTATTGTTGCTCAATCGATTTTGTTTCATTTATGATGGTTCTCTTTTTATGGTACGATGATCTTGATTTGGAGAATTTAGATGATTCATTGAATGTATTGTGTCGCTTTTGAAGAATTTTGGAACAATAACTTCACTTCCGTGAGTGAAAAAAGGTTCAGAAAATTATTATATTCTCAATTCAATTTTTATTTCCGAAATTTGATTGATCGTACACGGCTTTGAAAAGTTGATTTTCTTTGCTTGACGATGCAACAAAGGATCGAATGCATGTTTTGATCTGAAGTCCTTTAGCTAACAATAGTGTGGTTTATGAGGTGGAAACTTTCAATTTTCTGATCTAATCGGTTTTTTGTGCTCTGACTATGATAGTTTGAGTTATCATTTCCATAGAACTTTTGTTGAAATGCATGTTGAGGCCTTGTGGAGTTGTGAATTTAATTGCGTGATTCCTATCTGATCTATGCTGCAGAAGCGATTCGGCGATTGAAAATCAATGATAATCGTGACAGAGATGTCACAGGTCAATCTGGCCCATATCCAGATCGACCTGGTGAACCTGACTGCTTATACTATCTAAGGACTGGAATGTGTGGTTATGGGAGTAACTGTCGCTACAATCACCCTGCTCATGTTTCACTTGTAATGGAGCTCTTTCTTTTGTTTCCTTTATGTTCATATACTTCTAGATATAGATGAAGCTACTCTTTTTTAAGTCTAATATTTGACAAAAAATTTAGTCTGTGTGTAATTTTAATCATTTAATTTCTCTGTTTACTTACTCTCCAATCTGTCCATTAGTTTTATCATATGTAAGTAAATTGAGGTTTCTCATACTTTGTTAGATTTTCAGGGTACAAATTATGGTGAAGAGCTCCCTGAGAGAGTTGGGCAACCTGATTGTGAGGTATGATTCTTTTTTGTGAATGAAAGTGCATCTGTTTCCCATTTGTCTTTGCTTAAGTCGAATGCTCTTTCATGAAACGAATGTTGTTTACCATGCTTCCATTTTAATAATAGGTCTGTGGCTTATTTGAAATGGTAGCCATTGTGTTTGCCAGTGCTAAATTGAATGTATATGCTGTAAAGAGTAGAACATCTATTAGTTTTTGTTTTCTATTGGGGATATGTTATATTTTTTATTGGACATGTGGTTTTTGTCTTGTAGAACTTATTTACTAGATTTCTTTATGATGACAACGGTGAAATTTCATTGGGTGCCAGCCATGGCATATATTTAGAAGGGGAAATAATACACGAACTTGAGTTCGACGTCTATTATACTAGAAGTATAACTGAAGTATAATCTGAAGATTTTTGTGCTTTGTTAATGCGAGATAGTGCATTGTTCATTTTCTTGAGATATTACATTGCTATTCCAGTTCATTGAAACTTTTCAGGGCATATGACGGTAACTTATGATCTTGTTTGAAATGCACTTTGCAGTATTTTCTTAAGACAGGGACATGCAAGTATGGATCAACATGTAAATATCATCACCCAAGGGACAGGCGAGGTGCTGCTCCTGTATCATTCAATGCTTTAGGTCTTCCCATGCGTCAGGTTTGTACATCCCTTTGCTCTTGCAACTGTCTTTTACAAACTGATTACTGTTATCATGTGGGTAGAAGATTTGGGGAGCTATTGCATTTATTCAACATTTTTTGATTCTTGCTTTTAGGAAGAAAAATCATGCCCCTATTACATGAGGACCGGGTCTTGTAAGTTTGGAGTTGCTTGCAAGTTTCATCATCCACCGCATACTTCCTTTGGAGCTTCCCCAGTGGCTGGATCTCCTACCTCAACAATGATTCCTGCATCAGGATACGTTGGCGGATTTCCTATGTGGTCATTACCAAGAATGCCAGATTTATCTGGGCAGGGCCTTCAATCTTATGTGCCTCCATTTTTCTCTTCTCCACAAGGCATTATACCTGCACAGAGCTGGAACAGCTACATGGTTAGTTCAGGCTATTGAATGTCCTGTTTATTATATGCATTTCTTGTATTTTTTAGATCTTCCGTTACTTTCTTCCACATGGTGGTTATCCTGTCACTGACTATGAGTATGCTTTCTCAGCATGAACGATTGCAAGGGCTGTGTAGGTTGGCTTATTGTTAGTGAAAAAAAAAAAAAAAATGAGTTCACTATTGTATATAGAAGCTTCCCCACATAAATGTTAATCCATAGATGCAAGTTTTGGATCACCGCATGTGGCATTGGCCAAAAAGCTATTTAGTTGGGAGCACAGTGAATTTTGTTGTCAGATGTACCTAAACAAGTAAATGCATGCAGGTTAGAAAATATTGTTTATCATCATTTACTACTAGATGTCATAGACATTGTAAGGAACTTTAAGGAAAGTGATTTTTGCATGACAATCCTGTTATCCCTTCCACTCCCCATTTATTTCATTTTACAAATTGCCAAGCACATTTGACATTCCTGCACTGATTGATATCTGAAGCAGAATGTGCTTTATTCTTTACAAAAGCTTCATAGCATCTTGCCTGTTTGGTGATAATTGACTATGTTGGGTTCTGGTTATCAGATACAGTTAGTGGCACTCTATGGCCTATGCAAATTCTATTGAGATTTTTTTTGTTTTGACTGTGATTTTGTTTCTCAAATTAGGGAAGTATGAACCCTGCAATGTCTGCTGGTTTTCTTGGATCTAATATTGTTTACGACTCTATGAATCTGGGTGAGTCACTTTCTGGTGGGCAGGTAGTAAGTCCTACTCTCCCAGATAGACCAGATCAACCAGAATGTAGATACTATATGAGCACTGGGACCTGCAAATATGGATCTGATTGTAAGTTCCACCACCCAAAAGAAAGAATCACCCAATCATTTGTAAATCCACTTGGCCTTCCTGTGAGACCTGTGAGTTCATTTTCTACTTGATGCTTGGTTACTTTAAATGATTTTAACATCCTGTTTTTTTTTCCTATTTTCATTTTCTATTTTTAATATCTTCTTCGTGAAATCCTGAAAACATGAAAACAAAAAATGAAAACAGGAATCAAACGGCTATGTTTGGTTTCTATTTTAATTTCCTATGTTTTCTGTTATCAAGATTTTGTGAAGGAAATAGTGAAAATAAGAAACAGGATTTTATTGTTTTTACTTTTTTACTATTTCCTTCACAAAATCTTGAAAACAGGAATCACAAGAAATGAAAACAGAAACCAAACAGGCCCTAATATTTTGTTTCCTAATTCCTATCTTGGTTATTTGCAGGGGCAAGCTATATGTTCTTATTACAGAATCTATGGAATATGCAAGTATGGTCCAACATGCAAATTTGATCATCCAGTATTGGCAATTCCTCAGAACTATGGCATGGCCACACCTGCCGTACTTGATACACCTCTCATTAGCTATCCAAGAGGGACAGTCCAACCACCTGAGACATCACCATCTAAATTATCAAGTGACAAGCTTCAGCAATCTGATACAAAGGCTACAGAAGATTCATCCAAGCAAGCTGATGCCACATCAAATTCCATTCCACCCTCCTCAGAGTCCTTACATGGCCAAAATGCTTGAAGTTTGATCCTTTTCTTTTTGGGGACATTTTTCCATATTTTAAGGAGAAGTACATCATACACAACTTCTGTTCCCCCCTCTTTTCACCTGCAATTCTGTGGAGTTGGATAGTTTGTTCAAAGGTTGTTGTGACACTTACTAGCTTGTGGGGGATGGAAGGCATTTTTTGTGGTGAATAAGATGCAGGTTGAAAGTTTGTGACCTTTTCTTCTTTCCTTTTTATCTTTGTCTCTCTTGGGGTCAGTTTGGTACACGCTTAAAAATGGGAGTGAAAAATATTAGAGATGTGCGAAAAGCTCATCACTGAATTGTTTACCCCATTTGTAAGGGCATACCAAACTAACTATTGGTCTTTTGTTTATTATTTTTTTATAATTTAGAGATCAAAATACTTCCATTTTGGGATAATGTCCATTTGAAATTATCAGAAATGACAGGACTCTTGAATCTTGAATTCTTTGTTTGAGAAATTATGCCAGATTCAGCCTACAAGAATATTATTATTATTATTATTATTATTATTATTTTGGTGAATGGTGGCTATATGGAGTTCAGAAATCAAAGTGATATGGGGTGCTTTGTAATAGGGTCCACAACCACAAACGCGAATTTGAACAGGGGACAGAATAGGAGAAATAAAATTAAAAAAAGGGGGAAAAAGACAATTGACGAGATTGCACGAATCCATGAGCATTTCTTGAATTGAATGACATTGTTTTATTATTATTTTAATCGTGCTTCGGAGAATATCTAAATCACTTTTCTGTTCTTTGTTTTGAACGAAATTATCTAGAGCGGAAAATTCTTACCCCTCTCATTAAGGAAAATTTTTCCATATTTCACTCTTTTTATTCATCATTAATTTTTTTTATTTCTTTTATACTTTATACTTTCAAAATCAAAAGTTAAGATTGCTTTATGAAGTGAGAAATTTTTACTTAACAGAAGATGTAGGTATGTCTCATATAGTGTTGTTTTATATAGTCTACAATGGTTGAGTGTAATAGAAATTAAGCATAATTTTTAAGGAGAAGATTATGGTTCAAATTTTAAAGAAGAAAATTATCAAAAGGGTCTCTAGCTCACGATGATATTGATAAAGATATTTTAAAGACAAAAAAAAAAAAAAAAATTAATCTCTTGCATTTGAGTTGAAATTTGTTAATTGAGTAGACGTGGAAAGTATCTTGACTTCAATGAAAGCTGAACGGGAAGCTAACTGCCTTTGAATTTAACAAATTTTTTGGTGAAGTATTTGCATGATCTAATATGACGAGGTAAACTGGCTTAAAATTCATTTACTGAAATGATGACGGCTCAAGCCAGTTCCTCTTTTTACTTAACCTAAAGTTCACAATTTTAGACAGTTGAAAGATTAGGATGTGTAGCCAAGAGTTTTCAGTTTAAGTGGGAACAAGTCACAACTTAAGCGGCACTAAGTCAACCCAAAAATATGTTAGGATTTGATTAAATTTGGATTCTTTTTTTTTTCAATTCTAAATTCACTTTACAAGTTTTTCCTTAATTAATTCAAACACAAAAATAAAGTAGTTGTTTTGTAACTTCAAGATTATGGATTTAAATCTTGTAAACAATCTCTCTGCTTATAGGAATAAGATTATGTATATCTACTTCTTCCAAATTTCACTAGATGGGAGTTTCGAACAATGGAATACCCTTTTATTTCAAACATTAAATTTGTTATTTATCAAATGCTCACAAAGACAGTTGATACAGAAATCTGGAAACTAAATCCCAGCCATAGCTGTACATAAAAGGCTGGCTCCATTGGCAAAATAATTTAATTTTAACACATAATTTAGTATGCATTGAATCTCTTCCTGCACTTTAAACTACTACTCTCCTCTTCATGCTATTTTTCATTACCAAAAAATCCATAGATGCTATTGAGTTTAATATATAAGAAATTAAAGAATCATTTTGCTCTATGTTTATAATATCGCCGGATTTTCTTACTCAGTTGGCATATGCTTAGAAAAAGAACACAGTAGATGAGAATGTTCTCAAATCTCCATCCATAAATCAAACAACATTGGCGCAAAAAACGAAAACCAACCTGGTACACGGCAGTGTTCTACTGTTGTGGTCCCGCCGGAGGTTCGCTTGTTAAACCAGGTATTAGTATTAGATTAGGAATATATGTAAAGTAAGTTAAGAATATACTTGCTAAAAAGAAAGCATACTTAAAATATTTGTTAGTTATATACTGAAAGTCAGACTCCAAAGCGTTAGATGATAAATCATGTGTAATGGTACGCATGATCTTTCGGTTGGAAAGTTTTTTTCTTTTTGTCTAGGGGAGGGGGCAGGGGATATTGGGAGAGAGGAGTTGGGATGGGGATTGAATCCTCGATATGAAGGTTTACAAGGCACTAATTTTACCACTTACACTAAACTTTAACCACGATTTGTTTAGAAAGTTCAAAATTATGATTTAGGCAAAAACTTTCCTCTTATAATTTTTGCCTAAATCATAGTATTGTAATTGCAAGTAAAAGTTCAAATATGATAGGGTCCGTTTGGATTAACTTTTGGCAGAATGTCTTTTGAAAGAAGGTCTTTTAGAATAATGCTTTTTAGAAAAAGGTCTTTTAGAAGAAGTATTTGTGTTTAGTTTGAGTATTTTAAAAGTAAGTTTATGAGAAGTATTTTTGTTTGGATAGAATAAAATAAAATGACTTTTGAAGATATAATTACCAAAATAGATATGATATAATTCGAAGATATATTATTATATTATATTCAAATATTTTGATATTAAAGGATAATTAACTCTCAAATTCATATTAATTTTTTTATTTCAATATTTTAATTAAATACAACTTTGTTTATATATTTTTTAATTAAATTTAGCCTAAAAATCATGTTTTTAAAATTAAGCCTATAAATTTAGCCTAATAATCATTATAAGAGCTTAACTTTATATATAGTACTATATATTAACATTGATAATACTTTTTTCAAAACAATTTATAGTAACAAAATTATGAATTAATCATCTTTCTATATTTAAATACAAATAAAATTATGCAAAAAAAAAATGGCAAACAAACTTAATCACACAATTCAAGTTTTGAAAAAGGTTCAGAATTCAAAGGGTAGCAAAGATCCAATTGATTGTTTTCTCTTTTTTTTCTCTCTGTAAAAATCATCTATTTGAACCGCCATAGTAACCCCCTCCCCCACACACATATATTGCCATTACCATTATAGAATAGCACGAAATAAATATGATATCATTGCATGGTCTTAATTTCAGTTATACAAATAAACTAAAATCCACAAGTATTCCAAAATATAAATATAGTCATAAATAACAATATTCACTAGTTCCTACTTTGGGTAGCTACAATTTCATCTCTAATTCGATCACGAACATAATCCATTTCTGCTGAAGAAGTCAAATCAACATCAAGACATGTGTTCAAGTTGCCATCATTATCAAGATCTTCTGTCATACTATTATCATATTCCTCAGCACGACGAAACTCAAAATCTGAGACACTATTTCTGCGAATAAAGTTATGTATTGCCATTGTAGTACAAACTATCTCCACTTGAGTCATGTAGTTAAAATTAGGCATATGACGAAGAATTGCAAATCTGTTCTTCCATACCCCAAAAGTTCTTTCTATGGTGCTTCTTAAGCTAGAGTGGAAATAATTAAACACTTCATTATGGTTGTTGAAGCCAGCTGCACCCCTAAATTCAGGTAAGTGATACCGTTCACATCTATATGGACCCAAGTATCCTAACGGTGTTGGATAACCAGAATCAACCAAATAATATTTACCTAAAACAAAATGTGCCTTATTAAAATCATAATCTACAAAACAAAGAATGTTAACTATAGTAATAAAAACAAACCTGTAGGAGGATGTGGAAAGTTATACTTTGGCTTTGTCAGAGCATCTTTAAAAACTCGAGCATCATGAGCTGATCCTTCCCACCCAGGCAATGCAAATATGAAGCACATATCCCAATCACAAACAGCCATGACATTTTGTGATGTATATCCTTTTCGACCAATATATTTTACACTCTCTTTGGAAGAAACTACACATGGCACATGAGTACCATCAATTGCCCTATGCAATCCTTAAAGTATGGTCAATACCGATTATCATGTTGAATTTTCTTATGCACATGTTCAAATCTATAATCTTGCGGCCTAATCAAATCAAATGATAACTTCAAACATGAACGAAGAACTGTATGAAATTGTCTACTAACTGTTTCACCCGAATGTTGAAACCTTTTTTGGATTATCCTATTTCCTACTCCATGTCCTAGAACATGCAAAAACATAGCAACCATCTCATCTATTCCCATGTATTTAGTACTCTTTAAACTATGCTCAACTAATGCAGTACAAAGCAATAAGAAGACCTGCTTATCCATCCTAAACATTTCATAACATCGTCTATCATTTCCATGTAAAATTTCTTGGACCCATTTATGTCCAGTTAGTTCACTTGTCCTACATGGTTGTTTGCACAAATATTTTAAAGCATATTCTCCAACTAAAATCCCTGTCATAGCTGCCATAGGCACAATCATTTCATCTATTTCATTAGAGTCAATTTCATCTCCTGAATTTTCCTCACATTCACTTGAGGATATAGAAGACATTTATATCTAAAGATCTGCAATAAATAAAAGTATTAAAAAGCATATTAATTTATATAACCAATCATATATTTAATACAACAATAAGTTAACAAGTCATAAACTAAAAGATCTTGCACTTAATACATAATACAATAATAATATAACAAACCATAATAAACCTTAAACTAAATATGTTAAACACCTAATTTACATAACCTTAATAGAAGATTAACCAAATAAGTCATACATTTAACAAGCTAAAATAAAAATATACTAAATAAGTCATACACATATTACTTATATTACTTATACTAAAGCAATCTTCAGATCTTCATTAAGAATATGAGAAAACATTGCTCTTGCTTCCTTTTTTATTAGTACCTCACAACATCTAGTATAAAAATCAGTATTCTCCATGACTGATTTTAACATATGAAGCTCAGTCATTACTGCACCAATACTATGAGGATCTTCCTTCTTTGCAACAATAGCAGCAGCATGAGACTCAACTGCAGTAGTCATAGATTTTAGGTGTTCTTGTATCTTGGTGGCATTATCAGTTTTACCCTTTCTTGCCCTTTCCCCTCCCCTTTTTCTTTTTTCTCCACTCCTTGCACTCTCTCCACCTTGAGAGGTGTTTATATTCATATTTCTTACTCCTATATTATTATAATCACTCAAATCAGCACCTATAGTTGGATCATCACTATCTCCAGAACCTTCATTTCTATCAAAACCAACACTCTCTAACCCTTCATTATTTTGGTCATATTCATCATACCCATCTGGCAACTCTCTGCTTGAAGGTGTCCAAGCAAACTCTCCTGTGGCTATTTTATCTTTAAAAAGACATGTCAATTGATGTGCATATGGTAGTCCCTCATTGCGGTACTTACCATAAGCAAGATTTTCCTACACGAAATTAAATTTTGATTACTTTAAATATAACAAAACGATTGATTAAAAATGCTATACGAAATAAAAACAATCACAAATGCTTACCAATTCCTTTGCATCCCACCATTCTTTCGTTGCAATAAAAGTGTGTTTCTCATTGTCCCACCCTAATCCAGTTGTATGTTGAAATAGACGGTACCAAACAACCCATTCTTTTCTTAGACTATCCCACTTATTTCTCAATTGTACTCTATCATAATTTCTCCCACTAATAGCATGAAATTGGTCAATTACATCTCTCCAACCTTTTTTCGATAATGTATGTTCACTGCGTTCACCTTTTGTCACTTGTTCTATACAAGCATCAATAAACAACTTCGTTGTTGTCTGATCCCAAATGGCCTTTGCTTTTGGCCCATGATTTTTATCATTAAGGGGCAAATCTTGGTATGGGACTTTTCCTTTCGACTGATTATTCCTTTTAATCAGCTTAGGATTTGACATCCTACCTCATATACAAATAAAAAATGTCATAATTTAGTCATATAAAATGAAAAAGGCAAAATCTCATAATTTTTAATTTTGATTGTAATTTTTGACAAGTCGTAGTTCAATGCGTCATATAATAACTTGAAAAGTCAATAACACAACAAACAACCAATGATAACAAAACAGAGTAACAATCAGTATCAATATGTAATAAAATCCTCAAAATCAAAAGATCCTACCAACTCCAATACAATTTTACTCCACTATCAGTTTTACGACTCCAAAATAATTTTACTCAATTACAATTAATTTTACTACACTCAGTCAATTATACAGAAATTATCAAATAATATCATAAATTGTCAAACAATTTTATTGTAAAATTCTTCCCGTATAATTAAATCAGAAAGCAATGAGAAGCAGTTTATCAAATCTGAAATTCAATGGTGAACTTCCAAAATTAAAGTTCCAATTTTTTTCACTCTTCAACATAACAATGATCCGTAAGAGAGAGAGAGCTCCAATTTTTTTCAGTCAACCAGAATCAATGATGAATTGAGAGAGAGAGAGAGAGAGAGAGAGAGAGGACCTAAGGTCTGAATTGCAGCTGAAGAAGAAAGAAGTGGCGCCGGAGGCTGTGCGGCGGTGGAGAACAACGATCTTGAGATCCGAAGAGCAGCTGAAGAAGGAAGAAGCGGCGGAGATTGTTCGATGGTGGACAACGAAGGATCGGTGGTGGATGACAACGCAGAGCTATGGGCCGCCAGAGACCGGCAATGACAGCATCGAACGGCCGGCAATGACAGGGACACGATGACAGATCGAACGACTGGTGTGCAGCTGCGATTTGACGAAGGACCAGCGACGGTGGTGGCGAGCAGTAGATCGGCGGTGACGGAGCTCAGGCGGCGTCGATGTGATGATGCTGTGGGCTGATGAGGACAAATCTGGAGTGAAGAAGCGAAGGAGCTCTGTCAAGAAGAGAGGATGGAGCCGTTGGGTGAGTGGGTAGGGAGTGAGTAAGTGAGGGTATTTTAGTTATTTTACTTCAACCGAAAATGAGAAGTAACTTTGGGTCTTCTTCTGTTAGAAGGCCTTTTTTTGGCCGTAAAATGACTTTCACGGATTCAACATTACACCAAACAAGAGCTATTACTATTCAAATCCATTTTCAGGCCATTGGAAGGCCTTCTATCGAGAGCAAAAGTTACTCCAAACAGGCTCATACAAGTTATTGATATTTTAAAATGAGAATATATGTAAAATAAGAAATTAAATGATTAATCAGCTTTAGATCATTTAATGTGACCAACGCACAACAAAAATTATTAATGTAAAGGTGATTTTTTTTTGTTTGGATTGAATGCACACACCTGGCTGCAAGTCGAACATGTAACTCTAGCCCCAAATGTGCACTTTGCAGAGGACCAACGCTATGGCCACTTGACTAAGCCTTGAAGTGCAATGCAATGGTAATTAACGTCTCACTTTTTCATTTTACAGGTATACTCATTTTAGAAAATCCAAATTCTTAAACTTTGGCCGAATAAAACATAGCAGTCCAATGACATGCATGTACTCCTAATTAAAGATGGATGCAGGACTTGGAGGTGTAGTCCGAATGGTATGACTTGTGGCCTCTGCGTTAGTGCATCATGGAGGAACAGAATCATGTGTTCGATTCCAAGGGCCACACAAAAAAAGAAACCCAAAATTGATGGATGCATGATTCTGTTCTGTCCACTCAAACTCCTGGAAAACTTCCTAGTTGCTCCAAATATACCGCTAGAGAATGTCAATGAGCTCCTGGCTTTCTATGTTATCCTCTCACACCACCATCGAATATTAGAGTATGGACATAAATTCGCTGCTGATGGGAATAAAAACCAGATAGCCGCGTCTCTTGGACTAATTGAAAAGACGTAGGTCTGATTCCTCTGCCGCACCCCATAGAATTGAAGCATGGCTTCTCGACCTATACATATCTCTTCAATAAAATTAGAACGAGTGGAAAGGATAGCATGCAATCTTTCGTAGCTCTTCTTTGGGTTTCCAAATTTAAATTTCCATCCAAATACACTATTAAGGGAAATTCTCAAAGGTGTTTAGGATGCTTAAAAACACAAATGATATTACATACATTTGAATTTTCACTTCATCTTAAAACAAATTAAGATGATGGGCAGGCCAGAATAATTTTTTTCGACCACCTTTTACTCATACCATGCTGCATAATCCTAGTCGTGTCATTTCTTCTCTACCTTTTGTGCATGATGTCATAATGGTAGCTATTGAAACAATCAACAATAATAGAATTATGTCGTAAAATCACTCATAATAATGAATAGTGTGATATGAATTTGGCATTAAGTAAACATCCCAGTACACGTAGATATGGAAGAATTGCAGATATAGGAATAAAAAGAAGTTTCAGAAAAGAGAGAAGTACAAAGACAAAGGGGAAGAATGAAATCACATAATGCTAAATGCTTACCCACTTTCTTCAACGTCCATCATATATCATGCTTTTTATATTACTCCCTCTAAAATCCTACCAACCTCTTATTGTTAGGGTGAGGGTCCTTTCTTTCCAAATCATTTTATCATGTCTTTCATTGTGATATGGTTTATTACAGATGTTTTCTTTAAGAATGAAAAAAAATAGTAAATGAAATGGCTGATAGTGGTAATTGAGAGTGACGATGGAAACTAGAAAGTGGAGATGAAGTGGATTGACTAAGTAGAGTGTTTAACACCAAAGAGTCACTCACAAGTGCTCCAAATATGACATCATAGGATCATCTTCATCCTCAGCAGTTTAGATGAAGAAACTTAGGTGAGTTAATGAAAATCTTTCTTTTCCAAAGAACGTGCCAATAATAGAGAAAAAGAATAAATACGATGGAGTATAATGCCGGATTTTTTTACGTATATAAAATAAAAAAATATATTAATTTTGTAAATGTTCTATATCATATTTGTTTTTCAAAATATCCTCTTTTGGTTGTTTATAAGGAAATCGTGTGAAATTAGCACGATTTATAACATATTTAGTACGAATCATAAATCATATTAACTTCACATAATTTATGAATTGACAATTATTCTAACAATTGAAAATGCACGGAAATCGTGCATTTTAATCAAATTGAGAATCCTACACTTACGTGAACGGGAGAATTAAGAATGGTCATGTTGGTGATGTTTAGGGTGAGAGACTCATCTTTGGATCCATCATGGACCTCGTATTTAACCACATTTACAAAATGTGGTTAATTGTAAAGACAAATGTGGTTAAATGATAACTATTATTAAATTAATATATTCAATTGGATAAAATTATATATTTGTCCTTACCTATTTTTTTTTTCATTTCTATCTTCACCAACCCAACCACCAGTGAAGCTAGTTTGATGAGAAAGTGAGAAAGTGAGAAAGTGAAAAAGAGTCATATATTATCCTGTTTTTGCTGATTTTGTGGTTATGATCGATGAAAACTAATATAGCTGGTAATATGCTCTGTTAGTGGCATTAAGAATTTAGGTGTCATGTATATATGCTAAGTTAGTTTTGGACTACATACATTTATCTTATAAAAACTTGCCATTAACAAAACATACATACATACATAACATCTTGAATCTTAATATCACTAAGAGAGCATGTCACTAGCTATATAAGTTTTTTGCAATCATAACCACAAAATCAGCAAAATAGAATAGCATAGACTCTTTCTCACTTTCTCATCAAACTAGCTTCACCAGATGTTGGATCGATGAAGTTAGAAATGAAGAAAAAATAGATAGGGACATATATGTAATTTGATTAAATTGAAAATATTAATTTAATAATTGTTATTATTTAACCACATTTGTTTTTATAATTAACCACATTTTGTAAACGCGGTTAAATGCTGGGTCCATAATGGATGCAAAGATAAATCCCCTACCGTAAATGTCACCAACAAGACCATTTATGATTCTCTCATTTACATAAATATTGAATTCTTGGTTTGATTAAAATACTTAGAAAATATGTGAGGATGGCATAATTTATATGCATTTCAATTGTTGGAATGATTATTAGTTCATAAATTATGTGATGCTGACACAATTTATGGTCAGTATTAAATTTGTCATAAATCGTGTCAACCTCACACAATTTCCTTATAAACAATCAAAAGAAGATATTTTGAAAAATAAAAATGATACAAGATATTTATGAAATTAATATTTTTTATTTTATATACGCAAAAAAACCCGCATAATGCCTTCCATTTGAATTCAAAGGCATCTCCTATCTTCATGAACCACTCAAGATCTATGAGATGCAATCAACAGCTACACAATGGATAGATTTTTGTTTCAATTTTAAATACGAATTAGTCCTCCATCTCAAGTCTGAAGTTAGACTATTTCCGATTACTCATTAACGGTCATTTACTGACTTATGGCCCAGTGCAATTTAGATTTTACTCACCGCAAAATGTTAAAATTTGGCTTCCCGATACAATTTCTGTGAGAGGAGCTCTATTGCTCCTTTGATTAAAAATGAGTTTGATTACCAAAACAAATAAGTTATTACTATAGGAGTCTCTTATAAGTCCTTAACCAATGTTGCCAAAAATTTAGACAAGAGTCCCCCCTTACCTCAAGCAAATAGGCGAAATAGATAGTAATAAAGAAAAAAACTTAAAAGGGTAAAGATTTACTAAATTTTATCAAACACACACAATATAAATCATAAATAATTTTTTACCTTATTTAATAAGATTTAATTAGTGAGACAAATATGAGAACAAAAGTCTAGGATTGAAGATTTCTTGATGTCATGATTAGTACTATTTATAAGAAGAATTTAATTTAAATGCATTGACAGTGTAAAATAGTTTTACATTGTCAGCCAATAAAAATAGTAGAAAGTGTCAACTCATACAAATAACCACCTATTATAATGAGGGATCCACCATAATTTCTTACTTTCTCTTATTTCTATTGGTTGATAGTGTAAAATAGTTTTACACTATCAATACATATCAATTAAACTCTTATAAGAATTAGCCAGCAGCTTTTTATTATATTAAAAACTTTATTGAAATATATTATAAATGAGATTACTACAAGCATGAAAAACCAATCATATTCCTTGAAAGAAAAACTTATCCTTACCATAACGTGATGCAAAATTAGATAAGTCACCTTAAAACCCGATCTTGTTGGCTAATTTGCAAATATCACACAAATGTCCGTGAATGGTTGCTACCAAAACAAGAGCCAACGTGGTGTCCGTTGCTCCTAAATAACAATAACCAGTTAATTATTACGTCAAGCATATACCCCCTTTATGCCTAATAATAATAATAATAATATTTCCACGTTATTAAACCCTAACCCCATTCCCATTAACCGTATTCCCCCACACCTCCCCCAATCCACATACACATAAAAAATTAAAAACTCACAAAATCCCACTCTTGCCCCCTTCTTTCCGATTTTCTAATGCAAAGACAAAGGACAAACCCGTCATTCTACACAAGTATAATCTATTGAAGCAAATTAGGCAAGACCACATGGGGACCCCAAAATGAGAGAAAAAAGAAAAATAAAAAAGTTTGTAAAAATATACAGAACACAGGGAGAAAGAGAGAGAAAGGAAAAAAGAGAGATGGAGAAGAAGAAGCAAGATTAAGAAATTGCCCTTTGAAGAAGGTGGTGGCTGGTGGTTTTGGGTCTCTCCTATTCACAAAAAAGACTCAAACTTTACCCTTTTTTTCTTCCTTTTTTCACATCACCACCGCCATCTTTATCAACATCATCACCATCCATGCGTCGATGCAGAGCCACCGCCGCCGCAGCAGCGGCAGATCCGACTCCTCCAAACGCCGATTCCAGAAACCGCGTCGAGGAAACGCGATTCCGCGGTGTGAGGAAGCGACCGTGGGGCCGATTCGCGGCGGAGATAAGGGATCCGTGGAAGAAGGCTCGCGTGTGGCTCGGAACCTTCGATTCCGCCGAGGCCGCCGCCCGAGCCTACGACGCCGCCGCCCGATCGTTCCGCGGACCGAAGGCAAAGACCAATTTCCCGTTCCCGAACCCCGAAATCGGAAACGCGCACTCTCAGATTCCGATTCACGGTTTCGATGACCCGGTTCACGGATTCGGGAAGTTCGAATCGGTTCAAGTGAACCGGCCAACGAGCAGCGGCATGAGCAGTACTGTTGAATCGTTCAGCGGACCTAGGGTTTCGTCTACGGCTGTTCCGGCGGCGGTGCACCACCGTCGCCGGAGACCGGAGAAGCCGGTCGTGGTTCCGGTCGACGATTGCCACAGCGATTGCGATTCGTCGTCGTCCGTGATCGACGACGAGGATTGCGTCCTCACGTCTTCTTTCAGGAAAACCCTAAATTTCGATCTGAACTTTCCGCCTCCGGAGGCAGCCGACGGCGATTTCACCGACGAAGAGATTCGCGCCACAGCCTTGTGCCTCTGACGCGAGGGGAAGATTAGGCAACGGTTATGTTCCGGTGCAAAATCTCGCGGGGATTTTCTGTGTTATTTTCTCGGGAAAGTGGTTTCTGATAATGTTGGGGCAGAATCATGTATTTTTTCCTTCTCTCTCTCTCTTTTAATTTTTAAGTTTTACTGTGTTGAGGCTCTGAAATTGGAGAAAAAAAAATTCCACTTTGTTAGATTATTATTATTATTATGGTGTTGTAGAAATAGGCATAACCATGTGGGGGTTATGTGATCATGATACAATGAAGGGTGTTCCTTAGCTTCATGGTTGTTGTATCTGTGCTGTTGTAACTTAATTTGGATCCTTATGTCATAGCATTGGGCCATTGGACATGATCTGAGAGTTCTTCTGCTCTCTTTCTGGATCTGCTTCTTAGCAGTTAGAACTTACTCTTCTTCTTTTTTTTTTTTTTTTTTGTACTTTTCAATTTCTTCTGTACAAAAATTATGGCAATCAGATGAGATAATAAATTTACGCTCTGCTTACACTTTGCTTGTTGATCTTTGATGTTGCATAACTGCATTGCATTTAATTGTCTAGTTTGCATGGCATATGAATTTGATTTTTAGTATGGTTGAGTATGATGCGGTGGGACGGTTGAATTGGAATGCAATTCTATCTCTAGTTCTTCATTTAACTAGATTGGGTTAATCTTAATTTTTAGATGAGAACAAAACGTTTACCATAAGTGTTTTATGTTTAACCATATTGTGGCAATCAACAATTTTGTTTACTTACAAATCTTTGGTGTTGTGTATTTCATACAAGGTTTTGAACTTTGAAGCATAATCACTTTTTGGGAGATCCTCCTGGAATTCTCTACATACAAGAATATTTGATGATGGAACTTGTAAAGTCCTGTATTTCATATGTAACAAGTGAATAAATATTTTATAAATTTAATTTAAATGCACCGACAGTATAATAAAAATGTTAGAAAATGCCAACATATATAAATAATTATTCATTACAATAAGGGATTTACCATAATTTCTCATTTTTTAACATTTTTATTAGTTGTAGGTGCATCTCAATTAAATCCATATTTCATACCCAAACCTAAACACCAGAAAATTTGGATGTTCATATGCGACAAAATATCTAACCTTAATGCTTAATCCTTTCTTAACAATTTTGGACCAACTATATATATATATATATATGTAAAGTGGTGGAGTATGAGATCTTTTTCATGTAATGGGTTACATTCGGGAAGTTATCATCACTTTCTATCATGCTTATTTTCTATTATTTTTAATGTATTTTTAGCATGTGGCATCTGCTTCGTTTAAGGCATATATATTATTTGAGATTATAAAATTCCTTGACATGGTTTGAGTATCAAACATTTTCCGCCGTGGTATAGCAACCTATGGTTGAGAATGATAAAAGATACCTTCTTAACAACCTATCGATAAGACAAATAAGTGTTCTTTGTTATAGAAAATTCTCTCGACTTTTGATTTGGAATAGAGCTTCTTCAGAGACTCTCGATTTGCAAGGATGAAGCGGATAATATATACTATTGCCGTCTTTGTATCCAAGTATGTCTATGTTAATAGCATAAAGTTTTACTTTTGCTGCAACTCTTCTCAGAATTAACAGGGCCAATGTTACCTAAAATTATTGGTGAATAGGTGGGAACATCGTCTCTTAGTTTAACATATTATGGAGCCTTTCCGTATCCCCGCCCATCACCCAAAAAACGAAAAAAAATGAGAGAAGCAAGCGTGGCTGGTGATTTGTTCCCAAGGAGCATAGCGAATATTTGCTTTTTCCCAATTATGAGTTAAAAAATGTCTTTATGTTATTAAGAAAAATTCTTTTGAAGTGAGCTTGCAAAGTGAATAAGCATTTACTTTAAAGTTAATTTAAAATGTATTGTGATTTTTATATATAAATAATGTAAAAATGAATACACATTCGCTTATTTTATATAAAAAATTTATTCTAAAGGAACATTATGCATGTTATTAGACTTTTTTAAGAAAAAAAGATTACAGGTGTGTTTGGATCAACTTTTGAAAAAAAAAAAGATTTCTTTAAATTCTTTTAGTAGAGATCTATTTTTTAGAAAAAGTTATTTTGTATTTGGATAAATTATTTAAGAATTATTTTTAATTATTAAATTAAAAATACTTATACGTCTATTTGGATACAAAAGAATAAAAATACCTTTTTTATAATCAAATTATAAAAAAGACACTAAAAAAAGTAAAGAGAACTAAAGCTTATTAAAAAATTAGAAGAAATGATATGTATTGTAATTTTAAATAAAGGTAAAGAATATATTTTAACAGAGCTGTGTTATTTGAACACACAAAAATTGACGCATTTGACGTATTACCAATTTTTTTAAATTATCAACTTTTTAAATTAAAGTTACCAACCAGTTACATCATAATATTATAGGATATTTTGCATTCAACTAGTTGATAACTTAGTCAAAAAAATTAATAACTTTAGTTCAAAAAGTTGATAATTGAAAAAAAAAGGGTTGGTAATGCGTCGAAAATGCGTCCCAAAATACGTGTACAAATAATATTATCATTTTTAAAGATAATTTTATTAAAAATTAATTCTATTTTTATTTATTTTAGAAGTTAGGTATTCCTAATTTTTAACAAAAAGTGGTAAATTAAGTTTTTTTTTATTACAAGCACTTTTTTTAATAATTGTATCCAAATCCTTTAAAAATTTATAAAAGTACTTCATTTAAAGAAAATATTTTTCTTAAAAAAAGGTTAATTCAAACGGACTCTAAATCACTTGTGATGGGAATTTAATCATATCATTTTTTTGCTTAATTGAATTAATCTTACATTTTAAAAATGTACGATATCACTTGATTTACAAAAAACACTCTTTGAAAAATTATAAGATGCGCTTTTCTTGTGTTCTCTACCGGTATAGATATTGTTATTTTTTTCTTTCATTATAACTAAGAGAATCCACCTTTGTAAATAATTGAAAAACAAATATCCTTTTTCAGGGTGATTTTTTTTAATATGGAATTTTGAAAGTGAAATTGAGAATATGTGGGATTTTTAATAAAATTAGATAAATATGAGATTTTAAATCAAATTTGGTAGAGAGAAAACCAAATTCTATTTTTTTATTATTTTTAAAAAGCAAATTCGGTGGAAAAAGAAACGAATCTTTTTTTTATTATTTTTAAAAAGTAAATCTGGTAAAGGGAGAGTGAGTGTGTGTGTGTGTGTGTGTGTGATTGTGAGAGAGAGAGAGAGAGAGAGAGAGAGAGAGAGAATAATAAAAAACAAAACATCATATTTTTTAAAGTTTACCAAAAATATCATATTTTTTAAATTTTTTCACATGAAAACTATATAAAAAATAAATAACCCCTTTTTCATCCTCATCAACACTTAAGGCAATGTCTTTGGAAGGTGCAGCACACATCGTGTTATCTAATGGTCCAAATAAGGTAAATCATGGATACACCAAAAACATATTATTCACAATAAAATTTTTACTTCTCTTTCTTCCTTGCTTCCATTCTCACTTTCTCTCTAAAATGGATACCGCTGTGGGAGGAGTTAGGATGTGGAACATCATCGACGCTATGGGAGGCCTCTATTCCACCAGGATCTCTACTCTTTAGCTGCTGCACTAGCTGCGTTTGGGCCATGCAACATCTCCGGCAGCCAGTCGCGGTTGAAATTGGTGTTCATGGTGATGGCGTCTAGGTTGGAGGTGAAGGAAACAGGGGAGGAGGTTGCGGTGGACATCAATGTGGGAAGGAGCAGTCTTGGCATCATCATTTTCCCTCTTCCTTCATCATGAGCCCTCTCCCTATGTTTAGGTTGTAATGCTACAAGAGTTTTGTGGTAGCGCCGATGGGAGATGTGAAGTGGTGGAGCGATGCTGGGTGGTGGCAGTAATTGGTTAGATTTGATAAGGTGAACCTATAGTGATCTAGCAATAATTGGTATATAGGTGTTGGATGAAGAAAATACAATCGACTAAATTCCTTGAAGAAACTTATCCAATTAGCAACATCCCAAATATTACCAATATTCAGAAAATTGATGCCAAGGAGGGTACTTTACTCCTTAGCAAATGGACTCCTCAAACAGCTCACGGGAGTAAGCCTTTCAGCAAGATCGGTCAACGAGGAATTGGAATTGAAACTTGAAATTCTATTAATCAACCATGAGTTCGTACAAAGTCTTGAAGATGGATAAAGAAATTAAAGAAATGACATAAAGCTAAAAAGGAATAAACTGATAAGTAGAAAATAAAAGCTGATAGTTAAAATGACATAATGTATATTGATCTTTGTCCCCTTTTCTCTTGAAAACATGGACTTTTATAAGCTTTCTACAATGTCGCTCTTTTCTTTCCTTATGCGGGTAATGGCTTTTGGCTTAACTACCATGCCTCCATGTTCTAGATAGTGGTAACTGTTGTTTCTCGAGTCATCAGTCTCTAACTACCTTTCTCTCTTGGTCATTGGGCCTGTCTTCTTTTTTCAGTTCATTCAACCGATACTCCTCTTACGACCTTATTTCTCATGTATCAGCCAATTAAGAACAAAATCCTATAGAGCCCAATTCCCATTTCTTTTAGGCCCACATCTTGTCACTTGCTACCCATAATCATTTTTTTTGGTGCCAACAATAGGTAATCCATATAATATTAGCCACAGATCTTTAAGTTGTGTGATGCACCTTATAACTATATGTGCATAAGAGACGTCGCCTTTAACAAATATATATGCATGCAACTTAAGATATAAAACAAGAATGATGGAACAAAAAGGATCCTTTATCATCGAGAGTGTTAAGAAAACAACAAAAAGGAAGAAAAGAGAAAAGAAAACTAAATTTGGTCTCGATAACTTGCCAATTTGGTCTATAAGAGAGAATTAAATTTTGACACATTCCTTTGTACATTAGATTTGATCATTTTCCTGGCTTTTTTTTCCTTTTTACAGTTTTTATGTCATGTTGTTGTCTTTTAACCAAATAAAAAACTTTATATATCCCCATAAAGAAAATATGTATCAACAAATTGACTATATCGTACAAGCTACCATGTGTTTAGTTTACAACCAACTGCACACTGTAGAAAGGAAGTAAATAATTTCTTTTTTAAAAAAATCCTTGTCCCATAATTTGGAATTTCATCTAGAAAATTGAGAAAATTCTATTCATGTTGCAAACCAAACACATTGTTGATTGTTAGAATTTTAAGTGTAAATAGTAAAATATCACATTAGTTAAAAATGGATTAAATAAAGAGTATATAATATGGAGGATCCATAGACTTATTGCTTTAAAATTTTGGGTTAAAATGTAGCACTCAGCTCGCTATTGTGATTTCTTACTCAGTCCATTGGTTTAGGTCTTCTCGAATTTTGGACTTGCCTCCTAATATTAACCAACTAATCTTATTCTTTAGTCTTGTATACTCTTAGAAATTGTGGCTCCATCCCTATGGGTAACAAGATTGGCATGAAGGTCGTCAAGGTCCTAGATATAGTATGTATGAATTGCATATGGTTTGGAGAGGGTGGTTAAGATTTAATTAATGCTGCATTTTCCTGCTTCTTCTTAAATGAATGATGAATTGTTTACAGGCTTCTGGAGGAAAGTAACTGCCCCCATAACAGATGGCTTGGTTATCCTATCTCCAATCTTCCATGACCAAATCAAAGAGGCTATTTTTTTCATTTAAGGTGCCCTTGGTTTGGAAATTTGGATTGTTTTTAACATTCGGTGCTAAACAGGCACTTGGCCATGTTTCTAAAAGGTTCGGATCCTCCTACGTTTCTTTCTAGTATAAAGTATCATGGTATAAGAGAAAAAGATATAAAAATAAAATTAATATATCAATATAAACAATAATCACTCTTATCATGATAAAATGCATGTTTTTCTCTCATAACATCATATGAGAGAACATTAAAGGATCTTAATCCTTTCTAAAGATGCCATTAAAGGTTAGTGGAATTAAGCATTCATAATGACGAGGTTTGGGTGTGACCAACGCGTATCCAAACACACACTACATTGTGTTAGGACAGAACCAAATGTGCACGGTGCAGAGAAGGATGGAAAATTGAATAAACCAATCAGATGGTGTGTACCAAAAAATAAAATAAAATTAAAAAAAGAATACCAGATGCTAAATTCTTAAGTTAACATGATATTGACGGCTCGAGGAGGTAAAGCAATTTTGTTCTTGTGACTAGCTCTATAGAGAACGGAATCCGTGATTTTGTTGGACTAATTGATATGTGGGCAATCTTCTATGGTACAAAAAGGATAGGTACAAAGGATAAGATTGAAGAAAATGGATAAATTGGAATAAAAAAAATTAAATTTAATATGACCAATAAAAAGTTAAGTTGTAAGAGGGAATGGCATGTCCGCCAAATGTACCAGCACATGCCTTTTTATGTAATTATATTGTAGCACCAAAAGAAGTTATGGCGACAGAGGGTGATTTCATTCAAAAATTAGGGCATGTCACATATCAACAAGCATAATAAAGTTTTATAGAAGTACATATAAATTGCCTATTGAAAGAGATTGATAGCATTGACAATTGAACTTAAGGGAATAATTAATTTTTATATAATTTTTGTGTAAGAAAATTTGAAATATATGATATTTTTGATAAAATTTAAATAATATAATATTTTTATTTTTTATTATTTTTTACTTTTTTCCTCTCTTATTTTTTTCTTTCTCATCTTTTTTTTTTTATCTTTCCACTTTTTCTCTCTCCTCTCTCCCCTTATTCTCATGCTCATGCTCTTTCTCTATTTCACACTCACACACACGCACACAAAAAAGATAAAAATATACACATTCATATATAAATAATAAAATAATAAAATCTGATAAATATTTAACTAGATTCACTTTTTTTATAATAAAATAATAAAATTCAATTTATATTCTGTTAGATTCACTTTTTACTCCTATTAAAACAAAGAATCCGGTTTAATAGAATTCGATTGACAATCAATCGGATTCCTTTTTTACTATTATTTTATTATAATTCGGTAGTATGGATAATGGATTTATATTTTATTAAAATAATAGAATCCGATCGATAGTAAACCGGATTCTCTCCAAAAATTCATATTTATCAAATTTTATCAAAAATCTCCTATATTTTCAATATCACTCTCAAAACGAAATATACAAAAAAATCACCTAACCTAAGGTTCTGGAGGCGCTCCATAATTAATTAATTAACTTGACATATGTTGCTTACAAAATTGTTAAGGGTATCAAAGGCGAGAAAGTGTTTATTTGAATATTTGTAAATCACCCATCAATAAAAAAAAATTAAGAAATCAAGTTTATGTCATGAGTCAATTCATATTGATTTCACTATAACAGTAAATAACATCATTTTTCTCATTTAACGTAATTAATATACTATAAGAGTTTAATTGGTATGCACTGACAGTGTAAAATTGTTTTACACTGTCAACCAATAGAAATAGGGAAAAGTGAGAATTCATGGTGGGTCCCTCATTATAATGGGTGGTTATTTGAATGAGTTGGCACTTTCCACCATTTTTATTGGTTGACAATGTAAAACTATTTTACACTATCAGTGTATTTAAATTAAATTCATACTATAATATAAAATTAAATTAAATACAATTAATATACACTAAATGTAGAGGAACTATCCAAAACTAAAAGGAAAATAGATAAGCCCCATGTCAGTAGTTGAGTTGATAAGAGGAAATTAAGGAGGGTATCATGTTCGATCTCTTCATGTATTCTTGATCCCGGTTTTTTTTTTTTTTTTTAATTTTTTCCCCTATTCTAATTTTTCTTTTTCTATTCCTGACCCCCTTTCCCATGCCTTTTTAACGGCCTCATTAGAAGACTCGACTACTAAATTCATCTTGGAAATATAGTAGTTGTAACACCCGATCATAACAATACTAATAGCATAAATTTACGTAAGAAGTTCTATATTGAACATTATACTAAAGTGTTCACAAGCAAAAGTAAAGCTTTACTAGTCATAAGCTAAATATTTTTAAGCTAGATAATAAAAATATAATTTATTTAATTATAATTCCATATATTTCTAGTAATTGTAAGAGTCTATCTTTCTCTAAAGTGCTACTTAATTAATCTGAAAACACCAAAAATAGAATCAGAATTGAAAATTTTTGGTGGATAATGAAGAGTTTTAAAGTATTTAAACTATGATATTTCTAGTCGTGTCTTAGCATAAAAATTCACATGATTATTATATTATCATCATATCAAATCATCTCTAAGGAGAATAATATCTCATAATAATATTGAGCAATAGATACTTAAAAGAGGTAAGCCATGAAATTCATAATGTAGCAAGCCTTATTAAAATTATGATTTCTTTACTTTAGTTTTCACTTTCCTTTGTCTATTTGTCTCATACATATTTGAAGGCTAAGTATTAGGGAATTCTCATTTTCTAATGTTACTCGTAATATCTTGTCAACAAATTAAGACATTTATGCCATATTAACCAAAATAAGTAATATAAAAATATCTTACATTTTATTCTTCTGCTTTCTTGACGATTAGCAACAAATTTTAAATGTCTTTTTTTTTAATAATTACTTACTTGCTATCATACATAATTGATGATAAATGTAGAGATACCTAAATTTAAGCAATAAATAGAACTTAAATAAAACTCAAATAACGTAAAATAAATAATAAATTTGAATAATATAAATAAATTCATTATATAATAAATTAAATATTAAAACATAAAATTAAGCAATAAAATGAACTCAATAAGGTGCAAAAGATATAAATTAATTCATAATTATAAAATAGATAAAGTGTACAAAAACTGAAATAATATAAGTTTGAATAAAATAAACAACATAAATTCTTAATAAAATTTCTCAAAATATAGAGTTGTCAAATCTAAATGTCAATTTCTAAAGAGACTGAATTTAGGATCATTTTTATTTAATTTCTTTTAAACTCCCTTATCATTGTCCATGAGTATATCCTTGTGATTATGACGCATTTAGGTCATGTTCTTGCAAAGGTTACTATAAAGTCACAGTAATATTCATAAGTCAAGAATTGTCAATTACTCAAAGTATAAAATTTCAAATAAAGGTATAAATAATTTAATAGTTCATATTCATATATAATAAATTTCACTTATTTTAAGTGTAAGATATACTATTTAACTCTTAATATTGGTCCCCTAAAAAAATTATCATAAAAATTGACAACCTAAAATAATATATTATTATATAAATAATATCTTAATAATAATAATAATAACAATAACAATAATAAGCAATAATATAAGGGAATATCAAATAAATTAATTTGAAAAGATTAATAAA
Organism: Pterocarpus santalinus; assembly: GCA_031439595.1. Taxonomy (NCBI): domain Eukaryota; kingdom Viridiplantae; phylum Streptophyta; class Magnoliopsida; order Fabales; family Fabaceae; genus Pterocarpus; species Pterocarpus santalinus. Next base: position 6,131,513 of record CM062527.1, read on the forward strand.
ATAAACTGCAATAGTAATAATTGGATCAAATAACTTGGAATGATAAATAAAATATATTGCAATGATGCATAATAGGGAGCAATAATATAAAGAAATATTAAATAAAATAACTTGAAACAATAAATAAAATAAATTTTAAAAGTAAATAATACTAAGTAGTAATATAAAAAAATATAAAATAACTTGGAATAGTAAATAAAATATACTGCAATAATAAATAATAATGAACAATAATGTAAAAGAATATTTAATGAAACAACTTGGAATATAAAATAAACTATGATAATAATGAATAATAATACAAAGTAATATTAAATAATATAACATGCAACAAGTAAATGTAGCCATAGTTTTACTTTGCAAGTAATTTCATTATCTATCTCACAAACTCTTGTAGGAATAAAAAAATATATACACACTAAATTCTTCTATTCTTCATTTTTTCATTGAATCTTTCTCTCATGATGTGATTCTTGCCTTCTCCTTGTCGAAAAATTCCTCTTACACCCTCACTTCTATTTAATTTGTTTCGGTTTGCAGTTATATATATATATATATATATATATATATATATATATATATATATATATATATATATATATATATATATATTACGAGAGAGAGAGAGAGAGAGAGAGAGAGAGAGAGAGAGAGAGAGAGAGGCATGTTATTCTTGTATTGTTACCGGTATGTTGTTATTATTAGCTAATATAACACATGCAGACACACACATGCCTATATCTAGATATATCTATACTACTATATAAAGGGACTGGGGTATTTTAACTTCCCTTTTGGTCACATTTTATTTTTCACTATTATCCCTTAACTTCTTTCAACTTCTGTTAACTTCTCTCAACTTCTCTAATTGTTAAATATTTTAAGAATAGTAAAATTTAAATTAAAAATATTCACTTTAATTTAATTTTAAAAAAATAAATAAAATATTAGAATCTAGTATTTATACTTATTATTTTTTTATAGAATCTAGTATTACTTTGTCTCAATAGATATTATTTATAGTATAATATATTTTAAAGTTACCACTACTAATTTATAGTCTTACTTTAGAAAGTTAATGTCTAAGATTCAATTATTGGGTCAATTTTAAACTAATCATTATTGTAAAATCATTTCAAATATATCAACTAAATTATTTAAAGAGAGCAATTGAACTAAAGCAACTCTAAATAAATTATTTTATAAAAAAGGGATGTTACTAGAGTGAATACTAATATTTGTACATATTAGAATCAATTAGAACAGAGCACAAAATCAAAAATTAAGAGCAAGTGAAGAAGAAATAGAACAAGCTTTACTACAAAATGTACTAAACACTGTCTTTAAAGGTTTGTCTTTGCCATACTTGAAGCAAAACTCTGTGAATTTGTCTCAACTCTTGATTGACAATTTTTTAGAATTAGACATAAATCTTTTTTAGAACTCGTCCACATGTTGATGAACAACAAAAATCTTTTTCATAAAGTTGGCTATGCAACAAATATTTTGAGAGAAACTCTCTAGTGCATTGGACATGAAAGAATAAGAAGAACAATACAGGGAGAAAAATATAAGGGAGTAGATGGAGCAAGTGTGTGGTTGTAATTTCTACTAGAGTAAATTAGTGGATTGATAGGCTTTAAAGCGCCTATCAATCCATTATTTCATTTTGAATGTAATTTTAAAAAATTAATTTTATTTATTTCTTGAAGATATTAAACTTAGAATTGTTTGAATCAATTTAAATATATAAAAGTAATGAATTTTTAATTAGTTTTTTATTTAATTATTTTTATGTCTTAATTAAAATTTTAAAAATAAAAAATAGAATAATAACTTGTTGCAAGTTATCAAGAGATGGTCCGATAACTACCAAAGAACATACATCGTAGAATAGACAATTTCAACCACCATTTTAGTATATAAAAATTGAAATATATGGATAAAATAGAATGTAAAAATTGGATATTAAGAGATAATTATTGAAGGGAATCCCTTTATTATTAGTAATAGATAAACAGACCATTATTGCTCACTAATTATGCATTTTCTAACAAATAGGAGTATAAAAAAAGCCATTCAGCAGTAACAAATACATGTTTTGATGCAAAAATGGTGAACAAAATATAAGCCTACAGTAAAATTAGGTTTGGCCCATGCTTGTAGTAAGAATAGACTCAAATCCACAATTCTAACTTCATGCTATAAGATATCTACACATGTTGATATAAAAAAAAATAGATACTCTTCAAGAGCCTATTTTAGGCAAAAAAAAAAAAAAAAATGCTTGAGGCAAGTGGTATAATTGTGTGCCAAGTAAGCTTTGCACTTATGTCTGAATTCCTTGTTCCTAACTACCCCTAGTATATCCCCTTCCCTTGGATCCAAGAAAAGAAAAAAAAAAAAAAAAGGAGAGAGCCTATTTTTAGATAATATGGGATTCTAACCTAATCAACGCACACACATGGTCACTCTAGGTTTAACGCTCTTTCAAGACTAATGAGTCAAAGGTAATGTTTGAAATGGATAAAAATAAGAATTAATTTGATTTGTAAACCAAATCTTATATTTTTAACTTTTAAAAATAACAAATAATTTGATTTGACAAATTCAATGAAATTTGATTACTTTAATTTTGAAATCCTATAATATTAAATAGGATTTTGAAGGAATTGATTTAATTTTAGGAAAAAAAAAAAACATTTTACCCTCCTGAACTATATGTTATATGCACTTAAACCCTTTTATTTTAAAAATATGCAAATCAGCTCCTAAAATACTTCTAAATGTGCATTTTAGTTAAACTAAATATATTATATTCTCTGAACTTTAGGCTATATGCAAATTGACAATTGGACTTTCTTAAATGTGCAACCTGATAACCAAAACTTTCTTGAATGTGTAATAGTTTTATTAGCAATTAATAAAAAAATTAACAAAAGGATTAATTTACACATTTACAAAACTTTAAGGGAGTCAATTTGTATCTTTCTAAAATGTAGGAATTAAAGTGCCTATAACCTATAATTCAAAAAAGTAAGAAGCCTTTTTTCCCTTAATTTTATACTTAAATTATTAAAAAGACTACTTTAACCCTAAGAGCTTTTAATTTTTTATGAAGTCATAAATGTAAAAGTGTAAAAATAGTAAAGTCAAATTAAATCAATTCTTATTTTCATTACAAAAAAAGAATAATTCTTATTTTGATGAATTTCAAACATAATAAGTGATTTATAGATCAATTCACATATCATTTTATATAGTTGGTTTCAAGTATAATATTTAATTTATAAATCAAATCTATTAATTTTTATTTTTAATCATTTCAAATATTATTTAATCATTTATAAGTAGTTCCAAGCTTTGCCAAAAAAGGAGAAGAAGAAGAAGAAGAATAATAATAAATGTTATAAAGAAATAAGAGTAAATTACACTCATCTTCTTGAGATTTGGTGAAATTTACTGCGATTTCTCTTGATTTTACAAAAATATACATTGATCTCCCAGGAGTTTTAGATAATATCATACCCCAATATTGTTGTATTTTATAAAATGTGATATTAAATACCTCTATAAATATAATACTAATATTCCCTAAAGGGAAGTCAGTGTAGCTTAGATCAATAGAGGAGAGTTGCAGCGAATTTCACCAAATTTTAGTGGAGGTCAATATAATTTGGACATGAAACAAATAATAACAAATTATAAATGCAATTAAAATGCAATAATAATATAACATAACAAGGAAAAAGTTGGAATTAAAATAGAAGATGTTTTATGACATAAATGAGTTTCCCCAAAACTTAGATTCGCTCTACTTTCTCATATTGTATAATTTTGGTGTAATTAGCGCTCTTTAATACATTCATCCCTCCCTAAATAATTAAAATTAAATTGTTCTTCCTTTCCACGAAATGTTGCCATAACTGGTTGGGGGGGCATTATTACATTTCTTATTCCCCAAATTAATATTTTTATTATTCAATTAATTCTTGACTATTTTGAGACTATGATTTTTCTTTTAATCACGAAGTATCTTTACATGTTTAATCTATTTTAATAGCCCTTAATAAAAAAATTTATTTAACTATATGAGCACAAAAATTATGCAATTTCCTTTATAAGAGTTGTTTACCTAAAATTTAAATTCACGTTCGCATCTTAAAAAGTTTAGATTAAACTATGGAAATTTCTTTTACTTTATAATTAAAAACTTGGGACACTTTAAAATAATTGCCATATTTATATCAAGCGTATATTCATATTGGTTACTTCATAGCGCCCCCCCCCCCCCCAAAAAAAGGAATAAACCCCTAGATTAGTCCTAGATAATGTTCTTAGCGGACATATAGGTCCATAACAAAAAATAACTGATCATGTAAACTTTGATAATTACAAACATTGAACATAGATTTAATTTGATATTGTTGTAATTTTTTCACATCTGTTAAGCTTATTGAACTCTTAAAAGCTATAATAGTATTATTTGGTAGAATAATATAAAAATTATTTTCAATTAGCAGAAGTTACAAGAGTAATATTTAGTAAAATTACTCTTAAAATATAAAATAATTATAATGGACACAAATAGCAAAGCTACTTTCATTGTCAATAAAGGAAGTAAGATTATATTCGTCTTCTAATTTTTAAAAAATACAAGTCAACTCTAAAAAATATCCTATGAGACTCTTAAGAGCACTTTAGACTTTTAAAGGTTAGGAGCAAAATCACTTTAATTTTTTTGTTTATCAAACAGAAAAATTGACTTATGTTTTTCAAAAGTAAGAGCACCCGTCAAAAAGTATTACCAAATCAAACCATAGTGATCCTTAACTCACTTGCAATAAAAAAAAAACAATCTGATATAGAGGTAAAATGATAATTAGGAACTTTTCTAACCCCATCCCACTTAGCACTCTCCAAATGCACAACTTGCATAGCTTCAAAAAAATCCCCCGAACACATCATTTTGAAAGGTTAGGGTTCCTAATTAACCTAATTCCCAATTAATCAACTTATGCAAATATTAACCATTTTGCACAAATATTATCCTAATTACAATTATGAATCGAGTTACTATACATTTAGTTTCATAAGAGTAAGGACGTACTTATTGAGAACTTGCCAAAGGGGCATCTTATGGAGGCCTCAAGAACACCCCTTGATAAAGCTAGGAGAGCGGCTAATTTAGATGGAGAACAACATATGTAGTCATTGAGCTCTGACAAGTATTGTGCTCTCTTTTAAGGACCACCATGGTTCTTAAATCATGACCATTAAAATTTTAATTGACGATGGAGATTGAGTTTTTTAAAGATTGTGTATAATAACAAAAGTGACCCATAAAAGTTTCGTATTTGTATGTTGTTAATTATAGAATGACCCAATAAATAACCTAATTTGCAATTAATGGAACTTGCAAGAAGCTGCAACTATCACCGATAGCTTCCACCTCTGCCTTTACCACATTTATCTTCGGTGATCACATTTACCTCCACTAATGCCACATCCATGTTGGTCTTTGCCATCTGCTTGTCCTTGCCGAGCCTAAAAAAGTAACGATGCGACAATAACGATGAATGAGAAACTAATGGAGGATTAAAAATCTCACATATATAATTCCATATATTGCACTAAGTCATCACCTATAAATTTGTGAATTGTGCTCAAAATTTGTGAATGCTATGGAGGTTCATAATGCGAGCAATCTTGGTGGAGCATCTCAACACTCGCCACTCCATTGTAGCGACGACAATGGAGTTAAGGACCATAGTGACTAAGATTTAAACGATGCAACTAAGGGAGGCTATGGATCACATGTATTCTCACATTCAAAATCTAAGAAAGAGCAAAGGGGTACGAAGAAATCGTGCTAAACCATGGTTTGCTGAATTCCCTCGCCCCGCCCCCCAAAAACAAAATTAGATTGCTATAAAAGGAGCTCATTGCATAGGGAGGGGAAGCTGGAGGGGTTAAGAGGAGAACACATTGGATGGAGCGACAAATGGAGGAGTTAAAAAATGTCATTATTTTTATAAATTAATCATTCAACTATTAATATTTGAAAAGTTACCGAGGTTGAAAGTGATCCCTAACTCAACAAACACCATCATAGAATTTGTCTTGAATTCCGTTATTTTTTTTAACAAAACTTAGTTCTTTCCAACTAAGTTTTCAACACACACTGGTTACTCTATGTTTTAATTGCGTGTATTACACGGATACTATTCTAGTTACTACAATTTATTATTATTGATCTCAAAACAGCTAAAATATGATATAACTATTTAATGAACCATTAAATAAAGAACTTAATTTCAAATTTTCGACTTGTTCTCGTAAAAAAAAATTGTTATGTCAATTTCTTTTTTCTCGTAGAAAATTTCTTATGTTAAATTTTTATTACTATTCACATTAGAAAATTATCCTAATTTATATGCATCGATACAATGTCAACCAATAAAAATATTAAAAAATAACAAATTATAATTAATTTTTTATTATAATATATAATTATTTATATAAATTAATATTTTTTAATATTTTTATTAATTAATAATATAATATTATTTTTTAATATCAACACATACAAATTAAATCCTTTTTTTTTTAAACAAAAACAATATCTTTTCTGTCGATATAAATTTTGAAATCGAGACAACAGTGTTCACCACCCCCAAACAAAAATTGAGTTAAACAGTAGAACCGCTTTCCTGTGACACTAAGTTCTGTTTTATTTTTCTGCTGTGTTCTGTTCTGTTTTGTGTCTCCATTTTCATGTCTTCCTTTCCTTTTCTTCCTTCCCTTTAAGGAACTTAATAGAAACGATGATGCCGTGCATCTTTACGTGTTGTTCCTCCTAATGCTGTGTTGGGTTTTGTTCAGAATTTCAGAATCGTAAATGGAAAACTCAGACCACAACGAACCCGACAAGAAGAGGCCTCATCTCACCTCTGTTTCTTCCCGCATGGCTCGAAACTCTCCATCCAACAACAAAACCGTAACCCCTTCCCCCCCTCTCTCTCTCTCTCTCTCTCTCTCTCTCTCTTCATAGCTTTGTGTGTGTATATATGTGTGTGCGCGCGTGCTGCTTTTATGTCTTTGTTGATGTCTTCTGTTGTGTCGATAATATAATTCTGAATTTCAGTGTTTGCATTGAATTGGGTGTGTAATTGGGTTCTTAGGGCTGTTTGGTCTTGTGGGCACAGTATGAATTTGCTGTTTAGTACAGAGGGGGTGCTTTTGTGGGTAAAATTGTGCTCTTTGGGAGAAAGGGGTGGCAAATTTAATTGTGTTTAGTGCTCACGTGATGCTGACTAGGGCTGTGAAGAGTAGCAAGGGTGAATTCAATGTCTTATTTGTGAGTTGTCACGTTGTGTTATTTCTCGTTGGATGGCGGAGTATTGGGATTGAAAATTCTTGTTGTGCTTGATCTTTTTGAGAGGGATATTTCAAGTAATTGAGAATCTTTTGTGTGAAAAATGTTGCAAGGTTTTTTTTAACTGAAAAATATGTATCTGCAAGGTGGTCTTTGACTTTGAGGTGATTGGCAAGAGTTTTAGAGGTTAAAACACTGTTTCGTTTCTTGTTCATTATCATGACAACTCTATCTGCATGGCAATCGCAATTTTTTTTTTTTTTTTTTTGGTCATGAATTGTTTACAAGTTTGTCTTGCATAATGGGGAATGTTTGTGCTTTTTCCAGGCTGATGCCGGGGTCTTACAGGCACAGAACCAGCAGCTTGTTCAAAAGATAGACATCCAAAAGCGTGCTTTGCATGACCTTGAAGAAAAAGTTCGAGAATTAAAAGAACAGCAAAATTCTTATGATGACTTGTTAATTGCAGTGAACCAACGCTGGATTGAGGTTATTCTTTATCATAATGCTCCTGTTTCTGTCGCGTGTCTTCTCTAATCAGTTTTATTTTTTCTTTCCCCTTTTAAATTAACATTTCCATAAATGATAGTGCATGTGCTGGTGGCTGTATGTGGGAGAGGTGGAAGGCAAAGCACTTTTTGTGATATTCCTGTAGCATATGCACATTGGTTTAACTTTCTCATTTGCTCTTCTAGTTGTCTGATGATCTGACTCTTCTTGGTGTACGAGCTGGTAGAGGCAAAGATGCATTGCAAACATTGGATTACCCTAATAACCCCCAAGGTACTTTCATTGTTTAGTATATCCATATATTGTAATTTTTCCCCCACCTTCTTGCATGTAGTATGAAGAAAATTCAAGAGACTGACCTGACTTACTCTCTCTAGGTTCACTTCCTTTATGTCCTGCAGAGGATATATTTCTATTTAGATTGATCCAGAAAGATTCTGTCGAAGGAAGCAATAGTGGTGAGATCATTAATTACATTGAGGAAAGCCTTGCTTTACGTCGGTCATCTACATTGGAGTTGTTGAAACTCCTTCAAGATACCATAGATGCTCAGAGGGAACAAACTGACAGTATAGCCCAGGTTTTGCATGAAGAATTATCTTCAGAAGGTCAAAAACATTTGATGTGTTATCCAATTGTTGAGTTATATTGTTTTTGTTAATGATTGAATTAGTATTTTTCTTCCAGATATCATTGATGTAGGATTGTTCGAGGAAATTTGTATTAAATGATCTGCTGTGGTTATTCGTTCTTGGGTTTGCAGATGCTATAATCCAAATGTCTAAGATTGATGATATGATGAAAGAGGAGGCAAACAATTTACGTGAAATCATTGATGCTCTCCATGTTGCGCACAAAGAGTATACTACCGGTATTCAAAATTATATCAGCTGGTGCTTACAAGATCAATCCGACATTAAACACCTTGCAGGTCTCTGATATGTTCCATTTTCTTTTTTGCTTTAACTAGTTCAGTTACTGTGAAATTTAGAATAATGAAGTCTGTCTTTTGAATGATCTTGGTTATCATATGTTCGGTTTCTAAAGGGTTAGTCCACTGTAGTTGAAAAAAGGAAGTTTTCCTTGTGTATAATGACATTTATCAGTTGTAAGTAGTATACTATTACTATATGATGTATGTGTAAATCTCAATTTGGTTCTCGAATTCAAGGACCAAAATGGGGCTTTACTCTTTGTTATAAACCTTCTCTTTGAAAAACTTAAGTTGTTAGGTGAAGGAACAAGAATGGCTTTTATATCTAACACACCCGTTATGCAATTGTCCATCAAGCTTGAAGTGTGAACAATACACAAGCCCACCTTATTTTGTGTTGAAATCCAACTTTTTATTTAGAAGAATGGTAGTAGCAAGGGTCAAACTCTAGACCACTTGGTCATAGAGGCTTTTATGTCATATATCATGAATCATTTCTTCCAAAAACTTAAAGTGAAGGAACATGAATGGTTTTTATATTAACACTCTTTATTCAGAATAATGTTCATTTGGCATATCTTATTTGTTGATGAATTGTAATATTTCTTGAGATAAATAAAAGGTTAAGTCTAGCATTGTAGTTTGAATGTTTTTCCATTATGGAATGAAAGGAAATAAATAGGGATGGGTTAGAAAGGGAAGGGAAGGAATGCAACAAAGTTACTTTTTCTCAGTGTTGTCGTGAGGTGAAAAACAGTTGATGCAACCATCCCCAAAACTGCATCACTTTGGTGTGGTGAGGTGATGTGGCCACGATATTAAAGTGATGCGGGTATAAAATAATTTTTGAAAAAAAAACACTATAATTATGCATCTAACAACCAATCGTCAACAAAATAAAAGTGTCCACATAGACAATTAGGGTTGCAACTTCTGGTGGCGGCGCAGCTTCTGGTTGGTGACACAACAACAGGTTCCATAGCGGACCTTCTGGTTGGTCGTGTTGCAGCAGCCTCTATGAGGGAGCTTTTTCATGTGACAGCAAGTAAGAATTGTAGGATTCTATTTTATTTTTTCTTCTTAATAGGTTGATAAGAGGTAGATAGATTGGAATACCCCTTCAGATTTGATACCCATTGACTGATAGGTATTTTAACTTTTAAGTGAGCATAGGATTGATATTTTGAGTAAGCTTCACGATGCAGTGATACAGCCGCACCACCTTGATGGACCCATATTAGGGCTGCATCGTGGAAGCTGCCCTACCTCAGGCAGTTTAAGGTGTTGAGCCTTAGGCAATTTGAGGTGCCAATTCGTTAAAGCTGATTTTTTGCCCTGCCTCAACGCCTAGACGGCTGCCTCAACTGCTTTTGACAACACTGCCTTTTCTCTTGTTTGGAAGATTAAGAAGGGAATGGAACAAAACTCCATTATTTTGTTTGGGAGTTAAATATAAAGAAGTAGAAGGGAATGTAAAATATTTGTTTTTGAGTAATGAAAGTTTATTTCCCCATTTCATCAACCTAATTTTGGGGGAAAATTTGCTGCTTGATAGGAAGAGATGGGAATATATTCCTATGAGTTCCTTGCCCTTCCAGTCTGCTTTTAAACTCCCAAACAGAGGAAATTATTCCCCTTCGTCTTATTCCCTTTCCGTTTCCCAGTCATTTGTCATTTAAACATGGGGTAAAGTGAAATTGAGAAACATACTATCCTGTCAATCTGGTGTTAAGTAGAAGCAGAAGTAAATATTTTGAGCATCACATTGATTAGATCAGCACTTGATAGTAGGGATGGTCATTTAGGATTGATGACATGCCTTGCAGTTTTGAATGAGCTGGTTTTGTCTAAAAACCATTGAAAATGAAAGAAAATTTTGTTATGTGTGGAATGAAACATTTGGAGAATTGATTTGATTTGGTAATCCTTGATTTTAGCCCATGTATAAATAGAAATCTGGTGAAATTTGTTTGGATTTGGGTGAATTTGATTTGACTTTAGTTTTAATAGTTGGAATTGACATATGTACCATTAGTAGTTGAGTCATTTAACATATTCTAAGTAGGGGTGATAAAATATAAATTAGTAATATAAATCAATTCAATTCATCTTTAATGTATTCCAACATGAAATTCAATTTGTAAATGAATTGAAATCCCAATATGTTTTTTTAAAGAGTTCCAAAATTAATTTATAAGTCAAATCAATTCTGCTTTTAAAATTTCTCCATACACAACTTTATGTTGCTCTGAAAAATAGGCTGATTGGCTTTGCAGAACTTGAATTTCTTTTATGATTTTTATCTTATAGATTTTTATCTTATAGAAAGTGTCGCCCTACATTTTTTGTGATAGAAAATCTAGGTGTACTACTTTGGTTTTTCCAGGTGTAGAGAGGTTTGTTATAAGAAGGGATAAGCCAACGATAGATGCACATTTTAAGGTTGATGAACAGAAATATAAGGAAAGCTACTGTAAAATTCAGATGTTATTCAAATGTAATAAGAGCCTCAGTGGAAGATGAGGGTTCCACAGTCTGGCGGTGAGCATAGAGAATTGTAATTCTGCCACTGACAATTTGGGTTATGTAAGTAAAAATTATCAAGAGCAGTATAAAATTGGTGTCATTAGAACTTATTAGGAATAGATATGACCAGATGTAATGTCCTGGGTCCTAGTGTATTTTGGCTGACCCTGGAGGACTTTGTAGCCTAGCTAATGTAAGGAGTTTAGGAATTTAATAATTTCCTGAACAAATGTCTTAGATTTATGATAGAATTTGGATTGGCACTTAAATTGAGAAAGTATGTGATTGGTCCACTTGGTTGATGGTTTTATATATTATAACTTGGGAGTGTCTTTTCTTCAAACTGGAAGGCGACCTTGATGAGAGCATAGCTGAACTTGAAGAGAGTAGAAGAAAACTAGTCAATCTGAAAATGCAAAAGGATGCAGTGGCAGGGATGCATTCCCCCCGTGCAGATGCAGTGAATGGAAACTTGTCTCCTGAAAAACCTGCAGAAAGGACTATGAGTTTGCGTGAATTGAAGGATTCAATTGAGGAAGCAAAGGTTTTGTCATGTGATTTTCTTTCCTTATGTCATTCCTTTGTCATTTTTCTCTATCTGATGAGAAACATCCTTGCTTAATGTCATAGATAGTGAATGCTGATCGTCTTTCTGAGCTTCAAGATGCACAGGAAGAAAATGAAACCTTGACAAAGCAATTCCAAGATCTTCAGGTTTGTAAGTTTGGATTTTCTATCTATGATAGTTGGTCATGTATTCTTGAATAGTTGAGATGCATTTACTCCAGAGTCCTATGTGAAAGTTGCTTTTCCTGTATGTTTATTTTCAGAATGAACTGAATGATGACAAGTATATACGCTCTTCCCGAATATACTCTTTGGCAAATGATCAACTTCAACATTGGATTGCTGAATTAGATCGGTATAAGATGTTGATAGAGTCTCTGCAGGTTAATAGTGATTTCCTGTTATTTTTTTTCCCTTTAGTTTGGTTGTAAATTTATAATTGTTGTTTCCCCTTTTATTTTAGGGAGAATTGCACTGTACCCCCCCTCCAAAGTATAACCCATGTGCACTTTACCTCTTAATGTTTAAAAATGTACAATTTGACAACTTGACGTTTCCAAATTGTGCAAATGAGACCTTCTATTAAGTTTGTTGTTAAATATGAGTTCTGAGTTCAATAGTGTGAGTTTTGAGTTCCGAGTTCAATATGTCACTTAACGTGAGAGAGTTCACTTCTTCCTTGTCCCAGTTGTTGAGTTCCGATTTTAATAGAGAGTTCACTTTTTCCTTGTTTCCACATTTGTAAATTTATTGGGTCATGTGAGTGAGCGTTGAGTTTCGAGTTCAATGGCACATGATCACCGACGGTGGTATTTAACAGCAGAGTTAACAGAAGGTCTGATTTGCACAGTTTGAAAATGTCATGGTGTCGAATTGCACATTTTAAACATTAGGGGGTAAAGTGCACATGGGTTATATTTCAGCGGGGTAAAGTGCAATTTTCCCTTTATTTTATGTTATTTTATTTTTCCAAATGAAACTTCAGGCTGGAAGTGTCCATGTCACAAAATGGGAGAAGGAGCTGAATTCGAAATTGGAGTCTGTTGATACTGCAAGGCATACCATTGACAATTCTGATTCTAGGACTGAAGAGCTAGAGCTTCAGTTGCAGAAGTGTATTATTGAAAAGAATGATCTTGAAATTAAGATGGAAGAGGCTATACAGGATACTGGTCAGCATATCACATGTTCTGTGTTTAAACTTTCAGTGCATAAGATTGGATTTCCTAGTTTCTCACAATATTACGTGTTTCAGGGAGAAAAGATATCAAATCCGAGTTCCATGTGATGGCTTCAGCCTTGTCTAAAGAAATGGGGATGATGGAAGCTCAATTGAAGCGATGGAAGGATGCAGCTCATGAGGCTGTATCATTACGTGAGAAAGCTCATTCACTAAGAGCATTGTTGAGTGGGAAGGTTCTTCTCACAAACTGATCTGATATTTTCTGCTGTTTCCTTTTCTTTTCCACCTACCTTGTGATAGGATTTTAATGGAAATTTATCTAGTTAGTTTGATTCTGTGATGTTCTCTGCATGGTTAATTTCATTAGAAATTGGGGTTTCATGAAAGCAGAATTAGCCATCATAATTTTTGTACTAAAATGTCAAGCTACAATTCTCTCAAAAGCTTAAGCTGCTGGAAAAGGCACAAGAATTGTTTTGAAATATATTTCTCAAGTGAAAGCCCTTTTTGACTTGAAGTGTGGACAAAGCATAATGTTTGAATCCAATAAATATGTGTTGCGAAGTTGTTAATTGTTCCAAAAGGCTGTAACTTCAATTTTCTATTTCTTTATTTAGTGAAACCAATATTTTCTGTATGCATGTTAATTTATAGAAAGTGAATGAGAAAATTCCAATCTGCAAGTAATTCCATTTGGAAAAAAAAAAAAAAAAAACATAAATTTTGGTTAGTATATGACAAAACATGTTTATGGACCAAACTGGAAATGATTTTGTTGACTTACACCTAATTGAATCTAAGGACTTAAGAAATCATGTTGATTTGAGCATACTGCAAGAGTTTATAGGTGGAAGTTGTTGCCCTTAGATGCACACAGGACATACCTTTTCTGTATTAAGGTTTATTAATGCCTTTGTTTTGAAGCAGACAAGCGAACTTAGGAACCTTGCAAACAAATGTACTGAACAGGATTTGGAAATCAAGTCTTTAAAAGCATTGGTGAGTCTACCCTTGTCTTAACCTTTATGTGTTTTTCTTTATCTGTATACATTTTTTTTTTGTTTTTGGGTTTCCAGGTAGAACCACATGTAATCTGAGGGAGGCAGCTGAAGCTGAAAAAATTTTCTTGTTTAATTCAATCTTCACTAGAAAAGTTTTGTATTTTTTTGTCAAATTTATAATACATATGAACAACCTGCATGGCTGCACCCACAAAGACATTGATCTGGTTCCACCCTGTATGCCTTCGCTGTATAACGGTGATACTTCTCAGTTTCCTTATTTGAGATCAAATTTGACTCTGCCATTTATCTATTGGTTTCTGAATCTGAAGCATATGTGTGACTTAGTCAGATTTGATTGCAAATGTTTCGTTGCACATCATGCATGTGTATGTGCACCTTCTATTCCAATATTCTTGAACACTATTTGCATGTTAATTCTGTAGGTTTTATAGATTTTGTATGACTAATCTTCTTCAAATAACTGATTAAGTTTTTTTTTTTTTTTTTTTTTCCAGATTGAAAAGTTACAGAAGGAGAAACTGGAGTTGGAATTCATTCTGGATATGCATGGACGGGAGAATTATGATAAAAGGTATGCTGGTTTGAGGTGGTTAATACTTAATATGGTGGTAAGAGTCTCATGTAGTTAAACTTAAGGAGTAATACTTTTCTAGTTTAAAGTAAATGCTGATATGTGTGTGGTGCTTTTTTGCACTTATTACTCTCTGCAATTGTTGGATGAAGTAATGGAAATACCTGTCAGTGGGTGCACAGTATGTCATAACATAGCTAGTTGGAAAACCCTTCTTTGGTAGAAGATGATAAACCATAGGTTCTTAACAGAGTAGTAATTATGCTTTGCTTGCAGTTAAGTTAGTCGTACTAGTCCCAGGATGTTTGTTTGTGTGTTATCCCTCCTTTCTTCCCTCTCTCATGTTTAAAGCTGGTGATGGTCCCTTACCACCTGCATTCAAGCTGTGTAGGATTCTGTGAGGCAAGTTGCTTTGTTTGTAACTTCTCTTCATTGTATTGCCTTTCATCTTTGCTTTGCGTTCCTCTTACTCATTTTAATGCTATCAAGGTTCCATTGTTCCTTTTATATTCATTTCTGTTTTCAAAAACTTTAATTATAGGAAGCCTCAAATTGTCCTCAAATGGTTGCATCACTTTCTTTTGCAAATCATACTTTTGTGGCCTAATCCGTTCTCCCTTGATGGATAAAATGGCTTATTTCAAATAGGCCTAACTTTGATATTTAATATTTACGGCTGTTTCAATTGTCTGTAATACTTTGGGCAAGGAAAGTGTTTCAAACAATTGTTTCTCTGTATAATGTTTCCATTAATGGTGCCCAACTTGTTAAGATTTTGCTATTAAATTGAACTTATGGTAAGCATTTAGTTTTAGTTGGTAACTGACTAGGGACTTTGTTTTGCATTAAAAAAAAATTTTGTTCTCTTCTGTCTACTTGGATTATTTGTTCTTGATATAGTGTAAAACTTGGATTTCAGTACTGTGGTAGAAATTAGAGAATCTGAAAGTAAAGCCCGCTCTCAAGCTGAAATGCTGAAAAATGCTTTAGATGAACATAGTTTAGAGTTGAGAGTCAAAGCTGCTAATGAAGCTGAAGAAGCTTGTGAACAAAGGCTTTCTGCTGCGGAAGCTGAAATTGAGGACTTAAGGGCCAAGCTGGATGCATCCGAGAGGTTTGTGTTTATGTATACTCTTACATTGATTTTGGATTTGCTGTATTGAGAAACTGATGGAGAGTTTCTGTGGTGTTTTTTCTTCCTTATTAAACCATACTTGGGATTGTTTATTTGGGGAGAGAAGTTTGGGTGATGAGGCGTGGAATATTTTCTGGTGTTGGAGAGTTTCATATTGATTGTCTTTATAGGAGTGGAATAAATGTTCATACGAACTGCCATTGTTTATTAACTTGTTGATGCATGCCTTCTCCATGCTTTATCTGTCCATATTCAGAGATATATTGGAGCTGACCGAGGCTATCAATGTGAAAGATGCTGAGGCAGAGGCATATATATCTGAAATTGAGGTTTCCTATCTGAGTTGACTTTTCTTCCCCCTCATACTGGATGAACTGCAAAAGTGATGGCTATGGTCTAACTCTTTTCTTGTGATATAATTGATTGCTTTCCTGCAGACTATTGGTCAAGCATATGAAGATATGCAGACACAGAACCAACATCTGTTGCAGCAGGTGACTGAGAGGGATGACTATAATATTAAGGTATGTCCTGTTGTTACCTTTGACTTTGTAATTTATGTATTAACTTATGTGTTGATTTCTTAGATAAGAAACATTAAAAAAATAAGTTTGTATGGTTGATGTAAAGAAAAATCATTTTGTAAGTGTCAAACTACTAAAGAGGATTTAGATAAATTATAGTTAATAACCCCACTTGATAGAATTAATATTAGGAAGGTCTTTGGATAACTGGTGGGCTGCATCTCCTAAATCTGGAACAGCCTAGAAATTTGTAATAATTGACTTGGCAAAATACTTGGACAAATCAATTTTATCGGCCACCATGAATTTTTGCTGTAGGAAATTGATTTTGGCACGGGCAAAATCTCGTTCCGAACTGGAACTTAGTTTGCATAGAAAATTGTGCTATTTTTTGAAAACTGGTGGATTTGCTCTTTACTTAAATAATTCCATTTTTTATTAGGGAGGCCTTGTTTGATCATATTGCAAACTTAAATGCAGCTGGTATCCGAAAGCGTGAAGACAAAACAGGCATATAGTTCTTTACAGTCTGAGAAGCAGGCCTTGGCAAAGCAACTTCAACAAATTAATGCTTTAATAGACAGTTCAAAAATGAGGATTGCACACATTGAAGAGCAGGTCCAACTTCCCCTGCTGCCTGGCCCCCTACTTATTTTCTATTTTATTTTCATATTCTGCCGAACAACTTCACCGCAAACAATAATTTAAATCTTGCAGATGAAGGCTGTTTTATCGGAAGCCATTAAATGTAATCAGGAGGAAAAACACCTTCATGTCACTCTGGAATTTGCCAAGTGGGAATTGGCTGATGCTGAGAAGGAGTTGAAGTGGCTGAAGTCTGCTGTTTCCTCTTCGGACAAAGAACACGATCAAATACAGAAAGATGTGCAAGGAATTGAATTGGAATTGGAAAGTGAAAGGTATTTTTCTTTCTAATGTTTATGAAAATGATGAATTTTTAATGTTGGTGAGGAATTGAGTAAACAAATGGATCACAAAAATAGTCAGTCTTTTAGCTCAAGAATCTTGGTTTATGGTTTAATTCCAATGCTGGTTTATTTTCCTGGAGTTGCTTAGTTTGAATGAAGTTGTACTTTGTAGTTTTCATAAACTTAAAGGTGGCTCAATTCGAATTGATCCAATCATGTCATGCAGGAGTTCGCGGAAGAAGCTTGAGGAAGAACTCAGTGACCTGAACAACCAAATCGCTGAACTGAGT
The DNA here is from genome assembly GCA_031439595.1 of Pterocarpus santalinus. Taxonomy (NCBI): domain Eukaryota; kingdom Viridiplantae; phylum Streptophyta; class Magnoliopsida; order Fabales; family Fabaceae; genus Pterocarpus; species Pterocarpus santalinus. Next base: position 6,149,085 of record CM062527.1, read on the forward strand.
TCTGAAACCGGAGAAGCCGCAATACAAAAGCTCGAAGCAGAAATAAAGGTTTGCAAGAACATGATTAAGTGTACTGTGTGTTCTGATCGTCCAAAGGAGGTAACAATAAACCAACTTATCCAACTACAATTCCCACCTTCATTTTAGTGAAAATTGACTTGTGTCAAGTATTATAATTGTATTCAAATGGAGAATATACAAAGTAGTTGTGGCATGTTTTCTTGAACTTGCATTTACTTAACCTTTTGAGGACATCTAAAAAAAAATTTGTTGCAATGGCAACATAAAGTTTGATTTGTATTTAACAGGTTGTCATCGTCAAGTGCTATCATCTGTTTTGCAATCCATGCATACAAAGAAATCTAGAGCTCAGACACCGCAAATGTCCTGCCTGTGGAACAGCTTTTGGACAGAGTGATGTTCGCTTTGTTAAAATATGACTGATGTTAATATACCTGCTACTTGGTTTTCATTGTTGTTGGTATTATAAGCCCGGATTATGGAAATGGATCATGTGAGGGTGCAGTTATTTGCATCTAATGGTCCATTTGCATTTCGCAACATTTATGTTTATATTTTTTAAGAAAGCGTGACGATAAGGTTGCTACCTTATGATTTAGAGGATATAGATTCAAATTTTGAAAGCAATTTCTTTGCTTGTGGGGATAAAATTGTGTATTTACCCTCCCCAGTCCCCTACCAAGTGGGGAGCCTTGTGTATTGGACCGATTCTATTATTTATTTACTTTGTTTTTTTAAAATTTTGCAAGAAGAGAGACATTTATCATGGTTAGGACATTGTATAATTTTTTTCTGAAACTGTAGATGATGGAAACCCCCCATATCATACATAGGTTTAAACCCCTATTTAATAAAGGGATAATATGAGGATTAGAGTAATCAGCATTTGTTGCACACGCACACGAACTCTTCCCTCTTCCTCCTTTTCTGTTGCTCTTCATTAACAATATTTTGGTTGGTTATTTCAACACAGCTTTTTACTACAAATTAATTATCTAGTCTTTTTCAATAGGTTCAATTTTGACCATTTTGATTATTGTCTCAAAACTATAAATGCATAAATTAGTTTATTTTGTGTTTAATATAGTTTATAACAAATTTTGGGAGCTTTTATTTTTTTGTTTTCCTTAAAAACTGGTGTTTGTTTGATTGCGGTTTTAAAGAAAAAATTACTCTTTAATTAAGATACATGTATAATTGCTTTTAAAAAATTTAAAGAAGCATTATTATAAAATTATTTTTAAAATTTCAAATTTGGAGAAAATTTACCAAAAAAACCTTGTTAGGAGAAAAAAATATTAATAGCCCTTCAGTTGTATACATAGTTTTACATCAGTGTATGTGATAGAATTAAAATGTAGGCGTGCAGTAAGTTTTATTTATTGACAAGAGTAAAGGGGAAGTTATGTTAAATTATTTCAGCTAACTAAACTCTGGTAAATAATGTGTGTATAGGTGTACACGTTACATTATTGAGAGAAAAATTTTTTTTAGTCAACTAAGATATCTTTTTTGTGTTAATCATTTCATACCTTGTATCCTTTTCTTTTTTCTTTGTTAATAAATCTCCTTTACCCTTTATTACATAAAAACAGTGCCTTTTGTATAATTCAAATGAAGTTTATTTGTAGATTAATATATAAACATGATTTGGACTACTATTTTACAACTCTTTTCCTATAATTATTTTTAGAGCAAGTGGATGATTTGCAAATTGTCAGCAAGTATGTAGCTGAATTAAAATGGATCTAATTTCTTACAATTTAGGATCAATTCGGCATTGAAATAAAAGTGTGAGCAAATCGAGATTTTTTCGGTTTTTATGTGAAGTAATATTTTAAAAATTGAGCAATGTTTAATTTATGGTTTATGATTGAATTATTCTTAATTCATGATTAACCAAAAAAATGCTTGAATCGGATACATTATCAGTTCATGATCAAGCCGGCTCAATGAAACATACTAATCTAATTTGCAAAATTATTAACATAAAACCTGTGGTATCTATTTATTGATTCCTTTTTGTTTTTTTAATAAGGCAAGAGAAATTCACGAGACAATGAACAAGCAAATGAAACAATAATAATAATAATAATAAATTACTATAAAACTTGGGAGACAAGCAGAGAAACATGAAGAAGGCTGAATCGTCTTTCCTTTTCCCTCCTGCAACTAACAGCCCCAACCCCTAGCAGCAATAGGCATTGATAGGGTTGTTGTTGTTAGGGGCGTGTTTGTTTCTGTGGAAAACAGCGTTGGAAGAACGCAACGCAGCGTTAGTAGAATGCATTGATTATGCAGCGCCTCAGAGGTTCCGGTACTCTCTTTGCTTCACTCTCCACCGCCAACCTTAAACGCAAAGCCCTCAATTCATGGGCTGCCGTTCACGACACCTTTTTCTCCACCAAGGTTTCTCTCTCTCTCTCTCTCTCTCTCTCACAAATCATGTGGTTTTTGTTTGTGTTGTTTTTTTCGTGATTTTATTATGTTTTTGTTTGTTTTAGGATTTGTTCGAGAGGCATCGGGTGGTGTTCACTGTCGGAACTTCAATTGCATCCGTTGCCACTGCATGGATCGGTCTCTTCTATTTTCCTTTTACTTCCTATTTCTTGTTCCGTTACCATATTCATACTAATTCATATATATATATAATGATTGATCGACTAATTCAATTGTTCAGGGTATTCATTGCGTCATTTACATGATACCAAGGTTGATCAAAGGCTTGAATCCATTGAAAGTGCCGTAAGTCATGAATCTTATCTTTGTACAATGTCACATGTTTTTATGCTTTCTATTGTCCATTGTTAGTTTTAAATTGCAATTGAAGTCATGATTGCGGTTGGGTTGGGTTGGGTTGGGTTGTGTTGTGTTGTGTTGTGTTGTGTCGCAACTACTGCGATTGCAGAGAATTGCAGTAAAGTGCAGCTGATGCAGCTGCAATTGTTGTTGCGACCGCAATTCAAAACCATTTGTTTGTGTGTTTGTTTATATTTTATTTTTTTAATTGCTTTTGGTTTCACTTGGTTTTTTAAATATATGTTGTATTGTGTTTGTGGCAGATGAGAAACAATTATAATCTTGAACATTCAGAAATCAAAGACATTGTTGGTCAGGGAGGTTGCAGTGTTCCTGCTTGTGCCGCCACGGCTGGAACCACCTTAATTATTGGGTTTGTTCCTTCTTTCCAATACTTTTTTTTGTTTTTTTTTTTTGGGGGGGGTGGGTATTGTTCTTTCCAATACTTATATCTTTAACCTGCAACAATGAAAATGTTCTGAAAGTGTTGTGGGGCTTTATACATATTTTGATGGTGAATTTCTCCAATGTAACTCTTATAATCTTGTCAATTTGAATTAAGAATGCCCCTTGCTAGTTTTTAATAATATTCTTATTCATTGAAGCACAGAAGTGATATATAATAGTTAAGTGTTGTGCCAATGCGGGTTGGCACAAGTGATCAGGGATCCGATCCACACTTTCATCTCCATAGGAACGAGGGTTCGATTCTCTCAAAGCCACTAAAATCCCGCTTGGTGGGCAACCCTCCTCAGGGAGATCCCCTAGTGTCTAGGGGCTAGTTGAGTAGCTGCAACTGGGTGAGATTGCTTGCAGTTTGGGCCTGTGTAGTAATCCTCTGGGTGGGCCTCTGCTGGCTGCCCTAGCATACCACTGGCGTCCTGCCCGGTAGAATTGGAGGTGCCACTCCTTCCTACCATTTTGGCCCCTGTTATTCACCGAGAAAAAAAAAAAAGCTGAACTACTTGTGCTATTAATACTTTGGATGTATAGAAATTTAAAGGCTTTCTGGTTTACAAAGTTCCTAATTGAATTGCTATCTATGACTTTTTTATTTTTTATTTTTTTTTTAAATAAAAGTTTGCTAAAAAAGAATTGATTACAAAACTGATCACGTTCATCTGCAATTTTATATTTAATCAAAACTGTGCTTGATATGTTTAAACATTGCAGGAAGATAGTAGAGGTCAGAGTATTGCTTTGATGTTTTGAGTGTATTGAGTGTTGGTGTACAAATTTGACATGAACAAGGCTCCTCTCCTAATGTGTTGGTATTTCATTAGTCATGCACGTAAACTGCATTAATCAGTAGAAGGAACTATTTCTTAGTTATATGGCATCTGTTTAAACATGTAGGAAGTTTGATATGAAGAGGTCGGACTATTGCATTGACATGTTGAGTACATGTTTGATATGAACAAGGCTTCTCACTCGATACATTGGTGCTTCATAAATTAGAGATCATCCATCACACATGAAGTGACAGTGCCACTCAAACTTAAGAAAATAATTTTATGATGTGGCTATAGGACTTACAATATTTTATATTGTATGACACTAAATTTTGGGGCATTAAAAAGCTAACTAGAGAATAAGCTCAAAGTTAAAGCAAGGATATTAAGATGGGTGAGTAGACACACTAAATAAGATAGAATTAGGAATGAATGCATCCAAAAAAAAATTGGGGTAACATCTATTATAGAAAAGATAGTAGAATCTCACTTTAGGTGGTTCGATCGTAGATAAGAAGATCGGTAGAGGTCTAACAAGAAAAGAGTGGATTAGATGGAGAATAGCCTACTTGGTATAGGTAGAGGCAGACCAAGAAAAACTATAGACAAAACCATTAAAAGAGAATTAAATTTTAAGACTTGTCTATAAACATAGTTTATGCTAGTATGCAATAATGCCATTTGATCCAGGTAGTTGACCCCGTCCAGTGGAAAAAAGGCTTAGTTGTTGTTGTTATATTTTGTAATCAATTTGTTTAAACATTTTAATTCCCTTTTATTTTTAAGTTAACACTGTAGCTGGTATACAGGTATGGCTTGGGATGGCGAGGTGGAATCTGGTATGCAACTAAGAAGCTCAGAAAAGAGCAGATGAAAATGCTAGGACAGGTTAAACCTAGAAGATGGCAATTGCTTGGGAAGATAAAACCAAGAGAGTTGCAATTTCAGTTCCTTAGAAGGCCTCTAATAAGATCCAAAGTGCCAGATACTGCAGCGAAAACATCCGAAACAATTGTAAAGGATGCATCTACTACTCATACAGCTGGAAAAGCCAATTAGTATTGCTAGTATTATTAAAATTGTTCTTTCAAGCGCCATGCTGATAGAGATGGCTTTAGATGCTGAATAAGCCTTTCAATTAGACAAACAGAGTAGCAATATAGTTATGTCAAATAGTCAGATTTTGTACCGATATTCATATTACTCAGCCGTGCAAGTTCTTGACCTTTGCTCCATATTCCTCATCGTTCATGTGATGAGTGGTTAAGATAACTTTTTTTTTTATTATTATTACGTTTATAATGGATTATTTTTCCCATGTTGTGCCATCTTGCAAATTATTACTTAGCCGGTATTAAGCTCAAATAAAAAAGGAGGATTGTTTTACAGTTTCGGGATCCATCAACTAACATGAAACTGTGTGTTATGTTATAGACAAATCATTTGTTGTTGAATTAAACTTATAATGGAAGAAATACACACTCCCTTTAATCTTGGGATTTGGTAAATACTTCTCATTTTTCACTTCAGGATAATTAACTTTCAAGGTTTTAGAAAATAATAATTTTGTGTTCGTGCCAAATAACCAAGTTTTATGAGTAACTACAAAACTTTCTACCAAGCTAAGAAATCAATGTACTCATTAGTTGTTGGAAAGTTCAAGTGCGAGATTTTAGCCATCATGGATATAGAGGCTATCAATTGCATAGCTTTTTTTTTTTTTTTTTTTTGTTAATTTACTCAAAATGTGAAAGAAAGCAGTGTCCTTGGATACATCTTCAAAATCCTTGCGTCTCTGGTAAGAAAGGCTTCTGGTCTAAATTTCCGATACCTTACTTTAGAGGCATGCCTTGGTTTTTGCTTTGAGGGACAAAAGTGCAGCTATTGCAAAATATATTCTACAAGGCACATGTTTTGGCTTTTAACATGCGCCACATTCACGTCTACAATGAAAAACCATCCACGCATTTTCTTATTATGTTAAGGAATCATAGCAACGCCTATAATTTAATGGTAGGTCCATGGTAGACCCCACATATACATACTTATTTTTAACCACTAGTGCAATCTGTTGACAAAATGGTGGTTTAAAAGCCATCATGTGAATACATTTCTCTACATTTTTTCTCCTGTTTTTTTCTGTTCTCTTTGTGTATAAATAATATCTGGTTTTGGAAGATTAATGTACCAGGGAACAGCATGGCCAACACTTCACTCCCAATAATCCTTGTGATTCTCTTCTGGGGTTCAGCTATTGCAACTGGAACAAGATTGTATCCACTCAGAACTCAGAGTGCTTTTACTGCATTGCCACCAGCCGCCACTGAGGGTATTTGCTCATCACTGGTGAAGATACAAGGGTATGCTTGTGAAGAACACTTGGTACTGTGCCTGCATCTGTTGCTATTTTGATCAGAGACCAGTAAGATTTAGAGCATCTACTTACTGACTTATATGTGTGTAATGGTTTTGAAGGTGACAACTAAAGATGGTTATGTTCTCAGTATGCCAAGAATTCCGGTGGGTCGGTCGCAGGGGCCACCAGGCAATAGGCCACCGGTTCTGCTACAGCATGGACTATTCATGGTCACTATTTGCTTCAAAAGCAACTATATCAATGGCTTTTGTTGTTGATGTTGGAAATTAATGTAATGCTGTGGCTGCAGGATGGCATAACATGGTTATTGCTACCACCAAGCCAATCTCTGGCATTCCTTTTGGCAGATAATGGTTTTGATGTATGGGTTGCCAACACGCGCGGAACTAAATATAGCCGTCGGCATATATCATTACCTACTAACAGCTCGGTTAGTTCTGTCTAGTAAATGATGCTACACTTCTCTAGTCTGCAATTTGATTGTTGCTTATGTCAGTTTCACTCTTTAGGATTATTGGAATTGGTCATGGGATGAATTAGTTGCATATGATCTTCCAGCAACATTCCAGTATGTGCATGATCAAACTGGACAAAAACTGCACTATGTTGGTCACTCACAGGTGAATTTCACATGCTACACTTGTTGTCTTTGGCCTCTCCGCACAATACAATGTGATGCAGAGTGTTGGATTCTTTAATAGGGAACTTTGATTGCACTGGCTGCTTTATCCAAAGATCAGTTACTGAACATGGTGAGGTCAGCTGCCTTACTTAGCCCAATTGCTTATGTTAGTCAGATGACCTCACCGCTTGCTAAAAATGCCGCTGATAACTTCTTTGCAGAGGTAGTTGTTTGTAAGTACAGTGTTTATTTTTCACCATAAAAAAGGAAGAAATTTGTTGCTTAAAATTCCAAAGGTTGACACTGAAAATCTGTGTTTTTCACTCGACAGTATTTGTACAAATTGGGGATCTTTGAATTTGATCTAAGAGGGTAAGTAGCTCCTATTATCTTATTTTTTCACTTTAATGCAATTAATTGGCTTCTATTATTATTTATTACTTTGCACACTATGGTTAAGAAGGCTGCTATTTACATCCTTAAATTTCAAACTTTTTATAAGAAACCCAGAAGAACATAATGACATTTCTCAAAACTTTAGTATGTGGAATGTAAAATCGTACTTTCCATTGAATTGAATCAATTATGAGATCATTATTGGTTTTGCTTCATCTTAGTGGAATGGGATCAGAATCCAGCCTGATGCAAAGCATACTTGCCATTGAATGTAAAGTTTGTTTCCATTATCTCACAAAAAGAGAGCATATGACTAAGTTGTGATGCCAATCAATACATGAGAACATGATTGGTTCCATTTCATATTTTTCTCATGTTTGAACAGGGATGCTGTTATAAATTTTCTTAAGGACATGTGCAAAAAACCAGGCATTGACTGCACTAACTTGTTGACCACTTTCACAGGTTGTATGCATGTTTCCAAGTAGCTATTTACTATAGCCCCCTCCCCTTTCCCCTCTTTCTCCCCCGAGATCTCTATATTGGACAGTTCTCAAGTATACTGACCTTCAAATGCTTTCAGGCCCAAACTGCTGCCTAAGCCCTTCAATAGTCAATATTTTTTTGGATCATGAGCCTCAGTCAACAGCAACAAAGAATATGATCCATCTATCTCAGAGTAAGTAGTCCTATTTTCTTGATTAAATGCCATCTATGACAACAATACACTATATACTTCATGATAAAATGGAAGTATAAAAAAGGTGGCCTAGTGCACGAAGCTCCCACCTGCTGAGATTTGGGGAGGGTAGATGTTTGAGCTTTACCTTCACAAGCGACGAAGCTATTTCTAGGATTTGAACCCGTGATCTTACCATTACACCAAGGCTCACCCTCTATAAAAAAGAAGCATGGGTTTTGAAAATTCAACTGGAAACAGATGTTGATACTTGATAACAGAAGAATAGTTTGTTTCACATAAGGAGAACTGAATTTTAATTCTATGTATATCAACAGTGATCCGAGAAGGAACAATAGCAATGTTCGATTATGAGAATAGAGATGAGAACACAAGACACTATGGACAGCCAACTCCTCCAGTATATGACATGACAAGACTTCCAAATGACCTTCCCCTCTTCCTGAGTTATGGAGGGGCTGATGCCCTTTCTGATGTCAAAGATGTGCGACGCCTGTTAGAAAGTCTCGAAGATCATGATGGAGATAAGCTTGTAGTACAGTATAGAAATGATTATGCACATGCAGATTATGTTATGGGTGAAAATGCTAAGCGAGATGTCTATGAACCTCTTATATCTTTCTTTAGGCTTCAATGATATCTTAAGAAGAACACTCATTATAGAATTTTTTATATTGCCTGTTTCTTGTGCTCACTGAATTGAATAGCACAGAAATATCAACTTGTAATTTTACAGAAAAGTAATATTATTAAAGAAAATTCCTATCTACTTTCTATATTTTACCAGCCAAATTGCAGGTGAAATTTCACTACCCTTAAATTGCGGGAATGGATCCTCTCATGTTAAACTTTCACATGACTATGTCATGTGTGATATCTCGCTATTGATTTAAAAGGTAGGACCTAGAAAATTGCAACTTTCCAATTCTCAGGTGGGCGTATGTGTGGAGATGTAAGTTAAGTAACAACAACAACAACAATAACAAGTAACAACAACTAAGCCTTGTCCCACTAGGTGGATTCAGTTACATGAATCAGACAATGCCATAATATCCTATAATGAATCATATATACATGTAAGTAACAGATGGAAACAATTGATCACCCACCCAACAAAAGTCCAGGAAGATGAGTATAGAAGAGAAACAAGGAGGAAGAATGTTGAAAATAACCAAACCTGGTATCTATCTGGTGATTAAATCCTACACTTGTTGTGATCTAGAACCTTATCATTGCTCCATTTTCTTTCTTAACTCACTGCCATGTCGTCTTCTGACTGGTTCCTATTCATGTATGCATGCTTTTCAAGTCAGCACAATATAGAATGATTTATATATGGTGATAATACTGATAATTACAAGGGCATATAAATGGTAGTAGTTATTCCAGTAGAACCTGTAGTAGTGATTTTTGTTGGGTCTCAAAATATCAGCCACGACAAGTAAACTCAATTGCAGGGGTTTCCATCAGTAGATTCAGTACCATTACAATTTTATCATGGTAAAATCATGAACACCGAAAGAACAAAAAGGGCAAAGATAATATGTTAGCATAAGGCATGTTGAAATTACTAGGACAAAATTAATAATATCACCGCCTAGGATTCCAGTTTAGACAAGGCCAATCAAAAGCCTTTGCTGGAATATTTTGCAGTTGCTGTGACAAAGCACTGATGTGACTGAAAACGTGTATTTCAGCATAGTCAATAGCCAATGTATTTTTCATATTCTAATTTTAAGTCTCAAAGCTTGTCAAACTGGTTCCAAATTTTTTAGATGGGCACAAAATAGATCCTTGATTAACTTTCTTAATTCAACGCTAACCGTTCCTTTCTTCCCTTAATTTTCAAGATTGATATTTTTTCTGTTGACCAGGAAGAGAACATTAAGAAGAATGTCATTGTCAGTGTCTTAGGATCAGCATGCATAGTTAGATGCATGCTAATAATGCCCTATGCAACAGTTCTTTGGTTTGGTGCACGACAAAATTGTCCATCATGTTTCATTCTATTATAGAAAACATTATTTATGAAGTGTGATCTTCATAAAGAATACTAGAATGAAGTAACAATTAGAAAGAGTTGTAATAAACAGAGAAATTCAGAGGTTAACATTTTCCACCAAGTAAATTAATAGCCGCAGATGCTTGTTTAGAAAATACTTGGTTCAACCACCATAATCTACCTCAAATTATTATCTAAAGAAATGTACAAAACCATGATTATACTAGACTTCTTCCTTGATCAACACCCATCTTCAGATTCTCCATTTTGCAAATTTGGTACATTTCATCAACTTAGTAGAATGAAAGCTCTTCAAACAAAGGACTTCTCTGTTTTTTGCTTCTCTTTGTTGTTGCGTTGATTTTATCTTCTTATCCAGTAATGAACAAAATATTGAACATTAGCTACACTTTCTTGTCCAAAAAGGGATAACAACAGCTGAGGAGAAAGAGGTGAATGGTAAATGGAATATTTTCTTATCTTCTTTTGTGTGTGTGTGTGTGTGTGAAAGTGTTTATTTTCTTATGAGAGTGTCATGTTACAAAAGAGAAAGACACAAAAAATAAGATTCATATATTAATATGAATAATAATGGATTTTATTATTATAATAGAATTTATGTCTTTCACTCTCGTAAGATAATGTGAGAAGATTCTAATTTATACATAAAAACCTTGAGATTAATTAGTTAGCGCTTATAGTTTACATATAAGATGATGGGATTTTTCTAGCTTATAAGAATATTACGGTGATTATGAATTCGAAAGTGTTACTTTACACACTAATGTCTTACATATTAATCATAAAATGATATCTTAATTTATATTAGGAGTGTTTAAATCCAATCAAAGAATTTGGATTCTCTAAAGTTATTGATCCTCTCACTTTCTCACTTTATAAACATATTTTAAAGAATTCAAGTCCCAATCAAAACTATTGAATTAATCCAATCCATATTGAAAACCACTTAAAACCACAAAAAAGTTTGGATTAAATTGGGTTTTATTTTTTACAAACTACATGAATTGGATTAGATTTTGAATTTAATTTTTAAAACCAATTCAATACAATCCAAACCGCATAATTTATATAATATAAATTGTTATTATTAAATTTATACTTTTATTTATAATAACTAAAATTTATTATATAATTTTTTATTTTTACATCATTTTTGCTTAAATAATATTTTATAAATATTAAATCAATTATTTTTATTTTTTTATTTATTCATTTTATTTACGTATGTTACTTTTATCTTGTAATACTCCAAATTTAAAATTTTATTTTTTAAAAAAATTGATCAAACCAACCCAATCCAAAAGTTTAAATTGGATTGGATCAGATTTAAAATTTAAATTAAAACTAATTTAATCCAAACTGTTGCAAAATTATATTATTGTGATCATATAAATTTTTTACTCAATCAATCAAAATGGTACCGCAAACAACTCTAATTTAGATATTAGGCATATATCATTTATGAAGATTTTATAATTTTTCATTTCTGTGTAAGTTACGTCACAGTTGTGTATTGGCACTAAGTCTCTGACAACAATTCGCTATTATGTGCTGTGATGACATATTTATCCTTCTTGCTTTCAATTTAATTTTAATCCAACCTCTGCAAAAGATAAGTTGTTCTGTTAAGGGTGTGTCCCTTTTAACTTTTTGTTTCTTTTTTTTTAAAGTTGATTTTGTGATGTAATTTTTTTTTAAAGTTTTTTAATAGCAACTTTTTCCTGCTTATTAGGTTTTAATTTTTTTTCAAAAATGGTTATCTATTTATTTTAGTTTTTATATTTTTTATTTTGGAAAAACTCAGTCAAACGGGGTCTAATGAAATAGATTATTAAAAGCTAATATGGGCTTTATTCTGATGTGTTGCCAATTTACTTAAAATAGTAAAACCTGATAAACTATCTTCCAAAGAGTTAATGGATTAGAATTTATGTAAAGTTTTTTCAGCATCTAGCCAGTACGATGCATGCATTGCCTCTTGTTCTTTTTTTTTTTTTTTTTAAATGAATGAATTAATTAATCAATCATGTAAACAGTTTGATGACTTTGTGTTCAGGCAAACACTTGAATAATTCTTGATTGATTTTGATAAGGGAAATATTTGTATGATTTATGAGTATTATATAATTATATTTTTTGATTAATTATATAAATATATTTTATATAGAACCTCAATTTTGTAATATTTCGGATCAAGTATTTCTCTTTGATAAATAGTATGGCAATGCTCCATGCAAATCGCATCACATTAGAAAAATTTAAAATAAATTACAGAAGAGACTAGAAACGGCCTGAACATAAAATGCCAAATTGGCATTTTTCTTTCTCTCCAGAAAAAATATTAAATTATCTAAAAATATAATTTTAGCACATTTTCAGTTATTATACTAATAAAAATGATTGATTTTTACAACTATTGTCTCAAAAATCATATATATAATTTAACGATAGTTTAAAGTTTTTTCCTTCAACCGATAGTATATTAAAATTAGTCTATATTTTAACTAAAAAAAGACCTTACAGACCCGAGAGGCTGACGTGGAAATTTATGGTTGGACGACACACGTAACACAGAGTCAGCTAGGAACGGGGGTTTTTCGTTTTTATGTTACGCTTCTTCCTCTGCGTTGATTCAATTTGCAGGAAGTGTGAAGAGAAAGAAGAGAATGGCAAAGTTTCAATCTTTCGTCGTTGCTCTATGTGCGTTGTTCTTCACCTTCAGCTTGGGTCCTTCTGATGCACTCTACGGGCCATCATCACCTGTGGTTCAGCTCAATCCATCCAACTTCAAGTCCAAGGTGAATGAATGAATCCCAAAGTTCAATTTTTGAACCCTTTATACTCGTGATCCCGCTAGATTTGTTGCTCTTTGCAAATGGGTATTGCTTAAAAACTTCAAATTCTGCATCTTTTTACTTGAAAACCATCCGGGCATTATGTATTTTTTTCTTTTGATGTTGGAATTTTTTTTTTTTTTTTGGTCCTTCTTAAATGAAGTAGTGAAATGCATTTATTTGTGACATTCAAAACCTTTATGAACTCTGTTACTGGTAATCGGATTGTCGATTTTTTATTTTTTGTGACAAGCAAACTATCTTTGTGGTTTCTGATGCTTTGGGATTTTCATTTTGATAGATGAAAGTGCATTGGGATTTGTTTTTTCTGCATCATGATTGTTTTGATTTCCTTGATTACAATGTATGCCAGTTTTGCCTTAAGTAGAGGAAATTATGGAGCATTGGAGCTACAATTCTGATTCTATACCAGTTTTGCTCTCCTTCATTTATGGCATATTGTAAAGGTCTATGTGTAGTTGTATAAATGTATTTTCTCTTCTTTCCTTGTTATGATAAATTTTGAATATTTTCCCCCGTGTGATCCTGTTATGAGTTACCTTTTTTTTTTTTTTTGTATTTAATTTATCCATCTTGTAATGCATCAGATTTTATGGATACTATCTGGATGATGGCAGGTTCTGAATTCAAATGGAGTTGTTCTAGTTGAATTCTTTGCTCCATGGTGTGGGCATTGTCAGGCTCTAACTCCTACATGGGAGAAGGCAGCTACTGTCTTAAAGGGCGTAGCTACTGTGGCAGCACTTGATGCTGATGCTCACCAGTCTCTGGCTCAGGTTATTTATTGTTGATTTCTTCACAGCTGGCATTTTATGTTTGATGAAATCTGTTTAATAAAGAATATGACGCATGTGTTGTTTACCTCTTGCAATCATCTTTTCTGGAATATGAAAATGCAGTATTATATGTTTATCTTTTATACTCTATGTACACGAAAAGTACCTTTTTTGGTCTAGGTATGATGCGTAACATGACATTGTTATACATCATCAATGACCTTTTGCTCCTGGAGCTGTTTTACTCAGTTCGAATATGATCAAATAGACCTCAGCAGTTTCTGCCATTTTAGTTATAAGAGTGCTTGTATGGCATTAGTTGCATTTGATCAAAGAACCTGCCAGGCAAGAAGTATTGCATATTTAAAATTTTCCTTCTTTTCTAGCCCCACTCTATACCCAAAGCAAAAAGGAATATCTCTGTTGCATTGTTCTTTTGTTGTATTACCTTGATGAGATAAAAGAATATCTCCATGGAGATAAGTTCTTTTCCTTTCTCTTGCATAACATCTGTTGTTTGCAATTGTTATATGATAAAATATGCTACTAATTTATTCCTTATATGCTTCTCAATTTATGATGTATGTTTTGGCTATTTTTTTCATTTGTTATAATAAGTTTATGTTTAGAGTTCAAAAAATTTAGATTTGTGTGTTCTGTTCTTTAAATTACCCGTAGGAATATGGGATTAGAGGATTTCCAACCATAAAGGTGTTTGCACCTGGAAAGCCTCCGGTTGATTACCAAGGAGCAAGAGATGTCAAGCCAATTGCTGAGTTTGCACTTAAACAGGTTTGTTGGAATCTCTTCCGGGTTGTTCTGACATTTTTTTCTCAAAAAGTTTTACAATGGAATATTTCTGTCGATGTATCAGTATGAGAATTGTTGTTGCTGATGTTATGTTGGACTTTGGGTGGAGTAGATAGTTGTCTTGTTTCGTGGCAAACTCAACACGATTTCTTTTAATTTTTCAACATATTGAAGGACTATGAAGTAACAATGAGAATCTGATTACAATTTTGGAAAAGAGAACTATTTTTGCACACCTCTTGGTAGTGTACAAAATCGCAGATACACTAAAGATTTGGCTACTCGGTGTAACCTTCGACCCTAGTGAATTTTGTCCATGTTTCACCCATGTACATAGGCATATAGATCGCTGTAGCTCAAACCAAATTGAATTCTGTGTCTGTTTTTCTTGCCCCTATTTTCTGCTTGGTGCTTGCATGCCTGTGTTCGGTATTAGCATTGGCATACAGGCAGGTGTAGAAATTTTGTGTATAAAGAAGTGTGCAAATAGCATACCTCAATTTAAAAGCTCTTATCGAGTGGTAGTTCAGGCAGCCTCCTTGCCACAATTGAATGGCAGGTGAGGTGTTAAACTACTCGTAAATTGAATGCATTTGCTCTTCAGACTTGCTGAGGTTCTCTCTGAAGCTGGTCTAGTAAGCTCAAGCACATTTTTTGTTGTATTAGATGTTTGAAAACTGCAATTTGGAGACATTTTTAGTTCAATATGTTATCTATCCTTCTGATTTGAATTTATGGTAAGAGACCATAAGGGTTTATAAGGCCAAAATAGACTAAGCATTCTAATAATTCAGGTGGTCTAGGATTTTTATCTGCTAAATAATTTTATAAGAGCATCTATGCAATAGTATAATTAATTTGTAGTAATATTCTTTTCAATCAATGAAATTGTTGATTCAATGTGTTTTTGTTTGCACTAGTTCTGAAAGAATTATTATTGAAGAGGGATGATAATATTCAATCTTTAATCTTTATGAGAATGCACGGATTTTTTTTTTTATCTTTTTATTTTTATTTTTTCGGGGAGTAGGTAGGAAGCAAAATGACCATGATTCTTTTCCCCAAATGGGGTAGTAACTTAGTATTTAGTAATAGTAAGACAAGGAAGTCTTATTCTAGTCACATAAAATTTACATCATTTTAGTTTCAAATTGCATCATGGTTATATTATTTTATATTTAATTAACATATTTGGTAATAAGTCTGTTTACTCTCAATTTTTTCCCCCCAGCAGATTTGCATGTTCTCTTTATTGTTGTTTGATATTTTGGTGCCCAGTGAAAGGCTATTTATTAAAATAAATATAATAATTGGCTGCCAATCTTATGGTAATTCAGCAGTTAATTACTTGTGATTTGTTGCTCAGAGCTAAGCCTTTTCAGGTGCTATTATATGCAGTTAGATTTTTTTCCCCGCCATATAATAGTTACTCCAAAATATTGCATGCTTATATAAATATTACAGTTGGTAGGCTTGAGCTTGCTAGGCATAGGGGGTGTTTGCCAAACTCAAAAGCTCAGATAAATTTGTACAATGGGATCAGTTTTGAATTCTTAAGTATTTGGTAAGCACTAAAAATGTAAAAACTGGTTCTCATCTAATCTATTAAAACAACCAGTGCATTATTGGATTCCACTTTTATTAAAGGCTTCCTTTTTTCTCCTAAATTTTTGTTTCCTCTTTGACATTATCTCTTTATGTTCTCCTAAGTTTCTGTGTCTATATTTTATTTCTCTCAAAATTTAAATGTTAAACTTGATTATGATTTCAAAATTTTGTTTAAAAAAAAAATCATCAAGCAATATTTGATTATAGAACTGATTGACAAATTTTAACCAAACTAAGAATATTTAACCTAGTTACAAAGTAACATATGACTAGTTTATCTTAAACAGGTTCAAACTAGTTTTCAGAGTTGCCAAACTACCCCCTATATTTGCATGTACAGGTAAAGGCACTTTTGAAGGATCGTTTGAATGGCAAAGCAACAGGGGGATCAAATGAAAAAACAGAAGAAACCAATGCTTCAGTAGAATTAAACTCTCGCAACTTTGATGAATTGGTTCTCAAAAGCAAAGAACTCTGGATTGTGGAGTTTTTTGCACCTTGGTAAGTGCTGCCTATGCTTCAAAAATATACTGTATATACCATTATATATTACCAGAGTGAACCTGAGGTATCTATGCTTTTATATTTGTAACTAATCATAACATCTATTGTCTTCTTTTATTTCTTAAAGGTGCGGCCACTGTAAAAAATTAGCTCCTGAATGGAAGAAAGCAGCAAATAATCTAAAGGGGAAGGTCAAACTGGGTCACGTTGACTGTGATGCTGAGAAGGTAAGCTCATACATTACATCACTAATAAGAGCTAGGGACTCTCAAATGCATTATTGATTAGATAAAAAAAAAAGTTTATTTTCCTATTAAATTATTATTATTATTCTGACGGCGGTTGTTCCCAGTCTCTAATGAGCAGGTACAATGTTCAAGGATTCCCAACTATCTTGGTATTTGGTGCTGATAAAGATACTCCACTTCCTTATGAGGGTGCAAGAACTGCCTCAGCTATCGAGTCATTTGTGCTAGAGCAGCTGGAAACAAATGTTGCTCCTCCAGAGGTGACAGAGCTACATGGTCCAGTAAGTTCTCTCCTGCCATCTTTATTTGGTTATAGTTTAGTTTGCATGAGAGTATACAAGATTATTACCATGAGCCTTCTTTCTAGGATGTTATGGAAGAGAAATGTGGTTCTGCTGCAATCTGTTTCGTCGCCTTCCTTCCTGACATCTTGGATTCCAAGGCTGAGGGGAGAAACAAATACCTTCAGCAGTTATTATCAGTTGCAGAAAAGTTTAAAAGGAGCCCTTACAGGTAACTAACAAGGGTTATTTTGCTTTGCTTCCATCCTTTAATTTCACACTCCGAGAAATCCTTTTATGACTAAAACTGTTTGTTAATTCCATCCATGTTGTAAATGCTTTACATACATAGTTTTAAACAAATCTTTTCTGACAACGACAACAACCCACTAGATGGAGTCGGCTGTATGAATCACATGATATCATAGTGTTCTGTCTTAAATCATATTTGCAATTTTTGTTGACAAGTTCTTTTTTTTTTTTTTGTTCGGTTGAATTTTTGTGTCTTCAGCTATGTCTGGGCAGCTGCAGGTAAGCAACCAGATCTTGAGAAGCATGTAGGTGTTGGTGGGTACGGTTATCCAGCCTTAGTGGCACTGAACCTTAAGAAAAGTGTTTACGCTCCTCTCAAGAGTGCTTTTGAACTTGACCACATCATGTGAGTTTTTGTTCTTCCAATTTTAAGCTAAATAGTAAACACTCCTGATGAAATGAACAAGTACTTCAACGTTGGCCATTTGTGTTCTTCAGAGAGTTTGTGAAAGAAGCTGGACGCGGCGGCAAAGGCAATTTGCCCCTGGGAGGCGCCCCTACCATTGTAAAGACTGAACCATGGGACGGAAAAGATGGAGAAATAATGGAGGAGGATGAATTTTCTCTTGAAGAACTCATGGGGGAAGATGCCTCAAGCAAGGATGAATTGTGATAGATTAAGAAGGAAATGATGCATAATTGAAGTTTTTAGTCAACCGATTTTGGAAGTATGTTTTAGTGTCTATTGTCATTGTTTCTATGATGAGAAGACTACACGAAGGGGGAAAAAATGTGTCATGATGTTGTGCTCGCTGTTCACTTTTTCATGTTCGAAGCTTATAGACCAATCATGTGATCTTTTGAGGAGCATCGTATCTGATATTTAGAGGAACAAATTGACAAGCCTTTATATTTTGGTAACACATAGAATGCCAAGGTTAACATGTTCCGTTATTTTTATTACTTCCCTATTAAAATAGACTCCATTAACAGGTACAACCATCGGAACTAAGGAACATTGATATGTTGTCTGAAAATTATTATTATAGAGTATGCATGTTTGGGAACCATTCGAAAACAGCCTTTTTTTCAAAATATTTTTTTTTAATGAAAAAGTTATTTTGGAAAAATTTATCATGTTTGGGAACCAAATAGGAATAGATTATAATCAGAAATTAATGATTTTAAGTTAAAAATAATTTATAAATATACATAATATTTTGAAGCTTATGATTAGAAATTGATTATTTTAAATTTTAATATTTTTACCAAATTGATTTTAACTATCAAATATTATATAATATAAATAATTATTTCATATTTGTTTAATAATTTTATGATACAAAAGTAACATTTTTTATATAATTTAAATAAAGTAAATTATTTTAAAATAATTTTTTAACTACAGTATAATGATTCTTATATAATTGGTAATATAAAAAAAATTATACAAATAAATAATTATTGGAATAATTTAATCTCTAAACACGTTATAATAACGATCATGTCTAGTTCTTTGGATTGTTTCCCCTCGACCAGTACCAATAGTTGGTGACTTAATGCCAATGAATCCTTGATTCTCTTTTTTTTTTTTAATTTTTTAAAACCTCCTCATAACTCTTTATGCTGCAACACTACCATGTAATTGAATTCGGAGTATTCACGCTAATATATATAGAATGGACAGATTCAATGACGAGTAGTTTGTAGATCTCTTGATTGAATTTCAATAATTTAAGAAAATCATACCTATTAAATTCAAATTCAATGCAATGCAATGGTCCTTACTCTTAGTCAAGTAACTGTTACCTAGCCATTTGTACTCGTGCAACCAAATACAATAACTGCAACACAAACTCTGATGCTAATTCCAAAATCCTTGAATATAAATTTTGAAACTGTTTACACAGAAAAATGCAATTTCACCAAAATTTCAACCGTACGAGTCTATGTATCTGCAAACATTACACGCATAAATCTACCACCGAGTATCTTCCTAATGCAAGGCAAATTAAGGATTCTCTATAATGGTAACTAGGCTTAAGTGTGCAATAACCCCCGCTCCATGACTGTTCTAAATGGAAAAGGAAAAAAAAAATAAAGAAAAAATATAAATTCTAAGCAAAGATTTAGATCAAGAAAATCTTCATGTGGAAGCCTCATCAGAAAACTTATCAGCTCCAACCTGCTTCAGAGCTGCACTTACTTTCTGCTACCAGTGATCTTCGGAGCGACAGCTCAAACTCAAGCTTTGCCTTGGAGAGATAATTCTCTGAAATTCTAATCTCTTACTCCTGTCTTTTCTTTTAGAGTATTATATATTTTTCTATTCATTTCTGAATTTTGTAGGAAGTTCGATGAATCCTAAAAGTTAACATTTTGTATCCTACATAAACAATCTCTTCTTAAAGATGAGTCTGTAAATATGGCTTTGATGAAATTTTCCACCTACAAGGGGGTCAACAATAGATATGTAAGAAACATAGCAAGTGGCCACAATAAACTAAGAAAAAGCTTATCAAACACGGTTCCATTATTTTCAATTTAACAAAAAATGACTAAGGAGACTGTAAAGGCAGAGATAACAGATCAGGACATGCAACTTTATCATTTTATAGAACAAAAAATACTGGTTACTCATAACCTTTAACCAACACAATCAGTTATTTTCCAGTTGTAGTAGCAATTTGATCCACAATAGCACTCCTTTCCTTCTCTTTCTTTCTTTTTTTCTTTTTTTTTCAAAAGGAGCATTTGCTGTGGAAATGAAAGAAAGCAATAAAAATAATCTAGAGGAAAAGCAAAGAAGGAGCAGGGAATAATGGGTCACATTGCATGCATATATAATGAAGCACTGGATGAAACAAAAGGATAGGTGTTAAAAATTTTATTTGGAAGCAAAAACTTTCCAGTGTTTTACATTTAGCCACTCCGAAAATTAGATGATCGCAAATTTGAAGGAGAAAGTAAGATTGAAGACTACCCTTAGGATTAATTTGTTAATGGAAGAGATATATAACTCAGATCACTAGCTGATTGAAGCATTGATATAAAATTACAATCCCATGGCAAATGTGTCAAAAAAAACTAATGAAGGGAATAAAATTAGGAGTCCCAATTAATGAAGTCATCGATAATCAAATAATACCTCAGTTATCGTAAAGCCACAAGATATCAATTCTTGATTCTCCCAAGATGCTGTAATGGATTTTAAAGGCATATCTAATAATTCTGAAGCACATGAAAGATGAAGAGATTAGTTTTCAGGAGATGAGCTAGCGATAATCAAAACAGCAGCTTTTAATGAGATAGTGAAGTATATGACACAACATGCCTGATAGTTTGCGGATTTTACATAAAGATGGTATAAGATCATTGAGAGACTCTCCAGAGAACTCATGCGATTTCTGATCCATGGTGGCCAGGGACTCAAATAAGGATGATAGGTTTTCCAGCATTAAATCAATTAGTCTTTGTAGCTGGAAATATGAGTGGAATGTATTAGACCAACTTCCGAAACATTAATGGCACAAATTACAAGCATTACTTTGCAGAATAAAGGTATAGAGTATAGACTCTACCTGTAAAGTCTCCTCTGCTGCTATGTCATCTAAGAGGAGTATATCTGTTGCAATTCTTGAGAAAACTGCCTCTAAGACTGTACACATGCTTTTCCGGTAAGTTGAAGGAAGCAAAAATGGCTCCCATATGATATGTACTTTTTCCAGAATGAAGACAACCTAATCAAGTACAGTCAGCTTCATGTCATTTGTGAAACTAAAAAGACATCAACTACTACTAGAAACCTATTGTAACAAATCCCCCACCCTGTAGCTTGCAAGCAAAAGAAAGGAACGGATGAAATAAGAGATAAAAAACTATGGCATAATAAACGGCAATATACACACATTATACTAACAAGAAAATTACCTGGTCTACGCTGAATTTAGCTGACTCAAATTCTTTCATCTGGTGAGTATTCTGAAATCCATCAGCACCATCTATAGCCTATAAAACAATGGGAAGTGCCAGTTAGCAAGGCAGAGTGTAAACCATAACTTCATGGTGATGTGATATTCTACAGATGCTGCATGCATTTTAACAGAGCCAGTACCTCCTTCAAATTATAAATAACATGGTGAACTTGTCTCTGCAGTATCTCTTCTGCCAAAAGCTGAAACCTTGGGGCCAAATCAACAAACACAGCATGCTCATTCAAGGAACTAGGAAAGTCTGCTCGATACTGAGACAACAGCACCAAAAGCATGAGCCAAGAAAAAAACCAATATATAAAATAAATAAGGCAAACATTGAATATCTGCATTAACTTTTTCATTTGATAAAGAAAAAATAATCAAATTAAGCCCAGTAATGTAAGCAAATGGTACAATCTACCATTAAAATAATCCATGATAAAGATGACATCAGAAAAAGAATTAAGAACCATTTTGGTTAAGAAGTTAATAAATTATTTAAAAGTTGTGAATTCGCTTCATCTTTAGTTATTCAAGTGTGCATACCTCAAATGCAAACCCAAGTATCTCTTGGGAGAGATAAAGACAGTCATTATGCATCAGAACAGCTACTTGATTGATGCCATCAAGCTGCCTCTCTAGCTTCACAAGTCAAAAACAGAAGTTATTACTGTAAGCCCAAAGGATACGAAGACAAAAATGAACACTCAAATACAGTGATAACCTGGACAGGGACACCAACTTCATAAAGACAAATTCTCCACATAATTTAAGTATATCTCAGCCAAAGATCAGAAAAGGTACAAATAATAGCACAAAGGGCATCACTCTAGAATAAATAATATTGACATTGCCCATAAACTTGTCTGTCTTCATTTAATTCATCCAATTAAATCACTGATTGAAGAAAACTAAAACGTGGCATTAAGGCTTTTCCCGAAAAGCCACTGCCTCACATGGACTAACCTTGACAGGGACAACAACCTCATAAAGTAGTATAGCGTCCCTAGCTGCGCGATAAAATTCCAATGCAACTCTTGTAGATGACAGGCAAACATCCTGAAAAATTGTAATTTATGAGGAAGGTCAATTAACTGAAAATATTTAAATGAATGTTAATTTAAGTAAAATATTCATTATTCTGCTGGACTGTATACCTGCAGTGTCTGATGAACTAGCTCCATCAATTGTTTGGCTGCTTTGGATACCAAACAACTCTCTGATAAGAAAAGCAAATCAACCACGTGACTGGATGGCTGTATAGAAGTTCGATCATTCTTCCAAACAGAACCGTCCCTTGTATACTCCTGCAGCAACATCCTTCATCAATATCTACAAGATTGAAGTAGCAACAGAAGAATTTGCCCAGACTGGAAACTCACTTGAGGAATGGAAAAGTCACATTCTAGGAGCAGATTTCTAGCCTTTGCTAAGATCTCAGTCTTTTTCTTGTGTGCAAAGTGAACCTCAACATTTTCAGCAAAATTGCTCAGCCTGTTATCCTTGTCATCTGATGCTGAGATGAACATAACGTCTTTCAAAGCAGTCTCAAATTCAATTGTACATTTGATGATCTTCTGAAAGTCGGGAAGTTTTGATGCATCTGTTGGGACAACCTGAAACCAGACATCTTGAGTGACTATCTGCAAACTTTAAATACTCACTTTCTCTCTGGCTTGTAGACGCTGAAAGTCTGAAAGTATCCACCAAATAATTGCTGTAGATCATAATATAGCCCAAGGATTTGACTAGTCCATCAAGATCTTTTTGTTGATTGGGATTAAGAATCCTAGGAGCATATTATAAGGCAATAACTACATTCAATCCAATTTCAACTGAAATCAATGAAAGGGTAATTTTACAGATACATATTCTTAGACTAGTTTCAAAGCATGGGATGCGTGGATACAGTCTTGGTTCAATCAAGTTTCTTATACCATAGAGCTTACAGGCAAACCTTTGAAAGAAAGCTAGATATTATCAACTCGGATATCCTTGGCCATGTCAACCTTCCGAAACAACGGATCCATGAAGCATTCTGGAAGCAAATACTTTTGTAAATGAATTTGATAGACAGCAAAATCCCTGAATAGAGAAACTCCCCATCCAAATCTTCAAGCTGAAAACGGAAATCAGATATTTAAGAACAAAATAACAGTGAAATGACAATGCTTCGCAATTTCTTCAAGGAAATCTTAACTAAAACATTGAGAATAGAGTCTAAGAATAAAACCAAAAGCACAAAGAAGCAAGACCACCCCCCCCCCCCCCCCCCAAAAAAAAAAAAAACTAACAAGAAAAGGCGCCTCTGTCATGAAACAGCAAATCATAGGGATATAAATTGATCATAAGACTGTAGAACATAACACTTACCTTACTATCTGGCAATGGAACTAACTTCAGTACAGCTGATTCTCGATTCATTTCCTCTAGAAATGAAAGAGATCGTCCACGATTTACAAATGGAGTGATAACATACTTGATCATCAAATCAGCAACTTTAGCAAGCCCATACTCTAGAATACCGACCACCTAAAAATGCCTTAAGTTAGAGGAAGCAGTAGCACAAATACATTAAACTGAGCTCATTGAATTCTAAATTTACAACATCACAACGGGACTATAATTTGCTCGATGTGATGAGGAAGTGTAAGAGTGAGATGAATTAACTTACGTCCATTGCCTCCAGAACTGTTTGTAACTGAATCCCATTCATATTATCAACTTCTAAGTGATACTTGACTTCAACTTGATTCAAGTCCCCATCAAATCGCATAGCCTTTTCCATAAACTTCACAAGGACCTCTTGAATCTACAAACCCAAATCGAATTCCTCTAAAAACAATCACAAACTAAATAAAAATCACAAATTATCCAACCATCATTACTATTGCAGCAATAATATGAATTGATTACATTGTTAAATGCACCAATGAAAACATAATTCAACCATCGTTTAAAATGACTATGACTTGATTCTCAGCAAAAATGCATTAAGAATTCCCTGCACAGTTTCTTATCATAATATAAGTATTCTAAGAGTTGGTTGAAATTTTTTCCAAGTAAAATATTCTTGGCTGAAATCAAACCTCATATATGATTTCACAGGAATTCTCAGATCGAGGTGTGTTTGGTATGGGGGTCAAAGGGAAACAGATAGTTCAGCCATACTACACACAGTTGTGCTTGTATAGGGACAAAAATAGGAGTGCAATTTTCACGAATTAGCTCCATGTGTAATTTTACACATGAAACTACTCCATCAAAATTTCCACTTCATTGGGGTACTCAGCATTTTCATGCACCAGCCCTGAATTCACTTCATTCCATCTCTATACAAATTCAAAAATTCTCATCATCTCTTTTAACGAGTCAAATACATATTCCCAATCATAATTATATTTTTAGCCATATTCTCCTTTAGAAAGCTCTAAGATTCAACATTAATGAAGAAATAATTTAACTTAATTACTTAATTGTTGCTGTTGCAAGGTACTTAAATGTGAATTTTTTTTTTTCTATAACTGTATCATGATTGATTCCAAAAGATGAGAATAGAAAATAAAAGTTGTACAATATAACCCCTCCAGGATTACATTGAAAACTTGGATTTTGGTAGAACCCAATGGTGTCATCAATTAACCCATATAACCAGACCCACCTAGTAGGACAAGACTTGTCATTCTCATTACATTTCAAAATTATAGCCCATACCTATTTCACCTTCCACATTCTTAGTCTTGAATTCCCACACACAAATATATCCAAAATCACAAACCCACAAATTGCCATTTACAAAAACCTAGTGCATCAAACCTCAAAAACTGCAACAAAACAAACCCCGTTTCTCCTCCATTGCCCAAAAGCCAAAACATTTAACCACATAGATAATCATAGAACCCAAAAAATAAATAAGTAAATACAAACTAAGAACAAAAGAAAATAAAATAAACTGAAAATATACCAAAAATAAGAAATTAATTAGAGTACCTCATCAAAGCACTGAGACCACTCTTTCCTCAACAACCCATACACCAAGGGCTCCCCATCTTCAACGCCACCACCACTACCATCACGATTACTAACCCTAAGCGCCACCTTCAGCTCCTTCAACCCTTCCGCAGCGAATCCAAACCGTCCATTCCTCAACCCTTCCCTCACACTCTCCAACCTATCGCACACTCCAACGACGGTCCTCACCAACCCTAACAGCTCCCTCTTCACCTTCAGCTCCTCCCTCTTCTCCCTCATCTCCGCCACCACCTCCCTCACCTCCGCATCAATCGGCTGATCGGAGATCAGCTTCAGGATCCCGGCGAGCTCGTCGGAGAGAAGGTGGGACTGCGAAAAGGCGTCGTCGGAGAGGGAGAAGAGGGACTCGAAGTTGTCGCGGTGGGAGAGGAGGTAGGACTGGACCTTGGAGCGGATCTGTAGGGAGTGGGACTCGAGGCGCTGGATGAGGAGGCGGAGATCGGGTGCGGAGAGTGGGGAGCTGGGATCGGAGAGGTCGTGAGCGGAAAGGAGGTCTCGGACGTTGATTGCGTCGAAGAGGGAATCCATTGAAGAGGTGGTGGTGGATCGGACGGTTATGGGGGGGGGAGAGAGAGAGAGAGAGAGAGATGAAGGTGTTTTGCGGTGGATGAAACGGTGGCGTACGGTGGAGAGAGGTAACGTGCGCCAAGCTTGGAGTGTTCGTTGGAGAGTGGGAACTGCGTTTGGACTCGATGGACTTTCGCGTCGTTTGTGTATGTGGATTCAAACAGTGAACCGACCCGACCCGGATGAAAATGGAGCCGGATTTTTCGGTTTGGTTTTTTAAATTAATTTTTTTGGTACACTTTTTAATTAAAATTAAGATACCTATATTCATTTTATTCAAATTTTAAATTAAATAAAAATGTAATCTTAATGTAATATTAATATAAAATATTTTCATATTAACAATATATTAAAATTAAATACATAAAAATGTTTAATTTATATATTTATTATTTTAAAAATCATATATTAGTAATATATTATTTTTTAATTAACATATAATAATATATTATTAGATAATAATATAATATTCTTTATGTTTATAATATAATATATCAAAATGAATTTCATTAAATAATAATATACAAACATTATCTTGAGATGAAGATACATCCCTAAACTTTTAAATTACTCGTTTGCAATTTAATCGTTAACCATGTTTCTTTCTACTCGGTTAATCTTAACAACCTTTTTTAAATTATTGCAAACTATTTCGTCATACTTTAATCACATTTTGTTAGAACTAATAAGTGTTGCTAAATATTCACATATTTTTATTTCTTTTTGTTTTATGTGGGACATATTCACATATTTTTACTTGATATGAGAATTTGATAAATTTAATATTAAAAAACTTGATATAAACTTTACGCTGAATTTTCTAACTTATCAATGTCTTAAAGAAATTGATCTAATAAAGCAATCCTAAACTCCAATTTCTTCTATTTAAAAAATAAATAAATATAAATAAGGCTTGACAATGGAACAGAACAGGACCCGGATGTTCCGATTCGGTACTTCATTATAAAGAACCCAAGTTTTACACTCTTATTACGGTTACACCCTCCACTTCCATCGTCTGCTCTCTCTATAGCCACCGCTTTCATTTTCAAGCGTAAAACTGAAACTCGAGCTTCTTCGCCTAATCCATTCCCAATGCGTCAAACAAGATTCGTGTACTCTCCACACTCAGCGAAATGATTCCCCAGCTCAACCAAAATCGCATTTTTCTCTTCTTCCCATCTCCAAACCCACTTCAACCACAAACCCCATTTTGTCTCCCTCTCAAAGCTCGAACCTTTCGATGTTTCAAAACTACCCATGTCGCTAATTTCTCTCCTGTGGAGTCCCTTCACCCTCCTCGTTCCTCAAATCGCGTGCCGCGGCTTGTTATAACGGAAGCTCAACGCGTGCTTATGGATTACTTGCATTCAACACGTGGCTACACCTTCTTGGATGCTGAGTACATAAGCAAGAACTGCCCCAACTTCGTTAAATCTTTGGCTGCAAAGGTTGTTGTTGGAAATGATGATGTTGCTCATTCGTTGAGGAAGCTCTTGAGGTACAACCCCATTAACGAGTTTGAACCTTTTTTTGAGAGCTTGGGAATTAGCCCTTCTGAGTTGCAATTTTATCTACCTTGTGGCATGTTTTTCTTGGATGATGATGCTGTTCTAATTGATAATTTTCATCTTTTGTGTAACTATGGGGTACCAAGGAATAGGATGGGAAAGATTTATAAGGAGGCTAAAGAGGTTTTTGGGCACCCTAGTGGAGTGTTAATGTCAAAATTTCGAGGTTATGAGGATTTGGGGTTGAGTAGGTCTGTGATAATCAAGCTTGTTGTTTGTTGCCCTTCACTTTTGGTTGGTGATGATATCAATGGTGAGTTTGTGAGTGTCCTTGATTGGTTGAGGAAAATTGGGGTTGAAGATGATTGGATTGTGAACTACATGTCTTGTTCAAGGACATATAGTTGGAAGAGAATGCTTGATACTATTCAATTTCTTCTTAATGTTGGCTATTCTGAGAAACACATGCACAATTTATTTAAGGCAAATCCTAAATTGCTATTGGAAGGTTTTGGAAAGAAGCTTCACTTATTTTTGGTTAGAACACATAAGTTGGGGCTCAAGGTAGATATGATGTATTCCTATTTTATGGAGTATCCCCATATGTTGTCAAACAAGTGTGCAAAGAATCTGTTGAGAGTGTTTGATATTTTGTGTTTTATTGGAATGGGCACAGATGACATTGCACACATTTTGGCTAACTATATGCATCTCTTCAGCACACATTCCTTCAAAGGTCCTAGAACTGTTTGTTTGGAGTTGAAAGTTGAAAAAGTTGAGTTGTGCCAAATCATAAAGGATGATCCACTGAAACTTATTAGTATGGCTTCAAGATTGGAACAGAAGAGCCCTGAACAGACGTGTGGTCATGATCCACACAAACATTTGGAGAGAACAACTTTCTTGATGAAACTGGGGTATGCAGAGAACTCTGAGGAGATGGCAATGGCATTGAGAATGTTCCGAGGGAGAGGTGATCAATTACAGGAGAGGTTTGATTGCTTGGTAGAAGCTGGTTTGGACTATAACAGTGTGATTGGAATGATAAAAAGAGCTCCTATGATTCTAAACCAAAGGAAAGATGTAATTGAAAAGAAGATTCATTTTGCAAGAAACATTTTAGGTTATCCGTTAGAAAGTTTCGTGGCATTCCCAACATACTTCTGCTATGGTTTGGAGAAGATTGTTCAAAGATTTTCTATGTATGCTTGGTTGAAGGAGAGGAAAGTGGTAAATCCTACATTAACCTTAAGTACCATAGTTTCAGCCAATGATAAACGGTTTGAAAAATATTTTGTGAATGTGCATCCTCAAGGTCCAACCATTTGGAAAGGTATAAAGAGGTTATCAAATAAAGATAAGAACTAACAGCTCCTTATTTTGTATTCAAGTTTTGTTAATAGGTCTATTTATATTTTTTTTAAATAAAAAAATTCTATTCATCTTAATATGTAGATATGCCTTGCTAACTCTTTTTACCGAAAATGCCTTGATTTTTTTTAATTAAGATAGGAAATGCGTTCCAAATGAATGGGCTGTCTGTTTGCTGCATACTAAAATTTTGTTTATTGATACTTTCTCTCAACTTCGTAGCTTTTGCTCAAACCATAGTTGGAGGGTTTTCAAATGAAAAACCAAACATGCTATATTATTTGTTTTGATGCTAGCTTATGTTAGGTTATTCTAAGGCCATAGAAATATTGGAAGCACTTATTTATGTACATATATCATCTCTGGTTGTTCTGAAGTCATAGCAGTATAGGAAGCACTCACCTATGTACATATATGATATGTTTTCTCCTATGATTTTTGTGTACTCTTTTTTACTTCATTTTGGAGAAGTCAAAACCATTAAATAACTCCAGATGCAGGGGTAAATTTTGTACATCCAGAGATGTGTAATAACTCTAGTCTGGAAAACAGAAGCTTCTTTTATTACTTGAATTGTTTTCATGTTGGTTTCCGTGAGCTCCCTCAAGGAAGGATTACTTCCTCATCTGTTTTATGGGTATCATTCAATTTCCTTTCCTCAGCTGGATTTTGACTCAGAAATAGTGTTTTAGTAATGATCAGTGATGGAAAACAAGCTGCATAAGTGATGAAATCGACAAGCAATAAGGGGAAAAAAAAAAAAGACAAATTATATGAAATTGTCAAAGGGGATAAGTTTAATATTTTTAGTGGGATACAATCCCATGGCCACTTAGATGTAAATAAAAGTTTCTTCTTAAGACAATGTGACTCTGTATCCATTTGCTCTGTTTTTAGCTGGGTCATTCGGGTGAGGATCAAAGATCTTGACCAACTAGACTACAATAAAGTTATATAGAATTATAAAATGGAAAGCTTTTCCCCCCAAGGGTATTAGTCTTCTTGAGAGGACAAGTCTAACTATATTAAAAAAGGGTGTTTGATAGGAGGTTTGAATTTTCATTTCTTAGAATTCTATTTTTGGGAATATTATTTCCGAGAATAGTTTTTTTAAGTATGTGTTTTTATAGAACGTTTGGTAGATAGATTGAATTTTCATAAATATTTTGTATATTTCCAAAATATCCTTAGCTAGCGATGGCGGAGGACGCTGGTCAACAGCAAATCACAGTGTGTGGCAATAAGGGTAATTTAGTCTTTTTATAGGGGTAAACATTCCCTTTGTATGGGAATGTTACAATTTCATGTGGAAGATGGGATCATTTTGGAGGGAATGAGGGAAAAATCAATTCCAGGAATACAATATTTTCGAGAATATTTTTCTAAATCTTGTACCAAATAGAGGAATATTATTACATTTGTGAGAGTGTGAAAACATTTCTTCCTACCAAATGCCCCTAAAGGGGATTAGTTTCTTTGCCAATAATAAGGAGAGGAAATATGCCTTTATTACTATGCCAATTTTCTTATTGGTAATGGAAAGCTTATTTAAATCTTTTTAAGGAGTACATTTTTGTTAAAGAATATTGTGCTTTTAGATGCACTGTTTAATGAGTATTTATACTAAAAGTTATTAATATTAGAAACAACTCAATCCTTCTCTTATTTTGAAGAGATTAATTTTAATACATCATTAATATAAAAAAGTTTTATATTATTATTTAATTATATGTTACAATATGTGAAATTTGAGGTAATGAGAGTGAGAGTCAAATATTTGTATTAACGTGATAATGTATGATTGAATGTTCAAAATTAAATTCTATCTTAAATGTTGAGTATTTTTAACTTTCAAAACAAGTAATTAATTCTTTATTTTTTTTGTCACTATAGATTTCTCATTTTTTTTTGGGCTGGGAAAGATCCCTTGTTTTTGAATAAGCTTGGTTTTTAAGTCCTTCGACCCGTTAATCGTTTTGCTGGACTCTTTGGCCCAAGTTTGATTTTATATTTTTATTCCTTTCTTTTTTTTCCCTCTAATTTCTTATCATCTTAAAACTAAAATGAAAAAAATTAGACAAACTAATATTTTTCAAAAAGGAGAAAAAGAGATGAAAGGGAAAGGCAAGCTCACTCAAGAGAGGTCATTGAAGAGCACTCCGGGCTTCAAGGTTTGGTTTCTGTTGACTAGGAGTCTAGGACCTTATCTTTGCCAGCCTCCCTTCCACTATTCTCTCTCTCATCTTATAAAACCTGTCAGACACAGCGCCTCCACACATATGCCATTGCAATACGAGAAATGTTATTTTCACGTAGGAAATAGAGAAAATTTGAATATATATATATATATATATAGAGAGAGAGAGAGAGAGAGAGAGAGGCTGGGCGGGGAATAGAGGTGATGAATCTTGAGAGAAAAAATGTGATGAAGTTATCACCTTTGTTTCTTCTCCTCTTTATATTTATATATGTCTAATTCCTAGTATAAATAATATTTTCCATAAGGCATCAATTCAACGTTCACTTACCAATCACACTCCTATTAACTAATCACAGTCCCATTGAAAAGCCAAACTCAAATTTCCAGACACTAAATTGTTATTTCATAAAATCTATAGTGCATCCCCTTTAAAATTTATTTTTGGTCCTATTCCTTACCACATCAGTATCCTCTAATCAATATGTCGTAAAAAGGAAAAATGAATTAGAATTGTGACTCTTCTCCCCAATAGAAGACATTAACTTTAGTCCCAATTTTAGTCCCACAAAAAAGAAAAAATTTGTTGTATAAAAAACTGCCATGAACATATATCTAATTATTATTAGATGTGTGTAAAGTAGTCTTGGCTCCTCATCTCCTCTAAAATGAGGCAATCCTACTTCCCAACTTTATTCATATGGTTGGGTCAAAAGCAAGAGTCCCACTTAGTGGACCCCATAAGACAATGGAACTCAAAATTTGTCCCATTAGAGGTGCTCTTAGACCTACAACGAGAGTGAGTATTGCCACTCTAGTTTATGTCCACTCCAACTCAATAAAATTTTTAACTAATTTTTTCTTCTTGTACGTTTTTGTTTAATAACGATTACAATATAAAATTATAAAAATATTTTTTAAAAAAAAGTATGAAGTAAGGATTCAATTTAACCTCTAAACTATTTTCATCATCGTGGTAATAGACATCTTTCGTACCTAAATTATTTTATTTAGTTTTTTTCTTCTTATAAACTTAGCCTAATGTATTCTATAAACAATTGTGGAATTAAATAATTTTCTTAATTTAATTATGAAAAAAAAGGGAAAAGAGAAATTAATAACAAATTTCTTGAGTGGAAGTGGTTATAGACTACGAGGAATGGCTCAAACCAAACCATACAAAATCCACACTCGATCATATTGCTTCAGGCACATTTTTCAGGTACTTCTACTTTTTTCTTTATCTTATATTTGTTAGTGATTAGGCCGCGTGTCTCCAAATCTTGGTCAGCTTTTTTCTTTTTTCTTTTTTCTTTTAAATATATATTTAAAAAAAATCTTTTAAACTTTCCTGATAGCATTTATTCTTAGCTCGCTTTCGCTGTTTCTTAATATTTGTGGTCGAACTCATTTCTCACGTTTCTCATTACATTGTTTGTGTTTAGATGCTTAAATTTTCCTTACTGTTACCTTTGGTTCAATAATGAATGTTTTGTCGCTTTTTTCTCTGGCAAATGATTATCATCTGCTGTGTTGGTGGTGCAGCATTGTCATATGTAGCTTCCCTGTGCAAGCAAGATTCTCTTTGCGAGAAGGCCTCAAAAGTACTGTTAGGCACTAAATATGGCTATATGGTGTGAGCATTTCATTATTTTACACATCTCCTTATTTGGTAGAGGCTGTTGTGGTCCAAGGGAAACTAGGTGTATATATTATGATTGATTTGTTTCTTACTTTCTTAGTCTTAAAAATGTTTCTGATTCTTGTTTAGATAAGTAGTTCTATTATGTGCATTGAAGTACTAAAACTGTTTTTCATTTCTTTCATATATATATGATCCTTTGATGGCGTTCATAATGCGTATTTATATCTCAACCAATGCTGTGAAACTTATGGTTATGGTCCTAACTGAATTTGGCACTTCTGACATCGTTGACTTGCTTTTTTTTAATGAGATGTGTCCTTATGCAGACAAATAAATACTACCACCCTTGTAGTAATACCATACCTCAACTGTACAAGAATGAGGAGAAAACAATTGGAAGTCAGCTCTTGCTCTTGGGGTGCAATTGGTTGCTATAAATTCATTAAAAATGTTGGGTTGAAAATGGACATTCCCCTTATATATTAGTTGGTACTGCTTCCCATGTGTCCATAGAATTTTACTTAGTTCTACCACTTTTCCACTTGACATTGAAAATTGGTCTTGTTCTGCATTCTGCAGTTATGTCTGCTGATGATAAAGGCTTGAACTGATGGATTAAAGCCATACATTAGCAATTGGATGCCAAATCACAACAATTTCTTCAACTATTTAGGCATGTACATGATGGATTACAGTCATGTAAGTAGATCAGCTCCCATGCACTTTAGTGCATGCTAGCCGTTACCTCGTTTATTCTTGTACAGAAAACACAGAAATTGGCCTCATTACTTCGGTATTGCTTGTACTTTTGACACAAAGTAGAGTGAAATTTTGCCATCTCTAATTGACATAAATAGTTAAAACAAAAAAAGAAATATTAGAGTCAAGACTTTTGTTAAAATTTAAAAAATTGATAGAGAGATGCACAAATAGTGAACGCATACTGAAAAGTGAAAAAAACGACAAAAATGTTTGGATAATGGGTTCCATATAGTCATTGCTACTTTTGTTTAATTTTTTTTTCAGAAACTTAACAGCGTGAACAGTACATACGTTGGTAAGTTTTGTGTATATTACATAAAACTTGCCAGTGTCGCAATTGGGATCGCGACGGAACGGCGAAACAATAAAGAGAAATAAAACGAAAAAGAGGTTAAAGATGAAAATGGAAGACAGAAAAAAGGAAATTGACGGATGAATGGCGGATGATGAATAATGGAAAGAAAATGATATAATGGATGAAAATATGGATTAAGTCAATGAGAAATAGTTCAATGGAGTCACCACTAATATTTATTTTGAAATGGAAAAATATTGGAAAAAAATCCTTCTTATTACTTTTTTTTAAAAAAAAAAAGAAAAGATGACCTACAAGAACTAGATTTGAGTTCGGGAATCGATTATGTATAGGAAAGGTTTGGAACTTAACCCTACTGTACCCCTAATATATCCGTCCTTTAGACGATTACCTTAAATAAGTTGTGCAAACTAATATCTCAGAAAATATTTATTTTACCCTTTAAACACAAGATTGATAGTAATTGATTATTCATAAAAAAAATGGAAAAACTTCATTTTTTATTATTTTGATTTTTTATTTTTTAGAAAAAGATATCTTTTTAATTCAAAAAAGTATTTTATTTTATTTTTAGGACAAATAAGGATATAATAGCCATTGACAAATGGAAAAAGAAATTGAGAAAAATTAATTTTGCCTTGATTTACGCTCCTATGTATTCTCTGGTACAATGAGGAACTTAGCCACATAATTCTTTAAAAAAAATTGTGTGTTGATTAATTTTATTTATGAAGGTATATTTTTGTATATAAATTTATAGAAATATTTTTTTTAAGAAAATGAAAAGAAATATATATTTATTTTTATTTATTATTAATGTCGAATCCTATCAGCGTTTCTAGTAGAACCTAATGAGATCTCAAGAGTTTCAGGAAGAGTTTAATGGATCGGTACTCCAATTCTCTCCTGATATTTCTGTCATTAGCCAATTTTAAATTATGTTATTTTAAATGAAACAAAAAATCAAAATGAGTTATTATAGTCATTTGCTTAAATTAGTAATAATATTTTTTTAAAAAAATTCTTATTATAACATTTAGATTTAACAAATTTTTTTACTATTCTTATTTATTTATTTATATAAAACATATGTTTATTATATTATATAATTAAAGTCAGTTCCTATAATCTAATATAAATTTAACAGGAGTTATGAAATAAAAAAAAATTGATGATTGCATACTAATAGACAATTAGATTAATTGACTTTGTTTTCCTCCTCCTTTTATTTTTATGTTCGTTGATTTATTTATGTGCATTTTTTTTTATTATTCTAATTAGAACCGAGAAAAAAAAAAAAGAAAAAGAATGAAACGAAAAGCAAAAACACAAAAGAACGTCACTCGGGTCGAGGTAAAAAATAAAAACACAAAGAACCAAGGCCCGTGAGTTCCATCAGATTAACATTATTAGTTAATAACAATAAATAAAAAATAAGAATAAGAAAATAAAAGATAAGACAAATTAGAGGAGGCAGAAAGAATAGAAAGAGGAACGATATGTGGGTTAGGGATTTCATTTGAAAATGAGGGATAGAGGCTTGGTCTGGAGGCTGGGTAACGGCGGTGGCCAGAAATGGAGGAGGGTCACGGCAGTGCATCTGGATGGTGACATGGCGGCATGGATGCATGTCCGAGGTGGCCTATGGTGGTGTCTCGCTTTGGCAACGACGGAGCAGCGGAGATGGCAGCGTAGCGGTGGTGGTGTGCGGTGAGAGGAAGTAGAAGGAAGCTACTGCTTAAACCCATGGAGGACAATGGTGGTTTTCTGTGCCTGATCTTGGCTATGGTGTTGAGTTCTTCTTCTTTTTTTTTTAATTTTAATTTAAGATCTGGTTTGTGGTTTTCTGATGTATGGGTTATGTTTAGTGGACATTACACTCTTCTGTTCTCATTTTGAGGCTTCCTTCTCCTTTTATTTGTTTTATTTATTTTAGATTTTGTAGATACTGAGAAATCAAAAAACTGAGGTGTGTTGTGTGTGCAAATGCACTGGTGTTGTGTGTGGGAGTGACTGTTTGAATATCTGGGGTCTCAGCTTTTTTTTTTTTCCCTTCAATTTAGAACAAATTTATTCAAGTGTGCACATATGTATGAATGTGTTTGTGTGCATCATGATGCTACAGATCAGTTAGCAAGCAATAATCAAGCAAGTACAATGTTCATTTTATTATCACATTATCTTAGTAAAAAATTGAAATGAATTGTGAGGAAGTAAAGTTGAACCTGCTGTCTTCACTGTGCGATTCTTCTCTTCTTGTTTGCTTAGAAATTGAGTAAGAAGCTGTGTCTTTTCATCCAAGAAGTGTGTGTGTGTTTGGCTTCATGCGTAAGAAGCTGTGTGTGTGTTTTTAGGCTGAAGCCCTCCCCCTTTTCATAATGTTCTTACACCGCCCAAACTATGCAAGTTGCACAACTTGCTGCTGCTGGTGATTTTTTTATTTTATTTTCTTATTTTAGTTTATTTTATTTTTATTTTAGTTCTTGGATTGTTAAGATTTGGGTTAGGCTGAAACACAATTTTTTGGCCAAACAGATTATGGCTTTGGGCTGACTGAGTTTTTTTTTTTTTGGCATTAAGGAATTTTTCATTTATTATTTTTTCATTTTTTATAATTTTATAAAAATACATTGATAAAAGAGAATGGAAAATAAATAGAGTATGAAATAAGAAGAAGCCAATTAAGAGAGGAGATGTATAAAAAATTGGAAGATTCAAATTTAAATTGCAAGAAAAGGATTTTATGGTGTTTACAATGAAAGCTAAAAACTAATAATAATAAAAAAAGAGAATTGTTTTTGGAACGGTTAAAAATTAAGTGCTGACAACTAGCGTGTGCACTGTTTATGTTGATAAATTTTGTATAAAAAAAATGCTTGCCAACGCGAATAATGCACATGCTGAAAAGTTTTACCAACATATTTTGTAATATAAACAGTGCACACACTGATAACTTTTGTATAAAATTTTGTAGCGTAAATAATGCATATGCTAATAAGTTTTGTGTAATAAAAGAAAAACTTACTAGCATATTTTATGATGTGAACAGTATAAATGCTAGTAAGTTTCTGAATAAAAAAAAAGTTGAAAAAAAGTATTAATACTTATTATCCAAGCATTTTTTTTCATTTTTCTTTTCTTTCCCGTATACATCGCATAATGTATCGCAAAAAATGCGTCCCCCAATCATTTTTCTAAAATTATTTGTTAGAATGATGTAACATATTTATTAATTTTTAGAGAAGAGTAATTATATCACTTTATATTTCATCTAATATTCACTTTTATTTTCAATAAAAAAAGTCTAACTGTCTAATAGAGCAGATATATGAAAAGAAATAAACACATAGAACGAAATTAATCCTACGGTAATACTATCTGAAAGATAATCAGTAGAACGATATATTACTGGAAACAAAATAACACATTTTTAATTATAAGCACATTTTAAGGTGAATGTGCTCTATTACATTATATATATGTATACACATCTAAACCCAATCATTCACAAGCCCAAATGTCATTATCTCATCCCAACAATTCCAACCATAGAGAAGGGAACGAGAGAAAAAAAAGGGACAAAAGGGGAACAAGAAAACATACAGTACAGGTTCGTGGATGCGCAATGGGAATAGATTACATAAATAAAATTCCATAAGTGGATATTTAATTATTTTAAAAATTGAGCTAGGGCACGCTTCACCACGTAGTCAGCAACGATGCTATTCGTTTTCTCTGTTGGATGAAAAGAGTCCCAAAACACAAATTTGGATGCATCTGAGCAACTGAACATGTTGCCCCTGCTGCATGCATATCCCATCTCGAACATTCCAGTAGCGCAACATGCCACCGAGGTCGATTCAAACCCTGTGGAGAAAAATATTTGAATATGCATTATGCATCATAATCCTTTTTATTAACAAACAATGGTAATAAAAGAATATTATCATTATTTTTATTGATATTGTTGTTGTTTCTTAAAGGGAAAAAAAAAAAGAACAAAAATAAGAAGCACCCATGGAGCTAAGATTAAATAAAATTTTGAATTTACAAAATAAGGTTTTCATGTTTGTATCATATATATTAATTAGTACTGCAAATTCATCACCCATACCATAATTGTAGATTTTTCAATACAAGAGTATAGCAAACATGAAGATGGTGTAAAATTAAAGTAGGAAATATAAAATATGCAGATAATCTTAATATATGTGTGCCCCATATGCATCAATGAGAACTTTCCTTTTTTTTTTTTTCATTTTGTTTTGGTTATTGAACATGTAGATAGTTGAAAGTTGTAACTTACCAAATAGATCAGGTTTCTTTACGATATACAACATAACGTAATACGGATTTGAGAACACTACTCTGATTCCAGGGAGTTCCTTGTTGAGCTTAGTGGTCAAATTCTTGAGCTTATCATTGAACTCCAAAGCTATGGTATTGTATTTGGAAACACAATCATTCCCACCAACAATATTTGTGGTTCTCTCCAATGGCAAGCATCCCATTGGAGGTAACCCTCCTAGGGATATCTTCCTAGCACCAAGACCATAGAGGCTCCTTATGAAGTTTTCAGCTATTCCAGCCAAAAAACTTTGGTATTGTTGGGGTGTGTATTGAGATGCCCTCCCACCAGGAATGGTGTAATAGTTCTCAAGGAAGTCATTTGTTCCGAGACTCATAAGGTGTAGTGATTCGGCTATGTTCTCATTTGCCTTGCTTTCACCAAGATAGGCACTCAGCTTCTTTTGGTATCCCTTGTAGTACTCCAATTGCCTCCATAATGGTATCACGGACTGCATCCAAAATTGTGATCAATTAAGATTTGTGAGTCCGTGAAGGCATGCATTTGAATTATTCTATTTATAATCTCCACTAAAAGAGGAAGAAAAAAAAGAAAAAAAATAAAAAAGAGGAATGTTTTTTCACATCAAAGACAACATCAAATAAAACAGTTTGGTTGAATTAAAACCTTTTTTTAAACATAAATTATTTTAATCTCACACACTTTTTACAGAATATCCTACTTATTAATTTATCTGAATTACACTTCCATATTTTCATAGTTAAATTATCAAAATTGTTCAATTGCACAATTTTTTTATAAAATACATTAAATTAAAATTTCTATTTAAAAGTAAATAAAATAATTTATGCAACTAATATTTATTATTATGATAATAAAACTACTTTAGATGTTGAATTCAATCTTTATGCAACTAATATTTATTATCATGATAATAAAATTACTTTAGATACTGAATTCAATCTTTATTTCATATTTTTTTTTAAATATACTTTTTTTATAATTTTTTATTGTAATATTGTTTAAAAAATATATGAAAATAAAATTTGTTAAAATTTTATTTATGTGTCAAATTTTGAAGTCAATATAACTGTTTTTAATAACCTTAACACACACATTTATCATATTTTTTTAATGATTCTTTAAAAAGATTGGAATCATGTTGATTTGATACTTAAGGTTTAAATTTATATTAAATAGATGCATTTATAAATTCATAAAATACTTAACTGTCAAAAAAAATCAAGAGTGACCAAAAAAAATAAAATAATTTTAAGGATTTAGGTAACATTAGGAGTTGTAATAAAAAATTAAATAATTAGTTTCATCAAAGAAGAAAGAAGAGTATTTCAGATAAAATAAAATAAAAATAATTAGATAAGAGTGATAATAAATATATAGAAATGACAATAACTCTTCTTTAAAAGTATAAAATATATGTGCAACAAAAATCGATTCAACCTCTAAAATATGTTCACTTGCATGATAATAATAAATATACGTTGCTTCTGAATTGTTTTATTTATTTTTAATTAAAATATTTAATTTAATATATTTTAAAAGATATTGTAAAGTTGAAAAATTTTATTAATTTAGCCATGAAAAATAAAAAAGAGTATTTTAAAGAAATTAATAAATAAAATTGTTAAATAAGAGCAATAATAAATCAAAATGAGTGACAATAGCCGCTCTGTTACTTTTGAGGCTCCTATTTCATGTCTCAAAAATATTTCAAATAATAGCACTCGGTAAAAAATTGTATTCTGATTGTCTCGCACTCTCGCTGTCACTTTACAAGGGCATTAATTACGGCCGAAGATAATGGCTGTTCTAACCAATCAACTAGGAGAGCAACGGCAATATCGGTGCATGGAATATAATATTGTACAATTTTTTTGGGTAAATAAAATTTAGGATGAGTAAAGCAGCTGAACCTATGTCGGACTGATATTTGAGCGAAAGTCTATCTAGATAATCAACACTTTTTTTCTTTTTTTTTTTATAATATAAGCCAACTCTTATTAAGAATATAATATTATATAATTATATAGCATGATAAACTTCTTTTAAATTTATAAATTTAATAAAACTAAATTTAAAATTAAAAGCGGGGAAGTACATGTGAAAATAAGATATATAATTTGAATCCATTTGAACCGGCCCTTTTTAATCATTTCTCAATTAAAGACAAATAATATGAATTCAGAAAAAAAAAAAAAGGTAATATTAATGATCGCGTGAGGGAGATTCTCTTTCTATAGATAACAATACTATTGATTCCAAAATCGGAAAATTGAGAACAATATGAAGGCGTATAAAAACAAGAAAGGGGGATTGGGGGGGACAAGATAATGTTAAAAAAGTAAACCACTTCCACTAGTTTAAAAAGAATAATGTTGTTTGCAATATTAGATACCCTTTAGATGATAAAAAAAACTTTAATTACTCTTGATGCAACATATATTTATTCAGTATTTGTCACGTCAGTTTTGTAAAAAAGTAGCAGATTAGATAGTTAAGGATGGTTAAGGAGATGCAAATAGTACATGAACATTATAGCAAGATATGTCTAATTCAGTTACCTAAAAATTTCTCGAGTTAACACCAAAATAATATGAACCATAGCAAGATATGTCTTATTCAAGTACCTAAAAGTTTCTCGAGTCTCAATACTAAAATAATTAAGACAAGATCATTACCAGCACATCTGAAGTTGCGTTGTCATAACCAGTAGCAGCAGAAGCAAAAGTGACCCCAGTGGCAAAATCCGAAATGCTGTACTTAGGATCCAAGTATGCAGGCACATATTGTTTGAGGCCAAAAGCCTCGGATATGAAATCAGTGGGTATTCTCCCATTGCAGAACCTCCCAGTTGCTACCCCACCTTCAAAGTCACGCCCATATGGCTTGAAATTGCTCCTTGCAATCGTTGGAATATAGTTGTTGTTCCCAGCATCCACTGAGGAGTCACCAAACACAATGATTGCTGGAACCTTTGCACTAGTGATCTTGCCCACCATGGAGAAAAGGATGCACAAAATGTGGAAGCATAGTAGTACCTTTTTGTGCCCTTCCATTGTGTGTGTGTGTGTGTGTGTGTGTGTTTGGGGTAACTTTGGAGTGAGCTATATGGGTGAATGTGATACGATAAATATTGGTTAGGAGTATTAATGGAAGCCTTGATCTTTTGAGGTTTGGGTGAAGAAGTTGTTGGGAACCATAATTGCTTAGGCATGAGCACAGTTCTTTTGGATGGGACCGGCGATCGAGCTATTTAGGTGTGCAAATATATAAAAGAATATGTTTGTATTCAAATTAATTTATTTTATTTTTAAAATAATTTATAGTAAAATTTTCTTGAGAAATTTTCAAGAAAAAAATTGTTTCTTTTTCTCGAAATAAATTAAACTAAGCATATTATATTATTAATTAATTAGTTAAATATGACATGCCAGTGAAAGAGCCATGCATTAATATAATTTTTTTTCCCTTTTATGTGTCACAAATTTTTCTACTATAACAATCTTGTTTAAGGTATAATTGAACACTAAATTTGGGCATCTCTCTACTGAAATTTACCAAGATTTAAACTGTGATTCGTTATATTATAGGAAATTAGCTCTTTCTACTAAAGCCAACTTTTGTTGGTTAAAGAAAGAGTTAAATTACTCCAAAAATGTATCTCAATAATATGTTGTATAATAATTAAACATATTTATTTTTAAATATGTAACCTCTATTTTCCCTTTGTAATTTTTTGTTTTATTATAATGTAAAGAAACACTAAAAGTAACTAACATTATAGTTTAACTATACATGACAGAAAAATACCTAAATTTGAATCTGAGGATGTTTAACCTTTTCCCAACTTGAATATGGTAAAATCTCATTAACTTAAAACAGTAATTTCCAAAAGGATATTATACATGCTTATGATCCCAAGCGTGTTAAAGAAAATCTGGCTAAACGAAGACTTAATAGTTAATAACATTTACGGTTTGTTGTCCGGCATTCATTTTAGGAATGATTAAAATAAAAACTGAAAATTTTGTCAAATATCAAGTTTTATAAAAACATACATTTTTTTCAACCTCCCTATATTTTGTCTCAAATAGTTCAAAACGGGAGAACCTGCTGCTTCCAATTAAAGTGAGTCATTCTTGTGATAAAAAACAAGACAGTTTGTAATTCTCAACAGTATTTTTGTAATTAAACATGAATCAATTTTCGCGAGAGATTCAAATGAACTAAACATGTATCACCTCATCACCTAAAAAAAAAGGTTGACCATGTCCTTTTGAAGATGAGTCACCGTGCAAAACCTAAATAAGTCCGTGAGTCGAATTACCCACTTCCACTGCATGAATTGAACATTAATATTGGAGTGGGTGTCATCTACCAATTACGTTGAAAGTGATTCTTTTCACACTCCGATGTTTGAACTCAATGGATTCGATCTGGAACAGGTGGCTGTACCTTATAAGACCATATTTTCATATCCTTTGAACATGATGTTAATTTAGTTTCTGTACTCGAGTAGTATACTGATAAAATCAACACAATAATGAGCGAGGTACGTACAAAATGTTTAACAAAGAAGAAATTAAGTTCAAAGTAAAAAATGGAAGTGGTGGTGTGCCATGGAATCAGACAAGATATTTGCAGACCGAATTAGAGACATGTTATGTCCATTAATGCGGAACTTCCTCATAAACTTGAGTTCAATTTATTAGAAAATCATTTATGTCTGCCTAACAATTTAAGTTTCAACATATTAAAATCTCTACTAATAATAGTGTATTTAGTTTATGATATGTACAAATTATAATTTGATTTAACAGAAAGATATTTTTTTCACTTATGGTCAAAACATGACTTGAGATTAAAAAAAAAAAATCATGCTAAGTTACACTTCAACATGATTTTACCAAATAGGTTGAAAATTCAATATACATTCTCTAAACCATAGTTTGGGATATACAAATATATGTTGTGACGACTAAACTTCAAACAGAATTAATCCTACGGTTAATGCAGTAGAACAAAACTAAATTTAGACATTCCTGCATGATCTTAATAAGTATATAAACAGATGTTGAAAATTAATGATTGTGTTACTTTGGTCAAACTGAATAGACAAAATTTATATGAAGTATTAATTGATTTTTTTTTTTTTTTGCGATAAGTGTTAATTGATTTATTTATATGAATTCGCAACTAAAACAAAAATTTAGAATCAAATACGAACATGGCTTAATTAAATCACGAAAAATAATATCAAGATGGAAGAGTTTTTTTTCATTAAAACAATGTTTGGATGATATGGAGATGAAATGAGAAAGAAATAAATTCTTGTTGACTTTGAATACACATATAGTAAAGGAAAGGAAGTGAGGGAAATAGCATACTCTTTTTCTCCCTCAAAGACCTTATTTTTATATGCTCAAAATTATATTATCTAAACAATATAAGTGCTCTATTTCGTTCGTTTACAATGTAATTTTTACACAATCAATAAAGTTTCACTCCAGGCAATTATTAATCTCCCAACCAATATAGAATTGGCTGAAATGGCTAAGTGTTTTAGCTTTTTAACTGAGTGTTTCAAGTTTAAATTCTGATAATAGAAAAAATCATCATTGGAAGACCTAAAGCTCTCTCTGGGACCTTTACGAATCGAGCCGGATTAGTCAAATTTCTAGTAATAGGACCTAATGAACTGGTGGACTTTACACAAAAAAAATTATTAATCTCCCAACAAAAAAGAAGATGAACTTCTTTTTATTCTTGCAATTTCCTTTCCTAATTCATTCCTATTAATTATATTCATCAGTTCTATTAATAATAATTAAAAAAAAATCCAAATCCAGCAAAGTTGATTTGTGTTATTGATGTCCCTTATTCCTAGGAGAAAACATTTCCAATCCCAGTAGAGAGACCATATTAAGAGCCATGCTTGACTGATTTCCAACTCCAACTACCACCGAAAGAGAGAAAGGCTAGCTGAGGCTGGGAGGGAGAAGGAGCAAGAGATGCAATTAATTAGCCATAGTCATGTGGTTGCAACCGCCCCAAAAGGGACAATTTTCCCTCCTCTAAGGGCCTAATATTTAAGCCATCAATTGAATGCTCCCCAACGGGAAAGGAGGTGAGGGGATTTATGTATATGTCGCCCCATAAATGAGAACCTTGCTTTCTGTTGTCTCAAAAGAAACCATTAAGA
The DNA here is from genome assembly GCA_031439595.1 of Pterocarpus santalinus. Taxonomy (NCBI): domain Eukaryota; kingdom Viridiplantae; phylum Streptophyta; class Magnoliopsida; order Fabales; family Fabaceae; genus Pterocarpus; species Pterocarpus santalinus. The sequence continues at coordinate 6,193,496 of CM062527.1, forward strand.
AGTGTATCATAACTCATGTGCATATGCGGGATCTTGATGTTAATGTGTAAGACTTTTCCATTCGTGGCCAGGCCAAACCATAGCTTAATGAATTTTTGAAGATAGTATTACGTAAACAGAAAGTTATGAAGGGTTTCCATCACTAATGATACTTGTACACAAAATGGTAATGATAGTTTAGTTGGCTAAAAGCCCTCATCTCAACTTTATTATGGCTTGTATCCATACCCATAGGCACTAAAATTGTTGTGTCCCCTCATTTAGAGAATATACGGTTTGCTAAATACTAAAAATCATGATGTATAAATTAATAAATAATTCGATCTCTAAAAGCTAAGCCCTATACTGCCTGGTCAGAGAATCTAATGCAAAATCTAATTCTAGTCTAAACTTGCCTTCCACCAAAAACCGAGGTCTTAGAAACTTTGAGGAGGTTTTGATAAAAGGCTTAGTAAATTTATTGTTGCATGTAGAATCAATTGACCGCCTCTCTTGGCTCGGGCTATCGAGAAGTTCGGAAGGGCATGTTGACTATATCAATATCGTTGGTTGTGAGCTGGCATCATGTCTTGACAGGACTTAGATGGAGTTAGAGTTAGACGGGAGTCAAACACTTGATAAAGTAGCGGGCTTATGTAAAAAGAGTTATACCTGGCTAATAGCTATAGTTTCGGATAGCAGTAAACGTTCAATCCAACAATTGCTTTTGCCCCCTCTTTTTTATCACTCTTTTTTAGTTATTATGGTCATAGGTAATTTATAATTTATTTTTCTTAAGTAAGGTGTTAGAGGGTTTGAGTCTTATAGATAAAAAAAAATTAAATTAGGAGAAATTTACTCTCATAGTGAACTAATCCAATTCAAATAAAAATTAATTAAAATTTAGTGAACTTAAAATGTATTGAGGTTTCAAACTAAGAATAAAATAAGTATAAACATACATTTAAAAATGGTTGATGTAACACTCGTTCATAATAAAATTAATGGCATAACTTTATGTAGAAAGTTCAGAGTTAGACATTAATATACATAGATACAGTACAGAGTTCAGGAGCAGAAGTAAAGTTCTACTTGCCTTAAACTAAAAATTTTTAAACTGATAATAAAACTACAATTTATTTAATTACAACTCCATATATTTCTAGCAGCTGGAAGAGTCCACCTTCCTCTAGGGCGTTACTTGACTAATCTGAAACCACCAGAAATAGAGTGAGAATTAAAAATTCTCAGTAGATAATTATTAATTCTAAAGCATTTGAATTATAATGGTTCCAGTCATGTTTTAGCACGGAAATTCACACGGCTACTGTACCATAATCTCATCATATTATTTATAAGAAGATCATAATATTATGGGCAGTAAATACTTAACAATATATGTTATGCAATACATAAAGTAACAAGCATTAATATCAACATAATCCTTTTATTTTAATTTTCACTTTCCTTTGTCTACTTATCTCACACATATTCGAAGGTCTTCTCTTATGGAATTCTCATTCTTTGGTGTTACTTTTAACATCATGACAATAAAGCAAGACTTTTACGCCACACTAACTAAGGCAGGTAACATAAAAGGATCTTACATCTTATCCCTCTACCTTCTTGGCGGTTAACGGCAAATCTTAAATATCTTCTTTTAAAATACTTACTTGCCATAATATATAAATTCAAAATAAATATACAAATACATAAACTTAAGTAATATAACTTAACTAAAAGACTCAAGTAGCATAAGATAAACAATAATTTTCAATAATAAATTTATCTCATAATAAATCATACAATCAATAAGTGGAATAAAATGTAGAAACTATAAATTAGTTCATCAGTTTAAAATAACAGAAATATACAAAAACTTAAATAATATAAACTTGAGTAAAATAAATAACATAATATTTCAATAAAATTTCTTAAATAACATAAATCATAATATAATTAAATTCATCATAATAAATTAAATAACAAGGCATAACATAAAACGAATAAAAGTGCACAAAATATAATTAAAGTTATAAACTGAAAATGAGTAAAGTGCTCGAGAATTAAAATATTATCTATTATTGTATAAACAATATCTTAATAATAATAATAATAATGATAAGCAATGGTATAAAAGAACATCAATTAAATTAACTTGAAAGGATAAATAAAATCAATAGAAATGATAATCAGTAATAATATAAATTAACATTAGTGGAAATAACTTGAAACAATAAATAAAATATATGGTAATAATAATAATAAAGAGTGATAATATAATTAAACAATAAATAAAATAATTTAGAATGATAAATAGAATAAATTGCAACAAGAATAATGTTGAGTAACTTTTATAAATAAAAGAATTAAGAACATAAAATAAACTGTGATAATAACATAACATGCAATAAGTAAATAAAGTCATAATTTTACTTCACAAATAATTTCATTATCTACGTCAAAACTCTTGTACAGATAGAAAAATATGTATACAGTCAATTCTTCTATCCTTCGTTCCTTTTATGAATCGATATAATTTTTGCCTTCTCTCAGTAAAACTCCTCTAACACCCTCACTTTTACGTGAAGCATTTCAATGTATAATTTTACTCAAGCTACACTCCTTGCATAGTCACTAGAAATTATTCTTTACTGTGAAACATTTTAATTTTTTTGCTGACCTCTAAGGTGCCGTGCTTGCACCACAAGGCCAAACTTTCTTCTCCTTCATTTATTACCATGTTGCTTTTCCTCTTCTTTTGCAAGTCTTTCACGTCCGTTGACGTGAACTTTCGTTCTTGTTTTTTTAAATATTATTATTATTACTATTATATTATATTGATATTAGTATATTAATTACTATTAGTTAGCAAAACACATGTTCACGTATCTAATATCCGTACATATTTATATATTTAATATTATTATTTCATAAAATATAGTAATATATTTTGAAATTATTGGTACTAATTTATTGTCTTACTTTAGAAGGTTAATATCCAAAATTTGATTATTGCGCTAATTTTAAATTAATCATTGTTGTAAAATCATTTCAAACATATCAACTAAAATATTTAAATAACGCAATTGAATCAAAGTAACTCTAAATAAAGTATTTTATAAAAGGGGATGACACAGTTGACTTAGGAGTTAAGTTGATTTATGTGAGGAAGAACTATGTGATGTTTTCCTGTTTCCCCCTAAAAATACATATTAGGGTTGTACAAAAAGAAAATAGTTTTATAATTTAAATTGTGAAGAATTTAATTAAATTATTTTAGTGAATCACAATTATAATTACTAAAAGAAAGATTAAGTAAAAAAAATTAAAAATAGGTTTAAATTTTATGTTGGTCCTTATAGTTACATCAAATTTTGGCTTTAATTCCTATAATATTTTTCTTTTAGTATAAATCCTTATAATTTTCTACCATTTGAATTTTGATCCTTGAGGGACCAAAATCAAAATAAATTAAACTATAAGGATTCATCCTTTATAAAAATAGGAACCAATTCTTTATAAGAAAATAGTAACTATACGACTAAAACACAGAAAGGTAAAAATTATAAGGATCAATAATTAATTTTAGATATCAAAAATCAAATTTTTGACATTATAAGTACTAAAACCCAAACAAAAAAATTATAAGGACTAAAATCAAAATCAATGGAAGCTATAGAGACCAATAACTTATTTAAACCATAAAAATATAATTCTGGTTAAATTAATGTATGATTTCTTATGTATTTAAAATTTTAATTGAATTTATATTTTCTAAGTTCTTAATTGAGTCCATATAATTATTTTAATAGTTCTTTCTTTGATTCCTACTATCAGACGGTTAGATTACAGCCAAAAATTTATAACAGTACAGTGGATTAAATATCTATTTTGAAGAATATGAAAGTATAAAGATTCAAAAAGAATTTAAATATAATAACCTAATTAAGAATTTTTTAATAATATTAGGAAGAAAGGATTAATTTAACCTATAAAAATGAAAAAAGATTCATGCATATGCATGAGAAAATGTCAACATTTCCATCAAGCTGCACATGATTTTAAGAGATAACATTTATTTAAATAGGAGCCTGTCGCTACCTATGCAACTCAGATCGTCATATAATTATCAAAATGTCTTTGTGCAAATTTATTTTTTTAAAAAAACATAAACTGCATTATTCGACAAATAATTATCAGGAAATTCTTGAACAGCCATGGCCAGGGACAAGAAAGATGGTATCGTGATGAATAACTTCTTTCGGATGCAAATAAATTCAGGTCACATTCACTTATTTTTGTTTAGAGGCACTTTCAACACTATCACCATCCTTATGGAAGGAAAACATCCGAATCCGGGTCCAAGTAGGACCGTCTCATAAAGAATTCCTAAATGAATTTTATTCAATATTTGGTAATCACAGTTTAAATAAATATTGATTTCAATTATATAACTATTAAATTGATATATTGCTTTCAATAATAAATATATGGTGATCATAGTTTAAATAGGTATAGATTTTAATTATATAAATATTGAATAGATATATTAACTTTATGAATAGTATATATTTGTTATCAATTAATCACCATATTTAACACCAATATAATTGAAATTCACTTTTTTGAATTGTGATCTACATGTTAATAATTACCATGGTTTTACATTGTGATTACGTTGCAATATGAAAAATTGCAAAAAAATATACTTAAAATAGCCACAATTACCGTTGCGATACGATTGCAAACTGCAATTTGGAACCATGGTAATTACTAAACACTTGTACAAATAATATTTTTGTTTCTAAACCTAGATATTTTTGCACCTATATATTGATCAACTCATTATGTTATTATGTGTGTGTTAAAAAAATTATTATTATTTAAAAACAGATTTTTTATATAAATTTTTTAATATAATTTAATATATTTAAAAAATATACATAAAACTGATTACAAATTATTTATTAATTTTAGTATTTTAATTATAAGGACAAGCAAATTATTTTAAAATTGTGACTTTTTTATTAAATTTATCATAATTATTTAATATTATATCATATAAATAAATAAATCATTTTATACGTTTTAAATAATTTATCATACTTACTATAATCAATTATAAAAACACCAATTATATTTGTAATCACTTATTAAATTAATTTTAACCTAATATAAAACAAGGATCCAATCCAAAGGCATACTTATTTTTCCACCATATTTTTTTTGGGTACATTTTCCACCATATATACAAATGCATGTCGTTACTAACTTTTGTGTATAACAAATAACTTTCGTTTAGTAGGTTGCTTAGGGGTAGTCAAGTCTTTGAGCAAATATGGTAATCGTAATAGTTGTGGTAATGAATGGTTTATGTGAATGTTGTTGGGGTGGTTTGATGGATTAGTTATAGTTCGGGGTTGACTGGGTAAAGTGGTTTGTTGGGAGAATGCTTAATGATACTCTTCTTCGTGTTCTTCTTTAGTTAGTGACGAATCTTTAGGAGTGGGGTATTTGTAGTTACAGAATGTAAACTGGTGTAGGTGTCATGATGCTGCAATCTTTTGTACATTATGCTGGTTTAGGTTGAGCTTGTAGTAAGTTAGGAGTACACCAGGAATGAATGAATGGTTAGCAGGAGTTGGGGTCTTCATGTTGAGTCCAAGGTTAGTATAAAGATATTGGTAGTACTTTCTGTGTATTGTTTCAAAATCACGATGCATAAATTAATAAGTAATTCGGTCCCTAAAAGCTAAGCCCTATACTGCCTGGTCAGAGATTCTAATGCAAAATCTAATTCTAGTCTACACTTGCCTTCCACCAAAAACCGAGGTCTAAGAAACATTGAGGAGGTTTTGATAAAAGGCTCAGTAAATTTATTGTTTCATGTAGAATCAATTGACCGCCTCTCTTGGCTCGGGCTGTCGACAAGTTTGGAAGGGCATGTTGACTACATCAATATTGATGGTTGTGAGCTAGCATCATGCCTTGACAAAGCTTAGATGGAGTCGGAGTTAGATGGGACTGTGACACTTTGATAAGTAACCGGCTTATGTAAAAAGGGTTGTACTTGATTAATAGCTATAGTTTCGGACAGGAGTAAACGTTTAATCCAACAATTGCTTTTGAGCCCTCTTTTTTATCACTCTTTTTTAGTTATTATGGTCATAGATAATTTATAACTTATTTTTCTTAAGTAAGATATCAAAAAGTTTGAATCTTATAAATAGAAAAAATTAAAGTTAAGAGAAATTTACTTATAGTGGACCGACTCAATTCAAGTAAAGATTAATTAAACTTTAATAAACTTCAGATATACTGTGATTTCAAACTAAGAATAAAATAAATACAAATATACACTCAAAAATGGTTGACTTAGGAGTTAAGTTGATTCATGTGAGGAAGAGCTATGTGATGTTTTCCTGTTTCCCCCTAAAAATACATATAGGGGTTGTACAAAAAGAAAGTAGTTTGATAATTTAAATCGTGAAGAATTTAATTAAATTATTTAATGAACCACAATTATAATTACTAAAAAGAAATATTAAGTACAAAAATTAAAAATAGATTTAAATTTTATTTTGGTCCTTATAGTTATATCAAATTTTGGTTTTAATTCATATACTATTTCCTTTTAGTATAAATCCTTATAATTTTCTACCATTTGAATTTTGATCCTTGAGGGACCAAAACCAAAATAAATTAAACTATAAGGATTCATCCTTTATAAAAATAGGAACCAATTCTTTATAAGAAAATAGTAACTATAGGACTAAAACACAGAAGGTAAAAATTATAAGGACCAATAATTAATTTTAGATATCAAAAATCAAAATTTTGACACTATAAGTACTAAAACCCAAACAAAAATATTATAGGGACTAAAATCAAAATCAATGGAAGCTATAGAGACCAATAACTTATTTAAACCATAAAAATATAATTCTGGTTAAATTAATGTGTGATTTCTTATGTATTTACAATTTTAATTGAATATATATTTTCTAAGTTCTTAATTGAGTCCATATAATTATTTTAATAGTTCTTTCTTTGATTCCTACTATCAGACGGTTAGAGTACAGCTAAAAATTTATAACAATACAGTGGATTAAATATCTATTTTGAAGGATATGAAAGTATAAATATTCAAAAAAAAAAAATAAATATAATAACCTAATTAAGAATTTTTTAATAATATTAGAAAGAAAGGATCAATTTAACCTATAAAAATGAAAAATGATTCATGCATATGCATGAGAAAATGTCAACATTTCCATCAAGCTGCACATGACTTTGACAGGTAACATTTATTTATATAGGAACCTGTCGCTACCCATGCAATTCAGATCGTCATATAATTATCAAAATGTCTTTGAACAGCCATGGCCAGGGATAAGAAAGATGGTATCGCGATGAATAACTTCTTTCGGATGCAAATAAATTCAGGTCACATTCACTTATTTTTGTTTAGAGGCACTTTCAACGCTATCCCCATTCTTATGGAAGGAAAATATCCGAATCCGGTTCCAAGAGAATTCCTAAATGAGTTATATTTGACATCCGATTATTAGAATTTAAATAAATATTGATTTCAATTATATAACTTGTTGAATTGATATGTTACTTTTAGTAACAAATATGTAGTGATCATAGTTCAAATGAATATTAATTTTAATTATATAAAATTCGAATAGACATATTAATTTTATGAACAGCATATATTTGTTATCAATATTAATCATCATATTTAACACCAATATAATTGAAATTCACTTATTTAAATTGTGATCTACATGTCAATAATTATCATAGTTTTAAATTACGATTGCGTTGCGATATGAAAAATTGCAAAAAAATATACTTAAAACGGCCACAAATGCTGCTGCAATACAGTTGTAGAAAGCACCGCAACTGTAAGATTGCAACCGTAATCATAGTTATAGACCATAATTTGAAACCATGAGAATTACTAAACACATGTACAAATAATATTTTTCTTTCTAAACCCAGATATTTTTGCACCTATTGATCAACTCATTATGTTATTATGTGAGTGTTAAGAAAAATGATTATTTTTTAAAAGAAGATTTTTTATATAAATCTTTTTAATATAATTTAATATATTAAAAAATATACATAAAATTGATTATAAATTGTTTATTAATTTTAGTATTTTAATTATAAGGACAAGAAAATTATTTTAAAATTGTGACTTTTTTATTAAATTTATCATAAATATTTAATATTATATCATATAAATAAATAAATCATTTTATACGTTTTAAATAATTTATCATACTTATTATAATAAATTATTAAATTAATTTTAACCTAATAGATAACAAGGATCCAATCCAAAGGCATACTTATTTTTCTACCATATTTTTTTTGGGTACATTTTCCACCATTTTCCACCATAAGTTATTATAATAATTTATCATACTTATTAAATAAACCATTTCCCCTAAGCACAATTTTCCACCATACTTATTTTATACGTTTTAAATAACTTTCGTTTAGTAGGTTGCTTAGGGGTAGTCAAGTCTTTGAGCAAATATGGTAATCGTATTAGTTGTGCTAATGAATGGTTTATGTGAATGTTGTTGGGGTGGTTTGATGGATTAGTTATAGTTCGGGGTTTACTGGGTAAAGTGGTTTGTTGGGAGAATGCTTAATGATACTGTTCTTCGTGTTCTTCTTTTAGTGACGAATCTTTAGGAGTGGGGTATTTGTAGAACTGTCATGATGCTGCAATCTTTTGTATATTATGCTGGTTTAGGTTGAGCTTGTAGTAAGTTAGGAGTGCACCAGGAATGAATGAATGGTTAGCAGGAATTGGGGTCTTCATGTTGAGTCCAAGGTTACTATAAAGATATTGGTAGTACTTTCTGTGTATTGTTCCAAAGCTTGGGTCATACGGGCTGTGTTTATCTGTTTTGGTTATTAAAAAAGGTGTTGGGTGAATTTGATGCAAGATGAAAAAGTGAAAAACGAAGATGTCAGGAAAAGAGAGTAAATAGTGAGAGAGAAGAAAAAAAATAAGAAAGAAAAATCATTGAGAGAAGAAAAGAGGAGGTAAGAAAAGTGAGGAAAAGGAAAGGAAAGAATTTGGAAAGTATCGAAGGTTGGTTCAATTGATACAGAGGTGTTGGAACAGAAATCTAAGTCAGATTGGTCAAGACTACAATATGATGCTCCATTTGTAGTTTGATGTTAGATACTGCTGCTATTATTATGTTCTTGTCAGTGAAACTGGATGTGTCGTGTTGTTTTGCGTATAGAAATGTGTTCCACATCATGATTGGAAGCTCTGGAGCAATATGTTGGGGAATATGCAGGATAAGTAGCTGTGATTTTCTTGAGTGTAGATGCAGGAATGGAGACATGAGAGACTTCGGTTCAGATTGCAATATCACCTTGCAAATTGGTGCTCTAGAAGATTGGTACTGCAGATAAATTCGGTTTGCCAACAGGGTCAGTTCAGGAATCAGAGCTAAAAATCGAAGAGATAAACTTCAGAATGGATCTCTGGATTACAAAGCCTATAAGCAGAATTGGTGCAGAAATGGAGCATTGTTTGAGTAGTGGAGCATGAAATAATTCTGATGCTATCTAATACTTCAAATACAGAAGTGGGTCAGGTGCAAATATCATACACTGAGCGATTTCGTATGATGCAGCCTCTTGCTTTTGCGGTTGCTGGTGCTGGTCTACACAACTATATGCAATGATGGGGTGGCATTTGATAAAAGATATTTCTAACTTTACAGGTCTATACGTGATAACGTAACGGGTGTATTGGTGGGACATTTTAGTGATTTTGAGTGTTGGGGTGGTCTGATGTGTTATTATTCAGCAATGGAGTATTGTATTTTGGCTCGAAAAATTCTTATATATACTCATGGACGAAGAGTTTTTTTTCTTTCTCCACATATATTCTCAACTACAAAATGAATAAAAGTATGAGGGAGAAATAATAATAAAAATTTAAATAAGTGATTAAAAAGTTTTGTGGAAGAAATTCTCCATATAAGATTGAAGATTCACTCCTAATACTCATTGCATCATGTGAGTGTTTTCAATAAAACTATAGGAAAAAAAAAAAGAACAAATAACTTTCGTAAATATAACTGCTCCTGGAATCAGGTACCCTTGCCTCTAAATGTGGGATAAAACAATAACAATAATTTTTAGAAGAATTTAGACGAGACACCTTCAAAGGGGAAGGAATGAAAAATCTTCCTCTACTCACAGCACTAATTAAAGGGATTTTAGTGCCAACTCTCCAAGGAGGTAAGTGTTATTTCAATTAATCATGACTTTGTGATCCCAAACTGTACATATCACCTCGGTTAATTATAATCTTAAAGCTTCTTTCTAACTTGTGCATCAAAGTTCCTCGAGGGTTAAAATCTTCCGCCACTTCCTTGTTGCCGCATTGGAGTTAAGAATTAGCCAATTAGGGCATTGATCTGTTGAAACGTCATGAAAAGGGTAGGTTCCTGGCGCTCAACGAAATAATATTCCATTTGGGATTATATATATCTACGATGGAAGATTGTGATAACGGTGGCAAACCCTAACTGTAACATGTCTAGTTTAGTTTTTAAAAGTCAAAACCATGATTGGTGTAAAACTTTCAAGGGACAACCTTTTATCCAAATTCTGAGACTTTCTAAAATCTCAATCAAACATGCCAATAGTGATACAAAAAGTTCCTGAAATTAATTTCTGATGAGTGTTCGTCATGAACTCATGATCATGCTTCCACATAAGATTGTGACGACTTGGACTCCTCAATCAATTGTGTTGGGTTGAATCTCTCTCATGTTATGATGACCCAAGCCCTTGTTAGGGTTTCTTTGAAGATCTATTGCTATTTGCTAATAATGAGGGAGAGAGCCGTGAGCTCGTGTCATGCAAGGATTTCTCCAAAAAAGAAAGTCTAACTTAACATTAATGTAAGAAGATAAGAACTTGGCTCCTTTGCCAGAAATTCAGGCATCCCGGTCCTTCATGTTTTTTCTTTTCCTTTTCCTTTTCTGTCCAGTATTGAATTAGAATTGAACAATATGAATTTTGTCGGGTTTAATTTAGCCCAGGAAGAAATTGTATAGTTACAAAAATCCCACACCTAGCAACACCTAGCCTTGGGAGAAGCACACCAGTTCCTTCATTGCTTCTTTGGTGATTCAAAGGAAGAGGAATAAAGTTTAATGCATTAAATTATGATTGTTCATAGTCTTGGGAGTTTTCTTGAAGACATTTTGAAGCAGGCTATTGGAGAGCAGCTTAAAAATCTTTTACACATGTCTTCTGTTAATAATATTGACGAGTGTCTTGTTCCAGAAGAGATGCTAAAACTGAGCCTAGTCTTATGTTGCAACTGCTCTTTATCTATTATTGTGAGATTAATCTCGTAGGTACTATGATTATCAAGAAAATTTTTTAATATATATATATATATATATATATATATATATATATATATATATATATATATATATATATATATATATATTAAGAATTCAAACCTTGATCTTGGGTACCGTATTCGATCTTTGTTGGTTTAATTGAATATTTGAATGTAATTTGTTTAATAATTTAATGTTCAACCCGTAAAATCATTCAATATTGGTAAAGCAAGGATAACAAAATGTGTTAGTTGAGATTTAAATTTAGTTTTTTTTTTTATATTTTATCATTAATTTTAGATTTATCTTTTTATTACTTAAGAGGTTATCCTTATATACTGTTATCTCTATATAATAAACTCTTTGATACAACTCATACATGAGTTCAGCCAAGTCTTTGTTCAAAATGTTTTCATGGTACAAAACATTTACATGGCTAACACCAAACCCCACACCTAAATTCTTGGTAGCTTAACAAGGAAACTCTCTTGTCCATCCAAGTGATCCCTCTCATTTGATAAGAGATTTGATCACATCATTCATGGCTTTGCATTGGTGTATAGCTCATTATCTTGTTTGAGCATAGCTCACAAGTTGTCTTATCAAAAGACCTTTCTTTGTCTAACAAATCAATGTGCAAATTAAGAATGTTTGATTGTTTCCCCATTGTGCTTTTATGCCTACATCCCTTGTTTGAAGACCATATGTTTCCTAATTGAGATCAACACTTTCATCTCCACCATGATCTAAGCTTGCTACTAATTTCTGTTGTCGTCATGATCCAAACTGATCTTCGCATGACAACACCCAATTTGAAGGGGTGATAAGGTAAGGATAACATAATGTGTTAGTTAGAATTTAAATTTAGTTTGTTAGGATTTAAATTTAGTTTGTTTCATCTTATCATTATTTTAGGTTTATCTTTGTTATCTAATAAGTTATCTTTATAATTGTTATATCTACATAATAAACTATCTGATATGACTCATATTTTAAGTTAAATCAACTTTCATATTAGACATTTTGAATGATGGTTGGTTAAATATCAGTTATATCAAAGAGTTTATTATATGAAGATAGTAGTTACAAGAATAATTTGTTGGATAACAACAAGATAAAGGTAAATCTAAAACTGATGATAAGACAAAACAAACTAAATCTGAATCCAAACTAACATATTCTATTATCTTTACTTTATCACTCCTTCAAACTGAGCATTGCCATGCAAAAGCCTGTTTGGATTATGATGGTAGCTGAAATGAGCGGTGAGCTCAGATTACAATAAAGACAATAAGTCAATTTTGATAAAAGGCATTTCACCAACAAGCATAAGATCGCCATAGATAGTGCACCTTATATATGTAGACATGGCACATTGAAGTATCAACCAAATCTTTAGAAAAATTTTCTCGTTGATGGTCAAATAGTGGAGGGTTTTTAATAAAATGACTTGTGAGTTATACTCAAACAAGATAATGAAAGATGCGCTAGTAACAAAAGCTAAGGGTGCGATGATCAAACCTCTTTGCCAATCAACATACACATCTTAGAGTTGGGACTATTGGGAGGTATGCTAGAATTTCTCCATTAAAGGCACTAAGGACAAGGGGTGTTGGAGTTTCTCCAAAAAAGGCACTAAGCATTTTGATGTTAAGTTTGGTGTTAGCCATGAACTAATACTATAAAGATATTTTGAATAAAGGCTGATTGAACTCAATGATGAGTTATGCCGCAGAATTTATTATATAGAAACAATAGTTACAAGGGTAAATTATTGAATAATAAAATGATAAAAGTAATCTAAAACTAATGATAAGATAAAACAAACTAAATTTAAATCCTAACAAATTAAATCGAAATCCTAACTAATATATTTTCTTATCCTTATGTCAAATACTATGTAAATAAACTTATTTCGCAAAATAACTTTTAATAAATAATAGCGCAAAAAATATTAAACTTATTCTTCCAAAAGAAATTCTTTAAGAACAATATTTTGTTCATAACTTTGTATAAGATTGTACTAATTATCCATGCGTGTACTTTCTACAGGAAAAAATCCACCCCGACACTAAAATCACCCAAAACGCAAAGCAGAAAGCCACCAAAGAATCTGGGAATGAAGGATAAACCCAAGCATCGTAACATGTGAGAAGGAGAGCAACATATAATGTCGAATGTCGTCTACATGACTACATGGTTCAGAACTTCAGATTTCAGAGCTGTTTATTTGTGATACCATTAGAACATAGAAAGCGTATACACATGTAGCATGCCGAACGGATATTTAAATCTCACAATGTGTTTGAATCACCTAGGTAAAACTATATCTTTTGAAAGGAAAATAATAAGGGATCATCTAAAAGTTGCTAGAAGATTTGGAATTAAATAATTGGAGACTATTTGGTTTGTCTTCTCGGTAGGATGGAAGGCATCCCAAAACACGTATTTGCTGGCATCTGAGCATGTAAGTGGATTCTTGTCACTGCACAAGTAGCTCATCTCAAATGTTCCAGTGGAACAACATGCCTTCTCTACAACCTCATACCCTGAAATACCAATATTGAGGTAAGATCATTATACGTATTTTTGCTTTAGATATTTTCAAATTGAACCAACCAGAGAAATTCATATAAATTTGTAGAGCAACAGATAAGTTATAGAAGCTTAGAAAATTGGCTTGACAACAAAAAGAAGAGATTAATTATATCAGTAAATCAAATTCGTAAATGTTGTTCTTCTGTACTTCTATTTGTATAGGGAGGCCTAAACGTAATTGATATCATCACTTAAAGAGTTAAAGGCAAATGTCCAAACTATAGAATAATACTACTCAATGGCATATGTACACACAATAAACACACATAAGCAATGATACCTTAATCCATCTAATTACTTGCTCTAAACAAAATTAACAGGACGTGTTAATAAGCCAATCCAATCAAGAATTTAAATTAAGCTCAGCTAGTAATTTACCTCTTCAATTTGAAATTTTAGAGGTGGTAGACCTAAACGTATATCGCACATTTTGATAACACTTTAATGCATTTTTAGTTTACCATCTTATAGGAATATATTATATATAGTAGAAAAAAAAGTCATTATATCTAAAGAAATTATTAGGTGCTCATTCTCTAAAGAAGTATTTTTTTTTTTTATCCATAAATTTAACATTTTAACTTTGTAGGTCAAAACTGTTTCTTATTTTTATTATATTTTTAATAAAATAACTGAGATATGAAAAGAAACAAAACACTATACTTTTCTTTTCTTGATAAGAGCATCTAAAAATTTCTGTTGACACTTCGCATATATAGCTTGTGCGTGAATATGGATCCCACGTCAAAACTACAGAATTCCCCATTATTGTTGGTAGATCACCACACTGTAACTTGTGTGTTGGAATCCTCATAAATTAGTATTAATTATAAGAAGTAAAAGCGAACCTAAAAGTTTGAGTAGGTACATATCCTATTGTATTACGACAGTAGTATGAACAAAACCTCATTAGTGACTAAGGTTTGGTTCCGCGATATAGAATGAACAAAACCTCATTATCACTTCCACAACAATGCTTGAGAGAGTATTTATGCTTAATTAATTTAATTTTCATATTATGGAAAAAACAGTTATATGAATACAGTGATTTAAACACTCATATTTTAACATATGGAAAATCATATATAAATAAGTGAAATTTTTTATTACGTTACTTATAAATTTATTTGTGCAAAAATTTAAGAAAATATGTGTTATTATATAACTAAAATTTCAATTATTTTATTAGTGAACTTAATGAAATAATTTCTCATTTATTATTAATTTTGACTATATTTACCAATAACATAATTAAACTAATTAGTCCTTATTTACGTATAATTTCTCAAATATCAAAATGAATGATTCAAAAACTATTGTAAAAAAAAAAAAAAAAAAAAAACAGCCTACTCAGCTCTAATTTGATCTGACGCGCCAATTTCAATCACAGTCTACTATAATTACAAACAAGTCTAGTTTCAATCAAGAGTCAGTGGCGTTCTCTGTTTACAATCAAGAGTATCTCATCTGTTAGGTTGACGCATTAATTATGCAATTAATTGCCGATCCAATGAGAGGTTTTTATTACTTTATTGATTCGCACATGTTAGTTACGGAATTTAAAGCATATCGGAGACACAGAAATATGAAAGATCTTAGTGTTCGCTCAAAAAAAAAAAAAAAACCTTGTTAGCCTTAGGTGCGAGAAATTCTTGGAATAAGATATTTATTATTGTATATGTATATTATTGAATATTATACTATTTTGATTAATAATTAATTTTAATATATTATCAATATAAAATATGTTATATTATCATCTAATTATATTTTATTATATGTATGATTTTTGAAATAATAATTATAAAAGTTAAATATTTTTGTTAATATATAATTAAATGATTAGATAAAAAAATTTATATTAATAATATATTAAAATCAAATTTATTTTAATATATGTGAATTTTTACTTTCTTTGATTAATATATATAGATAAACAAATAGTAAAATAAATAACGTTAAAAATACTTTGTATTTATACCTAATTGCAAACAGTATGGTTCTTCTAAATCTCCCCTAATTTCGCTGTTTTACGGCATCAGTTTTGTTCACCTATATGAAGAACTCTTTGTAATAATGATTGACGACGAAGAAATGTGAAGCCAATAGTTTTACTCTATTACTCTATCTTCACTTTATCAACTTTATTCTATTTTCTTGTCTTTGCGCAACTCAAATAAAGGTTATAAAAAATTAGCATTTGGCATATTCACAAGTTTGAACCATTGATGGAAATTTTCACCATTATGGTAATCACTTTGCATTATGAAAGTGAACCATTAATCAAAATAGTATAGGAATATGGAATAATCACAAACGCTGGAAGCTAGCTACATATCTATCCTTCCATTTATCTGTTAGCCATCGTCAAATTAAAGAAATTGAATTGGCAACATAAAAAGCACAAACACGCGCATAAGTTAAAGCAATTAACATGATTAAGTGAGGGGAAATAGAACAAAAGCGTACCATATTTGGAAGGTCTTTTAATGATATCATCCACGATGCCATATGCATTTGCGGATATTGCTTTCAATTGTGGAAGCTCTTTATTTAGCTTTGAGATCATATTCTCCAACTTGGCATTGAACCCCAAGGCCACGTTGTTGTATTCTTCATTGCAACCGTGGTCACCTAAAATGTTTGTAGCCCTCTCCAAGGGAAGACAACCCATGGGAACAAGGCCAGTTATGGACAATTTCCTTGCTCCAAGTGCATACAATTCCCTGATGAAATTCTCCGCAAGTCCCACTAGAAAATCTTGATATTGTGTAGCGGTGAAATGAACTCGTCGAGTAGGGAAAATATAGTAGTTCTCGAGGAAATCATTGGTTCCTAAGCTCATTAGGTACAAAGCCTCGCCTATGATCTCATTTGCCTTCTCTTCTCCAAGATGCTCTCTCAATTTGGCTTGATACTCCTTGTAGAACTCCAATTCTTTCCACAGTGGTATCACATTCTGCGAGATATTGACAAGAAATATTAGTTTACAACAAAAGTTGTTATGCACTCTTAAAATAGTACTCTCAAGATTTAATGATAAATTTAATTTTTTGTGTCAAATTTTATATTTTGTTTGACTTATTGTACGAGTTATTTTGAAAGCACATAAAAATTTTATGGTAAGAAGGCATACTCAAAAAACCATTTGACATGCCCTTCCCCTCCTAACTCCTCTTGTGTTTATTTGGCTATACATAAATAGTTAAAGTTAAAAGTCAACGATAGAGGGACGAAACACCTGTAGCATGTTTGATTTATAGCTTGCATCCCCAAATCATGATGTAGATGGTACGAATGCGTTTCATTTTATGTCGTACATTTTTAATAAAAATCACTTTTAGTTTATTTAAAATTGGATTTTAATCTTAAAATCGTAGTTTTAAGGGGAAAAAAATTGATTAGATTTTTTATTTTTATTTCATTTTCAAATCACATCCAATTTTATAAAAAGTAATATTATTTATGCATTAAAAATGAATATTTTTTATGGATATTATAAAGAGAGAAAAACACAAAACTTTAGCACCACTTATCACTATCAAATGTTTTCTTTCTTTCTATTTATGATGCCCACTTTTAATGTTTAATATTTAACGTACAAATATCATTACTCTTTTGGAATTGACATGAGATCACATGTAAATTTTTATCATTGATTAAATTCTCTTGTGAATCTTAGACTCCATCTTCCTAATTAATAGTAAAAATTAACAAATAATTTAATCATATAAAATTTTCATATAAAATTATGGGTAAAGCCTCATTTACGTTTTTAATATTTTATAGCAATTTCAATTTAGTCGTAAAAATTTTTTGTTCTATTTATATTTCTGACATTTTCAAAACATCTCATTCTTGCATTTTCAATAAATGACATCCAACTTTCAAACGAAAAAAAGATAATATTAAGGTCAAATTTTGATGTTAGTGATATCCAAAGATCATCGATAGAGATTGTTTGTATTCAATTCTTTAAGGAAAAGCTTCATGTATAGGTTTCAGTAGAAAAATATTAATTAAACATTAAATGGATTTAAATTAAAAAAAGTTCTATTTAAATAAGTAATGAACACATTATCATTAACATTATAATCTGACCTTTATATTAGTTTTTACCATTTGTAATTTGAATGCCAAAATAATAAGAATAAGATATTTTGAAAATATTAGATACAATAGACCTAAAAAAAAAATTGGGACTAAATTAAAATAACTGTAACACATAAGCGACTTAAACGAGGCTTTGGCCTAAAATTATTCATTCTCATTTCCCTAATATAAACTGAAAACAAAACATGCACTTACTAGTACAGCAGAAGTTGCATTATCATATCCAGTTCCAGCAGAGGCAAAGCAAACACCAGTGGCAAAATCCTTGATGGTAAATGCAGGATCCAAGTATGCTGGTATGGACCATTTAACCCCAAAAGCCTCAGCAATGAAGTCTGGGGGGACACGCCCATTACAGAACCGTCCCGTGGGGTGGCCACCTTCAAAGTCGCGGCCATAAGGCCTGAAGTTGCTCTTCAGAACCGTGGCTATGACATTGTTGTTCCCAGAATCAACAGAAGAGTCTCCGAAAACTATGATGGCTGGGACATTATTCTTAGCCTCCGAAATTCCCACAATAGCTACTACCAAATGGGTTAATAGAAAACACGCGATGTGTATGCGCCCCATGTTAATTAATCTTTTGGGGTTTCCTTTTGTCTCAATGGGGAATCATGGATCCAACACAAGCTTTATAAATGGTGCGAGATTAGATACATGCGATTAATTAATGGGCTGAGAAAGGTTGGTGGGAATTTTAATGACGGATTTTTCTAGTGTAGATAAATTCGTACGGTAGATGTGCTCTTATAGAGTAGGTCACGCTCTATGTACTTACGTAGAATTTATTTTGACACACCCTAACTTTAAATTTTTTATATACATTCATAAGATTAATTTTTATTCACTGACAGCCAATAAAATTATAAAAAAATATAAAATTATGGTAAATAATTATTCATCTTGATAATTATCTACTATAATTTGGTATTTTTTTATAATTCTATTAATTGACAGTATAAAATTATTTTACACTATTTATGTATAGTAATTCAATTTTACATTCACTTAATTATATATTGGTGTATTAATAAAATATTTGATTTTTATAATTACTATTTAAAAATTATTCACATAGCAATATATAAATATATGATAGTATAATATCCTTTATATCAGCAGTGGAATAAAATTAATCTGTACTTAACACTTACATGGGTGAGACTCACATTAGTACTACACGTGAATGAAACTTACTTCATGTGAGTGTATTTAAAGTATATCTATATTAAAAAAAGAGAGACAAATTGCAATGACTTCTCTTGAAATTCATTTAAAATTCACTTGCTACCTCATAAATTTTAAAATTATATTCGACTCCCTTAATTAATCAAAAAGACCATACAACATCCTCCTTTATATGTGACTTACAAGTGACTATAAATTTTAAAAAATTAAAAAATATATAAAAATAATTATTTAATTTACCCTTAATTATTTATTCTATTTCTATTAAATGCTATCTCCTCTCTCCACCCCAATCATCTCTTGATCTCTATCAAAACACATCCTCAAATCTTTTTATCCTTTGCAAAAACAATCAAAGATAGAAACAAAAAAGTGTCTTCAATCCACCCAATCTCATTATCCATCCCTAATCTCACCTAAACCTCAAATTAGGCTTAGCTACCCAAGAGCCACACACTACCATCCTCCCCTTCAACCACAACCTCTAACCAATGCTCCTGTCACCGTTAGTCACCGAGAACATGACCCAGAGACCATCCTCATAGCATTCGTGCTGCCACCAGGCTTCATTGCACCACCGCTTGTATTGCACACCAACCATGATGCCACACGCTTTCTATCTCGTCACCTAGTTGCTACTTGCAACCAGTCAACCAACCTAGCTGGTATTAGGGTTTTTTTTTTTGTAGGATTTTTTATTATTAAGGGTAAATTGGGGATTTTATAAATTATGTTAACATTATTTATTTTAAGGAACTTGAGTGTAATTTTAAAATCTAAGAAGGGGGTAGGTGTATTTTCGATGGACCTCATGAGAGGTAATTGTAATTTGTCCAAAAAATTTCTTAAAATACTAATGCTCTTCATTGTTAAAGTGTAAAAGATTCTAATTGTCAATGTCTGAGGTTAAGTGGTTTGACATTTGTTTCACTTAAATAAGATCTCAAGTTTGAGTCTTGTCGATATAAAAAACAAGCTAACATTGGGAAAGCTTCACTTTTTATAGTGGATCGACCTAACTTAAATTAGATTAGTTGGAGCCTAATAAACTTTGAATACTGGTGGTTTAGATTAAAAATAAAAATGTAAATAACACTCAAGTAGATGTGATGATCATATTGTATTGAGAAAATTTTTTAAAAATAATTTAATTGATAAAATTAATATTTAAATTTAAATAATTATATTAAATAAGTAAATTATAAATACTTATAGTAAAAAATGCGATAAAATCAAATATTTTTAAAAAATTAAATTAATTATCAATGGAATTAAAATAATAAGTTTAAATGAAATCATGATTAATAATAACCCAAAAGCGTAATTTATAAATATTAAAAAATAATATAGGAAAAGTCTATTTTCTCAATTTCAAATTTGATTGCAATTAACCAACGTGTGATTGGTCAAAGTGGTAGGTAGGTGCCTTGACCTCTTAACAAATTTTTAGATTTAAATCTTGAGAATGGAAAAAAAAAAATTCTTGCTAGGAGAACCCTACCTCTTTCAAGGACCTCTATCGGATTGGGTCAAGTTTCTGATAATAAGGTCTAGATACTGGTGGTTTCATCTATACCAAAAAAAAAAAATTGATTACGATTTCTCTATCCAAAAAATTTAATTATGGTTTACAAGTATTACTCTAAGGCTTAGTTTGATAGTGCTTTTTGAGAGGGTACTCCTATTTTTGAAAAGTATAAACAAATTTTTTCTATTTGGTAAATAAAAAAAATTGAAGTATTTTTACTTTTGACTTTTAAAAATCAAGGGTGCTATTAAAAGTTCTTATGAGGTACCTATTAGAGCTAACTTATGCTCTCTAAATTTTAAAGGAATAATATAACCTTACCTTTTTTTAATAATAATAAAAATAAAAATTACTTTCTTTAACTTTTATATTTGTTATAGTCATTTCAAATTTTAAAAATAATTTACTTAATATTACCTTTTAACTTTTGCTTATTAAAAATAATATTTATATTATTTTATCAAATAATATTATTATAATTTTTTAAAAGCGATCAAAAAGCTCCGCATAATATCAAACCAAACCTAACGCACACGTATCCAGTTCCGGTGTGTATGGACGATTTCCTTCCATATACAAATCAAACTTCAGATACAACTCACCGAGAAATTAGATACTGTAAGTGAAAATCAGGACAATATGATAGGAAAACGATATTGCCGTCATATGTGATATAAGTCAATCACAATTATGCTAACAGTAACCAAAGTATTGCCGCCAGACATTGTGATAGGAAAACGATATTACCGTGACGTGTGATGATAAGAGTCAATCACAATTATGTTAATAGTATTAAATATGATACAACAGTCTAACTAATTCGCCACTTATATTTTTTTAAAACAAGATTTTAAGTTTTAATTTTCTATATGAAAAAAAATAGTTTTGAAAAATCTTTATCATATAATAAATAGCGTGATCCAACTCAAATAAGATTATACTAGTTGTTAAATAAAAAAAAAGAATTTTGAAGAAAAAAAAGTATTTAACATGATAAGAAAATATTGATTCAACACTTAATCTTATTAAATAAAACATTTGATTTAAGTCTTTTGAAAATAAAAAAAAATAGTATTATAAAAACTTTACTTTTATAGTAAGTCAATTTAACTCGAAGTAAATTAGTTGGAGCACAACGAAATAGATTTTGGATAAACAAAAAAAAATATTTATATTTTTTTATAATTAATTGAGATGTTAATATATCCGAAAAGTGGTTATTTGCGGGGGGAAGTGAATTGTAACTCTAACTAAAATTTACCTGCAAGAAATTCAAATGATGGAGCTGCCACTTTGAAAATAGCTTTACTCAACCCCAAATTACGTGAATAGGTCTAAAGGAAAAAATAAAGTTGATATATAAAATTGGACTTCTACAAAATTTGAGGTCAGAATTTGGAATGTGTCACTGAACTTTAAATTACATGCTTTGTTCATCACTTAAATGAGATATTGTAATCACATGATTATACTGTACCTCGAAGTGAATGACGGTAATTGTGGCAGTCTGTATTGTAATTTTAAAAAATAAAATAAAAATCTTAGGACAATTTGTGGTTTCTGCATAAAATTTAAATGAATTTTCCCTCTTTTCTGGAGTTATGAAATTATTGTAAAGTTATTTGTTGTTTTTGGTGGGTTGAGACTTGTTTACGTATCCAAAATTAAAAAAAAAAAAATTGTTTTTTTTTTATGTCTTTTGCGGTTTTTATAATTTTTCATAAAGTTTGCATTAAATTATTAAAACAGATGCCTTTGATATTTTAATATTTTGATATAAAAAATGTTAAATTCTATTAAAATATCACCCTAATAATTCTCCCAATTGTTAAATAAATAAAGTATTGATTTTTTTTAAAAAAATTATAACATTTTTACAAATCTCGATTCATTAATACGCAGATTAATATACGTTGTCTCTATAATATCTATGCAATATAAATTTAAAAACATTTTCCCATGCACATCTTTGCCTTCATGTAAATTGATTGTCGTCACTGCACAGGTGGAATCCTGCATTGTACGTAGTTTGTACAAATAAATTCAAATTCGATCCATTCAGATCAGGAGTAACTCAAGTGCTAGGCAAACTTTAGTTCAATAATTTAAATTCTGTAATTCAATGGCTTAAACGTAGTAAAAAGCACTTATAAAAAGAATTTTGTAATTGTGCAAACAACCTTGTAATTACATAAAGGAAGAAAAACTCACCCCCCGGGTAAAAAAAAAACATAACATAAAGGAAGAAAAATAAAAAAGAGCTGATGAATAAATAAATCAGCTTAAATAAATTAAGTAAATGTAGTTTTTCGATGTTATCTTACGAAAACTTTTATTTATATTTACCTCAACTTGATTAAAATACAAGAACTAGTCCTTTAATTTGGTATAATCAAATTTAGGTTTAGAAGAATTGTCGTAATTTATGTGAGAATGTATATACACCTTTGAGCACATCAAATACCTATCAATAACTTATAAACGGGACAACTTGATCATTGAGATATGAAGCAAAAGATGATAAGGTAAGTCAAAGTCATTGGCACGTGAGAACAAATATTATGTATTTGGTTTTACTTTTGTAGGATTAATTTTAGATATAATTAATTTTGTTAGAATAAATTTGCAGCATATTTGGATTTGCATTGAGGAGGGTTAGGATTGATTATGGCCCCCTCAAATTGATTTTATTAATTTTTTATGTTGTTTAATTTTCAAAATTTAAAATTAATTCTTACATCTAGAATTGATTATGAGAGAAATAAAAATTTTTTATTTTTTGTTAAAATCACTTTTAGATGAACTATCAAATATAAATCATTTTATTATAAAATTAATTTTAACTAAATCAATTTTATCTAAAATCGATTCTATAAAAATAGAATCAAACATGCTATTGGTTAAAATTGATTTTGAGGTAAAATAATTTATATTTGATAATTTTTTTATAAATGATTCTAATAAAAAATAAAAAATTTTACTTGTCCTAAAATCAATTCTAGAGACAAGAATTAATTTTTGTTTTGAAAAATCAAACATCATAAAAAAAAAATAGTTAGAATTGATTTTGGCACATGGATCCAAACACGCGCTCAACTTTCGATCATATATATTATGAATGTTGTTAGCAGTAGGTAGTAATTAAAGTTAAAATTATACTTGCAAAACCATATTAATTGTGTCCTCTTATTTGGATCTAAAATAGGGACATTAAATAACATACTGGCAGTATAAATAAATGTAAAATATAATGATGTAAAACTTAATTATAATATTTTATGTTCATAAAAATATCTAATTCATTACAGTTGTCACATTTGATATTTTTAATTTATGTACAAAGAAATATTTTTGTATATTACGTTTGATTTATTTAAGTAATTTGATATTTCTTTTTTTAAATAAAGTCTCAATTTTAAATTTTATAAATAAAAAAATTAATATTAAAAAAATTTTATTTTTATAATAAACTCACATAATTTTAAATTAATTAAAATTTAATAAATTTTGAATACCAATAACTTGATTTTCACAAAAAAAAAAAGGAGAAAGAAACATTTCGGCATTAATCAGGCCATTGTATCCAATTCCAGCTACCAACTTTAAAGCACAATAGGCTGCAATAAAATAATGAGATAGGCACCAAAGACGTAGCCCAGCCAGCTGCGTATGGTCACTGTGGTAGGTAGCAGGTGGGTGTGATAATATAGTGGTACCGACTAACTCAGTATTTTCCTACGTGGAAGAAGAAATTCATATATATATATATATATATATATATATATATATATATAGCCATAAATTTAATTTTTTATTATATATATTTTTTTAATCATTGTATAATTAATTTGCATGTAGAAAACAAAAAAATATTTACTTCATAATATGTTTAAAAATTTTCCCTCAGGCAGGCCACGCACATGATAACTACGTGCACTAGGTTGCACGTCGACTTAGTCCTGCAAATCTTCTTCTCAGTAGTTATATGTTGTATAATATGTGGCAGTGGAAAATTTTTTCGCAGAAAATGCCAAAAAAAGGCCCATTACATCATAGAAGAGACAACAAAAAAACTAAGATTTTGACATATAGTTTGGGTAAAATTTAACTGATGAATGGCCCACACAGGACTTGAATCAAGGTCAGCTGCTATGTTTGTTGAGGTGGTTCAAACTTGACCCAATTTTATGTAAAATTTATGGTTGAAAATCTTGGATAGGAGTAGTTCTCACGGTTGTCCAAATTGGTAAGTAGCTGGTCGTTGAGATGTGCGATGGCAGTATGTTTGGCCGTTTAAAGCATACGCTTGTTTGCTTGGCTGTGTTTTCAGGTGCCGAAGAAGAGAAAAAAGGCTTACTTTGTATTAATTATTTATTATTTGACACCTCAATTTTATAAGTTATTATTATTATTTTTACTTTTACTGACACTTTAATGAAATGATTTAGATATCAAATAGTAAACAGAAGAGTAAGATATTTCTCTTATCACAAGAGCATCTAGGAAAATATGAAAGAAAATTTAACTCTCCTTCCCATAATGTAAAGTTACCCCCCAAGGCCCAAGGTTTGTTTGTCATGGCTTTCTTTTTTTGATTGACATAAAATTTAGGTTGAGGAGAAGATGTACTTTGGTCTAGAATTAAGATATACCTCTAGGCTTATCGAATCACCAATAGAGAAATCTATATATCAAATTTAAGCCATAATAATGTATAAGCAAAAGATCGACCAGATAAGTCAATCATATTGGCTTTGTTCATGGCTTTCTTGCTCGTGCAAATTGAAGCACAATAGCACATTATCTCTATAACCTGTACAATATATAGTTCTGGTTTTCAAATTATAAAATAAAATTCCGATATTATTTTTAAAAATTTGAATCAACAATCTAATAATTGAATAGATAAAATTATCAATATAAACTATGATTTAATTTGTATGTATTGTCAGTATAAAGAATTTTTACACAGACATTTAATCATATATTGTCACATTAGCAAAAATATTTAGCATAATCGCCTACTGTTTGAATGGTCATGCAAATAGAAAATTTACTATTATTGTACCAAAATAAAACTCTATAAATTAAAGGAAATATATATGTATTGCATAGGATTCCGTTAATTTGTTAGATATATAAGAGAAAAAACAATAATGTGAATTACTTACATACTTAAATATACTATAATACAAGTGGCAATATGTTATATGACATATGAACTATCTATAGCATATTTAGTTCTACATTTATAAAACTGATTTTAGATAGAATTGATTTTATTTGAATTGATTTGGTTAGAATTGATTTTGAGGTAAAATGATTTATATTTGGTAATTTGATTTGAGAAGTGATTTATATTTAAATAATATTGATCAAAATCACTTGTAGATGTATAATTTATATATAAAAAAAAGCCAAAAATCAATTGTAGTGAAATTAAAAAGCAAAAATTTTTATCTTCTATCTAAAATCAATTTTAAGACCAAAATTAATTTTGAGCATAGGAAATCAAATAAAAATAAAAAAGAACAAAATTGATTTTTGCCATCCTAAAATCAATTCTTCCTACCCAAACGCGCATCCAAACATGTGTTTTATTTTACTTGGATGCAACTGCTTCTCCACTCTTAGCATTTTCACGAGAGTTGTATAGTTATAGCCATAGTCGTTAGTTGTGACACACGTCTCAACTAAAATAGCTAATGTTCACTTCCCACTCCTCAATCAAATTCAACCTTATGCCTTACATGGATATAACATAACTTATGTTTTCTAATTTCAACTGGTTATACCTTAAGACTAGTTCCAAGCCCATAACAAGCACATCCCTCACCACACAACCTTGATTTCTCCAATAATAGTAAACAACACTTGCTTTAAAATTCCCAACATTCTCCCTTCTGACAAGCTCTTCCTTGCATCACTTGAAAAAACACTAATAGTAAAGTCTAAAGCTTCAGCAATATTAGTACAATGGCCACATATTCAAGAAGAATAATGGTTGTGTTTGGTGTTGGAATGCTTCTGGTTTGCTTGTGCAGCATGGAAGCCACTGCTCAGGAGGATGAGGAGGAGTTTTCTGACCCGGGGGTAACTCTTCATACATTCAGGCGTGGAGACAAAGAAGGGTGTGACCCCAAGCATTCAGATAGAGGAGAAGAATGCACAAGTGAAGATGATCATCTTGGATTGTATGGTGATGTTGATGACACTTTCAAGGTTGTGAAGAATGTGCCTGTTAAAGATAAATTCCAAATAGGCCCCTTTTCTGATCTTGGTGATTCCCCGGATATTGCTCATAACAATGTGCATGTGTTGGGACATTGAACAAGGGAAAATTTTCTGCACTGCCATGTGTGCTGGGTTCGGTTTAGACTAATTAATTGGTCACATTTTTGTTTGAGAAGTGGTATTTGGATATAGAAAAACAGACGTAATAGAGACATTATAGATATAATGAAGAGATAAAGGCATAAAGTCTCAACTTTTCCTTCTTAATATTTATCATCATTTAATATTTTATGTCTTTCTTTTTTTATTCTGCCCTTAAAATGTTTGTTTTTGAATGTACAAAATCATATTTTTCTTTTTGTCTTATTATTATTATTATTATTATTCTTTTAAGTTAAGAATTATATAGCTATCAGTGAGTAATGTACGATCCATAGAATTTAAAATTTAATTAGTGGGGGCAATATAAAGCAGAAATTGAATCTAGCAGTGCAATGACAGGTCACTGCACTGCTGGTCAAAGGCCTGCTGTCACTGACCCTACTGTCAATTTGCTACTGTAGATCTCTTCAGGTACGTATGAGTATGCAAAGTACACGTATAATTGGTCATACATTATAAGTCTGTTATGCAGTGTAGGATTCCTGTGACTCCTCTATGCTTTTGAGGAGAAACTCTATTTGTACATAGACATACCTCCACACACAAAGTAAGAGGCTTGAGATTGATGATAAGACATCCTAAAAAATGTTTAAAAATAAAACATCAAAGACTTTAACGTGGATTGACCTGCATGTCGGACAAAAATGTCCACTCGCTATGGTCATATAACATTGCTCTGCTTTTGAGCATTTTGGAATAATGTACCGTACAATTTCCAACTCGTTAGCCACAGCTATCTATCCATTTTTCATTTAGTCTTTATACATCATCGTACTTTTCTTCATTATCGTACTTTATTCAGACTTAACAGAGTGAATATATGTGGCACTTTTTTTTTTTGGGAGTCTTTGTGGCACTTTTTTTTTTTGAGAAAAAACACTAACTTCCCGCTTTCAGAAAGCAAATATGAAACTGAATGTACATAAGCATTATAGTTTTAACTTCATATTCAAATATATAGCAGCAACCAACAAGATTGTGCAGCGAAGAAATATCAATTCTGACTTGAAATATTAATGTTGTCCATTGCAAAGAAAAGAAAAGTAGATAACATCTTATTTATTTGAGCTTTATCAATTACAAGGATAAATTTCTTACACCCCCCCCCCCCCAAAAAAAATTACAAGTATAAATATATTCAGTAACCCCCCTCAAATGAAATTTTATTCAGGTAAATACGTACTTTCCTTAATTTTAGCTTCCAAAAAAATCTAGAAAAATATGATCATGTTGAAATATAACACGAGTTAAGTGTACCGAATATTGTTGAAGTGGCCTTACTGCAAGGGGAACAAGGAATTGCCAATGGTGAAGCTATTCATGAAGTAGAGACATGGAATAATAACATGTATAGGTTAATTTTTGAAACTATAAATAGTTTATGGGACATATGCACTGTCTATATAGTGTATATAGAGAGAGTGATAAAAATGTGCTAAGGCTGATGCTGAATAAAGGTGAGGCTGAAGTAGAAGATGACAAGGGTATTCGACCGAATTGGACACCGAAATTGATGTGAATAACTTTAATAATGCCAATTTAACGGAAAAAGCAAAAATCAATATCATATTCAGCTATCTAATAATATGCATTTCATGGCCAGTTTTGTATCCCAAAAAATGTGAAAGTGAATAATTCATGAATCAATTTTATTCATAAAATGGTAATGAAAAGTTGAAAACTATTCCGCGAACTTTTGACATCCATTTTTAACCACTATACCAAACTGCCCCTCTTAAGGTTATATACATCCATAGTTCGGTTTTGTAGGAGAATACGAACTCTTAGAATAAGAACAGAACAGCAGATCCACGACAAGATTGATTGTTTAATCTTGTATGCTTTATAGATAAATTTTTTACTGTAAATATTAAATACTGGATAATGTCAAAGTGCAGATCTACTGAGGCACATCAGAGCTGTAAAATATGCCGTAACTCAACACTACAACAAGATAAAACTATGAAAAGATTTTAAATAAACAGGAGAAAAAGAACTTTGTATAGGATTCACAAGTCACTTATGATTATTGCAACTTGAAATATGGCAAGTTGGAGGCCTGGCACCTGCAAACTCGATCACCAGCCAAATCGTCGTGCAGCTTAATCACAGAGAGTGCTGGTCATGATCAAGAACCATCCATTTGGATATCAGTACCATTTGGATTAGGTGGATTTGCATTGAATGGGCTTCCAGTCACAACCTTCTGTGGCTGACCGGCTCCGAATGTAAACTCAGTAGGAGCAACATCTAAGGGCGCTCGGGCGAAAATCGAAGTAGTTCCGGCAGTGCTGAAGGCAGGAAGTGGAGCAGACTCACTGATCTTTGGGAAGCCAAAGCTGATTGAACCTGCAGGCGGGAAGCCAGTCAGCAGAGAGCTGCCACCATCGATGGATCCATAGATCTTGTTCTCATATTCCTGCAGTTGCTGGTAGACGCCTACGTTAAAAAAGGAAGGATGCATGTTAGAATGATTGTAATCACCCGGTGTAAAGCAATCAATCCATGTAATTATTCATCCTCATCATCATACTTGGCAGAGAAAACCACACATGAACTGAAAATATGTAATTTGACACCAACTCCAACAGGTTGGTATGTTGTTGTTCTAGTCCATAAGGAACTATCCAAAACAAGTCTACAGTAATTTCTGAGCATCCTATGCTAGGTCACAACCACCGATCCATATTACATAGCCTTTCAATAATTCATCACTAAACTGAAAAGAGTTTTTTTTTTTTTTTTAAGCCAGTTCGGCATTTCTCTTGCACAAAAATTTTCAGAGCCACTATTAACTCAGTTGACCATTTTGTTGAAGGTTTCATGTCATTCTCTTCAAACAAATGAAGTATTTTCTTCCATTGACTAGCACTTTTGAAAACTGATGACTTCACTTGAGATGGGAAGCAAAACTGAAAACAGAAAACAAACACACCTTCGGTTAATTCGACAGATGGTCTCCGTTCCTTTACCCACTGATAACTTTGTGCAAGTCTCCATCCTTTCGACTTCATTAAGTAGGCAATCACAATGGCTGGGGACCTGCCATAGAATATATGCGATTCAAAGAAATAACTTACATATCAATGTTGCCGCTGCATCCTCAATTGCAAGTATAACAGTATAAATACCACCATAATAATTCTGTTTTCTTTGTTTGGGCCATCATTAGCTAACACAAATTTCAAACTATATAGTACAAAAATGCTTATAGTGCATTGCAGCAATATCTTACCTACTCTTTCCAGACATGCAATGAACCAGAACACGCGCCTTATCTTTCTCACATTGCTCTGCAAATGAAGCACCAGTTTGGATTTCATTATAAACGATAAACCGAAGAAACATAGGGAAAAAGTTGAAAATGCCATGGAATATTATCATTATTGCAAATTCATTAAGGCATAGAAATTGAATGGATATTTAGGATAGAACAACAATAGTGCTCCCAGATATTTGATGGGGCAGTTTTCTTTTACCTATAATAATAATCAATTTTTTCATAAGAGAAGAAAGTCAATAAGACACAGAAGATGATTACCAGAAGAGGAGGATATGAAATTTATGCAGAGTATTTTATTTTGTCTTTTACCTATAATTTTCCATTGACCTTGCTCATATCCAAATAAACACAAAACATATCTCCCTTTCTCTCACCATGGTATTTTATGTCAGTACATCACTCAGAATCGTGTTCACTTGATTGCAATTTTGATTATGAACTATTGGAAGGTTTCATACTCTGAAAGAAGCTTAAATATATCAGAGAGAAAAATGAAAACCTGGAGTCCTGGATGAGGAAGTCCTTGATAAGAAAATTATAAGAAATCAAATCATGGTGATACACTGGTTGGCTGTGAGGATTCTCTCAAATAAGCAAATAGCCAAAGTTGCTTGCTTCAAGTTGATTTTAAGCAGCTCCTTTTGTGAGAGAACACTAGCAGAAACAGAGAACTGGGTGAAAGTTGATGTACGGTGAAACTGTAATTCAAGGTCTGTTTGGAAGAAAGGAGTTGGGTGGTGTGCGGTTCATAATAGAGTGGAGTGGAGTGGTTCATAAACATAACTGATTGGAATGGAAAGTACTAAGGAAAATCTTTCTAGATCCTTAGTGATTTCCTATTGCGGATGAAGTGAGGATAGTTTCAGGAGATAAAAGCAAAATATTTTAGGTGGAGGAGGTAAGAAAAGAAGTCTTTGAAATGCAGCAGAATAAGTACCCCTTGTCTGAGGTGATTTTACAATGGCTTTTTCCCCCCTTAAATTTACTTTAGTAGTAATCGAATTGGCTACAATATTCACAGAGAAAGGCTTTTGGAAGAAGAAGATAAACAAACACTATGAAAGGAAGGATGCACAGAGCATTGCAGATGCTGAAAAGAAAAATGCACACTACTAAGAATGAAATCCAGTACCTCTTCTTCCAAACATACTTTTTCACACTTAACGAACACTATGAAAGGGAAAGTGCACAAAGCAGACCATGTACCTCTTCTTTTAAATCACAGGTTTCCCAGACGTAACCCCAAATTCTTTTATTTAATGCCTCGTGGAATGGTATGGCGGAGCCATAATAAGATAAAATTAAAGTCTTGAGCTTTAAAAAAATAATAGATAGCTGATGTTACCATATACATGAGACAAAGACAGCTATAAATTGATCCCAAATTCATTACTTCAGAATGTACACTAGGCTCAATATAAGTAAATAACTAACTGTATATGATTAAACATAAATGAATGAATAAATAAATAAAAGAAAAAATCGCAAAGATACTAGCTGATGTTCCAATAGCAAGTATCATGTTTATTATGCATTTATAAAAATTGTAAAGCAACTACAAGTTAAAAAGTGTACCTTTGGAATCAAAATGATCAGGACATAAATTTTAAATGGACAAGGAACATACCTAAAAACTGAATTGCTTCATCAAATGGCAATGTTTTATCATCTGGGAGGCAGTGGTAGGTAAATGAGTTCTTGTAGAGATTTTGACAAGAAGGGACAGTCTGCACAGGCAGAAAATTCAAAGGTAGAATAAGAAAATAAACTTTCATCAAGTTTGGAATACACAAATTTCAAACCTTATAGATTTTGTTTTGAGATGGATGTGACAGTCATCATGAGAATGGAATTTAACACAACTGGTTAAAAATGTCAACTATGGTCATATTCATTATGTTGTAATCATATTGCATTACTAGTCAACTCAAACAATTTTTTGTTTTCTTTTGGTAAACAATTAAAGAAAAAATTGGAATTGCATTAACTGATCCCCCCCCCCTCCCCAAAAAAATAAATAAATAAATAAATTCAAGTAGTAACTCCATTTGCACTTGGTACTATTATTTTGACCTCCTCAAAACTTGAATGAGCTAACACTCACAGAGTGCAAAGCACATTATGCAAAAACACATTGCATATCCTTTAACTTCTCCGCCATTATACTTTCTGTCAGTTCCCCATATTTCCATTTAGAGGTTGGAACTGATTGTCTAATAGCCTGTTTGTTTTAAACTCCCAACGAAGAAACATGATTTTTGAGGAGTGTTGGTTAAAAGCTTAACATTATTTTCTTCTGCAGAACGCCATTTTGCAGTGAAAGAAAATCTAAATCAAACAGGCTGTAATTCCTTGCCACTAAGCAATGAACATACACAGCTATTATAAAGCACGGACACACCATTTTAGTACCATGTCCACATGTTGGACATGTGTCCATGTCGGATCATATAGGACACATTGACAACACATGTCAATACATGCTCGATTTAAATATTAATTTTTCAACTCCAACAGAACAGGACATGACATAGACATAGCCATTTAAAATTAAAAACAAGGAAATAACGCACAAATTTTTGGTTTTGTTTTAAACTTTTAAGCAATTTATAATAATGAGGTGAAACTTCTATATACATGTAACATAAAAATGAATCTTTTTCTTTAAATTTTTAACTATATATCTGTGTGCATAAGCGCGCATGCGCGCAAGCATGTTTCATGTCTGCATCTTACAATTTTGAAAATTTGGTATATCCACATGTCTGTGGGGTGTCCTGTATCCGTTTCAGTGGCAGTCTTAATGCAATATTAACAAGATAAACTTCATGAGTTTCCCCACTTACCCAAGAAAACCTTAACTGCCCAATCAGCCCAACTAATTCACATTTTTGGAATCTATTGCACTTCAACCATGAAAATATTTAACTTGGGATCACCCCCTTGCACTGGCCACTTAGAAATTCCAAGTATGCTTTAGCAAACCTGTAACCTAAACCACACGAAAAGATTCACTCCTCTACTGCTGAAATCTCAAACAACACAACAACAATCCAAACACACAACACCCCCCCCCCCCGCGACACAAAAACAAAAACAACATATTACTAATCGACACACCCATAATTCCACCCTAAACATCAAAACATGCATCATCCTTCAATAAAAGGAAATCATTAAAAACATTCAAGTATCAAAGCCACAATAAACAGAATCATCATTCAAATTCAACCACAGATTACATTAAACCATCAATAACAAAAGAATTGTAAAAAAGGAAGAGGAAAGAAAAACCCTCTTACATTGAGGATACGAGAGATTCCCTGAGTCTTAAGAAGCTCAGAGCGCGATGCGTTGTCGTAGCTCCCCAGGTAAAGAAACTCCGGCAGGATCACCGATGGAAAGGCGCTCACTTGCACCGAAGATTTCTCCGATCCGACCGGAATCCTGTGACCGCAAATCGAACACACTTCACCTTCCTCGTACTTGTGATAGTGTCCACACACCCCACAAGGATTTTCCCTCTCCCTCTTCCTCATAATCGAAGACACACAACAAAACAGCGATTTCCCTTCAGACCCAAGATCGAGAATCAGAAGATTAAATAAGGGAGAAAATTGGATCTTTTTAGGATTGAAGAGAGACCAAGAATCGAAAAACGATTTGAAATTCAAAAAAAACGAAGACCCAGATCAAGAGAGACAAAAAGGAAGGTGGGTTTTCGAGGATTCAGGGTAAAGATTAGAGCTTTGGTGAAAGTGAAGAGAGAGAAGAAAAAAGGAGTGAAACAGGGAAAGTGGTGACTATAGGGAAGGAAGTTTCTCTGTTTCCTCGAGTTGATAATAGTGTTGTCAGAAATCTATTTACAACTGGATCTTGATCGGTTCTCTTATAAGTTTTTGAGTTATAGACTGTGAGATAGAGACATGAAGAGATGGGTTAGTGTCACAGCGGTGAATTTATATTTATATGTATATGTGTGTAATGTGTGTGCGTAAGATCTGTTTGTGTGCGCGTGTTTTCTTTTTTGTGCATAAGAGGTTGTGTGTGTGTGTGTGTGTGTGTGTTACATTGGTTGATTTGGATTTTGGGGGCTTCGAGATTTTTGGCTGGGCACGTGACATTGGTGAGATATCCAGGCTTCTTATTCTCATTGTCGTAGGCCTCGTACAACAGCTTTGCCTAACACTCATCTCTTTCATTTTAGTTTCGCTAAATCATGGTGATTTGTCATATTGATAACTGAAGCCTTCTCTTCTCTTTCGTTCTTTGCCCTTATCTCATTTTCTTTTCTTTTTTGTTTTAAATATAATTTGAAAAATCAGACATTCTATATGGGCAATGAAGAGAAAAAGATGCAAAGTTTTAAGCGTTCAGTGTTGATAGAGAAAAACCTAAGACGTATGTCATGCTTTTTTTTATTATATACTACCACATAATATGTCTATTTTTAATATTCAAATAACAGTTTTTATTTTTTTCCTTAGGGAGTTACTGACCAATTATAAAACTGTTTGTTTAACCAAACATAAATTTTTAAGTTTATCTTATAAACAATAGTACTGCATGGATGCTTACAAAAGTTCACCAATGGCAAGTGATTATGATTTTATTGCTTTTATATTAAAGATTACGAAATGACAATTTAATTCTCATTGAATGAATTGCTTTGAAAGTTCTAATATTCCTTTTCGGTAATTTTCTTTGACATATTTGTAACTCATCATTGTCACTTAATTTCGGGAGTTACTTATGTGATGTTATCATTGTTTAGCAACAAAGCAAAGCTCTAACATACGCAGTGGCAGAGCTTGAAAAAAATTTTTAAGGGCCAAAAAAATTGAAGAATTAAGATAAGGTGAATCAACTTGTTAATTAAGTAGTAATTTTTTTTTTTGGTTTCTACTAAATATCTATACAATTTATGATCATAGTTGATAAATTATTCAATTCTGATTATTGATGGACATAAAAAAGAATGCCAAAGTTAAAAATGTAAATTAATCTTTTTCTATCAATGAAGTCTATAAGATAATATTTGTCAATAAGAGTGTAAATGTTCGTGTATATTTGTAACAATTGTAAGATTAAACTTATTTAAATAATTGATTATAAGAATCAATTTGAGTATATTAACTTATAAATAATTTTAAAAGAATATATTTTGTTTGAGTTATATGAATAGTATTTGCTTTTGTATAATAAATTATTGAAAAGGGTATGAAATAATTTGTTTGTATTTGATAATATTTGATACCTAGGGATATTTTGATAAAAATATTATAATTCTAAAATAATTACTTTTTACTTATAATTAATTTTTTAAAAAAAAAATTGGCTTTCACTTGTAAGTTAATTAATTTATACTTAAAATTAGTTTTTTTTTCTTATAATCCATGCAAATTTTTTACCTAAGTATGTGAAATTATGTCAAAATGACTTTTTATTTAAAAAGAAAAAAGAGTTGTTTTCTTGTATTCCCAAACATAACTTTAATAAGCATTCTTTAAAATCAAAGCGGGCCTTAAATATCTGATATTTGACTCTTATAATTGCTTATTTATTCTAGTAAAAAATATTTTTCCCCCAAACTACATGGACCTTCCATGGCTTGCGTCCTTGAGCACCACTGCCGCCAACAAGGCGTGGTAGTGGCGGTGGCCTTGTGTGGTAGTACAGGGTTGAAGTGATGGTGGAAAAGGAAGAGAATAACATAACATGTATGTGGGCGGTGGATGCAAGAGCGCCTAGCATTTTTCTGGCTGCCACCATTGACGGGGAAGGGTGCCACCATAGGTCCAATAGTGGGGTGGCAAGTCTTGCTGAAGTGGTAGGGCGGGAAGTAGTTGTGGTTGTAATGCTTGTTTGGATGAGATTGTCAATGGGAAATTCAGCTTCTCTAGACAATTTTGATCAAAGGAAATGCAAGGTGGCATGGAAGAAAAGCGTCAACCAAATATGCAAATAAAACTCTCTTCTTTCATTTGTAACTATCATTTGGCAATAGCTAAATACAATTTATATCCAGATAAATTGCCAAAATGACAATTATTTGTGGATAGAGAAAGTAGTAAAACTTAGTGTTGGTAGAGCCACAATGGGGACACAATAGATGGTCTTGCTCCATCATTGAGAGCTTTACAATGGGAGAGCTATTAATGTACATTTAACTCATCATTATCACTCAATTTCGGGTGTTAATAAGTTATTGATCTTCAATCCTAAGTGTCCAATTTAAATAATGTTGGAACAATGGTTTTCCAGCACTTTAACTTTAATGAGCAGTCACGCTTTTACAAAATTTATGAGCATGTTAGCATTGGTCATAGTCTAACTTTTGTTTTGGACTTCAACAGAAAAATTAAAAAGGGACAATATCTTGGGGAGATTTTTGCGGGGCTCATAATGTGTTTATTAGAACATTAATTAAATATTGTTTTTAATTTTCCTAAACCAAATCTCTGTTGATTTTATACCTCAAAATCATAATTATTTATTTTACTAGTCAATAATTACAATTTTACATTAAAAAATAAAAAAAATTATTTATTTTAACAAAAGCGAGGCAGTGTGGTGGGGATTTGAACAAAATTCAAGTCCAAACTTAAATCCAATAGATTCAATGATTGAAACCCAAATTACGCCCAGGTAACTTTAGGTCGGATTATTAGTAATAATTAATTGATTCAAATAATTTAATATTTATTTCTCTTAAGCAAAATTGTAATTTAAATCAAAATTTTAATTTAAATCTTGTAAATGAAAAAAAAAATTATCTAAGAGAACTTTATCTCTTAGTAGACTGACTTAAAAAGCTACATTAACTGAAATCAAGTGAATTTCAAATAGTAGGGATTTAAACAACCCCCAAAAAAATGAAAAATCTCTTAAGATGATCGACAAAAATAATATAAAATAATTTTATACTGTCAGTCAATAGAAATAATAAAAAATACTAACTTACATAAATAACCACCCATTATAATAAAAAATCCACCATAATTTCTCACTTTCTCTTATTTCTATTGATTAATAATATAAAACTATTTTACACTGTCAATGCATACCAATTAAACTCTATAAACATTTGGTTACATTTTCATTGCGGAAAACACAAGTACAAGTATTAGTCGTCTTTTGATTTTAGCAGAGAGAAATTTAGAATAATAAAAAAAAACAGCTTGGAACAACATTTTCATGAAAAACAACCAGACGCATTATGAATAATCATCCATTAAAGTAAACATTAGCTACCTAAAACATAATCATGACAACTTAGGATCCGTTTGGTGTAACTTTTGGGAGAAGATCTTTTAAAAGAAGGTCTTTTAGAGAAATTACTTTTAAAAGAATGAATTTTGTTTGGTTTGAATATATCAAAAGTAAATTTAGGAAAATAAATTTTATTTGTATAGGATAAAATAAAATTACTTTTGGTTATTGATGTGAGAGTAATAGTAAGATTACTTTTTAAAAGATCTTTTTCTAAAATAAAAAGTAACCTCAAAGATACTTCTTCTAAAAAGTCCTTTTTCAGAAAGCCTTTTGAAAGAAATTACAACAAACACTACCATTTACTGTACAAAGTCATTTTCCTTATCCTAGAAGGCCTTCTGGCCGATGCAAACCGCAATCCAAACGGGCCTTATTGGACCAAAAACATTTGTATGAACCAACGTTTATATCATATAGAAACATTACAATGGCCATGCCGGGCAGCATCCTTACCATTGCACCAATAGTAAATTACGTCAAATAGTGACTACTCATCCGTGTAACTGGATTTCATAGGAATAATGCCAAATTACAAGGGGACAAAAACAAAAAATAAATACACCTCTTTAATTTACATGAAACTATGAAACGAAAATACAGCTGATGAAACCTTTTTCTTTTTTCTCCGTACACATTGATACACTGATAATGGTAAAGATTGAATTGGCTTTGAACAATTAAGAGTACAATGATTTGAAACCTTCAGTAAGAGGAACCACTTTTGCAGATACCCTGGACTGCAATTTTGATGTAGCTTGACGAATATCCTGAGAATGGAAAATGCATACTTGATGAGGTGATACAAGCGGATATGCCCCTCCAAAAGTAAGATCAAGAAAACTCACAAATCTTGATGCAAGTCCATTGAACAAATATAAAAGGGAAACTGGAATATTACCTCTATATTATATCTTGATGAAAAATGAGTCAACAGAACTGCTTTGTTGCGAATCCACTGAGCATTTTCCATGAGCTACATATTTAAGACAAGTTTTCTTCAAATCAGGAATCTTCTTGGTATAATGTTTACTAGAGTCATGAGTTTAAGAACAATCAATCACAAGAACAAGCTGCGTGAATTCGTCAGAGCAGATAGAGGTTCTAGGTTCTTATCCGTTAAATAAAATCCATTTATTACCTAACAACTTAAGCTCTTAGGAGAGATAGTTCATGACACAGTATCAAAACCTCTATGGTCAAATGGTCCAGACTTCGATCCTTGTTGCCCCGATTTTTCTAAATAAAAAGTCAAATTTCAGTAAGGTGGACCTGTATGTTGTCCACACTTCAAACTCAATGGGCTCTTGCCTTAGGGGGCATACGAGATATAAAAACTATTTATGTGTCTCTACCTACTATCTTAAACTTTTAGGAGAAACGGTTCATAACATTATCTTTGGATATGGCATGAAATCAAGGCTAATAAGCAATGTACTTATTTGAAGTATTCACTGAAAAACTGAATTTAGCCACAAAAAGCTGTTGATGTCTATGACATGGATAACATAGACATCAGAGTCATACAAGATAGCAAAATAAAAGAGGAAGGGCAAGCTGCTTAAGTTCATCTTTGTGCACCATGATTTTGTCAAGCTACCTACAAAGAAACCACAGAAGAATGAAAGACGTCCCATTACCTCAAATAAATGTGTATGACCATGTTGTCGAGCATGCTCTATGCTGAATGAG
This sequence comes from Pterocarpus santalinus, assembly GCA_031439595.1. NCBI lineage: Eukaryota > Viridiplantae > Streptophyta > Magnoliopsida > Fabales > Fabaceae > Pterocarpus > Pterocarpus santalinus. The sequence goes on from CM062527.1 coordinate 6,232,962, forward strand.
TCATCGAGGAAAGTTGCCTGTGAAAAAAGTTTCAACAATAAAACCAATCAAACAAAAAGATTAAAATTAAGGTAACTATTGTACCCAAAAAATAAAAATAAAAATAAGATAAGATAACTATAAAGATTAAATATGAAGTCAGAGGACACTACAAAGAAAATGACTAGCATTTCTGCAGATCATGCCGTTAATTTTCAAAGTTGGCTGAACTTTGAGATAAAATAATTATATTCATTTCATTAAAAGATTATGCATTACCTCAGTTATAAGAATTTTTGCTCTCAATGCATCAGCATTAAGTGGGTCAAGCATAAAATCTGACATTGTATCTCCGGTAAAGGCCACCTCAGGAGATAATATAATGTCTGTAATCTAGAAAGGAGAGTTCATTAAAAGTAAAGATCACAGATGTTTTAAATCAGAGTTACTTAGCAGATATTACAAACCTCAACACCAGACTTCTTTAATTTCTCAATTTGTTTCCCTTTCAGGTGAATGTACTGTTTCTTCAGCTTTTTCCTGATTGAGTAGATTACATAACCCTGCATAACTCTACCAGATTAGCACCGTTCTTATTCTAACAGGCCTACAAAGCATCGCAGCACAGTTCCAAGTATTAGCATTACATAAATTCAGATCATTACAATGGAGGAAAAAAAAAAAAAAAAAAAACCAGCCACTAGGATCTGTGTGTGTGTGTGTGAAAGAAAAAGATTCATGATTAAAAAGTTATCATTATCAGAACTTTTAATACAAAAGAGATGTAAAGAGGACAGGAAAAGGATACCAAGCACACAAAACCAAAATAAAAAAAAATAGAAATAAGTTTGTGCCAAGTAAAACAAAGGGATGGCATTTACCAGGAAAATATCACACTAAAAATATCAGGCATCAGAAGACAACACCATAAGCCAAAACCTATTTATATTTGGGCCAAGTTCTTCGTTCAAAAGCTTTTGCATGAGAAGTGAGGTAAGTTCTAATACCGTGCTCATACTTTTTCCTTCAGTTAAAAGACAAGAGCAGCATAATGACTGGATGGAAGATACCTGGCTGGGTATAACATGTTGTGTTCTGAATGGCCGGACAACGAGGTTATTTCGGATCTCGTATGTCTCCCCTGAAATCAAACCTCACTATCATTTCCAAGAAGATAACCCTTGATCATTAAAGAAAGACAAATGAAACATACCCACATCCAAAGCAACTAATTCAACATTCAATTCAACTTGGCCCATCGTCCTGTGAATATCAAGCAGCTTCTCAACATTGTCTTTGATGCAAGGAGGCACAAATACAGTAGCAGGCTTCAAATTATATAATCCACGGCTAGCTATATACATTGGCAGCCCTCCCTAAATCATTCAAAATCATCACTAGTTTATGCTAAGTTTACATTCAACATCCAATGTACAAAAAGACAGAGAAGGCATAAAACTCACAAGCAGATAATTAGGATGCAAGAACACATACACAACAAATAAGACACTGGAATTAGTGAAAACTGGAAAGAAAGCCTAGCATTAGAATACCTTCATTGTTCTTAACATGCTACCAACATTAGTATGATATGATATACAAGATTGAAACTTTAAAAGCTTACACCCATGTTCTAGAAGAAATAGTAAGGTTTCAGCTAACAAACTCCAATTTAAAATTTTTAATCAATTGTGAATTTGGCTTTTCTATCTTGGCAATAGCCCCTCCACTTTTGGGGGTAAGGTTACCTGCATCTAACCTCCCTAGATCTCACTAGGTGGGAGCCTTATGCACCGAGCCACCCTTTTAGAGGATAAGTCTTGGTGCAACGATAATGTTGCTAGAAACAGCCTGAAAATAGTCTCTTTACTTGCGGGGTAAGGCTGCGCACATCTATCTTCCCTAGACCATACCACGTGAGAGCCTTGTGCATTGGGCTGCCTTTATTTTGTGAATTTGGCTTTTCTCAGACATGCTTTACTATAAGATACTATGATGTTGCATGATTAACTGACTCCAACTAGTGGAACAAAACTTAGCTATTGATGCAAATTTGGCTTTTCCATCAGCAAAGCAAACAGTACAATCTATTCTGATTAAACAAGAAGGGCATTATGTAATCCACCTTCTCCCCTCTACAACCCAAAAGCAATAAAAAAAAGGGGTTAAAACATAAAATTGAAGACCCTCATCAAATTGCTATTGCTCAGATAGAAGTAGTACTCTTATCAACAGTGAATAAAAAAGTGACAAAAAGGTGAAAGTAGCTTACAATGTGATCAAGATGAGCATGAGTAATAAAAACGAAGTTTTGGTGAATAGCCCTTGTTGGGCACCTCCCAATATCGAAAGTACACTTGAATTCAGGGATTATGATGCATGTCTCTTGCCCTCCAATAGAAAGACCCTCAATGGAATAACCCTCCAAGTCCAAACCTTTCCGGTTGACCTGCGACCGGGCTATCCGGTACTGCTCCTCGCGATCAATGGCCTTGCTGATTTCGGATAAGTACCCCGACCCCTTGAGGGCACTGACATGGGTTTGAAGGGAAACTTGGTGGGTCGGCGGTGGCTTCTGAGAGGGAATGGGTTGGTGGAATGGGAAGAGCTGAGCGGCCTTGAAGGCTGAATTGCTCAAAGAGATTTGCATCATTTACCTGATGAAATTGAGAGAGAGAGAGAGAGAGAGAGAGAGAAGAGGTTTAAAATGGGTTTTAGAAATGCTTTGTGTTGTGCGCGAAGCACACGCAGGTTGACGGTGGTGGTGGATAAGGTTAACTTGCTAAACAGTCGTTTTGATTTTTGAAAAACATTTTATGTTTTTATATTTTTGAAAAAGAAAATCATTTTCAATTTTTAAATTTTAACAAAATTTTTTGTAGTGCAGTTTTTTTTTTTCCTTATCTGGTAATTGTTTTTTTTTTCTTTTTTGGATGGAGGTAGGGTTTCTGTAGTTTTTATTATAACTAGTGGATTGATAGGCACTAAAGTGCCTATCAATTCACATTTATTTATTTTATTGTAAATTAAAAAAATATTTTTTATTTATATATAAAAAAATTAAATTAGAATAAATAATTATTTTGATATTTAAATTTTTTTATTTTTAAAATATTTATAAAGTTGAAGAATTGAGAGAAGTTAAGGGAAGTTAAGAAAAGTTGAAGAAAGTTAAGAAAAAAAGAAGGGTAATAATGAAAAATAAAATGTGACCAAAGGGAAGTTAAAATGGTCCAACCCCTTTATATAGTAGTATAGATAATTATAGTTATTATTTAATTTAAAAAGTAACTATTGCTCTTTATTTATTTTACGTAATCATTATTGTCCTTTCAATTTCTTATTTTGGGAAATGAAAAACAAAACGAATTTTTTTTATTGTTTTTGGACTTGAATCTTTCTTAAAATACATTTCTCAGAAAAATATTTTTGGTAGAACTCAGCTAAAAATGCTTAAATCTACCAAAAAAAACAAAAAATGCTTAATATTTTTAAACTTGTTATTAATTAAGAAAATAGCAGACTAAATAAAGAAAGTAAGTATCATCTAAGTTGCTTTCTTATTTTGTAAAGCCATTTTCATGGAGTTGTTGGGTAAAACACTTACATTAGGCAAAAAATTGTGGTTGATGACAATTATACAACTTTATTTTCTTAAAATTTCATATAATTTCACATAACATAAGGGGTTACAGCTGTTATAAACATTATCAATTGAGATATTAAGAGCCTATTTGGTTATATTCTTCAACAGAGAAAAAATATATTTTAATATAAAATCACACTATTTAAGGCACTTTTTGTGAGATGAAGAATTTTTTGCTTCCACTAAAATTGATTATAGAAGCATTCCAATTGGACACTAAATACATCAAATTTTAAGGGTGATATTAGCCCAGTAAAATGAGATATAAAATAAATAAATAAGTAAGCCTAGCTGTACTTTTACCCTAGCACAACATATACTTTTTACAAGGGAGAGCTGTCCCATGAAGGGGCTCATTCCTTTCATAGAGATTTCGGCGACTACTTCGTCCAATGACTCTTATTTTGCTCTCTTCTTTAGTTTATTCTTTTGTTCTTGTCGTCCACCGCTTCATTGTATGTTGATTTATTTGATATCTTGTCTATCAAGTTTTTTTCCCCCGGGCATTTTTTGATTCATGAAAAAATGATGTGAGTTTAGATAATACTTCATATTTTTTCGTAGTTGCCAACTCTTAGGCAACACGAAAGATCATGGTTACGTCATGTAATACATCAGCAACATCTGTTGGTGGCAGCCGGTTGGACTTTGTTATGGCAACTGTGTGTATTCTATATTTCTTCCATTCTACTAATAGTCATTTTATTGGACTTATATTAAGTGTCCAAACTCCAAATCATTACAAAATAGGGAGAGCAAATCAACTAGTGTTATGCTATATCAAGACACTACTTGTTCCGAGTACTGATCCATAAACCAGAAATTATTGGAACTGAGATGTGCAGACAACACAGCAGATACAATTTTCATGAATAAAACCTCATGTACATGAGAATTCATGGTGTGACAGTTGCACCATTACCGAACAAATGAAAGAAAATTGTACAAGCAGATATACAACCTAGATTTCTAAATTGAGATATTTACAATGCATCAATAAAGCACTCTATATCTGCTCAACAAATTTGAAGATATGAAGAAAAGCTTGTTTGATTCCGCAAATGACACATCGCTGCAAACTGTGACTCTTGAAGTTGACAATATTATCTCTGCATCTTGTAAGGTGAAACCATGAATGATGGGTAAAGGGAACCCTTTACTGAGATGTGAATTTGCATATGGCAAAAAGACAGTTTCAATAAGAGTCCACACAACTGGCTGCAGTAAGAAAGGATAACACAATTTTTATCAATAAAAGACATTATAAATTGTTATGCACTATATGCTGCATACAAAACACAAAGGCACCTGAATCAGGTACATCCGGAGATTGCCAATTTTGCTCCATTTCAATGAAATTGAAAAGTCATCCAATTTCACAGCACCTACTAGGTTGTTTCCCTTGATTTTGACCGAACCTGAAGCTTGAATCACCTGTGCAAACACAATGAGATGTAGCGATAGTGGTCACTGCAAAGGATCAATATCACAACCACAAATAAGAGAGCACAATTTATTGCAAGGTGCCACGGTGTATACAGATGATTAGAGAGGGTGGAATTGCTCTAATTTAAATATAGTTAATTTAAATATCAATGGTCCTACCAGTGAGATGCATGCTACTGGTATTTCATCATGTCCTTCCAAAACATCAATTGTTAAGTCTGCAAATACATTGGCACCCGCTTTCTGATTCAAAATCTTCACAACTGGAGGAGAAGGTAAAGATATATTCAAGTTCATGTCATGATTTGGGTATTTCTTGTACAGTTGGGGAACAATAAATCTCCATCCTGCAGTGTTCAATAGAGATTGATCTGGTACCTTGTCCACTATCCAGTGCATAAATTTCGCCTGAACTCAGAAAGCAATTTCTCATTTGACTCCAATCCAATGATACAAAAATAATATTTCAATAAATCTATGCTTAAAGACCATGGCTAAAATCCAAACTTACATCATAATACAATGCTGACGCAGAGTTAAAGACAGCCTCATCCAAGGTGATTCCAAGCATTTTTGATGAATTTGTGCAGAAAACTCGGAGTGCTAAGTTCTTATCATAGAAGTTAGGAATAGGGAAGGAAACACTTCTTTCTATAAATAACCCATTAGTTTCGAATCCAACAGACGAATCACTTAATAAGACATCATTAACAAAAGTTACATTCAAAGAAGCATGATCATCAACTGGAACCTCCTTTGGAAGACTTTCCAAAAACAAGCCCAGTCTTGAAATCCCTTCTTTAAGTTTCTTGGTGATAGCATTTTCTACAGCTGACCCTATTTGATCTTCGAAAGCATCAACTATCCTGTCAGATATGAAGCAAAGGTAAAAGTTACAACCATAAATTCATCTTCAAACACATATAAGTGACAAGGAAATACGTGAATAGATGATGACAAAAAATTCGACATGCTGGCAGCCTCCAAATATTGTTTAACTAGTAAATTCCATAGTCCGTTAACTACACAAGATGCTATGAAGTGCTTTTGTCCAGTTTTAAATAATAGTACTGCATTAGAGCAAGATGAATCACACTAGTTGGCAAGAGTTGGAAATTGCATGGGAAGCAATCCTATTGGTGGTGATGGTAGGGACAGTGACAGTGTATCTAGGGTAGAAAAACTGATCAGTGTAAGATGTTAAGTTACAAACAACACATTCCTTCAAGAGAACATACGAGCTAAAGAAGATAAACATGCTAGCTAATGAATTTCTGTAGATGCTTTTGTACTGGACTTTATATGTGATACTGCAAGTGCCATTTTGATAGAATATGGTTGTATGGCGAGACGTATAAGTACCAAATAGCCAACTAAAATATAAGTTGGGCTAGCCATTTTACGCCGCGTGTTTAGGCAAAGCCCTACATTGAGTCAATATGCTTAGATTGAGGCATATATGATTGAGTACTGAATAGCCACGTGTGATATACTATGAAGTAGCCATTTGGCGATGAGGTTCACTCTATTAGTCTATCCCTATCTTGCATTTGACCAAGCTGGACAGGTTGGTATTGTTGCAAACTAGCAAATGGTGTAAGTACTAAAATACAGCCTTAGAACAAAGTGGTTGCATTGCAGCTTGTTGACTTGTTCTGGTGAACTAATAATGTTAACATTAAGAATAGATGAAGAAAATAAGGCATTTAGACATTAAGAATATAGCATTAGGGGGAAAAAAAAAAAGTTGAGCCATCTACACTAAAATGGAGGAAAGATTATTGGCGGCCAACACAAGTTCTATAAAGCAAAGAAAAGCAACAATCAACAAGCATCCAGGAAATATGAACCCTAGGATACTTTATGAGCTTGAATCAAATATGGATATTGGCATACCCTTGATAAAGCCAAGATGCACCTCCATCCAATTTTATTGAAATATCTTTAACATAAGACCCACAGTCCTTAAGTTTCAGCTTCAAAGATCCTTCCTGGTTCTCCAAACCCAATGTAAGTCCAACTTCCATGCCTTCAACCTGTCCAGCAGTAGCACTAATTAAATTCCATTTTTATTATAGTCGTGAAGTGAAGAAGAAAACAGACAGGAATTGACATAGTAGTAACAAGAATTATGTATCATTTTGAGCCCATGGACATGATACTAATCACGGATATAGGATAATTTACTGGCACAGGAAACTTAACTTACCAAGTAAAACAACAAAAGTTTAATTTTGATGCATTGCCAGTATAAAAGTGTCTTATACTGTTATCTAATCCGATCTCATATGTATGACTTTCAAATTTCAAGACAGTTATTGAAAAAGTCATGCATTTATGATAATGTAACAATACATGATTAAATAACTATGTAAAATAGTTTTACACTGAAAATGTGTCAGAATTAAATCCAAACAACAATAGCACATCCAAACTCCAAACTGAGTACTACAGTACAATTTACCATCATTAAATATATTCCACAAAAGAAAATGACACAGCATCCTTCATATCACGAAGTATACCAAAAATAATAGCTACAAAGAATCCAATTTACAACAACACCTCTTCCAATTTCAACAAAGCAACAAGTTAACCAAACAAACTAACCCTCCTCCATAAAAAAGAGCATGCTTCTAATAGCAACACAAAATTGCTACTTAACAGTGATCATACAAAAACAGGTTCTAGCAATTCAAATATGTATATGAAACAAAACAAAGGATCACTTCAATACCTGAACTTCTGCTCTACCTCTGTCAGAAATCTGAATAGGAACAAGCCAAGTACTGTAAGAGTAATACCAATTCATGCTCAAATTACAAGTAACCCCAGAAGCCACAATTGAAACCCCTGTCTCCCCAGGCTTAACACGCGATGAAGCAACATCGATTTCGTATATTGTGATGTTGGAGAGCGCCATGTAAACATTACCCACAACTGGGATTCTCGCACTCTTTTCAATATCGCGCAATCGGAGTGAGACTATTGAGGAAATCGCCTTGTTCACCAGCAAGTCCTTCACGAAATCGAGGCCGTTTTGGGTTACCAAAAGTGATATGAAAGATTCGTTTTTGGGTTGAAATTGAGCATGCCCATGAATCAAAGAGGAACATAGTAGAATCAGAATAAGGAAAGCTGCCATTTTGATTTATGGGTGGGGGAAAAAATTGGAGTTGTTCATTTGGTACAGGGTAGAACAGAGATTAACATAAGGGAAACAACGAAACATAGTAGTGTAGGGGAATGAAGAAACTTTCTTCAAGACTCAAAACACTGGTAGATGATGTGAAAGGTCAAAATTGCCCATCCTTGTATCCACCCAAAGGTGGTCATTCTATTGTATGTGAGAATTGCCTTTGTTGTTGTTGTTGTTGTTGTTGTTGTTGTTGTAGGGAGAGGGAGAAGGGTGAAAAGACTCTGGCTTTGAGAAAATCGGGAAACTGGGGCATTGGAGGGAGGGGAAGGGGCTGCAGTGCAGTTCTCATCCTTGTTGGAGCTGAGTTGGTGCCTGGTAGTTTTCTCCTGTCTGTTATTATTCTGATACGTTCATTTTTGTTGTTAGGCTTTGATTTTGTTTAAATTTGTTATCAATAATAAAGTTATTTAGATTATATGTGCCACAAAAAAAAAAAAAAGAAAAAGCTATTTAGATGGTACATATATGGGGAAATGCTTGCCACTGGAGATTCAATGGTTAAGAAATAGAGGAAAATTGTGGATTTATGTGTGAATGGCAGGTACGGGGAAATGGAAAGGAAGAGGAGATAGACAGAAATTTCCCTTGATTGATAGTTTAAAAATACATGGGAAGGGAATGAAATGAAATGCATGGATTTTTTTTTCCCTTTTCTCTTTTTTTAAAATTCTTTTAAGTTTAATTGGTATGTACTGATAGTTTACTCTGTCAACCAATAGAAATATTGAAAAATAAGATATTATAGTAAATTCCTCATTATAATGGGTGATTATTTGTATGATATAACATTCTCTACTATTTCTATTGGCTGACACTATAAAATTATTTTATACTATCAGTATATTTAAATTAAATTCTTTCTTAAATAGTAAATTTTTATTCTCTAAAATTAGTATGTGATAGCGGAAATAAACTTTTATATGGCCTTTTATATTTTGTTCTATAGTTTAACTCTTAAGCAAAGTAATGAAATTCTATACTGATAATTAATGAAATTCTATTCTATTTCTTTGTTAATTTTTCAAACTAGGAAAAAGACAGTTTTGGTTCATTCTTTTCTTCTCGTTTCAGTTTATTTTCACTTGTTTTTCATTCCATTAATAACAAAGTAGTACACAATTTATCCTAGTTATTTACTTGGAGAGTAAAGGTTCATTTTAATACTTGAATGCGTATTTTATTTTAGTCCCTAAAATTAAAAATTAACAATTTAGTCTTTAAAATTATAAAAAATAATTTAAATTAGTCTTTTTAGCAATTCAAGTTAGTCTTTATAAATATTATCTTAAGAATTAATTTAGGAGCTAAATCATTAATTTTTAAATTTTTTAATTTCAAAGATTAAAATAAAACATGCATATATAATTTCAGGGGCTAAAACATAATTGATTTGATTGACAGACTAGTTGCAATTCCTTAAAGAAAAGGGACAAAAATGCCAGTGACTGTATGCTTCTTGTGACTTGCTATACATCACTTCAACTCATAACTTTTTACATAGTTTGAACCATGTTTGTTCTACCAGAAATTTCACATATCTACCCTTTGATGCCTCCCTCATGCAGAATGCGATGTGATGTGCACCCAAATGTATCTATTATCATTTCTTGTGGATTGTGATCCCTTGTTTATCATATGCTAAATTGACATTGCGCTCACCTATGCTCAGGTGTTGCAAACTTCTAAGTTTTAATGGGTTCTTATGTAGTTTATAGCTACGACTATGTTCAATTTGATAGTTTTAATGGGTTATGTGGTACTAATTAAAGATTGCATGCTCAAAATGTTGGGTGGGAAGCTTAGCCCATAATTCTGATTTTTCTGAAGTTCAGTTATAAATGTCTTAGGCAAGATGTAACTCGGTAGGTAAGCCTGACATGATTTGGTTGAATGATGCAATCCACAACAAGACAAGACAGAAACACAAAAAGAGAAAATTACGTGGAAGGTGAAATATTTTGGTGGCAAAACCTTTCATTCTTTTCCCCAAACTTTTTTATTTGAGTCCTGTAGAATCATAGGATACTTGATGGTAATGCTATTATACCATCATGGACAATTTCTTTACTGCACTTATAACTGTGTTTTAATCCTTAGATTTGACAATTTTCTTTTTACATTAAAGAAGAATTTTATTAATAAGAAGAGAAGTAGATTATAAAGAGAATAAAGGACAAGAGATCGCCTAGCTTAGAGAGAAATCCCGCTAAAATATCATGTGTTTTTGTACTAAATAGAAGTCAAATGCCTGATGCTATCCCGCAAGACTTGCTTGTCCAAACGTTTGCCACAGCTATGTTGAATGGCAATTCTTCCTTTATTGGTATGTTGATTGAATTCTATTGCACATTCTACTCCAATAAACATGCGTTTTATATATTTGTCTTTCCTTCTCTCTTCAGTGGTGACATTAAATATCAGGATTGAATCACAATACTTAATTTACTGTACAGTTACCCGGTTTTTCCTTTTCACCCATTTCTAGTAATTCTTTCTTCATTAAAATAAAGAACGATTAGGGGTTTTCCTTAATAAGTCAGGTTAACTAATGCTGCAGCTTAGCAACCTTAATTGAAGAATGAATTTGAGGGAGACGGGGAATAGGACAGACATTGGTTTTTCAAATCAAAGTAATCCACCTCATTGGATTTGCATCTTCTGCTTTTGTGTGACGTATGCAAAGTTGGATTTTAATATTCAGCATTATTATATCTCGGTAGAAAAATATTTTCGTGTCCCACCAAGAAAAATATTCTTGGTAGAAAAAATATAATATGCAACTAATTGTGATTAAATGCCTTTTACTGTTTAAGAAAGGATATAACTTTTAAAAGAAAATCATTGGAACAACTTGATACCATACAGAAGAGAAATTGTACACACAAGATGATGGAATCAAGAATCTACAAGAGACTCCAACCATTTATGTAGAGCTTAGGCCACATCTCAATACTAGACACATAAGTTGACTTTATTTGGCAGATTAACGTTAGAAGTTACTTATTAGAAGCTTTTGGGATGCTAAATCTCATTTCTATCCTGCTTCCCACTGTCCTCCTTCCCAATTGCTTTCGTTTTTTGCTTAATATCCTTGCTAGCATTGCTTGAGCCATCCCTCTTGCTTGCCTGTGGGAGCATAAAAATTATGTTTAGACAATGGCAGCGATGGATGTACAAGCAACATATTCATGCATGTCAATGTAAATAGCTTTCATAATGATTGTATCTTTCTAGAAGTCAATGAGGAAGGAAAATCAAGAATCATACTAAAGAATCCACAATTATGACCTTTGGCTGCTCTTCAGGGAATTGATAGCTTGGCACTGTTTTCCGCCTTGATACAGTTCTCCTAGCTTTAAAGTTGGTCTTTGCTTTTGGTGGTTTGAAGCTACCTTTTCCTTCTTGTGAGTTTACTGAATAGTTATCAAAATGAAGAGGCACTTCATTTGAACCACAGCTCTCCTTTTCTTCCCCAGCAGCATCTAAAAATCTTGTTTTGATTGTGAAACTGTGATTGCTGTTAAAACTATCACACTGCTTCATAGCATGGCTTTCAACTGATGAGGTGTCTGGAAGGCGTGTCGCCATCCACCGTTCGAGCCAGCTCCAGCTCATATTTGGTTCTATGCTATTGTACTTTGTTGGTCTTCTCTTTGAACAGATTCTTAGCTGCAGCAACCAGAATTAGTGTTTTGATTTTAGCCCTATCATATGAAATGGTTTAAAATGTTTACCTGTTGAGAGAAAGCATAAGCCAGTGCTCTTTCCCTCCTGGTTGTTGCCTCCATTCTGTTCTGCATCCTCATTTTTGAAACATAGCTACTTACTGTGCTGTCATCCCATTCTTCCTGAAAATGTCATGTTACTATGCTGCTTAGAAGAATTTTAATTGATGATGAATTATAGCCAATTTGATGGGTCCCATTTGGTTTCAGACTCTTAGAAATGCTTCAACAACATATATAACATTACCCTTTTTTGTGAATATGTAATATTAGTATATTGCCCTGTCCTTTTTTGTGTTAAACTATGTTATAATGCGCTGTACGCAATGCTATGTATCCAACTTAAACTTAGGCCTCACGTCTAGACTGTTACCAATCCTTGCACGCTTTGAACTTGAAAATAAAATGAAAATTGGCAAACATAAGTGTGCCTGAAATGAAATAGTTGTATGAAATACCACCAACCTTCCTGCTGATAATTATTAATTAAGATATATCTGGAAAAAATATTTGTAGTGTGTTTGGGAGCACGTTTGCTGTCTCTAGAATCAATTCTGGCTTCCCATAATTGATTTTATCAATTTTTTATGATGTTTGGTTGTTAACTCTCAGAATTAATTATTGTCTCTAAAATTAATTATAGGAGAAATAAAAATTTTTTATTTCTATAAAAATCACTTTTAAAAAAATTACCAAATATAAATCACTTTACCTCAAAATCAATTCTACAAAAACAGAACCAAAGACGCACTTGATTTTTGGTTACATTGACTATGCAAACAGTAAGTAGGGGTAGTGGCCTAGCGGAAGACTCAACTTCTAACATTACACTGCAGTGAAGTTTTAAAGATTTAAGCATGTGTCAATTGAGTTACAAGCTTATTGGCTTAGCAAACATGTTTATAACGTGGAGAGGATTAAGCAAAAGACTAGTTAATCAAGTTAAGACTTTAACCTTTAACTACTCTCTTATTTTTTCAATAAAAGATTAATCATCATTTAGGAATTATTTTAAGCTTAAACTATGTTCGAGGAAGATCTCTTAGATGGTAATTCTCTCTAATTCCTTTGTCCCTGTCTTTATTCGTTTGAGCATATTTCTACCAACTCATTTATATATTTATTTTCTTTGAACCAAAATCATGTGCTACTTAACGAAGTAAATTGTCATCTGTTATGTATTATACCTTTTGCTTTGTTACATGAGTTCTGGTCCTGCGTTGAATACGGTGGTAAATGCTCATTTTTTCTCCTTCAACCGAGAAAACTTCGGTGGAATTCCCGGTTTGAACTTCAACTGATGTCGCCATGGACTTTCCATCTGGACTTTCTTCTACTAAATTGAGCTCCTCTTTACCAGTATTGGATGTGATTTCTTTGTTTTGACGCCTTAACTGAAATGTACAGCATACCAGTGATATTAGTGAGCCAGAAATATTCCTTATACAAGTGTCAAAAAATACAATGCATCATAGGAATACTAAATATACCATTATATTCTATAATTCTAGCCATTTACATTGTTTCAGTTAAAAATTTTAAGCTTTTGAGAAATGGAAATGGGAGAAATAAAGAGGAAGGGTGAAAATTGACATTGTTGCATAAATTGTCACTTTGGATAAAATTCGGTTAGCTAACCAGAAAGCTTCTATATGCTGATTGAATACGAATAGCAGCTTCTTCCTCATTCAATAATGTGCAGTTTGAATTTGGCCTTTCGTCTGTTGTATTCTGCACAGTTTCTTCACTTTTGGCATCTTCTTTTTCAGTCAAGCTCTCTTGCATAGGCTGTGTAACTGTGGCTTCAGAGCTCCTAACTGATGCTGAATCTTCCTCTGCAAGGACCGAATTGAATTCATCGCCACACAAGTATGATCTAACAGACACCCATCTTCTATTTTCTGCAGAATTGCGTCTCACCTGCTAACATGAGTTAATTCAAAGCTGGTTTATTTGTGGACTCTACTTTTTCTTTATTGTGAGAACACGAGTTATCCTTACAGTTCGCCTATTTGAACCGCCTATAAGACTAATTCGCATTCTACTGAAGAGCAAAGAATGAGAACAGGATAGGAACTAGAGAATTGAACTAACATAACTGTTTCATGCTTATTCTATAGTAAATGCAACTGCAGCATAAAGGGAAGAAAGAAAGAGAGAAGCTATAGAATTTGACAGACTCACTTTGCTTTCATGAGACCCGGCAGAACAATTTCTGGAGAAGACACTTCTTACCAACTCCCCGGTGAAACCCATCTCAGTTTTATCAAATTTCAGAAGAGAAAGCCTTTTACAAATTCTCAATGAGATTGTCCTCAGCTATATTAATATGCCAATGCAAAGATTGTAGAGGATGCTACATTATTAGAATTTGGATAAAGTGCAAAAGGCCAAGTGGCATTCTCACTTGTCCTCACAATATTAGACATAAAGTAAATTTGTTTTTTAAAGGTTAAAAGGAACTACTAACTTTATATTTACATAAATATATAGAGAAACCACATGTTAGCTAGAATTAAATTTGATCATGATCTGTATGCAGGGAATTGCAGAGCTGGAATGGTACCTCTAAAATCAGAAAATAATAGAAGCTGGAAAGTTAAAGAAAGATATAAGGGGATGGATTTGAGTGCATGTTTTTATTGCTTTTGCATATACTTTTTGCACATGGCTTGTAGCGGATAGGCTTCCATAAAGCTTGCTTGTTACTGGGGTTATGTCTATTCCTTTCTGGTTACTGCTTCTTGTGTCCTTGGGGTGGCTTTTTTTAAGGTTACTTTAGTGATGCCAGTAGCTTTGGGGACAGGTTAGGAAGCTACAAAAAATTTCCAGGGATTCCTCACTGTCAATTTTGTAATGCTTTTGCAGGTGTGTGTATGTTTCTTTATTTTGGATGAACTAATATGGTGGCAAATGTCCAATATGTGAAATGCTCATACTTCACATCGCAAGTTTCTCGTATGGTGTGCCTTTGTGAGGAAGTTGATGGAAAGCCTAAATGAGTAAAGACCATGGCAATGGTGTATGCTAAGAAGGTGGAGTAAATTGAACAAATGCATGGCATATAAAATTTAAAAGAAAAAAGAAATGTAATGCCACGACTGCCTTTAGTCAATCCCAGGAAAATTGTACTAGAAATGAGTTCGTGGTGAAAATTTTGAGTAGTTTATATGAAGTGATAGATTTAAATCTCAATAGTACACACACACGCACATATATATGTATCGAATGTGCATGCTAATTAGAGACTCAAGGTTGCCCACTTGTATGCTCCCTGCCTTGAGGTTTCTCTCTTTACAAAAATAAAGGATTTAGTTTCTTTTCTAAAAAGCTTTTCGTAAAGATTGGCTGGTGGTACGAATTGAAATTGAAGAGGTTTAGCATTCAAATTAAGGAGGTAGCAAGCATTCAAATAGCTTGATGTAACTGAAGTTCATCACTGAGAATTTTGATTTGGAAAAGTTCTGAAGTGCAAAATTTTTCTGGCTGAAAAAGATTTGATGGATGAAATGGAAAAAGAAAAAAAGCATTGGCCTGGGAAAAAGCTGTCACAAACATCATTGGTGGTCCAAATGAGTTTTAAAACTGAACAATGTTTTAAATGCAGCAGTTTTACATATGAAAAATCTCTGTCTCCAAATTACAACCCCACACACCCCCCCCCCCCACAAAAAAAAAAAGAAAAATCCACATCTCCGTTACTTTCTACACGATTAGATTTATCTTTATATATTTAGACAAACATTTGCATATAAATAATCACAAGTAATAGAACTGCTTTGCACATTATTGGACTGTTCATTAAAAAAGAAAAAACTGCCTTACTAATAATTTTTTAATAAATTTCAATTCCAAAAATCATAAATTGATATACGAGTTACTGATGATATCCACTTGAGATTATTTTCTGTACTAAAAGTACATTTGCCTAACATTGGTGAACCCTGAATCCTATATTCATAACAGGCCAACTACTGGTTTTATATACTAATAATTATTCTTATTCTCGCACCACGTTGTCTAAAATGATTATTTCTGAATGTAGCACGTGGGTGGGCAACACATCGATGATGCAGTATGTTGTACCATGCATGCCACCGTTGAGCAGGCGGTTGGAATTAACATTAATATATCAAATTGTGAAAATAAGAAAGTCAGCATGTGCAGCACACTAATGAGTAAAGAGGGTGAACTTTTTAGCTATTTTCTCATAGGTTCAGGGCCTCTGGAATGGGGGCCGTTGCTGGCAGGGCATTGCTAGCATCAACAACGTACACGATCATTCACTCTAAAGTGGTTCATCCAATATCTTCACTGGCCGCCCTAGTACGTGAAAATTATTGGAGAGCATGCCATTTTTCTCTGGCTTGTGTGAGCCTTGAATCATTCGGTTTTTTAATTATATTATGGGAATAGTAGATTTAAAATACAGCAATGTGGGTTTGATAACAAAATTACGGGTGTATGGGAAATTAATACACATTTCGCCCTACTATAAGTAGTATTTATATTTTATTTTTTTTACCCGAATTCTACATGCTGCAGGGCGAAATTTGACACAAACAAATTGCATAGATTTCGCCCCACAACAAGGCGAATTGTGACATAAAGAAAAAGCATGAATAGTGAAAAAAGTGAAGCACATTTCGCCTTGCAGTATGGCGAAATGTGAGACACCAAAAAAGCAACGCATGCAACTAAACAGTATACACATGTGTTGAAATACAAACCGAAGTGCGTCTGAAAAAAAGGAGCATTGTGCCTGATGCATTCTGCAAATAATTGGAGGGGCAAAAGTATAGTAGACGGGGGAGTTGACATGTGTAAGGTGAAATGAAATAACACTGTTGATGGTCGGATTATAAGTTCTATAAATGAACTTCACTTCTTCGTTGTTTCGAAGTGAAGAGTTTTGTTAACAAGAGGAAGAAGTGTTTGAGTGTGTGAGAGTGCCAGAGTGAGAAAAATTATTTTGAATGTGTGATATAGTTTAGTGTGTGATCAAGAAAGATAGAACGAGACAGCAAGAATGAGTCGACGTAATCGACGCCGTGATTCAATAGTGGATTCAAACAGTCATATTGCAGTGCAAATTTCTGAGGTAATATATTTATTTTCAAAAATTATATTTAAAAATTTATACTAATATTATGTTTAAAACTATTTTTAATTTGTTAGGATTCTGTGTATATCAAATTAGATTGATCATAAGACGAATATTGTAAGAGGTATTATTATTTTGTGATAATATTATACTTGAAATTAATTTTAGTGCATTATTAGTTTTAAAATATTAGACAATTATTAAAAAATGGTTATATATATTTTTTATTCAATCTTTTTAAGGTCTGTGCGATGTTTATTTTTCAAACTTTTGTAGGTAATTTTGGTTTTATTCTATTTTTTAAGGCTATATATTTAGTTTTGATAATTGTTGGGTTCAATTTAGGTGAATGGCAGAGTTACTAAAGAAGCACCTCAACAAATGTTTGTTTTAATTGTTTATGTGAGAATAAAAGCATTAGATAATTATAATAATAAGGTTATAAATATTTTTTATAATATATTAATTTATTTGTTAATTACATTAACAATAGAAATATTCAATAAATATTTAAGAGATGGCAGTAGCTAATAGAATATAAATTTAAATTAATAAATTGGTGATAGAAGTTTAATTTATTTTTTGGTGGTATTATTATTATTATGATTATTATTATTCTTTGTTGCAATAAAGAATAGATAACATAAAAATAACATACGATTTAAATAGTTAAATTAAATTAAAGTGACATTTAATTTAACCAAAAAAGTAGAATAGAAGTAATGATACTTATTTTTATTTTTGGGTTTAGAGCGATTTATTATTTCCTGTTGTTATTTACAATAATAATGCAACAATTTTTATTATAAATTTATCTAATTTATTAATTTATAATAATGTTATAGGATGGTAGACAGATGCGTATGCGAGTTAGGAATGTCGAGCCACCACATCATATGATAAAAGGGTACTTACAAAGGGCAAGACTGAATGAAGTTGCTAGTATTAACAAATTTCATCTACTTCCAGATCTAATTAGTGCATTGGTAGAACGATGGAGGCCGGAGTGTCACACATTTCATTTTCCTTGTGGGGAGTGTACCGTGACACTGGAAGACGTTGCACTACATCTTGGCCTGCCCATCAATGGGCTGGTTGTCACTGGAACAACAGATCTAAATGTACAATTAATTCAGGATATGTGTGAGGCATGCCTTGGTGAATGACCTGAAGCCAATGACTTTATTAGTTGTGTAATCAGATTGTCTTGGTTAGAGCGTCTTAATTTGACACTTGCAGAGAATGCCGACCAGCAGACAATAGAGCGCTTTACGCGTGTTTATATACTGCGCTTATTGGGCTGTAAAATAATGCCGGACAAGACGTCATCCAGCATCCACGGAAAGTATCTTCCATTGCTCTTATAGTTGGACCAGATTGGGCAATATAGCTGGGGTTCGGCATGCCTTACTATGCTATATCGAGGTTTATGTCGTGCCTCACGAAAAGGTACAAAGGAGGTTAGCGGCTGCCTCATAATGTTGCAATCATGGGCATGGCATCGGCTTCTATTTTTATGTCCAGTTGATAGACCAATTATATTTCCCTTATGTGCAAGGTAAATTAATTTAACTCAATTACTTATTAATTAAAACGATAACCTAATAAACTTTAAATTATAGCATTGCATTGAAAATAGTAATTTTAATATTACACAGATGGGCTGGTGCTGAATATCCACGGAGATTTAACTATGCGACTGTCGCCAATATAAGGGGGGCTTTAGATCGCGTTGGCTTACAAAATCAGGTAGCGAATGGAATATTATAACAATTCTTATAATTTGATTATCAAATTATATATATATATCTCATGTTATGTCTTTTTTATTTTATAATGTAGCTGCAGTTTTTATGGTGTCCATATGAGATTCCTGCTATTATTTCATGTATTTCATCGCATGTGAGGGATGAACGTGCAGTTTGCTCGGCTGTCACCGCACTTGTATGCTTTGAGGCGGTTGAGTGGCACCCAAGCAGCCGTGTGACGCGTCGGTTTGGTTTACATCAGCTTATTCCACCTGATCCTATGAATTTAGGAGAATCTCATAACCAAGATTTGAGGGGAAAAACAGACTGGAACTGGATACAAACACATCAACACTGGATTAATATGTGGCATAGTCGATTTGAGTGTGTGCTACATGGTCATCCCATTATTGATTACGCGCCATCCCCTGAATATTGGCACTGGTATCAAGAGCATGCAGCGAGAACTCGTGCCCAATTGTGGCTGTCTCCGGAATTTCACCTGCAAGATCCACGGCATTATGGCGAAATGTCGGGCCCCTAAGAGCCTCTCCGCACGCCCTCGCCACCCCCCCGACATGAGTCCAATAGGTCAACGCCCTGACAGCATATCCATATGGATCCCCCTAGAATGTCCATTGATCCTGGGGCATTCCGTGTCGATGCTGGTCATAGTCGAGCACAGTTATTTCAGCCAAGGCGTATGTCAGTAGATTCATCGTCGAGTAGTAGTAGCATGCCAAATTTAAATAATTTTCGCCCTGTATATGATGCTGATGAACTCGATCGTACTCATACTCCTCCTCGTCCGATACATGTTGATCTAAATGCTCCTACCGAAGATGTGTATATCTCAACCATGGATGAGTTACTGCAGACGCCACCTCCGGATTCTGCAGCTGCAGCTGCGATTGCACCTGCAAATTGGAATTTCAATTGGAATCAGACAGCACTTTATGAACCTTGGTTCCATCGTCATGGCAATCCATCCACTCAAAGTGAGGCAGTGGCAGGAGCAGGTGAGGGGGGTGAGGTAGGTGAGGGTGGTGAGGTAGGTGAAGGAGGTGAGGGTGGTGAGGGGGGGGGAGGTAGGTGAAGGAGGTGAAGGTGGTGAGGGGGTGAGGGAAGAAGGAGAAGGGGATTTAACTTTTCAGGTATCTTACGTCCGATTCTTAGATCCCCACAGAGATTGTCCCCTTCATTAATAAAAAAGAAAAAGGACAATGGGCGTAAGTAATTTAATTTCTATATTTTTTCTTTCTGATGCATAATTATAAAAATGAATAGTAAAAAAAATTAATATAATTATGGAAGAAGTTTAAATTCATTAAAAAGTTACTTCTAGTAATTTTTTATAAGAATACATTAAAAATTTAATTTACAATAAAAAATCATTCTTAATTGTTTTTTAAATAATTACATAATCATGGAATTGAGCAAATTTACGAATTTTTTTTTAACATTTATATATATTCTAATAATTATGTTAAATATGCTAATTAGACTTAAACAATGAAAATATTAAGTAAGGTGTGTTAATAATGTATATCAAATGACTTACTTGACTTGAATTGGGAGCTTGATGTTGTAGTCATGCCGTCTATCCGGATAAGAACTAGTACCAATTTGAGCAATATGATACTGAAACAAGAATTACTAAAATTTATTAATGAAAGTAACACAGTTATTATATTTATCAAGAAAAAAATGTAATTTAACTCAAGAAAAACTATTAATTATAACAATACAAACTTATAGAACAAAATTCAATAATAAATAAATTACAAAGAAGCCTGCCTATATAAATAGTTTTAAAATAAAAAGTTAAATAACATATCATATTAATTATTAAAAAGCTAAATAAAATAAAAAGTAACATGATATTCATGCTGAATTATTAAATCAATTGAATTAATATAAGTATTATATTAATTAATAAATTAATTTTATTCTAGAATACTATTAAAGAGATTAATTCATAATTAGTAAATAAATTATACTATAATCAAGAAATTACATAACTTACTTTGAAATAAAAAATTTTAATAAACTATTACATGACTCACTTGATATAAATTGGGGACAATGTCTTCGTGTTGCATAGTTGAATATGCATTTTGAGCATTTTCATTGTGATGCAAACTTGCTCCACCAGCTTCAGCAACAATTTCTTCAAAGTTGACGTATAATTTAATGGCAGTAATATACTGTATGTACTGCCTATACGTCCTAAACATTATTTGTATCTCTCTATCACTGCTTATTTTGACTGGTCGAAATTGTATTTTTTCATTAACATTTGAAACTGGACATCTATATCTAATTCTCACCACTCTTTTTGGAGTGTTAATATTTATGTCTCGACAAAGTATAATAATTAGTTCATCAAACGACATGATTTGAGGAACAAAAATAAGAAGCGGTTCGTCAGACATAAATATCACATCTTCCTCTGTATTTTTAATAATAGAGCCATTAAAATGTACAATAATAGTAACATTTAAACTATTATCCATAATTTTTCTCACTTTTTTTGTACTACTTTTCACTCTTATAACTGAAAATGAAACAAAATAAGAATAATTGAATGGGAGAATAGCAAGAATGGAGTGAGGGAAGACAAGGGAAATGAAAGTCGTTCGAAGTAACTGAGAAATGTTTACGTATATATATTAAACTGAACTGATAGCCGTTAAAATTTTACCGTTAAAAATTTTGAACGTTGGTCAAATTTCTACGCATTACAAGGCGAAACGTGAGACAAATTTTTGAACAAATTTCTACTCAGTGTGGGGCGAAATGTGTGGTATATGGTGTTTCACTTTTCGCCCTACTGTAGGGCGAATTCTTTGCAATGTTTTTGTCTCACATTTCGCCCTACAGTAGGGTGAATTCCGTGCAACTTTTTTCGCCCGCATTTCTTCCCCGTCCAAGGCGAAAACTGATCAAGATTCCCATATTCTAGTAAAAATATTTAAAATCCAATATTTCAGTTATTATTATTCAATGTTACCATATTTATATAAAGCAGCCGAATCATTCACTTCGACTTTTTATCTTTTTGTTTTGTATAATTAGAATAGATGTCATTGCTTAGTGACAATAATATTATGCAAAAAAAATAATATATATATATATATAACCATATATAAAAATTCATTTTTGAACTTTTTTAATATTGTTAATTAATACATTTCTTTTAAAAAAATCTAGAGCCACTTTTCTCATTTAATTAGTGATATAAGCTTAATTTGATTAATGTTGTCCTACGATCAATTTAAAATATTCTTAAAACTGGGGACGAAAAGATTAATAGTAAATTTTTATATGATTTCGTACACCTTTTATTCTCTTTAAATTGTGACTGAAATTGTTGTGTTAGTAAAAGCGTTGCAACTAGATATATTACAAGCTACTAATTGTGTGATGTTTGCATCGCTTTCCTGCTTGAGTTCAACTGCTATATATTATTGAGTTTCTACACAACTTGATCATGTTCTTTAATTGGTCATTTTGTTAAATTAAAATCAACCAGCAAATACCGTTAACTGAAGCTATCGATCTCAGAGAGAGAGAGAGAGAGAGAGATTGTTTCATGAGTCAAGTAATTTGCAAGAAAACACTATATCTATGTTCAAAATCATATTATGTTCAAAACTGGGAATAAAAAGCAAATAACCATAACCGCCTAGAAAATAACTAGTGAAATAATACACACTCAAAGACAACGTAAGAGTATTTTCTAATGCAAATCATTACATTAATGCATAATTAATAAGAATTCTCTATACATAGTCATGTTAATACATAGTCATGTTTCAAGTGAACAAGAAGTAAAAAAACGTTGAACTAAAGTAACAGATCAGAGACCAATGTTTGGTTAGTTAAATTCTACACTTATTACCTTTAAATAAGATTTTGGATTCGAATCTTATAGATGAAAAAAAAATTAATACTAGAAAAACTCTATCTCATAGTATGCGGACCCGATTCGAACCAAATTAATTAGAGTATAGTGGATTTTGAATACTAGGGGTTTAGACGAAAAAGTAACAAATTTGAGGCCATACTAGCTCATAACTATCAACTTGGTGCATGGTGGGTCATATAATTAAGACCATGACTGATGCAAAGAGTTAGATAGCTAACTGGAGGAAGACTAGACCAACAAGAGTGGAACACTTAGTTGGCCTTTCATTCATGGCTTTTCATTTTGAAGAAACGTTTGGTTGGTTAAGTGGTTCGGCATTTGTTCCTCTTAAATAAGGTTTTGAGCTCAAATTTTGTAAATAGAAAAAATTAATACTAAAAAAGTTTTACCTTATAATGCACAAACTCAGCTCGAGCTAGATTAATTAAAGTTTAGTAGGCTTCAAAAACTGGTGATTTAGACCAAAAAGTAACAATTTTGAGGACATATGAGCTCCACTAGCTCGTAGCTATCAACTTGGTGGTGGGTCACATTAGGGGCATTCATGACCCGGCCCAACCCACTAACCTATCCCGGCCCAAAGGTTATTAGATCAAGTTCGGATTTGGAATTTTGACTTGATGTATTTTTCGGGCCAGGTTCGAGTCACATAGCTCAATCCGGCCCAAAGTCATACGATTCTTTAGAAGTTATAGTTTTTAACAATATTAGTCATAAATTATGATATTTTTATACCTCAATTAATATGTTTTACATAACATGATATTATTTTTGTATTGAAATAATTTACTTTGAAATATGTATTATAAAATATTTCTTAAATTTTATTTGTAACTTCTAAAATTTTATTATTTACTATACATAATATTCAAAATGTACATATATTGTGTAAATATCGGGTTGGATCTAGGTTTTAAAAAATGACCCAGTCAAAAAATCGGATCAGTTTGGGTCTATCTCAATTCGTTCCTTGAACAGCTCTAGATCACATAATTAAGATTGTGACTGGTGCACAGAGTTAGATAGCTAATTGGAGGAAGAGTTGACCAAGTCACGTAGTTGACTTTTCATTAATGCATCGTTATGACTTGATTTTGATTTGTTGATAAGTGTTCTGTAAGTACATTTAATTAACTAAAGACACACCATAATCCCCAACTGGACAATGTTCCCTTCAGCCTAAACATATATGAAGTGGAAGAGGACTAGGGCTGATTGATCCACTCGCGGCATATATATTTAGAAACAATTAATTGCTGATGCAGGGTTGATTCTAACTTGGTCTGTGATGAGTTTTGAACCAGGTTGGTCCTTGTGTTTTAATGATAAATAAAAGGCGTGTATTGATATACCTCTTTTTATGTGATATATTATAATATTTTTTCATATTACACAAATAAAAATTAATCAAATATAAAAGTGACTAAATTTTTATTTCTGTAACACTTAAAAATATCAAATTTTATCTGTCTAATATCAAATCTGATCCACTCGCGGCATATATATTTAGAAACAATTAATTGGTGATGCAGAGTTGATTCTAACTTGGTTTGTGATGAGTTTTGGACCAGGTTGGTCCTTGTGTTTTAATGATAAATAAAAGGCGTGTATTGATGTACCTCTTTTTATGTGATATATTATAGTATTTTTTCAGATTACATAAATAAAAATTAATCAAATCTAAAAGTGACTAAATTTTTATTTCTGTAACACTTAAAAATATCAAATTTTATCTGTCTAATATCTAAAAATTTTCAGTTAATTTAAGGATTTTATAAAAAGTGATCAGATTTTATCTACACAATATTCTTTGCATTTCAGAAATGACTAGATTTTTATTTCTGTAATACTAAAAAATATCAAATTTTATCTTTATGATACCTAAAGACTTACAGTTAATTTCAAGATCTCACAGAAAAAATTTTGATAATTTCCAAAATATATTTAACCTTTTTTCTTTTTAATTTGACTAAATCAAAAAAATTACAATACACCATATAAGAAAAGGTATATGAATACACCATTTTGATCAACCATTAAATTTCAAAGATCAACTTTGTCTTGTTAAAACTCCCCATATTAGAAACATCCTGTTTTAAAACATTTAACTATGAGTTTTAGTCCACACGCAACGACCACTTGAACGACTAGCCATGGTTTAGTCTACAACCACAGCTAATTAAACATATTTTTAAAAAAAAAAGTTTTCGGAATTTCTGGTCACTTTCTTTAAAAAATAAAGAAGAAAAATCAAAGTCTCTTGAATCGCACCTGATTAAGTCTTTAAAAATCTTAAATTCATAAAATTTATTATAATAATTTTTTATCTCCATTATATTGAATTTTAATTGAATCAAAGCGCATTGCTTTTTTCATACTCTACATGTAAAATAACTTTGAAAATTAAATGAGTGTTATAATACATAATACATTATATTTTTTGGATTTAATCCCAAAATTCTTGGATGGAATTAATACATAATGCATTATCAGTTAAAGTAAATTCCTGTTTTCTCCTTGATACACGTGACGGGTTTCGTTTGTCCACATTATACAATTGCAAAAATTAAATAAAAATGGTCATAGTAAAAAAAAAAAAATATATAAATATAATGAAACTTAAATTAAAGAAAATATATGTACCAAAAAATTAAAAAGAGAATATTTTTTTTAAAAAAATTCTAAAAGACTATTTTTGACAGAAATGAAGAATATTTACAAGGATAAACAACTATAATTTGTCTCTTACATTATCCCGGGAACGGAATAGTTAAATAAATATAGGTTAGTTTGAAATTTGGTTTTTTAGTTTTTATATGGATTTTTAGAGGGGTATATACTGATATATGATATTTTGTGCAATTTACATCAATATGGGATTAGGAAACCCACCAATGGCATTTTTTGGGTTTTTCAGAAAATCACTTAAAAATTAAAAACTGCCAATAACAATTTTTGCTTCTTCTAAAATGCTATACGGAATCACATGGCTGGGGAATGTATAGATTAAAAAATCACCAATGGCAATTTTTGTTATTCTAGAACCTTGAAAAATCATCGATAGCAATTTTGCTCAATTCCCATATTCTTGTACCCAAAATCTCATATTCAGATACATAATATTTTTAAAACCTATATAAAAAAAAACCTTGAAATTTCCATGTCAACTAAAATTAGTTGTTAACTGAATATTGATATGATTAAAAAAATAACAAAATGTCATTTTTATAGGATTAATTACGTACAACACTTTTCGATGCGTAAATTTACATCGATAGGAGGAGAGGCTGCTTTTTATTAAATTCAATGCGTGTCAAAAATTCAGTAAAAGCTTGTTGGAATAATCTCTATAAATTAAATGCCCTGATAACAAATGACCATCAACAAAAATCGAACCAAAACTTTATTTTGTCATATTGGCAATCTTACTAAATGTTGCCCAAAAGCTCTCATTAAATTTAAAATATGCCATAGTTAATTGGTGATAACCAGTGGCGGAGCTTAAATAAAATTTTTAGGAACTAACAAATTTAACATATAAATTAAATAATGATGATCAAATTAAAATTAAATAGATAATTTCCTATATTCAAATCTCATTATTGCTAATATACCAAAAAATTAAAATTAAGTGTATATCACATATATAAATTTTAAAACAAATAATTAAAACAACAACAAAAATTAAAAGGCAAATTATTCTTCTCCTGTTTAGTGAAGTTCATAGGATAGTATTTGTCAACAAGAGTACAAATGCTAATGTGTTTGAATTAGTTATGAGATTATAAGTAGTTGAAAATAAATTTTATGTTTAAATGTATTGATATAAAGAAATTTTAAAGTAGTTTGTTTTATTTGAATTGCATGAAAATTATTGATTTTATATGACAAATTACTAAAAAAGATATGAAATAATTTATTTATATTTTATAATATTTGATACTTATGGTTATTGTAATAAAAATATTATAATTCCAAAATAACTAACTTTTACTTATAATAAAAAATTTCAAAAATCTACTTTCACTTATAAGTAGATTTTAAACTTAGAATTAGATTTTTTTTGGCACTTATAATCCATTCAAATTATTTACTTAAATATATGAAATTATTTCAAAATAATTTTTATTAAAAAAATATATATTTTCTTATATTCCTAAATATACACTTAACAATATCAAAAATTTTGCAAACATCCTTAGGAATCAAAACAGATTTTAGTTAACAAATCTATTATTTGATTATTGAATATACTATTCAATTTTTGTGATTACTTATCTATTATAACAAATATTATTTTCACTTTAAAATGATGCTAAATTATGATGTATTTTTTTTTAGTTTTTAATTTTTTAATCAAAACTTAAGGTGATAAGCTTTTAAATTGAAGAAGTATCATTTATATAGAGTAGCATCTTTAAATTCAAACTTATTTATTAAACAAAATTTCTATCTATATATATAGAGATATTTTATATGATAAATAAACTTGAGTTAATATATATATATATATATATATATATATTTAATTTTTTGTATGTATGTAAATTATAATTTTTTGAAAAAAATTTTAGGGGCCATGGCCATCCGTTGTCTTCGAGAAGCTCCGCCACTGGTACTGATGACTACATGCCAGTCTAGCCCGTCGCATTCATGCAACACCAAAACGCGTCTGTTGAGAGTCAAGTCTTCGTCAATATACGATTATTCCGATCATTATTCGTCAGCTCATAAAAAACGTTGTTTGTTATTGACTGGTGATTTCCTTTTAAAAATTATTAAGTACACATCAACTTTTAATATGTGTCTCTCACATATATTTATGTGCAATATATCAAAGTGCAATGTCAGAAAAATATGTGAACCTAATTGTGATCAAATAATCCCTTTTGATGCGTCATGAGTTGCTAATAGGTAGAAAACATTTAGGTAGGGTAGTGGAGTTATATCTCTACACATGCTAGCTCGATCTTTATTCTAATTTCTTTTTATTATTATTATTTCATTTTCCTTCCACGCCCATTAAAAGGTTTCTTAAGGATCTTATTAAGATGCCTCAGTCAGGCCCACAAGGTGCGTTTTTAATTCAATAAAAAAAAAAATCCAAGGTGAGTTTTTAAGTCCTAAAAAAAAAAACGATTATAAAATAACGAGAATAAATGTATGTATTATTGATTCACTTAATTTTCAATTTTAAAACGGCACAATTTTATTAACTTTATATTTTAAAGGGTAAAGATTTACTGAAATTTTCAATAAATTTTCATAGAATACAAAGATTATGAATATAATTTAATACCAACACTTGACCAGCTCAAATAATTTAATATTTATTCTTTTTGAGCAAAATTTTGAATTTAAATTTTGTAGATATAAAAAATTAATATTGGAAAAATTTTACGTCTCACAATAGGTCAAACTGATTTGAATCAAGAAATTGATGATTTAGATCCAAAAAAATTATAATAATAACTAAATCATGCAATATCATTATGTTATGCATGCTAGAATTACATGTTTTAAAAATATAAAATATAATTATGTATTTGATTTATAAATCTGATTTAGGGATGGTAATGGGTCTCCATGAGGGCGAGAACATGCCTCCCGCCCTGTCCCCGTTTAAAATTTTGCCTCCCGTCCTCGTCTCCATCCCTATCACGGGTCCCCACTACCCGTTCCCGGTGAGCACTCAGATCCCCGCGAATATCCGTGGATGTCTATAAGAAAAACTCAAAAAAATCTATAAAAAAAAAAAGAAAATTTTAAACAAAATACTCTTAATTCTAAATAAATCATTCATAATTATGCATATTTCATACTATTATCCAACATAATTTAAATTACAAATAAAATATACAATTACAAATATATTTTCATATGGTTATATATATAAAACGGTGTTTGAGTAATTTTATATTTATGTGAGGATTTCACAGATCCCCATAGAGCCGGGGATCTTGTCCCCCATCTCCGCCCCCCATTAGCTAAATGGGGACATCCTCCAATTCCTGTGGGGACCAAAATCATCCCCATCTCGGTCCCCATTGCAGGTAATTCCAGCGAGTACCGGCTTAAACGGGTTTTTTTATCATCCCTAATCTGATTGAAATTTAATTCTTATAAAAATTATTATATAAATCTAATTTATGCCTAGAGTCAGTTTATTAAATATTACTAAAAATATGGCTGAAAAATTCATATATATATATATATATATATATATATATATATATATATATATATATATATATATATATATGAGAGCTATAGATAGAATTTTTCTGAATTGACATTCTTTATTTTTTCCTACTAAAGTAGACCCTAGAATAAGTTATTACAGTACTTATTTTAGGTCCCAGTTACGTAAGTGCCACCCAGCCTGTATTCCACAAAGGAGACTTCTGAGCAATTGTCACTAGTAAATATGGGACAGACTTTTCGCTCATTAATTGAAAAGTTTATAAATTAATAATTACATGAGATATCAAATTTATTAAATAGATAATACATTGTTAATGTGAACTATATCTTATTTTTATATGAAATTAAGTGTAACAACCAGGGGGCATTGATGTCTGTGGACTAGGGGATAGTATTGTCTTTTCGATAGTAATTGAAGGAGTATTAGTTTAATACGGGTACTTGTCATTTTTACATCTTTTGCATTGAATCTGGTCAAAAAGGAGCTTGCTGCTATGGCCACCGTCTCTTTTTCTTGATCTGCTGTGTTCATTTTGTATTGTTTTTTCAGGTGTTGGTACTTCTTGATTGCTGTTATTGAAGTTTTCTTTTCTATAATAGAGTTCTATTCAATCCAAATTCCCTCTTTCTTCCTCTGTTATTCTTGCTAGCTGCTGCGGGTTGTTACATTAAATACTTTTAATAATGTAATTATATATAATTAGATAATTGCCTAAAAATTTTAATCATTAAATATAATAATAAATTATTAAATATAAATATAAAATTAATAATGTACTTGTTAATAAGAAACTTTTACTGCGATCTAAGTCAGGGGAAATGTAAATAGGCTACAAGCCTACAAGGCCATCAGCTAAATATATGAACATGTTGATAAATAATAAGTTATGATTATAAAATAATTCAAATTAAATTTTAGTCAAAATATGTTGAGTTTTAGCTTGTCAACTTTGCATTTATGTTTAAGTCTTAATATATGTTGTCGCACTTCAGGACGTAGTATTATCACCTCTAGCTATGATTCTGTTTGATGAGTGTATACTGCACCAGATAAAGGACTAGAGAGTTGGGTGGTCTGGGATCACTGTGGAGGTTATTATATATTTTTTAAAAGATATTTAAATAGGTTCCTTTGTTTTAAAATTAATCTGTAAGCAACTAGCTTGATTCACGGACTCAGTCAATGGAAACCTCAGTGGGTACCGTGGAAGAATTCTTGTGCATATGAGAATAATATAATCCTCCAATTGTGAATCAGCTTCAAATGGACCCTATAATTCATGGAAAATTTTATTTGGAAAAAAAAATATTCTACTTCTGAACTATATGTTATGTAAACTTTAATATTCATATTTTAAAAATGTATAAATGAACTACTTGAATATTTTTGAATATATAAATTGACCTTTTTGATAATATTTTTATTAATTGTTAATGAAAATAGCACATATTTAAAAAAAATTAGAGTATTAAGTTGTATATTTAATAAAGTTTAGAGAGTTGATTTGTACATGACCTAAAATTTAGAGAGGTTTAATATATTTATTTTAATTAAAATATATATTTAAAAAAGTTTAAGAGATAGATTTATATTTTTTTAAAATATAAGGGCTAAAATATATGTGATATTTTATTAAGGAGGTAAAGTGTTATTTTTTTTCCCTTTCTATTATACTCAATGAGGAAAACAATTTTTCTTCTACAATACAAACTAGACCTTTGATTTCTTTTCTTTCTCTTTCTCCCAGCCACAATTAAGGGTTAACATACTCATCCTTGGAGAATTAAAGAAATTTCTTCCTCCAGAGTATGAAAGTTCAACTCATAATTCATGCTTGTGATATATTCGCAGAGACACAACTCTGCCCCACAATCACTCATCTAGAGGCAACTTTTGACAGTCGATCATTCAAAACAAAGGTTAACTTTTTGTTTTCTTTTGGCTTTGACTTTCAATTTTCTATATTAATCTAACAATGCGAAGTCTATAAGTGATCGTGTTCACATCGTGATAGATATTGGGTGGAAGAAATAATATAATTTAGTCAGTTAAAAATTTTAGAGGACACGATTTCTGAATTCAATGGTTGGTTTGGTGTGATATTTATGACCGTCTCAATGAGGCATCATTTCATCATATTAAAGGGTGACTATGCATTTTGTCCATAAAATATAATACAAATATGAAACCTCTACTCTGTCCATTTTTCAAACCTAAAAGATCTCCATAGTCAACCTTTATGCTATAACTCAAGTTTGTATTACTAGATATTCTGGCAATTGAAACTTCGGTCGCGTTACAAAATTTCTCATCTCTTACCTACGCCGAAATCTATTGGAATCTGAACCTTAATGATATATATTAGTAGTTCGCCGCTACATGTGAATTTTTCTTCCCAGTACAAAATTTTATCGGCTAGACTGATACATCAACACATGCATTAATTATTTCCCATCCTAATTGAGAAGAGAGAGCATCCAAATGTAGTATATATTAATATTATGGAAAATAGTAGTTGCACATCTCTTTTTCATTACATCTCACATTAGTGAGATGGAAGCTCATATAGGACAACAGAAGTACAAAGACAAGGTAATCATACGGCGAAATTACACCAATATGAAAAGTGTACATATATAAAATTGTGTATGCAAGTGTGTATAATATTATTGGTAATTTTATCGAAAGCATATAGCATTTGCTTCATTAGATGGTTCTTTCACTTTTGATGGGAAGGTCAAGGCATCACCATCGAGAATAAGCAACTCAGAAGAAGAAGCAACCGCTGGGGTATGGTTCACACACGTAATACGTGGGATAAGGTGGAGGATAGTAATCATGATAATAAGTTACCGATACTTCTTCAGTTTCGGTTTTTTGTTTTTTTCCATCATTGGAAGCTTTCACATCTCCAACACTTATGATATTAGCACTGCGGAACTTCTTCCTAATCTGGTTAGTTAAGCAAACAGAATCGATTCCATCTCCAGTTACCACCAATTGATCTCTGCTCTCGCCTTCTATTCCCACTGATTGCACGCCTGTACAAAGGAGCAGTACATTATGAATATAAATTAGCTACTAACCATGGCTATCAAAATGGAATTTTGAAGTTAAGAATAAGGGCAATGTTATTTATACATCATCATAAGTGAATATAAAAAATGACAATCATAGAAAGATAGCAACACAAAACATAGTGATAATGGATAAATCTACTCTTAATGTCCTTTTTAAATGTACAAATAACATTATTCTACGAAAGATTGATAATTAAAGTTATAGATGGAATGAAAATTGAACATGGCATGCACCTTGGCACACTGCAGCGATTTGCATGGCCTTGCTTCTGCATTTTTCGCTTCCCATACTGTGCACCTGGATAACTATTTTCTGCATAGGCAGTATATGGAGACTATTATTGGAAACGAAATTATTGCATATGGTTAGCAAATAATTTGATTATTAAGCATTACAAAGTGATCTTACCTTCATGATTGATAATTTGAAACAAAAGGAAACTTTATTAGCTATGTATGTGGGAGAAACTTGATTCACTAGTGATATTTGGGATCCTTGTGATTTGGGTACAAGTTAGATAGTGCTTATATATATGTATCCACATGCCAAGTGGTTTTCTGTATTATTTTTGTTGACTCAAGGTAAACTTCTTGGGCACTTCGCACACGCCATGAAAACTAGTTGATTTCTAGAATTCCAATTCCAATTACTTTATGATCCATTTTTGGAGGAAAATTCAATTACGCGTGTGGTTTGCCGTGTTCGGTAGGAAAAATGTAAGTGTAACTAATTAATTACTAAAAGGCAGGGAAAGCAAATGGTTCTAGGAAGTAGGAGTTTGACACCTAACACTATGGAGTCTCTCTTTGGCAGCCTGACATGCTCTTTAAAGCACTATTTTGCATTTTATTTCACTTTTTTAAGTTCTCTTCATTGCATGTGGACTCTAGGGAAAAGCCAAAGTTCTTGTAGTTAAATGATGATATGTTCAAAGTTTTCAAAACGTGGCGTATCTGAACAGTTGCCTGAAGTATTTCAGCTCCTGTAAAGTTTGGATCTATAACTACATGAGTCTATAATTATAATCGTTTGATAGAATTAATTGCTACTCATGTATGATCTATATAAATTCTATAAAATGTCTTGACTTAAAATGAGATAAATTAGATAACCTCTCATCCCTTAATTTTTTAAAAAATAAAGTAAACAGTTTTAATTTGTATTACTGATTTTCGAAGTCAACTGAACTCTAATTAACCTGATTCGAGTTGAGTCAGTTCATTATCAGAGTATAGTTCTTTTAGTATTAATCTTTTTTATTTATAAGATTTGAATTCAAGACCTTAATTGAGAAGAACAAATATCAAATTACTTGAACTAATTAAGTGTTCAGAAAATAGGTAGTTGTTATAACGAGAGAAACTTAGATTAAAACTTTAATAATTGAGGTGTGATTTATACATAAGTGCTTATCTTTGTCAACACTTTAATTGTATTATTTTTTCTTCAAATGCTAATTTGTTTGAGTACATTTATTATCTCAATTGTAAATTAATTTTTTTTAACGAATAATTGTCAATTAATTAAAAATAACATACATGTTATTTGTATATTGTATTTAGACATAGTATAATGTTTAAATAAATATAAATTTCAATTATATAAAAATTGAATATGATAATTAATTATTAATAAATATATATTATTTATAAAGTAAATATATCGATTTAATATTTAAATAATTAAAATTAATACTTATTTAAATTATAATTATTACGTATTTATTATTGAAAATAATATATCTATTCAACATTTATATCAATAAAATTTATATTTTTTGACAGAAAATAAAATTTATACTTATTTAAATTACGATCACTAAATAGGTATTAAAATGTTTATACAAATAATAAATATTAGCATCAATCCATAATTTTTTTATATCTTTTTTTCTATTATTCAACTTTCTTAACTTCTATCTCAACTTCGTTTAATTTTAGAAATATTAAATTTTAAATACTAAAAATTAATTGGAGAGAGAGAAATTTAATATTATTAAAATAAAATCGTCCAAAAAATATGACTAAAAAGTAATTTTTTTTATTAGCATCTTTCTATAAGAAAAATATAGGAATATAAAAATTGAAAACTATTATGATTGATTTAGTAGTACAAAATTTGAGTAGTTAATATGAAATTTTAAATTTAAATTTTATTATCACTAATATAAAAAAAAAGGAATATAGGAATAGATAATAGTGATTACAATAAAGAATACGCGATTAATGGTGACTCGTGATTCATGCCTGCCAAGTCAATACAAAGTCAACATGCGCCTCTAGGAGGATAGTCCTCGTCAATAAATTATGGACCACCATTAATTGGTCAGTTATATCCTTTTTTCTAAACTAATTTTATTTGTCGGTTCAAACAAGCAAAAATTGATTTTTCAGCTACCATAGTATGGTTGATGGAGATTTTTTAACCAATGAAGTATTAATTAATTTAAATTCGTGAAATTTTTATTTGTCCCACATGCACGGATTTGGACCATTTCAAGCAATTACACCGCTGATCAACGCAAAACATGGCACGACCGGGTCTGATCCAACAGCCTAGTAAGTTCTAAAATTTTTAAAGTCAAATTTAAGTCCTCAAATTTTGATTTAATGCTTTTCAAGATTGGATTTGAATCACATTTTGAGTTGGTCTAAGCTTAATTTGATTTTATACACTGTTCTAAAATTTATAATTTTTTAATAATTAAGGGATTTCCTTCAATATGAAGTTATTAGTACCCTTTTATATTTAATGACTGTGATCTAATCATAAATTTCATAAATTTCAAATATAATTAAGAAAAATTTATTAAAAATTTAGTAATTTGAATTAGTGAGACACGTGGCAAAATTTTAGCAATAATTAACTAAAGTATATTGGTATCCTTGAATTTTATAAGGATATCGAAGACGCTCCCAATTAATTAATTATAAATAATAATTTTTCACTTCAATTAATAATTTATATGTTTGATAGTACCAGAAGACTTGACAGGGGATTGAATCAAGTTCTCAATTACTTAAAACTTTTTTTGCATATTTAACATACAAATTAGAAAGTTTTCACAACTAAATTTCTAGTAGATAGTTAGTAGAAATCTAATAAGTGCCTATTAGACTTTATTGTCAAATAACTTGAAAAATATGAATAGAATATATATTTCAAAATATTATATTAATATAAGCTCAAATTTAGAAGATAAAACTAAAGTACTGAAACATAAAAAGTGAGGGATAAAAAAATTTGCATCAAAGATTTATATTGGATCAATCTCCATAACTTGGAATCTATCTCCAATCCCCATAACTTTGTGCGATTTTTCCACTATAAGTATTCTTTACAATAAGTTTCTTTAAGCTTTTATACAACTTTCACTCAACCTTGAGCTACTCTTTTTTCACCAATTAAAAGACTTCTCTCAATGGTGTTCTCCTCACTTGTGTACCTCATAAGATTTCCTTTCTTTCAAGTTTCACTCACTTGAATTACAACAATATTAGAATATGAGATGAAAACATGAAAGTATAAGTATAAGAAGCACAAAGCTTTTAAAAGAATTCACAAAGAACTTAGTCATACAAACTATTAGACCCTCCCAACAAGTTGTTATAATACTTATATATATATATATAGATGAGTTAGTCCAAGCATTTCTTACTCTCCACTCAATTTGATTGAACGATGGGGGAGCTTCCAATGTGCTAAAGATTATGTCTCTTTCTTTTGTCAAGCATTGTTTGTTGGGTCTTGATATTTCTCTCTTATAGTACTTGTACTTGTATATAATATTCTTTAAGCTCTTTTCCATCAATTTCGACTGTTGGAAGCTTCTTCTTTTTTTTTTTTTTATGTAGCTTCCAATGTGCTCAATGTCATGTCATTGTTGCTCCCATGCATTGTATGTTGTGCGTTCAATGTTACTCGTACTTGTAAATATAATATTTTTGAAACTCCTCTATTTCTTTTCTATATTGATCATTTTTCTTTTTGAACATTATACACCTTGTCAACCAACATTTCTCATGTCAAAATACATTTGTTATTGTGCACACATCACTTTTTTCTCTCATGGCAAAAAATAATGTCTTTTTGTGCTTTTTGTATTTCTCTTTCATGGACTTTTCTTTTGCTTTACTTTATTAGAGCTTGTGAGATATCATTATTGTTGTTGAGTGTTGATTATACATTGAAATCTCATCACAAAAAAATCAACTTCTTGTTCTTCATGTTTTTAATTCTTCTGCCCAGATAGTAGGTTTATTTGCTTTTGTTTTAGTATATTTTTCATTATAGTTCTACTGTTTTGCTGCTAGGTCCTTCTAGTTTCTGCACACATAAAAATATAACCTTTCCAAGATCAAGTGCATCATATCAAAGTCATTATGTTTGTTATTATCATAATCATAAGGCTTATCCCAAAATGATAATATAATCACAAAGCCTTATTATGTCTGTTATCAACACAATCACAAAACTAACAATATTATTTTAATATTTTTATTAATATATAATTTAGTTTAAAATATGTATTATAATTTAATTTTAAAAGCCTTCTTTAAATTAACTCGACTTTTAACACAGTCATTAGTCAAGTCCAAGTTGAGACCCAATTTAGTGTTAAAATAAAATTAAAAAACAAGATTTGACTTGTTTAAAATTATAATTCAAAACTATATTAGGTTAAACCTATCCCTAACACAGCATATGAGCACTCCTAATAACCCTTACTAGAAAATTGGAACATAAGTGCTCGAGTTCATACAAACCTCTCTCTCCCCCTTCTCTCTTTCTCTTTCTCTCTCTCTCTCATAATAGTAAATTCATGCAAAACTATCTAAGTCATAACACTTTGATGAGCAGAAAGTATGCTTATATTAAAGTCAAAATCATAATCACACAAATAAATATTCTTTCAGCCTTTTATACACAAAAATTCTCTAAAATGTTTGGTTAAGTTCTTTTTATTGTGGCAAGCATGTTGGCATTTAAGTCAAAGTCTCACATCAAGTAGGACTAGAAGTCTCATAGGAAGTTTGGCCTATAAATAAGGCCTTTGGCATTTTGGTTTAGGCATCTTCCAAGAGTGAGAGTGATCATGTTACATGGATAGTTTTTAGAAGCTATCGATATGATATAATCTTTCATAAGAATGATTTGCAATTTTACTCGTGCAAAAGTTGTGGTGAGTAAAAAATTTTAGAATTCCTTATAAGAGTCGTTAATGTAGGTTGAGTGCAACCGAATTACATTAAATTTGTCTATTGTCTCTTTTATATTGTATTTTCTTCTTGCATTGTTACCTCTAATATGAGATGTTAGTGTATTTCTTGCATTTTCACTGGCCAACAAATGGTATCAAAGCCAATGGTTTGTGTTAGTTGGTCTCAATCGAGTATTGGAGGAAATAGTGCTTGGTGGATCCATGTGTCGGGTCCCTTATGTCGAAAATCTTCTTAACAATGTGAATGTCAGGTGGCGCATTATGTGAACAATGACGATATAAGTGAAGAGAGCTTGTGTTGAAAGTTTTCTTAGTAATATGAAAGTCAGGTGGTGTGTTTCGTGAGTAGCGATGGTACAAGTGAATAGAGCAGTTGGAGCTCTTGTTAACACAATTGAGTTAGAAAGTACAAGGATATTGCAAGGAGAATGTTTGTGGAAAGAGCTGTTGCAACTAGAGCTTTGGCTTAAAAAAGAGGATTTGTTGGCATTTAAGCCAAAGTCCCACATCTAGTGGGAATAGAAGCCTTATAGGAGGTCTAACCTATAAATAAGGCCTTTGGCATTTTGGTTTATTCTCCAAGAGTCAGAGTGATCAAATTATATGGGTAGTTTTACGAGTTATGCAAAAGTTGTGGATAGTAAGAGATTTTGAAACTCTTTATAGGAGTTGTGAATGCAGGTTAAGAGTAATCAAACCATGTTAAATTTGTGTGATATCTCCCTCATGTTGTATTTTCTTCTTGTACTTCCGCTACCTAACAAAACACGCAATCCTTGGGCAACCATTTTTTAACCCTATCGCAACTTTATAGTGCTTACAATGAATTAGGATCCACTCATATTTACTTTCAACATGATCATATTATGTTAAGAAAGAAATAGATATAACCATTTTAAATTGGATCCTACAAATTTTAAGAGGGCTCCACGTATTTGCAGTGCTAACATGATATGGCCATGTTCAAAACAAATATAAGAGAATTCCAATCCTATAATTACAATGAAGCTATTTTAAAGATTGTAAATAAATTAAAAATATTAGATAAAATGCAAAATAAATAATTCTAAGAAGTAAACGGTGAATCTTAATTTTTTTCCACAAGATTTAATAAAGTTTTTTTTTTTGCAAATCTTTTTTTGGTGGAGGTGGGGTCGAAGCCAATCTTTAATGTTTGTTGGTAAGAACTTATTTTGTTGTAGTGCGTTGATGAGAACTCTACTTTGGACAATATCACAATGTGCAAGTCATTGGTCAAGCCCAATGTCCCACAAACCGTTCCATGAAAACAGCCCAATTGACATTTTCGACATAGGCTGATGTATAGATGGATCAAATGATACTCAAGGAATATAACCCATGACCAAGAAAAAAAATAAAGAAATATTGCTATTGACAAAAAAAAAAAAAAAAAACACATGTTACCTAACTTACCAAGTTGACCCAAACCAAGCAACACCCAATGTCGCTAATTCTAGAAAACATTCTTAGGCTTTGCTTGGATGGAGAAAAGAAAATAAAAGGAAAGAAGTTCAGAGAAAAGAAGTTGATTGAAAAAGAAATTGAATGAATTTGTATTTTCTATAGATATGTTTGGATGAAAGGAAAATAAGAGGAAAGGAAATAAAAAAAGAATTACTTTCTTTTATTTCTTTGTATGGAAAAGTGAAAAAAAAAAGATAATGCTATCAAATAATAGTTTTACCTTTATATTGTTATAAAATATATTTCAATTATAAAAAATTGCTATATCATATAATATTATATATTATATATCATATATTTTTAACCGATGGATGCAATAGTCAATTCTCTTTCTATCTCTTTCTTTATCTCTATCTATCTTTTTGTACCATATAACAAGAATTATAATCGATTACAAATACTATCTTTCAAGCATGGACAATATTGGAATAACAAAAAATTTGATCTCTCTCCACACATTTTCCACCCAATTTGGGGGGAAACAATTTTGGTGGGTCCCACATAGGTCCCACCCACTGTTTGACATTATTTATTTGTTCCCTTAATATTTCCTCCCACAATCAAATAATGGAAATTACTCAATTTCCTTCCCTTGCCTCTCCTTCCTCTCAACCAAATAGGGCCGTACATGCTTGTCACTATATAGTAGGCCATATGCATAGTGAAATTCTCTTCTACATCATTGAAATCATGATAGGCCAGGTATAATGCACATCCCATGGAACATGTCACCTTTGAACCTTATATGAGCGGTTTGTGATATCA
Source organism: Pterocarpus santalinus (assembly GCA_031439595.1). NCBI lineage: Eukaryota > Viridiplantae > Streptophyta > Magnoliopsida > Fabales > Fabaceae > Pterocarpus > Pterocarpus santalinus. The sequence goes on from CM062527.1 coordinate 6,272,497, forward strand.
GTTCTATTTTTTGTACATAGTTATTTAGATACTAAAATCATAGTTTAAAGTTATACTAGTGTAACTTTAAGCATAATTATATCAGTTATAACTCTCTATAAAATATATTTTTTATTGATCTAATAGTTAAATTACAATTACTTATCATGAAAATCATTTATGCCAAATTTTATAAAAATTAAATATCAATAAGAATGTAATCAAGTAACTCTCATTCATGTATATTTTAAATATATAAATTACTTTGATTTTAATGTATATAAAAAGTATATGAAATAATTTTAGATTAATATAGAATTTTATAGAGATAATTTACAGGATATAAACTTTTAATCCTAACTTTTGTAAAAAATTACACTAATAAAAAGTTATTTAATAATATAATAATTACTTAAAGTTATATCAATTTAACTTAATCTTAACTCTATATATATGGGGATTGCTAAGCTTCATATGGAGGTTAGCAGCCTCCACATTTTGTTTTTCACTAAAAGCTCACCCCCCCTCTCTTTTGTGAGCTAACTTATAACTATGGATAATTTTGTAGTTTTATTTATCTATGTTAATTGCTTCTTTAACTTTTTTTCTCACTTAATTAATATTATTTGATCTTCACTATTTCTCTTTATTATTATTATTTTTATCTTAATTAGTAATCTAGTTACCGAATGATGCTAAATCCTCATTTTACACTAAGAAATTTTTAGAAAAAAAAAGTTAAAAATTTTATTCAACATTATAAATTAAAAAAAATCTGAATCTTATAATGGATGTCTACGATATGCATAGGATTAATGGACTTCCATATCGTACTCAAAACATGTAGCATGAGCGTTTTATTTTAATACAATGTTAAAGTTATTGCTTTTCGCGTTCAAAATAGGAGCAGTTGCATCTTTATGTAATTTGAGACGTTTCCAGAAAAAAAAAATGGTGGGGGCCGATATTATTTAGATGGGAGGAAAAAAAATAAAATAATGAATAATATGAATAATATAAAATTATAAGATTATTTCATCAATGATAAGTGAATTAAAAAAATTAGGGTTTTTTAAAAATAAAATCTTTTAATTTTTTAGTATATAAAAAAATATCTTTTAATTAAATATTCACTTAAAATAAAAAATATTATGTGTGTTAAATGTAATTATTGCTGAAATTAAAAAGTGAGAGAAAAAATTGAAGTAGTAATTAATGTAGATGAAATAAAATTACAGAACTATCCTAAAGTATATCTTGCTCCTTGCTTCACAAAAGTTTGATGCCTTAATATGTTGGTTTTGCTTGTTAAAAACTTAATCTTTCAAAGGATTTGATTTAAAGCACAAAACTCTCTTCTTTTTTTTTGAGTTTATAAATTTTGCCTTATTTTGGACAGCACATAATTGATAATTAGTATTTTGATACTATGATTAACCTTCATATTTAGTGTTTTGAGCTTCCAAATAATTTAATTAAGCAATATATATAATCCAAACCGGTCAAGCATGAAAAATATGACCTGCTCATATTGTGCTACGCCTTGCACTCTTCCCCCTAGTACTAACGTACTACTCAAAGTATGATCTTAATCTACAACATGAATAACACAAAACAAAAAGAACCGATGAATTTTGTAAATAATTTTGATTTCTCATTAATAAGGAGCAGTCACGTAAATAACAAGCACAACAATTGAACAAGAAAAGGAATCAAAACCCAAAAATAAACCGCTGACGCAAGAACAAAACATGACGAATATATCATCATCACCATGTATTGCTCTGGATGCAAAATCCGAAACCCCCCTCCTCTCTTCTTCTCCAACCAAAAAAAAAAAAAAAAAGCTTCAAAATGAACAGTACTACGCTCTAAGCGGCAACATTAGCATAGCATTCACGTTGAACAGCCTTCATGAGGAGGCTATCTTCTTCAAGTGCCATCTGAACAGGCAAACTTCCAAGCCCGTTGGCCATAGCAAGCATCATCTGCTTGGTCTCCTCCTTGAACTCTTGGAGATCAACCCTCCCATTCAGGTCATGGTCGAACTGCACGAACAAGGAATCGTAGACACGAGCGAGCTCATCAGGGTCACGCTTCACATCAACCCCGAAGTGGGTCTCGAAAACCCTGAGACTCTGCAACTCCTTCAGCATCTCAGCGTAGGAAAGAAGGCCATCCTTGTCAGCGTCGAGTTGAGCGAAGAGGTCACTCACGGACACATTGAAGGCTTCCTCGTCTTCCACGAAACTGGTGATGGTGGCACCGTCTAGGATCTCTACACTCATGGTTTCAGAAGCAGCTTATAAGGGTTGGTTTTTTTTATGTATTAGTTTGATGAAAGGTCTGGGATGGTTATAGCAGGTATATATAGAAGGAATAGGGAGCAGTTTGGTTACGACGGAAAGTGAAACGCTGTTCTCGCGTTTAAGAAACGCTTATTTATTATTATTTATTTATTTTTGCCCTCGAGTTCGCCTTTTGTGACCGTTGTTCTGCTTTAGTCCTAGATTTTGAATTACTCTAGAAAGCTTGCCGACCAAGTTCGATGCGCGTTTTTCAAACAGACTAATGCCCCTTGAGCTGGTTTGCGGCTCCAATCGCACCCAGCCCTCATAATTTTTAATCCCTTTTTTTGAGAAAAAAAAAAATCAAACGTGTTAGGGGCATGTGTGGTTTTTTTTTTTTCCCGTATTTTATTTTTTAATATTTTAAGGGAAAAAAGTAATAAAATTATGTTTCTTATCTTCATTTTCTCTTTTTACTATTTTCTTCCCGTAATTCTAAAAATATTAAATACAGAAAATAAAAATAAAAAATAAAAATGAAGACAGGCATGAAGGGACAATTTGAGTTCTATTTTCATTTACAAATTTCCTGATTTCGGGATTTGTGAAAAAAAGTAATGAAAACAAAAAAAAAAAAGAAAAACAAGAAATAAAAACATAAATCAAACAAACCTTAAAATTTTCTAAGTGATGTGTCTAAAAATCTTTTCAATTCAAAATTTTACTCACATCTATTGAAGAATCCTCAGATTATTGTGTAATTTCTTAGAATATGATTAGACATCTAATTATAGTTTTTTATACACCTTTAAGGTGAATGACTAATTTCTTTGAATATGATTAGACTTCTAAGCGGGGATTCCTCCCAATGATATTTTTTTATACATATTATTCCCAAAATTGAATATAGGACCTTAGCTTTTTCCATTTGGACAATAACTTGTTGGTGATATTGTGTAAATTATAACTCATGCTATCATGAGTGAAATTTTAAATTAAGAGAATTTTAAAGTTAATTAATAGTAGGATATAGCAACACTCTTAATATAGTGGATAATTTTATCTTTGATCTTTTTATAGCTTAATTTTGATGGACGGACAATGTTAAAAAAAAAATATATTGTTATCTAATCATATATTGTCACATTAGTAAATATAATTGACTTTTATACTCACAACTTGAAATGTTATGCAAATGAAATGATTTAATTAGATGACAACGTTAAAATTTTTTATATTATCAATGTATCAAAATTAATTTTTTTAAAGATGAAATTAGTTATATTTTCATAGATGAAAGTTTAGATGTGTTTAGTGTCAGCTATCCAACCAAGGTCAAGATAGAAGTCTTAAAATTTAGAGAGCATTTCTGGAAAATTTACAAGATTATCTACTTAAGGAATCATCACATCATTAGTGAGAATCGAAACTTGCATCCTTTATCAATTGCATCAACTCTCATTGGTAGGTAAAATTAGTTATTGATGGAAATAATTTTTTTTTATTTTGCCATTTTGTCGACATGTTTAAATGAGTTATTTGTTTCGGCAAGGTATGACATTGGATTTTATTGCAACACTAAACACTGCTCACGTACGTAGTTGTGTAGGGTTGAGCTCCAATCTAGAGAAGTATGACGTATTCTTGGATCTTCAAGAAGAATTTTTCATATTAAATTCTTGTGCATTTTAGGCTAATACATGTGTAGTTAAAATTGTTTCGAGAGGATCCAAAACCACATATTTTTTCTCTAATAACTAGATCACTTTACGGTCTCTCAAATTGCATTTTTTCAATGAACCAAAAAGATTGCATTATTTTCGTCAATTAGTCAAATAGTTGACATTATTTGGTTGGGACCTTTTGGAAGAATATTCTTGCCGCAAGGTGCACACACTCCGTACCTTCCTGAGTTCAGTGGGCTTGGCTCAAAAACAATTGGCCAACGCTATCGTAGAACTTTGATGCATGTCAGAGTGTCAAAAGACCTAAGTCATCGGAGTAAAGTGTGCAAACATAGTTTAAAAAAAGTTTTTGTAAGATTGCCGGTTAAGAAATTAAAAAGAAACTGTCTAATGGATACAGTACATTGAAAATTTATAAAATTTTAATTTTCAGTCTTTTTTTTCAAAAAAGTTTCCTAATCAATAATCTTAAGAGGCTTATGCTTATAAATTGTAAAGGAAAGAGGGCTTCCTGACGACCAAAATTTAATTTGTAGAACGAGGGAAAGTGATTGATGACAGTCAAAGTTTGCAAGACCCACCGATTGTTTTACTTACTCTACTATTTACTATAACAACAACTACAATGGCATTTTCCACCACTTTCGGTGCAGTAAGGGCCGAAATATTAAGAAAAGGATATGCTGGGGTGATTCGTTTTTGTTGCTTAGGAAGATGCACAAAGTTTCATCCGGTTCTCAAATAGTACCAACTTATCAGTGGGTGGTTGACATCTATTGGCCGAACACGTGCATGTTTGCCTGCGTTCTTGTTGATTTCTGTTCATACTATATAGAGCTAAGTTTATGCTTTAGAAGATAGCAATATGGGAAGTGTAAAAGGGTGAAGATGATGAGGGATGATGGTTGCCACCTGTTATCTCAATATTAGTTGTTCCTATTCTTCTTGCACCAAATAATTAAAAAAATATTTTTATTTTTAGAATATATTTCTTTTAAACGGGACTTGCCTCTAGTTTTTTTTTTTTTTTATTTATTTAAAAGGCAACACATTATACACCCTTAAATTAAGGTAAGATTCACATGCAATGGACCTTGTCAATTTTTAAGACTATATGATATCTTTATAAATTTGGTCTATTTAAATCACTCATAAAACTAATCATTGTTCGATTGTGAAATTATAAGTATTATGAAGTCTCTCTAAAAGAATTGTCTTTTTAAGATTCAAAATCCTATATTCTTTATAAAAAGCCAACGTTGCTTAGTACCTTAACTAATCCTTTATGAGCAAGCTTTATTATTATAAAGATAAATATCTCCCTTTTTTTTCTTCATTTTAGAGACAAACTTTCTTTAAGTAAGTTTTTTCTTTGTTATCAACACTTATGTTGGATCATGCATTTATAATGATTCACTTTCCGATGTATGGCATCATGCCCTCAGACCCATATTTTTGTTTTTTTTGGGGGGGGGGGGGGGGTCAATTTCAACTACAGAATGTTCAGAATGTAGAAAATCTTGGAAGATTCTCCCCCCTCTGCTTTCCCCTCATTTTCAGGGTTGCATTCTGTTGGAGCCATTAGATTTTGACAAGAAGAGCTAAGTAGAAAGTTGTGCAAAATATTAAAGTGGACTGCGAAAGAACATGTGATTACTCATTACCTCAAAGATATGATATATTGACTTTCATTTTGATTCATTATTTACAATTTACTTCTCTTTTTCCCCTGGTAAATTCATTATGCATGGGGAAGCTACAGGCTACACTCCACAATTTTTAAACCTCAGAGTATGTTTGGTATAGGGTAAAAATGACGGAGAAATTTTTGTAGATAAAATTTATATATAATTTTTCAAATAAACTTCATTTATAAAAATTTCTCCCCCATTTTTACTCCCTTGTCAAACAGAAGTGTTTTTTTTTTTTTTTTCAGTTCAAATTATGATTATCTGGACATGGTTTAGTGTTTGTATTCCAATTTATTGTAACAAAAGATGGACTTGAGAAAATGATTGAATCAAGTCCCTGCTCTAATGAAACTTTTTTCAAAATAAAGGCTAGATAAAAATTGGTCAGCAAAGATGAAATCTTATCACAATTGGTAAGATATCTATAGGAAGTAGGTAAGCCAAAAGGAAAATTAAATTATCAAAAATCGAAGAAGACTTCCAAAAGCAGTGTTATTATGATGTTATAAAAACCTAAGCTCTGGTTGACATAGTCTACACTCAGTCCTCATCTAAGCTGAGATTTTTCATTAACAATCAAACAGTCTTTACACACAGAGCCTCTCTAACCGAACACTCAAGCTTACTACTAGAGCACTACAACCCAACGGTTCGTATTGTAAAAGCTTATGTCAAAGCGAGATGCTATATATTAGCCAAAAATGAAAAACATAATAAAAGATTATAATATGGTCCGCATGCATGGTGGTGATCATCTATTGTTATTTGTAAAATTGTGGCGTGCAAATAACACAATGTTAATAATATTACACGCAGCTCGAGACAATTGAATACTAGCTGAATGGAAATCTCTTCCCAGATTTTAGGATGAGGATTTTCATCAGTTTGAAACTTGAAGAGAATATAATCACTTGAAATTAAGCCTTTTTACGTATAACTTTTGAAGTAATAATAATCAACGATGATTAATGAATATCAAGCAGGTGAAGTTGGTTTTTTAACTCTGGACTATCTGCGTCCAATTCTCGTATTTTACGATGATCGATGAATCTAATGGTTTTTATCTATCATGATTTTTTTTTTCCTGTTTTCTTTTTTTTTTTTGGGTACAACATAAATTTCTTTTTTCTGTTATTAATGTGGTTTATTACGAACGTGAGGAGGGGAAATCAAACCCGAGTGTTAACTACCAATATCAATAATGGGAAATCAAACCCGAGTGTTAACTACCAATATCAATAATGGGAAATCAGGTACCAGACGTAATAATCCAAACCGGTCAAGCATGAAAAATTTGAGATCATCATATATTGTGCTAAGCCTTCCACTCTTGTCCCTAGTACTACGCAAAGTTTGATTCCATGTGTATGGCTTCATCTACAACATGAATGACACAATAACTATGAGGAATCGATGAATTTCGCTTGTGATTTTAATTTCTCATTAATAATTAAGGAGCGGTCATACGAAAAGGAATTAAAACCCCAAAAATAAACCACACTGACACTAGAACAAGACACGGCGAATATATATATATATATATATCATCACCATGAATTGCTCTGGATTCAAAAATTGAAACCCCCCAAAAGAATACGTATAAAAACTGAATAATACTATGCTTTAAGCAGCAACATTAGCATAGCATTCACGTTGAACAGCCTTCATGAGGAGGCTATCTTCTTCAAGTGCCATCTGAACAGGTAAACTTCCAAGCCCACTGGCCATAGCAAGCATCATCTGCTTGGTCTCCTCCTTGAACTCTTGGAGATCAACCCTCCCATTCAGGTCATGGTCGAACTGCACGAACAAGGAATCGTAGACACGAGCGAGCTCATCAGGGTCACGCTTCACATCAACCCCGAAGTGGGTCTCGAAAACCCTGAGACTCTGCAACTCCTTCAGCATCTCAGCGTAGGAAAGAAGGCCATCCTTGTCAGTGTCGAGTTGAACGAAGAGGTCACTCACGGACACATTGAAGGCTTCCTCGTCTTCCACGAAACTGGTGATGGTGGCACCGTCTAGGATCTCTACACTCATGGTTTCAAACGCAGCTTTGTAAGGGTTGTTACTCAAAGAACTATGGTGGAAAGAGAACAGTGGGGTTTGAACTCGATTGTGTTTTGATGTGTTAGTTTGATGAATGGTTTGGGATGATTCGAAGGTATATATAGGAAGGAATAGGTAGCACTTTGGTTATGACCGGAGACAGAAACGTTGTGCTTGCGTTTAGGAAACGTATTTTTCTTTTCTTCTTTTCTCTCTTCTTTTTCCGCGTTTTGTGACCGTTGTTCTGCTTTTGTTGTAGATTTTGAATTGGAAAGCTTGCAGACCAAGTTTGATGCGCGGTTTTTTTTAAAACGAATGCCTGTCTCGTGAGTTGGCTTGGCGGCTCTGTCTCCAAGACTGCAACCCAGTCTTGCACCCAACCCCCGTAATTTATAATTTTTTTTAATACAGTGGGAAATTTTATATTTGATTCTTTTTGCAGAAGGTAAGGTCAGTTCTTCATGGAAATAATTTTTTTTTAATATTTCGTCGTTGTGTAAACACGTTTAATTAACTAGTTTCGAGAAGGTATGACATTATATTTTTATAGTTCTAATCTAGAAAAGTCTGATGTATTCTTGGGTCCTCACGAAGAATTTTTCCTATTAAATTCATGCGCGTTTTAAACTAATATAAATTTAATAGTTAGAATTCTTTCGAATGAATCTAAAATATCTGGGGTAGAATTTTTCTCTAATAATTAGATCACTTTATATAAGTTACAAAGAGTGGTTTATTAACAATTTTTTTTTAATAATTTATATAAAACTATAAAATTATAAATTCAAATCCCGTTATCAACGATATAAAAGCAAAAAATCACTTTTATGTAGCTTTCAAATTGCATTGTTTTAGTCAATTAGTCAAATAGTTGACATTATTTGGTTGGGACCTTTCGGAAGAAAATTCAAGGCGTAAGGCCCATTCCGTACCTTCCTCAGTTCAGTGGGCTTACTCAAAAACAATTGGCCAACGCTATAATACAACTTTGTTGGATTTGGATATCAAGTGCCAAAAGACCTAAGTCACCGGAGTAAAGTGCGCGCAAACTTTACGCGATAGGCAACGAGGATTGTGCTAATCGATAGCACGAAACATAGTTTAATAAAAGGTTTTTCTAAGATTGCCGGTTAAGAAATTAAAAGAGAAATTTTTTAATGCATATAGTGCATTGAAAACTTATTTATTTTTTCGATAGATAGTGAATCGCTCGACTCACAACAGTGAGAAGCAAAGATGAGAAATTTATAAAATTTTCATTTTCATTTTTTTTATTTCCTAACCAATAATCTTAGGACACTTATAAAGGAAAGAAGACAGAGTGACAAGCAAATTTACTTTGTGGAACCAGGGGCACGAAAGTGATGGTAGTCAAAATCTGCAATGCCCACTGATTGTTTTAGTCGCTCTTCTATTTAACTATAATAACAATGACTACAAAGGCATTTTCCCCACTTTCGGTGCAGAAGGCTGAAATATTAAGAAAAGAATATGCTGGGGTGATTCGTTTTTGTTGCTTGATTAGGGAGAAAAGAAAATGTTTCATCTGGTTTTTGAGAAAAGATTTTTATATTATTTAAAGTGGTGAACACTCAATATCCTAAAAAAAAAAAATATAAAAAAAAGATGTAAAAAGAGGAGAAGTGAAAATAAAAGTACATGGGTAGATCTTATGCTGTTGTTAAAGAGCGGGTAAGAGTGTTGGGATATGTCAGCATTTAAAATGATCCAAACAAAAATCTGGATACTGATGATCTAGAAAATAGCCAGTGGCCCCCCGATCATAGATTGTGGAAAGATGAAATTAGACAAAACTTGAGGCCATATTACAAGGTTGACCTGTTGTGTGCGTTTCACCGTCAATACTAGAGGGTGAGCAAATTATTGTAAAGAGCTTTGCAAAGACAATTTTATCCAAATGACGGAGTAAGAAAAATCGCGGAGAAGTCAAGACCTTGACCTTTGCTGTGGTGAGTGTTCGCTGTCGGTGCGCTTTGTCTGAAACTTGCCGGAAGCATCCAAGCTCTGTGGGGCAAATTTTTCGAAAGTTGTTACTTCACCCAAAATTTTGGATTGGTATAACATTCTAACATCTCTGTACATGGATTGGTGTTTTGTTTTGTTTTGCTGGTAGAAGAAATATATATGTAGGGCAATTGTCCTACGAATTTCTGCTTTAGCAAATCCTATTTGTGCAGAATCTGTTATTTAGGTGGCAATGGCAATAGTAGCTTGAATCAAGGAATTATTTGATATTCGTACGGTGGTATTTTATTGTAAAATAGAGCCTTGTTTGTGATTTAGAGGTGTTTAAATCTAATTCAATTCAATTAAAACTGCCAAATTAATCCAATCAAAATTGCAAAAGTTTGGATTGATTTAAATTTTATTTTTCGCAAGCCGCTTGAATCGGATCAAATTTCTAATTTAATTTTCAAAATCGATCCAATCCATTCCAAATCGAATACTGTTTATAATATAAACTTTTATTATTAAGTTTGTATTTTTATTTATAATAATTTTAATTTATCACATAATTTTCTATATTTATATGTCATTCTCATTTAAATAGTATTTTATACATATTATATGAGTCACTTTTATTTTTTTTATTTATTTTATTGATTCAGGTTATTTTTCATTTATAATACTTTATACTTTAGATTTTCTTTTATAATTAACCAATTAAATCGTTCCAATCAAATGACAAAAAATTGGTTCAGATTGAAAATTTAAACTTAATTAATCCAATTCAAATTGCCATATATTTTATTCTTTGGATCGAATGACTTTTTTACTCAAAATCGATCTAAACCGTACCACGAACACCTTTAGTTTGTGTTATGCATAATAAATAGTAGTCTGTAAATTGAGAATGTTAGCCGATGTAGTAAATGGCATGCTACTGCAATGTCCTGTGATTTCAATTCGTTTGTTGAAGAATGGTATCAAATAGGAGAAACACTGGAATGAGGATGGAGGAGAACGAGACAGCAAATAGGAGAAAGACTAGAGTCAAGATAGAGGAGACATCGGGCAAAGCCTGGCTCACATGCGAAGGCGAGCTTGAGTTTTCTCCTCTCGTGGGTCCTACAAGGAAGATGCATGCTTGCTCCCTCAGTCCCTCCGCCTCAACGTGACGAATATATCAGCATCACCATGTATTGCTCTAGATGCAAAATCGGAACCCCCCCCCCAACAAAAAAAAAAAAAACCGTCAAAATGAACAATACTATGCTCTAAGCAGCAACATTAGCATAGCATTCACGTTGAACAGCCTTCATGAGGAGGCTATCTTCTTCAAGTGCCATCTGAACCGGCAAACTCCCAAGACCGTTAGCCATAGCAAGCATCATCTGCTTGGTCTCCTCCTTGAACTCTTGAAGATCAACCCTCCCATTCAAGTCATGGTCGAACTGCACCAACAAGGACTCGTAAAAACATGAGCGAGCTCATCAGGGTCGCGCTTCCCATCGACCCCGAAGTGGGTCTCAAACACCCTTAAGCTTTGCAACTCCTTCAGCATCTCAGCGTAGGAAAGAAGGCCATCCTTGTCAGTGTCGAGTTGAGCGAAGAGGTCACTCACAGACACATTGAAGGCTTCCTCGTCTTCCACGAAACTGGTGATGGTGGCACTGTCTAGGATTTCTACACTCATGGTTTCAAAAGCAGCCTGTAAGGGTTGTTACTAACGAAGCTATAGTACAAAGAGAATAGTGTGAGTTTTGTGTGTTGGTTTTTTTATGTGTTAGTTTAATGAATGGCCTGGCATGGTTGGCAGGTATATATAGAAGGAATAGGGAGCAGTTTGGTTACGACGGAAAGCGAAACGCTATTCTTGAGTTTATGAAACGCTTATTTATTATTATTATTTATTTATTTTCGCCCTCCAGTTTGCCTTTTGTGACCATTGTTCTGCTTTATTCCTAGATTTTGAATTACTCTAGAAAGCTTGCCGACCAAGTTCGCTGCGCGTTTTTCAAGCAGACAAATGCCCCTGAGCCGGTTTGCGGCTTCACTCGCACCGGACCCTCATAATTTTTAATCCTTTTTTTGTTTATCAAACATGTCAAGGGCATGTGTGGGCTTTTCTTCTCCGTATCTTATGTTTTTAAGATTTTTAAGGGGAAAAAAAATAATAAAATCATGTTTTTTATCTTTATTTTTCTCTTTTTACTATTTTTTTCATATAATTCTAAAAAATAATAAATACAGAAAATAAACATAAAAAGTAAAAATGAAGACAGGCCCGAAGGGGCAATTTGATTTCTATTTTCATTTACAATTTTCTGATTTCAAGATTTTATAAAAAAAATGTAATGAAAACAAGAAAAATAGGAAATAATAAAAAATGAAAACATAAATCAAACAAACTCTAAAATTTTCTAAGTGGTGTGCCTATAAATCTTCTCAATTCAAAATTTTATTGGCATATATTAAACAATCCTTAGATTATTGTATAAATCTTTTGTTGTTTTATTTGCCTAGAGTATCCTATCACCTTAAAGGTAAGAGATTAAGTGGCATCTTTTTCAATGATATTTTTGTATACATATTAATCTCGAGATTCAATATAGGACCTAAGCCCTCTTCACTCGAACCAATGTTTTGTTGGTGATATTGTATAAATTATAACTCATATTATTGTGAGTAAAATTTTAAATTAAGATAATTTTAAAGTTGATTATTAGCATAAGATAGCAACACTCTTTTCTTAATATAGTGGATAATTTTATATTTGATCTTTTTATAGTTTAATTTTGATGCATGGATCATGTTAAAACCAAAATATATTGTTATTTAATCATATATTACCATATTAGCGAATATAGCTGACTCTTACACTCATAACTTAAAATGTCATGCAAATAAAAGGATTTAATTAGATGACAATATAAATTAAATAATAATGTAAAAAGTTTTTTACATTATCAATGCATTAAAATTAATTTTTTTAAAAGTGAAATTAGGTTTTTTTTTTTGGAAGATGAAAGTTTAGTTACGTTTTGTGTCGATCATCCGACTAAGGTCAAGATAAAACTTTAAGGTTTAGAGAGCACTTCTAAAAATTTACCAGATTATTTACTAAGGGGTTCATTGTATCGGTACTGAGAATCGAAACTCGCATACTTTATCAAGTGCATCAACTTCATTGGCAAGTAAAATTAGTTATTGATGGAAATAATTTTTTTTAATTTCGCTATTTTGTAGACAATTTTAAATGAGTTATTCGTTTCAAGAAGGTATGAAATTAGATTTTATTGTAACACTAAACACTGCTCATGTACGTAGCTGTGCGAGGTTGAGCTCCAATCTAGAGAAGTCTGATGTATTCTTGGATCTTCACGAAGAAATTTTATATTAAATTCATGTGCATTTTACGCTAATACAAATTTATACACTACAAGAAATTCGTGAATGAGTGAGGGAATTGAGCTAGGGAAAATTTCCTCGCTAATCCCTCGCAGATTAGCGAGGAATTAGCGAGAGATTAGTGACAGAAAATAAATCACTCGCTAAAATTTGTAAACAAAATAGAAAAATAGTTAACAAGCAACTGGTGAGGGAGTAGCGAGGGAAAATCTCTCGCAAAACTAATTTATGCTTAGCGAGGGAAATTCCCCTGCTGACTCCTCGCTAATGTTTAAAGGTGGTGTTGCGAGGGGCAGATCTCTCACTAATCTGTCGTAGATGTTTGACAGACATGTAGCGAGGGACAAATTCGTAGCTAATCCCTCGCAAAAGATTTAAGGTTGTGTAGTGGGGGATATGTTCCTAGCTGATCCCTCGCTAAACTTCATTTATTTTTTCTCATCTAATCGTTAATAGTAATAATAATAATAATAATACACCTTAAAATAAACAAAAGGCAATTTAAAACATAAATAAGTAAATGATTGAATTTTAATTTTTTGTTTTAAATATTAAATAATTAATATAAATTACTATCTTAGTATAATTTTCTTTTTGATATATTGCTTATTTTTTAACTTGAATTTAAATAACTAATAAAAATACTTGTTTATTATTAAATACTTTTGTATTAAAAATAATTAAGTTTTATTTATTCATTATTATTAAAATCTTATATAAATAAAATATACAAAATCAAATAATGAAAGAGACCTTATTCATACATTAATAGATAACTAGTCTTACATTAAAATGTTTGCATAGACACCAAATCATGTATTGTTACATCAGTAAAATTATTTGACTCAACCACCCACCACCTTAAAAATCTTACAAATATAAGTATTGGATTGAATAATAGTGTAAATTTATACTATTAGTGTATATCAATTAAACTCTAAGATCTAACTATATAAGAATTAATAGAGGTGGCAAATAAAAAATATATATACATAGTTTAATTTATAAAGTAACTTTAATTTTTTAAAAATAGAGATGACAAATAAAAAATATTATTTAAGAAAATAGCTTAATTTTTAATTTAATTTTAAAATAAATTTAAATAAAATTACAAACTATAATAAACACTTATTTTAAATTTTTGTTTTGATTTTAAAAGATATTTATGAAAATAATTATCAAATAATTAAATAACAATGACAATAACTACATAGAAAATTTCATAATTTTGTATAATTTAGAGATAATTTTCATAATTTTATACTGTTTAAAGGTTTTTTTTTAAAGAAAAATGACTTTCAATTCCCTTCTCCCGCCCCAATTTCAACTGATCCCATCAAAACCCCATCAAACCCTATTTTTGCCCAACATCCAATGCAAATCGTCTCAGGCAAGCAAAGCACCCACCGCGACAACTCTTCTTGGTAAGCACTCAACACATCTTCTCTCTTTTTTTTCCCTTGCTAATTCCACTTGTTCCTTTTGAGAGAGAGAGAGAAAGAGAGATAATGAGACGTTTTTGATTTATATTTTACAGGAAGTAAAAGGGACCTTTGTGAATATTGGAACTGTGTGAGTATAGTGGCGTGGTCCCTCACACCTGGCCCTACGACAAACTCTACAAGGTAATTTTTAATTCCTATTAAGTTCTAGATCTGAAACTATTTTACTCATGTTGACATTTCATATACTGAGTTTTTTTAATATTTTATTGCCTTTGGTGAAAGACTCTATTTGTCGTATTAAATTTCATAGGGGTATGTGGGCCATGTATCTTTCCTTTGCTTTTTCTTCATTGTAATAGAAATGCAAATCAATTTTTAAGAAGGAGTAGCATTGTGTAGCGCCAGGTTTTGTTTCTCTGCATTTTTCATTGGTATCAGGGGACATTGTGTAGTGCAAAACTTCCTAGCTTCTTTCATATTGACTCATCAATTATGGTTTGCTTGAGTGATTAGCCTTTTTTTTTTCAGCATTTCACTTATGTTTTAAAAAGTCGCATATAGACTTTTATATGCCTTTTTTGCATATTTGTAATCTAATGTTAGAGTTCACTATGTATATTACTATATCACTATATATTTCTAATTCTAATGCCAGAGCAATTAGCTTATATTACTATTTATATTATTATGTACTATATATATTAATTTAGTAAAAAAAACGAATAGAAAGAGCGTAATTATGTAGCTCGTAATTGATATGATCTAAGGATGTGCATTGTGCATGCTAGTTACATTTGCGGGTACTTAATTCAAAAGATTAATTATAGTTGGGATTCTTTATCATCATTTTCACACTAAGTTTCAATCATGGACACAAATCTGATGTGAGACTTTTGCATATTTCATTGTCTAAATTCTCAATCAAACTTGGCCTTGTACTAAGACAGTGCAGGCCTCACATGGCAGAACAAAAAGATATTTGTATTCTTTTATTTTCCTATCTTCTAACTTGTTTATCATTTGTTTAATTAGCTTCAT
Source organism: Pterocarpus santalinus (assembly GCA_031439595.1). NCBI lineage: Eukaryota > Viridiplantae > Streptophyta > Magnoliopsida > Fabales > Fabaceae > Pterocarpus > Pterocarpus santalinus. Next base: position 6,288,045 of record CM062527.1, read on the forward strand.
TATTGAGTTAAAATAATTTCAGTTACTCTAATCTTCAATGGGGAGGGTATTAGATTGGCAAAGACATTGTGATAATCTACAGTGGGTGAACCTCGAATAATGAAGAGATTGAGAGAGTGAGAGAAAAGGAGTCTTTTTACTTTTAATGATTAATATTGTGAAATTGCCTCTAAGAAGTCTTAATTAGAATTTATATTTCCATTTTCCTTTTACTTTCTTTAGGTGTTTTGTGGTCATTGGTATCATGAAGATCAAATGACATTGACAAGTTGAGGAATGTTTAATATAGAATTGAATTAATTTGGCCTCAAATGAATTGACACTATCTTGTTCATTTGTATTATTTATATTATAAGTGTTCTAAGTCCAATTGTTGTTTGATTAGTGTTGGTGCTCATTTGCTGTTTTTTTATTAATTTGATAATTGATTTTCTTTTTCTATTTATTATCTTGTTGGAGATAGTATTTTTGCAATATTTCATTTACAAAAGTATTCTAGATTACTTGTTTAGGAATTCTTTATTTAATATTCTAGATAAGGTCATACCTTGTTAATTAGGAGATAGGAAATTTGGAAATAATTATTATAATGTTCTAAACTAGTTACAGTAATCATGAGACCTGATCGAAGCTGGATGTTACGAAGAAAGGATTGTACTGGCCATGTAAGTGAAGAATTCATGAATGGAGTTGATGATTTCATTAATGTTGCTAAAAGAGACTTGACAATTGCTGATAGATTAGGTTGTATTCCTTGTCCATGTGCAAGATGTAGGAATCGATATAGGGAGGAATCATTTTGGGTAGAAAAGCATCTATATGACCATGGATTCATGGAGGGTTATGTAAATTGGACAATGCATGGCGAGGAAAGATGGGGGGATAGTGCTTCAACATCTGTTGTTGAACACCACGAAGAGGAGAATAGGAATCCATATGTAGATATGGTTATGGATGCAACAAGTGATGAATTAAATTTACTAGGTCAAGATTTAGAAGAGGATCCAAATCCATCAGTTGCAAAAGTCTATAACTTATTGAGAGATGCTGATGAACCTTTATGGGATGGTTGCACTAAGCATACAAAATTGTCAGCTGTAACACAACTCTTGAATCTAAAGTCAGAGTTCAACATGAGTGAGAGTTGTTATGACCGAATGGTTGTCATAATCAAGAGCATGCTTCCGGAGTCAGAAAGGTTACCTAAAAATTTTTACAGATCAAAGAGAATGGTTAATGAGTTAGGATTAGGATATGAGAAGATTGATGCATGTCCTAATCATTGCATGTTGTATTACAAAGAAACTAGTGATAAAAAAGTTTTAGCTTGCTTGGTTTGTGGGCACCCACGATTTAAAGAGGGAAGAAATATATGTTTACTTGTAGTGTGTTTATAATTATTTTTAGGTGTTACTTCATCTATTGACCCATTGACCCCTACTAGCCAATCACCTACTATCCCAGCCCATTCAAACCCACCAAGTAGTGACCCAAATCTTGGGCATTCAAGTGCACAATCAGAAATAGGAAGTAGCAGGAAAAAAGTAATATCTGTGGTGAAAGTTTCTAACCCGTAAGTACTTGTGAATTCTATGTTTTGTTATATTTATTTACTTTTCGATCACATACAATGTTTTTGGACTTTCAGGAGAAGGTTTTTACCGCAAACGGTAACTCGTGACATTATGTCCAATGTCTTGGTTAGGATGCCTATTCCTGCTGAAAAATGGAAAGATTATTCTGAAGACATGAATAATATATTATTTAAAGCTTTCATGGTAAGTAATATTGTTTTCTATTTTATAAATCACATGATGAATCTAAAGAAGTATACTAAAATTGTATTTTTGTAGGATAAATACCAATTTGCATCAGATTATGATCGGGCCATGGCAAGGACAGTTTGGGAAAGGACAGTAGCAGACCACTATCCAAACAGTTTAAAGAAGGCTAGGGAAGCAGCTTATAGGAGGGCTAACTCTGTTAACTTGGCTGACCTTAAGGGTCATGGGCCTAGAGGAATGAAGGATGAAGTTTGGGATGGCTTGGTTGACATTTGGTTGAGCCCGCAGTGGAGGAGAAAATTAGAGGCTGGCCGAAGCAATAGGGCAGTCTTGCCTAATCATATGTTGCACACAGGAGGGTCTATTAGCTTTGGTGAACATAAAAGAAGAATGGTAATATAAAATTTTATTATATATATATATATATATATTCTAACCTAGTATATATGTTTACAGGAGGCAGAGTTGAAACGTCCAGTTCGTTTCAAAGAGTTGTATGATCGCGTTCATAAGAAGAAAGATGGAGAATATGTTTCCGAGCACTCTAAGAATGTCATTGTAGGTGTCTTTAATTTAATGTCTCATTATATATTGTGTTGACATATGATCATTGTGAAATTATGTCATGTTTTCAAGGTGCCAATTCTTTGAGGAAAAACAATCTTAAGACTTTTGGGATGTATACTTGTGTAATGTGCTTCGATGTGTTTGGAGTTACAATATTATTTGCAATGGTATAGGTATTGGATTTGTATACAAGATGTTGGTGCTGAACTAAGATTCAATAAAATGGTCAATGGTCATTTTGCATATTAGATACAAGTTTTGGAATTTTAAATGCTTTCTTGGTGAAGCAAGAAATTTAGGCGATCAACATTTGAGTGATAGAATTTGCAATGGTTGATCAATTAAGTTCCAGATTTCTAGTTGTGGTTTAGCAGAAGAAAATTCTATGCTTTTACAACCTATGATTGTCTATGAATGATCAAGTGAATTTTGGGTTTCTACTATGGTGACTAGATTCTAATTGTTGCTACTGTTGTTGCTTTATATCCTACAATTGTGGTTTGACTCTACTGCTATAGTGACTAGATTCTAATTGTGTTGATTTTATGTCTTTTGTTGATTATATGTACTTCTCTGATGTAATTCTTTCTTTTGCTCCCTTGCCCTTTTAGGTTGAGCTCTTGTGTATTTTTTTGAAAAAAAATGTCTTATTATATATGATAAGCTTTTTATCTTAATTTGTTATTTTAGGAATCATATGACATAGGAATGTCATAGAAATATGGAGAAGACTCGTCCACTTATCCTGAAGTTGATCCAGGGGTGTGGTTAGAAGCCACAGGTCCTAACAAAAAAGGACGAGTCCATGGGATAGGTCACAGCCTAGATATTGGTATTCATGACCCTAGACATGATATATCATCAGAGGCTACAGGTCCTTCCAGTGTTAGGCCAGTGACACATGCAGATGTTGCTGATGCCATAAATGCAGCTATGCCTAATGTTATAAATGCAACCTTGTCAACTTTTGTTCAGAGTCTACTACTACCTATCTTTTCTATGATTCCTGGATATAAGCCAGGAAATGTTGCATCACCAGGAGAATCAACTAGTGAGGACCATCAGTGCGATTATGATGGAGATAATATTGACTAGTTGACTTATTTTATCTTTTATTTTTTTGTCAAACTTATTTTGTAGTATTTTGTTTCACTGTTTTGTTTATGTTAGACTTCTCATAATATTATTTGACTTATTTTGGATTAAGACAAATTAATTGCATCAAGTTTTAGTACTTTGCATAATTTATATGTTAGATTTGTGTTATTTATACAGGTATATCTTTTATAAGTTGAGCTATTTATATAGGTATAATTTTTAAAATTTAATTCGAGTAATAGTAATTTAAAAGAAAATTACAAACCAATTAGCGACGAATTTGCTACTGTTTAGTGACAAAATTTATTATCATCATTAGCATGTGCAGCGGATTAGCAATGACTGAGCGATAGTAGACTAGCGATGAAATAGCTATGAATTAGCGAAGGAAATCATTTGAGATTAGCGACGGATTAACGACAAAATAGTGACAAATTACATTTTCATTTTTAACATATTAGCCTTGAATTAGCTATGCATTAGCTAGGAAAAAATATTAAGAATGCAGCAAGGGATTAGCGATGAAATAGCGACTAATCATTTTTTAGTTTTTACTATATTAGATTGGGATTGCCTATGAATTAATGAGGGATTTGCGATAAATTTTGCGATGCATTTGCCAAGAATTAGCTATAGAATTTTCTGCAACTGATTTGCGAGGGTCAAAAAAGAATATTTTTGTCGTACAATAGCTACCGAATAGCGACTGTTTAGTGAACACCAATTTTGTCGCTAAACTAAATCAGCGACAAATTAGCTACAAATTTAGTTTGAGGCTAATCAACGACTCACAGATAGCGATGAAAGAATCCGTTGCTAATCCCTCGCTAATCCCTAGCTATATTTCTTAGCAACGCATTAGCGACAGATTAGCGATGAAATTTTCCATAGCTGATCTGCGAATTTCTTGTTGTGAATTAGTAGTTAAAATTCTTTCAAGAGGATCCAAAACCACATATTTTTTCTCCAACAATTAGGTCACTTTACAGTCTCTCAAACTGCATTTTTTCAATGAACCAAAAAGATTGCATTATTTTCGTCAATTAGTCAAAGAGTTGACATTAATTGGTTGGGACCTTTTGGAAGAATATTCTTGCCGTAAGGTGCACACACTCCGTACCTTCCTGAGTTCAGTGGGCTTGCTCAAAAACAATTGGCCAACGCTATCGTAGAACTTTGATGCATGTCATAGTGTCAAAAGACCTAAGTCATCGCAGTAAAGTGTGCAAACATAGTTTAAAAAAAGTTTTTGTAAGATTGCCGGTTAAGAAATTAAAAAGAAACTGTCTAATGGATACAGTACATTGAAAATTTATAAAATTTTAATTTTCAGTCTTTTTTTTTCAAAAAAGTTTCCTAATCAATAATCTTAAGAGGCTTATGCTTATAAATTATAAAGGAAAGAGGGCATCCTGACGACCAAAATTTAATTTGTAGAACCAGGGAAAGTGATTGATGACAGTCGAAGTTTGCAAGACCCACCGATTGTTTTACTTACTCTACTATTTACCATGACAATGACTACAATGGCATTTTCCCCCACTTTCGGTGCAGTAAGGGCCGAAATATTAAGAAAAGGATATGCTGGGGTGATTCGTTTTGGTTGCTTAGGAAGGTGCAAAAAGTTTCATCCGGTTCTCAAATAGTACCAACTTATCAGTGGGTGGTTGAAATCTATTGGCCGAACACGTGCATGTTTGCCTACGTTCTTGTTGATTTCTGTTCATACTACATTGAGCTAAGTTTATGCTTTAGAAGATAGCAATATGGGAAGTGTAAAAGGGTGAAGATGATGAGGGATGATGGTTGCTACCTGTTATCTCAATATTAGTTGTTCCTATTCTTCTTGCACCAAATAATTAAAAAAATATTTTTATTTTTAGAATAAATTTCTTTTAAAGGGGACTTGCCTCTAGTTTTTTTTTTTTTTTTTTAAAAGGCAACACATTATGCACCCTTAAATCAAGGTAAGGTTCACATGCAATGGACCTTGTCAATTTTTAAGACTATATGATATCTTTATAAATTTGGTCCATTTAAATCACTCATAAAACTAATTATTGTTCGATTATGAAATCATAAGTATTATGAAGTCTCTCTAAAAGAATTGTCTTTTTAAGATAGAATCCCAAGTTCTTTATAAAAAACCAATGTTGCTTAGTACCTTAACTAATCCTTTATGAGTAAGCTTTATTATTATAAAGATAAATATCTCCTTTTTTTTTTCTTCGTTTTAGAGACAAACTTTCTTTAAGTAAGTTTTTTCCGTGTTATCAACACTTATGTTGGATCATGCATTTATAATGTTTCACTTTCCGTTGTATGGCATCATGCCCTCAGATCCGTATTTTGTTTTTTTTTTTTTTGTTTTTTTTTGGGGGGGGGGGGGGGATCAATTTCAACTACAGAATGTAGAAAATCTTGGAAGATTCTCCCCACTCTGCTTTCCCCTCATTTTCAGGGTTGCATTCTGTTGGAGCCATTAGATTTTGACAAGAAGAGCTAAGTAGAAAGTTGTGCAAAATATTAAAGTGGACTGCGAAAGAACATGTGATTACTCAGTACTTCAAAGATATGATATATTGACTTTCATTATTTACAATTTACTTCTCTTTTTCCCCTCGTAAATTCATTATGCATGGGGAAGCTAGAGACTACACAATTTTTAAACCTTGGAGTATGTTTGGTATGGGGTAAAAATGAGGGAGAAATTTTTATAGATAAAGTTTATATATAATTTTTCAAATAAACCTCATTTATAAAAACTTCTCCCCTATTTTTACCCCCTTGTGGAACATGGTTTAGTGTCTGTATTCCAATTTATAGTAACAAAAGATGGACTTGAGAAAATGATTGAATCCAGTCCCTGCTCTAATGAAACTTTTTCCAAAATAAAGGGTAGATAAAAATTGGTGAGCAAAGATGAAATCTTATCACAATTGGTAAGATATCTATAGGAAGTAAGTAAGCCAAAAGGAAAATTAAATTATCAAAAATCGAAGAAGACTTCCATAAGCAATGTTATTATGATTTTATAAAAACCTAAGCTCAGGTTGACATAGTCTACATACAGTCCTCATCTAAGTTGAGATTTTTCATTAACAATCAAACAGTCTTTACACACAGAGCCTCTCTAACCGAACACTCAAGCTTACTACTAGAGCACTATAACCTAACGGTTCGTATTGTAAAAGGTTATGTCAAAGCGAGATGCTATATAGTAGCCAAAAATGAAAAACATAATAAAAGATTATAATATGGTCCGCATGCATGGTGGTAATCACCTATTGTAATTTGTAAAATTGTGGCGCGCAAATAACACAATGTTAATAATATTACACGCAGCTCGAGACAATTGAATACTAACTGAATGGAAATCTCTTCCCAGATTTTAGGATGAGGATTTTCATCAGTTTGAAACTTGAAGAGAATATAATCACTTGAAATTAAGCCTTTTTACGTTTAACTTTTGAAGGAATAATAATCAACGATGATTAATGAATATCAAGCAGGTGAAGTTGGTTTTTAAACTCTGGACTATCTGCGTCTAATTCTCGTATTTTACGATGATCGATGAATATAATGGTTTTTATCTATCATGATTTTTTTTCCTTTTTTTTTTTCGGGTACAACACAAATTTCTTTTTTCAGTTATTAATGCGGTTAATTACGAATGTGAGGAGGGGAAATCAAACCCGAGTGTTAACTACCAATATCAATAATGGGAAATCAGGTACCAGACGTAATAATCCAAACCGGTCAAGCATGAAAAATTTGAGATCATCATATATTGTGCTAAGCGTTCCACTCTTGTCCCTAGTACTACGCAAAGTTTGATTCCATGTGTATGGCTTCATCTACAACATGAATGACACAATAACTATAAGGAATCGATGAATTTTGCTTGTGATTTTAATTTCTCATTAATAATTAAGGAGCGGTCATACGAAAAGGAATTAAAACCCCAAAAATAAACCACACTGACACTAGAACAAGACACGGCGAATATATATATATATATATATATATATATATATATATATATATATATCATCACCATGAATTGCTCTGGATTCAAAAATAGAAACCCCCCAAAAGAATACGTATAAAAACTGAATAATACTATGCTCTAAGCAGCAACATTAGCATAGCATTCACGTTGAACAGCCTTCATGAGGAGGCTATCTTCTTCAAGTGCCATCTGAACAGGCAAACTTCCAAGCCCATTGGCCATAGCAAGCATCATCTGCTTGGTCTCCTCCTTGAACTCTTGGAGATCAACCCTCCCATTCAGGTCATGGTCGAACTGCACGAACAAGGAATCGTAGACACGAGCGAGCTCATCAGGGTCACGCTTCACATCAACCCCGAAGTGGGTCTCGAAAACCCTGAGACTCTGCAACTCCTTCAGCATCTCAGCGTAGGAAAGAAGGCCATCCTTGTCAGTGTCGAGTTGAACGAAGAGGTCACTCACGGACACATTGAAGGCTTCCTCGTCTTCCACGAAACTGGTGATGGTGGCACCGTCTAGGATCTCTACACTCATGGTTTCAAACGCAGCTTTGTAAGGGTTGTTACTCAAAGAACTATGGTGGAAAGAGAACAGTGGGGTTTGAACTCGATTGTGTTTTGATGTGTTAGTTTGATGAATGGTTTGGGATGATTCGAAGGTATATATAGGAAGGAATAGGTAGCAGTTTGGTTATGACCGGAAACAGAAACGTTGTTCTCGCGTTTAGGAAACGTATTTTTCTTTTCTTCTTTTCTCTCTTCTTTTTCTGCGTTTTGTGACCGTTGTTCTGCTTTTGTTGTAGATTTTGAATTGGAAAGCTTGCAGACCAAGTTTGATGCGCGGTTTTTTTTAAAACGAATGCCTGTCTCGTGAGTTGGCTTGGCGGCTGTGTCTCCAAGACTCCAACCCGGTCTTGCACCCAACCCCCGCAATTTATAATTCTTTTTAATATAGTGGGAAATTTTATATTTGATTCTTTTTGCAAAAGGTAAGATTAGTTCCTGATGGAATTTTTTATTTTTAATTTCGTCCTCTAAACACGTTTAATTAAGTTACTAGTTTCGAGAAGGTATGACATTATATATTTATAGCTCTAATCTAGAAAGGTCTGATGTATTCTTGGGTCCTCACGAAGAATTTTTCCTATTAAATTCATGCGCCTTTTAGATTAATATAAATTTAATAGTTAGAATTCTTTTAAGGGAATCCAAAATATTAAGGGTATAATTTTTCTCTAATAATTAGCTCACTTTATGTAAGTTACTAAGAGTAATTTATTAATAAAAAATTTAAATAATTTATATAAAATTGTAAATTCAAACCTCTCATTATCATTGATGTATATATAAAAAAAAATCGTTTTATGTATTTCTAGCTCTCAAATTGCATTGTTTTAGTGAATTAGTCAAATAGTTGACATTGTTTTGGTTGGGACCTTTCGGAAGAAAATTCTAGGCGTAAGGTCCACTCCGTACCTTCCTGAGTTCAGTGGGCTACTCAAAAACAATTGGCCAACGCTACAGTACAACTTTGTTGTATTTGGATCACAATTGTCAAAAGACCTAATCGGAGTAAAGTGTGCGCAAACTTTACGCGAGAGGCAACGAGGATCGTGCTAATTGAGAGCACGAAACATAGTTTAATAAAAGTTTTTTCTAAGATTGCCGGTTAAGAAATTAAAAGATAAATTTTTTAACGCATATAGTGCATTGAAAATTTATTTATTTATTTTTTCGATAAATAGTAATCGCTCGACTCACAACAGTGAGGAGCAAAGACAAAATATTTATAAAATTTTAATTTTCATTTTTTTTTTCCTAACCAATAATCTTAGTACACTTATAAAGGAAAGAAGACAGAGCGACAAGCAAATTTACTCTGTGGAACCAGGGGCACGAAAGTGATGGTAGTCAAAATCTGCAACACCACTGATTGTTTTACTCGCTTTTTTATTTAACTATAATAACAATGACTACAAAGGCATTTTCCCCACTTTCGGTGCAGAAGGCTGAAATATTAAGAAAAGGATATGCTGAGTTGATTCGTTTTTGTTGCTTAATTAGGGAGAAAAGAAAATGCTTCATGTGGTATTTGAGAAAAGATTTTTATACCACTTTAAAATGGTGGACAGTTAACATTCTAAAAGAAAATATAAGAAGAGATGTGAAAAGAGAAAGAAATGAAAGAAAAATTACATGGATAAATCTGATACTTTTGTAAGAAAGTGTTTATCAGGGTTGGGATCTTGAGTGATTCGAATATCAACTCTCGATTCTCAAATAGTAGTACCAATTTATCAGTGGGTGGGAGCAATCTATTGGCCGAACCTGTACACGTTTGCCAACATTCTTGTTGATTTCTGTTCATATACTGTACTATATTTCCTATTTCCATTTATGCTTTCGAAGACTGCACAATATGGGAAGTATAAAACAGTGATGAGTGACGCTGAGGGATGATGGTGGCTACTCGCTCTCTCAATATATGTTGGTACTTATTACTATTCACCTTGAAATTAAAAAATATAATTATAATTAGTATAGAATTCTTCTACAATAAACTTGCTTCCAAAAAAATAAAAAAATTATGCACCCTTAAATCAAAATAAGATTCACACGTAATGAACTTTATTATTTTAAAGATATTTTTAAAAGAAAAAATTTAGAGACAAACTTCCTTTAAATAATTTTTTTTCCTTGCTATCAACACTCAGGTTAGATGATACATATTTATCGTGTTTCGCTTTCCCTTGTATGCCATCATGCCCTCAAAATATTCAGATTGTAGAATATCTTGGAAGATTCCACCTCTCCCCCGCAAAAAAAAAAGAAAAAGAAAACAGGAAAAAAACAAAGAGTCCGCGCTTTCCCCTCATTTTCAGGGCTTGCATTCTGTTGTAGCCATTAGATTTTGACAAGAACTAAGTAGAAAGTTGTGCAACATATTAAAGTGGAGAAAGAACATGCGATCGCTCATTACTTGAAAAATATGATTGATATATTGACTTTGATTTTGATTCATTATTTACGATTTACTTCTCTTTTTTCCCTTGTAAATTCATCATATATGTGGGAAGCTAGAGACTACAAGTTTTCAATCTTGTAGTGATTTTTTATGCTCAAATTATATTTATCTAAATGGTTTAGCTGGCATAATTGGAGTGATGGTAACAAAGGACTTAACAAGTGGAATTGAATCAAGTCCCTGCACTAATGAAATTTTTTGCAAAATAAAGCCTAAATAAAAGTGGCTCAGCAAAGATGAAATTTTATCACAATTGATAGGATGTCTATTACAAATGTGTGAGGCAAAAGGGAAACTAAATTATAAAATTTTAAAGAAGACTTCTAAAAACAGTGTTATTATGATTTTATCATAAAACTAAACTCAAAAGATAATTTTAATGAAGATAACTAGATAACACATAGTTTACATCGATCATCACTTACGGTAAGATTTTTCACTACCAATTGAGTAGTCTTTACACACTAAACTTCTCCAAGCTAACAGTCAAACTCAACGCTAGAGCACTTAAACTCGCCATCTAAGAGCACTTTTCTTATTGGCTTTTACATTATCATACAACCTTGTCACACTAACTCACTAGCTAGATTGTCAACTTTTTCTCATAAGATAACAATAACAAAGGGAGGTTGTCACTAACTGAAACATAAGAAAAATGTAGCTTAGTAACACTCAAAGGTTGATGTCAGAATACAAGACCGTAGATGAAGCTCGAACAATTTAAGCACTAAAAAAAACATGCTATATTGTGGCGGTTCTACACAACTGCCACAAAATCAACAATTTATTGTGGTGATTTTCATTTAACAAAAAATATTTTTTGTGGTAGTTTAAAACTCCTACAAATTATGACAAAACTCGTCGTTATTTTGTGGGTGTTTAGAATCACCACAAACTGGCATTCTAAGATAGTATTTTTATTCATTTCCTTCGAAGAATCCTGAGATAACACACGTAACATTTTATTTACATTATTGAATGTAATATAAGTGATAGACATAGGTTCTAGTTATAACCAAATGCAACATATGGCAAAAGAAAAGACTTTCTCAAGCTAAGAATAAAAGCAATAGTGTTCCCAAACTAAAAGAAGTCTAAAAGATTAGTTCATCTACACCAACTTGTAGTAACAGTTGTTTGCAGAGAGAAGAACCTCATACGCTTTTTCCCACAAGGATACCTGAAAGTAAGGCTCAAGCACTTCTCAGCCCACTCTACATTAAGCTTCTTTGGAACCTACTCCAATTCATCCTGCAATAAATTCCAGATAACTGAAAAACAATGATTTGGCTAAATTACAATAAGACCAAATATCCAAATGACTACTGCAAGAATAAAAGATTTGAATTTTGGTAAGAGTAGTTCTCCCTCATGTCAATTTTTAATAACAAAATTATTCAAATTATTAAATTAAGAATTAAAAATTAAGGCTTTGTCACTATACAACTATTTTAATGCATAGAAAACGTAAAAACAAAGGGAATAAAAGCTAAGCTTGCCACTAGGCCTATCAAAATATTTCTGGACAAAAGATTCCATGAGTGAATGCCACTAATAGTTGGTGTCTACATCATCTAAAAAGAGAAAATTATGGAACTTCCTTGATATCTATACACGACATACATGAACAAATAAGAATGACGAAAGAGAACCCACTAATACATGCCGCAAAGAGCAGTTATAAATCGATACATTCAGAAATAATTAACAGACCTAAGAGAAATATGCAGGTCACTCGTTGGATTATAGAAAAATAAACAAAATGAACTAGCTAGTACTAAAATGACATATTGAAAGTATTGGCCTATCAGGGATAAATGACATATCCCAATGTTCCAAAACTTCATACTGCTTAAGTAAGATCTATTCAAAGTTACCTTGTATACTAGCCCAAAGCCTCCTTCACCTGGCTTATTTGCTGGGTCAAAGTTATCAGTAGTAGCTTTAATTTATCTTAAACTGAAATAGCACGCTTTCATATCTAGAAGTTCTGCAATAAGGTAGGTCTAATGCTACTCAAACAAAAGAGGATAAAATAAAAAGAAAGGGATAACATAGAGACATAGAAAAATAAGAATAGGAATGAAAAAGGGTCCCTGGAAAAAAACAACACATTTATGAGGAACCAAGTCTGCATTTTAAGGAAAAGAAAAAGAAACATCATTTCCGATCTTTGCTGTAAATTTGATGTATCAAAATAATCTAATATTAATAGACATGTAAAATTCATGTCTATTACTATATCAAAAATTACAACAGATGCATATTTATCCTATTTGAAATGTCTATTACCATATCCAAAACATAAGATGGCTACTATGCACCGCTACCAATATCTAGCAAAAGTGTTTTAGGCATATTTAAAGTAGTTATGAACCTTAGGATACTGCTTTGAGAACAGAGCTAACTGAGCAAAATAGTATAATTGCATCACGTGAATGAGGAGAATATTGCTTAACCATCCAAGTAAATTAGCAATTTCAAATGGAACTGTAAGAACTGACATAAAATAAGCTCAAAACTTGTAGCTGATAGGATGTAAGACATAGTTCCTATTCCTTTTCTAATTTATAAAAATACTTTCATAAAGAGGGCAAAGTTTCACTGATAAATAAGCTTGCAAAAAATAAAATTGCACTTAATCATCAAGAACATTTGCTTCACGTGCCTCACATACTTCTCTAGACATATACTCAACAGTTAACCTTCCAAGACCATGCAAGAACAAATGATGTTGATTAGAAATTGAAAAATAATATCCATAAAAATTCTTCAAAAAATGCGAAGTATTACTTCTTGCTATAAAACTCCGACGAACAAGTACATGTAACTCCCAATTCTGAGGGAACATTTCATTGAGAATCAAAAACAGTAAATCTAGACCACAAAAATCCACATCAATTTTTTGCAACATCTTGTAGCTACCTGTGCTAGGGATTTAAGCCAAAGTCCCATATCGATTGTGAGCAAAAATCTCATAGGGGCTTGACATATGAACATGGCTTTTGGCATTTTGGTTTAGTGTTCCTCCAGGAGTGTAAGTGATCCTTTGTATGGGCAGTATTTTAGGAGTTATCTATATAGAGTAATATTTTGTAAGAATTGTTAGCAACTTTTTCTGTACAAATGTTATGGATAGTAAAAATTTCGGTACTCCTTGTAAAGGTTGTGAATGTAAGTCGAAGGGACCAAATCACGTTAAATTTTGTGCGTTGTCTCTTTTTTTGTTCTCTTTCGCTTCTGCTGTGCATATTGGAGCCAATGGTTTGGATTCTGCTTGATCGAGTATTAGAGGAATGGTGGCTATTAGATCCAGGTGTAGGATCCCTTGGGTCGAAAGCCTTCTTGGCAATGTGGACGTTGGTTGGCGTGTTCCATAAAAGTACAGTGGTATAAGTAAAAAGAGTAGGTGTGGCTCTTGTTAATACCATTGAATATTTAGAAGTGCTATGAGGGGAGTATGTAGTATTGGGCCTCACACTTGAGGCGGAGGAATGTTAGAATTTCAAGTATAAATAGTGAAGTCCCACAGTGGTTAAGAATGGACTAAGTGAAGAGTGTATAATATGGAGGACCTATAAACTAATTACCTTAAGGTTTTTGGTCAAAATGTGGCATCTAACACACTATTGTGATATCTTAATTAGTCTATTGATTTAGATTTTTCCAGGTTTTGGGATCTCCTTCCATCAAGTGGTATAAGAGCCAATGACTTGGGTCAGTTGGTCTTGGTTGAATTATGGAGGGTTAGCAACTTTGTCATCAAAAGTTGCCTCAAAAGTTGTTGTGGTAGAGGGTTAACAAATTTGTCCTGAAAAGTTGTTATTATAGGCGGTTTGCAACTTTGTCCTTAAAAGTTGTTATGGTGGAGAGTTTGCAACTCCATTTCATGAGTAGCGATGGTACTAGTAAAGAGAGCTTGTGTCAAAAGTCTTCTTGATAATATAAAGGTTAGGTGGCATGTCTTGTGAGCAATGACAGTACAAGAGTTTGTATTGTGGAGAGAGTTGTTGAAGCCAACTTTTGGCAAGACTTTGGGTTAAGGGAGGATTTGTTGGGATTCAAGCCAAAGTCCCACATTGATTATAAGTAGAAATCTCATAAGGGCTTGGTTTATAAATATGGCCTTTGGCATTTTGGTTTAGTCATCCTCTAGGAGTGGGAGTGATCCTTTGTATGGATGGATTTTTAGAAGCTGTCCATATAGAGTAATATTTTGTAAGGATAGTTAGCAACTTTTTCTGTGTAAAATTTGTGGATAGTGAAATTTTCAATACTCCTTGTACGGGTTGTGGATGTAGGTTGAAGGGACCGAACCACATTAAATCTTGTGAGTTGTCTTCTTTTTTATTCTCTTTGCTTCCGCTGCCCATCACTAACAATGATAGAATTATGAATCTTAGTAACGACTTAAAATCTATACAACTCAAATGTCGAATGCTGAAAGCAAAAGATACTTCACCAATCAATGAATCATCAACACACAACAAACAAACATTCACAAAATAAATAGTCAAAAAATGAACAACATCATAAAAACAACATAAACTTACCTTGAGATGCAGAAAAAAATAATTCAACACTAGAGTGATATGAATCCTAAAAGAGAAGAAATCAAGTTAAAGAAAGAGCTATGGACTGAGATTGCATTTCACAATTACGATCTTCAAGATTGAGATTGTCGGTGACACCGAACTTCTCAAGGTCGGTGTCATGGAGTGGAGGGGCCATGATCGACGCGAACATCTCCTCCTTTGCGCATTGCTTTGCGTCAAGTCTGCAATGAAGCAAGCTGTGGCTATGAAGGTGTCATTGATTTGAAATAGGACAGCCACTGATGAAAAGAGGGTATAGCAGTAGCAGTGATAGTGAAGAAAGGGTATGAGTGAAAAAGGAGAAAGTAAGGGCTTGAGCAAAGAGGGAGACAGTAAGGGTTTGAGTGAGTGGAGGAACTAAGGAAGACTAAAAGGTGCTGGTTTGTTTAAGAAGATTTTTCATTGAAAAAATGGCACTAAGTAATAAAATATTAACACAAATTGAGTATATATTGAGGGGGCCAAAATAAACACCACAAATAAAAGGAATTAAGGGGATTGTTCTAAACTGCCAAAATTAAACCACCACAAAATTATAGATTTCTTGTAGTGTAGGTTGATCATTGAAATTTCTTTGCTTATGGACATGCTTTATTTAATTTGTTGCTATTGATGTTTCTTTTATACATGGACAAAAAAGGAGTTGTTGCATGGCTAGCTCAAAAGGAACATTCTTTGGATGTCCTTTCCTCATTTTGAATATGCTTGTATCTTGTACCACTTTTTTCTCCCTCATGATATATCTTTGCATTTGTTCATTTAAATTCCTAGATTCTGTAGCTTCACAATGTCATAACCGAAATTTGGTAATGTATAAAAAATGTTCCTAAATTATAGAAAAGTGTTACTATTTACATTAGTAACATTTTGACAAGTGTTGTGTTTAGACTATGTTACTAAAAAGTTTTAACAACACTTTACTATATTTTTTACTAACATTTATTGTTCTTTTAACAATATTTATCATACTTTTAGCAACATTTATAAGAATATTGTGTTATTTAGATGTTACTAAAAGTTAAATATGTCCTAGTGCTTGTTATTCCTCTTTGGTTCTTTTATTAGCTTGTCCTTTATCTTTCCTTTGTCCAATCAATTTTCCTTCTGTATATCTCATTTATCTCTAATTTCATTCTCACTTGGATCTTCCTTTAGCACATTACTTGATCCTACAAAACATATTATTCTCTTGGTAGGATCAAGTGTTTATATCACATATCTATTAGCCATGACAACCATCACCTAAGAAGGGGTGAATTAGGAGATTAAAAGAAGTTCTAAAATATTATTATAAAATATAATAAAATATATTTGTATCTAAATTTGTATATGGATAAACATAGAGACAAGAAAATATGCAATAAGTAATATCTCGCATGGATATATATATAAATATGTATATATATATATATATATATATATATATATATATATATATATATAAATATGTATATGTAACGTATTATCAGTTCAATTTAATTTGAATTGGTTTTAAAAAGTAAAACCAAAAAACCGAATCAAACTAATCAATTTTTATAAAATAAGAACTAATCTAAACTAATTTTTTAAGTTTTGATCAATTTTTGATTTTTATTTTATTCAAATTGGATTTGAACAACCATACCCACAAGATCCAAGTCCAACCCAAACTAAATTTACACATTATCCTAGCACACTTTTTGCCCTCATTATTCTAGCAACACCTACTCATAAGCGAAAGCCTATAGTTATTATAGCTTAATGCCAATGCAACATATCAATTAACACCATTGTGGCATTGTCAGTCAATCACCAACATGTGGAGGCCTCCTCTAGGCACCAGCCACTGCCATTCGTTGTACTGCACCATGATCTTCCATTCTCTACCATAGCCCACAGCTATACCTCCATGTCTTGTTCCTCCTTGTTTATGCAAGAATTAATGACGAGGTTAGTCATAGGTGAACAACGATATGTGACAATGATCTCTTATTTGCAACCACATTATGTGAAATCTAAGACTAATTTTCATGTATGAGGTGTTTTATGGTTTTTCGTATGTGATATTTTGTATTTTTTTTTTAATATATCAGGGGCAGTGAGATTTGAACTTATGACCTTATGCAAACTATCAAACCTCTAATCACTAGACTACTCCTAGTGACTTTGTGATATTTTGTTCCTCTGCCTAAGATAGGCTTTTTTATGTAATCTATTCATCCATTAGTCTGTTCTCTTGAGATTGGCATGGCTGTTATTGGGGAAAGGTAGCACGAGAAGGGGGTTTGAACGTGGTTCAATTTATATTTCAAAACTTGAAACTTTTAGTAAGACAACTTGAGTCCAAGACTTGGATTGTGGAAGTGATTTGGTTAGTCTTAAAAGTTGTTTTACGTTCAAGAGTAAGTCTTAATAAAATTCAATTATGCACACAATGTTATAAACTAAGTGAATGAAGAAATTAAAGTAGGAGGGCTAGAAAGATCACACAACAGATTTTATACTAGTTCTACAAACCAAATGCATATATCTAGTCCTCAACTTCTCGTTGAGATTTTTATACCACAAATGTTCTTTTTCCAAGTCTATCCAAGTTTTTACAGTCGAGCAGTCTTTCTCTAGTGTCTTCAAGCTTTACAATTGAGTAGTTTTTGCCAAGCCTCTCCAAGCTAAACGAGTAGTATTTGTCCTAGCCTCTGCAAGATCATTTTGACCCCTATCCGATCTGATTACAAAAGATATAATCAAGGTTTGTGTTTATACTCACACTCGGCACTCTTTTCAGAGTTTTAATTCAATAAGTACAGTGAGTGACTTCTCTAAATTCTCAAAATAAGAATGTTATCTATTACAAAATTGTAGAGAAGATTTTCTTCAAACAGAAGTTACAAAGAGTAACTTTCTAAAGGATTTGAGAGTCGAGAAGGATGAAGATATGAAACTATTGTAATTTAGGAAATATTTGACCAATGTCTCCATCTTCTTCTTCGTATGCCGGTTTTATATAGACTTCTAGATGTTATCATTGGAGCTTGTACATCTTGAACCTTATGCCACTAATCCACTCGTCTATAACTGGGAAGAGAAGAACAACTTTCTTTTTCAACAAGTTGAGGTGACACCAAAAAGGAATAGTAGCCGTTGAAGTTTTAACTAACTTTTTAGACTTGTCAACGCTTCTTTTGCAACTTGTCAAATCATACTTGACTTTTTGAATTTCTTAGTAAAGTATATGAAAGAAGCTTTCAAGGTGAGATACTTCATGAGAGATCACCCTTCTCGATCAAGTCATCCTTTTGAGTAAGTTGTGATCCTTTTCGTAACAAGTTTTTCCTTTCTGATACTATGTCATCATCCTTCTGAACTTTCTGTCTTATTCCTGAGTGAGTAAACTATAGGGTACAAAGCGATTGTTCCAATATAGATATATTAACGTGAAATATCATGGATTTGATGCTTTGTTTGATACAGTGATCATTTAACTTACATGATTTTACTCACAAAAGGATGCGTTTAATAAATCATTTGCAATTCAAGAGATTTACTTGAAACTTGATTTGATATTCATCAAAACCTTTAAAGATTGAAACGTCTAAAGCCATAAGACTATTTCAGTTAGGCATTGGAGCTTATAGCTGTGGCTAAGATTATATTTTGAAATAAAATTTTTTCCCTTATTCAAATTAAATCATTAACAACCTAGTTTTGTTTGGTTTGATTTGGCTCAATCGAATAAAAAAATTTGCAAAATCGAAATTGAGCCAATTAATTTTAATTGGTGGTTGGGATTTATTTTACCTTTAAACAAAATTAACCACATCCGATTATACCCTTTAAATTATATAATAATAAATTCGTAAATCATTTTGCTACCTTTCTAAGAGAACAAACTGCCTTTGCCACCAAAACTAGAATGGTAGTGTAAATTACAGCTAAACCATGTTTCCGATTGACCACCTACACCTAGAGGTGCATTCCCAAGACACTTTTAAGTTCTATCTCTCTTACTCTCCTGAAAGTCTCCCTCTGAACCATTGATTTTGATAGTTCTTCGTCTTCCCACATGAAAGTGAAAGAGATGTGCTTTGTTGCATTTTATAAGTGTACAATTATTTGGATCAAGTTTTTTGTTTTTTAGTTTGAGAAAAAAATTCTTTAAAAATACTGACCCAATCATGTTTTCTCTTTTCTGTTGTTTTAAAAATTCATTTTAAAACATGTTTTAAAATATTGATGAAATCAAGATTCAAAGCCAGAAAACAAAAATTCATCCCAAGAAATGAAACAATAAAGCTCATACAGTTTAATATTGTTTATATGTACGATCATGGCCAAATTGTGCATGCATGGCAGCCTTAATCTTATTCTATATAAGTTGATCAGCCACATTGAAGGGGTAGAAGCATTGCCTTTGTTCAATTGGATTTCTGGGTGTTTGAGTTCTAAGCTTTGTGAATAATTAGATATGGCAATGAAGGTCATCATCTATAATGATATGATAAAAAGGAATAATTTTAAAAAGGGCATAGCAGCAGCAGTAACAACAACAATATAATTATGGCTCATCTTGATTGCTTTTTTAACAAATACAAATATGAATTAGTTCCCGCTTCTCTTCTTCTTTGAGAGTTGCAGTTGAAATTTTAAGTTGTTGACAACTTATAGTCATTCAGAACCTGATTGGTCTCAAGCCATTTATGAACAACTTTTAAAAGTTTTTTAAATAAAACACCGTAGTAATTATTATTATTAGAATAGTGATAGGTAAACGCAAAAAATTTCATATACTACCCACACACTGGTAAAATTTAAAGACACATTGTCCCGCCTTTTTTATTTTTTATTTTTTCCATGCCTATCAATCAACCGGGCAGTGAGTCGCGGGCATGGGGTCGATTTTTTGCATTCACGTAATATTTCTGTTATTATTATTATTATTATTAAAAGTGAGAATTACTATTTAGGGCATACTAGATATTGTACAATAGATACTTCAGAACTTCTATTTCCGAAATTCAATTATTAGTTTATCACACACGTACAGTGATATCAACGTAACTTGCACTCATGAAATTAAATATATCTTGTGGCAAGAAAGATCAGTAACAGAGACAGGCCTCCCATCACTATCTTTCTATGCCTCTCACGAGCTTAATTTATTTATGCAAATGCAATAACATTATAGTATTGTGAAAAAGCACCAGCAACACAGCAGCAACACTGGCTCAGTTCAATTGTGAGGTTTAACCTCAGTTTGGGCTTCAACAGCTTCTCCAGCGTAAGAGCAGCACCTTCTGCAACGTCCCCCATAATATCCTCCACCGCAACACCCATAGCGGCCATACCCTCCTCCATATCCACCTCCGTGACCCGGGTACCCGCCACCGTATCCACCATGGCCATACCCACCATGACCATATCCACCATGGCCATACCCACCACCACCTCCGGGGTAGCCCCCACCATATCCACCATATTTGGCATCACCCACTTCATTTGCCTCTTTACCAACTTCACCTGCAAACACATGAACCATCAACAAATCAAATGATCATGCCTTTCGTCACATTTGTCAAGAAATTGTAGAAATATGTCATTTGAAAATAAATCCTTTCGTGTTTCTTATCCAATTGGCTAGTTACATTGAATGAGCTATACAAATTTTATATATCAGGACCCCAATTATTTAAAGTATTTGACTTTATTTCTTTATTTCTTCATGTGATATAGACAAGGAACATAAGAAAATCCATTCTTGTATAATTTTCATGAGTTAGGAATTAACATAATCCGTCGGAAAAGGATTTGATATCAAAATTAACGAACTTAGAACAAAATACAAAAGGGGAAGTTCATTGTAATCCAATGAATTAATAGGAGGGCCATGCATCTTGTACCATAATTTCTTGATTTAAAATGCTCATGAGAATTATAATGCAAAATGCAAGCTCACCCTTTTCAGAAGAAGCCTCAGCTAAGTCCCTAGCCGCCACCTCTGAGGAGATAAGAAAAACCATGGCCAGCAGGCCTAGGATGAGTATTGCTTCTTTTGAACCCATTTTGCAGTAGAAAACTACGAAGATTCAAATAAGGAGTTTAGTAGTGAAGGATGAGAAAAATAGTGGGAAAGTGTGATCTATATATAGGAGGGGAGGGAGAGGGAACCAGGTACTTGAGGACGGAGAACCTTTCAACTTTGTAGTTGGAGAAGTAGCCTATATTTAATTCAGTCTTATCTAATAGAAACAACTGAATTTCTTCATCTCTCTCTCAATATCCTTCTTCTCCGTTTTTTTAACGTGGTAAAGAATTGTAGACTATGAAAATAAGCATCATTTATTGTCTGAACTTTATATCAACATGTTATGTACAGAAAGTAAGTTCCTTGAATCGCCGACGGCCATCATAATATTAGTTATATAAAATAATATAAATTGTATATCAAACGCCAAAGTCAATTTCGACCGATATAAACTATTTCTCCCAATAAGTTATTGAGTAGAAATATGTAAATGACTCTATATCCTAATGTGCTCTTTTATGCAAAGCTTTTTGGGACTCTTATATTATATCATAAATTATTTCTTCCAAAAATTTAGACCGTTGTATAGAGGCGCTTAAACGATTGCATATCCTATCAACTAGCATTTTCACCATAAATGCTTTCTTCGAGGAGATGGAGATATCTGATCAGCTGGCTGGCTTTGAACTGAAAGACCAGAAGCAACTAAACTGTAAGCAACAGTTCATTAAAGTTTAAGTTCAAAATATAGAGAAGTTTTGATTTCTGCTCACTGCGTGATTAGTTTATGGTGATAACTTGTACCCGGGAAAAAAGAAAAAAAAAAAAAAAACTCTGGTAATAGCTCTACTCTTCGTTCATATATTAACTTGCCATAAAACATTCAATTATTCTTTTTTTCTAAAAAAAATATATAAACACATTTCCTTCGGATATCGTCACTTTCCGTGCTGCAATGGTCAAACAACATCTTTTCCTTCGAAATTTTAATCCCGAAACTCTCATAAAAGAAAATTATAGAACTAAAGAATCACGTTAACAAAACAAAGCTCCCCTTATTTTTTCGGCCACCAAAGTTCCCATCGATATATATGTCATGATAAAGCCCGGATGTGCGTATTTTGGGGAAAAAAAAATTGCCAAACGCTTTTAGATACATGACAAGATAAAGGTCAGATTTGAGTTTTGTAACACTATATGATCCTCAGAAAATGCTAGATTTGAAATATTTTATTAATTAAAACAACAAATAAGATAAAAAGCATGGTAGCTGCGGCATCGCCATAACTTGTTAGCTGCCCCAATTAGTTATTATTTCATGCACATCACCATTTATTAATGGTTGTTTCTTATAATAAATATTTGAAGTTCAATATTTAAACGCATTAAATATTGATCTGAAGCCTTGTCAAATTTTATAAAACCTTATTTCTTCCTGCCTATCTTTCTCTTAATATGATGCGATTATGTGAAAATTTTACATATGAAGATCCATTTTTCATCGTAGGCTATCTGATTTGCTCTTCTTTTCATAGGCAAGAGATGCTAGGTTTCTATTATTCATAATGTAATTAACCCCATAAACTTGTCATTTTAATTGAAGTTATTAGCTAGACCATATTTAGGATTTTCCCTTCCTATTGCACTAAAATAGTTAATTAATTTTGATAGGATGATATAGGCGGCTTTTTTACTGTTTCAAAATTAAAAAATATATATTATTTACCGATATATGTCTTTTCAAAATTATTTTTTTAAATGTCTTTTTTTTTAATTGTAGTGAATTTGATTTAAATTTGTCGAATTCATTATGAGACAAATTTGACATAGGAGGATGGAATTTGATTCAACTTAGAACGAATTTATCACTATTCATGTAAATAGTGATAAATTCGATCTAAAATTGATCAGTATTGGGTCCAAGGGTAGAATTTAGGGTGGACTTCAAAATTTTTGGTCCATAGACGACTCAGTATGGCTAATTGCCACATAAGGTGTGGCAAAAAATCGAGTCCACGGTGGACCTGGATTCATATGCTAAAACACGCCAATTATTAACCTTTCTTTTTATTAAGATTGTAACTAAATGGATGATGATAACATCTGAATCACAGTCATAGGAGATTTAAGCATCACAATATTTAATATTTAAAAAATTCATACTTATTACTCCTATGTATGCGACTATGAGTGTATATATATTCTCTTGCAATATCTAAAGTCAATATTTTTTGCTAACTTCAGATATAATGAGAGAATACATATACACTTACAATCGTATACATAGGAATAATAAGTATGGATTTTAAAATATTAAATATTGTAGCTCTTAAACCTCTAACGACTGATTCGGATGTCATTTTAATCTATTTAGTTACGATCTTAATAGAGAGAAAGGCCTACTAGTTAGCGTGTTTTACGATGCACCCTGGTCCATCATAGACTCGGCATTTTGCCACATCTTGTTTGACAAATAGCTATACTTATATGGTAATTAACCACACTTTTAAGTCATTTAGCTATAGTAGGTCTACCATAAACCCAAAATTTTGTAGTCTACCCTAAACTCCACCTTTGGACCCAATTCATCCCATGAGTAGTGATGAATTCAATCTAAGTTAAATTGAATTTCATCCCTCCTATAACAAATTTGTCACGTAATAAATTTGATTTAACTTAAATCAAATTTACTATAATTAAAAAAAAAAGTCATTGAAAAGGTATATATCCGTAAATAACGTTATTTTTTAATTCTAAAAAAGTAAAAAAGCCTGATATAGGCTTTCATCACTCAGACTCAATCATATTGAGATTTAATGTGATCCGTCTAATCTAATATTGACACTGTACTTTGTTGGCAAGGGCGAAAAGTCATCTGCAGTCTGAACTTGTACGAATCAACGGAGCACCAAATGTAGTGCATATGACCACCAAATATGAGGCAATCGGTAACACTTAATGCTTCAATCTGCTCATGAAAGTGATTGCGCATGAAGTGATGATAACTAATTGGAGCAGCCAACGAGTTATTGCGATGCCGCAGCTACCATGCTTTTTATCTTATTTGTTGTTTTAATTAATAAAATATTTCAAATTTCAAATCTAGCATTTTCTAAGGATCATATATTGTTGAAAACTCAAATCTGACCTTTATCTTGTCATGTACCTAAAGATGTTAGTCAAAATTTCCCACCAAAATACGCACATCCGGGCTTTATCATGACATATCTGATTTGATGGAAACTTTGGTGGCCGAAAAAATAATGAAAGCTTTGTTTCATTGACGAGATTCTTTGGTCCTATCCGTAGTTTTAAGTTGTGGTTGTGGTCACAATTACATTTATGTTGTGATTATTGTGATTGCGAAAAATTGTGAAAAAATGCAACTAATGTGGCAGCAATTGCTGCTATTATGCTGTTACAGAAGACACCATAACAGCAATATTGTGACTACAATTGCACTTGTGAACTGTAGTTTAAAACCCTTGTCCTATTATTTTCTTTTGCAAAAGTTTTGAGATCAAAATTCCAAACAAAAGATGTTCTTTGATCATCGCTGCACGAATAGTGATGATATGAACGAAAAGTAAAAATGAACAAATAAAAATGTGTTTATTTATACATATATAGAGGAAGGTTAATATATGGACTGAGAGAAGGAGGCATAATGGAATAAGCAGTCGCCGTAACACCATTATTGTAAGCAGCACTGACATCTTCGAAGGAAATATAACCCTCATAGTATTGCCCCTACCACCCCCATGTGCACGGAGTTCATCACCCACTATGAGAAGCACCTTGTCATTGCATATGGCAAAGGGGGGATGAATTAGTCGAGCTTGTCCACTTAGCTATCACGGTTTGTTGGAGTGACTCTCCGTTGAAGGAGCTTAGAGGACTGGCTTTTTGTTTACAAAAGACGATTGGTATCTCCACTGACAAATTTTTTTTAAATGGTGTGTGTGATGCACCATAGACACTGCCGTTATGTGTTGGTAATTTAAATGTGATTAGTGAATTTTTACATTGATTAAGAATAGAGACTAAGTGAACAGTATATAATATATTGGATCCATAGGCTTATTACCTTAAGGTTTTGGGTCAATATGTGGTGTTCGATCCGCTATTGGAGTCTCTTGCTTAGTCTATTGGTTTAGATCTTTCCGAATTTTGGGCTTTCCTCCTAACAAGTGGTATCAGAGCTGATGGTTTAATCCCAATATTAGAGGAATGGTGGCTGTTGGATTCAGGTATGGGATTCATAGTATCAAAAGTCTTCTGGCAATGTGGGGGTCAAGGCAGCGTGTTCCGTGAAGTGTGGTGGTACAAGTGAAAAGAAAATGTGTCACTCTTATTAACATCATTGAACACTCGGAAGGGTTTTTGCTAAGGGGGAAAGTATGCAATGTTGGACCTCACATTTAAGGGCAAGGTAATCAAACTCGCGAGTTTAACCAAACTCGTGGAGCTTATGTAAACTTGAATCGTAAACTCAACTTATTTATTTTAAAAATAATATTAAAAAAATATTTATAACAACTAATTATAATAAAATAAATTCATGAAAAAACAAAAAAAATCAAAATTTTACTTGAAATATCATATAATAAAGCAAATACAAGTCACAAAACATGAAATGCAAATTAAAATCACAAAAAATATAACATATCAAGATGTCAAAATGTTAAAAATCAAAATAAGTTAAGTCAAAACATCATATATCCAATTTTGTAATGGCTAATTAAAGTGTTTCTTGTGAAAATCTATGTTTTGGTGTTTGAAAAGTCAAAATTGATTAAAATAGTAAACTTGTGAGTTTGCTCAAGTTTATTCGATTTTACGCGAATTTATCCGAATTTACTCATATTCAAGTTTTTAAGTGAGTTAACTCGATTTACAAGTTTACAAGTTAACTTGAAAGTTTGGTAACCATACTTGAGAGAGGAGAATGTTGAAATTTTAAGTGAGTAATGAAATCCTATATTGGTTAAGAATAAATTACATGAAGAGTATATAATATGAAAGATCTATAGATTCATTGCCTTAAGATTTTTGGTTAATATGTGATATTCAACTCGCTATTATAGACTCTTAGTTCATTAATTTAGACCTCTCTAGATTTTGGGCTTCTCTCCCAACACTATGTATGGTGAAAGTGCAAGTAGTCCAAAATTGACTTTGGTATTTGAGGTAGAATTTATATTATTTTATGGTGGGGGAGGGAGAACGACTGTGCAAGAAGATGAGATTGTAATATTGTGCTGTTGGCAGCAGTTGATAGATGGTGCAAGAGGTGGCTCAGCTCTGGGTCAATTGTGGAGGAATAAGGAATTAAAGGAGGAAAGGCATTTAAGTAAATTTCTAGGGGTCCATGATGGGGCTCCCTACCACATTAATTGTGGTTGAAAGTAGATGCGGCGAATCACTCACAAAGATCATGTGTGACTGCGACGAGGCTATTTTTGTTGAAATCATTGACGAAACTTGTAGCGGATATTTTCTGTCGATCAGGAATCCACGACAAATTTCATCGTTAAATCTTTTTATTGATATAAAAATAAGAGTTTAATTCGTATATAATGATAGTTTTATATTATCAACCAATAAAGATAGGCAAAAATGAGAAATCATAGTAGGTCTTTCGTTATAATAAATAGTTATTTGTATGAATTAATATTTTTTACTATTTCTATTAATTGATAGTATAAAACTACTGTCAATATATTTAAATTAAATTCTAAAAATAAATATTTTTATGTGTGGTTTTCTTAGCAACGGAATATATTACGTCGATAAGATTTTTTTGTCATTAAAAAAATCAAAATTTTAATGTAAAGCACTATAGTGATGACGAAATTCCGTCGCTAGGCTACTTCCATTTTAATAAATATTTATTATTTTAATAGAATGTCAAAAATAATAAATACATAGTATTCTCTTTTATATATTTTGATATTTTCTGTTTTTATTATAAAATATAACAAGAAAAAAATTATAATAAAATATAATTTTATTGATTATTTAATTAAAAATTGAAGAAAGTAATATAATTGTTTAAATATTAATTGTTTTAATCATAATTATTTTAGTTTTTTTTGTATATTTTTAATAACTATTTTCATTTTTCATAAATATTAAAAATTAGAGAGAGGTAAAGAGAAAAAAAAAAAGGAGAGAAAGTCTATAAATCAAAGTCCAATATAACATAATCTCTTATACCAAGACTTAGTTGAATTATATATACATCATATATAGTTATTTTTATTATATATAATCAAATTCATATTAAATATTGTTATTATTATTTATATTTAAATTGTACTTACCTCCTTTGAGATTAAGCGATATGATACACAAACCCTACAATTTATAAAAATATATACTAATCTCTTCTGAAATTTAGGTGATATTACACTCAATATCTTTATATTTTATGTAATGTGACACTAAATATCATTGTAAACATGACACTAAATATTCTTGTAGGGAGCTAGTATAGATATGACAAACCAAAAGGCATCATATATAATATTATCAAACCTCAAATGAAGTACTCAAAGTAATTTACTCTTATAATAATGAATTATTATTTATATATTTTATATTAGTTTAATAGTTACTATATATTAAATATTATTTTTCAAAATATTTATTTATTAATAAATCTTTTTAAAATATTATTTTTTATTATATAGTTTTATTATTTATTTAATAATTATTTTTAGCTTAAATAAATAAATAAATAAACTTAGAGTGAAAAAGTTCTTATACATTGCAAGCTAATCAGGCTTAATCCATCCTCTTTAGACTTGATTAAGTTAGCTTTCATTTTGATGCATAAAGGGATTATGATAGATAAATTATATAATACGTTATTTGTACCAAATAATGGATAAAATCATAACTTATTGTATTGATTTATTCTATCATACTTATTATAGTATACTAAACACATCCTAAAAATATGTTATGCATGAAAATGATGGATAATATTTTTTTTAATAAAAATGATGGATAATATAATTAATAGGGATGTGAGAGAAAGTTTGATTAGATTTTGACAGACTAGAATTTTTTTTTCCTTTTTATCACTCTTTGATTGTTAACATATTTTATTAGGATAATAAAAGATAGTTAATAAAAATATAAATAAAAATACTGAATATTAATTATAATTGATATAACTATTTTGAAAAAAAATTGTTAAAAATGTTTTAAAATGTTTAAATATACACTAACTAAAGAAAATATCTAAATACCAATGCATTAAAAAAAAATAAGGAACTTAATTTTAAACATATTCACATGCATTACATTAAATGAATCACTATTTCATATTATTGCTTAATATAAATGTTTTATGACATAAGAAATTACTTAATATGTGAATATTGCTTAATAAAACTTTTATTTAAATATTTCATTTATTTAAGTACATCGAAATATCATAAACAATATATTTTAAAAAAATAAACTCCCTTGATAATGAAAAAAAAATCCCCCAAACTAATTAGTATTCCCATTCAAATTTTCGAAATAGGATCCTATAAAGTGAGGATGGTTATAAAGTGATAAAGTAAAGAGTTATTCATTTTTGGAATATTAACTTCCATTGTGTGTAGGTTCCACCAAAATGATCTTGTTTTATAATCATCATCACTTTAAAGGATCCAAATCCAAAATTTTCCACCAAGAATTGACGGTTTCCCCAGTTTCCTTTCCCCGAAAACCTTTCTTGATCTCTTATGGTAGAAAAGACTTTGAGTGCCAAACCTCAAAGAGGCATCCACAGCAGTTTCCGCTGCAGGTAAGTGCCGCCATTAATAAGTGCTTCTTGCTTCATTTGTTTTGAATGCTCATGCGATTATGATTGTTGGCTAGTGTTGTGATTGCTTCCTATCTTTCTTGGCCAACGGTAAGGGTTAAGGAGAAGGTTGTGTTGCATTGCACCATGTGATTATGATTGTTCTTGATGAGTATTATCTTCTAGTACTAGTTGAATCATATTCTATATATTATTCTATAGTATAGTGGAGGGCACAACGTAATGACTCATATTCTTTCTCTAGCAATTAAGTATTTGAGGATGTATCTCCTTGGGCCCTATCTTGATAACTCTTTTCTTCCTTTTAAATAATCTTTGTTTCAAATTGCTTTCACCTTGCACTGCAAGTTTAGCTTTAATGGTAGGGGTGGCAAACAGGTTAACCTGCCCTGCCTGGTCATGAGGTTAGCCCAAAAATGGAGTGGGGTGAGCCAACCCGTTTTGCTAATATAGGTTAAATATGTTAACCCACCTTGTTTTAATGTGGGTTGGTTAGTTGACCCACAAAAAAATTAAAAAAATGCTAAAATACAACAAATATTAACAATATTAAAATACACTAGAGATATGAATAGATGAATTAGAGCTGCCAAAAGCTTCAAGTATTAAAAATATTAAAATACAACACTTAAAGGAATAAAAGAAAAAGATGACACAAACTTCCATTAGAGAGAGAGAGAGAGAGAAAGAAAGAAAAGATGTAGGCTCATTGAAGAAGTTGCCGCTACCGCCTAGTAGGGGAGCTTTGCCGCTGGGAAATGCAAAGACTAGTTGGAAACTGCTTTGTCAAATTACTGTCACCATGTTGCGGAAGTGGAATTGCTACAATAGTGCAAGCCAACTAGTGATTGTGATTTGACTTCTGAGAGTGAGATGAGACTTAAGGTGTGGAGGTAGGAGCTATGGCTGTGGTTGATCTAAGAGAGAGAGACGTAGTGTAGATGAGAGATGAGAGTTTGAAAGATGTAGAGATGATGGAGGCCGATTAGGGATTGGGGTTGGGGGATGGAATTGGGTCTAATTTGGGCCAGAAAAGAAAATAACAAAACAAAAATGTGACCCCTCTCTTTCTCTTTTGGTGGCTGGCTATAGCTTGAATTTTAAAAATAAAAACCACAGGTTTAACTTGTCCCAACCCGCCTCAACCAGCAAGTCAAGTAGGTTTTTTTTTTTTTGTAGGTTACAGATATCATCCCACCTAATCAAAAATGGCGGGTTGAATGGGTCAACTCGATAGGTTAGACTACTTTTGCCACCCTATCTAATGGTACTCAAAATTGGCTCAATACAATTTCTCATCCCATGTCATATGTACATCTTGTAAAATACTAAAATTGGTCAGTTAGCTGGCTTTGAAAAATGATTTCTTCTTGATTGATTACTAGATGTACTAGATGGCAACATTATTGAGGGACTTTATCGACAGAAACAAGATATAAACAAGTGGGGTTCATTCTTGTGTACTTTTTGCTATTGTAACTGGCAATTATTGACAATTCATTACATTGTCTAGGTACCAATAATAAAAATATTGATTTATGGTATAACAACTTGATTCTTTTTTTTTTTTTTTTTCAAAGCCTTTTTGTCATTGTGACAGAAAAACAATTATACCCCCACCACGATTTATCATTTTTGTATTCTTTTTTTCTGTAACCCGTACAAACTCCCATGCTCGACGGAGCCACATGTTGCCCATTGTGACCCAAGTTTGTCTGTCGTGGGGCCATTTTTTCTTTCTTTCTTTTAAGAGACAATTGTTCCTGTATTTTCTAGTTATACCATTTTTTAGATCATGATGTATTTTTATAAATTTAATTAATTTAAATTGTTTAAGGGGTTAATTCTTATTTGACTGTAGAAATACATGTGTTGAAAAAATAATAAATCTCAGAAACAAAATTGAGAATTAAGCCTTCAAGTCACAATGACAAGTTGGTTTTTTTTATTTCCCTAAGACAAGACAGGGGGAAAAAGAAAGAAATTCAATATGAATGAATGTATACCATGAATCACCTACAGCCATCATAATATTACTTATATCAAATGGGCCACGTTCCACCATGGACCTCAACAAATTTACTTGAGTGTTTTTCCTCCTTTAATTCTCTATTCCTCCACATTTGACCCAGAGCTGAGCCGCCCACCCCATGCACCATCTGTCAGCTGTCGGCAGCGGCACAGCATTCCCCTCCCACCCTCTCGCTCAATCCTTCTCCCTCTCTCACAATTTCAGATCCATGTAGCCTATGCATCGCTAAAAATAGGTCGAATATTTCTGATATTGAAAAGGGAAAAGAAGGCATATGTACACAATCTCCTTCTCTTCTTTTCACAGGCAGAAGTACTTCTTTCAGCTAAAAATAATTGTCGCTTTGAGTATTATCTGCCACTTTCATATTTCAATGAAATATACGTTTATTACAAATTTTTTTTATTTTATTCTCTACATAATTTTAAGTACACTAAATAATAAAATATTAATATAATAAATTAACTATTAAATAAAAATATTTTAATAAATATCTTTATAATTAATCCTTGATTTTAAATTTTTTAATGCCCGTATAAATAGCCAAATTACAGTTATTTTGAGTCAAAGAGAGGACTACTAAGTTTGATTTATTAATAATATTAATTAGCACGGTAATGTGAGGCTAAGATAGACTCGTTTTTGAGGATGGATGGTGGAAATTAGACCAATGAGTGTGTAGAGTAGAGAAAGAAGAGGGTGAGAGAAACTTTTTTATGCCCAAGTTCCTATCCTCCACTTAATGAGGCAAATGGATCAATTTGCAATTGAAACACAGCACACTGTTATTGGACGTGTGGTTTAATTGATGCTTGTTTTGTAATTTGTTTGAATCTGTATTCAGCAGAAACTGATTAACGCAGATAGTGTCACGAAGAAGCTGGTTGGATGGAAAAAATTGTGTAGAGATTGTTATGTAATTTCAGCTTATATAATATATTATTTAAATATTCATAATCTATTAATTACACTTGTTTGTTAATTAACCACATTTTGTAAATGTGGCTAAACGCCAAAATAAGGGTCATCCATAATGGTCCCAAACTTAGATGTCCCCATGTTAAAACTCACCATCTACTTTCAGCACATAGCATGTTGGTAGGCCAAGGCTGTGATGGACCGTGTTAAGTTTTGGTCCAAATTGGTCTTTTATAATATTATAATTAAAAATATATAAAGTTACAATTTTACCCTCATTCACTTATTTCTCACTCAACTTTTTCCCTTCCATCAATATGTGCTGCCACCCCTCCCACCTTGAGCTTCGTCTATCATCTTTTAAGCATTAAATTGTACATAATAAATAATGGTTTATATGATTATGGTAAATTATACCTAAGGAAGAATTAGTGTTTATCAAAAGCTTGTGCCAATTTTTCAGGCTGATGCAGCTAATGAAGGGAGGGTGAAAGCAACAGAGATGGTGGAGAGCATTGGCGAAGTGGCTAAAGGGAGTGTGGACACTGCATGGGATGCTACAAAAAGGACTGCACAGAATGTTATTGAGACAACCACTGTTGAGACTGATACCAATGTTGTTGATACAATGGAGTATAGAAGTGCTAAAGATTTGAAAGGGCAGCTTGGAGATGGTTATGATAAAAAGATAGAGTTATAGTTGGGGGTATAGAAGTTAGGCCAAGGCTGTTAGGATGGCATATAGTTGAGAAGAAGGTGGACCAGAGTAGATAGAAAAGCCATAGAACTAGAGGGTAGAGTAAATATGTTATGTTTTGTTAAATATTAAAATATAAATTTAAATTATTATTGAATTATTTTTTTGTATTAAAAAGATTTAATCTTAACCATAGATTTCAATTTTAATAGTCAAGATTTATTGACCAACTTGGACCAAAACTCAACACGGTCCACCACAGCCTCGGCCCAGGTTGATATAAAGTTAAGACAATATGCTTAATTTTCACGGCGTACAATTCTTTACTGCACTAAAATACTGGAGAAGAAAGATATTGGGCAGGAGATGAAGAAATTTTCAGTTGTATACAGGGGTGTGGTGGCCTCCCAAAAAATTTAATTTTTTTCATAATATATGAATATATTTTTTATTTGGCCTCTTCTAAAATTTTTTATTTGGTCTATTCTTATAAATTCTTTATTTTATTAGATGCTTAAATATTACAAATAGATAACATGTTATGTATATATGTATATCTTTTGAGTTTTGATTGTAAAAATTCATTTTTTCTATATATTGTGACATATATTTGAATTTTTAGATAAGAATAAAAAATTAAAAAATAAATATTATTCTCTTTATAAAATTAATTATTAATTATTGGCTTTTTCCATAGAAATTGTCTAGCTCTGGCCCCACTGGTTGTTTTTATTAGATAAGATTGAATTAATATACGCAACTGTGCCCCAACAACAAAGTTAAAAAGTCCTTTGCCCTCTGCTCTCCGGTCCCTAGCTAGCTCCCACTCCCTCCCCTCTAAATGAGTCATATTACGTATACTTATTTTTATGGATTCATTCTAGACATACAAAGAGAGAGAAAGGCATAAGCGATAGGTCCACCACTTTCTCTTTTAATTAAAATTAGTTTTTGATCCTTACATGTGTTTTCAAATTTTGATTTTAGTCCCTATGTTAAAAAAATTTTAATTTAAGTCCCTATATTGGTATTACATTAAGAAATTAGTCCTCAATGTTAGACAATATTAGCTTTTGCTGACATGAATAACAAAATCTGGCATAAATATAGTATGTTGTTGCTATAGTCTTGCAATAACCTCTTTTAGGTATTTTTATTCTTGAAATGACTTTTTTTTAAACGATAGAAATAGTATTAAAACGACCTTTTTTAGGCTGAAACAACTTCAACTGAGTTTCACCATGTTCCATATTAGCTTTTGTTAGCCATGTCAGTAAAAATTAACATCTTGTAATTTTCTAATAGCAAGAACTAGCTCAATACCATTATAGGAGGCGAAACCAACAAATTTTTATTGTATAGGGACTTAAATCCAAATTTTTTTAGTGTATGGACCAAAACCAAGGTCTAGAATATGTATAGAGATCAAAATATAGTTTTAACCTTTTCTTTTTCACCATTCACAACTTTTGTGTCTTTCTCTCTCCTAACGTGTTTAGAACGAGTTCACAAAAATGAATACACGTAACATTTTCGTCCTATATATAGAGTACACCTTCCCACTATTTTTCTCGTCCTTCACTACTAACCACCTTTGAATCTCTGTAGTTTTCTACTGAAAAATGGGTTCAAAAGAAGCAATACTCATCCTAGCCCTGCTGACCATGGTTTTTCT
Source organism: Pterocarpus santalinus (assembly GCA_031439595.1). Lineage (NCBI taxonomy): Eukaryota > Viridiplantae > Streptophyta > Magnoliopsida > Fabales > Fabaceae > Pterocarpus > Pterocarpus santalinus. The sequence goes on from CM062527.1 coordinate 6,322,273, forward strand.
TATCTCCTCAGCGGTGGCAGCTAAGGCTTCCTTTGAAAAGGGTGAGCTGACATTTTGCATTATAATTCTCATGAACATTTTAAATTGCAATTAGGTCTTGAGTGACGGTAAGTTGTCAACAATTTAAAAATTCAAAAGCAACTCTTAGAGAGAGAGAGAGAGAGAGAGAGAGAGAGAAGGGGGGGAAGAATACCAACTCAATCATATTTGTATTTGTGAAAAAAGTAATCAAAGTGAATTATTATTGTTTTTTATTTTTTTGAAGCTATATACATCTTCTAACCGGAGATAATTCATTTTTCAGGCATTTAAGATCTTATAGAATGTATGACTGTCTAAATATCAGTTACTATATACTTGAGATTTAAACCCAATACCAGTAATTAAGGGGAAGGGCTACTCCAGCCCACTATTATTGTTGTTGTCGCTATTGCTACTGTTGTGCCCTTTGATGAATTCTTCCTTTTTATCATGCCATTATAGATGATGACCTTCATTGCCATATTTAATTATTCAGAATGCTGAGAACTCAAAACAACCAAAAGCTTAATTGAACAAAGGCAAATTTTCCCCCCTAAATAACTTGAAGGGTGTGTTTGGATTAACTAAATTTTGGAATTGATTTGATTTAAATTGATTTGATTTATAAATTAAATTTTATGTTTGGAATAATTGTATAAAAATAAGATTTGAATTGATTTAGAAATCAATTCTTATGTTTATAATATATTAGATTGTGTTTGGAATGATTAAAAATGAAATTGATTTGATTTGATTTGTACTTAAATTTTAAAATCAAATCAATTCCCATCAAATTCTTTCAATTTTGATAGGATTTCAAATAGAAAGTAATTAAATCCTATGGTAATTAGAAATCACTTCATTTCTTATTTTTAAAACACTCAAACACAAGATTTGATTTCTAAATCAAATCATTTCCATTTTTTTAACATTCCAAACACACTCAAAGTGTTATGGTTACTTTTGTAATTAAATATACTATTTATTACGTAATCTTTCTCTTTCCTTATAATTATACACTTTGTGAATGCTTTTCTAACATTTTTTTCAAAAGATTAATAGTAACCTCCCCTCCTTCCCTTTCTTCTCTCTTGGCGCTGTAAGATTGTAACTATTCCATTTTAGGGGGAACGAAGACAGAGGAGACTAGTTTAAACTAACTACTCATTTCAATAAGCTAAACTCAAGACGCATACATTACACATACAAGCAGCATATATGGAAAAGAAAGATAACACCGAAGGCGAAGCACATGCCGTTTTATTATGGCCTAACACAAACTACATGCTCTATATACTAGCATGCATGTGTTATTATTTTTAACAACGCGATGCCATACTGATCGTACATATGATCTATTCGTGGTTATCATCCTCAAACTCAGCATCAGGAGCCTCATGAGCGTTCAAGCAACACCTCTGGCATCCTGGTCCAAAGCGGTATCCACGACAACAGCCATATCGGCAACCTCTTGGAGGGTAGCCACCTCCTGGAACTCCATATCCTGGGCCACTGTACTTAGCATCCTCCAAGTCATTGCTTTCTTTAGCATCTTTCGCTACCAAACTCATCAAGTACATAATTAACAAGAGAAAAATATAATTTTTCATAGTTCATAATGTAACAACTTAAAAAGTGAAAAATATGAGTAACACTACACAGTCGCAAAGAATTGTCAGAGTTTTTAATAGAAAATAGGAGTAATTTTTTGGTAGAACAAAGTAACTATTACTTATTTATTCATTCGGGAGTTAATATACGTGTTAGAAAGATTTGGGCATAAAGTTGCAAATTGCAGATTGAAACCAACGAACTAGAATAGTTACAATACTCAAGCATATATTGCTGAAAATCCGAATTAAAATATTGGTAAAAATTTTAATCCACAAAATTTACTTTTGACAAGCAATTCTTTTCCTGACGATGAAAATACATTGTATTTAAATCCTTATTGTAGTAATTATATGTGTGGAAAAAAGGAATTATTTTCTTCGATGAATCTACCTGACAAATAAATTTAGATAAATATTTAGACTCCATAGTATTTTCCTACTGTTACCCTCCTACCATGGTTAGTTCAACATTAATTTAACATGTCAGCCTTATATACCCTCCTACCAATTACCAAACCAAAATTTTGTGACTTACTTGCTTGCTCATTCATAACTGAGACCTCTGATGTGACCATAAGAACCAGAGCAAACAGGGCGAAAATGAGTAACAGGGTTTTCGAAGTCATTTATGTGTATTGTAGAATGTTTTGACGAGCAATATCATAACGTTATCTTCTAGATCGGCACTATTTATAGGCGATGCGGACATGCCAATTTAGGGAGGGAGTTAAATATTATGCATCTCAAAGGAGGAGCACATGCCATTCTGATTCTCACTAAATTTCATCATATCTACATTTCGCATGAGAGTTCCCGCAAGAGTAAATGAAATGGGACGCTCTAGTAATATAAGCCCATTTTCATGTTGATCGGTTTCCTTTTGATAAATGCTGCCTTTACTAGAATCTGCTGACACTGAATTTTCATTCTCACGGAGGCAATGGGAAATTGTGGTTATGAATTTCAAATTCAATTCAAATTAATGGAACTGAAAACCATGGCAAGAAATCGTTTAAATCCAATGGATTGTCTGAAAAAACAACAAGACTGGGGGTCACAGAGGTTGTGTCTGTACATCAAACTCTTGTTATTAGTACTACTAGTTAGTATATGTTGGCGATGATGCCTCATTAATTGATAACTGCAACAAAATTTTTCTTGTCGGCAATTATTAGAGGGATATGGCGGCCATATTATTTCTTTTTCTTCCTACTTGTGCTCGTTTGTTTTGTCGACTTCCTACTTCTTGTGCTCTAGAAACAAGTCCAGCCACCGCTACAACTAATTCGCGCGTTGGCTATCGATTAGCGAAGGATTGAAGAAATTTTCCCTCTCTTATCCGGAAAATTCTTCTTGTGCAAGTGGTTGTTGCTTGGGATTTAATTTTTTGTTTTGTTTATGAGGTGATGACACATTCTACGACTATAAGCTTCTAACTTTGGTAGTTCAGTTATACTCTACGATTGTTGATGTGTTGATATATATGTACCACAAAGTAGGCCTAATGTCCCGCATTCAATGTTTTGGTTTTGAAGCAGCTGTGGTTATAATGGTGCAAGCTTTGAGCTAGGCACTTAACCTTCCCCTGCAAAACTGAATTAAAAGTTATTTCAAAACTATGATTAGAGATTTGACGAATGAACTTACCATTGTTCTCATGTTTATACGTATTCTCATGCAGAATTGTTCACGTGTTCAGATATGCAGTATCTAAAGCTGTGTAGTGTTCGTCAATTATAATCATAGGTTTAGCTTATGTTTTATTAAGTTTTATTGTACTAGTTTCTCAGTAGTAAATAGAGAATTGCCTTTGGTTATTAATTAATACGAAAAGCTTTTTCCAGCTTTTCCTTCTTTTTCTATGTTTTTAAATTTGAAATATTTTAAATATGTGTGAGTGTTGATTTTTAGCAAACATGTTTTATAACAGGTTTTTCATTTTTCTTTTTTTCTTTTTTTGAATAGGAAGCCTAGCTCAATCCGATCCACCAACACATTGAGATAGAGTTAATATCCTTAACATGCTGGCCCAATTTTAAAAAAAATAGACCAATTTGATCCGCTGGCTGCTGAAAAAAAACAATTAGTTGGTCTATTTTTGTTTGACTCATTGAAGGAAAATGAATTTTATCATGTGAAGTTTTTATATAATAAGGCCATATTAAAAATAAAAGATATTAAGTTATTAAGAGAGCCTTGTCCAATACTTAATTAGTTTAAGTAATTTAACATTTATTTTTTTAAATAAAATTTGAGATTTAAGTCTGATAAATAAAAAAAAGTTAACAAAGAGCTTTACTCCATAATAGGCATCCTAACTTAAGTTAGATTCATTGATTTAGTAAATTTTAAATATTAGTGGTTTAAATAAAACATGTAGTGAGCCTTGTCAAAATTTATAAAATCTGATATCTTCCTCCCTCTTTCTTTTAATATGATCTATGTGAAAATTTTACATATCAAGATCCATTTTTCATCGTAGGCTATCCGATTTGCTCTTCTTTGAACATGCAAGGGATGTTAGGTTTCAATAATTTGTGGCTTTATTAACCCCATAAACTTGTCATTTCAATTGAAGTTATCAGCTAGATCATATTTTGGAGTTTTCCCTTTCTGCTGGACTAAAATAGTTAAATTGATTTTGAGAGGACGATATAGGCTTTATGCTTTAATCACTATGACTTAATAATGTTGACATTTTTATTATTAATGTGGTCGATCTAATCTAATACTGACACTTTTGGCAAGGAAAAATTATTATATATTTATGAAGTACTATGTGTGAATTCTATTCTACCCAATAAATTTTAAATAAAAATATAAGTTAGTAATAAATTTTAAATAAAAATAAATTAATAATAAATTTTATTTTAAAATTTTATTTTATTATTAAATATAAATATAATTCATAGGATATTCTCTGAATATCTAATAATTTGTCGATCACAAGGGCAAAAAGTCATACGCATATTCTGAACTTGAAAGTGTCCCTGTATGTGGAGTACCAAATGTAGCGCATTTGACCACAAAATGCTGAGGCAATTAGTAACATTTAATGCTTCACCCTCCTCAAAGTGTTGTATACGAAGTGGGGAGTGATCTCTCGATTGGAAATTTTATATGATAAAATTATATATTAACTTTTATTATTAATTAAATATTTTTATGAGTTTTATATCTGATTTTATTTTATGTTCTTATTTGGATTCTATCTCTGATTTTATTTTATGTTCTTTATCTGATTTTATTTTATGTTTTTATTTGGGTTCTATCTCTGATTTTATTTTATGTTCTTAATTAATAATAAAAGTTAATATATAATTTTATCATATAAAATTTTTAATTTTATCATATAAAGCGTTTTTATATTTAAAACTAAAACTTTAATGAACTGTTGCAAGTGCACAGTCTAGTTGCTTCTGGTCTTTTAGCTCAGAGCCTGAACAGATATTTTCTTCATCTCATCCGAAGAAAGCATTTATGGTGAACATGCAAGTAGTCCACGTTGAGATTTATATTGTTTTATATAAGCAGCAAAATGTTATTTGTATATAAATTTTAGACTTTAGATTTTAGATGGCTTTCTGGACAGATATTTTCTTCATCTCCTCTGAAGAAAGCATTTATGGTGAACATCCAAGTAGTCCAAGTTGAGATTTATATTGTTTTTAGCAAAATGTTATTTGTATATAAATTTTTGATTTTAGATGGCTTTCTGGACATAATATAGTTATATGTCCAGAAATATGAGGACTGACATGTAAATACTTAAGAATTATAATTATGTTTTCAGTGAATATAATAAGAAAAATGATAATATATGAGAAATTGTTTCATCAAATTCTCTATTTACGTAATTGAAACTATAATTATTAAAACATAGTTTTTCATTTCTTTCTTAGACAAATTAATTACTTACCTAATCAAAATTTCTACTTATTTATACGTATATATATGTATATCATTTCTCTGAAAAGTTTAAATAGTTGGATAGAGACATATAAATAATTTTATACCTTAACATACTGTTTCAAGTAGGAATCTCTTGTGGACTTGAAGTATTGACAATGCATAAGTTCACATTAACTTGTGCTAAAATTTAACTTTTTTTTAGAAAAAAGATTGTAAATAGGAATCAAATTCTAGATCACTTGATTATAAAAAATTCTGATATTATATTATAAATTATCTCTTCTAAAAATTTAAATTATTGGATATAGATATGAATGATTTTATCCCTTAATAATATTGAAATGTGTATCACCACACAAAATAGGTAATATTGTGATGGTTGATTCAAGGTAGCTACTTTCTGTAAATAGGTGGTTGATAAGAAGTTCAGACAATAAATGCTACTTCATTTTCATAGCCTACAATTCTTTACCACACTCAAAACGGAGAAGAAGGAAACTGAGCGGGAGGTGAAGAACGAATTTTCAGCTGTTCTATTAGATTAGATAAGACCGAATTAATATAGCTACTATGCCAACTACCAAGTTGAAAGGTCCTCCTCCTCCAGTACTTAGCTCTCTCTCTCTCCACTCCTATATATAGAGTACGTTTTCTCACAATTTTTCTCATCCTTCACTACTAAACACCTTATTTGAATCTTTGCAGTTTTCTACTGAAAATGGGTTCAAAAGAAGCAATACTCGTCGTAGGCCTACTGGCCATGATTTTTCTTATCTCCTCAGAGGTTGCAGCTAGGGACTTAGCTGAGGCTTCGTCTAAAAAGGGTGAGCTTGCGTTTTGCATTATAATTCTCATGAGCATTTTAAATCAAGAAATAATGGTACAAGATGCATGGCCTTCCTATTAATTCATTGGATTACAATGAACTTTCCCTTTCGTATTTTGTTCGTAGTTCATTAATTTTGATGTCAAAGACAAGATCCTTTTCCGACGGATTATGCTAATTCTTAACTCATGAAAATTATACAAGAATGGATTTTCTTATGTTCCTCATCTATACAATCATGTCACATGAAGAAAGAAATACTTTATATAAGTGGGGTCCTGATATATAAAATTTGTATAGCTCATTCAAAGTAACTAGTCAATTGGATAAGAAACATGAAAGGATTTATTTTCAAATGACATATTCCTACAATTTCTTGACAAATGTGGCGAAAGGCATGATCATTGGATTTGTTGGTGGTTCATGTGTTTGCAGGTGAAGTTGGTAAAGAGGCAAATGAAGTGGGTGACGCCAAATATGGTGGATATGGTGGGGGCTACCCCGGAGGTGGTGGTGGGTATGGCCATGGTGGACATGGCCATGGTGGGTATGGCCATGGTGGTGGACATGGAGGAGGGTATTGCCGCTATGGGTGTTGCGGAGGATACTATGGGGGACATTGCGGAAGGTGCTGCTCTTACGCTGGTGAAGCTGTTCAAGCCCAAACCGAGGCTAAGCCTCACAACTGAAGCAGTGTTTTTGCTGTGCTGCTGTTGCTTTTCCGCATATGTATGAATATATGATGTATAATGTTATTGCGTTTGCGTAAATAAATTAAGCAAGTGAGAGGCATAGAAAGACAGTGATAGGAGGCCTGTCTCTGTTCAGGATCTTTCTTGCCACTAGATATATTTCACGAGTGAAAATAATGTTGAATATATATCACTGTGTCTATGTGATAATGGAATCTACAAACAAAAAAAGGTTGTGAAGTATCTATTGTGTTGTACATTATCTAAGTACGCCCTGAATAGTAATTTTCGGTTTTAATAATAATAATAATATTATTATTACGGTATTTTGTTTGAAAAACAATTAAAACATATTTTATAAATGGCTTGAGACTAATCAGGTATTGAAAAATTATCAAAAATTATCAAAAAATTTAAAATTTCAAATGCAAATCTCGGAGATGAAAGAAAAAAGCATACAAATAGCAACTCATTCATTCATGTATTTGTCAAAAAAATAATTAAAATGAACTATTAATTATTATTATTATTATTATTATTATTATTATTATTATTATTGTTGTTGTTATATTCTTTGCGGAATTCTTCCATTTTATCACATCATTAACTCAAGCAACCAGAAGCTTAATTGAACAAAGGCAATGCTTTTTTCTGAGCAATGAACAAAGGCTACCATGTGCGCACAATTTGGCCATGATCGTACATTAATTTAACATGTCAGCCTTATATACCCTTTAAACTTTAAGATCCAATTACCAAACCAAAAATTGTGGGACTTGCTTGCTCATTCATAACTGAGACCTCTGATGTGACCATAAGAACCAGAGCGAAAATGAGTAACAGGGCTTTCGAAGTCATTTGTGTGTTTGAATTTGTAGAATGTTTTGACATGCAATAGCGTTACATCATCTTCTAGATCAGCACTATTTATAAGGGATGCAGACATACCAATTGGCTAGGGATCGAGGGAGAGTTAAATATTATGCATCCCAAAAGACGAGCACATGCCACTCTGATTCTCCCTAAATTTCATCATATCTACCTTTTACATGAGAGTTCCCGCAAGAGTAAATGAAATGGGACGTCTAGTAGTATATACAAGCCCATTTTCATGTCGATCCGTTTCCTTTTGATAAATGCTGCCTTTACTAGAAGCTGCTAGCACTGAATTTCCATCCTCAGGGAGGCAATAGAAAATTGTGTCTATGAATTTCTCTCCCTCTACACAATTAATTTTGATAGTTCTTTGACTTCCCACACAAAAGTGGAAGACATGTACTTTGTTGCATTTTATAAGTGTACGATTATAGGAAGAGATGTGCTTTGTTGTATCTTATAAGTGTACGATTATTTCGAACAAGTTTTTTGTTTTCTAATTTGAGAAAATTCTTTTAAAAATACTGACCCAATCATGTTTTCTTTTTCTATTGTTTTAAAAATTCATTCTAAAACATGTTTTAAAATATTGATGAAATCAACATACAAAACCAGAAAACAAGAATTCATCCCAAGAAATGAACACAAGAAAGCTCATACAGTTTAATATTGTTTATATGTACGATGACGGCCAAATTGTGCGTGCATGGTAGCCTTAATCTTATTCTATCTAACTTGATCGGCCACATTGAAGGGGTAGAAGCATTGCCTTTGCTCAATTAGGTCTCCGGTTGTTTTGAGTTCTAAGCTTTGTGAATAATTAGATGTGGCAATGAAGGTCATCATCTATAATGATATCATAAAAAGGAAGAATTCAACAAAGGGCAAAGCGGCAGCAATAACAACAACAACAATATAATAACAGTTCATTTTGATTACTTTTTTCACAAATACAAATATGAATTAGTTTTTTTTTCCTCCTCTTTGACAGTTGCAGTTGAAATTTTAAGTAGTTGACAACTTATTCAAGACCTGATTGGTCTCAAGCCATATAACAATTTTTTAAAGTTTTTTCAAACAAGACACCGTAGTAATAATAATAATAACAATAACTGAAAATCACTATTTAGGGCATACTAGATCTTATACAATAGATACCTCACAACTTCTGTTTCTGAAATTCAATTATCACACACATACACACACATTCAACATTACTTGCACTTGTGAAATTAAATATATCTAGTGGCAAGAAGGATCAAGAACAGAGACAGACCTCCTATCACTCTCTTTCTATGCCTCTCACGAGCTTAATTTATTTATTCAAATGCAATAGAGAAAGTTTATTTGTATATACAGTTGGAATGCATTTGCGATGCGTTACCAACTTTTTTTTTTCAATTACTAACCTTTTGAATTAAAGTTATCAGCTTTTTGACTAATTATTAACCAATTGCAACGTACAAATATCATTTTTTTTTAGTTGCTAAGTTTTTAAACTAAAGTTATCAACTTATTTGACTGGATTACCAACCAGTTGCATGTAAAATATCCTATAATATTATACTACAACTGGTTGATAACTTAGTTAAATAAGTTGGTAATTTTAATTCAAAAAGTTGGTAACTAAAAAAAAGGTTGGTAATACGTCGAATGCGTTCTTTTTTGCACGTCCAAATATCATAGCTCAATGCAAAAACATTATGCATCACATATGCATATATACATTGGTTTAGATCTCCTTGGGTTTTGGGCTCTCCCCCATTAAGTGGTATCAAAGTCAATGGTTTGGGTCAATTGGTCTTAGTTGAGTTGTGAAAGGTTTGCAACTTTGTCCTCAAAAGTTGTTATGGTAGAGGATTAGCAACTTTTTCTTGAAAAGTTGTTATTGTAAAGGGTTTGCAACTTTGTCCTCAAAGTTTGTTATGGTTGAGGGTTTGCAACTCTATTTCGTGAGCAACGACAATACAAGTGAAGAAAGCTTGTGTCAAAAGTCTTCTTAGTAATATGGAGGCCAGGTGGCGTGTCTAGTGAGCAATGACAGTACTAGAGTTTGCATTGTGGAAAGAGTTGTTGAAGCCAGCTTTTGCAAGACTTTAGCTTAAGGGAGGATTTGTTGGGATTTAAATCAAAGTCGTACATCAATTGTGAGTAGAAATGTCACAGGGGCTTGGCTTAAAAATATGGCTTTTGGCATTTTTGTTTAGTCATCCTCCAATAGTGGGAGTGATCCTTTGTATGGGTAGTTCTTTAGGGACTATCCATAAAGAGTGATATTTTGTAAGGATGGTTAGCAACTTTTTCTGTACAAAAGTTGTGGATAGTGAAAAGTTTAATACTCCTTGTAGGGATCGTGGATGTAGGTCAAAGGGACTGAATCACATTAAATCTTTTGCGTTGTCTCCTTTTTTGTTCTCTTCTACTTTTGCTGCCCATCACTAGCAATGATAGAATTATTAATCTTAGTAACAACTTAAAATCCATACAACTCAAATGTCAAATAATAAAAGCAAATGATACTTCAATCAATGAATCATCAACACACAATAAACAAATATTCACAAAATAAATAGTAAAAAAATGGCCAGCATCATAAAAATAGCAAAAACTTACCTTGAGATGTAGAAAAATAATTCAACACTAGAGCGATATGAACCCTAAAAAGAGAAGAAATCAAGTTAAAGAGAGAGCTATGAGATTGAGAGTTGAGAGAACATTTCACAATTATAATCTTCAAGATTGAGATTGTTTGCGACATCGAGCTTCTCGAGGTTGGCTTCATTAGGCGAAGGGGCCATGACTGACACGAACATCACTTCCTTTGTGCATTGCTTTGCGTCAAATCTGCAATGAAGCAAGTGGCGGCTGCGAGGGCATCGTTGATTTGAAATAAGATAGTGAAGAGGGAGATAGCAAGGGTTTGAGTGAGTAGAGGAACTGAGGAAGAGTAGAAAGGTACCAATTTGTTTAAGAAGATTTTTCATTAAAAAAATGTCATAAAATAATAAAATATTAACACAAATTAAATATATATTGAGAGGGCTAGAAAAAACGCCACAAATCAAAGGAATTGAGGGGGTTGTTAAACCACCACAATTAAACTGCCGCATAATTTTAGGCTTCTTGTAGTGTAGGTTGATTGATGAAATTTCTCTGCTCACATACATGCTTTGTTTAATTTGCTGCTATTGATGTTTCTTTTATACATGGATAGAAAAGGAGTCGTTGTAGGGCTGGCTCAAAAGGAACATTCTTCGAATGTCCTTTCCTCGTTCTTGTACCATTTTTTCTCTCTCATGGTATATCTTTGCATTTATTCATTCAAGTTCTTAGATTCTGCAACTTCACTATGTCAAACCTAAAATTCAGAAATGTATAAAAAAAGTTCCTAAATTATAGAAAAGTGTTACTATCTACATTAGTAACATTTTTTACAAGTGTTCTGTTTAGACTATATTACTAAAAAGTTTTTAACAACATTTATAAAAATATTGCATTAATTAGATGTTGCTAAAAGTTAAATATGTAGTAATGCTTGTTATTTGTCTTTGGTTCTTTTATTAGCTTGTCCTTTATCTTTCCTTTGTCCAATCAATTTTCTTTCTATATATCTCATTTATCTTTAATTTCTTTCTCGCTTTGTTCTTCCTTTAGCACACTACTTGATCCTACAAAACATATTCTCTTGGTAGGATCAAGTGTTTATATCACATATCTATTAGCCATGACGACCATCACCTAAGAGGGGGTGAATTGGTAGATTGAAAAAAATTCTAAAATATTATTATAAAATATACATATTTGCATTTGTATATGGATAAACATATAGACAACTAAATATGTAATAAGTAATATCTCTCATGGCTATATATAAATATGTATGTGTAACATATTATCAATTCAGTTTAAATTGAATCGGTTTTAAAAAGTAAAACCAAAAACCGAACTGAACCAATCGATTTTCATAAAATAAGAACTGATCCAAACTAATTTTTTTTAGTATTGATTAGTTTTCGATTTTTGTTCGATTCATATTGGATTTCAACAACCATACCTACAAGACCTAGGCCCAACCCAAACCAAATTTACACATTTCTAACCTTTGCCTCTACCACTTTTTCTCCCATCCCCCCTCTATTCATCCAACTGAGAAACCCTAGGCCATTGTCGATCAAGCCTTCACCCCTGTTTCGCAATGTTGTGCTCATGTCTCCACCAGCCACCACACTTTTTGCCCTCATTATTCCAGCAACACCTACTCATAAGCGAAAGCCTATAGTTATTATAGCTTGATGCCAGCGCAACACATCAATTGACACCACCATGGCACTGTTGGTCAATCAACCACATGCAGAGGCCTCCTTTAGGCACCAACCACTGTCATTTTCTGTACTGCACCATGCCCATTCTCTACCATAGCCCATGGGCACACCTCCATGTCTTATTCCTCTTGTTTATGCAAGAATTAATGACGAGGTTAGCCATAGGTGAACAACTAATATGTGACAATGATCTTTTATTTACAACCACATAATGTGAAATTTGAGACTAATTTTCATGTATGAGGTGTTTTTTTTGGTTTTTCATATGTTATAGTTTTTTTTTTTATATGTCAGGAACAATAAGATTTGAACTTAGCACCTTATGCAAATTAGCAAACCCTTCACCACTAGACTATTTCTAGTAACTTTGTGATATTTTGTTCTTGTGCGTATGATAGGCTTTTTTATGTAATCTATTTGTCCATTGCTCTGTTCTCCTGGGATTAGGGTTAGGGTGGCTACGACTAAGATTACTTTTTGGAATAAATTTTTTTCCCTTAATTCAAATTACATCGTTAACAACTTGGTTTTGTTTGGTTTCATTTGGCTTAATTTAATTAAAAAAATTTGCAAAATCGGATTGAATTGAGACAATTGATTTTAATTGGCTGGGATTTATTTTACCTTTACACAGAGCCAATTGGACCCGATTACACTCTTTTGTTTCATCCTATCAATTAGTAAATTTAATATATTAAGTAATTATATTCTAATAAATAAACTAAATTGAATTTATTATTCATAAATTATATAATAACAAATTCGTAAATCATTTTGCTACCTTTCTAAGAGAACAAACTGCCTTTGCCACCAAAACTAGCATGGTGGTGTAAATTACGGCTAAACCACGTTTCCGATTGACCACCTGCACCTAGAAGTGCATTCCCGGGGACACATTTAAGTTCTATCTCTCTTACTCTCCTGAAAATCTCCCTCTACACCATTAATGTTGATAGTTCTTCGACTTCCCACATGAAAGTGAAAGAAATGTGCTTTGTTGCATTTTATAAGTGTACGATTATTTCGATCAAGTTTTTTGTTTTTTAATTTGAGAAAAAAATTCTTTTAAAAATTCTGACCCAATCATGTTTTCTTTTTTCTATGGTTTTAAAAATTCATTCTAAAATATTGATGAAATCAAGATTAAAAATCAGAAAACAAAAATTCATTCCAGGAAATGAAACAAGAAAGCTCATACAGTTTAATATTGTTTATATGTACGATGATGGCCAAATTGTGCGTGCATAGTAGCCTTAATCTTATTCTATATAACTTGATCAGCCACATTCAAGGGGTAGTAGCATTGCCTTTGTTCAATTAGGTTTCTGGTTGTTTGAGTTCTAAGCATTGTGAATAATTAGATATGGCGATGAAGGTCATCATCTATAATGGTATGATAAAAAGGAATAATTTAAAAAAGCGCATAGCAGCAGCAGTAACAACAACAACAACAATATAATTATAGTTCATCTTGAATACTTTTTTTTACAATTACAAATATGAATTAGTTCCCCCCCCCCCTCCTCCTCTTCGACAGTTGAAGTTGAAATTTTAAATTGTTGACAATTTATATTCATTCAAAACCTGATTGGTCTCAAGCCATTTATAACAATTTTTTAAATTTTTTTCAAACCAAACACAGCAGTAATTATTATTGTTGGAGTAATGATATGTGAATGCAAACAATCAACGCACACTATCCAACACACCGGTAAAATTCAAAAACACACTATCCCACCTGTTTTTATTTTTCTTTCTACATGTCTATCAACCCACCGAGCTATGAGTCGTGGGCAAGGGGCTCAATTTTTTGAGTTCATGTGATATTTCTATTGGTGTTATTATTATTATTATTATTATTATTAAAAGTGGAAAATACTATTTAGGGCATACTAGATTTTGTACAATAGATACTTTATAACTTCTGTTTCCGAAATTCAATTAGCAGTTTATCACGCACACAGACAGTGATATTCAACCTTACTTGCACTCGTGAAATTAAATATATGTAGTGGCAAGAAAGATTAGGAATAGAGACAGGCCTCCCGTCACTATCTTTCTATGCCTCTCACGAGCTTAATTTATTCATGCAAATGCAATAACATTATACATCATAAATATATTGATTGAGGAAAAGCACCAGCAACACAGCAACAACACTGGCTCAGTTCAGTTGTGAGGTTTAACCTCAGTTTGGGCTTCAACAGCTTCACCAGCGTAAGAGCAACACCTTCCGCAACGTCCCCCATAGTATCCTCCGCAACACCCATGGCGGCAGTACCCTCCACCGTAATGTCCACCATGGCCATGCCCACCACCATAGCCTCCATGACCAGTATATCCACCATATTTGGCATCACCCACTTCATTTGCCTCTTTACCAACTTCAGCTACAAACACATGAACCATGAACAAATCACATTCCTTTCCTCACTTTTGTCAAGAAAGTAATAATATATAATTTGAAAATAAATTCTTTCATGTTTTTTCTCTTTTTCCACTGGATCATTTATATGCAGAAAAAAAAAAACACATATACTATAAATAGGCCTTATAAATTTTATTTTAACCTGACTTACTTAAAGTCTTTGTTTTTGTTTTTTTCTATAATCTTTATACAACATCATCGTGTGAATAAGAAACACGACAGAATTCATTCTCATGATTTTCATCAATTAGGCAGTGACAGAATCCGTTGGAAAAGGATCTTGGCTTTCATCTCAAAATTAACTAACAAGAATGAAATGCAAAAAAGGAAGGGTCCATATTGTAATCCAGTAAATTAATAGGAAGGCCATCTTGCACCATTTCTTGATTTAAATTGCTCATGAGTATTATAATGCAAAAATGCAAAATGCAAGCTCACCCTTTTCAGAGGAAGCCTCAGCTAAGTCCCTAGCCGCTACCTCTGAGGAGATAAGGAAAAGCATGGCCAGCAGACCTAGGATGAGTATTGCTGCTTTTGAACCCATTTTTCAGTAGAAAACTACAAAGATTCAAAAAAGGTGTGTAGTAGTAAAGGATGAGAAAAATAGTCGGAAAGTGTGATCTATATATAGGAGGGGAGGGAGAGGGAGCTAGGTACTGGAGGACGGAGAACCTTTCAACTTTGTAGTTGGAAAAGTATCCTATATTTAATTCAGTCTTATCTAATAGAAACAACTGAAAATTTCTTCATCTCCCGCTCAATATCCTTCTTCTCCGTTGTTTTAATGTGGTAAAGAATTGTAGAATATGAAAATAAGTACAATTTATTGTTTGAACTTTATATCAACATGTTATGTACAGAAAGTAGGTTCCTTGAATCGCCTATGGCCATCATAATATTACTTATATAAAATAATATAAATTGTATATCAAACGCGAAAGTCAATTTGGACTGTCGTAAACTATTTTAACTATTTTTTTAAAAAAATTAAGTTATTGAGATATATAAATAATTTTATATCCTAACATATTCTATTATACAAGAATTTTTTTGGACTTTTATATTATATTATAAATTATTTCTTTCAAAAGTTTAAACTATTAGGTAGAAGATAGTATGATTGCATATACTAACAACTTGCATTTTCACCATAAATGCTTTCTTCAAGGAGATGGAAAATATCTGATCAGCTGGCTGGCTTTGAACTTAAAGACCAGAAGCAACTGAACTGTACGCTTGCAACAGTTCATTAAAGCTTAAGTTTTAAATATAGTGAAGTTTTGATTTCTGCTCACTGCGTAATTTGTTTATGGTGATAACTTGTACCCGGGGGAAAAAAAATGCACTCTGGTAATAGCTCTACTCTTCGTTCATTTATTAACTAGCAATGAAACATTCAATTATTCACTTTCTTTTGTTTTAAAAAAAAATCTAAACACATTTCCTTCGGATATCATCACTATCCATGCTGCAATGATCAAAGAACATCTTTTCCTTCAAAATTTTAATCCCGAAACTCTCATAAAAGAAAATTATAGAACTAAAGAATCACGTTAAGAAAACAAAGCACCCATTATTTTTTCCGCCACCAAAGTTCCCATCCATATATATGTCATGATAAAGCCCGGATGTGCGTATTTTGGGAAAAAAAAAATTGACAAACGCTTTTAGATACATGACAAGATAAAGGTCAGATTTGAGTTTTATAACACTATATGATCCTCAGAAAATGGTAGATTTGAAATATTTTATTAATTAAAACGGCAAATAAGATGAAGAGCATAGTAGCTGCGGCATCGCCATAACTTGTTAGCTGCCCCAATTAGTTATCACTTCATGCACATCACCATTTATTAATGGTTGTTTCTTATAATAAATATTTGAAGTCAATATTTAAACACATTAAATATTTATCAACCTTGCCAAAATTTATAAAACCTTATATCTTCCTGCCTATCTTTCTCTTAATATGATCTGATTATGTGAAAATTTTTCATATGAAGATCCATTTTTCATCGTAGGCTATCTGATTTGCTTTTCTTTTTATATGCAAGAGATGCTAGGTTTCTATTATTCGTAGCTTAATTAACCCCATAAACTTGTCATTTTAATTGAAGTTATTAACTAGACCATATTTTGGATTTTCCCTTCCTGTTGCACTAAAATAGTTAATTAATTTTGATAGGATGATATAGGCTTTAGTCACTCAGACTCAATCATATTGAGATTTAATGTGATCCATCTAATCTAATATTGATACTGTACTTTGTTGGCGAGGGCGAAAAGTCATCTGCAGTCTGAACTTGCACGAGGCAAGGGAGCACCAAATGTAGCGCATATGACCACGTAATATGAGGCAATCAGTAACATTAATTGCTTCAACCTGCTGATGAAAGTGATTGTGCACAAAGTGATGATAACTAATTAGGGCAGCTAACAAGTTATGGCGATGCCGCAGCTATCATGCTTTTTATCTTATTTGTCATTTTAATTAACGAAATATTTCAAATCTAGCATTTTCTAAGGATCATATGTTGCTGAGAACTCAAATCTGACCTTTGTCTTGTCATGTACCTCAAGGTGTTAGTCAATTTTTTCCCACAAAATACGCGCATCTGGGCTTTATTATGACATGTCTGATATGACGGGAACTTTGGTGGCCGAAAAAATAATGGAAACTTTGCTTCATTAACATGATTCTTTAGTCTTATTCATAATTTTAAATTGTGGTTACAGTCACAATTACAATTACATTGTGATTATTGTGATAGTAGAAAAATTGTGGAAAAATGTAACTAATGTGGTAATAATTGCTGTTATGATGCTATTACGGATGGCACCATAATAGCAATATTACAGCTGCAATTGCGATTGCAAACCGCAATTTAAAATCGCTGTCCTATTATTTGCAGAAGTTTTGAGTGTGTATATATATATATATATATATATATATATATTGTAAAGAATAATTGAAAGTTTTTAGGAAGGTTAATCTATGAACTAAGAGTAGGAGGTACAATGGAATAAGCAGTCACCGTAAAGGGCAGAAGTGAATAAGCAATCACTGTAAAAGGCAAAAGTGAATAAGTAGTCACCGTAATACCATTATTGTAAGCAGCACTGACATCTTCGAAAAAAATATAACCCTCATAGTATTGCCCCCACTACTCCCATGTGCACGGAGTTCATCACCCACTAAGAGAAGCACCTTGTTATTTCATATGGCAAAGGAGGGGATGAATTAGTCAAGCTTGTCGGCTTAGCTATCGTGGTTTGCTGGAGCAACTTTCCGTTGAAGGAGTTTAGAGGACTGGCTTTTTGTTTAGACAAGATGACTGGTATCTCCACTGGCAAAATTTTTTTAAACGGTGTGTGTGATGCACCATAGACGCCGTGAGTATGTGTTAGAATTTCGAATATAAATAGTAAAGTTACACATTGGTTAAGAATAAATTAAGCAAAAAGTATATAAAATAGATGATCTATAGGCTTATTGCCTCAAGATTTTTGGTCAATATGTGGCATCCGATCTGCTATGATGGTCTCTTGCTTAGTTTATTAGTTTAGGTCTCCCTGAGTTTTGAGCTTCCCTCCCAGCAAGTGATATCAAAGCCAATGGTTTGGATCTAACTTGATCCAAGTATTGGAGAAATGGTGGCTGTTGGATTTAAGTGTGGGATCTCTAGTATCAAAAGTCTTTTTAGCAATGTGGAGGTTGGGCGGTATATTCCGTAAAGTGTGGCAATACAAGTGAAAAGAGCAGGTGTGGCTCTTATTAATACCTTTGAATACTTGAACGGGTTTTTATTGAAGGGGGTATGCAATGTTGGGCCTCACACTTGAGGGCAAGGTTATCAAACTCGCAAGTTTACTTATTTTAAAAATAATATTAAAAAATATTTATAACATCTAATTATAATAAATAAAATTCATGAAAAAGCAAAAATATATCAAAATTTTACTTTCAATATCATCATATAATAAAGCAAATACAAGTTATAAAATATGAAATACAAATTAAAATCACAAAAAATGTAACATACCAAGATGACAAAATGTTTAAAAGCAAAATAACTAAAGTCAAAACTTCATATATTCAATTTTGAAATGTCTAATTAAAGTGCTTCTCGTGAAAATCCGTACTTTGGTATTTGAAAAATCAAAATTTGATTAAAATAGTAAACTCTTAGTATCCGAATTTACTTGAGTTTACTCATGTTCGAGTTTTTAAGTGAGTTAATTCAAGAGTTTGACAACCATGTTCGAGGGGGGAAGAATATTGAAATTTTAAGTAAGAAGAGTAAAGTCTCACATTGATTAAAAATAGACTCAATAAAAAGTATATAATATGGAGGATTTATAAACTTATTGCCTTAAGGTTTTTGGTCAAGATGTGACGTCCAATCCACTATTATGGATTATCACTTAGTTCATTGATTTAGATCCCCTCAAATTTTGGATTACCCTCCCAACACTATGCACGGTGAAAGTGCAAGTAGCCCAAAATTGACTTTGGTATTTAAGGTAGAATTTATATTATTTTATGGTGGGGGAGGGAGAAGGACTGTGCGAGAAGATGAGATGTGAGCATTGTGCTATTGGCAACAGCTGACAGATGATGCGAGGGGTGGCTTAGCCCTGGGTCAAATGTGGAGGAATAGAGAATTAAAGGCGGAAGGGCATTTAAGCAAATTTTCTTGGGGCCATGATGGAGCTCTTTGCCACGTTTAACGTGGTCGAAAGTTGATATCATGAATCACTTGCAACAATCATGCGTGATTGCGACGAGGCTATTTTTGTTGAAATCAGCAATTAAACTTGTAGCGGATAATTTCTATCCATCAGGAATCCATGACAAATTTCACCACTAAATCTTTTCATTGATATAAAAATAAACGTTTTTATGTGTGGTAATCTTAGCAACGCAATATATTACGTCACTAAGATTTTTTGTCATTAAAAAAAATCATAATTTTAATGTAAAGCACTATAGTGAAGACAAAATTCCATGGCTGAGCTACTTCCATTTTAAAAAATATTTATTATTTAATAAAATGTAAAAAATAATAAATACGTAGTACTCTTTTTTTATATATTTTGATATTTTTTATTTTTATTATGAAATATAACAAGAAAAATAAATTATAATAAAATATAATTTATTGATTTTCAAATAAAAATTGAAGTAATATAATTGTTTAAATATTTATTATTTTAATCATAATTATTTTGGTTATTTTTTGTATATTTTTAATAACCATTTTTATTTTTCATAAATATTAAAAATTAGAGAGAGGGATAAAGAGGGAAAAAAAGGAGAGAAAGTCTAATATGACATATTCTCTTATTCCAAGACTTAATTGAATTATATATACATCATATATGGTTATTTTATTATTTATAATCAAATATATATTAAATATTGTTATAATTATTTATATTTAAATTATATTGACCTTCTTTAAGAGTACGTGATATAACACACAAGCCCTACAATTTATAAAAATATACCCTAATTTCTTCCGAGATTTAGGTGATATTACACTCAATATCCTTATATTTTGTGTAATGCGACACTAAGTAACCTAGTAAACATGATAATAAGTATCCTTGTAGAGGGTAAATATAGGTATAACAAATCAAGAGGTGTTATGTAAAATATCATCAAACCTCAAGGAAGATTAATGTAATTTATCCTTATAATAATGAATTATTATTTATATATTTTTATATTAGTTTAATGGTTACTATATATTAAATATTATTTTTGAAAATATTTATTTATTATTAAATATTTTTAAAAATATTATATTTTACTATATAATTTTATTATTTATTTAATAATTATTTTTAGTTTAAATAAATAAATGAAAAACTAGAGTGAAAGAGTTCTCATATATTACAAGCTAATCAAGCTTCATTCGTCCTCCTTAGGCTTGATTAAGTTACTCTTTATTTTGATGTTTAAGGAGATTATGATAAATAAATTTATATGATACGTTGTTTGTGTCAAATGACGAATAAAGTCATAATTTATTATATTGATTTATTCTATCATGCCTATTACAGCATACCTAACACATCGTAAAAATCTGCTGTGCATGAAATGAAAATGATGGATAATATAATCAATAGGGATGTGAGATTAAGTTTGATTAGATTTTGATAGATAAGGAATTTCTTTTCCTTTTTGCCACTCTTTGATTGTTAAACCCTAAACCCTATATTTTATTAGGATAATAAAAGATAGTTAATAAAAATATAAATAAAAATACTTAATATAAATTATAATGGATATAAATATTTTGAAAAATTTGTTAAAAATGTTTTAAAATGTTTAGATATACATTAAATAAAGAAAATATCTAAATACCAATGCATTAAAAAAAAGAAAATTAATTTTAAAAATATTCACATGAATTACATTAAATGAATCATTATTTCATATTATTGCTTAATATAAATTTTTTGTGACATAAGAAATCACTTAATACATGAATATTACTTAACAAAACTTATACATGTAAATATTACAAACAATATATTTTAAAAAAATAAACTCCCCCAAAACTAATTAGTATTCCCCTTAAAATTTTTGGAATGGGATCATCTAAAGTAAGGATGGTTGTAAAGAGATAAAATAAAGAATTATTCATTCTTAGAATAATAACTTTCATTGTGTGTAGATTCCACCAAATTGATGTCGCTTTATAACCATCTTCACTTTAGAGGATCGAAATCCAAAATTTCCTACCAAGAATGGAAGGTTTCCCTAATTCCCCCTCCCCCCAAACCTCTCTCGATCTCTAACAGTAGGAAAGACTCCAAGTGCTTAACCTTCAAGCAGCATCGATGGTGGTTTCTGTTGCAAGTAAGTGCCGCCATTAATAAATGCTTCTTGCTTCATCTATTTTGAATGGTCATGTGGTTATGATTGTTGGCCAGCATTGTGATTGCTTCCTCTCTTTCTTGGCCAACAATAAGAGTTAAGGAGAAGGTTGTATTGCATTGCGTCGCGTGATTATGATTGTTCTAGATCAGATGAGTATTATCTTCTAGTACTGGTTGTATCATATTCTATATATTATTCTATACTTTAGTGGAGTGAACAACTCAATGACTCGTATTCTTTCTCTAACAATTAAGGATTTGAGGCTATATCTCCTTGGGCCCTATCTTGATAACTCTTTTCTTTCTTTTTAATAATCTTTATTTTAGATTGCTTTCACCTTGCACAGCAGGTTTGAGTCTAATGATAAGGGTGGCAAACTGGTTTATTTGCCCTGCCCTATCACGAGGTCAATCCAAAAATAGAGCAGGGCAAGCTAACCCATTTTGCTAAAATGGGTTAAATATGTTAACCCACCTCGTTTTAATGTGGGTTTAGGATTTAAATATGTTAACATATTTAATATGGGTTAAATATGTTAATCTAACCCACAAAAAAAATAAAAAAAATTAAAAAAGCTTGTTTTTAATAAATTGATCCGCATAAAAAAATTTAAAAATGTTAAAATACAACAAATATTAATAATATTAAAATACACTAGAGATATGAATAGATGAACTAGAGTCAAAAGCCTCAAATATTAACAATATTAAAATACAACACTTAAAGGAACAAAAAAAAAGAGACGATATAAGCTTCCATTAGAGAGAGAGAAAGAGAAGATGCAAGCTTGTTGAAGAAGTCGCTGCTACCGCCTAGCAAGGGAATCTCACTGCTTGGAAATGCAGAGACTCACCAAAAATTGCTTTGTCAAATTATCGTCGCCATGCTACGGAAGTGAAACTACTGCAGTAGTGCAGACCAACCGGTGATTGTGATATGATTTTTGATATGGCTATGGTTGATCTAAGAGAGATGCAGTGCAGATGAGAGATGAGAGTTTGAAAGATCTTGAGATGGTGGAGGCTTGTTAGGGATTGGGGTTGAGGGAAGGAGTTGAGTCTAATTTGAGCCAGAAAAGAAAATAATAAAACAAAAATATGACCTCATCTTTCTCTTTTGGTGGCTTGTTATAGCTTGACTTTTTTTTTGAAAAAAAACATGGGTTTACCCTGCCTCAACCCATCTCAACTCGCAGGTCAGGTAGGTCAAATGTTTTTTGCAAGTTATAAATATCACCCCGCCCTGCAAAAAATAGTGGATGCATAGGTCAACCCAATGGGTTAGACCCATTTTACTACCCTATCTAATGGTACTCAAACTGGCTGGATACAATTTTTCATCCCATGTCATATATACATCCTGTAAAATACTAAAATTGGTGGATTAGTTGGCTTTGAAAAAAGATTTCTTCTTGATTGATTACTAGATGTACTAGATGGCAATTATTGAGGCACTTTATTAGCAGAAAAAATTGGGGTTCATTCTTGTGTACTGTTGCTATCGTAACCAGCAATTGTTGACAATTCATTATATTGTTTAGGTGTCAATAATAAATACGTTAATTCATGGTAACACCTTAATTCATTTTTAAAAAAAAAAACCTTTTTGTCGTTCTCACATAAAAGCATTATACCCCCACCACCATTTATCACTTTTATATTATTTTTCCGTACAAACTCACATGCTGTATGAAACCACATGTTCCCCATTGTGGCCCAAGTTTGTCTATCTTGGGACCATTTTTTCTTTCTTTCTTTTAAGAGACAATTGTTCTTTTATTTTCTAGTTATGCCAATTTTGAGATCATGATGTATTTTTATAAATATAATTAATTTAAATTGTTTAAGGGATTAATTCTTATTTGAGTGTAGAAATATAAGAATTACATGTGTTGGAAAAATAGTAAATATAAGAAACAAAATTGAGAATTAAGCCTTCAAGTCACAATGACATGTTGGTTTTTTTCATTTCTATATAGGTTTCCACTTTATTTCCCTAAGACAAGGGGAAAAAAAAAAAAGAAATTCAATATGAATGAATGTAGATGCCATGAATCACCAACGGCCATCACAATGTTCCTTGTATAAAATGGGCCACGTTTGACATGGGGCTCTTGTTTAGAGCCCCACCATGGACCTCAACAAATTTACTTAAGTGTCCTTCCTCCTTTAATTCTCTATTCCTCCACATTTGACGCAGAGCTGAGCCACCCACCCCATGCACCATCTGTCAGCTGTCGGCAGCGGCACAGCATTCCCCTCCCGCCCTCTCGCTCAATCCTTCTCCCTCTCTCACGATTTCAGATCCATGGAGCCTATGCATCACTAAAAATAGTTGGAATATTTCTAATATTGAAAAGGGAAAAAAGGCATACGTAGTAGTACACACTCTCCTTCTCTTCTTTTCATCTGCAGAGGTATTCCCTTCAGTTCAAAATAATTGTCGTTTTGAGTATTATTTGTTACTTTCAAATTTCAATGAATTGCAAAATTTTTTATTGTACTCTCTATATAATTTTAAGTACAATAAATAATAAATTAACTATTAAATAAGAAAATTTTAATAAATATCTTTATAATTAATTATTAATTTTGAGTTTTTTAATATCTGTATAAATAGTTAAATTGACAGTTATTTTTAGTTGAAGAGAGGATTACTAAGTTTGATTTATTAGTAATATTAATTAGCAAGGTTACGTGAGGTTATGATAGACTCGTTTTTGAGGATGGATGGTGGAAATTAGACCAATGAGTGTGTATAATAGAGAAAGAAGAGAGTGAGAGAAACTCTTTTATGGCCAATTTCCTATCCTCCACTTGATGAGGCAAATGGATCAATTTGCAATTGAAACGCAGCACAATGTTATTGGACGTGTGGTTTAACTGATGTTTGTTTTGTAATTTGCTTGCATCTGTATTGAGCAGAAACAGATTAACACAGACAGTGTCACGGAGAAGCTGATTGGTTGGAAAAAATTGTGTAGAGATTCGTCATCTATTAACCACATTTGTTTGTTAATTAACCACATTTTTACATGTGGCTACACGCCAATATGAGGCCGGTCCATAATGGTCCCAAACTTAGATGTCCCCAAGTTAAAACTCACCATCTACTTTCAGCGCTTACCGGGTTCATATAAAGTTTAGACAATATGCTTAATTTTCATGGTGTACGATTCTTTACCGCAATAAAAAATTGGAGAAGAAAGATATTGGGCGGGAGATGAAGAAATGTTCAGTTGTTTACAGGGTGGCTCCTCTTGGAGCCAAGGGTGACGGCCTCCTAAAAATTTTAATATATTCATAATATATGAATATATTTTTTATTTGACCTCTTTTAAAATTTTGTATTCGGTCTATTCTTATAAATTTTTTACTTTAATTAGATGCTTTTATATATATATATATATATATATATATATATATATATATATATATAATTCATTTTTTCTATATACTGTGATATGTCCTTGAATTTTTAGATAAGAATAAAAAATTAAAAAATAAATATTATTCTCTATATAAAATTAATTATTAAATATTTGCTACTCCCCTAAAAATTGTCTAGCTCTGCCCCAACTGCAAAGTTAGAAAGTCCTCCGCCCTTCGTTCCCTAGCACCCTCTTCGTCCCCTTCCATATGAGTCATATTGTTTGTATTTATTTTTGTAGATTCGTTCTGGAGAGAGAAAGACACACATGATAGGTCCAACGCTTTTTCTTTTGATTAAAATTAGCTTTTGGTTCTTATACTTGTTTTTAAATTTTGATTTTGGTCCTTATGTAATTTAAACCCCTATATTGATACTCTATTAAAGAATTAGTCCTTACCATTAGAAAATTAATAGACAATATTAATTTTTACTTACATGAATAAAAAGATCTAACATAGATAAAGTATGCTGTTAATATTAGAGATGGCAAAATGAATCGGACCCGCCAGATTGGTCAGCATAACCCGTAATTTTTGGTAGGATGGATTAGTATTTTCAACCAATAAAAAAAAACTCAACTCACATAACTTGCCCTTGCTTGACATGCGGATTGAAGCGGGACTGGCGGGTTTGGCTTGCGGGTCAAATATTTTTTATTTTCTTTCTTTTTTTCTACATAATACATACAATATTAGACTTTTTTGTGGATATTTATGTAATATTAATGGACTCTATAGTTTTTTTTGGGACTATATTATTAACTATATTGATGCTTTTATGGACTATATTATTGTCTTATTAATTATGAATTTATATTTTATTGTGAACATAGTTAATTTGTAGAGTGTAAATTTATTAACGTGTTTAGATTTGAATATTGACTTGTAAGCTTCTCTATTGCAGTTATTTTGGTTGAAAGTTTCATCTTATTCTTTTTGAGAATTGTGATTTTTAACCATTTTAGAGTTGAATAAATGATTTAATACTTGATGAGTGAATGAAATAAAATTCTTTGTATGGATATTCTTTTATTGTATTTAATTAAAAATTTCTTTATTTTTTTAAAAAAATTTAGATGAATTAATTTATGTAATTTTTTTTTATTTTGCATTTTTGGGTAGGCCAATCCGCTAACCCGCGGTAGGGCAGGGTGAGTTCGTATGTTCAATCCAAATTACTAATGTGGGTTGGCTCGCCCCACTCCACTTAAAGCTTAACCCGCAGTAGCGCGGGTTAGCCCATTTGCTATTACTAGTTAATATAGTCTTGAAGCAACCTCTTTTAGAAATTTTTATGCTTGAAACGACCTTTTTTTTCAAAAATAAAAAAGTGATAGAAATAGTATTAAAACAACCTTTTTTAGGATAAAAAGATTTTAATTGAATTTCACCATATCCCATATTAACTTTTATTAGCCACATCAATAAAAATTAACGTTATTTTGTAATTTTTTAATAATAGGAACTAACTCAATACTATTACAGGGGCCTAAAACAAAATTTTTTTAGTATATGGACCAAAATCAAAGTTTAGAATATATATAAAGATCAAAATTTAGTTTTAACCTTTTTCATCATTCACAATTTTTGTGTCTTTTTCTCTCCTAACGTGTCTAGAATGAGCTCACAGAAACGAACGCACATAACATTTTCCCCCTATATATAGAGTACACTTTCCCATTTTTGTTCTCATCCGTCACTCCTAGCCACCTTTGAATCTCTGTAGTTTTCCACTGAAAAATAGGTTCAAAAGAAGCGTTTAAATCCAATGAATTGTCTAAAAAACCAACAAGAGCGTGGGGGTCACAGAGGTTGTGTCCGCGCATCAAACTCTTGTTATTAGCACTACTAGTTAGTATATGCTGGCGGTGAAGCCTCATTAATTGATGACTGCAACAAACTTTTTTTTGTCGGCAAATATGAGAGGGATATGACGGTCGTATTATTTCTTTTTCTTCCTACTTGTTCTCGTTTGTTTAGTCGACTTGCTGCTTCTTGTGCTCTAGAAACGAGTCCAGCCACCGTTACAACAAATTCGCGCGTTAGCTATCGATTAAGGAAGGATTGAAGAATTTTTCCCTCTCTTATACGAAAAATTCTTCTAGTGCGAGTGGCTGTTGGATGGGATTTAATTTTTGGTTGTTTATGAGGTGATGACACATTCTACGACTATAAGCCTCTAACTTTGGTAGTTCAGTTATACTCTACGATTGTTGATGTCTTGATATATATGTACCACAAAGTAGGCCTAATGTCCCGCGTTCAATGTTTTGATTTTGAAGAAGCTGTGGTTATAATGGTGCAAGCTTTAAGCTAGCCACTTAAACTTCCCCTACAAAACTGAACTAAAAGTTGTTTCAAAACTATGATTAGAGATTTGACGAACGAACTTACCTTTTTTCTCATGCTGCATTATCATGCAGAATTGTTCATATGTTCAGATATGCAATATCTAAAGCTGTGTAGTGTTCGTCAATTATAATCTTAGGTTTAGCTTATCTTTTATTAAGTTTTATTGAACTAGTTTCTCAGTCGCAAATAGAGAATTGCCTTTGGTTATTGATTAATACGAAAAAGCTTTTTCCAGCTTTTTCTTCCTTTCCTATGTATTTAAATTTGAAATATTTTAAATATGTGCGGGTGTTTGTTTTTTGGCAAACATGTTTTATATCAGGTTTTTCTTTTTTATTTTTTTGAATAGGAGGGCTAGCTCAATCCGATCCACCAACACATTAAGATAGAGTTAATATCCTTTAACATGCTGGCCCAGTTTTAAAAAAATTAGACCAATTTGATAAAAAAAATGTTGCTTGGACTATTTTTGTTTGACTCAGTAAGGGAAAATGAATTTTATCATGTGAAGTTTTTATATAATAAGGCCACATTAAAATAAAAGATATTAAGTTATTAATTGGTGAGTCTTATCCAATATTTAATTAGTTTAAATAATTTAAGATTTAATTATCTTAAACAAAATTTGATATTTAAGTCTAGTAAATGAAAAAAAAATTAACAAATATTTTATTTCAACATAGGCTATCCTAACTTAAGTTAGATTAATCGATTTAGTAAACTTTAAATATTAGTGATTTAAATAAAACATGTAGTGAGCCTTGTCAAAAGTTATAAAATCTTATATCTTCCTGCCTATTCTTTTAATATGATCTATGTGAAAATTTTACATATCAAGATCCATTTTTCATCGTAGGCAATCCAATTTGCTCTTCTTTGAACATGCAAGGGATGTTAGGTTTCAATAATTCGTGGCTTTATTAACCCCATAAACTTGTCATTTCGATTGCAGTTTATCAGCCAGACCATTTTTTTGGAGTTGTCCCTTTCTGCTGGAACTAAAATACTTAAATTGATTTTGATAGGACGATATGGGGCTTTATACTTTAATCACTATGAGTTTAAATGTTGATAATGTTGACATTTGGACGATTGATGTGGTCGATCTAATCTAATTCTGACACTTTGTTGGCAAGGAAAATTTATTATATATTCATGAAGTATTATCTGTGAATTCTATTCTATTTAATAATAAAATAATATTTTAAATAAAAATATAAATTAATAATAAATTTTATTTTAAAATATTATTTTATTATTAAATATAAATACAATCATATTATATTTCCCGAGCATCCAAAAATTTGTCGATCACAAGGGCGAAAAGTCATATGCATATTCTGAGCTTGAAGGTGTCCCTGTATGTGGAGTACCAAATGTCGCGCATTTGACCACAAAATGCTGGGCAATTAGTAACATTTAATTCTTCACCCTCCTCAAAGTGTTGTGTATGAAGTGAGAGCTAGTTGAGGCAGCTAGCCTGTCTGGAGTTTCGAACTTCTCCCTCGTCTTTGCTGTCTCCTTCAGTGGACCTTTATCCACAGCCACGCTTAGACTCTGCTCTAAGTTATTTAATGTTTAATATTTCAGAAATTATATTAAAATTGTAATTATAGTAAAAGAAAATAATAATCTATAAAGTTGATGTGTTAAATATTAAATAAAATGGAGTAATTTTTTTTATTCTGAGTTTTAAAAATATTTGTGCTTTTTATCTAATTATGTTGTTTTAATTAATAATATATTTTAAATTTACCATTTTCTGAGGATCATATAGTGTTTCAAGACTCAAATATGACCTTTATCATGTCACGTATCTAAAGGCGTTTGTGATTTTTTTCTCCCTTACTGGGCTATGTTTTGGTGGCCGAAACAAAAAAAAAAAAAAAAAACTGAGGGAGCTTTGTTTTTGTTAATGTGCTTCTTCAATCCTGTTGCGTTATTTTCTTTTGCCGGAGTTTTGGGATTAAAATTTTGAAGGAAAAAAATGTTGTTTGATCATAGCAATACGGATAGTCATGATATCCGAAGGAAATGTTTAGAATTTTGTTTTGAAGAATAATTGAATGTTTATGGCAAGGTACATATGGACGGAGATAAGAGCTATTACCAATTTTTTTTGGGGGTACAAGCTATTATCATGAACTAATTCAGTGAGCAGAAATTAAAGCGTTTTTATATTTAAAACTAAAACTTGAATGAACTGCTGCAAATGTACAGTCTGGTTGCTTCTGGTCTTTTAGCTCGGAGCCTGAACAGATATTTTCTTCATCTCCTCTAAAGAAAGCATTTATGGTGAACATGCAAGTAGTGCAAGTTGAGATTTATATTGTTAGCAGCAAAATATTATTTGTATCCTGAACAGATATTTTCTTCATCTCCTCTGAAAAAACCATTTATGGTGAACGAGCAAGTAGTCCAAGTTGAGATTTATATCGTTTTATATAAGTAGCAAAATGTTTTTTGTGCATAAATTTCAGATTTTAGATTTTAGTTGGCTTTCTGGACATATGACGAGCCTGAACAGATATTTTGCAAGTAGTCCGAGTTGAGATTTATATTGTTTTATATAAGTAGCAAAATATTATTTGCATATAAATTTTAAATTTTAGATGGTTTTCCGGACATATATAGTCATATGTCCAGAAATATGAGAACTGACATGTAAATACTTAAGAATTTTAATTGTGTTTTTAGTGAATATAATAAGAAAAATGATAATATATGAGCAAATGTTTCATCAAATTCTCCATTTACGTAACTGAAACTATAAATTATTAAAACACAGTTCTTCATTTCTTATTCAGACAAATTAATTACTTACTTAATCAAAAATTTTTACTTATATATATATATATATATAAATATATATATATATATATATATATATATATATATGTGTGTGTGTGTGTGTATGTATATATGTATGTATGTATGTATGTTATCTCTCCTAAAAATTTAAATTATTAGATAGAGGTATATAAATAATTTTATATCTTAATATATTTTCTCATATAAGAGTCTTTCGTGGATTTGAAATATTGACAATACATGAACTCATTTTCTTTTATACTAAAATTTAACTTTTATTTTAAAGAAAAAGTGTAATCAAGAATTGAACTTTGGATCACTTGATTATAGAAACTCTATTATTACTATGTGATGAATTATCTCTTCTAAAAATAGCTGATTCAAGGTAGCTAATTTCTGTAAATAGGGTAGTTGATGATAAGAAGTTCAGACAATAAATGCTACTTCATTTTCATAGCCTACAATTCTTTACCACACTCAAAACGGAGAAGAAGGAAACTGAGCGGGAGGTGAAGAACGAATTTTCAGCTGCTCTATTAGATTAGATAAGACTGAATTAATATAGCTACTATGCCAACTACCAAGTTGAAAGGTCCTCCTCCTCCAGTACTTAGCTCTCTCTCCCTCCACTCCTATATATAGAGTACGTTTTCTCACAAATTTTCTCATCCTTCACTACTAAACACCTTATTTGAATCTTTGTAGTTTTCTACTGAAAAATGGGTTCAAAAGAAGCAATACTCGTCCTAGGCCTGCTGGCCATGGTTTTTCTTATCTCCTCAGAGGTGGAAGCTGGGGACTTAGCTGAGGCTTCGTCTAAAAAGGGTGAGCTTGCATTTTGCATTATAATTCTCACGAGCATTTTAAATCAAGAAATAATGGTACAAGATGCATGGCCTTCCTATTAATTCATTGGATTACAATGAACTTCCCCTTCTGCATTTTGTTCGTAGTTCATTAATTTTGATGTCAAAGACAAGATCCTTTTCCGACGGATTATGCTAATTCTTAACTCATGAAAATTATACAAGAATGGATTTTCTTATGTTCCTCATCTATACAATCATGTCACATGAAGAAAGAAATATTTTAAATAAGTGGGGTCCTGATATATAAAATTTGTATAGCCCATTCAAAGTAACTAGTCAATTGGATAAGAAACATGAAAGGATTTATTTTCAAATGACATATTCCTACAATTTCTTGACAAATGTGGCGAAAGGCATGATCATTGGATTAGTTGATGGTTCATGTGTTTGCAGGTGAAGTTGGTAAAGAGGCAAATGAAGTGGGTGACGCCAAATATGGTGGATATGGTGGGGGCTACCCCGGAGGTGGTGGTGGGTATGGCCATGGTGGACATGGCCATGGTGGGTATGGCCATGGTGGATACGGTGGTGGGTACCCGGGTCACGGTGGTGGACATGGAGGAGGCTATTGCCGCTATGGGTGTTGCGGAGGATACTATGGGGG
This sequence comes from Pterocarpus santalinus, assembly GCA_031439595.1. Classification (NCBI taxonomy): domain Eukaryota; kingdom Viridiplantae; phylum Streptophyta; class Magnoliopsida; order Fabales; family Fabaceae; genus Pterocarpus; species Pterocarpus santalinus. The sequence continues at coordinate 6,353,922 of CM062527.1, forward strand.
ACATTGCGGAAGGTGCTGCTCTTACGCCGGTGAAGCTGTTCAAGCCCAAACTGAGGCTAAGCCTCACAACTGAAGCAGCGTTGTTGCTGTGTTGCTGTTGCTTTTCCACGCACATATATATTTGCATAAATAAATTAAGCTCGTGAAAGGCATAGAAAGACAGTGATAGGAGGCCTGTCTCTGTTCAGGATCTTTCTGCCACTAGATATGTTTCACGAGTGAAAATAATGTTGACTATATATCACTGTGTCTATGTGATAATGGAATTTACAAACACAAAAAGGTTGTGAAGTATCTATTGTATTGTACATTATCTAAGTATGCCCTGAATAGTAATTTTAGGTTTTAATAATAATAATAATAATAATAATAATAATATTACGGTATTTTGTTTGAAAAACAATTAAAACATATTTTATAAATGGCTTGAGACTAATCAGGTATTGAAAAATTATCAAAAATTATCAAAAAATTTAAAATTTCAAATGCAAATCTCGGAGAGGAAAGAAAAAAGCATACAAATAGCAACTCATTCATTCATGTATTTGTCAAAAAAAAATTAAAATGAACTATTAATTATTATTATTATTATTGTTGTTGTTATATTCTTTGTGGAATTCTTCCATTTTATCACATCATTATAGATGATGACGTTCATTGCCATATCTAATTATTTATTATTCAGAAAGCTGAGAACTCGAACAACCAAGAGCTTAATTGAACAAAGGCAATGCTTTTTTCTGATCAATGAACAAAGGCTACCATGTGCGCACAATTTGGCCATGATCGTACATTAATTTAACATGTCAGCCTTATATACCCTTTAAACTTTAAGATCCAATTACCAAACCAAAAATTGTGGGACTTGCTTGCTCATTCATAACTGAGACCTCTGATGTGACCATAAGAACCAGAGCGAAAATGAGTAACAGGGCTTTCGAAGTCATTTGTGTGTTTGAATTTGTAGAATGTTTTGACATGCAATAGCGTTACATCATCTTCTAGATCAGCACTATTTATAAGGGATGCAGACATACCAATTGGCTAGGGATCGAGGGAGAGTTAAATATTATGCATCCCAAAAGACGAGCACATGCCATTCTGATTCTCACTAAATTTCATCATATCTACCTTTTACATGAGAGTTCCCGCAAGAGTAAATGAAATGGGACGCTCTAGTAGTATATACAAGCCCATTTTCATGTCGATCCGTTTCCTTTTGATAAATGCTGCCTTTACTAGAAGCTGCTAGCACTGAATTCCCATCCTCAGGGAGGCAATAGAAAATTGTGTCTATGAATTTCTCTCACTCTACACAATTAATTTTGATAGTTCTTTGACTTCCCACACAAAAGTGGAAGACATGTACTTTGTTGCATTTTATAAGTGTACGATTATAGGAAGAGGTGTGCTTTATTGTATTTTATAAGTGTACGATTATTTCGAACAAGTTTTTTGTTTTCTAATTTGAGAAAATTCTTTTAAAAATACTGACCCAATCTTGTTTTCTTTTTCTATTGTTTTAAAAATTCATTCTAAAACATGTTTTAAAATATTGATGAAATCAACATACAAAACCAGAAAACAAGAATTCATCCCAAGAAATGAAACAAGAAAGCTAATACAGTTTAATATTGTTTATATGTACGATGACGGCCAAATTGTGCGTGCATGGTAGCCTTAATCTTATTCTATCTAACTTGATCGGCCACATTGAAGGGGTAGAAGCATTGCCTTTGCTCAATTAGGTCTCTGGTTGTTTTGAGTTCTAAGCTTTGTGAATAATTAGATGTGGCAATGAAGATCATCATCTATAATGATATCATAAAAAGGAAGAATTCAACAAAGGGCAAAGCGGCAGCAATAACAACAACAACAATATAATAACAGTTCATTTTGATTACTTTTTTCACAAATACAAATATGAATTAGTTTTTTTTTTCCTCCTCTTTGACAGTTGCAGTTGAAATTTTAAGTAGTTGACAACTTATTCAAGACCTGATTGGTCTCAAGCCATATAACAATTTTTTAAAGTTTTTTCAAACAAAATACCGTAGTAATAATAATAATAACAATAACTGAAAATCACTATTTAGGGCATACTAGATCTTATATAATAGATACCTCACAACTTTTGTTTCTGAAATTCAATTATCACACACACACACACACACATTCAACATTACTTGCACTTGTGAAATTAAAAATATCTAGTGGCAAGAAAGATCAAGAACAGAGATAGACCTCCTATCACTCTCTTTCTATACCTCTCACGAGCTTAATTTATTTATTCGAATACAATAGAGAAAGTTTATTTGTATACACAGTTGGGATGAATTTGTGATGCGTTACCTACTTTTTTTTTAGTTACTAACCTTTTGAATTAAAGTTATTAACTTTTTGACTAATTATTAACCAATTGCAACGTACAAATATCAACTTTTTTTTTTTTAGTTGCTAAGTTTTTAAACTAAAGTTATCAACTTATTTGACTGAATTACTAACCAGTTGCATATAAAATATCTTGTAATATTATACTACAACTGGTTGATAATTCAGTTGAATAAGTTAGTAACTTCAATTCAAAAAGTTGGTAACTAAAAAAAAAAAGTTGGTAATGCGTCGAATGCATTCATTTTTGCACGTCCAAATAACATAGCTCAATGCAAAAACATTATGCATCACATACGCATATATACATTGGTTTAGATCTCCCTGGGTTTTGGGCTCTCCTCCCATTAAGTGATATCAAAGTCAATGATTTGGGTCAATTGGTCTTGGTTGAGTTGTGGAAGGTTAGCAACTTTGTCCTTAAAAGTTGTTATGGTAGAGGATTAGCAACTTTTTCTTGAAAAGTTGTTATTGTAAAGGGTTTGCAACTTTGTTTCATGAGCAATGACGATACAAGTGAAGAAAGCTTGTGTCAAAAGTCTTCTTAGTAATATGGAGGCCAGGTGGCGTGTCTAGTGAGCAATGACAGTACAAGAGTTTGCATTGTGGAAAGAGTTGTTGAAGCCAGCTTTTGCAAGACTTTAGCTTAAGGGAGGATTTGTTGGGATTTAAATCAAAGTCGTACATCAATTGTGAGTAGAAATGTCATAGGGGCTTGGCTTAGAAATATGGCTTTTGGCAGTTTTGTTTAGTCATCCTCCAATAGTGGGAGTGATCCTTCGTACGGGTAGTTCTTTAGGGGCTATCCATAGAGAGTGATATTTTGTAAGGATGGTTAGCAACTTTTTCCGTACAAAAGTTGTGGATAGTGAAAAGTTCAATACTCCTTGTAGGGATCGTGGATGTAGGTCAAAGGGACTGAATCACATTAAATCTTTTGCGTTGTCTCCTTTTTTGTTCTCTTCTACTTTTGCTGCCCATCACTAGCAATGATAGAATTATTAATCTTAGTAACAACTTAAAATCCATACAACTCAAATGTCAAATACTAAAAGCAAATGATACTTCAATCAACAAATCATCAACACACAATAAACAAATATTCACAAAATAAATAGTAAAAAAATGGCCAGCATCATAAAAATAGCAAAAACTTACCTTGAGATGCAGAAAAATAATTCAACACTAGAGCGATATGAACCCTAAAAAGAGAAGAAATCAAGTTAAAGAGCAAGCTACGAGATTGAGAGCTGAGAGAACATTTCACGATTACGATCTTCAAGATTGAGATTGTCTGCGGCATCGAGCTTCTCGAGGTTGGCTTCATTAGGCGAAGGGGCCATGACTGACATGAACATCACTTCCTTTGTGCATTGCTTTGCATCAAATCCGCAATGAAGCAAGTGGCGGCTGCAAGGGCATCGTTGATCTAAAATAAGATAGTGAAGAGGGAGATAGCAAGGGTTTGAGTGAGTGGAGGAACTGAGGAAGAGTAGAAAGGTACCAATTTGTTTAAGAAGATTTTTCATTAAAAAAATACCATAAAATAATAAAATATTAACACAAATTAAATATATATTGAGAGGGCTGGAATAAACAACACAAATAAAAGGAATTGAGGGGGTTGTTAAACCACCACAATTAAACTGCCACAGAATTTTAGGCTTCTTGTAGTGTAGGTTGATCGATGAAATTTCTTTGCTCACATACATGCTTTGTTTAATTTGCTGCTATTGATGTTTCTTTTATATATGGACAGAAAAGGAGTTGTTGCAGGGCTGGCTCAAAAGGAACATTCTTCGAATGTCCTTTCCTCATTCTTGTACCATTTTTTCTCTCTCATGGTACATCTTTGCATTTGTTCATTCAAGTTCTTAGATTCTGCAACTTCACTATGTCAAAATTGAAATTTAGATATGTATAAAAAAAGTTCCTAAATTATAGAAAAGTGTTACTATCTATATTAGTAACATTTTTACAAGTGTTCTATTTAGACTATGTTACTAAAAAGTTTTTAACATCATTTATAAAAATATTGCATTAATTAGATGTTGCTAAAAGTTAAATATGTAGTAATGCTTGTTATTTGTCTTTGGTTCTTTTATTAGCTTGTCCTTTATCTTTCCTTTGTCCAATCAATTTTCTTTCTATATATCTCATTTATCTTTAATTTCATTCTCGCTTTGTTCTTCCTTTAGCACACTAGTTGGTCCTACAGAACATATTCTCTTGGTAGGATCAAGTGTTTATATCACATATCTGTTAGCCATGACGACCATCACCTAAGAGGGGGTGAATTGGTAGATTGAAAAAAATTCTAAAATATTATTATAAAATATACATATTTGCATTTGTATATGGATAAACATATAGACAACTAAATATGTAATAAGTAATATCTCTCATGGCTATATATAAATATGTATGTGTAACATATTATCAGTTCAGTTTAAATTGAATCGGTTTTAAAAAGTAAAACCAAAAACCGAACTGAACCAATTGATTTTCATAAAATAAGAACTGATCCAAACTAATTTTTTCAGTTTTGATTAGTTTTCGATTTTTGTTCGATTCATATTGGATTTCAACAACCATACCTACAAGACCTAGGCCCAACCCAAACCAAATTTACACATTTCTAACCTTTGCCTCTACCACTTTTTCTCCCATCCCCCCTCTATTCATCCAACTGAGAAACCCTAGGCCATTGTCGATCAAGCCTTCACCCCTGTTTCGCAATGTTGTGCTCATGTCTCCACCAGCCACCACACTGTTTGCCCTCATTATTCCAGCAACACCTACTCATAAGCGAAAGCCTATAGTTATTATAGCTTGATGCCAGCGCAACACATCAATTGACACCACCATGGCACTGATGGTCAATCATCAACATGCAGAGGCCTCCTTTAGGCACCAACCATTGTCATTTTCTATACTGCACCATGCCCATTCTCTACCATAGCCCATGGCCACACCTCCATGTCTTATTCCTCCTTGTTTATGCAAGAATTAATGACGAGGTTAGCCATAGGTGAACAACTGATATGTGACAATGATCTCTTATTTACAACCACATAATGTGAAATTTGAGACTAATTTTCATGTATGAGGTGTTTTTTTGGTTTTTCATATGTTATAGTTTTTTTTTTTTTTTATATGTCAGGAATAATAAGATTTAAACTTAGCACCTTATGCAAATTAGCAAACCCTTCACCACTAAACTATTTCTAGTAACTTTGTGATATTTTGTTCTTGTGCGTATGACAGGCTTTTTTATGTAATCTATTTGTCCATTGCTCTGTTCTCCTGGGATTAGGGTTAGGGTGGCTATGACTAAGATTACTTTTTGGAATAAATTTTTTTCCCTTAATTCAAATTACATCGTTAACAACTTGGTTTTGTTTGGTTTCATTTGGCTTAATTTAATTAAAAAAATTTGCAAAATCGGATTGAATTGAGTCAATTGATTTTAATTGGCTGGGATTTATTTTACCTTTACACAGAGCCAATTGGACCCGATTACACTCTTTTGTTTCATCCTATCAATTAGTAAATTTAATATATTAAGTAATTATATTCTAATAAATAAACTAAATTGAATTTATTATTCATAAATTATATAATAACAAATTCGTAAATCATTTTGCTACCTTTCTAAGAGGACAAACTGCCTTTGCCACCAAAACTAGCATGGTGGTGTAAATTACGGCTAAACCACGTTTCCGATTGACCACCTTCACCTAGAAGTGCATTCCCGGGGACACATTTAAGTTCTATCTCTCTTACTCTCCTGAAAATCTCCCTCTACACCATTAATGTTGATAGTTCTTCGACTTCCCGCATGAAAGTGAAAGAGATGTGCTTTGTTGCATTTTATAAGTGTACGATTATTTCGATCAAGTTTTTTGTTTTTTAATTTGAGAAAAAAATTCTTTTAAAAATACTGACCCAATCATGTTTTCTTTTTCCTATTGTTTTAAAAATTCATTCTAAAATATTGATGAAATCAAAATTCAAAATCAGAAAACAAAAATTCATTCCAGGAAATGAAACAAGAAAGCTCATACAGTTTAATATTGTTTATATGTACGATGATGGCCAAATTGTGCGTGCATAGTAGTCTTAATCTTATTCTATATAACTTGATCAGCCACATTCAAGGGGTAGTAGCATTGCCTTTGTTCGATTAGGTTTCTGGTTGTTTGAGTTCTAAGCATTGTGAATAATTAGACATGGCGATGAAGGTCATCATCTATAATGGTATGATAAAAAGGAATAATTTAAAAAAGGGCATAGCAGCAGCAGTAACAACAACAACAACAATATAATTATAGTTCATCTTGAATACTTTTTTTTACAATTACAAATATGAATTAGTCCCCCCCCCCTCCTCCTCCTCTTCGAGAGTTGCAGTTGAAATTTTAAATTGTTGACAATTTATATTCATTCAAAACCTGATTGGTCTCAAGCCATTTATAACAATTTTTTAAATTTTTTTCAAACCAAACACAGCAGTAATTATTATTATTGGAGTAATGATATGTGAATGCAAACAATCAACGCACACTATCCAACACACCGGTAAAATTCAAAAACACACTATCCCACCTGTTTTTGTTTTTCTTTCTACATGTCTATCAACCCACCGAGCTATGAGTCGTGGGCAAGGGGCTCAATTTTTTGAGTTCATGTGATATTTCTATTGGTGTTATTATTATTATTATTAAAAGTGGAAAATACTATTTAGGGCATACTAGATTTTGTACAATAGATACTTTATAACTTCTGTTTCCGAAATTCAATTAGCAGTTTATCACGCAGACAGACAGTGATATTCAACCTTACTTGCACTCGTGAAATTAAATATATGTAGTGGCAAGAAAGATTAGGAATAGAGACAGGCCTCCCGTCACTATCTTTCTATGCCTCTCACGAGCTTAATTTATTCATGCAAATGCAATAACATTATACATCATAAATATATTGATTGAGGAAAAGCACCAGCAACACAGCAACAACACTGGCTCAGTTCAGTTGCGAGGTTTAACCTCAGTTTGGGCTTCAACAGCTTCACCAGCGTAAGAGCAACACCTTCCACACCGTCCCCCATAGTATCCTCCGCAACACCCATGGCGGCAGTACCCTCCACCGGAATGTCCACCATGGCCATGCCCACCACCATAGCCTCCATGACCAGTATATCCACCATATTTGGCATCACCCACTTCATTTGCCTCTTTACCAACTTCAGCTACAAACACATGAACCATGAACAAATCACATTCCTTTCCTCACATTTGTCAAGAAAGTAATAATATATAATTTGAAAATAAATTCTTTCATGTTTTTTCTCTTTTTTCACTGGATCATTTATATGCAGAAAAAAAAAACACATATACTATAAATAGGCCTTATAAATTTTATTTTAACCTGACTTACTTAAAGTATTTGTTTTTGTTTTTTTCTATAATCTTTATACAACATCATCGTGTGAATAAGAAACACGACAGAATAACACGACAGAATTCTCATGATTTTCGTCAATTAGGCAGTGACAGAATCCGTTGGAAAAGGATCTTGGCTTTGATCTCAAAATTAACTAACAAGAATGAAATGCAAAAAAGGAAGGGTCCATATTGTAATCCAGTAAATTAACAGGAAGGCCATCTTGCACCATTTCTTGATTTAAATTGCTCATGAGTATTATAATGCAAATATGCAAAATGCAAGCTCACCCTTTTCAGAGGAAGCCTCAGCTAAGTCCCTAGCCGCTACCTCTGAGGCGATAAGGAAAACCATGGCCAGCAGACCTAGGATGAGTATTGCTGCTTTTGAACCCATTTTTCAGTAGAAAACTACAAAGATTCAAAAAAGGTGTTTAGTAGTAAAGGATGAGAAAAATAGTCGGAAAGTGTGATCTATATATAGGAGGGGAGGGAGAGGGAGCTAGGTACTGGAGGACGGAGAACCTTTCAACTTTGTAGTTGGAAAAGTATCCTATATTTAATTCTGTCTTATCTAATAGAAACAACTGAAAATTTCTTCATCTCCCGCTCAATATCCTTCTTCTCCGTTGTTTTAATGTGGTAAAGAATTGTAGAATATGAAAATAAGTACAATTTATTGTTTGAACTTTATATCAACATGTTATGTACAGAAAGTAGGTTCCTTGAATCGCCTATGGCCATCATAATATTACTTATATAAAATAATATAAATTGTATATCGAACGCGAAAGTCAATTTGGACTGTCGTAGACTATTTTAACTATTTTTTAAAAAAAATTAAATTATTAAGATATATAAATAATTTTATATCCGAACATATTCTATTATATAAGAATCTTTTTAGATTTTTATATTATATCATGAATTATATCTTTCAAAAGTTTAAACTGTTGGATAAAAGTACGGATGATTGCATATACTAACAACTTGCATTTTCACCATAAATGCTTTCTTCAAGAAGATGGAAAATAGTTGATCAGCTGGCTGGCTTTGAACTTAAAGACCAGAAGCAACTGAACTGTACGCTTGCAACAGTTCATTAAAGTTTAAGTTTTAAATATAGCGAAGTTTTTATTTCTGCTCGCTGCGTAATTTGTTTATGGTGATAACTTGCACCCGGGGGAAAAATATGCACTCTGGTAATAGCTCTACTCTTCGTTCATTCATTAACTACCAATGAAACATTCAATTATTCACTTTCTTTTTTTTATAAAAAATCTAAACACATTTCCTTCGGATATCATCACTATCCATGCTGCAATGATCAAAGAACATCTTTTCCTTCAAAATTTTAATCCCGAAACTCTCATAAAAGAAAATTATAGAACTAAAGAATCACGTTAACAAAACAAAGCACCCATTATTTTTTCGGCCACAAAAGTTCCCATCCATATATATGTCATGATAAAGCCCGGATGTGCGTATTTTGGGAAAAAAAAAATTGACAAACGCTTTTAGATACATGACAAGATAAAGGTCAGATTTGAGTTTTATAACACTATTTGATCCTCAGAAAATGGTAGATTTGAAATATTTTATTAATTAAAATGGCAAATAAGATAAAAAGCATAGTAGCTGCGGCATCGCCATAACTTCTTAGCTGTCCCAATTAGTTATCACTTCATGCACATCACCATTTGTTAATGGTTGTTTCTTATAATAAATATTTGAAGTCAATATTTAAACACGTTAAATATTTATCAGCCTTGCCAAAATTTATAAAACCTTATATCTTCCTGCTTATCTTTCTCTTAATATGATCTGATTATGTGAAAATTTTTCATATGAAGATCCATTTTTCATCGTAGGCTATCTGATTTGCTTTTCTTTTTATATGCAAGAGATGCTAGGTTTCTATTATTCGTAGCTTAATTAACCCCATAAACTTGTCATTTTAATTGAAGTTATTAACTAGACCATATTTTGGATTTTCCCTTCCTGTTGCACTAAAATAGTTAATTAATTTTGATAGGATGATATAGGCTTTAGTCACTCAGACTCAATCATATTGAGATTTAATGTGATCCATCTAATCTAATATTGATACTGTACTTTGTTGGCAAGGGCGAAAAGTCATCTGCGGTCTGAGCTTGCACGAGGCAGCGGAGCACCAAATGTAGCGCATATGACCACGTAATATGAGGCAATCAGTAACATTAATTGCTTCAACCTGCTGATGAAAGTGATTGTGCACAAAGTGATGATAACTAATTAGGGCAGCTAACAAGTTATGGCGATGCCGCAGCTACCATGCTTTTTATCTTATTTGTTATTTTAATTAACGAAATATTTCAAATCTAGCATTTTCTAAGGATCATATGTTGTTGAAAACTCAAATCTGACCTTTATCTTGTCATGTACCTCAAGGTGTTAGTCAATTTTTTCCCACAAAATACGCGCATCTGGGCTTTATCATGACATGTCTGATATGATGGGAACTTTGGTGGCCGAAAAAATAATGGAAACTTTGCTTCATTAACATGATTCTTTAGTTTTATTCATAGTTTTAAATTGTGGTTACAGTCACAATTACAATTACATTGTGATTATTGTGATCGCAGAAAATTGTGGAAAAATGTAACTAATGTGGTAGTAATTGCTGTTATGATGCTATTGCGGATGGTACCATAATAGCAATATTACAGCTGCAATTGCAATTGCAAACTGCAGTTTAAAATTGCTATCCTATTATTTGCAGAAGTTTTGAGTGTGTATATATATATATTGTAAAGAATAATTGAAAGTTTTTAGGAAGGTTAATATATGAATTAAGAGTAGGAGGTATAATGGAACAAGCAGTCACCGTAAAGGGCAGAAGTGAATAAGCAGTCACCGTAAAAGGCAAAAGTGAATAAGCAGTCACCGTAATACCGTTATTGTAAGCAGCACTGACATCTTCGAAGAAAATATAACCCTCATAGCATTGCCCCCACCACTCCCATGTGCACGGAGTTCATCACCCACTAAGAGAAGCACCTTGTTATTTCATATGGCAACGGAGGTGATGAATTAGTCAAGCTTGTCGGCTTAGCTATCGTGGTTTGCCGGAGCGACTTTCCATTGAAGGAGTTTAGAGGACTGGCTTTTTGTTTAGACAAGATGACTGGTATCTCCACTAGCAAAATTTTTGCAAACGGTGTGTGTGATGCACCATAGACGCCGTGGGTATGTGTTGGAATTTCAAGTGTGAATAGTAAAGTTACATATTGGTTAAGAATAGACTAAATAAAAAGTATAGAAAATAAAGAATCCATAGACTCATTGACTCAAGATTTTTGGTCAATATGTGGCATCCGGTCCGCTATGATGGTCTCTTGCTTAGTCTATTACTTTAAGTCTCCCTGGGTTTTGGGCTTCCCTCCCAGCAAGTGATATCAAAGCCGATGGTTTGGATCCAGCTTGATCCAAGTATTGGAGAAATGGTGGCTGTTGGATTCTGTCACAACGTGCCCGGAGGGCGTCGTGACGAAAGGCAACAAAAAATATTGAAAAAATTTCAATGGAGTCGCCACCAATTTTTATTTATGGAAAAAATCAGAAAAACCTTTTAGTTTTGCAAAACTGGTCTTTTAAAGAGATTGAATTCGGGAGTCCAATTATGCACAGGGAAGGGTGGAAACTTAATCTCACTGCGCCCCTAATACATCCGTTTCACAACGGTTACCCTAGAACTTATCATGCAAATTGATAACTTTAATAATATTGATTTTTTCCCCTAAGAACATAATAATTATTCACAAATAAAATAAAGCAAAATTAGTACCACAACTATTTACAAAAAAAGAAGACAAAACAAAATTAATATGATAATTATTTATAAAAGGAAAGAAAATAAAAAATTGATATAATAGTTATTTACAAATAAAATAAAATAAAGTTAGATTAGTACAACAATTATTTACAAAAGAAAAGAAAAATAAAATTAATATGATAATTAGTTATAAAAAGAAAGAAAAGCAAAATTGATATGATAATTATTCCCAAAAGAAAGTAAGACTAATATATAGTTATTCACAAAAGAAAAGGAAAGTAAAATTAATGTTATGATTATTTACAAAAAAAAGAAATTGATATAACAATTATTTACAAACTAAAAAGGAAGTGGAATTAGTGTTACAAATATTTAAGGAATTAAAATTGAACCAAATTTAAGAAAATTTAATTTATGATTTGACAAAGATTGTCTGCTCCTACGTATCCTCTGGTGCAATAAGGAATTCAAAATCACGTAGTTCTTGTAGAAAATGATTGTGGGTTGGATTAATTTTATTTATGAAAAGATTTTATTTAAAAAAAGGAAAGAAAACAAATCCACTCTTGCACAGGGTTTAGGATAGCGTAAGCTATACAATAAACCCTTACAATTCTCATAACCCTTGAGGATGATCAAGCCATACATCAAGGCTAGAGATTGTTGCATGGATTAAAGAATTCTAGAAATGTTGTTTTTATTATTTGAGCTTAAAAAAGGAAAGAAAATTATCTTGTGTATATTTACAAAAAAAAAATAAGAATAATAATAACAAAAAAGTAATGCCCAAAAAACAGAATTAAAAATTAAAAATAAAAAAAACCAATGATTTTAAAAGAGAAACGACAAACACATAAAAAAAAAAAAAAGAGAGGGAGGCACACACGTACACCAAAAGCATGGTGGTGCACCATAGTCCACTCCATTAACAAAAGCAGCTTGCAGAGTCCACGCGTTGGTGACGGCGAGAAAGAAAAAAGAAATAGATAAAAATTGATAAAAACAACAAACAAGAAGGAAAGAAGCAGAAATAAAAGAGGATGAAAGGAGCAGAAAAGGACAGAACGGTTAGAGGGAAAGAGGAAAGAGGAAAGAGAATTAGAGATTTCACACCGATGGCTTCACGACTTGGTCTGCGTTGAAATAACAGGATAAATTGATGTAAAAATGATGAAGACAGTGTGGGACGGTGTTATGGTAACATATGCAAGAGAATAAGCGATGGTATTTGTGTGTGTATGTATTGAACGAAAATGTGTAAGGTGACCAAATGAATGAGTAACAATGGGTTGAGTTGAAAGAAGCGACACAAACTAATGCAAAGTGAGGAAGAGATATACCAACCAATACACTTGAGTGACTGAGTAATTTGCAGTGGAAAATGGTTTCACTGATAATCTCTATCGTTGCTCCCAAAAGAACCCCCCGGGAAAAAAATAGCCCCCCATTTACCTCTCAACATTGGCTCTATTTATAAGTGTTGGAGGCATCAATTGCCATTAAATTTGATTGATCCTAATTGAAAATTCGGCCTTAATGATAATTGGCGATTTGATCTGATTTGGATACAAATGCCAAAATTAAGAGATTCGCCCAAATTTAACCTTATTTATTCTGATTTGATTTTTGATTTTTTTTAATTATTATTATGTTATTATTATTTTTTGTTTTTTTTGTTAAACATTTCATAATTGGGCTATTCTCTTATTCCAAAAGGTAAATGGGCCAGTTTTCTTTCCTTTTTCCTTTCTCTTTATTTTTTTATTTATTTTATTTTTTTTTTTTTGTCTCGGACAAAATATGGTGTTCACAGTTGCCCCTCTTTACTTGTTTTTTTACTAGAAAATATAAAACCGTAGGTTTGAATATTTCCGTAATAAAGAACTAGTAAAGACATGAACATGTATTTTGTCCGAGCAAGGAACATGATGAGAGCATATGCTTGTGAAAATGAAATGCAACCATGCAAATGCAATGCGACTTTGTGACCATGTGAATGAAATGCAGCTTTGCAGATGAAAATGAAATGCAACTATATGAATGAAATGCAGTCTTGCAAAATGAAATGCAATCTTGCATAATTTGAAATTGAACTTGAAGATGCAAGCAGAATTGAAATAGATTTGAAATTGCAGACGAAATTGAAATAGATTTGAAATTGAATTTGAAAATGCAAGCGAATTTGAAATTGAAGATGCAGTTTTGCAAAATTGAAATAAATTTGAAATTGGATTTTGAAGATGCAGGTAGAATTGAAATAGATTTGAAATTGAATTGAATTTGAAGATGCAGACAGAATTGAAATAGATTTGAAATTGAATTGAAGATGCAGATATGAAAAATTGAAATTAAGAATGCAGTTTTACAGAATTAAAATAAATTTGAAATTGAATTTGAAGATGCAGATATGAAAAATTGAAATTGAGAATGCAGTTTTACAGAATTGAAATAGATTTGAAATTGAATTTGAAGATGCAAGCAGAATTGAAATAGATTTGAAATCGAATTTGAAGATGTAGACAGAATTGAAATAGATTTGAAATTGAATTGAATTTGATGATGTAGATATGAAAGATTGAAAATGCAACTTTGCAGAATTGAAATAGATTTGAAATTGAAATTAAAAATGTAACTTTGCAGAATTGAAATAGATTTGGAAAATGTAACTTGCAGAATTGAAATTGATGATGCAAATTTGAAAGATTGAAAATGCAGCTTTGTAAAATTGAAATAGATTTGAAATTGAATTTAATGATGCAGCTATGAAAAGTTGAAATTTTAAAATGTAGCTTTACAAAATTGAAATAGATCTGAAATTGAATTTAAAAATGCAACTTTGGAAAATTGAAATTGAAAATGCGCCTTTGCAGAATTGAAATAGATTTGAAATTGAAATTGAAATTGAAAATATAACTTTGCAAAATTGAAATAGATTTGAAATTAAAATAGATTTGGAAAATACAGCTTTGCAGAATTGAAATTGATTTGAAATTGAAAATGCAGCTTTGTAAAAATTGAAATAGGTTTGAAATTGAATTTGATGATACAGATTTGAAAGATTGAAAATGCAGCTTTGTAAAATTGAAATAGATTTGAAATTGAATCTGAAAATGCAACTTTGAAAAATTGAAATTGAAAATGCACCTTTACAGAATTGAAATAGATTTGAAATTGAAATTGAAAATACAACTTGCAGATTGAAATTGAAAATGCAACTTTGGAGAATTGAAATAGATTTGGAAAATGCAGCTTTGCAGAATTAAAATTGATTTGAAATTAAAATTGAAAATGCAACTTTGAAAAATTGAAATTGAAAATGCAGCTTTATAAAATTGAAATAGATTTGAAATTGAATTTGAAAATGCAACTTTGAAAAATTGAAATTGAAAATGCACCTTTGCAGAATTGAAATAGATTTGAAATTGAAATTGAAATTGAAAATGTAACTTTGGAGAATTGAGATGGATTTGGAAAATGCAGCTTTGCAGAATTAAATTGATTTAAAATTGAAATTGAAAATGCAACTTTGAAAAATTGAAATTGAAAATGCAGTTTTGTAAAATTGAAATAGATTTGAAATTGAATTTGATGATGCAACTATGAAAAATTGAAACTTGAAAATGCAGCTTTGCAGAATTGAAATGCCTTGTGATAATTTACTGGAAAGTAAAATGATGGTGATAATTGCTGAAAAGTAAATGATTTATGATATAGGATATTAACAAAAGGAGATGATTTGTGATGACTTGAAAATGAATGATCCATGATATGCGATATTTACAGAAGAGGAAATGACTTGTAATAACTATTGAAAATGAATGGTCTATGACATGCTATATTTACAGAAAAGAAAATGATTTGTGCTGTGAAAATTGCCTAAGGATGATGATGTGACTATGATATGATGAATGATGTCATGATTTTGATAATGTATAAAAAAATTGAATGATCAATAATGATGAGAAGATTATACCAAGAAAATTACCCCAACTTATGAAATGATATGAAAAATGAATGATATGGCAATGATAACATGAAGAATGACTTGTGTATTAACTACAAGACCTAGATGACTTAATGATGCAAAGGATGAATGGCATTACATGAGGAGAAACAATGAAAAGAAAAAATTGCCCCAGTTTGTGAAATGATATGAAAAGTGAATGATACGATGAAGGTGGTATAAAGAATGAGTCAGTGTTAGTCATATGTGCATTAACCTAGATGATATGATGATTCAAAAGATGAATGATGAGAAAGTGAAAAAAATTGCCCAGTTTACAGTTTCTAAACATCATACTTTTGGAAAAACCCTTGTTAAATTCAAGTAAGCTGTTTTATTTGAAGAGTCATTGCATTTAACAACTCTTGTGAACTATTTGTCTCATGCTCCTTTCTTTGACTCCATTTTGACTTCTGATGTGTGGCATTGCATGCTGAATAGACTTTCTTGTGAATTGCTTTCTTCTTGAATTTCTGCCTTAACCTTCACTTTCAATTGATTCTTTATTTTGGCATGCTTTGGATCTTTATTCTTTTTTGATTTTGCTCTAATTTTTGCCTAGACCACCATTGTTGATTTTTGATCTAGCGAGCCTCTTTTTTTTTCACTCTAATTTTGCCTAGACCGCCATTTCTGATTTTCGATCTAGCAGACATTTTTTTTTAATTTCCCTTTTTCTTCTTTTATGCTCTAATTTTTGCCTAGATTGCCCTTTTGGGTTTTCAATCTAGCGAGCTCTATTTTTTTCGCTCTAACTTTTGCCTAGATTGCCTTTTCAGGTTTTCAATCTAGTGAGCTCTTTTTTTTTTTTTAAACCATTGCAACGTGAATTCTAAATCTAATGTCCTGATTATGCATGATTAAAAGAAAACATATGAATCAACCAAAATGCACTCTTTGATGATGATAATGAAAGAGAGAGAATGAAAGTAAGAGAAAAAGTAAAAGAGCAAGACAAATTTATTAAGCTCAAAACTGGAAGTGTTTACAAGACATGCGTAAGTATGGAGAGATAGATGGAGGACAGAGAGGTTGAAAAAACTTGCAATGCAGATTTCACATGATTGACCCATTTCATTGATTCTTTAATTACTTAGACCAGAACTCATGATCAAAATTAAAATCCCTTACTATGCGACAAATAAATCTGCCTTTGATGGTTGACTCCTCATAATTAAATTGCCCCAGTTAAGTGTTCTTTTGATACTTCTTATTCACGTACTTTTTTGTTCGGCTTCTCAAGTGATACACCTTTGCTTCGCTTTAGTAGCACACGTTCTTCTTCTTCTTCTTCTTCTTCTTTGGCTCTAATTTTTGCCTAGACCATTTTTGCATTTTTGATCTAGCGAGCCTTTTTATTTATTTATTTTTTGGGCTCTAACTTTTGCCTAGATCAACCTTTTAAGTTTTGTGATCTAGCGAGCCTTTTCCTTTTTCTTTTCTTCTTTTTTTTTTGTGTGTGGAGACACTTGCACTTGACTTGCTTGTGAAGTTCTTGATGCCCTTCTGTCTCAGTTGTCTTTTTGAGTTGAGAAGTCATCTAGCTAAATTATTTAAGCTAGTGTGCTCTTCCCATCATCTTTGGTACATTTACCCATGGCAGCTCAATGTTTCTCGTTAATCAGATTCAACTCTTTGGGAGTTTTCTTCATACAACAAACATAAGATTGCCCCAGTTGATAATTAAATTGGATGAATGGGGCAATATTTCACTCTCTAGTTACAACTACCTTGCCATTTTGCCACTAAGTTTAATATCTCAGCAAATTGTTTGCATAGCTAAGGACCTTTATTATGTTCATGATAGTTCATGCCCACTGTAACAGAAGAATCAATTGATGGATTTTTCATGATTATCTGCATAGGATAGAGATTCTGAAAGGAAGAAATGGCCTTGTAAAGGGTGCAAAAGAAAGAGAAAGTGTATGGATAAGACATGAAAGATAATGTGTTGATTTAAAAGAAGAAACCATGCATAATCATTTCATTACTTCAATGGATCTCAAATACAAAACGAAGGCAATAAAAGCCTAGTATTCAATATTCAAGATACATAAAGTCAGATCAAGATTTACATCACTAATTATCTAATGCCTCTTCTTTGCAATAAACATGTCTCTTCATATCTTCCAAGTATGCATGATCAACTTTCAAATATGTAAGATCTTCTCTTTAGTGATTCCTTGGGTCATATCCCTTTCTTCAATCATATCCCTTTCTTCTAATTTTCTTACTTCCACCTTATCTCTTTTTCCTTTTTTTCTCTTTTTTTTTCTTTTCTCCCCTTTTTTTTTTTTTTTGCTCATGACTCTCAAACATGGCTACTTAGATTGAGCAAAGTTTTCCTTGAGTCAGCGATGTTTAGAGACAAAATGATGCATCCTCTTTCCAAAGTTATTTTTTCAAGAAAAAATGCATGTTAAAAATGAGAGAATGTGTATGATATGCATGAGTAATATGGAAGAGATAAAGGAAAAAATGTAGGTTAGATGAATTCTTCCTAAATGCTTATTGATGTATGTTATTATGTACGAGAAAGATGAGGAAAAATGAATGTTATGAATGTTTAAAGTTAAAAGAAAAATGCATGTTAAGTGATTTTTTTTTTTTTTTTTGCTTTTTAATGCATGTCATGAGTGTTTGAGAGCAGAAGACAATGGCATGTTATAGGGACTTTTTTTTTTGGGGACTTTTCTTATTTATGCATGTCATGAATGTATGGAAGAGGAAGAAAGGAAAATTGCAAGTTCGGAGATTTTTCATTTAAATTTATGCATGCTATGAATTTATGGAAAGAATAAAAAAAAAGATACAATATTATGAATGCGATTTTTTTTTTTCACTTTTCTATGCATGTGGTGAATGTATGGAAGGGAAGAAAGGAAAAATGAAAGTTTGAAGAGTTTTTATTTTTTTTAAATTTATGCATGCTATGAATTTATGGAAAGGATAGAAGAAAAAAGGAAATATGCAATGTTATGAAGGATTTTTTTGGCCCTTTTTTATGCATATGTTGAATGTATGCAAGTTAAAAGAGTTTTTTTTTTTTTTTTCAAGTTATGCATGCTATGAATTTATAGGAATGCTAGAAAGAAAAAGGAAATATGCAATGTTATGAATGACCTTTTTTTTTTTTTTTTGCTTTTCTATGCGTGTGGTGAATGTATGGAAGGGAAGAAAGGAAAAATACAAGTTTGAAGAGTTTTTTTTATAATTTGTGCATGCTATGAATTTATGGAAAGGATAGAAGAAAAAAGGAAATATGCAATGTTATGAAGGATTTTTTTGGCCTTTTTTATGCATATGTTGAATGTATGCAAGTTCAAAGAGTTTTTTTTTTGCAAGTTATGCATGCTATGAATTTATGGGAATGATAGAAAGAAAAAGGAAATATGCAATGTTATGAATGATTTTTTTTTTTGTCTTTTCTATGCATGTGGCGAATATATTGAAGGGAAGAAAGGAAAAATACAAGTTTGAAGAGTTTTTTTTTTTTTTAATTTATGCATGCTATGAATTTATGGAAATGATAGAAAGAAAAAGGAAATATGCAATGTTATGAATGAGATTTTTTTTTTTTTACTTTTTTATGCATATGGTGTATGTATAAAAGGAATAGAAAA
This sequence comes from Pterocarpus santalinus, assembly GCA_031439595.1. Lineage (NCBI taxonomy): Eukaryota > Viridiplantae > Streptophyta > Magnoliopsida > Fabales > Fabaceae > Pterocarpus > Pterocarpus santalinus. The sequence continues at coordinate 6,373,197 of CM062527.1, forward strand.
GAGAAAGAATGAAAAATGTGAGTTCAATGATTTTTTTTTTTTTTTTTGTTTATGTATGTATGCCATGTTGCATGATTTAGATTATGATGAAAAAAGTATGCTCCTTTGTGTCCTAGAAAGGTTGTACTTAATGGTTAGGTATTTCTAAGATCAAGACCCTAATTTGGATAGCCGCTAAACTCAATCTATTAGTGCATAGCTCTTGGGACAGATCTAGACCCCTATAAGTCATGGTTCCCAAATTGCCCTTATTAAAAAATAAGGACCCAGTTTTGTAAGCACGGCCGCAGGGACATAAGAGTCACAATGCGTAGGCTCACAATTCCGGTAGCAAATCTGAGTGGGAAAATCAACAACTGTCAGGGAAGCGTGAGCTTCACAATAACCTCATCAAAATCCCTTTTACTCCTATGGATTTCCAAGGCTCGGGTATAGAGCCCAATTAGTGTGTGAGGTAAGTGATAGTGAGGTGTGTGAGGGGAGCATGCAAACCTTTTAACCCTAAAACTAAGCATAAAACCTGCAAAAGACCAAGAACACATATATACACAGTATATCAACTACCCTAAGGTTTGAGATATATACAAAATATAGAAAAGACAAAAATAAATCTATTATCCTAAGGTCTAAGTGAGAAATAATTACAAATAAAATAAACATATACAAATAAAAATTGTGTACAAAAATAATTATTTACAACAAAGAAGAAAAAAAATGAAAAGCAACAAAAAAGGGGAAAAATAAATAGTATTTTAGTTATATAATTTGCATAATTTACTCTAATGGGCTTGACTCTCTAACTATCCCCAATGGAGTCGCCAAACTGTCACAACGTGCCCGGAGGGCGTCGTGACGAAAGGCAACAAAAAATATTGAAAAAATTTCAATGGAGTCGCCACCAATTTTTATTTATGGAAAAAATCGGAAAAACCTTTTAGTTTTGTAAAACTGATCTTTTAAAGAGATTGAATTCGGGAGTCCAATTATGCACAGGGAAGGGTGGAAACTTAATCCCTCTGCGCCCCTAATACATCCGTTTCACAACGGTTACCCTAGAGCTTATCATGCAAATCGATAACTTTAATAATACTGATTTTTTCCCCTAAGAACATAATAATTATTCACAAATAAAATAAAGCAAAATTAGTACCACAACTATTTACAAAAAAAGAAGATAAAACAAAATTAATATGATAATTATTTATAAAAGGAAAGAAAATAAAAAATTGATATAATAATTATTTACAAATAAAATAAAATAAAGTTAGATTAGTACAACAATTATTTACAAAAGAAAAAAAAATAAAATTAATATGATAATTAGTTATAAAAAGAAAGAAAAGTAAAATTGATATGATAATTATTCCCTAAAAAAAGTAAGATTAATATATAGTTATTCACAAAAGAAAAGGAAAGTAAAATTAATGTTATGATTATTTACAAAAAAAAAGAAATTGATATAACAATTATTTACAAACTAAAAAGCAAGTGGAATTAGTGTTACAAATATTTAAGGAATTAAAATTGAACCAAATTTAAGAAAATTTAATTTATGATTTGACAGAGATTGTCTGCTCCTATCCTGCAGTGCAATGAGGAATTCAAAATCACGTAGTTCTTGTAGAAAATGATTGTGGATTGGATTAATTTTATTTATGAAAAGATTTTATTTAAAAAAAGGAAAGAAAACAAATCCACTCTTGCACAGGGTTTAGGATAGCGTAAGCTATACAATAAACCCTTACAATTCTCATAACCCTTGAGGATGATCAAGCCATACATCAAGGCTAGAGATTGTTGAATGGATTAAAGAATTCTAGAAATGTTGTTTTTATTATTTGAGCTTAAAAATGGAAAGAAAATTATCTTGTGTATATTTACAAAAAAAAAAAGAATAATAATAACAAAAAAGTAATGCCCAAAAAATAGAATTAAAAATTAAAAATAAAAAAAACCAATGTTTTTAAAAGAGAAACGACAAACACATACAAAAGAAAAGAGAGGGAGGCACACACGTACACCAAAAGCATGGTGGTGCACCATAGTCCACTCCATTAACAAAAGCAGCTTGTAGAGTCCACGCGTTGGTGACGGCAAGAAAGAAAAAAGAAATAGATAAAAATTGATAAAAACAACAAACAAAAAGGAAAGAAGCAGAAATAAAAGAGGATGAAAGGAGCAGAAAAGGACAGAACGGTTAGGGGGAAAGAGGAAAGAGGAAAGGGAATTAGAGATTTCACACCGATGGCTTCACGACTTGGTCTGCATTGAAATAACAGGATAAATTGATGTAAAAATGATGAAGACAGTGTGGGACGGTGTTATGGTAACATATGCAAGAGAATAAGCGATGGTATCTGTGTGTGTATGTATTGAACGAAAATGTGTAAGGTGACCAAATGAATGAGTAACAATGGGTTGAGTTGAAAGAAGCGACACAAACTAACGCAAAGTGATGAAGAGATATACCAACCAATACACTTGAGTGACTGAGTAATTTGCAGTGGAAAATGGTTTCACTGTTAATCTCTACCGTTGCTCCCAAAAGAACCCCCCGGGAAAAAAACAGCCCCCCCCATTTACCTCTCAACATTGGCTCTATTTATAAGTGTTGGAGGCATCAATTGCCATTAAATTTGATTGATCCTAATTGAAAATTCGGCCTTAATGATGATTGGCAATTTGATCTGATTTGGATACAAATGCCAAAATTAAGAGCTTCGCCCAAATTTAACCTTATTTATTCTAATTTGATTTTTGATTTTTTTTAATTATTATTATTTTATTATTATTTTTTGTTTTTTTTTTGTTAAACATTTCATAATTGGACTATTCTCTTATTCCAAAAAGTAAATGGATCAGTTTTCTTTCCTTTTTCCTTTCTCTTTATTTTTTTATTTATTTTATTTTATTTTTTTTGTCTCGAACAAAATATGGTGTTCACAGATTCAAGTGTGGGATCTCTAGTATCAAAAGTCTTTTTAGCAATGTGGAGGTTGGACGGCATATTCTATAAAGTGCTGCAGTACAAGTGAAAAGAGCAGGTGTGACTCTTGTTAATATCATTAAATACTTAAAAGGACTTTCATTGAAGGGGGTATGCAATGTGGGGCCTCACACTTGAGGGCAAGGTTATCAAACTCGCAAGTTTACTTATTTTAAAAATAATATTAAAAAATATTTATAACATCTAATTATAATAAAATAAATTCATGAAAAAGCAAAAATATATCAAAATTTCACTTTTAATATCATCATATAATAAAGCAAATACAAGTCATAAAATATGAAATACAAATTAAAATCACAAAAAATGTAACATATCAAGATGACAAAATGTTAAAAAGCAAAATAACTTAAGTCAAAACTTCATATATTCAATTTTGAAATGTCTAATTAAAGTGCTTCTTGTGAAAATCCGTGTTTTGGTGTTTGAAAAATCAAAATTTGATTAAAATAGTAAACTTGTTAGTTTATCCGAATTTACTTGAGTTTACTCGTGTTCGAGTTTTTAAACTAGTTAATTCAATCGTTTGACAATCATGTTTGAGGGGGGAGAATATTGAAATTTTAAGTATGAAGAGTGAAGCCTCACAGTGGTTAAAAATGGACTAAGTGAAAAGTATATGATATGAAAGATATATAAACTTATTGCTTTAAGATTTTTGGTCAAGATGTGACTTCTAATCCGCTATTATGGATTGTCATTTAGCCCATTGATTTAGATTTCTTCGAATTTTGGATTACCCTCCCAACACTATGTACGGTGAAAGTGCAAGTAGCCCAAAATTGACTTTGGTATTTAAGGTAGAATTTATTTTATTTTATGGTGGGGGAGGGAGAAGGACTGTGCGAGAATATTAGATGTGAGTATTATGCTATTGGCAACAGCTGACAGATGGTGCAAGGGGTGGCTCAGCCCTGGGTCAAATATGGAGGAATAGAGAATTAAAGGAGGAAGGGCATTTAACTAAATTTCCTTGGGGTCCATGATGGAGCGCTCTACCACGTTTAACGTGGTCGAATGTAGATATCATGAATCACTTACAACAATCATGCGTGATTGCGACGAGGCTATTTTTGTTGAAATCAGCGATTAAACTTGTAGCGGATAATTTCCATCCGTCAGGAATCCATGACAAATTTCAGCACTAAATCTTTTCATTGATATAAAAATAAACGTTTTTATGTGTGGTAATCTTAGCAATGCAATATATTACGTCACTAAGATTTTTTGTAATTAAAAAAATCATAATTTTAATGTAAAGCACTATAGTGAAGACAAAATTCCATGGCTGAGCTACTTCCATTTTAAAAAATATTTATTATTTTAATAAAATGTAAAAAATAATAAATACGTAGTACTCTCTTTTTTATATATTTTGATATTTCTTATTTTTATTATAAAATATAACAAGAAAAATAAATTATAACAAAATATAATTTATTGATTATCAAATAAAAATTGAAGAAAGTAATATAATTGTTTAAATATTTATTATTTTAATCATAATTATTTTAGTTATTTTTTGTATATTTTAATAACCATTTTTATTTTTCATAAATATTAAAAATCAGAGAGAGATAAAGAGGAAAAAAAAGGAGAGAAAGTCTAATATGACATAATCTCTTATTCCAAGACTTAATTGAATTATATATACATCATATACAGTTATTTTTATTATTTATAATCAAATATATATATATATATATATATATATATATATATATATATATATATATATTATATTAACCTTCTTTAAGATTATGTGATATGACACACAAGCCCCACAATTTATAAAAATATACCCTAATCTCTCCCGAGATTTAGGTGATATTACACTCAATATCCTTATATTTTGTGTAACGCGATACTAAGTACCCTTGTAAACATGACACTAAGTATCCTTGTAGAGGGTTAGTATAGGTATAACAAATCGAGAGGTGTTATGTAAAATATCATCAAACCTCAAGGAAGATTAATGTAAGTTATCCTTATAATAATGAATTATTATTTATATATTTTTATATTAGTTTAATGGTTACTATATATTAAATATTATTTTTCAAAATATTTATTTATTATTAAATATTTTTAAAAATATTATATTTTACTATATAATTTTATTATTTGTTTAATAATTATTTTTAGTTTAAATAAATAAATGAAAAAACTTAGAGTGAAAGAGTTCTCATACATTACATGCTAATCAAGCTTCATTCATCCTCCTTAGGCTTTATTAAGTTACTATTTATTTTGATATTTAAGGGGATTATGATAGATAAATTTATATGATACGTTGTTTGTATCAAACGATGAATAAGGTCATAATTTATTATATTGATTTATTCTAGCATGCCTATTACAACATACCTAACACATCGTAAAACTCTACTGTGCATGAAAATGATGGATAATATAATCAATAGGGATGTGAGATTAAGTTTCATTAGATTTTGATAGATAAGGAATTTCTTTGCCTTTTTATCACTCTTTGATTGTTAAACCCTAAACCCTATATTTTATTAGGATAATAAAAGATGGTTAATAAAAATATAAATAAAAATACTTAATATAAATTATAATGGATATAAATATTTTGAAAATTTTGTTTAAAATGTTTTAAAATGTTGAAATATACATTAAATAAAGAAAATTTCTAAATACCAATGCATTAAAAAAAAAAGGAAATTAATTTTAAAAATATTCACATGAATTACATTAAATGAATCATTATTTCATATTATTGCTTAATATAAATTTTTTGTGACATAAGAAATCACTTAATACGTGAATATTACTTAACAAAACTTATACATGTAAATATTATAAATAATATATTTTAAAAAAATAAACTCCCCAAATAATGAAAAAAAAATCCCCCAAAACTAATTAGTATTCCCCTTAAAACTTTTGGAATGAGATCCTCTAAAGTGAGATGGTTGTAAAGAGATAAAATAAAGAATTGTTCGTTCTTGGAATAATAACTTCCATTATGTGTAGATTCTACCAAATTGATGTCGCTTTATAACCATCTTCACTTTAAACATCGAAATCCAAAATTTCCCACCAAGAATGGAAGGTTTCCCCAATTCCCCCTCCCCCAAAACCTCTCTTGATCTCTAACAATAGAAAAGACTCCAAGTGCTTGACCTTCAAGCGGCATCGACGGTGGTTTCTGTTGCAAGTAAGTGCTGCCATTAATAAATGCTTCTTGCTTCATCTATTTTGAATGGTCATGTGGTTGTGATTGTTGGCCAGCATTGTGATTGCTTCCTATCTTTCTTGGCCAACGATAAGAGTTAGGGAGAAGGTTGTATTGCATTGCGTCGCGTGATTATGATTGTTCTAGATCAGATGAGTGTTATCTTCTAGTACTAGTTGTATCATATTCTATATATTATTCTATACTTTAGTGGAGTGAACAACTCAATGACTCATATTCTTTCTCTAAAAATTAAGGATTTGAGGTTGTATCTCCTTGGGCCCTATCTTGATAACTCTTTTCTTTCTTTTTAATAATCTTTATTTTAGATTGCTTTCAGCTTGCACCGTAGGTTTGAGTCTAATGATAAGGGTGGCAAACTGGTTAATCTGCTCTGCCCTATCACGAGGTCAACCCAAAAATGGAGCAGGGCAAGCCAACCCGTTTTGCTAATATGGGTTAAATATGTTAACCTAACCCAAGAAAATTAAAAAAGCTTGTTTTTAATAAATTGACCCACATAAAAAATTTTAAAAATGTTCAAATACAACAAATATTAATAATATTAAAATACACCAGAGATATGAATAGATGAACTAGAGTCAAAAGCCTCAAATATTAACAATATTAAAACATAACACTTAAAGGAATAAAAAAAAGAGACGATGTAAGCTTTCATTAGAGAGAGAGAGAAAGAGAAGATGCATGCTCATTGAAGAAGTCGCCGCTGCCACCTAGCAAGGGAACCTCGCCGCTTGGAAATGCAGAGACTCACCGAAAATTGCTTTATCAAATTACCGTCTCCATGTTACGGAAGCGAAACTGCTATAGTAGTGCGGACCAACCGGTGATTGTGATATGATTTTTGATATGGCTATGGTTGATCTAAGAGAGATGCAGTGCAGATGAGATATGAGAGTTTGAAAGATCTAGAGATGGCGGAGGCCGATTAGAGATTGGGGTTAAGGGAGGGAGTTGAGTCTAATTTGAGCCAAAAAAGAAAATAACAAAATAAAAATGTGACCTCATCTCTCTCTTTTGGTGGCTTGTTATAGCTTGAATTTAAAAAGAAAAAAAAACATGGGTTTAACCTATCTCGACCCATCTCAACTCATGGGTCAGGTAGGTCAAATATTTTTTGTAAGTTATAAATATCACTCCACCCCATAAAAAATAGTGGATGCATAGGTCAACCTGATGGGTTAGACCCGTTTTACCACCCTATCTAATGGTACTCAAACTGGCTGGATACAATTTTTCATCCCATGTCATATATACATCCTGTAAAATACTAAAATTGGTGGATTAGTTGGCTTTGAAAAAGATTTCTTCTTGATTGATTACTAGATGGCAATTATTGAGGGACTTTATTAGCAGAAAAAAGTGGGGTTCATTCTTGTGTACTTTTGCTATTGTAACCAGCAATTGTTGACAATTCATTATATTGTTTAGGTGTCAATAATAAATACGTTGATATATGGTAACACCTTGATTCATTTTTTTTTTTTAAAAAAACTTTTTGTCGTTCTCACATAAAAGCATTATACCCCCACCACCATTTGTCACTTTTATATTCTTTTTTCCGTACAAACTCACATGCTGTATGAAGCCGCATGTTCCCCATTGTGACCCAAGTTTATCTATCTTGGGGCCATTTTTTCTTTCTTTCTTTTAAGAGACAATTGTTCTTTTATTTTCTAGTTATACCAATTTTGAGATCATGATGTATTTTTATAAATATAATTAATTTAAATTGTTTAAGGGATTAATTCTTATTTGAGTGTAGAAATATAAGAATTACGTGTGTTGGAAAAATAGTAAATATAAGAAACAAAATTGAGAATTAAGCCTTCAAGTCACAATGACATGTTGGTTTTTTTCATTTCTATATAGGTTTCTATTTTATTTCCCTAAGACGAGGGAGAAAAAAAAAAAAAGAAATTCAATATGAATGAATGTAGATACCATGAATCACCAACGGCCATCACAATGTTACTTATATAAAATGGGCCATGTTTAACATGGGGCTCTTGTTTAGAGCCCCACCGTGGACTTAAGTGTCCTTCCTCCTTTAATTCTCTATTCCTCCACATTTGACGCAGAGCTGAGCCACCCACACCATGCACCATCTGTCAGCTGTCGGCAGCGGCACAGCACTCCCCTCCCGCCCTCTCTCACAATTTCAGATTCATGGAGCCTATGCGTCGCTAAAAATAGGTGGAATATTTCTAATATTGAAGAGGGAAAAACATACGAAGTAGTACACACTCTCCTTGTCTTCTTTTCAGTTCAAAATAATTGTCGTTTTGAATATTATTTGCCACTTCCAAATTTCAATGAATTGCAAATTTTTTTATTGTACTTTCTATATAATTTTAAATATAATAAATAATAAATTAGCTATTAAATAAGAATATTTTAATAAATATCTTTATAATTAATCATTAATTTTGAGTTTCTTAATGCCCGTGTAAATATCTAAATCAACAGTTATTTTTAATTGAATAGCTAAATTGACAGTTATTTTTAGTTGAAGAGAGGATTACTAAGTTTGATTTATTAGTACTATTAATTAGCAAGGTTATGTGAGGTTATGATAGACTCGTTTTTGAGGATGGATGGTGGAAATTAGACCAATGAGTGTGTAGAGTAGAGAAAGAAGAGGGTGAGAGAAACATTTTTATGCCCAAGTTCCTATCCTCCACTTGATGAGGCAAATGGATCAATTTGCAATTGAAACGCAGCACACTGTTATTGGACGTGTGGTTTAACTGATGCTTGTTTTGTAATTTGTTTGAATCTGTATTCAGCAGAAACAGATTAACACAGACAGTGTCACGGAGAAGCTGATTGGCCGGAAAGAGTTGTGTAGAGATTCGTCATCTATTAACCACATTTGTTTGTTAATTAACCACATTTTCTACATGTGGCTATACGCCAATATAAGGGTGGTCCATAATGGTCCCAAACTTAGATGTCCTCATGTTAAAACTCACCATCTACTTTCAGTACGTAGGTGGTTCATATGAAGTTTAGACAATATGCTTAATTTTCATGGTGTACAATTCTTTACCGCAATAAAAAATTGGAGAAGAAAGATGTTGGGCGGGATATGAAGAAATGTTCAGTTGTTTGCACGGTGGCTCCTCTTGGAGCCAAGGGTGACGGCCTCCCTAAAAATTGTAATCTTTTCATAATATATGAATATATTTTTTATTTGACCTCTTCTAAAATTTTGTATTTAGTCTATTCTTATAAATTTTTTACTTTAATTAGATGCTTACATACTACAGAGATATATATATATATATATATATATATATATATTGAATTTTGATTGTAAAAATTCATTTTTTCTATATACTGTGATATGTCCTTGAATTTTTAGGTAAGGATAAAAAATTAAAAAATAAATATTATTATGTATATAAAATTAATTATTAAATATTGGCTTCTCTCCTAAAAATTGTCTAGCTCTGCCCCAACTGGATGTTTTGAGAAATGTTTTTTGTACCACTGGGGTAGGTAGACACCTTGGACACCCAGAGATAGAAAGGAGAAAAAAAAATTGTAAAAGAAAATGAAAAGAGTGAAATGATTGATGGAGAGAGAAAAAGCTGAGAGAGGGTGTTGGGGTGTTGGAGATTTTGGTATGTACAAATAACATACCTCGGATGTTTTTATTAGATAAAATTGAATTAATATAGGCAACTGTGCCCTAGCTACAAAGTCCTCCGGCCCTCGGTCCCTAGCACCCTCTTCGTCCCATTCCATATATATATATATATATATATAGTGTAGATTAATTCTAGATATACCAGAAGAGAGAAAGACACACATGATAGGTCCAACAATTTCTCTTTTGATTAAAATTAGTTTTTGATCCTTATACTTGTTTTTAAATTTTGGTTTTACTCCTCCTGTAATTTAAACCCCAACATTGGTACTCCATTAAAGAATTAGTCCTTATTGTTAAAATTAATAGATAATATTAGTTTTTGTTGACATGAATAACAAGATGTGACATAGATATGGTATGTTATTAATATTAAAGAGTACAAAATGGGTCGGACCCATCGGGTTGACCGGCATAACTCGTAATTTTTGGCGTGGTGAGTTGGTATTTTCAACCTAAAAAAAAAAAATTCAACCGGCATAAGCCCCTGCTTGACAAGCGAATTGAAGTAGGACAGGGCGGGTTTAGCTCCCGAGTCAAATATTTTTTATTTTCTTCTTTTTTTTTCCATACAATATATACAATATTAGACTTTTTTGTCAGTATTTATGTAATATTGATGGACTCCATAGATTTTTTTTTGGACTATATTATTGATTATATTTATGCTTTTATGGACTATGTTGTTATCTTATTGATTATGAATTTATATTTTATTATGAACATAGTTAATTTGTAGAGTGTAAATTTTTTAACATGTTTGTATTTGAATATTGGCTTGTAAGTTTTTCTGTTGTGGTTATTTTGGTTTGAAATTTTATCTTATTCTTATTGAAAATTGTGATTTTTAACCATTTTAGAGTTGAGTAAATGATTTAATACTTGATGAGTAAAAAAAATGAAATTCTCTGTATAGATGTTCTTTTATTACATTTAATTAAAAATTTCTTTATTTTTTTAAAAAAATTTAGATGAATTAATTTATGCAAAAAATATTTTTTTTCTTTGTTTTCCATTTTTTGGTGGGCCAATCCGCTAATCCACGTGGGATGGGGTGGGTTGTCATATTCAACCCAAATTACTAATGCGGGTTGGCTCGTCCCACCCCACTTAAAGCTTGACCTGCAATGGAGTGGAGCGGGGCGGATTGACCCATTTGCTATTATTGGTTAATATAGTCTTGAAGTAACCTCTTTTAAACATTTTTATGCTTGAAACAACCTTTTTTTATAAAAAAAAGTGACATAAATAGTATTAAAACAACCCTTTTTAGGACAAAAAGACTTCAATTGAGTTTCCCCATGTCCCATATCAGCTTCCGTTAGCCACATCAATAAAAATTAATATTGTTTTGTAATTTTCTAACAGTAGGAATTAACTCAATACGATTATAGGGGCCTAAATTAAAATTTCTTCAGTGTATGGACCAAAACCAAAGTTTAGAATATGTATAGAGATCAAAATTTAGTTTTAACCTTTTTCACCATTCGCAATTTTTGTGTCTTTTCCTTTCCTAATGTATCTAGAATGAGTTCAGGGACACGAATGCACATAAAATTTTCCCCCTATATGTAGAGTATACTTTTCCATTTTTTTTCTCCTCCATCATTACTAGCCACCTTTGAATCTCTGTAGTTTTCTATTGAAAAATGGGTTCAAAAGAAGCGTTTAAATCCAATGAATTGTCTAAAATACCAACAAGAGCGTGGGGGTTACAGAGGTTGTGTCCGCGCATCAAACTCTTGTTATTAGCACTATTAGTTAGGGCCCGTTTGGATTGCGGTTTACATCGGCCAGAAGGCCTTCTAGGAGAAGGAAAATAACTTTGTACAGTAAATGGTAGCGTTTGTTGTAACTTCTTTCAAAAGGCTTTATGAAAAAAGGCCTTTTGGAAGAAGTATCTTCGAGGTTACTTTTCATTTTAGAAAAAGACTTTTTGAAAAGTAATTACTATTACTCTCACATCAACAACCAAAAGTAATTTTACTTTATCTTATCCAAACAAAACTCATTCTCCTAAACTTACTTTTGATATATTTAAATCAAACAAAAATCATTCTTTTAAAAGTAATTCCTCTAAAAGATTTTCTTTCAAAAGAAAAAACCTTCCTTTAAAAGATTTTCTTTAAAAAATTATACCAAACGGACCCTTTAGTATATGCTGGCGGAGAAGCCTCATTAATTGATGACTGCAACAAACTTTTTCTTGTCGGCAATTATTAGAGGGATATGACGGTCGTATTATTTCTTTTTCTTCCTGCTTGTGCTCGTTTGTTTAGTCGACTTCCTACTTCTTGTGCTCTAGAAACGAGTCCAGCCACCGCTCCGTTACAACAAATTCGCGCGTTAGCTATCGATTAAGGAAGGATTGAAGAATTTTTCCCTCTCTTATACGAAAAATTCTTCTAGTGCGAGTGGCTGTTGGTTGGGATTTAATTTTTGGTTGTTTATGAGGTGATGACACATTCTACGACTATAAGCCTCTAACTTTGGTAGTTCAGTTACACTCTACGATTGTTGATGTCTTGACATATATGTACCACAAAGTAGGCCTAATGTCCCGCCTTCAATGTTTCGATTTTCGAGAAGCTGTGGTTATAATGGTGCAAGCTTTGAGCTAGCCACTTAACCTTCCCCTACAAAACTGAACTAAAAGTCGTTTCAAAACTATGATTAGAGATTTGACGAACGAACTTACCATTTTTTGCATGCTGCATTATCATGCAGAATTGTTCATGTGTTCAGATATGCAATATCTAAAGCTGTGTAGTGTTCGTGAATTATAATCTTAGGTTTAGCTTATCTTTTATTAAGTTTTATTGAACTAGTTTCTCAGTCGCAAATAGAGAATTGCCTTTGGTTATTGATTAATACGAAAAAGCTTTTTCCAGCTTTTCCTTCCTTTCCTATGTATTTAAATTTGAAATATTTTAAATATGTGCGGGTGTTTGTTTTTTGGCAAACATGTTTTATATCAGGTTTTTCTTTTTTATTTTTTTGAATAGGAGGGCTAGCTCAATCCGATCCACCAACACATTAAGATAGAGTTAGTATCCTTTAACATGCTGGCCCAGTTTTAAAAAAATTAGACCAATTTGATAAAAAAATTATTGCTTGGACTATTTTTTTTTTTTTGACTCAGTGAGGGAAAATGAATTTTATCATGCGAAGTTTTTATATAATAAGGCCATATTAAAATAAAAGATATTAAGTTATTAATTGGTGAGTCTTATCCAATACTTAATTAGTTTAAATAATTTAATAGTTAATTATCTTAAACAAAATTTGATATTTAAATCTAATAAATGAAAAAAAAATTAACAAAATATTTTATTTTAAAATAGACTATCCTAACTTAAGTTAGATTAATCGATTTAATAAACTTTAAATATTAGTGATTTAAATAAAACATGCAGTGAGCCTCGTCAAAAGTTATAAATAAAATCTTATATCTTCCTGCCTATTTTTTTAATATGACGTATGTGAAAATTTTACATATCAAGATCCATTTTTCATCGTAGGCTATCCGATTTGCTCTTCTTTGAACGTGCAAGGGATGTTAGGTTTCAATAATTCGTGGCTTTATTAACCCCATAAACTTGTCATTTCGATTGCAGTTTATCAGCTAGACCATTTTTTGGAGTTGTCCCTTTCTGCTGGACTAAAATAGTTAAATTGATTTTGATAGGACGACATTTGGCTTTATACTTTAATCACTATGACTTGATAATGTTGATAATGTTGACATTTGGACGATTGAAGTGGTCGATCTAATCTAATTCTGACACTTTGTTGGCAAGGAAAATTTATTATATATTCATGAGTATTATATGGGAATTCTATTATATTTAATAATAAAATAATATTTTAAAATAAAATTTTTAAATTTTTAAATATTAAAAAAATATCATATGGATTGTATTTATATTTATTATTAAATATAAATACAATCCATATGATGTTTCCCGAGCATCTAAAAATTTGTCGATCACAAGGGCAAAAAGTCATATGTATATTCTGAACTTGAAGGTGTCCCCGTATGTGGAGTACCAAATGTCGCGCACTTGACCACAAAATGCTGGGCAATTAGTAACATTTAATTCTTCACCCTCCTCAAAGTGTTTTGTATGAAGTGGCAGCTAGTTGAGGCAGCTAGCCTGTCTGGAGTTTCGAACTTCTCCCTTATCTTTGCTGCCTCCTTCAGTGGACCTTTATCCACAGCCACGCTTAGACTCTGCTCTAAGTTATTTAATGTTTAATATTTCAGAAATTATATTAAAATTGTAATTATAGTAAAAGAAATTAATAATCTATAAAGTTGATGTGTTAAATATTAAACAAAATAGAGTAATTTTTTCATTCTGAGTTTTAAAAATTTTTGTGCTTTTTATCTAATTATGTTGTTTTAATTAATAATATATTTTAAATTTACCATTTTCTGAGGATCATATAGTGTTTCAAGACTCAAATATGACCTTTATCATGTCACGTATCTACAGGCGTTTGTGATTTCTTTCTCCTTTACGCACATCTGGGCTATGTTTTGGTGGCCGAAAACCAAAAAAAAAAGGGTGGGAGCTTTGTTTTTGTTAATGTGATTCTTCAATCCTGTTGCGTTATTTTCTTTTGCCGGAGTTTTGGGATTAAAATTTTGAAGGAAAAAAATGTTTTTGATCATAGCAACACGGATAGTCATGATATCCGAAGGAAATGTTTAGAATTTTGTTTTGAAGAATAATTGAATGTTTGTGGCAAGGTACATATGGACGGAGACAAGAGCTATTACCAATTTTTTTTTGGGGACACAAGCTATTATCATGAACTAATTCAGTGAGCAGAAATTAAAGCGTTTTTATATTTAAAACTAAAACTTGAATGAACTGTTGCAAATATACAGTCTGGTTGCTTCTGGTCTTTTAGCTCGGAGCCTGAACAGATATTTTCTTCATCCACTCTAAAGAAAGCATTTATGGTGAACATGCAAGTAGTCCAAGTTGAGATTTATATTGTTTTACATAAACAGCAAAATATTATTTGTATCCTGAACAGATATTTTCTTCATCTCCTCTGAAGAAAGCATTTATGGTGAACAAGCAAGTAGTCCAAGTTGAGATTTATATTGTTTTATATAAGTAGCAAAATATTATTTGCATATAAATTTTAAATTTTAGATGGCTTTCCGGACATATATAGTCATATGTCCAGAAATATGAGAACTGACATGTAAATACTTAAGAATTTTAATTGTGTTCTTAGTGAATATAATAAGAAAAGTGATAATATATTAGCAAATGTTTCATCAAATTCTCCATTTACGTAACTGAAACTATAAATTATTAAAACACAGTTCTTCATTTCTTATTCAGACAAATTAATTACTTACTTAATCAAATTTTTTACTTATATATATATATATGTTATCTCTTCTAAAAATTTAAATTATTGGATAGAGATATATAAATAATTTTATATCTTAACATATTTCCTTACATAAGAGTCTTTTGTGGACTTGAAATATTGACAATGTATAGACCAACCTTATCTTATGCTAAAATTTAACTTTTATTTTAAAAAAAGAATGTAATCAAGAATCAAACTCTGGATCACTTGATTATAGAAACTCTTGATTATAGAATCAAGAGTGTGATGACTTATCTCTTCTAAAAATAGCTGATTCAGACAATAAATGCTACTTCATTTTCATAGCCTACAATTCTTTACCACACTCAAAACGGAGAAGAAGGAAACTGAGCGGGAGGTGAAGAACGAATTTTCAGCTGTTCTATCAGATTCGATAAGACTGAATTAATATAGCTACTATGCCAACTACCAAGTTGAAAGGTCCTCCTCCTCCAGTACTTAGCTCTCTCTCCCTCCACTCCTATATATAGAGTACGTTTTCTCACAAATTTTCTCATCCTTCACTACTAAACACCTTATTTGAATCTTTGTAGTTTTCTACTGAAAAATGGGTTCAAAAGAAGCAATACTCGTCGTAGGCCTACTGGCGATGGTTTTTCTTATCTCCTCAGAGGTTGCAGCTAGGGACTTAGCTGAGGCTTCGTCTAAAAAGGGTTAGCTTGCATTTTGCATTATAATTCTCATGAGCATTTTAAATCAAGAAATAATGGTACAAGATGCATGGCCTTCCTATTAATTCATTGGATTACAGTGAACTTCCCCTTTCGCATTTTGTTCGTAGTTCATTAATTTTGATGTCAAAGACAAGATCCTTTTCCGACGGATTATGTTAATTCTTAACTCATGAAAATTATACAAGAATGGATTTTCTTATGTTCCTCATCTATACAATCATGTCACGTGGAGAAAGAAATAAAGTCAA
Source organism: Pterocarpus santalinus (assembly GCA_031439595.1). Lineage (NCBI taxonomy): Eukaryota > Viridiplantae > Streptophyta > Magnoliopsida > Fabales > Fabaceae > Pterocarpus > Pterocarpus santalinus. The sequence continues at coordinate 6,389,422 of CM062527.1, forward strand.
AAATACTTTAAATAAGTGGGGTCCTGATATATAAAATTTGTATAGCTCATTCAAAGTAACTAGTCAATTGGATAAGAAATATGAAAGGATTTATTTTCAAATGACATATTCCTACAATTTCTTGACAAATGTGGCGAAAGGCATGATCATTGGATTTGTTGATGGTTCATGTGTTTGCAGGTGAAGTTGGTAAAGAGGCAAATGAAGTGGGTGACGCCAAATATGGTGGATATGGTGGGGGCTACCCCGGAGGTGGTGGTGCGTATGGCCATGGTGGACATGGCCATGGTGGGTATGGCCATGGTGGATACGGTGGTGGGTACCCGGGTCACGGTGGTGGACATGGAGGAGGGTATTGCCGCTATGGGTGTTGCGGAGGATACTATGGGGGACATTGCGGAAGGTGCTGCTCTTACGCTGGTGAAGCTGTTCAAGCCCAAACTGAGGCTAAGCCTCACAACTGAAGCAGTGTTGTTGCTGTGCTGCTGTTGCTTTTCCACACACACACACACACACACACACACATATATATATATATATATAATGTTATTGCGTTTGCGTAAATAAATTAAGCTCGTGAGAGGCATAGAAAGACAGTGATAGGAGGCCTGTCTCTGTTCAAGATCTTTCTTGCCACTAGATATATTTCACGAGTGAAAATAATGTTGAATATATATCACTGTGTCTATGTGATAATGGAATTTACAAACACAAAAAGGTTGTGAAGTATCTATTGTATTGTACATTATCTAAGTATGCCCTGAATAGTAATTTTCGGTTTTAATAATAATAATATTATTACGGTATTTTGTTCGAAAACCAATTAAAACATTTTATAAATGGCTTGAGACTAATCAGGTATTGAAAAATTAGTAAAAATTATCAAAAAAATTTAAAATTTCAAATGCAACTCTCGGAGCCGAAAGAAAAAAGCATACAAATACCAACTCATTCATTCATGTATTTGTCAAAAAAATAATTAAAATGAACTATTAATTATTATTATTATTATTATTATTGTTGTTGTTGTTATATTCTTTGTTGAATTCTTCCATTTTATCACATCATTATAGATGATGACGTTCATTGCCATATCTAATTATTTATTATTCAAAAAGCTGAGAACTCAAACAACCAGAAGCTTAATTGAACAAAGGCAATGCTTTTTTCTGATCGATGAACAAAGGCTACCATGTGCGCACAATTTGGCCATGGTCGTGCATTAATTTAACATGTCAGCCTTATATACCCTTTAAACTTTAAGATCCAATTACCAAACCAAAAATTGTGCGACTTGCTTGCTCATTCATAACTGAGACCTTTGATGTGACCATAAGAACCAGAGCAAAAAATGAGTAACAGGGCTTTCGAAGTCATTTGTGTGTTTGAATTTGTAGAATATTTTGACATGCCATAGCGTTACATCATCTTCTAGATCAGCACTATTTATAAGGGATGCAGACATATCAAGTGGCTAGGGATCGAGGGAGATTATGCATCTCAAAAGACGAGAACATGCCATTATGATTCTCACTAAATTTCATCACATCTACATTTTACATGAGAGTTCCCGCAAGAGTAAATGAAATGGGACGCTCTAGTAGTATATACAAGCTCATTTTCATGTCGATCCGTTTCCTTTTGATTAATGCTGCCTTTACTAGAAGTTTGCAACACTGAATTTCCATTCTCAGGGAGGCAATGGGAAATTGTGTCTTTGAATTTCTCTCCCTCTACACAATTAATTTTGATAGTTCTTCGACTTCCCACACAAAAGTGGAAAACATGTACTTTGTTGCATTTTATAAGTGTACGATTATAGGAAGAGATGCGCTTTGTTGCATTTCATAAGTGTACGATTATAGGAAGAGATGCGCTTTGTTGCATTTTATAAGTGTACGATTTTTTCGATCAAGTTTTTTGTTTTCTAATTTGAGAAAATTCTTTTAAAAATACTGACCCAATCATGTTTTCTTTTTCTATTGTTTTAAAAAATTCATTCTAAAACACGTTTTAAAATATTGTTGAAATCAACATACAAAACCAGAAAACAAGAATTCATCCCAAGCAATGAAACAAGAAAGCTCATACAGTTTAATATTGTTTATATGTACGATGACGGCCAAATTGTGCGTGCATGGTAGCCTTAATCTTATTCTATCTAACTTGATCGGCCACATTGAAGGGGTAGAAGCATTGCCTTTGCTCAATTAGGTTTCTGGTTGTTTTGAGTTCTAAGCTTTGTGAATAATTAGATGTGGCAATGAAGGTCATCATCTATAATGATATCATAAAAAGGAAGAATTCAACAAAGGGCAAAGCGGCAGCAATAACAACAACAACAATATAATAACAGTTCATTTTGATTACTTTTTTCACAAATACAAATATGAATTAATTTTTTTTTTTCCTCCTCTTTGAGAGTTGCAGTTGAAATTTTAACTAGTTGACAACTTATTCAAGAACTGATTGGTCTCAAGCCATATAACAATTTTTTAAAGTTTTTTCAAACAAAACACCGTAGTAATAATAATAATAATAATAATAACTGAAAATCACTATTTAGGGCATACTAGATCTTGTACAATAGATACCTCACAACTTCTGTTTCTGAAATTCAATTATCACACACACACACACACATTCAACATTACTTGCGCTTGTGAAATTAAATATATCTAGTGGCAAGAAAGGATCAAGAACAGAGACAGACTTCCTATCACTCTCTTTCTATGCCTCCCACGAGCTTAATTTATTTATTCAAATGCAATAGAGAAAGTTTATTTGTACATACAATTGGGATGCATTTGTGATGGATTACCAACTTTTTTTTTTTCAATTACCAACCTTTTAAATTAAAATTATCAACTTTTCGACTAATTATCAATCAATTGTTGCGTACAAATATCAACTTTTTTTTAGTTGCCAACTTTTTAAATTAAAGTTATTAACTTATTTGACTGGATTACCAACCAGTTGTATGTAAAATATCATGTAATGTTATACTGCAACTGGTTGATAACTCAGTTGAATAAGTTGGTAACTTTAATTCAAAAAGTTGATAACTAAAAAAAAAGTTGGCAATGCGTCGAATGCGTTCTTTTTTGCACGTCCAAATAACATAGCTCAATGCAAAAACATTATGCATCACATACACATATATACATTGGTTTAGATCTCTCTGGGTTTTGGGCTCTCCTCCCATCAAGTGGTATCAAAGTCAATGGTTTACGTCAATTGATCTTGGTTGAGTTGTGGAAGATTAGCAACTTTGTCCTCAAAAGTTGTCATGGTAGAGGATTAGCAACTTTTTCTTGAAAAGTTGTTATTGTAAAGGGTTTGCAACTTTGTTCTCAAAAGTTGTTATGGTTGAGGGTTTGCAACTCTATTTCATGAGCAACGACAATACAAATGAAGAAAGCTTGTGTCAAAAGTCTTCTTAGTAATATGGAGGCCAAGCGGCATATCTAGTGAGCAATGACAGTACAAGAGATTGCATTATGGAAAGAGTTGTTGAAGCCAGCTTTTGCAAGACTTTAGCTGAAGGGAGGATTTGTTGGGATTTAAACCAAAGTCGTACATCAATTGTGAGCAGAAATGTCATAGGGGCTTGGCTTATAAATATGGCTTTTAGCATTTTGATTTAGTCATCCTCCAATAGTGGGAGTGATCCTTTGTATGGGTAGTTCTTTAGGGGCTATCCATAGAGAGTAATATTTTGTAAGGATGGTTAGCAACTTTTTCCGTATAAAAGTTATGGATAGTGAAAAGTTCAATACTCCTTGTAGGGGTCGTGGATGTAGGTCGAAGGGACTAAATCACGTTAAATCTTTTGCGTTGTCTCCTTTTTTATTCTCTTCTACTTTTGTTGCCCATCACTAGCAATGATAGAATTATTAATCTTAGTAACAACTTAAAATCCATACAACTCAAATGTCAAATACTAAAAGCAAATGATACTTCACCAATCAAAGAATCATCAACACACAACAAACAAACATTCACAAAATAAATAGTAAAAAAATGGCCAGCATCATAAAAATAGCAAAAACTTACCTTGAGATGCAGAAAAATAATTCAACACTAGAGCGATATGAACCTAAAAAGAGAAGAAATCAAGTTAAAGAGCAAGCTACGAGATTGAGAGTAGAGAGAACATTTCACAATTACGATCTTCAAGATTGAGATTGTCTGTGACATCGAACTTCTCGAGGTTGGCTTCATTAAGCGAAGGGGCCATGACTGACACGAACATCACTTCCTTTGTGCATTGCTCTGCATCAAATCTGCAATGAAGCAAGTGGCAGCTACGAGGGCATTGTTGATCTGAAATAAGATAGTGAAGAGGGAGATAGCAAGGGTTTGAGTGAGTGGAGGAACTAAGGAAGATTAGAAAGGTACCAATTTGTTTAAGAAGATTTTTCATTAAAAAAAGCCATAAAATAAAAAAATATTAACACAAATTAAATATATATTGCGAGGGCTATAATAAACACCACAAATAAAAGGAATTGAGGGGGTTGTTAAACCACCACAATTAAACCGCCGCAGAATTTTAGGCTTCTTGTAGTGTAAGTTGATCGATGAAATTTCTCTGCTCACAAACATGCTTTGTTTAATTTGCTGCTATTGATGTTTCTTTTATACATGGATAGAAAAGGAGTTGTTGCAGGGCAAGCTCAAAAGGAACATTCTTTGGATGTCCTTTCCTCATTTTGAATATGCTTGTATCTTGTACCATTTTTTCTCTTTCATGGTACATCTTTGCATTTGTTCATTCAAGTTCTTAGATTATGCAGCTTCACTATGTCAAAACTGAAATTCAGAAATGTATAAAAAAAGTTCCTAAATTATAGAAAAGTGTTACTATTTACATTAGTAACATTTTTACAAGTGTTATGTTTAGACTATGTCACTAAAAGTTTTTAACAACATTTATAAAAGTATTGCATTAATTAGATGTTGCTAAAAGTTAAATATGTAGTAATGCTTGTTATTTGTCTTTGGTTCTTTTATTAGCTTGTCCTTTATCTTTCCTTTGTCCAATCAATTTTCCTTCTATATATCTCATTTATCTTTAATTTCATTCTCGCTTTGTTCTTCCTTTAGCATGCTACTTGATCCTACAACACATATTCTCTTAGTAGGATCAAGTGTTTATATCATATATCTGTTAGCCATGACAACCATCACCTAAGAGGGGGTGAATTGGTAGATTGAAAAAAATTCTAAAATATTATTATAAAATATACATATTTGCATTTGTATATGGATAAATATGTAGACAACTAAATATGTAATAAGTAATATCTCTCATGGCTATATATAAATATGTATATGTAACATATTATCAGTTCAGTTTAAATTGAATCGATTTTAAAAAGTAAAACCAAAAATCGAACTAAACCAATCGATTTTCATAAAATAAGAACTAATCCAAACTAATTTTTTCAATTTTGATTGGTTTTTGATTTTTATTCGATTCATATTGGATTTCAACAACCATACCTACAAGACTCTGGCCCAACTAAAACAAAATTTACACATTTCTAACCTTTGCCTCTACCACTTTTTGTCCCATCCCCCCTCTATTCATCCAACTGAGAAACCCTAGGCCATTATCGATTAGGCCTTCACCCCTGTTTTGCAATGTTGTGCTCATGTCTCCACCAGCCACCACACTTTTTGCCCTCATTATTCCAACAACACCTACTCATAAGTGAAAGCCTATAGTTATTATAGCTTGATGCCAGCGCAACACATTGATTGACACCACCGTGGCACTGTTGGTCAATCGTCGACATGCAGAGGTCTCCTTTAGGCACCAACCACTGTCATTTTCTATACTGCACCATGCCCATTCTCTACCATAGCCCATGGCCACACCTCCATGTCTTATTCCTCCTTGTTTATGCAAGAATTAATGACAAGGTTAGCCATAGGTGAACAACCGATATGTGACAATGATCTCTTATTTACAACCACATAATGTGAAATTTGAGACTAATTTTCATGTATGAGGTGTTTTTTTTTGTTTTTCATATGTTATAGTTTTTTTTTATATGTCGAGAACAATGAGATTTGAACTTAGCACCTTATGCAGACTAGCAAATCCTTCACCATTAGACTATTTCTAGTAACTTTGTGATATTTTGTTCCCGTGCCTATGATAGGCTTTTTTATATAATCTATTTGTCCATTGCTCCGTTCTCTTGAGATTAGGGTGGCTATGACTAAGATTATTTTTTGGAATAAATTTTTTTCCCTTTATTCAAATTACATCGTTAACAACTTGGTTTTGTTTGGTTTGATTTGGCTTAATTTAATAAAAAAATTTGCAAAATCGGATTGAATTGAGCCAATTGATTTTAATTGGCTGGGATTTATTTTACCTTTAAACAGAGCCAATTGGACCCGATTACACTCTTTTGTTTCATCCTATCAATTAGTAAATTTAATATATTAAGCAATAAATTATATATTAAATTATTTATATTCTAACAAATAAATTAAATTGAATTTATTATTCATAAATTATATAATAACAAATTCGTGAATCATTTTGCTACCTTTCTAAGAGGACAAACTGCCTTTGCCACCAAAACTAGCATGGTGGTGTAAATTACAGCTAAACGACGTTTCCGATTGACCACCTGCACCTAGAAGTGCATTCCCGGGGACACATTTAAGTTCTATCTCTCTTACTCTCCTGAAAATCTCCTTCTACACCACTAATGTTGATAGTTCTTCGACTTCCCACATGAAAGTGAAAGAGATGTGCTTTGTTGCATTTTATAAGTGTACGATTATTTCGATCAAGTTTTTAGTTTTTTAATTTGAGAAAAAAAATTTCTTTTAAAAATACTGACCCAATCATGTCTTCTTTTTTCTGTTGTTTCAAAAATTCATTCTAAAATATTGATGAAATCAAGATTCAAAATCAGAAAACAAAAATTTATTCCAGGAAATGAAACAAGAAAGCTCATACAGTTTAATATTGTTTATATGTAAGATGATGGCCAAATTGTGCGTGCATAGTAGCCTTAATCTTATTCTATATAACTTGATCAGCCACATTGAAGGGGTAGTAGCATTGCCTTTGTTCAATTAGGTTTCTGGTTGTTCGAGTTCTAAGCATTGTGAATAATTAAATATGGAGATGAAGGTCATCATCTATAATGATATGATAAAAAGGAATAATTTAAAAAAGGGCATAGCAGCAGCAGTAACAACAACAACAACAATATAATTATAATTCATCTTGAATACTTTTTTTACAATTACAAATATGAATTACTCCCCCCCCCCTCCTCTTTGAGAGTTGCAGTTGAAATTTTAAATTGTTGACAATTTATATTCATTCAAAACCTGATTGGTCTCAAGCCATTTATAACAATTTTTTAAAGTTTTTTCAAACCAAACACAGTAGTAATTATTATTATTGGAGTAATGATATGTGAATGCAAAAAATCAACGCACACTATCGAACACACCGGTAAAATTCAAAAACACATTATCCCACCTGTTTTTATTTTTCTTTCTACATGTCTATCAACCCACCGAGCTGAGTCGCGGGCAAGGGGGTCAATTTTTTGCGCTCATGTGATATTTCTATTGGTGTTATTATTATTATTATTAAAAGTGGAAAAATACTATTTAGGGCATACTAGATGTTGTACAATCGATACTTTATGACTTCTGTTTCCGAAATTCAATTAGCAGTTTATCAAGCACACAGACAGTGATATTCAACCTTACTTGCACTCGTGAAATTAAATATATGTAGTGGCAAGAAAGATTAGGAATAGAGACAGGCCTCCCGTCACTATCTTTCTATGCCTCTCACGAGCTTAATTTATTCATGCAAATGCAATAACATTATACATCATAAATATATTGATTGAGGAAAAGCACCAGCAACACAGCAACAACACTGGCTCAGTTCAGTTGCGAGGTTTAACCTCAGTTTGGGCTTCAACAGCTTCACCAGCGTAAGAGCAACACCTTCCACACCGTCCCCCATAGTATCCTCCGCAACACCCATGGCGGCAGTACCCTCCACCGGAATGTCCACCATGGCCATGCCCACCACCATGGCCTCCATGACCAGTATATCCACCATATTTGGCATCACCCACTTCATTTGCCTCTTTACCAACTTCAGCTACAAACACATGAACCATGAACAAATCACATTCCTTTCCTCACATTTGTCAAGAAAGTAATAATATATAATTTGAAAATAAATTCTTTCATGTTTTTTCTCTTTTTTCACTGGATCATTTATATGCAGAAAAAAAAAACACATATACTATAAATAGGCCTTATAAATTTTATTTTAACCTCAATTACTTAAAGTATTTGTATTTGTTTTTTTCTATAATCTTTATACAACATCATCGTGTGAATAAGAAACACGACAGAATTCATTCTCATGGTTTTCATCAATTAGGCAGTGACAGAATCCGTTGGAAAAGGATCTTGGCTTTGATCTCAAAATTAACTAACAAGAATGAAATGCAAAAAAGGAAGGGTCCATATTGTAATCCAGTAAATTAACAGGAAGGCCATCTTGCACCATTTCTTGATTTAAATTGCTCATGAGTATTATAATGCAAAAATGCAAAATGCAAGCTCACCCTTTTCAGAGGAAGCCTCAGCTAAGTCCCTAGCCGCTACCTCTGAGGAGATAAGGAAAACCGTGGCCAGCAGACCTAGGATGAGTATTGCTGCTTTTGAACCCATTTTTCAGTTGAAAACTACAAAGATTCGAAAAAGGTGTTTAGTAGTAAAGGATGAGAAAAATAGTGGGAAAGCGTGAACTATATATAGGAGGGGAGGGAGAGGGAGCTAGGTACTGGTGGACGGAGAACCTTTCAACTTTGTAGTTGGAAAAGTATCCTATATTTAATTCAGTCTTATCTAATAGAAACAACTGAAAATTTCTTCATCTCCCGCTCAGTATCCTTCTTCTCCATTGTTTTAATGTGGTAAAGAATTGTAGAATATGAAAATAAGCACAATTTATTGTTTGAACTTTATATCAACATGTTATGTACGGAAAGTAGGTTCCTTGAATCGCCTATAGCCATCATAATATTACTTATATAAAATAATATAAATTGTATATCAAACGCGAAAGTCAATTTGGACTGTAGTAAACTATTTTAACTATTTTTTTTTTAAATTAAGTTATTGAGATATATGAATAATTTTATATTCTAACATATTCTATTATACAAAAACTTTTTTGGATTTTTATATTATATTATAAATTATTCCTTTTAAAAGTTTAAACTATTGGATAGAAGGTAGTATGATTGCATATATTAACAACTTGCATTTTCACCATAAATGCTTTCTTCAAGGAGATGGAAAATATCTGATCAGCTGGCTGGCTTTGAACTTAAAGACCAGAAGCAACTGAACTGTACGCTTGCAACAGTTCATTAAAGTTTAAGTTTTAAATATAGTGAAGTTTTGATTTCTGCTCACAGCGTAATTTGTTTATGGTGATAACTTGTACCCGGGGGAAAAAATGCACTCTGGTAATAGCTCTACTCTTCGTTCATTTATTAACTAGCAATAAAACATTCAATTATTCATTTTCTTTTTTTCAAAAAAATTTAAACACATTTCCTTCGGATATCATCACTATCCATGCTGCAATGATCAAAGAACATCTTTTCCTTCAAAATTTTAATCCCGAAACTCTCATAAAAGAAAATTATAGAACTAAAGAATCACGTTAACAAAACAAAGCACCCATTATTTTTTCGGCCACCAAAGTTCCCATCCATATATATGTCATGATAAAGCCCGGATGTGCGCATTTTGGGGAAAAAAAAAAAATTGACAAACGCTTTTAGATACATGACAAGGTAAAGGTCAGATTTGAGTTTTATAACACTATATGATCCTCAGAAAATGGTAGATTTGAAATATTTTATTAATTAAAACGGCAAATAAGATAAAAAGCATGGTAGCTGCGGCATCGCCATAACTTGTTAGCTGCCCCAATTAGTTACCACTTCATGCACATCACCATTTATTAATGGTTGTTTCTTATAATAAATATTTGAAGTCAATATTTAAACACGTTAAATATTTATCAGCCTTGCCAAAATTGATAAAACCTTATATCTTCCTGCCTATCTTTCTCTTAATGTGATCTGATTATGTGAAAATTTTTCATATGAAGATCCATTTCTCATCGCAGGCTATCTGATTTGCTTTTCTTTTTATATGCAAGAGATGCTAGGTTTCTATTATTCGTAGCTTAATTAACCCCATAAACTTGTCATTTTAATTGAAGTTATTAACTAGACCATATTTTGGATTTTCCCTTCCTGTTGCACTAAAATAGTTAATTAATTTTGATAGGATGATATAGGCTTTAGTCACTCAGACTCGATCACATTGAGATTTAATGTGATCCATCTAATCTAGTATTGATACTGTACTTTGTTGGCAAGGGCGAAAAGTCATCTGCAGTCTGAACTTGCACGAGGCAACGGAGCACCAAATGTAGTGCATATGACCACGTAATATGAGGCAATCAGTAACATTAATTGCTTCAACCTGCTGATGAAAGTGATTGTGCACAAAGTGCTGATAACTAATTAGGGCAGCTAACAAGTTATGGCCTTGTCGCAGCTACCATGCTTTTTATCTTATTTGTCGTTTTAATTAACAAAATATTTCAAATCTAGCATTTTCTAAGGATCATATATTGTTGAAAACTCAAATCTGACCTTTATCTTGTCATGTACCTCAAGGTGTTAGTCAATTTTTTCCCACAAAATACGCGCATCTGGGCTTTATCATGACATGTCTGATATGATGGGAACTTTGGTGGCCGAAAAAATAATGGAAACTTTGCTTCATTAACATGATTCTTTAGTCTTATTCATAGTTTTAAATTGTGGTTGCAGCCACAATTACAGTTACATTGTGATTATTGTGATTGCAGAAAATTGTAGAAAAATGTAACTAATGTAGTAGTAATTGCTGTTATGATGCTATTGCGGATGGCACCATGAGCAATATTATGCAAACCGCAGTTTAAAATCGCTGTCCTATTATTTGCAAAAGTTTTGAGTGTGTTTATATATATTGTAAAGAATAATTGAAAGTTTTTAGGAAGGTTAATACATGAATTAAGAGTAGGAGGTATAATGGAACAAGCAGTCACCGTAAAAGGCAAAAGTGAATTAGCAGTCACCGTAATACCGTTATTGTAAGCTGCACTGACATCTTCGAAGAAAAAATAACCCTCATAGTATTGTCCCCACCACTCCCATGTGCACGGAGTTCATCACCCACTAAGAGAAGCACCTTGTTATTTCATATGGCAAAGGAGGTGATGAATTAGTCAAGCTTGTCGGCTTAGCTATCGTGGTTTGCCGGAGCGACTTTCCATTGAAGGAGTTTTGACTAGCTTTTTGTTTAGACAAGATGACTGGTATCTCCACTGGCAAAATTTTTTCAAACGGTGTGTGTGATGCACCATAGATGCTGCGGGTATGTGTTGGAATTTCAAGTATGAATAGTAAAGTTACACATTGATTAAGAATAAATTAAGTAAAAAACATATAAAATAGAGAATTCATAGACTCATTGACTCAAGATTTTTGGTCAATATATGGCAGTCGGTCCGCTATGATGGTCTCTTGCTTAGTCTATTAGTTTAGGTCTCCTCGGGTTTTGGGCTTCCCTCCCAGCAAGCAATATCAAAGCCAATGGTTTAGATCCAGCTTGATCCAAGTATTGGAGAAATAGTAGTTGTTGGATTCAAGTGTGGGATCTCTAGTATCAAAAGTCTTTTTAGCAATATGGAGGTTGGGCAGCATATTCCATAAAGTGCTGCGGTACAAGTGAAAAGAGCAGGTGTGACTCTTGTTAATACCATTAAATACTTGAAAGGGTTTTCATTGAAGGGAATATGCAATGTGGGGCCTCACACTTGAGGGCAAGGTTATCAAACTCGCAAATTTACTTATTTTAAAAATAATATTAAAAAATATTTATAACATCTAATTATAATAAAAAAATTCATGAAAAAGCAAAAATATATCAAAATTTCACTTTCAATATCATCATATAATAAAGTAAATACAAGTCATAAAATATGAAATGCAAATTAAAGTCACAAAAAATGTAACATACCAAGATGACAAAATGTTAAAAAGCAAAATAACTGAAGTCAAAACTTCATATATTCAATTTTGAAAAGTCTAATTAAAGTGCTTCTTGTGAAAATCCATACTTTGGTGTTTGAAAAATCAAAATTTGATTAAAATAGTAAACTCATTAGTTTATCTGAATTTACTTGAGTTTACTCATGTTCGAGTTTTTAAGCGAGTTAATTCAAGAGTTTGACAACCATGTTTGAGGGGAGGAGAATATTGAAATTTTAAGTATGAGGAGTGTGAAGTCTCATATTAATTAAAAATAGATTAAATAAAAAGTATATAATATGGAGAATTTATAAATTTATTACTTTAAGATTTTGGATCAAGATGTAACGTCTAACCTACTATTATGAATTGTCACTTAGTTCATTAATTTAGATCTTCTCAAATTTTGGATTAGTCTCCCAACACTACGCACGGCGAAAGTGCAAGTAGCCCAAAATTGACTTTGGCATTTAAGGTAGAATCTATATTATTTTATGGTGGGGGAGGGAGAAGGACTGTGCGAGAAGATGAGATGCGAGTATTGCGCTATTGGCAACAGCTGACAGATGGTGCGGGGGGTGGCTCAGCCCCGGGTCAAATGTGGAGGAATGGAGAATTAAAGGCGGAAGGGCATTTAAGTAAATTTACTTGGAGCCACGATGGAGCTCTTTGCCACGTTTAACGTGGTCGAAAGTAGATATCATGAATCACTTACAACAATCATGCGTGATTGCGACGAGGCTATTTTTGTTGAAATGAGCGATTACACTTGTAGCGGATAATTTCCATCCATCAGGAATCCATGACAAATTTCATCACTAAATCTTTTCATTGATATAAAAATAAACGCTTTTATGTGTGGTAATCTTAGCAACACAATATATTACGTCACTAAGATTTTTTGTCATTTAAAAAAAATCATAATTTTAATGTAAAGCACTATAGTGAAGACAAAATTCCATGGCTGAGCTACTTCCATTTTAAAAAATATTTATTATTTTAATAAAATGTAAAAAATAATAAATACGTAGTACTCTCTTTTTTATATATTTTGATATTTTTTATTTTTATTATAAAATATAACAAGAAAAATAAATTATAATAAAATATAATTTATTGATTATCAAATAAAAATTGAAGAAAGTAATATGATTGTTTAAATATTTATTATTTTAATCATAATTATTTTAGTTATTTTTTGTATATTTTTAATAACCATTTTTATTTTTCATAAATATTAAAAATTAGAGAGAGATAAAGAGGAAAAAAAAGGAGAGAAAGTCTAATATGACATAATCTCTTATTCGAAGACTTAATTAAATTATATATACATCATATATAGTTATTTTATTATTTATAATCAAATATATATTAAATATTGTTATAATTATTTATATATAAATTACATTGACCTTCTTTAAAATTACGTGATATGACACACAAGCCCTACAATTTATAAAAATATACCCTAATCTCTTCTAAGATTTAGATGATATTATATTTAATATCCTTATATTTTGTGTAATGCGACACCAAGTAATCTAGTAAACATGACACTAAGTATCCTTGTAGAGGATAAATATAGGTATAACAAATCAAGAGGTGTTATACAAAATATGATTAAATATCAAGGAAGATTAATGCAATTTACTCTTATAATAATGAATTATTATCTATATATTTTTATATTAGTTTAATGGTTACTATATATTAAATATTATTTTTCAAAATATTTATTTATTATTAAATATTTTTAAAAATATTATATTTTACTATATAATTTTATTATTTATTTAATAATTATTTTTAGTTTAAATAAATAAATGAAAAACTTAGAGTGAAAGAGTTCTCATATATTACAAGCTAATCAAGCTTCATTCGTCCTCCTTAGGCTTGATTAAGTTACTCTTTATTTTGATATTTAAGGGGATTATGATAGATAAATTTATATGATATGTTATTTATATCAAACGACGAATAAGGTCATAATTTATTATATTGATTTATTCTACCGTGCCTATTACAGCATACCTAACACATCAGAAAAATCTGCTGTGCATGAAATAAAAATGATGGATAATATAATCAATAGGGATGTGAGATTAAGTTTGATTAGATTTTGATAGATAAGGAATTTCTTTTCCTTTTTGTCACTCTTTGATTGCTAAACCCTAAACCCTATATTTTATTAGGATAAAAAAAGATAGTTAATAAAAATATAAATAAAAATACTTAATATAAATTATAATGGATATAAATATTTTGAAAATTTTGTTAAAAATGTTTTAAAATGTTTAAATATACATTAAATAAAGAAAATATCTAAATACCAATGCATTAAAAAAAAGGGAATTAATTTTAAAAATATTCACATGAATTACATTAAATGAATCATTATTTCATATTATTGCTTAATATAAATTTTTTGTGACATAAGAAATCACTTAATACATGAATATTACTTAACAAAACTTATACATGTAAATATTATAAACAATATATTTTAAAAAAATAAACTCCCCCAATAATGAAAAAAAAATCCCCCAAAACTAATTAGTATTCCCCTTAAAATTTTTGGAATGGGATCCTCTAAAGTGAGGATGGTTGTAAAGAGATAAAATAAAGAATTATTCGTTCTTGAAATAATAATTTCCATTGCATGTGGATTCCACCAAATTGATGTCGTTTTATAACCATCTTCACTTTAGAGGATCGAAATCCAAAATTTCCTACCAAGAATGGAAGGTTTCCCCAATTCCCCCTCCCCCCAAACCTCTCTCGATCTCTAACAATAGGAAAGACTCCAAGTGCTTGACCTTCAAGTGGCATCGACGATGGTTTCTGTTGCAAGTAAGTGCCGCCATTAATAAATGCTTCTTGCTTCATCTATTTTGAATGGTCATGTGGTTATGATTGTTGGCCAGCATTGTGATTGCTTCCTATCTTTCTTGGCCAACGGTAAGAGTTAGGGAGAAGGTTGTATTGCATTGCATCGCATGATTATGATTGTTCTAGATCAAATGAGTATTATCTTCTAGTATAGTTGTATCATATTCTATATATTATTCTATACTTTAGTGGAGTGAACAACTCAATGACTCGTATTCTGTCTCTAACAATTAAGGATTTGAGGCTATATCTCCTTGGGCCCTATCTTGATAACTCTTTTCTTTCTGTTTAATAATCTTCATTTTAGATTGCTTTCACCTTGCATAGCAGGTTTGAGTCTAATGATAAGGGTGGCAAACTGGTTAATTGGCCCTGCTCTATCACGAGGTCAACCCAAAAATGGAGTAGGGCAAGCCAACCCATTTTGCTAAAATGGGTTAAATATGTTAACCCACCTCATTTTAATGTGGGTTTAGGGTTTAAATATGTTGACATATTTAATATGGGTTAAATATATTAACCTAACCCACAAAAAAAAATTTAAAAAATTAAAAAAGCTTGTTTTTAATAAATTGATCCACATAAAAAAATTTAAAAATGTTCAAATA
The DNA here is from genome assembly GCA_031439595.1 of Pterocarpus santalinus. Lineage (NCBI taxonomy): Eukaryota > Viridiplantae > Streptophyta > Magnoliopsida > Fabales > Fabaceae > Pterocarpus > Pterocarpus santalinus. The sequence continues at coordinate 6,405,098 of CM062527.1, forward strand.
TAATAAATATTAATAATATTAAAATACACCAGAGATATGAATAGATGAACTAAAGTCAAAAGCCTCAAATATTAACAATATTAAAATACAACACTTAAAGGAACAAAAAAAAGAGATGATATAAGCTTCCATTAGAGAGAGAGAAAGAGAAGATGCAAGCTCATTGAAGAAGTCGCCGCTACCGCCTAGCAAGGGAACCTCATCGCTTGGAAATGCAGAGACTCACTGAAAATTGCTTTGTCAAATTATCGTCGCCATGCTACGGAAGTGAAACTGCTGCAATAGTGTGGACCAACCGGTGATTGTGATATGATTTTTGATATTGCTATGGTTGATCTAAGAGAGATGCAGTGCATATGAGAGATAAGAGTTTGAAAGATCTGGAGATGGTGGAGGCCGATTAGGGATTGGGGTTGAGGGAAAGAGTTGAGTCTAATTTGAGCCAGAAAAAAAAATGACAAAACAAAAATGTGATCTCATCTCTCTCTTTTGATGGCTTGTTATAGCTTGAATTTTTTTAAAAAAAACATGGGTTTAACCCTGCCTCGACCCATCTCAACTCGCAAGTCAGGTAGGTCAAATGTTTCTTGCAAGTTATAAATATCACTCCGCCCCACAAAAAATAGTGGATGCATAGGTCAACCCAATGGGTTAGACCCATTTTACCACCCTATCTAATGGTACTCAAACTGGCTCGATACAGTTTTTCATCCCATGTCATATATACATCCTGTAAAATACTAAAATTGGTGGATTCGTTGGCTTTGAAAAAAGATTTCTTCTTGATTGATTACTAGATGTACTAGATGGCAATTATTGAGGGACTTTATCGGCAGAAAAAGTTGGGGTTCATTCTTGTGTACTTTTGCTGTCGTAACCAGCAATTGTTGACAATTCATTATGTTGTTTAGGTGTCAATAATAAATACGTTGATTTATGGTAACACCTTGATTCATTTTTTTTTAAAGAAAAAACCCTTTTGTCGTTCTCACAGAAAAGCTTTACACCCCCACCACCATTTATCACTTTTATATTCTTTTTCCGTACAAACTCACATGCCGTATGAAGCCACATGTTCCCCATTGTGACCCAAGTTTGTCTATCTTGGGGCCATTTTTTCTTTCTTTCTTTTAAGAGACAATTGTTCTTTTATTTTCTAGTTATACCAATTTTGAGATCATGATGTATTTTTGTAAATTTAATTAATTTAACTTGTTTAAGGGCTAATTCTTATTTGAGTGTAGAAATATAAGAATTATGTGTGTTGGAAAAATAGTAAATATAAGAAACAAAATTGAGAATTAAGCCTTCAAGTCACAATGACATGTTGGTTTTTTTTCATTTCTATATAGGTTTCCATTTTATTTCCCTAAGACAAGGAAAAAAAAAAAAAGAAATTCAATATGAATGAATGTAGATGCCATGAATCACCAACGGCCATCACAATGTTCCTTATATAAAATGGGCCACGTTTGACATGGGGCTCTTGTTTAGAGCCCCACCATGGACCTCAACAAATTTACTTAAGTGTCCTTCCTCCTTCAATTCTCTATTCCTCCACATTTGACCCAGAGCTGAGCCACCCAGCCCATGCACCATCTGTCAGCCTTCGGCAGCGGCACAGCATTCTCCTCCCGCCCTCTCGCTCAATCCTTCTCCCTCTCTCACAATTTCAGATCCATGGAGCCTATGCATCACTACAAAGAGGTGGAATAGTTCTAGTATTGAAAAGGGAAAAAAGGCATACATAGTAGTATACACTCTCCTTCTCTTCTTTTCATATGGAGAAGTATTCTCTTCAGTTCAAAATAATTGTGTTTTGAGTATTATTTGTTACTTAATGAATTGCAAAATTTTTTATTGTACTCTCTATATAATTTTAAGTACAATAAATAATAAATTAACTATTAAATAAGGATGTTTTAATAAATATCTTTATAATTAATTATTAATTTTAAGTTTCTTAATACCTGTATAAAAAGTTAAATTGACAGTTATTTTTAGTTGAATAGCTAAATTGACAGTTATTTTTAGTTGAAGAGAGGATTACTAAGTTTGATTTATTAGTAATATTAATTAGCAAGGTTATGTGAGGTTATGATAGACTCGTTTTTGAGGATGGATGGTGGAAATTAGACCAATGAGTGTGTAGAGTAGAGAAAGAAGAGGGTGAGAGAAACTTTTTTATGCCCAAGTTCCTATCCTCCACTTGATGAGGCAAATGGATCAATTTGCAATTGAAACGCAACACAATGTTATTGGACGTGTGGTTTAACTGATGTTTGTTTTGTAATTTGCTTGAATCTGTATTCAGCAGAAACAGATTAACACAGACAGTGTCACGGAGAAGCTGATTGGTTGGAAAAAATTGTGTAGAGATTCATCATCTATTAACCACATTTGTTTGTTAATTAACCACATTTTCTACATGTGGCTAAACGCCAATATGAGGGCGGTCCATAATGGTCCCAAACTTAGATGTCCCCTTGTTAAAACTCACCATCTACTTTCAGTACATAGCGGGTTCACATAAAGTTTAGACAATATGCTTTAATTTTCATGGCGTACGATTCTTTACCGCACTAAAAAATTGGAGAAGGCGGGAGATGAAGAAATGTTCAGTTGTTTACAGGGTGGCTCCTCTTGGAGACAAGGGTGACGGCCTCCTAAAAATTTTAATATATTCATAATATATGAATATATTTTTTATTTGACCTCTTTTAAAATTTTGTATTTGGTCTATTCTTATAATTTTTTTACTTTAATTAGATGCTTAAATACTATATATATATATATATATATATATATATATATATATATATATATATATATATATATATATATATATATATATATATTGAGTTTTGATTGTAAAAATTCATTTTTTCTATATACTGTGATATGCCCTTGAATTTTTAGATAAGAATAAAAAATTAAAAAATAAATATTATTCTCTATATAAAATTAATTATTAAATATTGGCTACTCCCCTAAAAATTGTCTAGCTCTGCCCCAACTGGATGTTTTTATTAGCTAAGATTGAATTAATATAGGCAACTGTGCCCCAACTGCAAAGTTAGAAAGTCCTCCGCCCTTCGGTCCCTAGCACCCTCTTCGTCCCCTTCCATATGAGTCATATTGTTTGTATTTATTTTTGTAGATTCGTTCTGGAGAGAGAAAGACACACATGATAGGTCCAACGCTTTTTCTTTTGATTAAAATTAGCTTTTGGTTCTTATACTTGTTTTTAAATTTTGATTTTGGTCCTTATGTAATTTAAACCCCTATATTGGTACTCTATTAAAGAATTAGTCCTTACCATTAGAAAATTAATAGACAATATTAATTTTTACTTACATGAATAAAAAGATCTGACATAGATAAAGTATGCTATTAATATTAAAGATGGTAAAATGGGTCAGACCCGCCAGATTGGTCAGCATAACCCATAATTTTTGGTAGGATGGATTAGTATTTTCAACCAATAAAAAAAAACTCAACCCGCATAACCCACCCTTACTTGACATGCAGATTGAAGTGGGACTAGCAGGTTTCACTTGAGGGTCAAATATTTTTTATTTTCTTTCTTTCTTTCTACATAATACATACAATATTAGACTTTTTTGTGGGTATTTATGTAATATTAATGGATTCTATAGTTTTTTTTAGGACTATATTATTAACTATATTGATGCTTTTATGGACTATATTATTGTCTTATTGATTATGAATTTATATTTTATTATGAACATAGTTAATTTGTAGAGTGTAAATTTATTAATGTGTTTAAATTTGAATATTGACTTCTAAGCTTCTCTATTGCGGTTATTTTGGTTGGAAGTTTCATCTTATTCTTGTTGAGAATTGTGATTTTTAACCATTTTAGAGTTGAATAAATGATTTAATACTTGATGAGTGAATGAAATAAAATTCTTTGTATGGATATTCTTTTATTGTATTTAATTAAAAATTTCTATATTTTTTTAAAAAAAATTAGATGAATTAATTTATGTAAATTTTTTTTTTATTTTCCATATTTTGGTAGGCCAATCCGCTAACCCGCGGTAGGGCAGGGTGAGTTTGTATGTTCAATCCAAATTACTAACGTGGGTTGGCTCGCCCCACTCCACTTAAAGCTTGACCCGTAGCAGCGCGGGTTGGCCCATTTGCTATTACTAGTTAATATAGTCTTGAAGCAACCTCTTTTAGACATTTTTATGTTTGAAACGACCTTTTTTTTCAAAAATAGAAAAGCGACAGAAATAGTATTAAAACAACCTTTTTTAGGATAAAAAGATTTTAATTGAATTTCACCATATCCCATATTAACTTTTATTAGCCACATCAATAAAAATTAACGTTATTTTATAATTTTTTAATAATAGGAACTAACTCAATACTATTACTGGGGCCTAAAACAAAATTTTTTTAGTATATGGACCAGAATCAAAGTTTAGAATATATATCAAGATCAAAATTTAGTTTTAACCTTTTTCATCATTCACAATTTTTGTATCTTTTTCTCTCCTAATGTGTCTAGAATGAGCTCACGGAAACGAATGCACATAACATTTTCCCCCTATATATAGAGTACACTTTCCCATTTTTGTTCTCATCCGTCACTCCTAGCCACCTTTGAATCTCTGTAGTTTTCCACTGAAAAATGGGTTCAAAAGAAGCGTTTAAATCCAATGAATTGTCTAAAAAACCAACAAGAGCGTGGGGGTCACAGAGGTTGTGTCCGCGCATCAAACTCTTGTTATTAGCACTACTAGTTAGTATATGCTGGCGGTGAAGCCTCATTAATTGATGACTGCAACAAACTTTTTCTTGTCGGCAATTATGGGAGGGATATGACGGTCGTATTATTTCTTTTTCTTCCTACTTGTTCTCGTTTGTTTAGTCGACTTGCTGCTTCTTGTGCTCTAGAAACGAGTCCAGCCACCGTTACAACAAATTCGCGCGTTAGCTATCGATTAAGGAAGGATTGAAGAATTTTTCCCTCTCTTATACGAAAAATTCTTCTAGTGCGAGTGGCTGTTGGTTGGGATTTAATTTTTGGTTGTTTATGAGGTGATGACACATTCTACGACTATAAGCCTCTAACTTTGGTAGTTCAGTTATACTCTACGATTGTTGATGTCTTGATATATATGTACCACAAAGCAGGCCTAATGTCCCGCGTTCAATGTTTTGATTTTGAAGAAGCTGTGGTTATAATGGTGCAAGCTTTGAGCTAGCCACTTAACCTTCCCCTACAAAACTGAACTAAAAGTTGTTTCAAAACTATGATTAGCGATTTGACGAACGAACTTACCATTTTTCTCATGCTGCATTATCATGCAGAATTGTTCATGTGTTCAGATATGCAATATCTAAAGCTGTGTAGTGTTCGTCAATTATAATCTTAGGTTTAGCTTATCTTTTATTAAGTTTTGTTGAACTAGTTTCTCAGTCGCAAATAGAGAATTGCCTTTGGTTATTGATTAATACGAAAAAGCTTTTTCCAGCTTTTCCTTCCTTTCCTATGTATTTAAATTTGAAATATTTTAAATATGTGCGGGTGTTTGTTTTTTGGCAAACATGTTTTATATCAGGTTTTTCTTTTTTATTTTTTTGAATAGGAGGGCTAGCTCAATCCGATCCACCAACACATTAAGATAGAGTTAATATCCTTTAACATGCTGGCCCAGTTTTAAAAAATTAGACCAATTTGATAAAAAAAAATATTGCTTGGACTATTTTTGTTTGACTAAGTAAGGGAAAATGAATTTTATCATGTGAAGTTTTTATATAATAAGGCCACATTAAAATAAAAGATATTAAGTTATTAATTGGTGAGTCTTATCCAATACTTAATTAGTTTAAATAATTTAAAATTTAATTATTTTAAACAAAATTTGATATTTAAGTCTAGTAAATGAAAAAAAAAATTAACAAAATATTTTATTGCAATGTAGGCTATCCTAACTTAAGTTAGATTAATCGATTTAGTAAACTTTAAATATTAGTGGTTTAAATAAAACATATAGTGAGCCTTGTCAAAAGTTATAAAATCTTATATCTTCCTGCCTATTCTTTTAATATGATCTATGTGAAAATTTTACATATCAAGATCCATTTTTCATCGTAGGCTATCCAATTTGCTCTTCTTTGAACATGCAAGGGATGTTAGGTTTCAATAATTCGTGGCTTTATTTAACCCCATAAACTTGTCATTTCGACTGCAGTTTATCAGCCAGACCTTTTTTTTGGAGTTGTCCCTTTCTGCTGGACTAAAATACTTAAATTGATTTTGATAGGACGATATGGGGCTTTATACTTTAATCACTATGAGTTGAAATGTTGATAATGTTGACATTTGGACGATTGATGTGGTCGATCTAATCTAATTCTGACACTTTGTTGGCAAGGAAAATTTATTATATATTCATGAAGTATTATATGTGAATTCTATTCTATTTAATAATAAAATAATATTTTAAATAAAAATATAAATTAATAATAAATTTTATTTTAAAATATTATTTTATTATTAAATATAAATACAATCATATTATATTTCCCGAGCATCCAAAAATTTGTCGATCACAAGGGCGAAAAGTCATATGCATATGCATATGTGGAGTACCAAATGTCGCGCATTTGGCCACAAAATGCTGGGCAATTAGTAACATTTAATTCTTCACCCTCCTCAAAGTGTTGTGTATGAAGTGAGAGCTAGTTGAGGCAGCTAGCCTGAGGTGTCCCTGTATGTGGAGTACCAAATGTCGCGCATTTGACCACAAAATGCTGGGCAATTAGTAACATTTAATTCTTCACCCTCCTCAAAGTGTTGTGTATGAAGTGAGAGCTAGTTGAGGCAGCTAGCCCGTCTGGAGTTTCGAACTTCTCCCTCGTCTTTGCTGTCCCCTTCAGTGGACCTTTATCCACAGCCACGCTTAGACTCTGCTCTAAGTTATTTAATGTTTAATATTTCAGAAATTATATTAAAATTGTAATTATAGTAAAAGAAAATAATAATCTATAAAGTTGATGTGTTAAATATTAAATAAAATGGAGTAATTTTTTTTATTCTGAGTTTTAAAAATTTTTGTGCTTTTTATCTAATTATGTTGTTTTAATTAATAATATATTTTAAATTTACCATTTTCTGAGGATCATATAGTGTTTCAAGACTCAAATATGACCTTTATCATGTCACGTATCTAAAGGCGTTTGTGATTTTTTTCTCCCTTACTGGGCTATGTTTTGGTGGCCGAAACAAAAAAAAAAAAAAACTGAGGGAGCTTTGTTTTAGTTAATGTGCTTCTTCAATCCTGTTGCGTTATTTTCTTTTGCCGGAGTTTTGGGATTAAAATTTTGAAGGAAAAAAATGTTGTTTGATCATAGCAATACGGATAGTCATGATATCCGAAGGAAATGTTTAGAATTTTGTTTTGAAGAATAATTGAATGTTTATGGCAAGGTACATATGGACGGAGATAAGAGCTATTACCAATTTTTTTTGGGGGTACAAGCTATTATCATGAACTAATTCAGCGAGCAGAAATTAAAGCGTTTTTATATTTAAAACTAAAACTTGAATGAACTGCTGCAAATGTACAGTCTGGTTGCTTCTGGTCTTTTAGCTCGGAGCCTGAACAGATATTTTCTTCATCTCCTCTAAAGAAAGCATTTATGGTGAACATGCAACTAGTGCAAGTTGAGATTTATATTGTTAGCAGCAAAGTATTATTTGTATCCTGAACAGATATTTTCTTCATCTCCTCTGAAAAAAGCATTTATGGTGAACGAGCAAGTAGTCCAAGTTGAGATTTATATCGTTTTATATAAGTAGCAAAATGTTTTTTGTGCATAAATTTCAGATTTTAGATTTTTGTTGGCTTTCTGGACATATGACGAGCCTGAACAGATATTTTGCAAGTAGTCCGAGTTGAGATTTATATTGTTTTATATAAGTAGCAAAATATTATTTGCATATAAATTTTAAATTTTAGATGGCTTTCCGGACATATATAGTCATATGTCCAGAAATATGAGAACTGACATGTAAATACTTAAGAATTTTAATTGTGTTTTTAGTGAATATAATAAGAAAAATGATAATATATGAGCAAATGTTTCATCAAATTCTCCATTTACGTAACTGAAACTATAAATTATTAAAACACAGTTCTTCATTTCTTATTCAGACAAATTAATTACTTACTTAATCAAAAATTTTTACTTATATATATATATATATATATATATATATGTGTGTGTGTGTGTGTATGTATATATGTATGTATGTATGTATGTTATCTCTCCTAAAAATTTAAATTATTAGATAGAGGTATATAAATAATTTTATGTCTTAACATATTTTTTCATATAAGAGTCTTTTATGGACTTAAAATATTGACAATACATGAACTCATCTTCTCTTATACTAAAATTTAACTTTTATTTTAAAGAAAAAGTGTAATCAAGAATTGAACTTTGGATCACTTGATTATAGAAACTCTATTATTACTATGTGATGAATTATCTCTTCTAAAAATAGCTGATTCAAGGTAGCTAATTTCTGTAAATAGGGTAGTTGATGATAAGAAGTTCAGACAATAAATGCTACTTCATTTTCATAGCCTACAATTCTTTACCACACTCAAAACGGAGAAGAAGGAAACTGAGCGGGAGGTGAAGAACGAATTTTCAGCTGCTCTATTAGATTAGATAAGACTGAATTAATATAGCTACTATGCCAACTACCAAGTTGAAAGGTCCTCCTCCTCCAGTACTTAGCTCTCTCTCCCTCCACTCCTATATATAGAGTACGTTTTCTCACAAATTTTCTCATCCTTCACTACTAAACACCTTATTTGAATCTTTGTAGTTTTCTACTGAAAAATGGGTTCAAAAGAAGCAATACTCGTCCTAGGCCTGCTGGCCATGGTTTTTCTTATCTCCTCAGAGGTGGAAGCTGGGGACTTAGCTGAGGCTTCGTCTAAAAAGGGTGAGCTTGCATTTTGCATTATAATTCTCACGAGCATTTTAAATCAAGAAATAATGGTACAAGATGCATGGCCTTCCTATTAATTCATTGGATTACAATGAACTTCCCCTTCTGCATTTTGTTCGTAGTTCATTAATTTTGATGTCAAAGACAAGATCCTTTTCCGACGGATTATGCTAATTCTTAACTCATGAAAATTATACAAGAATGGATTTTCTTATGTTCCTCATCTATACAATCATGTCACATGAAGAAAGAAATATTTTAAATAAGTGGGGTCCTGATATATAAAATTTGTATAGCCCATTCAAAGTAACTAGTCAATTGGATAAGAAACATGAAAGGATTTATTTTCAAATGACATATTCCTACAATTTCTTGACAAATGTGGCGAAAGGCATGATCATTGGATTAGTTGATGGTTCATGTGTTTGCAGGTGAAGTTGGTAAAGAGGCAAATGAAGTGGGTGACGCCAAATATGGTGGATATGGTGGGGGCTACCCCGGAGGTGGTGGTGGGTATGGCCATGGTGGACATGGCCATGGTGGGTATGGCCATGGTGGATACGGTGGTGGGTACCCGGGTCACGGTGGTGGACATGGAGGAGGGTATTGCCGCTATGGGTGTTGCGGAGGATACTATGGGGACATTGCGGAAGGTGCTGCTCTTACGCCGGTGAAGCTGTTCAAGCCCAAACTGAGGCTAAGCCTCACAACTGAAGCAGCGTTGTTGCTGTGTTGCTGTTGCTTTTCCACGCACATATATATTTGCATAAATAAATTAAGCTCGTGAAAGGCATAGAAAGACAGTGATAGGAGGCCTGTCTCTGTTCAGGATCTTTCTGCCACTAGATATGTTTCACGAGTGAAAATAATGTTGACTATATATCACTGTGTCTATGTGATAATGGAATTTACAAACACAAAAAGGTTGTGAAGTATCTATTGTATTGTACATTATCTAAGTATGCCCTGAATAGTAATTTTAGGTTTTAATAATAATAATAATAATAATAATAATATTACGGTATTTTGTTTGAAAAACAATTAAAACATATTTTATAAATGGCTTGAGACTAATCAGGTATTGAAAAATTATCAAAAATTATCAAAAAATTTAAAATTTCAAATGCAAATCTCGGAGAGGAAAGAAAAAAGCATACAAATAGCAACTCATTCATTCATGTATTTGTCAAAAAAAAATTAAAATGAACTATTAATTATTATTATTATTATTGTTGTTGTTATATTCTTTGTGGAATTCTTCCATTTTATCACATCATTATAGATGATGACGTTCATTGCCATATCTAATTATTTATTATTCAGAAAGCTGAGAACTCGAACAACCAAGAGCTTAATTGAACAAAGGCAATGCTTTTTTCTGATCAATGAACAAAGGCTACCATGTGCGCACAATTTGGCCATGATCGTACATTAATTTAACATGTCAGCCTTATATACCCTTTAAACTTTAAGATCCAATTACCAAACCAAAAATTGTGGGACTTGCTTGCTCATTCATAACTGAGACCTCTGATGTGACCATAAGAACCAGAGCGAAAATGAGTAACAGGGCTTTCGAAGTCATTTGTGTGTTTGAATTTGTAGAATGTTTTGACATGCAATAGCGTTACATCATCTTCTAGATCAGCACTATTTATAAGGGATGCAGACATACCAATTGGCTAGGGATCGAGGGAGAGTTAAATATTATGCATCCCAAAAGACGAGCACATGCCATTCTGATTCTCACTAAATTTCATCATATCTACCTTTTACATGAGAGTTCCCGCAAGAGTAAATGAAATGGGACGCTCTAGTAGTATATACAAGCCCATTTTCATGTCGATCCGTTTCCTTTTGATAAATGCTGCCTTTACTAGAAGCTGCTAGCACTGAATTTCCATCCTCAGGGAGGCAATAGAAAATTGTGTCTATGAATTTCTCTCACTCTACACAATTAATTTTGATAGTTCTTTGACTTCCCACACAAAAGTGGGAGACATGTACTTTGTTGCATTTTAGAAGTGTACGATTATAGGAAGAGATGTGCTTTGTTGTATTTTATAAGTGTACGATTATTTCGAACAAGTTTTTTGTTTTCTAATTTGAGAAAATTCTTTTAAAAATACTGACCCAATCATGTTTTCTTTTTCTATTGTTTTAAAAATTCATTCTAAAACATGTTTTAAAATATTGATGAAATCAACATACAAAACCAGAAAACAAGAATTTATCCCAAGAAATGAAACAAGAAAGCTAATACAGTTTAATATTGTCTATATGTACGATGACGGCCAAATTGTGCGTGCATGGTAGCCTTAATCTTATTCTATCTAACTTGATCGGCCACATTGAAGGGGTAGAAGCATTGCCTTTGCTCAATTAGGTCTCTGGTTGTTTTGAGTTCTAAGCTTTGTGAATAATTAGATGTGGCAATGAAGATCATCATCTATAATGATATCATAAAAAGGAAGAATTCAACAAAGGGCAAAGCGGCAGCAATAACAACAACAACAATATAATAACAGTTCATTTTGATTACTTTTTTCACAAATACAAATATGAATTAGTTTTTTTTTTCCTCCTCTTTGACAGTTGCAGTTGAAATTTTAAGTAGTTGACAACTTATTCAAGACCTGATTGGTCTCAAGCCATATAACAATTTTTTAAAGTTTTTTCAAACAAAATACCGTAGTAATAATAATAATAACAATAACTGAAAATCACTATTTAGGGCATACTAGATCTTATATAATAGATACCTCACAACTTCTGTTTCTGAAATTCAATTATCACACACACACACACACACACACACACACACACACATTCAACATTACTTGCACTTGTGAAATTAAAAATATCTAGTGGCAAGAAGGATCAAGAACAGAGACAAACCTCCTATCACTCTCTTTCTATGCCTCTCACGAGCTTAATTTATTTATTCAAATACAATAGAGAAAGTTTATTTGTATATACAGTTGGGATGAATTTGCGATGCGTTACCTACTTTTTTTTCAGTTACTAACCTTTTGAATTAAAGTTATCAACTTTTTGACTAATTATTAACCAATTGCAACATACAAATATCAACCTTTTTTTTTTGGTTGCTAAGTTTTTAAACTAAAGTTATCAACATATTTGACTGGATTACTAACTAGTTGCATATAAAATATCTTGTAATATTATACTACAACTGGTTGATAATTCAGTTGAATAAGTTAGTAACTTCAATTCAAAAAGTTGGTAACTAAAAAAAAAGTTGGTAATGTGTCGAATGCGTTCATTTTTGCACGTCCAAATAACATAGCTCAATGCAAAAACATTATGCATCACATACGCATATATACATTGGTTTAGATCTCCCTGGGTTTTGGGCTCTCCTCCCATTAAGTGATATCAAAGTCAATGATTTGGGTCAATTGGTCTTGGTTGAGTTGTGGAAGGTTAGCAACTTTGTCCTTAAAAGTTGTTATGGTAGAGGATTAGCAACTTTTTCTTGAAAAGTTGTTATTGTAAAGGGTTTGCAACTTTGTCCTCAAAAGTTGTTATGGTTGAGGGTTTGCAACTCTATTTCATGAGCAATGACGATACAAGTGAAGAAAGCTTGTGTCAAAAGTCTTCTTAGTAATATGGAGGCCAGGTGGCGTGTCTAGTGAGCAATGATAGTACAAGAGTTTGCATTGTGGAAAGAGTTGTTGAAGCCAACTTTTGCAAGACTTTAGCTTAAGAGAGGATTTGTTGGGATTTAAATCAAAGTCGTACATCAATTGTGAGTAGAAATGTCATAGGGGCTTGGCTTAGAAATATGGCTTTTGGCAGTTTTGTTTAGTCATCCTCCAATAGTGGGAGTGATCCTTTGTACGGGTAGTTCTTTAGGGGCTATCCATAGAGAGTGATATTTTGTAAGGATGGTTAGCAACTTTTTCCGTACAAAAGTTGTGGATAGTGAAAAGTTCAATACTCCTTGTAGGGATCGTGGATGTAGGTCAAAGGGACTGAATCACATTAAATCTTTTGCGTTGTCTCCTTTTTTGTTCTCTTCTACTTTTGCTGCCCATCACTAGCAATGATAGAATTATTAATCTTAGTAACAACTTAAAATCCATACAACTCAAATGTCAAATACTAAAAGCAAATGATACTTCAATCAACAAATCATCAACACACAATAAACAAATATTCACAAAATAAATAGTAAAAAAATGGCCAGCATCATAAAAATAGCAAAAACTTACCTTGAGATGCAGAAAAATAATTCAACACTAGAGCGATATGAACCCTAAAAAGAGAAGAAATCAAGTTAAAGAGCAAGCTACGAGATTGAGAGCTGAGAGAACATTTCACGATTACGATCTTCAAGATTGAGATTGTCTGCGGCATCGAGCTTCTCGAGGTTGGCTTCATTAGGCGAAGGGGCCATGACTGACACGAACATCACTTCCTTTGTGCATTGCTTTGCATCAAATCCGCAATGAAGCAAGTGGCGGCTGCAAGGGCATCGTTGATCTAAAATAAGATAGTGAAGAGGGAGATAGCAAGGGTTTGAGTGAGTGGAGGAACTGAGGAAGAGTAGAAAGGTACCAATTTGTTTAAGAAGATTTTTCATTAAAAAAATACCATAAAATAATAAAATATTAACACAAATTAAATATATATTGAGAGGGCTGGAATAAACGCCACAAATAAAAGGAATTGAGGGGGTTGTTAAACCACCACAATTAAACTGCCGCAGAATTTTAGGCTTCTTGTAGTGTAGGTTGATTGATGAAATTTCTCTGCTCACATATATGCTTTGTTTAATTTGCTGCTATTGATGTTTCTTTTATATATGGACAGAAAAGGAGTTGTTGTGAAATTTGGCTCAAAAGGAACATTCTTCGAATGTCCTTTCCTTATTCTTGTACCATTTTTTCTCTCTCATGGTACATCTTTGCATTTGTTCATTCAAGTTCTTAGATTCTGCAACTTCACTATGTCAAAACTGAAATTTAGAAATGTATTAAAAAAGTGCCTAAATTATAGAAAAGTGTTACTATCTATATTAGTAACATTTTTACAAGTGTTCTGTTTAGACTATGTTACTAAAAAGTTTTTAACAACATTTATAAAAATATTGCATTAATTAGATGTTGCTAAAAGTTAAATATGTAGTAATGCTTGTTATTTGTCTTTGGTTCTTTTATTAGCTTGTCCTTTATCTTTCCTTTGTCCAATCAATTTTCTTTCTATATATCTCATTTATCTTTAATTTCATTCTCGCTTTGTTCTTCGTTTAGCACACTAGTTGATCCTACAGAACATATTCTCTTGGTAGGATCAAGTGTTTATATCACATATCTGTTAGCCATGACGACCATCACCTAAGAGGGGGTGAATTGGTAGATTGAAAAAAATTCTAAAATATTATTATAAAATATACATATTTGCATTTGTATATGGATAAACATATAGACAACTAAATATGTAATAAGTAATATCTCTCATGGCTATATATAAATATGTATGTGTAACATATTATCAGTTCAGTTTAAATTGAATCGGTTTTAAAAAGTAAAACCAAAAACCGAACTGAACCAATTGATTTTCATAAAATAAGAACTGATCCAAACTAATTTTTTCAGTTTTGATTAGTTTTCGATTTTTGTTCGATTCATATTGGATTTCAACAACCATACCTACAAGACCTAGGCCCAACCCAAACCAAATTTACACATTTCTAACCTTTGCCTCTACCACTTTTTCTCCCATCCCCCCTCTATTCATCCAACTGAGAAACCCTAGGCCATTGTCGATCAAGCCTTCACCCCTGTTTCGCAATGTTGTGCTCATGTCTCCACCAGCCACCACACTGTTTGCCCTCATTATTCCAGCAACACCTACTCATAAGCGAAAGCCTATAGTTATTATAGCTTGATGCCAGCGCAACACATCAATTGACACCACCATGGCACTGATGGTCAATCATCAACATGCAGAGGCCTCCTTTAGGCACCAACCACTGTCATTTTCTGTACTGCACCATGCCCATTCTCTACCATAGCCCATGGCCACACCTCCATGTCTTATTCCTCCTTGTTTATGCAAGAATTAATGACGAGGTTAGCCATAGGTGAACAACTGATATGTGACAATGATCTCTTATTTACAACCACATAATGTGAAATTTGAGACTAATTTTCATGTATGAGGTGTTTTTTTGGTTTTTCATATGTTATAGTTTTTTTTTTTTATATGTCAGGAATAATAAGATTTGAACTTAGCACCTTATGCAAATTAGCAAACCCTTCACCACTAAACTATTTCTAGTAACTTTGTGATATTTTGTTCTTGTGCGTATGACAGGCTTTTTTATGTAATCTTGTGCATTATACATCATAAATATATTAATTGAGGAAAAGCACCAGCAACACAGCAACAACAGTGGCTCAGTTCAGTTGTGAGGTTTAACCTCAGTTTGGGCTTCAACAGCTTCACCAGCTTAAGAGCAACACCTTCCGCAACGTCCCCCATAGTATCCTCCGCAACACCCATGGCGGCAGTACCCTCCACCGTAATGTCCACCATGGCCATGCCCACCACCATAGCCTCCATGACCAGTATATCCACCATATTTGGCATCACCCACTTCATTTGCCTCTTTACCAACTTCAGCTACAAACACATGAACCATGAACAAATCACATTCCTTTCCTCACATTTGTCAAGAAAGTAATAATATATAATTTGAAAATAAATTCTTTCATGTTTTTTCTCTTTTTTCACTGGATCATTTATATGCAGAAAAAAAAAAAACACATATACTATAAATAGGCCTTATAAATTTTATTTTAACCTGACTTACTTAAAGTATTTGTTTTTGTTTTTTTCTATAATCTTTATACAACATCATCGTGTGAATAAGAAACACGACAGAATTCATTCTCATGATCTTCATCAATTAGGCAGCGACAGAATCCGTTGGAAAAGGATCTTGGCTTTGATCTCAAAATTAACTAACAAGAATGAATGCAAAAAAGGAAGGGTCCATATTGTAATCCAGTAAATTAAAAGGAAGGCCATCTTGCACCATTTCTTGATTTAAATTGCTCATGAGTATTATAATGCAAAAATGCAAAATGCAAGCTCACCCTTTTCAGAGGAAGCCTCAGCTAAGTCCCTAGCCGCTACCTCTGAGGAGATAAGGAAAAGCATGGCCAGCAGACCTAGGATGAGTATTGCTGCTTTTGAACCCATTTTTCAGTAGAAAACTACAAAGATTCAAAAAAGGTGTTTAGTAGTAAAGGATGAGAAAAATAGTGGGAAAGTGTGATCTATATATAGGAGGGGAGGGAGCTAGGGTACTGGAGGACGGAGAACCTTTCAACTTTGTAGTTGGAAAAGTATCCTATATTTAATTCAGTCTTATCTAATAGAAACAACTGAAAATTTCTTCATCTCTCGCTCAATATCCTTCTTCCCCGTTGTTTTAATGTGGTAAAGAATTGTAGAATATGAAAATAAGTACAATTTATTGTTTGAACTTTATATCAACATGTTATGTACAGAAAGTAGGTTCCTTGAATCGCCTATGGCCATCATAATATTACTTATATAAAATAACATAAATTGTATGTCAAACGCGAAAGTCAATTTGGACTGTCGTAAACTATTTTAACTATTTTTTTAAAAAAATTAAGTTATTGAGATATATAAATAATTTTATATCCTAACATATTCTATTATACAAGAATTTTTTTGGACTTTTATATTATATTATAAATTATTTCTTTCAAAAGTTTAAACTGATAGATAGAAGATAGTATGATTGCATATACTAACAACTTGCATTTTCACCATAAATGCTTTCTTCAAGGAGATGGAAAATATCTGATCAGCTGGCTGGCTTTGAACTTAAAGACCAGAAGCAACTGAACTGTACGCTTGCAACAGTTCATTAAAGCTTAAGTTTTAAATATAGTGAAGTTTTGATTTCTGCTCACTGCGTAATTTGTTTATGGTGATAACTTGTACCCGGGGGAAAAAATGCACTCTGGTAATAGCTCTACTCTTCGTTCATTTATTAACTAGCAATAAAACATTCAATTATTCATTTTCTTTTTTTTAAAAAAATCTAAACACATTTCCTTCGGATATCATCAGTATCCATGCTGCAATGATCAAAGAACATCTTTTCCTTCAAAATTTTAATCCCGAAACTCTCATAATAGAAAATTATAGAACTAAAGAATCACGTTAACAGAACAAAGCACCCATTATTTTTTCGGCCACCAAAGTTCCCATCCATATATATGTCATGATAAAGCCCGGATGTGCGCATTTTGGGGAAAAAAAAAAAATTGACAAACGCTTTTAGATACATGACAAGGTAAAGGTCAGATTTGAGTTTTATAACACTATATGATCCTCAGAAAATGGTAGATTTGAAATATTTTATTAATTAAAACGGCAAATAAGATAAAAAGCATGGTAGCTGCGGCATCGCCATAACTTGTTAGCTGCCCCAATTAGTTACCACTTCATGCACATCACCATTTATTAATGGTTGTTTCTTATAACAAATATTTGAAGTCAATATTTAAACACGTTAAATATTTATCAGCCTTGCCAAAATTTATAAAACCTTATATCTTCCTGCCTATCTTTCTCTTAATATGATCTGATTATGTGAAAATTTTTCATATGAAGATCCATTTCTCATCGTAGGCTATCTGATTTGCTTTTCTTTTTATATGCAAGAGATGCTAGGTTTCTATTATTCGTAGCTTAATTAACCCCATAAACTTGTCATTTTAATTGAAGTTATTAACTAGACCATATTTTGGATTTTCCCTTCCTGTTGCACTAAAATAGTTAATTAATTTTGATAGGATGATATAGGCTTTAGTCACTCAGCCTCGATCATATTGAGATTTAATGTGATCCATCTAATCTAATATTGATACTGTACTTTGTTGGCAAGGGCGAAAAGTCATCTGCAGTCTGAACTTGCACGAGGCAATGGAGCACCAAATGTAGTGCATATGACCACGTAATATGAGGCAATCAGTAACATTAATTGCTTCAACCTGCTGATGAAAGTGATTGTGCACAAAGTGATGATAACTAATTAGGGCAGCTAACAAGTTATGGCAATGCCGCAGCTACCATGCTTTTTATCTTATTTGTTGTTTTAATTAACAAAATATTTCAAATCTAGCATTTTCTAAGGATCATATATTGTTGAAAACTCAAATCTGACCTTTATCTTGTCATGTACCTCAAGGTGTTAGTCAATTTTTTCCCACAAAATACGCGCATCTGGGCTATATCATGACATGTCTGATATGATGGGAACTTTGGTGGCCGAAAAAATAATGGAAACTTTGCTTCATTAACATGATTCTTTAGTCTTATTCATAGTTTTAAATTATAGTTGCAGTCACAATTACAGTTACATTGTGATTATTGTGATTGCAGAAAATTGTGGAAAAATGTAACTAATGTAGTAGTAATTGCTGTTATGATGCTATTGCATATGGCACCATGATAGCAATATTACAGCTGCAATTGCAGTTGCAAACTGCAGTTTAAAATCGCTGTCCTGTTATTTGCAGAAGTTTTGAGTGTGTTTATATATATTGTAAAGAATAATTGAAAGTTTTTAGGAATGTTAATACATGAATTAAAAGTAGGAGGTGTAATGGAACAAGCAGTCACCGTAAAAAGCAAAAGTGAATTAGCAGTCATCGTAATACCGTTATTGTAAGCAGCACTGACATCTTCGAAGAAAATATAACCCTCATAGTATTGCCCCCACCACTCCCATGTGCCCGGAGTTCATCACCCACTAAGAGAAGCACCTTGCTATTTCATATAGCAAAGGAGGTGATGAATTAGTCAAGCTTGTCGGCTTAGCTATCGTGGTTTGCCGGAGCGACTTTCCATTGAAGGAGTTTAGAGGACTGGCTTTTTGTTTAGACAAGATGACTGGTATCTCCACTGGCAAAATTTTTTCAAACGGTGTATGTGATGCACCATAGATGCTGCGGGTATGTGTTGGAATTTCAAGTATGAATAGTAAAGTTACACATTGGTTAAGAATAAACTAAGTGAAAAGTATATAAAATAAAGAATCCATAGACTCATTGACTCAAGATTTTTGGTCAATATATGGCATCTGATCCGCTATGATGATCTCTTGCTTAGTCTATTAGTTTAGGTCTCCTCGGGTTTTGAGCTTCCCTCCAAGCAAGTGATATCAAAGCCGATGGTTTGCATCCAGCTTGATCCAAGTATTGGAGAACTAGTGGCTGTTGGATTCAAGTGCAGGATCTCTAGTATCAAAAGTCTCTTTAGCAATATGGAGGTTGGGCAGCATATTCCATAAAGTGCTGCAATACAAGTGAAAAGAGCAGGTATGACTCTTGTTAATACTATTAAACACTTGAAAGGGTTTTCATTGAAGGGGGTATGCAATGTGGGGCCTCACACTTGTGGGCAAGATTATCAAACTCGCAAATTTACTTATTTTAAAAATAATATTAAAAAATATTTATAACATCTAATTATAATAAAAAAAATTCATGAAAAAGCAAAAATATATCAAAATTTCACTTTCAATCTCATCATATAATAAAGTAAATACAAGTCATAAGATATGAAATGCAAATTAAAGTCACAAAAAATGTAACATACCAAGATGACAAAATGTTAAAAAGCAAAATAACTGAAGTCAAAACTTCATATATTCAATTTTGAAATGTCTAATTAAAGTGCTTCTTGTGAAAATCCATACTTTGGTGTTTGAAAAATCAAAATTTGATTAAAATAGTAAACTCGTTAGTTTATCTGAATTACTTGAGTTTACTCATGTTCGAGTTTTTAAGCGAGTTAATTCAAGAGTTTGACAACCATATTTGAGGGGGGGAGAATATTGAAATTTTAAGTATGAGGAGTGAAGTCTCACATTAATTAAAAATGGACTAAGTGAAAAGTATATAATATAGAGGATCTATAAATTTATTGTCTTAAGATTTTGGGTCAAGATGTAACGTCTAATTTGCTATTATGAATTGTCACTTAGTTCATTAATTTAGATCTTCTCAAATTTTGGATTATCCTCCCAACACTATGCACGGTGAAAGTGCAAGTAGCCCAAAATTGACTTTGGCATTTAAGGTAGAATTTATTTTATTTTATGGTGGGGGAGGGTGAAGGACCGTGCGAGAAGATGAGATGTGAGTATTGTGCCATTGGCAACAGCTGACAGATGGTGCGAGGGGTGGCTCAGCCCTGGGTCAAATGTGGAGGAATGGAGAATTAAAGGCGGAAGGGCATTTAAGTAAATTTTCTTGGGGCCACGATGGAGCTCTTTGCCACGTTTAACGTGGTCGAAAGTAGATATCATGAATCACTTACAACAATCATGCGTGATTGCGACGAGGCTATTTTTGTTGAAATGAGCGATTACACTTGTAGCAGATAATTTCCATCCATCAGGAATCCATGACAAATTTCATCACTAAATCTTTTCATTGATATAAAAATAAACGTTTTTATGTGTGGTAATCTTAGCAACGCAATATATTACGACACTAAGATTTTTTGTCATTTAAAAAAAATCATAATTTTAATGTAAAGCACTATAGTGAAGACAAAATTCCATGGCTGAGCTACTTCCATTTTAAAAAATATTTATTATTTTAATAAAATGTAAAAAATAATAAATACGTAGTACTCTCTTTTTTATATATTTTGATATTTTTTATTTTTATTATAAAATATAACAAGAAAAATAAATTATAATAAAATATAATTTATTGATTATCAAATAAAAATTGAAGAAAGTAATATGATTGTTTAAATATTTATTATTTTAATCATAATTATTTTAGTTATTTTTTGTATATTTTTAATAACTATTTTTATTTTTCATAAATATTAAAAATTAGAGAGAGATAAAGAGGAAAAAAAAAGGAGAGAAAGTCTAATATGACATAATCTCTTATTCGAAGACTTAATTGAATTATATATACATCATATATAGTTATTTTATTATTTATAATCAAATATATATTAAATATTGTTATAATTATTTATATATAAATTACATTGACCTTCTTTAAAATTACTGTGATATGACACACAAGCCCTACAATTTATAAAAATATACCCTAATCTCTTCTAAGATTTAGATGATATTATATTTAATATCCTTATATTTTGTGTAATGCGACACTAAGTAACCTAGTAAACTACTAAGTATCCTTGTAGAGGATAAATATAGGTATAACAAATCAAGAGGTGTTATGTAAAATATGATTAAACCTCAAGGAAGATTACACTACTAGAATTTATTGAAATAGCGACCGATTTAACGACCGAATATTTTTGGTCGCTACTTTTATATTTAGCGACTGATTTAGCGACCGATTAAGAAGATAATGTACATGGGTTCGTGCCATGAAAAATCGGTCTCTAACTCGGTCGCTAAATATTTTAGTGACCGATTTGGCGACCGATATACATGAGCTAGCATGAGCTTCAAAATCGGTCACTAAATCGGTCACTAAAATTGAAATTAGTGACCAATTTAGTGACCGATTTACCCAACACAGAACTTTGCCTGCCTAACTATAATCAGTCACTAAATCGGTCACTAAAAATTAAAATTAGTGACCGATTTACTAAACTCATGCGTTTGCTCCCTACCCATAATCAGTCACTAAATCGGTCACTAAAATTGAATTTAGTGACCGATTTCCTATACATGTAATTTCGCTTTGATAAAAAAATCGGTCACTAAATCGGTCACTAATTTCAATTTTAGTGACCGATTTACTAAACTCATACGTTTACCTGCCTAACTATAATCAGTCACTAAATCGGTCAATAAAAATTGAAATTAGTGCCCGCTTTAGTGACCAATTTACTAAACTCATACGTTTACCTACCAAACTATAATCAGTTACTAAATCGGTCACTAAAACTGAAATTAGTGACCGATTTAATGATCGATTTACCAAACTCAGAACTTTGCCTGCCTAACTGTAATAAGTCACTAAATCGATAACTAAAAATTGAAATTAGTGACCGATTTAGTGACCGATTTACTAAACTCATACATTTACCTGCCTAACTATAATCAGTCACTAAATCGGTCACTAAAACTGAAATTAGTGACCGATTTAGTGACCGATTTACCAAACACATTAATTAATGTAATTTACTCTTATAATAATGAATTATTATCTATATATTTTTATATTAGTTTAATGGTTACTATATATTAAATATTATTTTTCAAAATATTTATTTATTATTAAATATTTTTAAAAATATTATATTTTATTATATAATTTTATTATTTATTTAATAATTATTTTTAGTTTAAATAAATAAATGAAAAACTTAGAGTGAAAGAGTTCTCATACATTACAAGCTAATCAAGCTTCATTCGTCCTCCTTAGGGTTGATTAAGTTACTCTTTATTTTGATGTTTAAGGGGATTATGATAGATAAATTTATATGATACGTTATTTGTATCAAACGACGAATAAGGTTATAATTTATTATATTGATTTATTCTACCGTGCCTATTACAGCATACCTAACACATCGTAAAAATCTGCTGTGCATGAAATAAAAATGATGGATAATATAATCAATAGGGATGTGAGATTAAGTTTGATTAGATTTTGATAGATAAGGAATTTCTTTTCCTTTTTGTCACTCTTTGATTGCTAAACCCTAAA
Organism: Pterocarpus santalinus; assembly: GCA_031439595.1. NCBI lineage: Eukaryota > Viridiplantae > Streptophyta > Magnoliopsida > Fabales > Fabaceae > Pterocarpus > Pterocarpus santalinus. Next base: position 6,427,838 of record CM062527.1, read on the forward strand.
TCCTATATTTTATTAGGATAAAAAAAGATAGTTAATAAAAATATAAATAAAAATACTTAATATAAATTATAATGGATATAAATATTTTGAAAATTTTGTTAAAAATGTTTTAAAATGTTTAAATATACATTAAATAAAGAAAATATCTAAATACCAATGCATTAAGAAAAAGGTAATTAATTTTAAAAATATTCACATGAATTACATTAAATGAATCATTATTTCATATTATTGCTTAATATAAATTTTTTGTGACATAAGAAATCACTTAATACATGAATATTACTTAACAAAACTTATACATGTAAATATTATAAACAGTATATTTTAAAAAAATAAACTCCCCCAATAATGATAAAAAATCCCCAAAACTAATTAGTATTCCCTTAAAATTTTCGGAATGGGATCCTCTAAAGTGAGGATGGTTGTAAAGAGATAAAATAAAGAATTATTCGTTCTTGGAATAATAATTTCCATTGCATGTAGATTCCATCAAATTGATGTTGCTTCATAACCATCTTCACTTTAGAAGATCGAAATCCAAAATTTCCTACCAAGAATGGAAGGTTTCCCAATTCCCCCTCCCCAAACCTCTCTCGATCTCTAACAATAGGAAAGACTCCAAGTGCTTGACCTTCAAGTGGCATCGACGATGGTTTCTGTTGCACGTAAGTGCCGCCATTAATAAATGCTTCTTGCTTCATCTATTTTGAATGGTCATGTGGTTATGATTGTTGGCCAGCATTGTGATTGCTTCCAATCTTTCTTGGCCAATGGTAAGAGTTAGGGAGAAGGTTGTATTGCATTGCATCGCATGATTATGATTGTTCTAGATCAAATGAGTATTATCTTCTAGTACTAGTTGTATCATATTCTATATATTATTCTATACTTTAGTGGAGTGAACAACTCAATGACTCGTATTCTTTCTCTAACAATTAAGGATTTGAGGCTATATCTCCTTGGGCCCTATCTTGATAACTCTTTTCTTTCTGTTTAATAATCTTCATTTTAGATTGCTTTCACCTTGCACTGTGAGTTTGAGTCTAATGATAAGGGTGGCAAACTGGTTAATTTGCCCTACTCTGTCACGAGGTCAACCCAAAAATGAAGCAGGGCAAGCCAACCCATTTTGCTAAAATGGGTTAAATATGTTAACCCACCTCGTTTTAATGTGGGTTTAGGGTTTAAATATGTTGACATATTTAATATGGGTTAAATATGTTAACTTAACCCACAAAAAAAATTTAAAAAAATTAAAAAAAGCTTATTTTTAATAAATTGATCCACATAAAAAAATTTAAAATGTTCAAATATAACAAATATTAATAATATTAAAACACACTAGAGATATAAATAGATGAACTAAAGTCAAAAGCCTCAAATATTAACAATATTAAAATATAACACTTAAAGGAACAAAAAAAAGAGATGATATAAGCTTCCATTAGAGAGAGAGAAAGAGAAGATGCAAGCTCATTGAAGAAGTCGCCGCTACCGCCTAGCAAGGGAACCTCGCCGCTTGGAAACGCAGAGACTCACCGAAAATTGCTTTGTCAAATTATCGTCGCCATGCTACGGAAGTGAAACTGCTGCAGAAGTGCGGACCAACCGGTGATTGTGATATGATTTTTGGTATGGCTATAGTTGATCTAAGAGAGATGCAGTGCATATGAGAGATGAGAGTTTGAAAGATCTGGAGATGGTGGAGGCCGATTAGGGATTGGGGTTGAGGGAAAGAGTTGAGTCTAATTTGAGCTAGAAAAGAAAATGACAAAACAAAAATGTGACCTCATCTCTCTCTTTTGGTGGCTTGTTATAGCTTGAATTTTTTTTTGAAAAAAAAACATGGGTTTAACCTGCCTCGACCCATCTCAACTCGCAGGTCAGGTAGGTCAAATGTTTCTTGCAAGTTATAAATATCACCCCGCCCCGCAAAAAATAGTGGATGCATAGGTCAACCCAATGGGTTAGACCCATTTTACCACCCTATCTAATGGTACTCAAACTGGCTCGATACAGTTTTTCATCCCATGTCATATATACATCCTGTAAAATACTAAAATTGGTGGATTAGTTGGCTTTGAAAAAAGATTTCTTCTTGATTGATTACTAGATGTACTAAATGGCAATTATTGAGGGACTTTATTGGCAGAAAAAGTTGGGGTTCATTCTTGTGTACTTTTGCTGTCGTAACCAGCAATTGTTGACAATTCATTATATTGTTTAGGTGTCAATAACAAATACGTTGATTTATGGTAACACCTTGATTCATTTTTTTTTTAAAAAAAAAAAAAACCTTTTTGTCGTTCTCACAGAAAAGCATTACACCCCCACCACCAATTATCACTTTTATACTCTTTTTCCGTACAAACTCACATGCCGTATGAAGCCACCTGTTCCCCATTGTGACCCAAGTTTGTCTATCTTGGGGCCATTTTTTCTTTCTTTCTTTTAAGAGACAATTGTTCTTTTATTTTCTAGTTATACCAATTTTGAGATCATGATGCATTTTTATAAATTTAATTAATTTAAGTTGTTTAAGGGATTAATTCTTATTTGAGTGTAGAAATATAAGAATTACGTGTGTTGGAAAAATAGTAAATATAAGAAACAAAATTGAGAATTAAGCCTTCAAGTCACAATGACATGTTGGTTTTTTTCATTTCTATATAGGTTTCCACTTTATTTCCCTAAGACAAGGGAAAAAAAAAAAAAAGAAATTCAATACGAATGAATGTAGATGCCATGAATCACCAACGGCCATCACAATGTTCCTTATATAAAATGGGCCACGTTTGACATGGGGCTCTTGTTTAGAGCCCCACCTTTAATTCGCTAACCTGCGGTAGGGCAGGGTGAGTTTGTATGTTCAATCCAAATTACTAATGTGGGTTGGCTCGCCCCATTGCACTTAAAGCTTGACCTGCAGCAGCGCGGGTTGACCTGTTTACTATTACTAGTTAATATAGTCTTGAAGCAACCTCTTTTAGAAATTTTTATGCTTGAAACGACCTTTTTTTTCAAAAATAGAAAAGTGACAGAAATAGTATTAAAACAACCTTTTTTAGGATAAAAAGATTTTAATTGAATTTCACCATATCCCATATTAACTTTTATTAGCCACATCAATAAAAATTAACGTTGTTTTGTAATTTTTTAATAATAGGAACTAACTCAATACTATTACAGGGGCCTAAAACAAAATTTTTTTAGTATATGGACCAAAATCAAAGTTTAGAATATATATAAAGATCAAAATTTAGTTTTAACCTTTTTCATCATTCACAATTTTTGTGTCTTTTTCTCTCCTAACGTGTCTAGAATGAGCTCACAGAAACGAATGCACATAACATTTTCCCCCTATATATAGAGTACACTTTCCCATTTTTGTTCTCATCCGTCACTCCAAGCCACCTTTGAATCTCTGTAGTTTTCCACTGAAAAATAGGTTCAAAAGAAGCGTTTAAATCCAATGAATTGTCTAAAAAACCAACAAGAGCGTGGGGGTCACAGAGGTTGTGTCCGCGCATCAAACTCTTGTTATTAGCACTACTAGTTAGTATATGCTGGCGGTGAAGCCTCATTAATTGATGACTGCAACAAACTTTTTCTTGTCGGCAAATATGAGAGGGATATGACGGTCGTATTATTTCTTTTTCTTCCTACTTGTTCTCGTTTGTTTAGTCGACTTGCTGCTTCTTGTGCTCTAGAAACGAGTCCAGCCACCGTTACAACAAATTCGCGCGTTAGCTATCGATTAAGGAAGGATTGAAGAATTTTTCCCTCTCTTATACGAAAAATTCTTCTAGTGCGAGTGGCTGTTGGTTGGGATTTAATTTTTGGTTGTTTATGAGGTGATGACACATTCTACGACTATAAGCCTCTAACTTTGGTAGTTCAGTTATACTCTACGATTGTTGATGTCTTGATATATATGTACCACAAAGCAGGCCTAATGTCCCGCGTTCAATGTTTTGATTTTGAAGAAGCTGTGGTTATAATGGTGCAAGCTTTAAGCTAGCCACTTAAACTTCCCCTACAAAACTGAACTAAAAGTTGTTTCAAAACTATGATTAGAGATTTGACGAACGAACTTACCTTTTTTCTCATGCTGCATTATCATGCAGAATTGTTCATATGTTCAGATATGCAATATCTAAAGCTGTGTAGTGTTCGTCAATTATAATCTTAGGTTTAGCTTATCTTTTATTAAGTTTTATTGAACTAGTTTCTCAGTCGCAAATAGAGAATTGCCTTTGGTTATTGATTAATACGAAAAAGCTTTTTCCAGCTTTTCCTTCCTTTCCTATGTATTTAAATTTGAAATATTTTAAATATGTGCGGGTGTTTGTTTTTTGGCAAACATGTTTTATATCAGGTTTTTCTTTTTTATTTTTTTGAATAGGAGGGCTAGCTCAATCCGATCCACCAACACATTAAGATAGAGTTAATATCCTTTAACATGCTGGCCCAGTTTTAAAAAAATTACCAATTTGATAAAAAAAATGTTGCTTGGACTATTTTTGTTTGACTCAATAAGGGAAAATGAATTTTATCATGTGAAGTTTTTATATAATAAGGCCACATTAAAATAAACGATATTAAGTTATTAATTGGTGAGTCTTATCCAATATTTAATTAGTTTAAATAATTTAAGATTTAATTATCTTAAACAAAATTTGATATTTAAGTCTAGTAAATGAAAAAAAAATTAACAAATATTTTATTTCAACATAGGCTATCCTAACTTAAGTTAGATTAATCGATTTAGTAAACTTTAAATATTAGTGATTTAAATAAAACATGTAGTGAGCCTTGTCAAAAGTTATAAAATCTTATATCTTCCTGCCTATTCTTTTAATATGATCTATGTGAAAATTTTACATATCAAGATCCATTTTTCATCGTAGGCTATCCAATTTGCTCTTCTTTGAACATGCAAGGGATGTTAGGTTTCAATAATTCGTGGCTTTATTAACCCCATAAACTTGTCATTTCGATTGCAGTTTATCAGCCAGACCATTTTTTGGAGTTGTCCCTTTCTGCTGGAACTAAAATACTTAAATTGATTTTGATAGGACGATATGGGGCTTTATACTTTAATCACTATGAGTTTAAATGTTGATAATGTTGACATTTGGACGATTGATGTGGTCGATCTAATCTAATTCTGACACTTTGTTGGCAAGGAAAATTTATTATATATTCATGAAGTATTATCTGTGAATTCTATTCTATTTAATAATAAAATAATATTTTAAATAAAAATATAAATTAATAATAAATTTTATTTTAAAATATTATTTTATTATTAAATATAAATACAATCATATTATATTTCCCGAGCATCCAAAAATTTGTCGATCACAAGGGCGAAAAGTCATATGCATATGCATATGTGGAGTACCAAATGTCGCGCATTTGGCCACAAAATGCTGGGCAATTAGTAACATTTAATTCTTCACCCTCCTCAAAGTGTTGTGTATGAAGTGAGAGCTAGTTGAGGCAGCTAGCCTGAGGTGTCCCTGTATGTGGAGTACCAAATGTCGCGCATTTGACCACAAAATGCTGGGCAATTAGTAACATTTAATCCTTCACCCTCCCCAAAGCGTTGTGTATGAAGTGGGAGCTAGTTGAGGCAGCTAGCCTGTCTGGAGTTTCGAACTTCTCCCTCGTCTTTGCTGTCTCCTTCAGTGGACCTTTATCCACAGCCACGCTTAGACTCTGCTCTAAGTTATTTAATGTTTAATATTTCAGAAATTATATTAAAATTGTAATTATAGTAAAAGAAAATAATAATCTATAAAGTTGATGTGTTAAATATTAAATAAAATGGAGTAATTTTTTTTATTCTGAGTTTTAAAAATATTTGTGCTTTTTATCTAATTATGTTGTTTTAATTAATAATATATTTTAAATTTACCATTTTCTGAGGATCATATAGTGTTTCAAGACTCAAATATGACCTTTATCATGTCACGTATCTAAAGGCGTTTGTGATTTTTTTCTCCCTTACTGGGCTATGTTTTGGTGGCCGAAACAAAAAAAAAAAAAAAACTGAGGGAGCTTTGTTTTTGTTAATGTGCTTCTTCAATCCTGTTGCGTTATTTTCTTTTGCCGGAGTTTTGGGATTAAAATTTTGAAGGAAAAAAATGTTGTTTGATCATAGCAATACGGATAGTCATGATATCCGAAGGAAATGTTTAGAATTTTGTTTTGAAGAATAATTGAATGTTTATGGCAAGGTACATATGGACGCAGATAAGAGCTATTACCAATTTTTTTTGGGGGTACAAGCTATTATCATGAACTAATTCAGTGAGCAGAAATTAAAGCGTTTTTATATTTAAAACTAAAACTTGAATCAACTGCTGCAAATGTACAGTCTGGTTGCTTCTGGTCTTTTAGCTCGGAGCCTGAACAGATATTTTCTTCATCTCCTCTAAAGAAAGCATTTATGGTGAACATGCAAGTAGTGCAAGTTGAGATTTATATTGTTAGCAGCAAAATATTATTTGTATCCTGAACAGATATTTTCTTCATCTCCTCTGAAAAAAGCATTTATGGTGAACGAGCAAGTAGTCCAAGTTGAGATTTATATCGTTTTATATAAGTAGCAAAATGTTTTTTGTGCATAAATTTCAGATTTTAGATTTTAGTTGGCTTTCTGGACATATGACGAGCCTGAACAGATATTTTGCAAGTAGTCCGAGTTGAGATTTATATTGTTTTATATAAGTAGCAAAATATTATTTGCATATAAATTTTAAATTTTAGATGGCTTTCCGGACATATATAGTCATATGTCCAGAAATATGAGAACTGACATGTAAATACTTAAGAATTTTAATTGTGTTTTTAGTGAATATAATAAGAAAAATGATAATATATGAGCAAATGTTTCATCAAATTCTCCATTTACGTAACTGAAACTATAAATTATTAAAACACAGTTCTTCATTTCTTATTCAGACAAATTAATTACTTACTTAATCAAAAATTTTTACTTATATATATATATATATATATATATATATATATATATATGTGTGTGTGTGTGTGTGTATGTATGTATCTATGTATGTATGTATATATGTTATCTCTCCTAAAAATTTAAATTATTGGATAGAGTTATATAAATAATTTTATGTCTTAACATATTTTCTCATATAAGAGTCTTCTATGGACTTAAAATATTGACAATACATGAACTCATTTTCTTTTATTCTAAAATTTAACTTTTATTTTAAAGAAAAAGTGTAATCAAGAATTGAACTTTGGATCACTTGATTATAGAAACTTTATTATTACTATGTGATGAATTATCTCTTCTAAAAATAGCTGATTCAAGGTAGCTAATTTCTGTAAATAGGGTAGTTGATGATAAGAAGTTCAGACAATAAATGCTACTTCATTTTCATAGCCTACAATTCTTTACCACACTCACACTCAAAACGGAGAAGAAGGAAACTGAGCGGGAGGTGAAGAACGAATTTTCAGCTGCTCTATTAGATTAGATAAGACTGAATTAATATAGCTACTATGCCAACTACCAAGTTGAAAGGTCCTCCTCCTCCAGTACTTAGCTCTCTCTCCCTCCACTCCTATATATAGAGTACGTTTTCTCACAAATTTTCTCATCCTTCACTACTAAACACCTTATTTGAATCTTTGTAGTTTTCTACTGAAAAATGGGTTCAAAAGAAGCAATACTCGTCCTAGGCCTGCTGGCCATGGTTTTTCTTATCTCCTCAGAGGTGGAAGCTGGGGACTTAGCTGAGGCTTCGTCTAAAAAGGGTGAGCTTGCATTTTGCATTATAATTCTCACGAGCATTTTAAATCAAGAAATAATGGTACAAGATGCATGGCCTTCCTATTAATTCATTGGATTACAATGAACTTCCCCTTCTGCATTTTGTTCGTAGTTCATTAATTTTGATGTCAAAGACAAGATCCTTTTCCGACGGATTATGCTAATTCTTAACTCATGAAAATTATACAAGAATGGATTTTCTTATGTTCCTCATCTATACAATCATGTCACATGAAGAAAGAAATATTTTAAATAAGTGGGGTCCTGATATATAAAATTTGTATAGCCCATTCAAAGTAACTAGTCAATTGGATAAGAAACATGAAAGGATTTATTTTCAAATGACATATTCCTACAATTTCTTGACAAATGTGGCGAAAGGCATGATCATTGGATTAGTTGATGGTTCATGTGTTTGCAGGTGAAGTTGGTAAAGAGGCAAATGAAGTGGGTGACGCCAAATATGGTGGATATGGTGGGGGCTACCCCGGAGGTGGTGGTGGGTATGGCCATGGTGGACATGGCCATGGTGGGTATGGCCATGGTGGATACGGTGGTGGGTACCCGGGTCACGGTGGTGGACATGGAGGAGGGTATTGCCGCTATGGGTGTTGCGGAGGATACTATGGGGGACATTGCGGAAGGTGCTGCTCTTACGCCGGTGAAGCTGTTCAAGCCCAAACTGAGGCTAAGCCTCACAACTGAAGCAGCGTTGTTGCTGTGTTGCTGTTGCTTTTCCACGCACATATATATTTGCATAAATAAATTAAGCTCGTGAAAGGCATAGAAAGACAGTGATAGGAGGCCTGTCTCTGTTCAGGATCTTTCTGCCACTAGATATGTTTCACGAGTGAAAATAATGTTGACTATATATCACTGTGTCTATGTGATAATGGAATTTACAAACACAAAAAGGTTGTGAAGTATCTATTGTATTGTACATTATCTAAGTATGCCCTGAATAGTAATTTTAGGTTTTAATAATAATAATAATAATAATAATAATATTACGGTATTTTGTTTGAAAAACAATTAAAACATATTTTATAAATGGCTTGAGACTAATCAGGTATTGAAAAATTATCAAAAATTATCAAAAAATTTAAAATTTCAAATGCAAATCTCGGAGAGGAAAGATAAAAGCATACAAATAGCAACTCATTCATTCATGTATTTGTCAAAAAAAAATTAAAATGAACTATTAATTATTATTATTATTATTGTTGTTGTTATATTCTTTGTGGAATTCTTCCATTTTATCACATCATTATAGATGATGACGTTCATTGCCATATCTAATTATTTATTATTCAGAAAGCTGAGAACTCGAACAACCAAGAGCTTAATTGAACAAAGGCAATGCTTTTTTCTGATCAATGAACAAAGGCTACCATGTGCGCACAATTTGGCCATGATCGTACATTAATTTAACATGTCAGCCTTATATACCCTTTAAACTTTAAGATCCAATTACCAAACCAAAAATTGTGGGACTTGCTTGCTCATTCATAACTGAGACCTCTGATGTGACCATAAGAACCAGAGCGAAAATGAGTAACAGGGCTTTCGAAGTCATTTGTGTGTTTGAATTTGTAGAATGTTTTGACATGCAATAGCGTTACATCATCTTCTAGATCAGCACTATTTATAAGGGATGCAGACATACCAATTGGCTAGGGATCGAGGGAGAGTTAAATATTATGCATCCCAAAAGACGAGCACATGCCATTCTGATTCTCACTAAATTTCATCATATCTACCTTTTACATGAGAGTTCCCGCAAGAGTAAATGAAATGGGACGCTCTAGTAGTATATACAAGCCCATTTTCATGTCGATCCGTTTCCTTTTGATAAATGCTGCCTTTACTAGAAGCTGCTAGCACTGAATTTCCATCCTCAGGGAGGCAATAGAAAATTGTGTCTATGAATTTCTCTCACTCTACACAATTAATTTTGATAGTTCTTTGACTTCCCACACAAAAGTGGAAGACATGTACTTTGTTGCATTTTATAAGTGTACGATTATAGGAAGAGATGTGCTTTGTTGTATTTTATAAGTGTACGATTATTTCGAACAAGTTTTTTGTTTTCTAATTTGAGAAAATTCTTTTAAAAATACTGACCCAATCATGTTTTCTTTTTCTATTGTTTTAAAAATTCATTCTAAAACATGTTTTAAAATATTGATGAAATCAACATACAAAACCAGAAAACAAGAATTCATCCCAAGAAATGAAACAAGAAAGCTAATACAGTTTAATATTGTTTATATGTACGATGACGGCCAAATTGTGCGTGCATGGTAGCCTTAATCTTATTCTATCTAACTTGATCGGCCACATTGAAGGGGTAGAAGCATTGCCTTTGCTCAATTAGGTCTCTGGTTGTTTTGAGTTCTAAGCTTTGTGAATAATTGGATGTGGCAATGAAGATCATCATCTATAATGATATCATAAAAAGGAAGAATTCAACAAAGGGCAAAGCGGCAGCAATAACAACAACAACAATATAATAACAGTTCATTTTGATTACTTTTTTCACAAATACAAATATGAATTAGTTTTTTTTTTTCCTCCTCTTTGACAGTTGCAGTTGAAATTTTAAGTAGTTGACAACTTATTCAAGACCTGATTGGTCTCAAGCCATATAACAATTTTTTAAAGTTTTTTCAAACAAAATACCGTAGTAATAATAATAATAACAATAACTGAAAATCACTATTTAGGGCATACTAGATCTTATATAATAGATACCTCACAACTTCTGTTTCTGAAATTCAATTATCACACACACACACACACACACACACACACACACACACACACACATTCAACATTACTTGCACTTGTGAAATTAAAAATATCTAGTGGCAAGAAGGATCAAGAACAGAGACAGACCTCCTATCACTCTCTTTCTATGCCTCTCACGAGCTCAATTTATTTATTCAAATACAATAGAGAAAGTTTATTTGTATATACAGTTGGGATGAATTTGCGATGCGTTACCTACTTTTTTTTCAGTTACTAACCTTTTGAATTAAAGTTATCAACTTTTTGACTAATTATTAACCAATTGCAACGTACAAATATCAACCTTTTTTTTTTGGTTGCTAAGTTTTTAAACTAAAGTTATCAACATATTTGACTGGATTACTAACTAGTTGCATATAAAATATCTTGTAATATTATACTACAACTGGTTGATAATTCAGTTGAATAAGTTAGTAACTTCAATTCAAAAAGTTGGTAACTAAAAAAAAAAGTTGGTAATGCGTCGAATGCGTTCATTTTTGCACGTCCAAATAACATAGCTCAATGCAAAAACATTATGCATCACATACGCATATATACATTGGTTTAGATCTCCCTGGGTTTTGGGCTCTCCTCCCATTAAGTGATATCAAAGTCAATGATTTGGGTCAATTGGTCTTGGTTGAGTTGTGGAAGGTTAGCAACTTTGTCCTTAAAAGTTGTTATGGTAGAGGATTAGCAACTTTTTCTTGAAAAGTTGTTATTGTAAAGGGTTTGCAACTTTGTCCTCAAAAGTTGTTATGGTTGAGGGTTTGCAACTCTATTTCATGAGCAATGACGATACAAGTGAAGAAAGCTTGTGTCAAAAGTCTTCTTAGTAATATGGAGGCCAGGTGGCGTGTCTAGTGAGCAATGACAGTACAAGAGTTTGCATTGTGGAAAGAGTTGTTGAAGCCAGCTTTTGCAAGACTTTAGCTTAAGGGAGGATTTGTTGGGATTTAAATCAAAGTCGTACATCAATTGTGAGTAGAAATGTCATAGGGGCTTGGCTTAGAAATATGGCTTTTGGCAATTTTGTTTAGTCATCCTCTAATAGTGGGAGTGATCCTTTGTACGGGTAGTTCTTTAGGGGCTATCCATAGAGAGTGATATTTTGTAAGGATGGTTAGCAACTTTTTCCGTACAAAAGTTGTGGATAGTGAAAAGTTCAATACTCCTTGTAGGGATCGTGGATGTAGGTCAAAGGGACTGAATCACATTAAATCTTTTGCGTTGTCTCCTTTTTTGTTCTCTTCTACTTTTGTTGCCCATCACTAGCAATGATAGAATTATTAATCTTAGTAACAACTTAAAATCCATACAACTCAAATGTCAAATACTAAAAGCAAATGATACTTCAATCAACAAATCATCAACACACAATAAACAAATAGTCACAAAATAAATAGTAAAAAAATGGCCAGCATCATAAAAATAGCAAAAACTTACCTTGAGATGCAGAAAAATAATTCAACACTAGAGCGATATGAACCCTAAAAAGAGAAGAAATCAAGTTAAAGAGCAAGCTACGAGATTGAGAGCTGAGAGAACATTTCACGATTACGATCTTCAAGATTGAGATTGTCTGCGGCATCGAGCTTCTCGAGGTTGGCTTCATTAGGCGAAGGGGCCATGACTGACACGAACATCACTTCATTTGTGCATTGCTTTGCATCAAATCCGCAATGAAGCAAGTGGCAGCTGCAAGGGCATTGTTGATCTAAAATAAGATAGTGAAGAGGGAGATAGCAAGGGTTTGAGTGAGTGGGGGAACTGAGGAAGAGTAGAAAGGTACCAATTTGTTTAAGAAGATTTTTCATTAAAAAAATGCCATAAAATAATAAAATATTAACACAAATTAAATATATATTGAGAGGGCTGGAATAAACGCCACAAATAAAAGGAATTGAGGGGGTTGTTAAACCACCACAATTAAACTGCCGCAGAATTTTAGGCTTCTTGTAGTGTAGGTTGATCGATGAAATTTCTCTGCTCACATATATGCTTTGTTTAATTTGCTGCTATTGATGTTTCTTTTATATATGGACAGAAAAGGAGTTGTTGCAGGGCTGGCTCAAAAGGAACATTCTTCGAATGTCCTTTCCTTATTCTTGTACCATTTTTTCTCTCTCATGGTACATCTTTGCATTTGTTCATTCAAGTTCTTAGATTCTGCAACTTCACTATGTCAAAATTGAAATTTAGAAATGTATTAAAAAAGCTCCTAAATTATAGAAAAGTGTTACTATCTATATTAGTAACATTTTTCCAAGTGTTCTGTTTAGACTATGTTACTAAAAAGTTTTTAACAACATTTATAAAAATATTGCATTAATTAGATGTTGCTAAAAGTTAAATATGTAGTAATGCTTGTTATTTGTCTTTGGTTCTTTTATTAGCTTGTCCTTTATCTTTCCTTTGTCCAATCAATTTTCTTTCTATATATCTCATTTATCTTTAATTTCATTCTCGCTTTGTTCTTCGTTTAGCACACTAGTTGATCCTACAGAACATATTCTCTTGGTAGGATCAAGTGTTTATATCACATATCTGTTAGCCATGACGACCATCACCTAAGAGGGGGTGAATTGGTAGATTGAAAAAAATTCTAAAATATTATTATAAAATATACATATTTGCATTTGTATATGGATAAACATATAGACAACTAAATATGTAATAAGTAATATCTCTCATGGCTATATATAAATATGTATGTGTAACATATTATCAGTTCAGTTTAAATTGAATCGGTTTTAAAAAGTAAAACCAAAAACCGAACTGAACCAATTGATTTTCATAAAATAAGAACTGATCCAAACTAATTTTTTCAGTTTTGATTAGTTTTCGATTTTTGTTCGATTCATATTGGATTTCAACAACCATACCTACAAGACCTAGGCCCAACCCAAACCAAATTTACACATTTCTAACCTTTGCCTCTACCACTTTTTCTCCCATCCCCCCTCTATTCATCCAACTGAGAAACCCTAGGCCATTGTCGATCAAGCCTTCACCCTTGTTTCGCAATGTTGTGCTCATGTCTCCACCAGCCACCACACTGTTTGCCCTCATTATTCCAGCAACACCTACTCATAAGCGAAAGCCTATAGTTATTATAGCTTGATGCCAGCGCAACACATCAATTGACACCACCATGGCATTGATGGTCAATCATCAACATGCAGAGGCCTCCTTTAGGCACCAACCACTGTCATTTTCTGTACTGCACCATGCCCATTCTCTACCATAGCCCATGGCCACACCTCCATGTCTTATTCCTCCTTGTTTATGCAAGAATTAATGACGAGGTTAGCCATAGGTGAACAACTGATATGTGACAATGATCTCTTATTTACAACCACATAATGTGAAATTTGAGACTAATTTTCATGTATGAGGTGTTTTTTTGGTTTTTCATACGTTATAGTTTTTTTTTTTATATGTCAGGAATAATAAGATTTGAACTTAGCACCTTATGCAAATTAGCAAACCCTTCACCACTAAACTATTTCTAGTAACTTTGTGATATTTTGTTCTTGTGCGTATGACAGGCTTTTTTATGTAATCTATTTGTCCATTGCTATGTTCTCCTGGGATTAGGGTTAGGGTGGCTATGACTAAGATTACCTTTTGGAATAAATTTTTTTCCCTTAATTCAAATTACATCGTTAACAACTTGGTTTTGTTTGGTTTCATTTGGCTTAATTTAATTAAAAAAATTTGCAAAATCGGATTGAATTGAGCCAATTGATTTTAATTGGCTGGGATTTATTTTACCTTTACACAGAGCCAATTGGACCCGATTACACTCTTTTGTTTCATCCTATCAATTAGTAAATTTAATATATTAAGTAATTATATTCTAATAAATAAACTAAATTGAATTTATTATTCATAAATTATATAATAACAAATTCATAAATCATTTTGCTACCTTTCTAAGAGGACAAACTGCCTTTGCCACCAAAACTAGCATGGTGGTGTAAATTACGGCTAAACCACGTTTCCGATTGACCACCTTCACCTAGAAGTGCATTCCCGGGGACACATTTAAGTTCTATCTCTCTTACTCTCCTGAAAATCTCCCTCTACACCATTAATGTTGATAGTTCTTCGACTTCCCGCATGAAAGTGAAAGAGATGTGCTTTGTTGCATTTTATAAGTGTACGATTATTTCGATCAAGTTTTTTGTTTTTTAATTTGAGAAAAAAATTCTTTTAAAAATACTGACCCAATCATGTTTTCTTTTTTCTATTGTTTTAAAAATTCATTCTAAAATATTGATGAAATCAAAATTCAAAATTAGAAAACAAAAATTCATCCCAGGAAATGAAACAAGAAAGCTCATACAGTTTAATATTGTTTATATGTACGATGATGGCCAAATTGTGCGTGCATAGTAGCCTTAATCTTATTCTATATAACTTGATCAGCCACATTCAAGGGGTAGTAGCATTGCCTTTGTTCGATTAGGTTTCTGGTTGTTTGAGTTCTAAGCATTGTGAATAATTAGACATGGCGATGAAGGTCATCATCTATAATGGTATGATAAAAAGGAATAATTTAAAAAAGGGCATAGCAGCAGCAGTAACAACAACAACGACAATATAATTATAGTTCATCTTGAATACTTTTTTTTACAATTACAAATATGAATTAGTCCCCCCCCCCCTCCTCCTCCTCTTCGAGAGTTGCAGTTGAAATTTTAAATTGTTGACAATTTATATTCATTCAAAACCTGATTGGTCTCAAGCCATTTATAACAATTTTTAAAATTTTTTTCAAACCAAACACAGCAGTAATTATTATTATTGGAGTAATGATATGTGAATGCAAACAATCAACGCACACTATCCAACACACCGGTAAAATTCAAAAACACACTATCCCACCTGTTTTTATTTTTCTTTCTACATGTCTATCAACCCACCGAGCTATGAGTCGTGGGCAAGGGGGTCAATTTTTTGAGTTCATGTGATATTTCTATTGGTGTTATTATTATTATTATTATTAAAAGTGGAAAATACTATTTAGGGCATACTAGATTTTGTACAATAGATACTTTATAACTTCTGTTTCCGAAATTCAATTAGCAGTTTATCACGCACACAGACAGTGATATTCAACCTTACTTGCACTCGTGAAATTAAATATATGTAGTGGCAAGAAAGATTAGGAATAGAGACAGGCCTCCCGTCACTATCTTTCTATGCCTCTCACGAGCTTAATTTATTCATGCAAATGCAATAACATTATACATCATAAATATATTAATTGAGGAAAAGCACCAGCAACACAGCAACAACAGTGGCTCAGTTCAGTTGTGAGGTTTAACCTCAGTTTGGGCTTCAACAGCTTCACCAGCGTAAGAGCAACACCTTCCGCAACGTCCCCCATAGTATCCTCCGCAACACCCATGGCGGCAGTACCCTCCACCGTAATGTCCACCATGGCCATGCCCACCACCATAGCCTCCATGACCAGTATATCCACCATATTTGGCATCACCCACTTCATTTGCCTCTTTACCAACTTCAGCTACAAACACATGAACCATGAACAAATCACATTCCTTTCCTCACATTTGTCAAGAAAGTAATAATATATAATTTGAAAATAAATTCTTTCATGTTTTTTCTCTTTTTTCATTGGATCATTTATATGCAGAAAAAAAAAAAAACACATATACTATAAATAGGCCTTATAAATTTTATTTTAACCTGACTTACTTAAAGTATTTGTTTTTGTTTTTTTCTATAATCTTTATACAACATCATCGTGTGAATAAGAAACACGACAGAATTCATTCTCATGATTTTCATCAATTAGGCAGCGACAGAATCCGTTGGAAAAGGATCTTGGCTTTGATCTCAAAATTAACTAACAAGAATGAATGCAAAAAAGGAAGGGTCCATATTGTAATCCAGTAAATTAACAGGAAGGCCATCTTGCACCATTTCTTGATTTAAATTGCTCATGAGTATTATAATGCAAAAATGCAAAATGCAAGCTCACCCTTTTCAGAGGAAGCCTCAGCTAAGTCCCTAGCCGCTACCTCTGAGGAGATAAGGAAAAGCATGGCCAGCAGACCTAGGATGAGTATTGCTGCTTTTGAACCCATTTTTCAGTAGAAAACTACAAAGATTCAAAAAAGGTGTTTAGTAGTAAAGGATGAGAAAAATAGTGGGAAAGTGTGATCTATATATAGGAGGGGAGGGAGAGGGAGCTAGGTACTGGAGGACGGAGAACCTTTCAACTTTGTAGTTGGAAAAGTATCCTATATTTAATTCAGTCTTATCTAATAGAAACAACTGAAAATTTCTTCATCTCCCGCTCAATATCCTTCTTCTCCGTTGTTTTAATGTGGTAAAGAATTGTAGAATATGAAAATAAGTACAATTTATTGTTTGAACTTTATATCAACATGTTATGTACAGAAAGTAGGTTCCTTGAATCGCCTATGGCCATCATAATATTACTTATATAAAATAATATAAATTGTATATCAAACGCGAAAGTCAATTTGGACTGTCGTAAACTATTTTAACTATTTTTTAAAAAAAATTAAATTATTGAGATATATAAATAATTTTATATCCTAACATATTCTATTATACAAGAATTTTTTTGGACTTTTATATTATATTATAAATTATTTCTTTCAAAAGTTTAAACTGTTAGGTAGAAGATAGTATGATTGCATATACTAACAACTTGCATTTTCACCATAAATGCTTTCTTCAAGGAGATGGAAAATATCTGATCAGCTGGCTGGCTTTGAACTTAAAGACCAGAAGCAACTGAACTGTACGCTTGCAACAGTTCATTAAAGCTTAGTTTTAAATATAGCGAAGTTTTGATTTCTGCTCACTGCGTAATTTGTTTATGGTGATAACTTGTACCCGGGGGAAAAAATGCACTCTGGTAATAGCTCTACTCTTCGTTCATTTATTAACTAGCAATAAAACATTCAATTATTCATTTTCTTTTTTTTTAAAAAATCTAAACACATTTCCTTCGGATATCATCAGTATCCATGCTGCAATGATCAAAGAACATCTTTTCCTTCAAAATTTTAATCCCGAAACTCTCATAAAAGAAAATTATAGAACTAAAGAATCACGTTAACAGAACAAAGCACCCATTATTTTTTCGGCCACCAAAGTTCCCATCCATATATATGTCATGATAAAGCCCGGATGTGCGCATTTTGGGGAAAAAAAAAAATTGACAAACGCTTTTAGATACATGACAAGGTAAAGGTCAGATTTGAGTTTTATAACACTATATGATCCTCAGAAAATGGTAGATTTGAAATATTTTATTAATTAAAACGGCAAATAAGATAAAAAGCATGGTAGCTGCGGCATCGCCATAACTTGTTAGCTGCCCCAATTAGTTACCACTTCATGCACATCACCATTTATTAATGGTTGTTTCTTATAACAAATATTTGAAGTCAATATTTAAACACGTTAAATATTTATCAGCCTTGCCAAAATTTATAAAACCTTATATCTTCCTGTCTATCTTTCTCTTAATATGATCTGATTATGTGAAAATTTTTCATATGAAGATCCATTTCTCATCGTAGGCTATCTGATTTGCTTTTCTTTTTATATGCAAGAGATGCTAGGTTTCTATTATTCGTAGCTTAATTAACCCCATAAACTTGTCATTTTAATTGAAGTTATTAACTAGACCATATTTTGGATTTTCCCTTCCTGTTGCACTAAAATAGTTAATTAATTTTGATAGGATGATATAGGCTTTAGTCACTCAGCCTCGATCATATTGAGATTAATGTGATCCATCTAATCTAATATTGATACTGTACTTTGTTGGCAAGGGCGAAAAGTCATCTGCAGTCTGAACTTGCACGAGGCAATGGAGCACCAAATGTAGTGCATATGACCACGTAATATGAGGCAATCAGTAACATTAATTGCTTCAACCTGCTGATGAAAGTGATTGTGCACAAAGTGATGATAACTAATTAGGGCAGCTAACAAGTTATGGCAATGCCGCAGCTACCATGCTTTTTATCTTATTTGTTGTTTTAATTAACAAAATATTTCAAATCTAGCATTTTCTAAGGATCATATATTGTTGAAAACTCAAATCTGACCTTTATCTTGTCATGTACCTCAAGGTGTTAGTCAATTTTTTCCCACAAAATACGCGCATCTGGGCTATATCATGACATGTCTGATATGATGGGAACTTTGGTGGCCGAAAAAATAATGGAAACTTTGCTTCATTAACATGATTCTTTAGTCTTATTCATAGTTTTAAATTGTAGTTGCAGTCACAATTACAGTTACATTGTGATTATTGTGATTGCAGAAAATTGTGGAAAAATGTAACTAATGTAGTAGTAATTGCTGTTATGATGCTAGTAATTGCTGTTATGATGCTATTGCAGATGGCACCATGATAGCAATATTACAGCTGCAATTGCAGTTGCAAACTGCAGTTTAAAATCGCTGTCCTGTTATTTGCAGAAGTTTTGAGTGTGTTTATATATATTGTAAAGAATAATTGAAAGTTTTTAGGAATGTTAATACATGAATTAAAAGTAGGAGGTGTAATGGAACAAGCAGTCACCGTAAAAAGCAAAAGTGAATTAGCAGTCATCGTAATACCGTTATTGTAAGCAGCACTGACATCTTCGAAGAAAATATAACCCTCATAGTATTGCCCCCACCACTCCCATGTGCACGGAGTTCATCACCCACTAAGAGAAGCACCTTGCTATTTCATATAGCAAAGGAGGTGATGAATTAGTCAAGCTTGTCGGCTTAGCTATCGTGGTTTGCCGGAGCGACTTTCCATTGAAGGAGTTTAGAGGACTGGCTTTTTGTTTAGACAAGATGACTGGTATCTCCACTGGCAAAATTTTTTCAAACGGTGTATGTGATGCACCATAGATGCTGCGAGTATGTGTTGGAATTTCAAGTATGAATAGTAAAGTTACACATTGGTTAAGAATAAACTAAGTGAAAAGTATATAAAATAAAGAATCCATAGACTCATTGACTCAAGATTTTTGGTCAATATATGGCATCTGATCCGCTATGATGATCTCTTGCTTAGTCTATTAGTTTAGGTCTCCTCGGGTTTTGAGCTTCCCTCCAAGCAAGTGATATCAAAGCCGATGGTTTGCATCCAGCTTGATCCAAGTATTGGAGAACTAGTGGCTGTTGGATTCAAGTGCAGGATCTCTAGTATCAAAAGTCTCTTTAGCAATATGGAGGTTGGGCGGCATATTCCATAAAGTGCTGCGATACAAGTGAAAAGAGCAGGTATGACTCTTGTTAATACTATTAAACACTTGAAAGGGTTTTCATTGAAGGGGGTATGCAATGTGGGGCCTCACACTTGTGGGCAAGATTATCAAACTCGCAAATTTACTTATTTTAAAAATAATATTAAAAAATATTTATAACATCTAATTATAATAAAAAAATTCATGAAAAAGCAAAAATATATCAAAATTTCACTTTCAATCTCATCATATAATAAAGTAAATACAAGTCATAAGATATGAAATGCAAATTAAAGTCACAAAAAATGTAACATACCAAGATGACAAAATGTTAAAAAGCAAAATAACTAAAGTCAAAACTTCATATATTCAATTTTGAAATGTCTAATTAAAGTGCTTCTTGTGAAAATCCATACTTTGGTGTTTGAAAAATCAAAATTTGATTAAAATAGTAAACTCGTTAGTTTATCTGAATTACTTGAGTTTACTCATGTTCGAGTTTTTAAGCGAGTTAATTCAAGAGTTTGACAACCATGTTTGAGGGGGGGAGAATATTGAAATTTTATGTATGAGGAGTGAAGTCTCACATTAATTAAAAATGGACTAAGTGAAAAGTATATAATATAGAAGATCTATAAATTCATTGTCTTAAGATTTTAGGTCAAGATGTAACGTCTAATTTGCTATTATGAATTGTCACTTAGTTTATTAATTTAGATCTTCTCAAATTTTGGATTATCCTCCCAATACTATGCACGGTGAAAGTGCAAGTAGCCCAAAATTGACTTTGGCATTTAAGGTGGAATTTATATTATTTTATGGTGGGGGAGGGTGAAGGACCGTGCGAGAAGATGAGATGTGAGTATTGTGCCATTGGCAACAGCTGACAGATGGTGCGAGGGGTGGCTCAGCCCTGGGTCAAACGTGGAGGAATGGAGAATTAAAGGCGGAAGGGCATTTAAGTAAATTTTCTTGGGGCCACGATGGAGCTCTTTGCCACGTTTAACGTGGTCGAAAGTAGATATCATGAATCACTTACAACAATCATGCGTGATTGCGACGAGGCTATTTTTGTTGAAATGAGCGATTACACTTGTAGCGGATAATTTCCATCCATCAGGAATCCATGACAAATTTCATCACTAAATCTTTTCATTGATATAAAAATAAACGTTTTTATGTGTGGTAATCTTAGCAACGCAATATATTACGACACTAAGATTTTTTGTCATTTAAAAAAAATCATAATTTTAATGTAAAGCACTATAGTGAAGACAAAATTCCATGGCTGAGCTACTTCCATTTTAAAAAATATTTATTATTTTAATAAAATGTAAAAAATAATAAATACGTAGTACTCTCTTTTTTATATATTTTGATATTTTTTATTTTTATTATAAAATATAACAAGAAAAATAAATTATAATAAAATATAATTTATTGATTATCAAATAAAAATTGAAGAAAGTAATATGATTGTTTAAATATTTATTATTTTAATCATAATTATTTTAGTTATTTTTTGTATATTTTTAATAACCATTTTTATTTTTCATAAATATTAAAAATTAAAGAGAGATAAAAAGGAAAAAAAAGGAGAGAAAGTCTAATATGACATAATCTCTTATTCGAAGTCTTAATTGAATTATATATACATCATATATAGTTATTTTATTATTTATAATCAAATATATATTAAATATTGTTATAATTATTTATATATAAATTACATTGACCTTCTTTAAAATTACTGTGATATGACACACAAGCCCTACAATTTATAAAAATATACCCTAATCTCTTCTAAGATTTAGATGATATTATATTTAATATCCTTATATTTTGTGTAATGCGACACTAAGTAACCTAGTAAACATGACACTAAGTATCCTTGTAGAGGATAAATATAGGTATAACAAATCAAGAGGTGTTATGTAAAATATGATTAAACCTCAAAAAAGATTAATGTAATTTACTTTTATAATAATGAATTATTATCTATATATTTTTATATTATTTTAATGGTTACTATATATTAAATATTATTTTTCAAAATATTTATTTATTATTAAATATTTTTAAAAATATTATATTTTATTATATAATTTTATTATTTATTTAATAATTATTTTTAGTTTAAATAAATAAATGAAAAACTTAGAGTGAAAGAGTTCTCATACATTACAAGCTAATCAAGCTTCATTCGTCCTCCTTAGGGTTGATTAAGTTACTCTTTATTTTGATGTTTAAGGGGATTATGATAGATAAATTTATATGATACGTTATTTGTATCAAACGACGAATAAGGTTATAATTTATTATATTGATTTATTCTACCGTGCCTATTACAGCATACCTAACACATCGTAAAAATCTGCTGTGCATGAAATAAAAATGATGGATAATATAATCAATAGGGATGTGAGATTAAGTTTGATTAGATTTTGATAGATAAGGAATTTCTTTTCCTTTTTGTCACTCTTTGATTGCTAAACCCTAAACCCTATATTTTATTAGGATAAAAAAAGATAGTTAATAAAAATATAAATAAAAATACTTAATATAAATTATAATGGATATAAATATTTTGAAAATTTTGTTAAAAATGTTTTAAAATGTTTAAATATACATTAAATAAAGAAAATATCTAAATACCAATGCATTAAGAAAAAGGAAATTAATTTTAAAAATATTCACATGAATTACATTAAATGAATCATTATTTCATATTATTGCTTAATATAAATTTTTTGTGACATAAGAAATCACTTAATACATGAATATTACTTAACAAAACTTATACATGTAAATATTATAAACAATATATTTTAAAAAAATAAACTCCCCCAATAATGAAAAAAAAAATCCCCCAAAACTAATTAGTATTCCCCTTAAAATTTTCGGAATGGGATCCTCTAAAGTGAGGATGGTTGTAAAGAGATAAAATAAAGAATTATTCGTTCTTGGAATAATAATTTCCATTGCATGTAGATTCCATCAAATTGATGTTGCTTCATAACCATCTTCACTTTAGAAGATCGAAATCCAAAATTTCCTACCAAGAATGGAAGGTTTCCCCAATTCCCCCTCCCCCCAAACCTCTCTCGATCTCTAACAATAGGAAAGACTCCAAGTGCTTGACCTTCAAGTGGCATCGACGATGGTTTCTGTTGCAAGTAAGTGCCGCCATTAATAAATGCTTCTTGCTTCATCTATTTTGAATGGTCATGTGGTTATGATTGTTGGCCAGCATTGTGATTGCTTCCAATCTTTCTTGGCCAATGGTAAGAGTTAGGGAGAAGGTTGTATTGCATTGCATCGCATGATTATGATTGTTCTAGATCAAATGAGTATTATCTTCTAGTACTAGTTGTATCATATTCTATATATTATTCTATACTTTACTGGAGTGAACAACTCAATGACTCGTATTCTTTCTCTAACAATTAAGGATTTGAGGCTATATCTCCTTGGGCCCTATCTTGATAACTCTTTTCTTTCTATTTAATAATCTTCATTTTAGATTGCTTTCACCTTGCACAACAGGTTTGAGTCTAATGATAAGGGTGGCAAACTGGTTAATTTGCCCTACTCTGTCACGAGGTCAACCCAAAAATGAAGCAGGGCAAGCCAACCCATTTTGCTAAAATGGGTTAAATATGTTAATCCACCTCGTTTTAATGTGGGTTTAGGGTTTAAATATGTTGACATATTTAATATGGGTTAAATATGTTAACCTAACCCACAAAAAAAATTTAAAAAAATTAAAAAAGCTTATTTTTAATAAATTGATCCACATAAAAAAAATTTAAAATGTTCAAATATAACAAATATTAATAATATTAAAATACACTAGAGATATAAATAGATGAACTAAAGTCAAAAGCCTCAAATATTAACAATATTAAAATATAACACTCAAAGGAACAAAAAAAAGAGATGATATAAGTTTCCATTAGAGAGAGAGAAAGAGAAGATGCAAGCTCATTGAAGAAGTCGCCGCTACCGCCTAGCAAGGGAACCTCGCCGCTTGGAAACGTAGAGACTCACCGAAAATTGCTTTGTCAAATTATCGTCGCCATGCTACGGAAGTGAAACTGCTGCAGTAGTGCGGACCAACTGGTGATTGTGATATGATTTTTGGTATGGCTATAGTTGATCTAAGAGAGATGCAGTGCATATGAGAGATGAGAGTTTGAAAGATCTGGAGATGGTGGAGGCCGATTAGGGATTGGGGTTGAGGGAAAGAGTTGAGTCTAATTTGAGCCAGAAAAGAAAATGACAAAACAAAAATGTGACCTCATCTCTCTCTTTTGGTGGCTTGTTATAGCTTGAATTTTTTAAAAAAAAAAAACATGGGTTTAACCTGCCTCAACCCATCTCAACTCGCAGGTCAGGTAGGTCAAATGTTTCTTGCAAGTTATAAATATCACCCCACCCCGCAAAAAATAGTGGATGCATAGGTCAACCCAATGGGTTAGACCCATTTTACCACCCTATCTAATGGTACTCAAACTGGCTCGATACAGTTTTTCATCCCATGTCATATATACGTCCTGTAAAATACTAAAATTGGTGGATTAGTTGGCTTTGAAAAAAGATTTCTTCTTGATTGATTACTAGATGTACTAAATGGCAATTATTGAGGGACTTTATTGGCAGAAAAAGTTGGGGTTCATTCTTGTGTACTTTTGCTGTCGTAACCAGCAATTGTTGACAATTCATTATATTGTTTAGGTGTCAATAATAAATACGTTGATTTATGGTAACACCTTGATTCATTTTTTTAAAAAAAAAAAAAAAAACCTTTTTGTCGTTCTCACAGAAAAGCATTACACCCCCACCACCAATTATCACTTTTATACTCTTTTTCCGTACAAACTCACATGCCGTATGAAGCCACCTGTTCCCCATTGTGACCCAAGTTTGTCTATCTTGGGGCCATTTTTTCTTTCTTTCTTTTAAGAGACAATTGTTCTTTTATTTTCTAGTTATACCAATTTTGAGATCATGATGCATTTTTATAAATTTAATTAATTTAAGTTGTTTAAGGGATTAATTCTTATTTGAGTGTAGAAATATAAGAATTACGTGTGTTGGAAAAATAGTAAATATAAGAAACAAAATTGAGAATTAAGCCTTCAAATCACAATGACATGTTGGTTTTTTTCATTTCTATATAGGTTTCCACTTTATTTCCCTAAGACAAGGGAAAAAAAAAAAAAGAAATTCAATACGAATGAATGTAGATGCCATGAATCACCAACGGCCATCACAATGTTCCTTATATAAAATGGGCCACGTTTGACATGGGGCTCTTGTTTAGAGCCCCACCTTTAATTCGCTAACCTGCGGTAGAGCAGGGTGAGTTTGTATATTCAATCCAAATTACTAACGTGGGTTGGCTCGCCCCATTGCACTTAAAGCTTGACCTGCAGTAGCGCGGGTTGACCTGTTTGCTATTACTAGTTAATATAGTCTTGAAGCAACCTCTTTTAGACATTTTTATGCTTGAAACGACCTTTTTTTTTTAAAAATAGAAAAGTGACAGAAATAGTATTAAAACAACCTTTTTTAGGATAAAAAGATTTTAATTGAATTTCACCATATCCCATATTAACTTTTATTAGCCACATCAATAAAAATTAACGTTGTTTTGTAATTTTTAATAATAGGAACTAACTCAATACTATTACAGGGGCCTAAAACAAAAAATTTTTAGTATATGGACCAAAACCAAAGTTTAGAATATATATAAAGATCAAAATTTAATTTTAACCTTTTTCATCATTCACAATTTTTGTGTCTTTTTCTCTCCTAATGAGTCTAGAATGAGTTCATGGAAACGAATGCACATAACATTTTCCCCCTATATATTGAGTACACTTTCCCATTTTTGTTCTCATCCGTCACTCCTAGCCACCTTTGAATCTCTGTAGTTTTCCACTGAAAAATGGGTTCAAAAGAAGCGTTTAAATCCAATGAATTGTCTAAAAAACCAACAAGAGCGTGGGGGTCACAGAGGTTGTGTCCGCGCATCAAACTCTTGTTATTAGCACTACTAGTTAGTATATGCTGGCGGTGAAGCCTCATTAATTGATGACTGCAACAAACTTTTTTTTGTCGGCAAATATGAGAGGGATATGAGGGTCTTTTTTTTTTTATATGGTTTTTAAAAATAATATATACCAAAATATGGGATTTTGGGGTGAATTACGGAAATATGGTAATTGAAGAAAAACCGCCAATGGCGGTTTTTCAGAATGCAAGAGTTTTTTTTAAAAGCAAAAACCGCCATTGGTGGTTTTTGAAAAACCAAAAAAGAAATTATGTATCTCCGTGCACCGTACCAGAAAAATGCAAAAATCGCCACTGGCATTTTTTGAAAAAGTAAAAACCGCCACTGGCGGTTTTTGAGTCCCATATTCATGTATTTTCACCCATAAACCCATATTCTTGTATATATTACACCCATCCACCATATTAAAAATAAAAAACCGGGATATGACGGTCGTATTATTTCTTTTTCTTCCTACTTGTTCTCGTTTGTTTAGTCGACTTGCTGCTTCTTGTGCTCTAGAAACGAGTCCAGCCACCGTTACAACAAATTCGCGCGTTAGCTATCGATTAAGGAAGGATTGAAGAATTTTTCCCTCTCTTATACGAAAAATTCTTCTAGTGCGAGTGGCTGTTGGTTGGGATTTAATTTTTGGTTGTTTATGAGGTGATGACACATTCTACGACTATAAGCCTCTAACTTTGGTAGTTCAGTTATACTCTACGATTGTTGATGTCTTGATATATATGTACCACAAAGCAGGCCTAATGTCCCGCGTTCAATGTTTTGATTTTGAAGAAGCTGTGGTTATAATGGTGCAAGCTTTAAGCTAGCCACTTAAACTTCCCCTACAAAACTGAACTAAAAGTTGTTTCAAAACTATGATTAGAGATTTGACGAACGAACTTACCATGTTTCTCATGCTGCATTATCATGCAGAATTGTTCATGTGTTCAGATATGCAATATCTAAAGCTGTGTAGTGTTTGTCAATTATAATCTTAGGTTTAGCTTATCTTTTATTAAGTTTTATTGAACTAGTTTCTCAGTCGCAAATAGATAATTGCCTTTGGTTATTGATTAATACGAAAAAGCTTTTTCCAGCTTTTCCTTCCTTTCCTATGTATTTAAATTTGAAATATTTTAAATATGTGCGGGTGTTTGTTTTTTGGCAAACATGTTTTATATCAGGTTTTTCTTTTTTATTTTTTTGAATAGGAGGGCTAGCTCAATCCGATCCACCAACACATTAAGATAGAGTTAATATCCTTTAACATGCTGGCCCAGTTTTAAAAAAATTAGACCAATTTGATAAAAAAAATATTGCTTGGACTATTTTTGTTTGACTCAGTAAGGGAAAATGAATTTTATCATGTGAAGTTTTTATATAATAAGGCCATATTAAAATAAAAGATATTAAGTTATTAATTGGTGAGTCTTATCCAATACTTAATTAGTTTAAATAATTTAAGATTTAATTATCTTAAACAAAATTTGATATTTAACTCTAGTAAATGAAAAAAAAATTAACAAAATATTTTATTTCAACATAGGCTATCCTAACTTAAGTTAGATTAATCGATTTAGTAAACTTTAAATATTAGTGGTTTAAATAAAACATGTAGTGAGCCTTGTCAAAAGTTATAAAATCTTATATCTTCCTGCCTATTCTTTTAATATGATCTATGTGAAAATTTTACATATCAAGATCCATTTTTCATCGTAGGCTATCCAATTTGCTCTTCTTTGAACATGCAAGGGATGTTAGGTTTCAATAATTCGTGGCTTTATTAACCCCATAAACTTGTCATTTCGATTGCAGTTTATCAGCCAGACCATTTTTTTGGAGTTGTCCCTTTCTGCTGGACTAAAATAGTTAAATTGATTTTGATAGGACGATATGGGGCTTTATACTTTAATCACTATGAGTTGAAAATGTTGATAATGTTGACATTTGGACGATTGATGTGGTCGATCTAATCTAATTCTGACACTTTGTTGGCAAGGAAAATTTATTATATATTCATGAAGTATTATATGTGAATTCTATTCTATTTAATAATAAAATAATATTTTAAAATAATATTTTATTATTAAATATAAATACAGTCATATTATATTTCCCGAGCATCCAAAAATTTGTCGATCACAAGGGCGAAAAGTCATATGCATATTCTGAACTTGAAGGTGTCCCTGTATGTGGAGTACCAAATGTCGCGCATTTGACCACAAAATGCTGGGCAATTAGTAACATTTAATTCTTCACCCTCCTCAAAGTGTTGTGTATGAAGTGAGAGCTAGTTGAGGCAGCTAGCCTGTCTGGAGTTTCGAACTTCTCCCTTGTCTTTGCTGTCTCCTTCAGTGGACCTTTATCCACAGCCACGCTTAGACTCTGCTCTAAGTTATTTAATGTTTAATATTTCAGAAATTATATTAAAATTGTAATTATAGTAAAAGAAAATAATAATCTATAAAGTTGATGTGTTAAATATTAAATAAAATGGAGTAATTTTTTTTATTCCGAGTTTTAAAAATTTTTGTGCTTTTTATCTAATTATGTTGTTTTAATTAATAATAATTTTTAAATTTACCATTTTCTAAGGATCATATAGTGTTTCAAGACTCAAATATGACCTTTATCATGTCACGTATCTAAAGGTGTTTGTGATTTTTTTCTCCCTTACGCACATCTGAGCTATGTTTTGGTGGCCGAAAAAAAAAAAACCTAAGGGAGCTTTGTTTTTGTTAATGTGCTTCTTCAATCCTGTTGCGTTATTTTCTTTTGCCGGAGTTTTGGGATTAAAATTTTGAAGGAAAAAAATGTTGTTTGATCATAGCAATACGGATAGTCATGATATCCGAAGGAAATGTTTAGAATTTTGTTTTGAAGAATAATTGAATGTTTATGGCAAGGTACATATGGACGCAGATAAGAGCTATTACCAATTTTTTTTGGGGGTACAAGCTATTATCATGAACTAATTCAGTGAGCAGCAATTAAAGCGTTTTTATATTTAAAACTAAAACTTGAATGAACTGCTGCAAATGTACAGTCTGGTTGCTTCTGGTCTTTTAGCTCGGAGCCTGAACAGATATTTTCTTCATCTCCTCTAAAGAAAGCATTTATGGTGAACATGCAAGTAGTGCAAGTTGAGATTTATATTGTTAGCAGCAAAATATTATTTGTATCCTGAACAGATATTTTCTTCATCTCCTCTGAAAAAAGCATTTATGGTGAACGAGCAAGTAGTCCAAGTTGAGATTTATATCGTTTTATATAAGTAGCAAAATGTTTTTTGTGCATAAATTTCAGATTTTAGATTTTAGTTGGCTTTCTGGACATATGACGAGCCTGAACAGATATTTTGCAAGTAGTCCGAGTTGAGATTTATATTGTTTTATATAAGTAGCAAAATATTATTTGCATATAAATTTTAAATTTTAGATGGCTTTCCGGACATATATAGTCATATGTCCAGAAATATGAGAATTGACATGTAAATACTTAAGAATTTTAATTGTGTTTTTAGTGAATATAATAAGAAAAATGATAATATATGAGCAAATGTTTCATCAAATTCTCCATTTACGTAACTGAAACTATAAATTATTAAAACACAGTTCTTCATTTCTTATTCAGACAAATTAATTACTTACTTAATCAAAATTTTTCACTTATATATATATATATATATATATATATATATATATATATATGTGTGTGTATGTATATATATATATGTATGTATGTATGTTATCTCTCCTAAAAATTTAAATTATTGGATAGAGTTATATAAATAATTTTATGTCTTAACATATTTTCTCATATAAGAGTCTTTTGTAGACTTGAAATATTGACAATACATGAACTCATCTTCTCTTATGCTAAAATTTAACTTTTATTTAAAAAAAAATATAATAAAAAATTAAACTCTAAATCACTTAACTATAGAAACTCTATTAGTATGTGATGAATTATCCCTTCTAAAAATAGCTGATTCAAGGTAGCTAATTTCTGTAAATAGGGTAGTTGATGATAAGAAGTTCAGACAATAAATGCTAGTTCATTTTCATAGCCTACAATTCTTTACCACACTCAAAACGGAGAAGAAGGAAAGTGAGCGGGGGCTGAAGAACGAATTTTCAGCTGTTCTATTAGATTAGATAAGACCGAATTAATATAGCTACTATGCCAACTACCAAGTTGAAAGGTCCTCCTCCTCCAGTACTTAGCTCTCTCTCCCTCCACTCCTATATATAGAGTACGTCTTCTCACAAATTTTCTCATCCTTCACTACTAAACACCTTATTTGAATCTTTGTAGTTTTCTACTGAAAAATGGGTTCAAAAGAAGCAATACTCGTCCTAGGCCTGCTGGCCATGGTTTTTCTTATCTCCTCAGAGGTGGAAGCTAGGGACTTAGCTGAGGCTTCGTCTAAAAAGGGTGAGCTTACATTTTGCATTATAATTCTCACGAGCATTTTAAATCAAGAAATTATGGTACAAGATGCATGGCCTTCCTATTAATTCATTGGATTACAATGAACTTCCCCTTCTGCATTTTGTTCGTAGTTCATTAATTTTGATGTCAAAGACAAGATCCTTTTCCGACGGATTATGCTAATTCTTAACTCATGAAAATTATACAAGAATGGATTTTCTTATGTTCCTCATCTATACAATCATGTCACATGAAGAAAGAAATAAAGTCAAAAATACTTTAAATAAGTGGGGCTCTGATATATAAAATTTGTATAGCCCATTCAAACTAACTAGTCAATTGGATAAGAAACATGAAAGGATTTATTTTCAAATGACATATTCCTACAATTTCTTGACAAATGTGGCGAAAGGCATGATCATTGGATTTGTTGATGGTTCATGTGTTTGCAGGTGAAGTTGGTACAGACGCAAATGAAGTGGGTGACGCCAAATATGGTGGATATGGTGGGGGCTACCCCGGAGGTGGTGGTGGGTATGGCCATGGTGGATACGGTGGTGGGTACCCGGGTCACGGTGGTGGACATGGAGGAGGGTATTGCCGCTATGGGTGTTGCGGAGGATACTATGGGGGACATTGCGGAAGGTGCTGCTCTTACGCCGGTGAAGCTGTTCAAGCCCAAACTGAGGCTAAGCCTCACCACTGAAGCAGTGTTGTTGCTGTGCTGCTGTTGCTTTTCCGCATATATATAAATATATGATGTTTAATGTTATTGCGTTTGCGTAAATAAATTAAGCTCGTGAGAGGCATAGAAAGACAGTGACAGGAGGCCTGTCTCTGTTCAGGATCTTTCTTGCCACTAGATATATTTCACGAGTGAAAATAATGTTCAATATATATCACTGTGTCTATGTGATAATGGAATTTACAAACAAAAAAAGGTTGTGAAGTATCTATTGTATTGTACATTATCTAAGTATGCCCTGAATAGCAATTTTCGGTTTTAATAATAATAATAATAATAATAATAATAATAATATTACGGTATTTTGTTTGAAAAACAATTGAAACATATTTTATAAATGGCTTGAGACTAATCAGGTATTGAAAAATTATCAAAAATTATTAAAAAAATTTAAAATTTCAAATGCAACTTTCGGAGAGGAAAGAAAAAAGCATACAAATACCAACTCATTCGGTATGTATTTATCAAAAAAATAATTAAAATGAACTATTAATTGTTATTATTATTATTATTGTTGTTGTTATATTCTTTGTTGAATTCTTCCATTTTATCACATCATTATAGATGATGACGTTCATTGCCATATCTAATCATTTATTATTCAGAAAGCTGAGAACTCAAACAACCAGAAGCTTAATTGAACAAAGGCAATGCTTTTTTCTGATCAATGAACAAAGGCTACCGTGTCCGCACAATTTGGCCATGAACGTACATAATTTAACATGTCAGCCTTATATACCCTTTAAACTTTAAGACCCAATTACCAAACCAAAAATTGTGTGACTTGCTTGCTCATTCATAACTGAGACCTCTGATGTGACCATAAGAACCAGAGCAAAAATGAGTAACAGGGCTTTCGAAGTCATTTGTGTGTTTGAATTTGTAGAATATTTTGACATGCCATAGCGTTACATCATCTTCTAGATCAGCACTATTTATAAGGGATGCAGACATACCAATTGGCTAGGGATCGAGAGTTAAATATTATGCATCTCAACAGACGAGCACATGCCATTATGATTCTCACTAAATTTCATCATACCTACACTTTGCATAAGAGTTCCCGCAAGAGTAAATGAAATGGGACGCTCTTGTAGTATATACAAGCCCATTTTCATGTCGATCTGTTTCCTTTTGATAAATGCTGCCTTTACTAGAAGCTGCTAACACTGAATTTCCATCCTTAGGGAGGCAATAGAAAATTGGGTAATGAATTTCAAATTGAATTCAATTTAATGGAGCTGAAAACCATGTCAAGAAATTGTTTAAATCCAATGAATTGTCTAGCGACCAACGAGACCGTGGGGGTTAAATAGGTTGTGTCTACGCATCAAACACTTGTTATTTACTAGTTTGTGTATGTTGGCGATGAAGCCATATTAATTGATAACTGCAACAAACTTTTTCTAGTCGGTAATTATTAGAGGGATATGACGGTCATACTATTTCTTCGTTATTCCTACCAGTGAACGCCCTTTGGAACACTATATGATCCTCTGGAAATGGTAGATTTGTAATATTTCATTGATTAAAACAACAAATAAGATATAAAGCAAGTTCGCTGTGGGTAGAGGATCACTGAAAGAGACTCCAAAGACGAGAAAAGTTCGAAAATCTAGTAGGTGGCCCAGTTGTCTCACTTCATACACAAAACTTTGAGGAGGTTGAAGCATTAAATGTTACTAATAATTGCCTCAGCATTTTGCGGTCAAATGCGCTGCATTTGGTACGGCGCCTGCACCTTCGCGTTCAGAATGCATGACTTTTTGCCCTTGCCAAAAGTGTCAATATTAGATTAGATCGACCATATTAATCAACAAAATGTCAACATGACCGAATCAGAGTGATTAAATCCAGTACCGTCCTATCAAAAATTAATGAACTATTTTGGTTTTTTAATTTTTTTATGGAAATTATAGGTTAAAATTATGATAATATGAGATATTTTACAGAATTACGTGGTAGGGTGCAATACATTTCGCCCCCCATAATGTAGGATTTGGTTTTTAATTAATTTTTTTTATGAAATCTACATGACTGGGGGCGAAACCTGACACAACCCAATGCCCCACGGATTTCTCCCTATGCTGCGGCGAAATGCATGCAGCGCATGCAGAAAAAGAATTGAATAGCAAGACAATACTTTTATTATCTTAGTTAGACTAATTTTTAATATATTGTTGCACCTAAGATTTTTTTTAATAATTATTCTCTAATATTCAAATTTTAGTTTTTACCCTTAAAATTAACTCGCTTTTTTTTTATAAGCAATTTATTAGACATAAACATGTAACAATAATAATATTTATACTCTTATACAATATTTTAAGATCCAATATGTTATAAGTAGATACTGCACTCTTATATAGAAGTTGTTTATGACTATTGGTCACACATTTGGACATGTGTCAGGAAAGTTAACGTTTTCCATCACGTATTTCACCATCTCGAAGGTAGGAAAGCTAACTTTTTTTGACTTTTCTACTGGATGGGGCGAATTCCTTGCAAAGTTTTTAGCTAAATTTCGCCTTGGCAGATGTCTGATACATTTTCGCCTTTGTTGGAGGCGAAATCTATCACAAAATTCCCATATTCCAATAATAAATTTTAAAACATAATATATTCGTTATATAATTACACTGTTCCAATATTGAAATAACGGAGCCAACTATTTTAGTCCAGCGGAAAGGGAAAGTACAAATTATAGGTGATAACTTCAATTGAAATAACAAGTTTATGGAGCTAATTAAGCTACGAATTGAATAATAGAAAACAAACATCCCTTGCCCATGAAAAGAGCAAATCGGAAAGCCTACGATGAAAAATGGATCTTCATTTGTAAAATTTTCACTTAATGATATTATGTCAAAAGAAAGGGTTTTCCTAGCTAGTGCTCCATATATACTGATTAAGAAATAAAAAATGTAAAGTGTTTTAAGTTTTTAATATATTTAATAAATTAAAAATTTAAAAATTTAAAAATCTTACTTTTTCAATTAAAACTTTCTTGTTCTTAATTCCTTAACCACTGTCCTAAGGGTTCATTATTATATATTTAGTTTTTGGCAATATTTATTAAAAAAGTAGTACTAAAACTCTTTAGTAATATTTTTACAAATGTTGTATATATGCTATATTATTAAAGAGATTTAACAACACTTTTTTGTAATTTAGTAACATTTGAAAAATTTTACAAAATCCCAATGATATTGTAATGGTTAGAAAAACTATTAAAAAAATATAAGCCTAAAGATATTAGATTCAATAAATTTTGATATGCCTTATCATTTTTTTATTTAAACTACTAGTACCTAAAGTTTGCTAGATAAATTAATCTAACTAGAGTCGGATGAGCTTATTACAAAGATAAAGTTTTTTTTATATTAACTTTTTTTTCTTTTTTTCCTATTTGTAAGATTCAAATCTCAAACCTTACCTAAGGAAAACAAATATTGAGCTATTTGAATTAATTAAGTATTGAACAAGCATTTTTAAATGTGGCCTTATTATATAAAATTTCAGATGATGAAATTCATTTTCCCTCAATGAGTCAAACAAAAATAGTCCAAACAATATTTTTTTAGCACCCTAACTGGGCAGCATGTTAAGGATATTAAATCGATATTAAAGTGTTGGTGGACCGAGCAAGCCATGCTATCGTTTTTGTTAAAAAAAATACATGTAACTTCTTTGCCTATAAACAAAAAAAAAAATCACATATATTCAAAATATTCAAATGTGTATATATATATGTTAATAATCAGAGGAAATTTACAACAAGAAAACTAGTACAATAGAATCCAATAAAATATAAGCTAGATGTAATATTATAATCAACGAATATTACACAGCTTTAGATATATAGTACACATCAAAATATGAACAATTTTGCATCATAATACATATAAACATGAGTGCATGGTAAGTTCATTCATTAGATCTCTGATATTGATGCTAAAACCAGTTTTAAACCGGTTGTGTAGAGGGAGGATACAGTGCCTAGTTCAAAGCTTGTACCATTATAACTAAAGCATTATAACCACAATTCTCCAGAACCAAAGAATTGAACATGGGATACCAAGCATACTTCGTGATACACATCAACAATATAACTAAACTCCCAAAATTAGAGGCCTAAAGCCTTAAAACATGTCTCATCACCATGCAAACAAAACAAAAAATTTAATCCAAACCAACAGCCACTAGCACAGATTACCGATCTACTACTTAACACAAGTGCAATCCTTTGATACAATCTAAGGTATCAGCAAATGCAAGACCTAAGTACAAATATGTGAGTTAGCCTCATGCCATCTCTTACAATTCATATACTATGTACCACTATAAAACATAATTAACTTGCTAGATAGGATGACAAGCAAACAAACCATCATACAATGGTAAGGCGTGAGGAAGGAAGACAGAAAAAGCTTTAGAGTTTCTTTTTTAGGGCCTTGCGTTTAAAGGATGTTTGATAGGGAGAATATTTTTATATTCTTGGGAATATGAAAATATTTTTATCTTTGATATAAGGTTTAAAATAACATTACTGAGAATATTGTATTTTTGAGAATGAAAAATACTCCAAAACCAATCTCTATCTCCCACGTGGAAATGTAACACTCATGGGAAGGGAATGTTTTTCCTTAGAAAATGATTAAATTACCCCTATTATCACCCACTATTACTCATTACCGGTTGTTGCCTGCCGCCTTTGGCCATCGTCCACCACTAATCATCATTAGGGTATTTTTGAAAATATATATAATATTTGCAAAAATTTAGTATATACACCAAACACACCAGAAATATTATGCCTAAAAAAATTATTTTCAAAACATTTCAGGAAAAGTTATTCCCAAAAATAAAAATTTATTCCATCTAAGAAAGACCTTTAGGTTTAGTGGACTAAGAAAGTCAGGCCAAAAATGCAAAACCCACTTAAGGCATAGTGCACAACAAGAAATTTTCCGATAAGATAGGAGAAGAATCTTCACAAGTCCGTCGGCTAATCCATAGCTAACGTGCGAATTTCTTGGACGTGTTTTTATAACACAATTCAAGTAGGAAGTCATCGAAAAAAGCTGTTATTTAGTCCCATTACTTTCTTTTGAGAAAAGTTATTTGAACATTTAAAATAAACATGGCAGACATCTTATCTTATAAATATGTATAAGAGAGGAAAAGAAACAAATTTTAAGGTGATAGTAATAGATTTTGAGAGAAAGAAATCAAAAATTTGTGTCTTTCTCTTTTTTATATATCTAGAAGATCTCTCCTTGTAAATATTACTTTTGTCTAAAAATAACTATCCAATTTTAAATGTGCATATAAATTAAAAAAATATTTAAAAATTTTTAATATTAGATAAATTTATGTATATTTTATAAAATTATTTTTATTTAATTATTCTTCTTCTTTAATTATTTTTTTATTTATTCTCTGTACTCTATTTAATATGGGTATAGTAAAAAAATAATTAATATTATCTAAATTTTTTTAATAAATAGTTATTTATAAAAATTAAAAATGTTAAAAATAGATGATTATTTCAAGATAAATGCAATGATATATAAATAGCATTTCCCTTTTCTTGTGTGGGAGTTTCGGGATTAAGAATTTGAAGGAAAAGCTGTTCTTTGATCATCGCAACACGGACAGCGATGATATCCGAAAGAAAATGTTTGGGGAGAATTCTGTCTTACATCCGAAAACTTGGAGAGAGAAAGAGGGGGAATAACTTTCAACCATTGATAAAATCTTATCTCATCCAATCATATTTTTAAACTAATAAATCAATCAAAATACATGGTGCATTTACACTGTCCCTATATTTTAAGAAAAATTATTGGATAGATACAAGTATAACAAAATCTAATAACTAATAAAGTTGATTGAATCCATATATAAATAAAGAAGTGTATTTTGAATAAAATTAATAGAATCTACTTTATTATGAGTATAACTAAGGTTTGGTCTGGTATTACTGTGGCTTTTTAAAAGCTGCTGAACTCTTTCGACTCTCTAAAAGCTGTTCTCAAAAAGTTATAGTAATATTATTTAGTAAAATAATGTAAAAATTACTCTCAATAAGTAGAAGTCATAAAAGTAATGTTTGGTAAAATTGTTCTTAATATTTAAAATGATTATAATGGTTATAAATATTAAAGAGCATAATTTTTATTTTTAATATTATTAAATAGAGTAAGGTTTTTAAATTTTAGAGAGCACAAGTCAGCTTTGAAAAGTACCTCATGAGGGCTCCCAAGAAATCCCTGACTCTCAAAAGCCAGGAGCAAAAGCACCTCAGCTTTTTGGTTTATTAAATGAAAAAATTTGGCTTATGCTTTTTATAAGTTAGAGCATCCCTTCAGAGAGTACTACCAAACTATACTTAAATTTGAGGTATTAAAATTATATATAGAAAGTAATTGATAATTGATATTGAGAAAGACCTATTTTTTATGAGATCTCAAATATTTAAATAAAATTGTATTAGTGGAAGGATATCCATAAAAAATAAAAAAAATTATGGCTATACAAAACTCTATCATTTTTTTCATAGCATTTTAAACAAGCCCAATGTTAGGTTAATATATGGACAAAGACAACGTTACTACCGTTTTTTTTTTTTTTTTTTGTGGGTGCAAGCTAATATCATAACATAACTCGGTGAGAAGAAATTAAAACTTTTTTATAGTTAAAATTAAAGTTTTAAGGAACTGTTGCAAGTGTACTGTCTACTTGCTTCTGGTCTAAGTTCGATGCCCAGCAGATATTTTCTTCATCTGCTCTAAAGAAAGCATTTATGGTCAAGATGCAAGTGGCCCAAGTTGGCTCTGGTGTTTGATATACAATTTATATTATTTTATATAAGTGGGAAAATGCTATTTATATATAAATATTAGATATTAGATTAGATACCTCTTTACATATATAGCGATTGACGTAACTAACTGAAAATTTTAGTTAGATTTATAGTGAATGTGGTAAAATAATTAATATTATATAAGCAATCTTTTTATCAAATTCATCATTTATTTAATTGAAACTACAATATATTAACTCATAATTCTCTACATTTTTTTAAATATATTTACCAAATATTTAACTAAACTTCTTATTCAATTATACATGATTATTGATTTTACATATGTCAAAAAATAGTATCATCATCACTATGAATAATACTCAAATAACTAATATTGTAATAGCCGTATGATCTAGGGAAGCTGTTTCAGTACATTGCAAGTTGATAAGAAGTTCAGAAAATAAATGCTGCTTTATTTTCATCGCCTACAATTCTTTACCACAGTCAACATGGAGAAGAATGAAATTGAACGGGAGATCGTGAACGA
Source organism: Pterocarpus santalinus (assembly GCA_031439595.1). NCBI lineage: Eukaryota > Viridiplantae > Streptophyta > Magnoliopsida > Fabales > Fabaceae > Pterocarpus > Pterocarpus santalinus. The sequence goes on from CM062527.1 coordinate 6,466,317, forward strand.
ATTTTCAGTTGTTCTATCGGATAAGACTGAATTAATATAGGCTACTGTCCCACTACCAAGTTGAATGCTCCTCCTCCTCCGGTACTTTGCTTTCTCTCCCTCCACTCCTATATATAGAGCACGCTTTCCCACTATTTTTCTCATCCTTCATTACTTAACACCTTATTTGAATCTTTGTAGTTTTCCACTGAAAAATGGGTTCAAAAGAAGCAGTGATCATCCTAGGCCTGCTGGCCCTGGTTTTTCTTTTCTCCTCAGAGGTTGCAGCTAGGGACTTAGCGGAGGCTTCTTCTAAAAAGGGTACGAGCTTGCATTTTGCATTATAATTCTCATGAGCAATTTAAATCAAGAAATTATGGTACAAGATGGCCTTCCTATTTGTTCATATTATTATAATTAATGGACTCCCCTTTTTGCATTTTGTTCTTAGCTAATCAATTTTAATATCAAAGACAAGATCCTTTTACGACCGATTATGTTACTTCCTAACTCTTGAAAATTATACAAGAATGGATTTTCTTATGTTCCTCATCTATAAAATTATGTCAAGTGAAGAAAGAAATAAACTCAAGAATTAACTAAGTGGGATCCTGAAAAATTTGTATTACTCATTTAAAGTATTTGTATCTATTTCTTTCATTACATGAACTAGTCAACTGAATAAGAAACATAAAAGGACTTATTTTTCAAATAGCATATATAATTACTAGTTTAATTTCTTGACTTGACTAACGTGACGAAAGACATGATCATTTTGATTTTGTTGATGGTTCATGTGTTTGCAGGTGAAGCTGGTAAAGAGGCAAATGAAGTGGGTGACGCCAAATACGGTGGATATGGTGGGGGCTACCCCGGAGGTGGTGGTGGATATGGCCATGGTGGATATGGCCATGGTGGGTATGGCCATGGTGGATACGGTGGTGGGTACCCAGGTCACGGTGGTGGATATGGAGGAGGGTACTGCCGCTATGGGTGTTGCGGAGGATACTATGGGGGACATTGCGGAAGGTGCTGCTCTTATGCTGGTGAAGCTGTTCAAGCCGAAGCTGAGGTCAAACCTCACAACTGAGCCAGTGTTGTTGCTGTTGCTGTTGTTGTCTTGCTTTGCCACAATATTATTATATGTATAATGTTGCTGTCTTTTGCATGGATAAAGCTCGTGAGAGGCGTAGAAAGACGGTGATAGGAGGCTCTGTTCATGATCTTTCTTGCCGCTCTATATGTATTTCACGAGTTCAAATAATGTTGATCAATATCACTGAACTCTGACGCAAAATAAAAAAATAGAAATGTCACTGTCTGTGTGATAATTGAATTTTATATAGAAACAAAAGTGGCGAAGTATGCATTGTACAAGATCTAGTATGCCCAAAAAAGTAATTTTCACTTTTATTGATAATAACAGTAATAATGATAATAATAATAATAATATTATTATTAAGGTGTTTTGTTTCAAAATGAATAAAAAAATTATAAATTGCTAAAGAGTAAAGACTGACCTGAATGACTATACAAAAGTTGCCAAGAATTTTTAAATATCAAATAAAACTCTCAAGGAGGAGAAAAAAATAAAAAAGAAAAACGTACATATACCAATCTTTCATATTAGTATTTGTGAAAAAAATAATTAAAATTTATTATTATTATTATTGTTGTTATTGTTGCTGCTGCTACTGATACACCCTTCGGTGAACTCTTTCTTTTTATCAAATCATTATAGATGATAACCTTCGTTGCCATATCTAATTTTATTTAAAAAGTTGAGAACTCAGAGAACCAGAAGCTTAGTTGAACAAAGGCCTTCTACCTCTTTAGTGTGTGTATTTAGTGTATGTATGGGAAAATTAAAAGATTAAAATTATTTCAATAATTATTTATTTGTATAATTATTTATAAGATAATCAATTTATGTTTAAATATTTTAACTGAAAAGTGATTTTGAGATAATTTATTTTGTTTTGATTGTATGAAAAAAGTTATTTTTATATGATAAAATTATTAAAAAGAGTATGAAATAATTATTTATATTATATAATATATAATATTTAGGATCAATTTGATAAAAATATAATAATTTTGAAATAATTAACTTCTACTTATAATTATAAGTTCTAAAATTTTGCTTATATTTTTAAATTATTTTTTAGGTTAAAATTATCAACTTTTGATTATAATCTATTCCATAAAAAATTATCCAAATAAGACTATTTTTGAAAAACAACTTTTTTAATAAAAAAGCTGTTTGTTGGAAATTTTCAAAAACACATTTAATGTAGCTGGTCAACTTAAATAGAATAAAATTAAGGGCATGATTGTTTTACCTTTTAAAAAAAGTAATTAAAAAATTAAAATATTTTATATAACTAAAAAAATTAGAAATAGATTTTTTAAAAAAACTATTTTTTTATCATCTATTAAAATTTAAAAATAAATTATTTTAAAAAAATTTATTTAAATACATCAAAAATAATTTTTTAATAAAAAATGTGAATTTTTGACAAAAAAAACTTATACAAACACACCCTAAAACTACATGCGCGGACAATTGGCCATAATCGAACATATAAAGTAGTTAACATAATCTACAAGTCATTTTGGTCCAATAATCTCAGGCACAATTCACATCAAGTCCATGAATGTGTCACATTAGTACCGTTTGTTTTATCATGTCTATATTTTTTTATTAATTATATTTCTACAAAGTTATAAGGGACCAAATTACAAAAAAATTTAAAGATAAGAAACTAAATTAAAAAAATAAATAAAAAGAAGGAGATAGAACAAAAATTAATTTCTAAAACAATATACAATGTGAAACCAAGAAAATAATACAAGGATGATCTGCAAGTAACATTGTTATTTGTTTTTGGGTAAGATTGACGCTGTTGCTTTTAATAATGCACCTGTACATACGAAACGTGGCTTGTGTATATAGCGTTAAAATCACTTTACCTTCCGAGCTATGTAAGTCACATGCAATATAACAAAATGACATAAATTAATCCATAAATTATTTTAAATGTGTAAATGATCATTTTACTAATTTTTCTATTTATTATTAATAAAAATACATATATGTTCAAGAAAATTTAAGATATCAAATTATACATTATTTTTTAATTTAAAAACTAAAACATATATAACTGAAAATTTATAGAATATAATATATTTATTTTTTTATTAATAATAAATAAAAAGTTAAAGATACATATTTAAAAAAATTTAGAAATTAATTTACATATTTTCAAAATACTGAAATAAAATACACAAGGCCTATATTTCAGGCAAAAATTTTTTTTTTTGGCTCCCTTAAGTTGATCAAGGACATTGCGGGCCTCGTCAACTTTTTCCTTCTTTTGTTTTCACTGCAAAACAAGTTCAGTTACATCGATCCTTGAGGCAGTGTGAAATCGAGCTTCCCTTCTTACTTTGATCCCCCTTTCCTGTCTTCTTTCCTTCTTTCTCTTCTCTTTCTTCCTTAAGAAATTATTGAATGCACACAAAACGGTTATGCAGACGTGGCCCTGTGGTTTACGCAGCTTTCTTTCTTTCATGAACACCTGTATTCTACGTGGCACAAAAACATGAAATCCTGGGCATTAAATAGCCTGTGGACCTCTTCTATGGTAAATAAAGAAGAAAGCTTCAAATTTGAAGTGGCGGATAACACGGAATGAATTAAGAGCTTTTATTACAACATTGTGTAGTTACACATGAATTTCAAAGTGCCTTGCTAGTTTCCAATGGTTTGAACTGTGAAACTGATCACTACTAACTCACTAAGCATAAACGTACAGCAAAGTGAGGCATAGCTTCAAAAATTCCATATTAGTCAAACTTAAAATGAGGAAATAGGCCTGCCTGAATTCTCGCAAAGTATGGGGAAAAAATTATTATGAATGCGGTTACGTAGGTCCACCCAGTCTTTTGCAATGGAAATTTCTAGTGCTTTTCTAGCACTATATATAGGGGCGTTGAAGCACCTTTGCCTTCATCCTTCTCAAGTATCAGCACAGTGTTCACTAACAAAAATGAGTCTCAAGCTCATTCTCTTGTGTTGTCTGTTGGGGGTGGTTCTCATCTCAGCTGTGGTGGCTGATGTGCCATCTAAGGATGAGAAACAAGGTATGAACCTGATCCAAACCTTCATTTTTAATTTGGGGTAACCATTAGCATGTTTGGATTTTAGTTTATACATCTTAAATTATGGATTGAATGTTGCAAAATGGATTTCAATTCATTTTAATATGTTTAGCAAATTTACACTTTGGGATACATTTTAACATAAATTTTTTTCTCAAAAATCAAACCATTATTTGATTAGAAGTTAACGAAAAAGTTATCTATATATCTATATATATAGACATTGCAAATCATCCAATTTAAGCCAACATCATTAATGATGACTCTTACATGTGGTTGTATATGTGAACTTTGCAGTTGTAATGGAAGAGCCAAATCGTCGGAATGAAAAATGCATGGGAGGTAGCGGAATTAATTGTGGTGGAGGAGGTTATGGAGGCGGAGTTGGAAGTGGCGGAAGTGGAGGTGGTGGTGGCGGAAGCGGCGGCGGAAGCGGAGGTGGTGGCTATGGTGGTGGTGGAAGTGGAGGTGGCGGCTATGGTGGTGGTGGAAGTGGAGGTGGCGGCGGAGGATATGGTGGTGGTGGAAGTGGCGGAGGTGGAAGTGGTGGAGGAGGTGGGGGAAGTGGAGGAGGAGGCTATGGTGGTGGTAAGAGGAAGTAGAAATAGCGGTCAATAAGAATGTATTTAAGAATCTATCATTAAATGTACCCAAAGGTTGAACAACCGATCAAATGAAGCACAAATGTAATTTTAATTTATGGAGAAAGTCTTCTATTTCATATTTGCGCCCAGAACTTTGCATCTGAAACTTCTAATATTTCAGATTAGTGGACATTCATGTGTCACTCAGGTTCTACATAATTTATAAACGATTCACAATTAGTTATACATGCATGAAGTTTGGCTTACAATTTAAATTAAATATTTTGAATTAAATATTCCATAACATATAACGGGAAATTTAGCTCGCTTAAATTTTTTAAAAAGATGTTTTAGAGGTATAGTCAATGCTTGATTAAGGATGCATCTGTTTAAATTTTTTTAAAAAATAATTTTAAAGTTTAAATTTTATATATAACTAAAATAGTTGAAAATAGCTTTTTTTTTTTAGAATCTGATTATGTTTAAAAAAATGATCTAAACATTTTTTTTATGAAAAAGGTAATTTTTTGTCAAAAATCATAGTCAAAACACACCCTCAGCCACTTTATTCAACTTGATAGTTTTTGTATGAGTATTAGTTATTATTATCGTCATATTTGCATTGCCTGACTTAGTTGTTAGAAAATAATAACACATTATAGTTGCATTTGATAAGAAAAGTTTGTGAGGCGTAGAAATAGTGGTTAGTTATGGATGAGTCAGATTCTGTTATAATGCCAGTTAGAGTTAGTTGATGACAGTTAGAAGTTAGTTACAGCTCATGCATTGTACACTCAAGTCTATATATATGTGCCATGTAACTCTCCTATCTTATAATGCAAGCGATTACAATCTTTCACATTCACTCAAACATTCTCTTCTTCTTCTCACTTTCTTCTCAGGCCTAGCCCTCACTTTCTTCTCAAGCCTATTTTTTATCAAACCAGAATTTTAAAAAAATCAAATGTTGTTTTGACCATTTAAAAGATTAAAAAACAAAAACGAAAAAAGAAAGAAAGAAAGAAAAAGTAGTTGCTTTGTCATATGCTGATTAGTCCACCAACCTCTGGACTTATGCAATACAAAGACCTATTGTTAATCGGTACATTTAAATTGTCAATAAACTCAATCTGGCCCATTTATCTTTAGGCGGTTACAATTCGGATCCAATATAGTTTAAACCAGTTCATTTACCCGTCTCTTAACAATTGCTTACTTTCTCAAAATCTCTATCCAAATAAGTTTTTACAAATTTAGGATTTGTTTGTTTCAATGTGTATATATATATATATTCATTTCAATTTTTATTCAAAAATTAAAATTATTTTTTTAACTTTTAAGTAGATATTATGATGAATAACTTCTATAAAGTAATTTTTTTAATTTAATGAAATCACTTTTTCTATCAAGAAAACTGAAATAAACACATTCTTGTGTACTCAAGGACTTATGTTCTCCACAAGCAATTGAGCCCAAAACTTACACAGTTAGTATTTTTTTTATTTATTTTTGGGTGTACAATGAACACGCCCAGTGGGACTCGAGCCCATAATGTATAGTTAGTATAAATGTACTAACAATTAAAACAATTCTATTCTTACAATTTTATTTTTATAGTTTTTCTATATGTGTTTTAATGGGAAATAAAATAAAAAATTCTTTCCTCCCGCTTTTTATAAAAAAGATCGATGAAGAAACAAAAATATATTAATTTACATACAAGAATAAACATTAAAGGTTGATGTAATAACAATATATTAAGTTTGTTTATAGGACAAGATCTAGCTAGATCTATATAAAAGATGGATAATTGCGAAAAAGCATAAGCATATTAGTCTAGTATCTAAATGATGTTGGAGGAAAAAAAAACTCTAGCTAGGTCTTCCACTTAGAGTGTTATAACTTGCATCGAGATTGTTAATAATTTTAATATTTTTCTAATTTTTAGGAAGAATAATGAAATAAGAGTGATTTAGCTTATTTAGGTCCTTTCCAAAAGAAACAGAAGAAAGCATTTAATGTTAAAATGTGAGTTACGTTTTTAAATTGAATTGGGTGGTTGATATAAATACAATATTTATTATAGCTTAAGTTATTTTTCTAAATATAATCACATTTAATAATTAATAATTTATTTTACTAGACATGGACAATTGTGGCATTCAACCGATATTTTTAGTTTCATTACATAGACATTTAATACAACTTAAAAATAGTACAAATGCTGCTTTAGCTTCACAGGTTACAATTATTTTTCATGACTCATAACTAGAAAAGCAACTTGAGCTTGATATCAAGATCTTATGGAAGAATAAATTTATTAAGGCTATGTTTGGATAACTAATGGTGAATGGAATGGAAAGGAATAGGATAAAATGGAATGGAATGGAATATAATTTGAGAGGTATACTCCTCCATGCTCTGTCTTTCCCTTATATATATAGAGTACCCTTCTCTTACTTATTATCATATCTTTCATCAATAACTTTACATTATATCATCACTCTATCCATGGGCGGCGGAATATCAGGCGGTGGCATAGGTGGAGGAATGCCACATAGGCATTGGTCTTTAGCTATAAGATTGATGATTATATTCTAGATTGAATTTAATAGATTTTTCCCCTTTTCATATGTGTATATAAGGCAATAAAGGTCGAACTACGTAAATTTTCTGGTATTCTTTTGCTTTGTTCATTTGCTTGATTAGCAAGGCTGGGGAGATTTTTCCCAACAACTAGTATCAGAGCAGGTTTCGATCTCGCTTCTGGTGTTTCTGATGGCTAAAGTGCAAGTATAATATGTTGAGTTGAATATTTGCTTGTAATTTGTTCATGATTAATTTGAAGATTCGGATAGAATTTGGATCAAAGTGGAGATTCTTGGGTTTGACCCAAATTCCTAATCAAAGATTGTAATTGATAGTTTCCTATTTTCAAAAGATTTTTGTTTTAATTGGGATTATCATCAAGATATTTGATAGATATGAAAGATTTGTTAGATAAAATAGAAAATTATGAAATTATTAATTATTAGGATTGAGGATAAAATTAAGTCGATTGTCATGCAAATTATTGTGGTTATAAATATTTGTATTGAGAGTTGCTTGAGTATGAGAAGGGAGAAAAAATGTGAGTTGCATTGGTGGATCCCTGTATGGAATATCTTATGTCGAAAGTCTTTCTGGCATTATGTAGGTCAAGTGGCACATTCCATAAATAATGGTGCTACAAGAGTTTGCATTGTTGAGGGGTTGTCAACTTTGTTGTTAAAAGTTGTTATCGTAGAGGGTTAGCAACGTTATCCTCAATTTGTCATGGTGGAGGGTTTGCAACTTTTTTCGTGTTGAAGTTGTAAGATTGATAGTTGTATTTTGGACTGAATTTAGTATATTTGTCCCCTTCTCATCCATGTATGTACATATTAAAAGCCGAATAATGTTAATTTTCCGGAATTCATTTACTTAGTTTATTTGTATGATTTGCTAGAAAAAATTCTCCCAACAGGTTGTCCATTTGCTGGCATCAATTGTGGTTGCAGGGGTGGCAGCTTAATTTAGTAGCGAACTCCTACCAAACCTCCTAGAGTTATTTCACAAGTGAAATACAATTGTTCAATGTACCCGGAAAAAAAAGTTACATATGTTCAATTTTTGCCACCGCGTAACACATATTTTAGAAAACAATGGTATATATCTATCTACCTTTCATGATTATCATTAATTTATCCCAAATAATAATATTTTACCTTGCCTTTATTTTTTCGGTGTCTACGGGGGTGCAAAAGCACCCAAAAAAGCCAAGAAAAAAAAAATTACATTCCTCCTAGGGAGGGCAACCGCAACTAGTTCTTTCATAAGAAGGTCACGTATACACCCCCGTGGCTTCTCAAAACCACAAGCATGACCTATATTTTGAGCACAAGTATCCGCCACTCTGTTAGATTCCCGGTATGCATGCATGAACCGAACCTCCCAGTTATGAAGTTATGAAGGAGAAGGCTAAGAATCTTGTTCACAATCCCAGCTATACACGATGAATGTTAGCAGGCGGTCGCATAATAAGAGCAATAGCACACATGATGGAGTCTAACTGCACCATAACTCTACAGCCACCCCTATCCCACGCTAAATTCAATCGAGAGAGTACACCAGAAAGTTCAACAATAATGATATTATTAGCCCGTATGGATTGGCTTTTTTTAAGAAAAAAGTACTTTTTAAAAGTATTTTTATAAGTTTTTATATGTATTTGAATATAATTTTTTAAAAAAGTACTTCAACTAAAAAAAGTTAATTTATCACTTTTTTTAAAAGTTAGAAATACCTAATTTTTAAAAAAATAAGAAACAAAAGTAGTTTTTAATAAAATTATCTTCTAAAAATATCCTTTATCCTTATTCAAAATTATAATACATATCTTTCCTTTCTTATCCCTTATCAAACCCTAATTCTCTTTCCTTTTTTCGAATATCTTTTTTTATAATTTAGCTATAAAAGAAGTACTTTTATTTTTTTATATCCAAAAAAATTTATAGGTACTTTTTACAATTAAAAATATTTCTTAAATAGTTTATCCAAATACAAAATAACTTTTTCTAAAAATTAAAACTCTACTAAAAATAATTAAGAGAAAAAAAATATTTTTTTTTTAAAATTTATCCAAACAGACTCATTTTTCATTGTCATTAAACTTATCATTATCGTGTTTTGTTTCAAGCATTTATTCTTTTATCATATTTACTATATTTATTATTCAGGGTCTTGAACTTTAAGGCCAGAAGCTTAGTTTAACAGGGTCAATACGCTACATGAAAAGCGCATTTTAGCCGCAGATATTTTTTGGCAAATGCAATTAGATGGAAATTGCCGGTGCCATATCCTTCGAAAAGGTTTTTTTTTTTAAAAAAAAAATTTGCTACTTTCTCGTGGAAATTTCCGGCAAACATGGAATCTGAAATTGGTTGGTCGAAATTTTTTTTAAAAAAAAATTGCTGCTTTTCGGCCGATTCAATCAGCTAGAATTTTAAAAAAAATGATTTTAAAAAAAAAACATTGGCCCATGTATCTGCTAGAAATTCAAATTAATTTTTTTTAAAAAAAATTCAGCGGAAATTTTCGGCAAAAAATCAATTGCATTGAGGTTTTGTTTTACAATCCTGAATCCGCCAAAAATTCGTCGAAAACCAATAATTTTCGATGAATTCTCCTCCATTTCCTTAGGATTCGTCCACCAGAAATGAGTGGTTTTCTTGTAGTGAAACCAAAGTCATGCTTAAATTTTTAAGTAGGCAGTAATTAGATCTTTGCTTTATAGCTAGTTGTTCACTCTAGATAACAATATATGGACCAATGAGGATAAAGCCTAACTTGAAAACATGTCATTGACAATATAGAAATGTCCAACTTAAGGCTAGCAGTGTGTCAAACTTAATATTCAATAAGGTGAGCTAGGAGTTTGAACTAAGAATTTAAGCTTATTTATTTAATGAGTCAAGTTTAAGCTTTATTATTATTATTATTATTATTATTAAGGTTCTATATATACTTACATCTAATGTCCTAACTTATGGCTATGTTAATGGTAAATATCTTAACTTATTAAGTCTAAAAGCCTTAATTTGTAGCTAACTTAATCTAGTTTACTGAGTTTGAATTATTCGGTAGTTTTTGGCAAGCTAAACTTGAATTTTAAAAAATTAGGCTCATTTTTTTTATCAAACTTGAGCCTGAATTGAGCATCTCAAACATCGTCTACGGATCCAGCTTTGTAGCTATCCTATGTGCTGTTCAAGTTTTGCATGAGATCATGCATGTCTTAGTCAATTACTTCATTGATTTCACATTTTTCAAATTTGGGGGCAAGTAAAATTTCAACACATTGGGACAAACTAATACTTTATCAAATGTTAAGTTAATATGTAGGTCTTTATATTTTCAGCGTATTTTTAAATAGGTCTTTTAGAGTTTAAAAGTATTAATTGAGTGCTTATACCCTAAAAATTTTGTAATTGGATTCTTACCACCAGCTAGCTGGTCATCCATTCTCCATGACACCATGCACATATACATTTAATTTAGTTTTAATTTCGATTTAAAAAGGAGTCTTTTATGTCAAGATGCAGAGGGCTTTGTTTCAAAAAAATACGCCGTCTGGGATAATTAACCATGTTGAAGTGTTAACGGTTTAGTAAATTAATGGACTGAAAAATAAATAAAAGAAAGATACATAATATGCACAAAAACTAAATATTAAGATTTTAAATTACATTTGGAAGATGTATGAGAAAGAAAACAAGAGGAAAATATACTTTAGGTAGAAATTAGAAAAGAACATTGACATTAACTAGTTTAACTACAGCCTTTCCAGTATCTTTATATATAATGTAGCAGGGCATGGTTAATGGCAAACTAATGATAGGGACCAATATAATGACTCAATTAAAAATTTTTAAAGCATAGAGACTTTTTAAAAATATGCTGAAACTATATATAGTTACCCTCTCATAAATTTAACCTTTATAAAATAATGAGTTTTATTAACAAACATCCTTAAGGCAGTCGTTAATATATTTTAAAAAAAAAATAGTATGACGTAAACAGAGAGCTTTTGAATTTTAATATAATAAATTCTGTAAAAACTTTACTTTTCATATAATTATACTTTCCTTTTTAAATCTCTATTTATTCGCATAACTCTAAAATAATTAACTCAAATGCCTCAACTGAATAAAAATAACAAAGAAAAAAACGAAAACGTTTACTAATAGATTTTTTTATGTAATAAGATGAGAAAAATATATATTTTGAAGAAGAGACTCAACTAAATAAATTTCATAAAACAATGCGTCTAGAACATGGAAACTTGAATGATATAAAATAAAGTATGTTTTTATGACACACATAAAATAGCACTAAATTCTAAAAAGATTTTAAATCTTTTCTTCTAAAATATTTTTTTTTCAAAGATTAAACCATCTTTGTATACTACATATATAATCATATTCTCTCTATACATTAAAATTATGTTTGACGATATCAATTGGTTTTTGGTTTTGAAAATGTACGTGTGTGGTTAGTTGATAATTGTATAAAAGTTAAATTCTCTCTCCAATTATAATATGCTTAATTTAGCAAGTATTTTAATGTTTATTTTATTTTATTTTTTAAGTCACTTTGACAAAAAAAAGCTAGTACTAAAATTAAGATATAATTTTATAATTAAAATTAATTATCAAAATTGTTTATTAGAATTTTAAATTAGTATAAAAGTGATGATAGACTATTATTGTAATTGTTTAATATTCTTTCTCATTGTATTTGTTAAAAATACTAAGAGACCGAATAAAACTAAAAAAACAGTAAAATATTCTAAATTTTTTAAAGCAATAAATAAAATAAAACAAAACAAAAGTTATTTTCTAAAACAGTGAATATTGTGAAATGGTTAAAATAGCAAGGATGGTTTACATGTATTGTTGTTATATAAAATTCTTACATAAATACAAATCTAATACTTTATATATAAGTACATTCATATTAAAATTAATGAGGCACAAGAACACATGAGCATATCTTAAACAAAAATTTTATTGTGAACTTAATTAAGTATAAAGTGTCAGATTTGTTCCTATACAAAGAATCCTCATCATTCTTATTTGTTTTGGGGGGTAAACTAACGATGTTACTTGTACAGTTGTACGCTTGTACTAATGCACCCTTATATACAAAAGTGGCTCATGTACATGAAACCGATGACATTGCCAGCATCATCAACTTTGTCCTTCATCTTTCTCTTCAAAGCAAGTCCAGTTTCGTCAATCCTTGAGGGAGCGTGACACCGAGCGTCCCTCTACCTTGAACCCTCTTTCCTGTGTCGTTTCTTTCCTTTTTCTCTCTTTCTTCTTTAAGAAGATTGAATGCACCGAAACACTTACGCAGACGTGCCCGTAGTTCATGAAGCGTTCTTTCTTTCATGAACACCTGTATTCTAGGTGGCACAGAAACATGAAATCCAGGGTATAAAACACCTGTGGAACTTTTATCTTATATAGTAACTAAGAAGAAAGCTTCAAATTCTATATAGCGGATAACATGGAACGAACTAAGTAGCTTTTATTACGTTACAACAAGACACAGTTTCACATGAATTTCAAGGTGCCTTGCCAGTTTCTAGTAGTTTGAACCTGAGAAAAACTGAGCATAAACGTACAAGACAAAGAGGTTATCTTCACATTTTTCCATGTCAGTCAAATTGAAAGATGAGAAAAAAAAACCCCTGAATTCACGCAAAGAATGAGCCTATATATTATGAATGCGGTTAATTAGGTCCCACTCTCTCCTTTGCAATGAATTTTCTAGTGCTCTTCCTGAACTATATATAGGTGTTTTGAACCACCTTTTGCCTTCATCCTTTCTCAAATATCATAGTAGTGTTCACCAGTAAAAATGAGTCTCAAGTCCATTCTCCTGTGTTGTCTGCTAGGGGTGGTTCTCATCTCTGCTGCGGTGGCTGATGAGCCATCTAAAGATGAGACACAAGGTATGAACCATGCTCACAACACACACACAGAGTAAAAGAGATTTACGGAAGCACGTGCATATTTTTGTACATAGAATTTTGTGAATAACTGAATACCATGTCACAAATGAAACCAAACTTTATCTATTTGCATGTTATTCAAATATATTGAACTTTATAGCTCATGTAAGTTTACGTTGTTTATGATACAGTACAAAGAAATGGAATTCAAGAAAGACTTGTTGGAGATAATGGTAAGCCAGAAAACTATTATTATTTTCTTTAGTTTCCTCTTGTCAAGTCTTTCAATTGGACTAAAATGCAAATAAAGATTACTTATCATCTAATTTACTTAAGCTAACATCATGCATATCAATTACGAATCTTAACACGGGGCTGTATATATGAATTATGCAGTTCTGATGGAAGAGCCAAATTATCAGACTGAGCACTGTAAGAGTGGTAACTGTGGTGGAGGTTATGGAGGCGGAGGTGGCAGTAGTGGAGGTGGTGATAGCGGAGGCAGCGATGGTGGAAGTGGAGGTGGCAGTGGCGGAAGCAGCGGTGGTGGTTATGGCGGTGGAGGAGGTGATAGTGGAGGAAGTGGAAGTGGAGGTGGCAGCAGTGGAGGACGTGGAAGTGGTGGAGGAGGATATGGTGGTGGTGGAAGTGGAGGAGGAGGTGGCAAAGGAGGAGGAGGTGGTAAGGGAGGTGGTGGAGGTCATGGTGGTGGCCATGGAGGAGGTGGGGGTGGAGGAAGTGGTGGTGGAGGTTACGGCGGAGGTGGTGGCAAAGGAGGTGGAGGAGGAGGAAGCAGTGGTGGTGGTGGCCATGGAGGTGGAGGAGGAGGAAGCAGTGGTGGTGGTGGCCATGGAGGAGGTGGGAGTGGAGGAAGTGGTGGAGGAGGATATGGCGGTGGTGGCAAAGGAGGTGGAGGTGGAGGAAGTGGTGGTGGTGGTGGCAAAGGAGGTGGAGGTGGAGGAAGCAGTGGTGGTGGTGGCCACGGAAGTGGTGGGAGTGGAGGAAGTGGTGGAGGAGGTTATGGTGGTGGCGGAAAAGGAGGTGGCAGTGGAGGAAGCGGTGGTGGTGGCCATGGAGGTGGAGGAGGTGGAGGAAGCGGTGGAGGAGGAGGTTACGGTGGTGGTGGCAAAGGCGGTGGAGGAGGAGGTGGAGGAAGCGGTGGCGGCCATGGAGGAGGTGGAGGAAGCGGTGGTGGACGTTACGGGGGTGGTGACAAAGGAGGAGGTGGAGGTGGCGGAGGATATACTCTCGGTCGTAAAGAAGGCTATGGCATTGGGAATGAAGGAAACTGAGGTGGAGCTGGACATGGCACTAGAGTCCACTGCTGGACTGCAAATAAGTTCTTTGTCATTACTTAAATATGTAGACTCTAAAGTAATAAAGCAATGATATTAAACAAACACTTGGGTTCGCTGTCTCAATGTCATGTTTGTCTTATGTTGATCCTTCAATGAAAAATCAATGCAAGTTCTGCAGCATATATATCATATATCGTAATCTGGTATTTCACCATGAGTTGTTCCTTTCAAAGATAAATTAAAATAATTGTTTACATGTCTTCTGGCTTGAAAATCTACATTGAGGAAATTTGTATATGTCTGAAATAGAATGAAAAGGTCCACGAAAAGGTAGTTTTCAGAAGGTAATAAAGAGATTAGAAACGTGCGAGGGCACTTGTATATACCTAAACGAGTTATCCTACTTCTATATCTAAAAAGAAGACATCTTCTCAATGGGCTATAACTCAAATAGTATCTTTCTTAACTCTTGTGTTAAGGAGTTATGACATTAGACGAAGAGTTCAATTTCTACTTGCTCATCATTTTTCCCATTCTCTTAATTCCATCGAAAACTCTTTAAAATGAAAAAAAAAGAAAAAAGAAACAAAGACATCTTAAAGACATAGTTAAGGAAAAAAATAGAAATTTTTTATTTTTTTCTCTCATCATCCACCATCATTTGGGAGTTTATGTCTTTCTCTTTTTATTATATCAATATTTATTTTTAGATGTACAAATAATATTTCTCCATTCAAATTTAAGCCAAGGGCAGTTGTGAATTGTCTTAAAACATGAAGAGTTTTGGCATCCTTGCACCTAAAATTGTCTGAGTTTTATGCTGTACCCTATTTCCTTTCCCAGCTAATAGAACTCGCATTAATCAGGATCTTAACAAGAAAGTTACGAGTCCAAACTCAGTTGAAATATAATTTAGAGCACGTAAAACCGTGTGGGTCAGAACTCAGAACTTTAACAAAACAACCATCTAGCAATCCATTTTGCTGTCTATAATACTAGACCCGATCAAATTTTAAGTATAAAAGCAAACTCCTTTCACAGCAAAGATAAGAAAGAAGGATCAAAATTCGAGGGGGTAAAACGCAGTGCTGATGACAAGCCAGGAAGGAATGACTCTCAGATAATTAAGCATAGCTGGATCTCGTCCTTCTGATTTGTTGATTTACGTTGGTAGTGTTGATCGGGCAACGGGACTCACAGAATTTGATCGCAATTTGCTATACTAATTTTTGAGAAATTCTTATATTCTTATTCTTATATATATAAATTTGAAGCACAATTTCAGTGTATTTGATTAAGCAGTACCTTCATTTCAAAATAATTGTCAAATTAGAATTAATACATAAATTAAGAAAAATAATAAATAATCCTAATAATGGTATAAAATAAATTAAGTGGATGAAATTATCCCTATATAAAAATAATATATTTCCACTAATACAATTAATATAACAATATTATTTTTGTTAGGATTGTATGTAGTCATTTAATAACAACAATTAAATTAAAGATATTATTGAAAAAAATTAATACTATTTTAATATTTTAAATTGACAGATATTTTAAAATCTTAAATACCAAAAATTTGATAATTATTATGAAATGGAGAAAGTATTAATTAATATAATTTATCATATATAAATAATTTGTTAGCCTAATATACTTATATATATATATAACTACTTAAGCACTTGCTTATATAAATTTTTTATTTGTACACATTTTTTAGTGATGAACCAGTCACGATATATTTTTATCTTTCATTGTGTATTTACAATAAATTTAAAAAATAAGTATAAAGAAAATAACGTTATTCTACAAAATTTTTTTACTGTTATTGGATTTCAAATGTGCAAAGATTTCGTAAGCTTAAAGATTATAGTTAAGTGACTTTTAGCTTGCTGTTGGTTTTGCTAATGAAACCCTAAATGATAGTTTGGTCAAAAGTTATTAAAAACGAACTTTTGACCAAACTATGGTTAGAACTCTCTGAAGGCAAAACCAAATATACTATTTTGGCACGTTGTGCTCAGCTATGACATGCACATGAAAATACAGATATATATGATGTGTGCGTTTAACACATGTACATAGTTCGTACATTATATGAGTTTATAGATTACCATTTACTTTTCAAAGTTTTATGTTCATGATTATATATGATAAAACCTTATTTTAGTCCCTAAAAAATATGGGTTTCACTATGTCAGTCCCCTAAAAATTATTATCACATAAATGTCATCATATCTATTCTTTTAGAGGACTAATATTATAATATTTATTATATTTTAATAAGAATAATTTAATCACATCATCATTCGATTAAATTAATTTATTTTGAAGAAGAAGAAGAAGATGTATAGCAAAATTTAAATTATTAAAAAACACTGCGAAATTCACAAAGAAAAAGGAATTATTATATTTTGTTTAATAAACACCTTTCATAGAAGTAATATCATTCAATAAAAATAAATAATCATTCATCAAAAAGTAATAATCATTCATTTTTTATAAATATTACAATGATTCTTTTAAAATGAATTTTGTGCAGAAATTACTAATAATTTCAGTTATTTTATCATTTAAAATTAAATATTTGATAATTTTCAGAGACCTACTATGTTTCATTATACAAGTTGATGGTACTAAAGGACTTGAGAAAAGGAAGTTGAATCAAGTTCTAGGTGATTTAAAATTTTTTTTGCACAAGTAGCAAACAAATAAGAAGGTTCACAATAATAGATTACTAGTAGCTAATTAATAGAAATCTAATAATTGCTTAGTAAACTTTTGTTATAAATTTTATCGAAAATACTAATAGAATGTGAATGACAAAATATTATATTTAATTAATAACAATTCAATTTTAGATTGTAATAGTGATATGCATTAATGTAAGTAGAGAAAGGGTTAAAGAAGCTTGTAACAAGTATTTATGCTAGTTCGATCTTCACAATCTGAAGTCTATGCCTAGAATTTTTCACTATTTGCATTTTTTTTTTTTTACACAATGTCTCTTTAAGCTCTCCTACACCAACTAATTAGAGACCTCTTTTAATGATATTTTCCTCATTTGTGTATCTCATAAGATTTCTTTTTCACTCAAGTTTTACTCACTTAAATTGCAAGACATCAAAGCATGAAATGAAATGAGTGAGTATAAGAGCACAAACCTTTCGAATAGAACTCACAAAGAACTAGAGTCACAAGGACACACTTTCTAAATGTGTAGAACGCTTGAATATATAGATCATTCACTTGATTCACTTCCTTCGTGTCCACCCAGTTGAGTTGACTATTGGATGTGCTTCCAATGTGCCCAAAGTCATGTCCTTTTTTGCTATCATACCTAGGTTGGAGTGTAATGATATTTTCTTTTTCCTAGTACTTGCATTTTTGTCTTTCTCTTCATAGGCAATTCCACTTTTTTTTCGATAATTTAGGATACAACTCAACCTCATGAAAGTGAAGGAGCAGAAAAAGTCATGGAGCAAGATAGAACAAAAAAACAAAGCAAAAAACACCAAAAACACAGGCAAAAAGATAACTAGAAAACATCAAAAGCCACAAAAAGATGCTCCAAAAACTCCCAGCTGCAATTCATAACAGCCAACTCCATTTGGACAGCAACTGGCAAAACTCGCACCCACACCATAAAAAAAGAAGACTTGAAACACCATAGGGACCAAGAACCACCCAAAGCTCCCAAGCCACACCCACCTCACCCTACAAAGAACCAACAAAACCAGCAAAACAAGCCATCAAAGATCACTAGAAAACCTTTGATGACCCAACACATTCAATGCTTGCTAATGGCATCTTTCTTTTCTGCTTTGATCTTGCTTCTGTCTTCTATTAATTCTGCGCAAGGTTTTCATTCTTCATCTTCAGCCTCAACCTCTAAACCCAAAGACCTACCAATAAACCAATCCTCTTCAACTTCTGCTTCAGAGTCTTCTTCTTCGACATCAAAATCCTCTGCTACCTCAACACCGCTCACACCTTCCTTGTGACCTTCACTTCTAACCTCATGCCCCTTCTTGATTTAGATTCCTCTCACCAGTTAGTATAGGCAATTCCACTTTTTCAAACTTCCTTCTGTTTTGTCATGTTAGTATAAGTGAACTTAGAAGAATGTGAAAATAAGCCTTTAGTTTAGCTCCTTTTTTTTATTTAGCTGATGTTATCTTGGCTTCCATAGGTCAACTCTTTGTCTTTCATGCTTTCAAGCTCATACCTTGCTAGTAAATACATTTGCTAGTAATCCAGTAGATTTTCCTTTGATACTCTATTGTTCTGCTACAGGTTGTATCTAATTCCTACACCTACACAAATAAAAACTTTTCCAAAATCAAGTGCACATGCATACACAATTTGTTATCATCATTTATTTATAGATTCAACATGGGTTAAGATTCATAGTGTGGATAGCATTTTGGTGATGATAAGCAAGGCAGAAAGCTAGGCAATAGAGTAAAACTTTTTTGGGTATTAGAAATTTAATCTCGATATACATCATTATCATCATCATCATTATTATTAGAATATAATTAAAATAGATATTTGGCTAAATAATTTTATTTTGCGTTTAAATAATTATTAAAATAATGAATTATAATTCAGTTTATAATAAAGAAAATAATTTATATGATTAACTAAATATATTAAATTCAATCTATTAATTATTATTATAATAATACTATTATAAGAATATAATTAGAATATATTGAGTTGAATAATTTTATTATACATTTGATCAAATGTTATGATAATCATTTATAAATTTATTTATAAATCTAATTGATATAATATCTAAATTACGAAATCTTATAATGGGACTTTTCAATTACAAATTGCTCACACAATTTCAGGTTGAAAATGTTGGTTAAATAAAATTCTTTCTAAAGTGACGATTTCATAATTTGAACCTTAATATACTTCAGGTAAGTTCAACCATAAACAAATGAATATGATGATATATACAATAGAACATGGGACATCCTCTTCAATAAAAATTTTCTTTATTATAATAATATTAAAATTTTATCTGATACTTTTATTTTTAAAAAGATACTTATATTTTTTTATAATTAATAGTTAATAGTAAGTTACATGTCTCGCTTCTTTAAAATTCTAATATAAAAAAAAAAACCATATTTTAAATTAATAAACTTATGATTAAATATTAATGACTGACTATTTAAAAGTAGTCTTAGACATAAATGCTACCGAAATAATTCCCAATAATATTAGATATTAGATTAGATTAATTATTAACATATGTTTTGATTGCTTAACCAAGTGTCTTGAGTTTAAGATTTGTGAATAAAAAAAAATTTTGTTGGGAGACCAAAAGCCCCTCTAGGACCTCTACGGGTCGAGCCGGATACATTGGGTTTCTAGTAATAGGATTTAGTGAAGTGGGCTTCACCTTAAAAAAAATTACATTAGTGAAAGTTTTAACATGCAATGCCATCAGATAGGTGCTACTTCGACAAGATTTGAATCTCCTGTCCCTAAATAGGGCTAAATCATGCCGATTCATTTTTACAGCAAATTTATTTGATATTTCATAAATTATATGATGCAATTGCGAGCCTTATTCTTACAATATATATGATGCAACCAGTTTGCATATTCTCAAGGTCACTTGCCAGTTGCCATCGTTTCATGAACTTGCTTACCTCAGTTTTACACACGCGTCCCAGTTTAACCCTCCAATGGCTCAATCGGTGATGATAAAGATCATTGACCCCCAATTTCCTCGCAATCAGCCAAACAATCTTCAGTGTCTAACCCAAGAGACAATCGTAATCTAAAGGAAAGGAATCAAATGAACACTGTCATTGACTTAACCTCTCTTTTTGCTTCTTTGATTTCTCTTCTTCCATGATCACTATAAATAGTTGTAGAGAGACGCAATCTTCATATACTTCACAGCATCTCTTATAACCTCAATGGCAAAGATGAATATCAAGCCCTTTTTCTTCTTGTGCTTGCTCTGCTCAATGTTACTGATCTCTGCTGTGGCAACTGATCAACCATCCAAAGGTGGGGCACAAGGTATTTTACGTATATATTTTTGGTCATGTATCCAAACTCGAAATTATCCCAACATCTTAAGAATAACCCCATGCATGCAATTCATTATCAATATTTGCGATGGAACCGCGAAACAAAATATACGTTTTCCCTCGTTTTGTTGCCAAATTATACGTAAAAATATGTTACATGACGCTATTTTTATATGAATAAAAGAAGTACATTGCACTATTTCTTTGTGCTTTGGGTACCATATGTATAATATGTGTTTTGTGAGGAGTTGACATGATTCCATAACTAGTGATGTTACTTTTTTTTTTTTTTTTTTTGGATAAATAAATGGTGATGTTACTTATCAGCACAGTGCTCGTGTAGCTTCCAAAAATTAAAAATGATATTATTTGAAAATTAAAGTTATTGTCTATATGCAGCTGACGTAGCAGAAGAATCAAAACCAAACCCTGAATTAGATCGCTGGGGAGGAGGTGGTGGAGGCTGGGGTGGAGGACGACATGGCGGCGGATGCCACCATAGGTGCTGCAGTCGATATGGTTGTAGATGTTGCTGAAGTCGAACCGCCTAAACGGGATACATTGGTGTATCCATGTAATAACTAGTATCTAAGAACTAAGAAATAAAGCGTGGACTCGATACACCATGCTATGTCTACTGTCAATCATGCATGTAGCTCACACATATCTTGTGTTGGCACTTTGTAATGCAACTTATTAGAGTTATATAAATAATAATTACCATATAGTTTCAAATTTCCTATATTTTTGTCCAATATAATATCAATCATTCTTTTGAGTTATTACTAATTAACTTGCTTCAGTGATTATATATCAATAACAAAGCGATGGTTTATTTCTTTTATCGGGAGATGCGGCCCAAAAATTAAAACGAAAAGTTTTTAGAAAGCTAAGTTTGTTATGAAGTCATATGGCCAAAGCTTCCGAGCAAATATATTGTGCCCTATATCACAACATAAGTGTCAACAGTGTGTAAGACCAAATTGCTAAGGTCATGGTTGATCTTGCTTGAAATTTATGATTCATACTTGAAATTTCAATATTATTTGTTCTATGGTTGATCTTGCTTAAAAGTAGTTTCTAATGTAATGTAATAAAGCATTCATACTAAACAAATACTCAGCTGAGTGTCTCATTTTCAAGTATGTTTTATGTTGATCCTTCAATGAAAAGTCAATGCAACTTTTGCAGCATATATAAGATACTCTGATATTTCATAGATAAATTATTATAGGGGAAGAAAATTTAGATTATATATGGGTGCATTTGTTTTAGTTTTTTAAAAAAATAATTTTGAAGTATAAATTTTATATATAATTGAAAAAGTTAAAAATTAATTTTTTTTAGAAACTATTTTTTTTTTTTAACTTCTATAAAACAGTTGAAACGGATTTTTTTGAAAATTTGATTATTTTTAAATGAGCTCCTTTTTGCATAGCTGACCCTTTTGATATTTACAATTGACATTCTAGAAGTATTCTGCTTGTTGATTCTGGATAATAATAATAATCGATATTGAACAAATTATTTGCAATGTGGTTTTGTTATGTTTTTAGGGAGACTCTACCAAAGTTTTTGTGGCCTCATAATTAAATTATCATTCCCTTATTAGTAGACTTCTATTTTTAGCCTTCTCAGATTAAGTGAGCTTGAGTTTAGCTTTAGCCTGTGTGATGTTCACGACCTAAATTTGGGTCGTGACATGCACTTATGTACTTGTCTCAGTTTCATGGATGCCCTCTAATTTCCTTTCCTAGCTAATAAAATGCGCATTAAGTAGGAGGTTAATTACCAAGTTGTTAGTCCAAATTCACAGCCTATTAAACTGTTTAAAAAAAATAATAGAGGTTAACGGAAAGAATTGTTTATTTTAATAGAATCTGTAACTGGATGCAATATCTATGTTGTAACAAATTGATATTCGTAGAGTCCCAACATATAAATCATACATGTTCCATTCCATCACAAAAGAAGAAGAAGACAGAAACATAACTGGATGCAACATCTATGTTGTAACAAATTGATATTCGTAGACTCCCAACATATAAACGCATACATGTTCCATTCCATCACAAATTAAAATCTGTCTCACAGACATGATACTGAAGAATTTCTTTGTAGGTGAATTACATGAGTTATCTGCAGAAGATCCTCCTGCATCAAGATATATTTTTTTTCAGTAGGCAGTACAAGAAAGCTGGCAAAAGAAATAAGCGAAATTGGAAACTGTGTTGCCAAGAAAGAAACCTTGTCCATGGTCCATATAATAAAATCAAACTAGATTCAACCAGAAAAATGTTCAGGCCAACTTCATTTCAGAACAAAGCAAATTGTTGAAACCACCAAGGGATAAACGAAAATCTAAAACACAACAAAGCTGGAAAGTAATATATATATATATATATATATATAAAAGACAAGAGAAGTCTTTCAATTATAAAGGACCGGATGCACAAATAACAAAATTTAAAAAATTACATATTTAATTGCAATCTTTTTAAAATTACATTAAATTATATAAATTTTTTATATATACTAATATATTTGAATATGTGGAAATTTCAATTTATTATATATATATCCACGCCTAAAGATTCCATACCTAAAAAAAAAAATTATTTCGGCATTGATAGTGTATATATTTCCACTCAAATAAATTTTCATTTTCTATTAAAATACGGAAAAAAAAAAACTATCCTTGGAAATGCAATTCCCCTGTCTCCGGATTCAAGCATTTGTAGGTCATGGTAGTCCTGAATCAGTTGACAATCCAAATGTTATACTGCATACACCTTTAACTCATTCAATATTTGCATTATATGTAACACAACAATTAACAATCCTAGCGCTAGAAGTCACTGCTTCAGCAAGGAAATTCATTAATATAAAGGAAACATAGATGCATATATGGGAGTGATTGAGAATTTACACTCATTGGAAAGAGATATAAGATATGCCCTTTTTGTGAGAAAGCAAGATTAGAAAAGAAAGGAAGGTAAGTGTTGGTATGGTTGCTCTTAAAGATACTTGAAGACGGTACTTTGCAGCATAGTGAGTAATGCACTGGGCAGCAAGCTGATGGCTTGGGTCTTCACTGAACGAACAGAAAGGCAGTTTCTGGTACCGGAAGACAAATCCAGGATGATGGGAATTGGGGTTGCGGTGGAAACAGTAGTGTTTAGAGGATTAGTGCATGGTTTTACTTAATCATGTCTAAATTTTTTTAACAAACTATAAAATTTTATTTAAGGAGATAAAAGTGGCGTTTAAAGTTGTGGTAGGAAACAATGAATGACTTAGAGAAAAGAAATATTTTATAATTTAATTTTGATATATTATTTATGTAGAAATATTTTATACATATATTCGTTATTTATTTCCACGTTAGTAAAAGTGTTTCACTTCCATATTTATTTTTTTAAAGGTCTCAAATAGAGGGACATATTGTGATAATGTAAAACTCTTTTTTACATCAATAATGTATCAAAATTAATCTCATATTTTATTGAGTTTAATTTTTATGTATTGATATTATAAAATAAAATTTTAATTTAAATGCACTGACAGCATAAAATAGTTTTACATTGTTAACCAATAGAAATAATGGAAAGTACTAACTTATACAAATAACCACCCATTATAATGAGGGATCCACCATGATTTTTCACTTTCTCCTATTTCTATTGATTGACGGTGTAAACCTATTTTATATTGTCAGTGCATACCAATTAAACTCATAAAATAATTTTATACTGTTATCTAATAAGAATGTAAGAAAACAGTCATGTCATGCTTTTTAAATTTAAATTAATGTGACTCTCCATGATGATTCAGTTGTTTCTTGTATTCAGTGGATGAGATATTATATATGCATAAAAATTAAACTCTATTTTATTTTAAACAAAATATCTATTTTAATTTTTGATAAAAATTTTAAGAGATAAATTAATCTTTTAAGATTTAAAAGTTCTTAAATAGTCCATTACCATTAAAAAAGAGAAAGCATTAATCCCTCTTTATAGATTTATATTATTAAAAAAATTTATATAAAAAAAATTAATATATCACCTTTTTTAAATATGAGGGATGATTTAAAAATTTTTAAATTTTAACTAATTTATTTTTCAAAATTTTTATCAAAAACCAAATTCGATATTTATTATTTATTAATAATAACTTTAATTTATATATATTAATAATATAAAATAATTATATATTATCAGTCAATAAAATTATAAAAAAATAGTATATCATACTATATAACTATTTATTATAATTTAATATTTTTTTATAATTCTATTCGATATTTATTATAATTAATTTGATTCTCATCCTATTTAAAAAATGATGCGTATGGAAGATCATAGACACAGTGCCCATGTACATGCACTCAACACCAGCGTCATTACACGTCACTACCATATGAGGAGATGCCCAAAACGAGGATAAAAGACTTTGTACAAAGAAAAAAGTGGTACAGCCACCAATGTGCAATATTGGAAGAATAAAGGCATACTTGGTATGGTATAGGGAAAAAAATATTTTATCTTTTAAATTTTAGATCATATATATTTTAGATTTTATATTTTAAAAATATATAAATTAATTTTAAATTTTTTTTAAATGTGTAAATCAACTTTTTTATTAATTTTTTTCATCAAGTTAATGAAAATAATGCATACTTAAAAAAACTTGGGTTATTGATTTACACATTTAAAAAAATTCAGAAATTCCATTTATATATAACCTAAAATTTAAGGAAATATAGTATAATTATTTTGGTTAAAATATATATTTATAAAAATTTAAAAGATTAATATACACCTTTTTAAAATATAAAGATTAAAGTATATATAACTTATAATTTATAGGATAAAATATTCTTTTCTATGGTATATTAGATATGACATTATAAGTTAATACTTAATAGCTGTGTGATATAAGTAATATATTGTGCATGTTTGTCCATTAAATTTTTCTTATACATGGAAAAGAAAAATAACTTAATCAATTCTAGCGAAATAGAATTGAACCTCATTAACTTTTAATATATAGAGTCTTTTTATTTTTTTAATTTTTTATATTTTATTAAATAAAAGTAATTATTAAAAAAATAAATAAAAATAGTATTTAATATAAACATAAATATTTAGAATAATATAAAATATACAAATAAATAATAAATAAAATTTAATATATGTTATAATTATATATAATACAAAATATTTAAAATAACTATAATGAATAAATAAATATTTTAATTATATTATTTATTTTAAATTTAAATAATTAACAAAAATTATTGTTTTAATATTATTTTCATTTTTATTTTTATATTAATCTAAAAGTATAGAAATATTAAAATATATATGTAGAAAAGATAATATTATCTATCTGTTAATTTTTATCTATTTAACATGTATTATCAACAGATCCTAGATCTTGTTGTGACTCACATCCAACTATGATGGTTAGTAGCACGTTGTTTGGCACCACTTTGGCATCTCCCCATATAGGTGTGATGTGTAACGATGCTAGTATGAGATGCATGCAATCGGGCGCGTGTGTTATGACTATGATCATCATAAATGATGACTTTTGCTTCCCGTGAGACATTCAGCCAAACAATCTTCAGTATCTAACAAATAGACAATTGCAATTTGAGGAAACAAATCATATGACCACTGTAATTCGCTCAAGCTCTTTTTTTGCTTCATTGATTTCCCTTCCTTCCATGATCGTTACAAATAGATGTCGAGGTATACACGCAATCTTCATACTTCACAACAATTAAGTATGTGTTTGGAAAAAAAAAAATGTAAGATTAAAATTATTTTAATAATTATTTACTTATATAATTTTCTTTATATATATATATATATATATATATATATATATATATATATATATATATATAATTAATTATGTGATAATTTATTTATATTTAAATACTTCAACTAAAATATAATATTTTTCAATGGCAAAGATGAATAGCAAGCAGTTTCTTGTGTTGTGCGTGCTCTGCGCAGTGTTTCTCGTCTCTGCTGTGGCAGTTGATCGGAAAGCAATGTTTCTCATGTCAGCTGTGGCGACTGATCAGCCATCCAAGTATGGCATATAATATATATATAATTGCAACTGTTCATTTATTTATCTTATAATTTCTTAAGACTATTTTTAATCTGCACCAAAATAAAGTAAGTGAAATTTTTATTAATTAAAATTATTTTTTAATTATTAACATATAATAATTTTATTTATTAAAGATAAATAAGTTAATTAATTCTTAAAAACAAAATTTAAACAATTTAAATATAAGAAAATTATTATTTTTCACAAATCCCGTCCTACCATTTTGCATGTATTTCTTTCCTATTTCTATTCCCGTTTCAATAACGAAATCACGGATTTCAAATGATTCCCTGTTGTGGTTGCTCTTGTAATATTATAGTTCATTAGTTATCATGCTTTCTTCTTTTTCATATTTTGGCCATGTATCCAAATCTTAAAATTATCCTAACATCATAAGAATATATAATCCATACATGCAATTAATTTTCAAAAGCTAGAATAGAACTTAGAAATAAAATATCATTATGAGACATTTTTTTTTACCTCCATTTGTTGCGAATTATAGTTAAACATATGAAATATTTCCATGTGAAGAAAAAATATATGTATTGTGCTATTCTTCTGTGCTTTGGATTTGTATATATCACTTTTTCTATAGTCAATTATAAGTACACATGACCCAATGTATGTAATATATAAATTTTTTTTCGAAGTTGTCATGATTCCATGAATAGTCGTGATATGTTTATTTAGTACTTATGTAACTTCAAAAATAATGATATATTATATTCAAAAAAATATTGTCTACCTGAAATTATTCATGCAGTAGAAGAATCCACAACAAACCCTGGATTTGATGGCTAGGAGGGACATGATGATGGCTGGGGTGGAGGAGGACATCGCAACCAACCACCAACACCAGCATGCCCCCAGATATGCTGTATCCCATTTGATGGCTGTTATTGCCGCGGAAAACGAGTCGCATAAATTAGATACATATATATAGGTGTATCCAAGTAGTAACTGGTATCTAAGAACTAAGAAATAAAGCATGGCTCTCTCTGCACACCGTGTATCTATCGTAGATTGAACAGTCTTCTATCAATGCATGTTGCTCATACATATGTTGTGTGACTGTGCATTTATCAAAGTTACATGAATAATAATAATTACAAGTATATAGTTTTCAAATTTCCTCCTCCTCGTTATATTTCATTTGATTTCATCTTTTGAGTTGTAAATGATCACCATCAACAATTCATTGACATATTAGTGATTACCAATAATTAAACAATGGTTAATCTCCTTTCTCAGTAGATGAGCTCCAAAAATTTAAGACTAATTTTTTTCTTTTTAGAAAGCCAACTTTGTTATAAGGTGATGGCCAAAACATCGCACCATAAAAATATTGTACTTTATATCACAACTCAAGGATCAACAAGTATATAAGACTAAATTGCAAAGCATCTCAATTTTTGCAAAAGGTAGGTTTTTTTCTCCTTGTGAAAGGCCAAGTACTTAAGCTAGCCAATAAGTATGTGCTTGTGGTAAAGAGTATAAATATTTTGTAAGAAGTCATAGATTTATATTTTCATGTCACTATTGTCTAGAAAAAGGTCAAGGTGTGTTACTTCACTTTATGAATTTAATCAATTATATATATTGGCTAGCAAGGTTGTGTTTCTCTGTTTTTTATATTTTTTTATTTCTTTCAATTTTTATACTTATTCTTTGTGTTCATGGTAAAACTAGGTAAAAGAATACTGGAAAGACAAATATGTCTTACATAAAATAGGTTAACAAGTAACTAAACGTACCTTTTACAGCAACAAAGTTTTGGGCTTGTTTTTGTTGAAATTGAAATTGTATCTGATTCCAATTTTGAAAACAGTAATTCATGTATAAGTTTTATTTCAATATGAACTTGTGCGAATTTATGCTTTATACATAAAGCTTAATCCCAACACAGATGATATCTTATATATTGCAGTTGATATAATGAATAAGATGCATTCATTTTTGTGAGGTATCAGAGAAGAGATCCGAAAAGAGAAGCTGAGCTAGAGAAGTAAAGAGAGAAGATTCAGAGAATTTGTGTAATGTGATTGTGATTATTGGTCAATGAATGATACACTTGAGTATTGTTTATATACGGAATTTGGATCCTCTCACATTAGGGGTAACATGACATTATCATGTTCTTAAAATCTCTAGCCACCCAATATAACCAAAAACTCATCTATGGTTTAATTTTAGACACGTCAACATTTAAATAAAAGATACCACTTTCATTGTTACCAATCCTAATTATTTATCCATAAAACTAAGGTTTTCTCCTCTTGTTCCTCATTCTCACAAATGCCATTACTTTTGTCATCTGCTTCAATATACGCAAGGATAAACAATTGTACATTTTTAAGCACAAATAGAATCTGGTGTATAAAGGTTATAAGCACTAACATGCGGAAACATATATCAATCAAGATCTGCTCTTTTCAATGACTAACATGATCTCATACTATGAGCCGAATAAAACATTAATTTTATTAAACAGAACCTATCAATTACAAGTAAACATGAGGAAACATATATCAATCAGTATCGGCTTTTCTTTTCTTTTCTTTTTATAAACTCAATCAATATCGTCTCTTGTTATTCACTAGCATGATCTCATATTATCGTGATCTCGCCTTTGTCGCAATGATAGGTATCACAATAATCGACACTTAACATATGGTTCGATTCTCGTATTATTATTATGCCCTAACAAGATCAAAATAGTTTATCTCTTTCACTTAGATGACAAAAGTGATGTTATTTGTGGGAATGAGTAACAAGAAGAGGAGGATTAAAGGCAAAGGAAAAATAAGGCAGGAGGGAAAATTAGCTTAGGGATAAATAAGATTGATAGCAATTAAAATTGTTTCTATTTAAATGCTGATGTGTCTAAAATTAAGTTATAGATGAGTTTTTAATTATATTGGGTTGTTAGAATTTTAAAAACATGATAATATCATATTATTCCCTAACAGGAGAGGATTCAAATCCGTAAGTAATATAGGAATATAAAATACATTCTTTTAGACTATATCTGTATAACATTTAAAGAAAACTAAGAAAGTATATGTAGAAAAGGAAAAGAACTTTAACAATAAAGAAGTCATACCAACTAATAGAAACTTTTTTTTCTCCGTTGCTCTGCCCTTGGTACCCCAAAAGAAAAGAGTTAAAATTTTATAATAAATTCTTTTAAAATGAGTAGAATCTTCTTTTATTTTCTTTTGATGTTTTGATCAAATATTTATCTTCTTTTCAAATCTCGATTTTCTTTTAAATCCACTTTATATCTTTTTGAATTCCTTTCTAAATCTTTTCCAATTCTTCAAATCTTTATCAAATTTTTTCTCTTATCTTTTCATTTATTTATCCTAATTTTATTCTGCATCCAATTGAATAGCATGAGAATCTTTATTTATTAAACCCAAAAAGAAAGTACTCCTTACTGATAACATCAAAAAATTAAATTAATTAAAATATTATCTTTTTAAAGACAAATTAAAATAATTAATAAAAAAATATGAAACAAAATATGTTACTTTTCACAAGTTATCAACAGTCAACATCAAATTGCGAAGTTTCCCAGCTTTTTGGTGAAGACCAAAAACGCAAAGGGGTTGCGCATGTACTTTTTCTTCTCTTCTTTACAGCGAAAGGCGTAGTGGTGAAAGGTTTTCGTAACTCATAGATTAATCCTTCTTATGATGCAGCAACAAATTTGCATATTCTCAAGGTCACTTGCCAGTTGCCATCGTTTTATGAACTTGCGTGCCATTCAGTTTTACATACGCTTCCCATAATGGCTCAAACGGTGTTGATAAGGTTCATTGACCCCACTATCCTCGCAATCTATCACCCGAAGCAAAAGCTAGAGACAAAGATCGTGGATAGTTGTTACGGTGTGTAACATGCTGACTAGTTTGTTATACATAACTATTTTCTCTACTTTTCACTCTTGTATAGGAAAGGCGATGCTGGTACCCAATTTAGTCTAGGCATACAGTGTTACTCAGTGTAGTTCTGTTTGTTTAAATTCATATCTCAGAAATCGAATCTGTGAGTAAAATCATTCTCTTTATTTGTCTCGAACTTTCAATTCTCCATTTCTTTACCCCGGCCATATTTATGAACAAAGTCAAACGTGCCCGGTTGCATGCATCTCATGCCAGCATCGTTCCACGTAACACTTACATGGGAAGAGGCCCAGGAGAAGTACATTAAAAAGAGTACAAGACTATCAATGTGAAGATCGGAACCCATCAGAGGTGAGTTATCGGAAATCAATTGAAAATGAAAGACAAGATATTGGGCTGTTTGCGCGGCAGAGTGCTATTCGAAAAGAGCTCGCATACCGTCATATATTTGGAGAGAATCTTAAATGTGCATTCCCAACTGAAAAATAAAAGGAAATAAAATGCTGAAACAAAGTGTGTGTAAAATTAGAATTTAATTTTAATTTAATTTAAATACACTGACAGTATAAAATAATTTTACACTATTAGCCAATGAAAATAGTAAAAAGTGCCAACTCACATAAATAATCATCTATTATAATAACAGACTCATCATGATTTCTCATTTTTTCCTATTTCTATTGGTTGATAATATAAAATAATTTTTTATTATCAATATATATCAATTAAACTCATTTAATTTTGATATATTGATAATACAAGAAAGTTATTTACAAATATTTAATTATATATTATTATATATAAAAAAGATTTTAAACCTCAACATGGTTTGATAGTGCTCTTTCAAATACAATTTTTATGATTTTTTTAATTGAAAATAATTTTATGTTATTTTATCAAATAATGTTATTATAAATTTTTTAAAAATAACTTTTAAAAAATTCAAAATTTAATAACTTTAAAAAACCATAACAATAAAGAATCAATTTTCAATCACTCAATATTTTACAAATTTTATAAATAAAAATATGTAATTAAATAATAATAATAATAATAATAATATACCAAAATTAATATCATAAATTAAGAATAAATAGATGTTCATATACTCCTAACAGATTCTAGATATTCTTGTGTCGGACACATGCAACTATGACGGTTAGTATAACGTGGCACCTCTTTGGCATCTCCCCATGTAGGTGTGACGTGTAATGAGGTTGGTATCAGACGCATCACGTGTGTTATGCCTTGACTATTACTCTGTTTTTTTTTTTTTTGGGTGCTTATATTCATCAGCTCTTACTTTTGCATCAAGAGAAACAATCAGCCAAACAATACAATCGTAATCTAAGCAAACAAATCAAATGACACAGTCATCCACTTTAGCTCTCTTTTGCTTCATTGATTTCTCTTCCTTCCATGGTCACTATAGATAGTTGTTAAGATATATATACCCTATCTTCAGATATATGTCACATCAACACGTAATTATAACCCCAGGAGCAAAGATGAATTGCAAGCCCTTTTTCTTCTTGGGCTTGCTCTGCGCACTGTTTCTTATCTCTGTTGTGGCACATCAGTCTTCCAAAGATGGGACACAAGGTGTATATACAACTAACTAGTTGCACCTTGTTGAATTTTAATAATTTGTTTTGCTTAAATTTGTGGTTGCACCTTCTTGAATTTTCTTATCATTTGCTTTGCTTACATTTTTGCGGGTATTGTTTGTATGTCAGTCAACTCAGTCACTTGGGTTGTGGATGCAAAGGCCCTTTAAGATCATTTAAGTTCTGTTATTATGTTGAATTTTATTATTTATTTTGTTTAAATTATTTGAACTTGGTATTAGAGATAAATATTTGGGACGTTAGATTTAATTATTCGATTTGGGCATGGAATGGATTATTTAATTAAAAGATTAATTTTATAGTTTTTTTTTTTCCATCTACACCTTATAAATTTCTTTCTTTGTTTCAGCTTATCTAACACAGGACTTTTTATATCTCGGACTTTTGTATCTTACACACATGAACATTTCCACCATACTTGTTCCTTTCACACACCTCCTGTCATTCAACGTTTCTGTCCTATTGCTATTCCCTCTTTAGTAACGAGCCACGGATTTTGAATGATTCCATACTATGGTCACGTCTGTTATATTATGGTTCTGTGGTTATCATATTTTCTTCTTTTGCATATATTTTTGGTCATGTATCCAAACTATAACAATAATCCATACGTCCAATTAATTGTTAAGGGCTACGATTGAACTGAGAAATAGAATATCTTCATAAGACGTTTCTCCTCCTTTTATTACAAAATTACATGCAAAAAGATGGTAAATTAATGACACTATTTTTATGTGAAGGAAAAAAAAAAGTATGTATACAGTAGTTTTTTGCGTTTTGAGCCATTATATATATTAATTTATAAGTACATGATTCAATTTTTGAAATACATGGGCTTTTTCGAGGTTTTCATAATTCTATAAATATTTGTGTTATTTGTTTAATTAGTACTTATATATCTGTTGGAACAAAACATAATCAGCTAAATCTATCTAGATAAATTTATCTGAAAATAAACTCCCAAAGATTACTAATATGCAAATTATTTAAACTAAGAAAAGTATTCTGCTCCTTAACAAATGGGCTCCTCAAATGACTCACAGGAGCAAATCTTTGAACAGAATAGATAAACGAAAATTAGAGTGGAAATTGGATCTGCTTTAATCAATAACAGATTTCATACGAGGCTTGAATATCAACAATGAAAATAGAAAAATAACATAATGTTGAAAATAAAATGAATAAAGAGAAATAAAAACTTAGTAATTAAAATAGCATGGTGTATAAATTTTCTGTCTCTCAATTTTGCATGTATGAACTTTTTATATTCTTCCTAAGTTCTCGCCACTTCTTAATTGCATGCACATAGTGGTCTTTGGCTCAACTCCATACACCCGTGTTCGTAGTTGTAATCACTATTGCTCTATCATGACCTCGGTCTCTAATTGTTTTCCTTCCTTCGACAATTGGGCTTACTCACTTTTTTTGGCTCATCATTCTCTTCAGCTAATATATCCTCTTTTTAAGCCCAAAAATTACTTTTCAGTTGATATCATTTGTCTTACATTCAATTGCTTCCTTTGGCCCAATTTAGCTCTCAACCAGGCCAATTTCGAGTCAATTGTCAACTCATAATTAATTATCGTGCTAACAGTATCTTTAAAAAAATGACATATTATATTAAAAAAATTATTGCCTATATGTAGTGAATACAACAGAAGAAGCCGGAACAAACTCTGGAGATGGTTGGGGACGACACAGTGATAGCTGAGGTGGACGAGGACATGGCGCCCAATGCCGCAAATGCTGCCACCCACGAATTGGCTGCAGAACATGTTGCGGTCATATTACCCCATAAATTGGATACTTATGTATAGGTGTATCCATGTAGTTGTTAGGATCTAAGAATTAAGTGACAAAGCATGACCATTATGTGTCTAAGGTTGAATAGTGATTGTGCACGAATCACTCATCAGAGTTATATGAATAAATCATTTTCTAATTTCCTATGTCTTTGTTATATGTTATTTCATTCGATCTTTTGAGTATCAGCAATTAACTGATATACCCGTGATTATCAATAATAAAGCAATGGTTACACTATCCTTTGTTGAGAGATGGGGTTCAAAAAAATTAAAACTAAAATTTTCTAGAAAGCCAATTTTATTATAAAGACCACCAAAAAATCGTAAAATAAAAATTATTATATTACAAGATAAGGGTCAACATATATGAAAGACTAAATTGCAAATTATCAAAATTTTTGCGAAAGATTGAAAGGCACGTAGGGTTTTCATTTTGTTTTTTGTCTATCTTTTGCAGCAAAAAAGTTTTTATCTCACAACTAATTTTTTCTTTGGAATATAAATCACTTCTTACTCACTCCGTACTTAAACTTACAAAAACATAGAGACAATTCTTTAGATTACTCGAGACAGGGGTAACAAAATTGTGAGTTTGTGCTATACTCTTGCTACCTATCGTAAAGGAGCTATGCAAGATCGTAAGTATGGTAAATATATTAAAAAGTGACCTTTACAGCAACAAGAAAATTTAGGGTTGAAAATTAATATACATAAATATATCAAAATATTTCTGGTCATAGATTAAGCATTTCTAAATCATTAAAAAAAATTATAATTTATTTAAATATAAATCTATACATTTTTAACGATTAAAGGAGTCTGTCTTCTTCTAAAGCACTTCTTAATTAATTTGAAATCATAAAAAATAAAATAAAAATTAAAAATTCTTAGTAGAAAATAAACATTTTCAAAAATTTGAGAACTACATATATTTGGTTCTAGCTGTATCATAGCACATAAAATTGCACAGCTACTATGTCATATTCAAATTTTCATATAGCCATATATCAAGATATAATTTCATAGATAATAAAAATAGATCATTTTAATGCAACATCATAAGCCAATATTGTATGCGTTATTATATCTTTTCATTAGTTTCACTGTTCCTTCAATTTGCTTATTTTACACATAATCAAAAGCCTTCTCCTAAGGAATTCTTATTTTTTAGTATTACTCATAACATCTTAACAATTAAGCAAGATTATTACGTCACACTAACTAAGGTAGATAATATAAAAGGATCTTATACCTATCTCTTAGCTTTCTTTGTGGTTAACTACAAATATTAAATATCTTCACTTTAATTCACGTATTTGCCATAATGCATAAATTCTGCATAATTCAAGTAAATTAATTCTATAATATCAATTTCATAAAGAAATTACATGTAATTAATATTTTACATAAACAATCAAAATAATAAACTGTAAGAGAAAATCAACTCATAATAATTTTTAAGTAGTATAAAAGAATAATAAAAAAATAATTTGCAATAAGTAATAAAAGATTTATGCAGCAAGAAAAAATAAGAAATTTAAATATAAGGAAATAATAAATAAAATAAATAATAATAAATAACTTTAATATAAAGAAGTAATAAATAAAATTACCAATAGTTTAACAAGAATAAACAAATAAATAGAATTATGATTTTATTTTATAAATAATTCATTTGCTACTTTAAAATGGTATATATATATATATATATATATATATATATATATATATATGTGTGTGTGTGTGTGTGTGTGTGTGTGTGTGTTTAAACTTGTCACTCACTCTCAAGTAGTAATGGCAAAGTTGGCCGACCCACCTAGGCCCGTCAAATGCAGGGTGGGATGGACCGAATTAGGAAAATAGATTCAACACTTTAGCCTGTCCCGTTTAAAAGTGAATTGACAGGTTGGTCTACTAAAAAATTAAAAAAATATATTGAATAAAAAATTTACTTAGATAAAATAAAATAAAATAATTAAATTATATAATTTATATATAAATTTAATTTAAATATAAATATAATAAACTAATTAGAATATATAAATAAAAAATTTATAAATAATAATTAATCATAAGTTCGTAACATAAAATTTATAATATAAAATTTATAAATTAACAAAGGATAAGGATAATAATAATAAAATAGGTTGGATTGGTTGGTGAAGATGGGACATGGGCTTGGCTTGGTCTGCTCGGTGCAGAACTGTGTTTGGGCCTCAACTGGCTCTTCGCTCTAGCCCTCCCATGGAGCATGGTGTTAGGAAAACCTTCAAGATCAGACTCTCTCAAAGGTGATAGTTCTATACTCACTTTGTTCCCTTGTAGTTTTCACGCCTTTGAAGTAGTAACACGCAGGGAAATGTATACTTTTGTGTCTGTTAACTACACAAACATGCTATAAGAATAGGGAAATAAAGACAAATAATTAAATTGTATTTATAAATTTTGAACATGATAGCCACTCATTATTTAAAGTTATCCTGTCTGCTTATTATATAAGAAAACCTATAACAAAAACCCAAAAATTTTAAAGCAAATGCGTGGGTTAAACGGGCCAAAATATTTTATTGAGCCAAATATGTCAACTCAACTCACTATTTTTGGTGGGTTAATCTAGTGGATTAAATCCATTTTGCCATTTTTACATTAAGGAACAATACTAGTGATTTTTTTATTATTTTTGTATTTTTTTCTTCTATTTGACTTCAAGTCATTTTTCTTTATTATTATTTTTTCCCAAAGACTTGACTAAAAGTCTTTCACGTCCCCCTCTTTTTGTTTTTTCTATTCTATTATTATTATTATTATTATTATTATTATTATCTCATAACAAACATATGTAATAAAAAATCTAATATATTGTGTTACTTTAAAGAGTTGATATCTAAGATTTAATTATGTTAGTTAAGTGTTACAAAATCAACTCAAACAAATTAACTAAATATTTAAAAAATTTAAAAGTATTAAACTTTACTCAACACAAAATAATTTATGAAAAAAATAGATGTTAATTACAAAATCTGCAATATTCGATGAATAAGGGCGAGTTTTATATGTTATATTAGAATCGATGGGGTAAGTTAATATTTTTATCAATAAATATAAGTTTGTCTATTAATTTTTTTTATATATCAAAATAATGGATAACTTAATCAATTATAAAAAGAATTGATCGAACCTATTAGCTTTTAACACATATCTTTTTTACTCTTTAATTTGTTTATATTTTATTAAAATAAAAATAATTATTAAATAAATAAATAAAAATAATATCAATAAATTAAAAATAGTTATTTTGATAAAAAATATTTAATAATGAATTAGTAGTTTATAATAAATAATATTTAATATAAATTATAATTATGTATAATATAAAACACAAAATATTTTAAATGACTATTGTGATTATTAAATAAATATTTTCAGTATAACACTTATTTTTAAATTTAAATTTTACATAATTAATGAAAATTATTATTTTTTATGTTAATATGGAAGTTCAACTAAAAAAATTAAAATATATAGGAGAAAGAGAGTATTATGTGCTTGTTAATTACAACTGTTTCATCCTCTCTCATCACCTCTCTCATTGAACAATTTAATCTTTTACTTTTTTTTTTTTTTAAGAAATCAAAACTATTAAATTATATTTTAATCATTGTATCTAGCAAAAAATATTCTTAATCATTGTGCTATTATCTTAAATGACTATTATCATGAAATGGAGGAAGCACTCCCTCAATTTAGGGTGTTTAAAATCGATCCAAATCAAATAAAAATCAACAATTGATATAAAAAAAATTGAAAATCGATCAACACTAAAATAAATCGATTTGAATTTGTTCTTATTTTAAGAAAATTGATTAGTCCGATTCGATTTTTAATTTTAGTTTCTAAAATCGAGCCAAACCAAATTGAACCAATAATGTTCTGTTTCTATCTTAAAATAATTGTCCACTTTTAAAATTTTATATTTCATTAAACAATTGTTCTTTTAGGAGATTTAGACAATATTAAACTTTTTTCAATTATATCCCCATTAAATAGAGAAAAAGTGAGTAAGTGGAAAGAGATAATTAAGAAAAAAAAGAATTAATAAGGATAATTTTGTAAAATATACCTAAATTTCTCTAATATTGAGGCTTTTTCAATTATTTCCTTAATTCATGTACACATTTAAAATTGGATAGTTATTTCTAGATGGACATAATATTACACATTAATAGAATAGTTATTTGTATTTATGAGATATATTACATATTACATATTACTTATTCATATCTATTTTTATATAAATATACATGACTTTTGTTCAAACATTTTATTATTTGCTTAAATTGTTAATATTAGACATTAGTATAACTTTTAATAATTCAGATTTTATAATTGCATAATTTTATTAAAAAAACTAAGATTAATCTAATTTATTAATGTTAAAATTTAGTTTTTTGATATTTTATAAAATATGTAATAGAAAACAAAACAGAACCAATTCAAACCTATTTAAATCGGTTTGGTTTGGTTCGGTTTGATGTTTTAAATATAATCAAACAGAACCAAATCGAACGAAATTGAAATAAAATTTATTGCTTAGATCAGTTGAGTTTTTGTTTCAAAATCAAATCTAATTGAACCGCAAACACCCCTACCTCAATCCACTTTTAACTCTCCATTTAAAAAAATGTTTGACAAATTAGAAAAATTGAATATTTAGATACAATAGGGCCTAATTTTTAATAAATATTGTTTGGTCACTACTCAAATATTTTAAAACTAATTTTTATTTGAACTAATATAAGCCTAAAACTAGTTTTGTTAAATTAATTTTATTTTATCTCAAATTTTATTATTTTTATTTTATATCTTCTCACTACTTTCATCTCATTTGACACCAATCCTTCAATTTTCCATTGATTGTGCCAACCAATCCTTTTAGGTGGCATTTGGCATATTGCTTATCAAAATTGCTGGTAATCTAAGTTATTACTCGAAAAAATTATTATTTTTTAAATTACTAGTAATATTACAATGTAGTATTTGGTATGCACAAATAATCTAATTAGCAATTCACATTATCTTTTTTGGTATATAAAAAGATAACAAAGTAATATATGTCTTTTAATAATAATAATAATAATAAAAAAAAATTAATTATTAATGATAATTAACTATTATTATTATTATTATTATTATTATTATTATTTCATTAATAATAGTAGTAATAATAATAATAAGAGAATATTAACACATAGGTGGTAATCCAAACTAACTACCCCTATGAGGGTAATATGGATTGCCACTTTATATACAATTTAGATTATCTAGGTAATCCACATTGCCAAATAATGTGTCATATCAAATATGGCAATGTGGTGGACCTAGGTAATTTAATTAAAGATTGCCGATAATCTAAATGAATTGCCTTATACCAAATGCAACCTTAGGGTTTATCTCCATGAATTCTAATTTTATTGCTTCTTACAGTTGGTGTGTTATTATTTGAGTGAATTTTAAGATGATAATATACCAACTATTCACTCTTCTCCTTGTGTAATGTGATAGAACACACATTTGGAATACTCAAGATTAGATTTCCTATATTAACAACTATCAGTTCTTGTTCTATTAAAACACATGCAAGTCAAAATTGTGTTAACACCTTGTATCTCATTAGATGAGAAAATATACCAAATTAACTTTTTAATGACATGCACAAGGAGAACGAAGTATAGAAGAAGAACAATAACAACATATATGTTGAAACTAGTTTTTAAGTTGTCAAACCAAACACCATTTAATAAAAACTAATTTATTTTTACACAGATTAATATAATTAATTTTATTTTATATTATATTAATTTGATTTTTCAAATTACCAAATCTGCTGAAAGAGTTTTTTTGTCCAAAATTATTTATCATTTGACAATATTAGGAAAAGCATTAATTTTTTTTTTTCAATTTTATCCTCTTTCACTTTAATATAATGAAAGAAAAGAGGTAAGATTTAAGCAAGTGAAGATAGTGAGTAAATGAAGAGAAAGAAAGGATAAATCAGTTCAAACAAGCTATACATTTTCTATATTTGTACCCATTTTAATGATACCTTAATCATTGTACAAAATACTTACATGACAATTAAAACGCGCGGAGAGTGTATAATATTAGAATCATATTAATTATGCCATAAGTTGAAAAATTTATAATTATCGCCCGCTTGTCAGAATATTGTGTTATATTGTACGCTTTTAACTTTAACCACAATGAATAGGCTAAACAACATTTTTTTTATATATATTTCTATTGAATATTGGAAGTATTAATTATGATACAAGTTGAAAAAATGTATAATTATCGAGCACTTTTCAAAATATTTTGTTATATTACATGCTTTTTAACTTATGTTAAAATACATATTCTTAACAACATAATTTTTTTTTATTTCTATATTTATAGTTTTGTATTTCAAACAATGATTTCTTGAATTTTTAACAGCATACTCATTTGAAAAAATAAATAAATAGTAGTAAAGTAGGCACAATAAATTCATTTTAAGAGAAATAAAAGGCTGGTGCTGCTAGGTGTGGGTGTGCACTATATATATATATATTGTAACCTTTTGTCTGATATTTGAATTTTTCTTGTACTGGCGCAAAACCTATGTTTCTATATATATTGCATCGTTACAGCTTTGACAATATTATTTCCAACACATACAATAAAAAGTAGCAAGAATAAATAACCGAGAAAGAGACGATGCATCATGGGTGATTGTAAAAGATGCATCGTGTACAGGGATTATAGGAATATGCAAATTGACCTAATTTTATCAGGTAAGATACCATTCAGGTACATGCTTCGCTGAACCCTTCGAATATAGCTTGAAAATAGAAACATATGGGCCACCCAAGCAAGACACATCATTCCCAATGACATGACCCCCACTTTGCTCCGGTTTATCACAACGGCACAGCTCATGGGTTCAAAATTCTCCTTCCTTGATTTTCTCATCTCCACGCGTTCTTGTCCACTGTCGGTAGCATCTGGCATTCACCTATTGGATGACACCATTTTGAATCTCAACCATGAATTGCTCTCACCATTACTGGGATAATCTCGATGTATCGCCTAGAAATCAAAAGTAGAATCTCAAATTGACAGACATGTCACTTTGCATCTTTTTTATCTTTTATTCTTTTTCTCTTTTCTATTCCCTTTTGTTTTTCACCTTTTTCCCTCCGTTCGACGCCATACAACAGCGTAATGACTAGGCAATGTGTGAGATCGAGTTCATATTTGTAAGACACATATAATTAAAATTAATCATTACGCGGCATAAAAAAGATAAGGTAATCAATACGATATTGATATGAGTGAATAGGGTTCAAATTAATCACATATATCCTTAAAAGGAGCTTCTTTCGGGAAATTAGTTTTTTAAATATTGAGCAAGAATTTGTTTGGATTGGTTTTTTAAGAAAAAAATATTTATTTTTTAAAAGAATATTTTTATAAATTTTTATAGGTATTTAAATATAATTTTTTAAAAAATACTTTAATTAAAAAAATTAATTTATAAAAAATTTAATTTATTATTTTTTTAAAAAAATTAAAAATATCTAATTTTAAAAAAATAAAAATAGAAATGATTTTTAATGAAATTATTTTTTAAAATTATTTTTTATTTTTAATTAAAATTATAATATATATCTTTTCTTTTTTATTCCTTATTAAATTTTATTTTTCTTTTCTCTTTTTGAATATTTTTTTTATAATTTGACCACAAAAAAATTTATTTATTCTTTTACATTCAAACATATTTATAAATATTTTTAAAATTGAAAAATACCTTTTATATATTTATCTAAATATAAATTTTTTTTAAATATTAAAATTCCACTAAAAAAATTAAAAAAAAATTAAAGTTTATCTAAACGAACAGTAAGAGGATTGTCTTACAAATCAAAAAATAAACGAGATAAGGTAATCCGCTAAATCAAATGACTTTCTTTCTTAAATATACACTTGGAAGAGCAATCATGAACTTCCTGCGTGATGAACACGCTCCAACTAGGTCCAACTCCTTATATAAACCTTTTTGACCAAAACACTGTGCTCTACAAAGCAAAGCCCCCAGAAAGCTCCAAAGAATACCTGAAAGAGCTTCAAAAAAAGCTCATTCCCAGGTTCACAAAGAGTAATAGTTTCACTTCATATGGCCAGATACCACAATCAGTACTACTTCTGGGAGTATTTCTCTTTCCCAGTCCACCTATGCGTATTCATGTTCATCCTCTTCTTCGTGTTGGCGTTTTCATGGTACATAAACTACGAGTCTGTGTTCGAGGACTTGCTCATTCAGGTGAAGATCTTCCTGGCACTTGTTCCACTGCTGTTGTTGCTGGTTGTTCACTGCCTCTCAAGCGGAGGATCGTTCCCAATACCTTTGCCTGAGGAGAGGGAGTCGCTGCATAGGGCTGGCGGGTCTCCATGGGGAGTGGCACTCTTGCTTGTGTTCCTTTTGTTCATGATGGCCTACCAATCTTCTTTCCACGAACGTTGGTTTCCCTTGGCTACTAGATAAATTATGTCGCCAGTGTGTGTAAACATGTTTGTAAAAGAGAGAGGCATGTTATAGAGAGTAAAGCTTATTTTCAGTTTGGTACTAAACAATATGCTTTTGTATAATGCTACCAGAGTTTACGATCCTGATAGTAGATGTCGTATAGGAAAAAAGAGACAAAATCTTCGCTCCATCTATTATAATCAAATGTTTTGTGTCCTTTCTTTGTAATGTCTGCTATTGTTTGCTTTTGGTATATAAGTAACATTACTTTACTTTTTGATGTGAGGGTCTGGTGATTTATAACTAATAGGTTAGCTTTATAGAAACATAGGGAACGGTCATGCTTAGCTATGTGCCTATGCATATATTACAAATTGAGTCTCCTTCGGCTCACCGCATATTGGGTTAGTAAGATCAAATTCTGAGCTGAAAGCTGTAGAGGAGAAAAATGAATTACTTTAGATATGTAATAGTTTGTGTAAGAATGAGACTAACCAGGCTATCTTCTTTTGTTTCATGATTTAGTTTATTATTGGAAATTGTTACGCCGTGTAGCTCCACAACTTTGGATCTT
This sequence comes from Pterocarpus santalinus, assembly GCA_031439595.1. Taxonomy (NCBI): domain Eukaryota; kingdom Viridiplantae; phylum Streptophyta; class Magnoliopsida; order Fabales; family Fabaceae; genus Pterocarpus; species Pterocarpus santalinus. The sequence goes on from CM062527.1 coordinate 6,509,568, forward strand.
TATCTAGTTTCTTCGGCAGCATTAGTATTAATTCCAGGTTGAATTTGGTAACTCAAGCCTGCAATCATTTTCCTACAACGTCTGCATTAGTGTTAATTCGAGGTTGAATTTGGTAACTCAAGCCTTCAATCCTTTTCCTACAACGTCTTTGTTGATCAGGAAGTAGAGGAACATATCTCCTTCGAGGAAATTTGAGTGTCGCTAGATTGTGACTAAAAATGACCCATATTATAAAGTCATCACTGTAATATAAAGTTGAAGGACCAATGTCTAAGATTTTGGATTGCGCGAAGGTTTTAGACCCATTAAAATATGATTTTTTCCAATAAATAATGCAACTCTACCCAATATTTTAGACTCTTCTTATGAACCATAACAAGTGATATCATATCTGAAGCACCCATCAGCCTATACATTAGCTTTAATACTGACTTCGTAGTGGAAAAGGGAAGGACCTTGAGCAAGAACAACACCCCACTAATTAACTTTTCTTACTATTGTTTCTCTTTATTCTTCTTTATTTTATGTCTCACTTTTTCCTCCTCTTTTCTTACACTCTGAATGAATGCCTGGAGGTCTAGCTATATCTCTATATCCACAAGGTTGGTGGATGAAGGGAACAGAGAATTTAGCTAGAACCTTCCAAATTAATTAATGCTGCTACCATTAATAGTATCCATTAGGCTATGGAGTCATTTTCTGCTAGAATATAAGGGTCTATTTGGTACACTTGATAATATAAGGCCTAATAGGATAAGGGCTGATAGTATAAGGCATGATAAAATTTAATATTATATAGTGTTTGGTATGTCACTGTATAAAATATTATATTATATACAATATAACCAAAAAAAGATATTATAATAAATATAATTTTTGAATATTAAATTTAAAAATTAATATAATTGTTTAAATATTTATTACAATTATTTTAGCTATTTTTTATTATATATAAGTATAATTTTATAATAATTTTGTCATAATATAAAAATATGAGAGAGAGAGAGAGAGAGATAATAAAGAAATTTTTATAAATCAAAATTCAAGCAAATTTAATATTATATTCTTATATTTGGTTATATTTTTTATTATATATAATTAAATTTATATTAATTTGAATAATTATTTTATAATTATTATTTTTTAAAAAATATTTATTTATTATTATTTTTTAATTAAATAATATTATTTTTGTTTGTACAGTTTTTTATTTAATAATTATTTTTATTTTAATAAATTATATTAAAAAATAAAAAAGTGATAAAACCTTTATACATCAAAAGCTAATCAGGCTTAATACAGCTTTCCTAGACTGGATTAAGTTATCCATCATTTTAACGTATAAGAGAGGTTTGCTGGATAAACTTATACAATAAGTTGACTGCACCAAACAACAAATAAGGTCATAACTTATTGTATTACCTTATCTTATCATGCATAATACGACATGTCAAACACACCCTAATTTCATTCATCAAAGGTTAGAGACGACAACGATGGTTAGTCGTAGTGGATGTATCTTGCATTAATCCCATGTAAAAAAATTGGTGGCCAAAACAGATTAATTCTGCCTCAATCAGCAGAAATGGGTGTCCAGCTAAAATATGGCCATGGGACATTTGTTTTATCCCTTCCCAAAATCCACTTTTTCACGAGATGTATTGGAGCCGTGGCCGGGCAATAGACCCATTTTGAAACATTATAAATTGTTTGGATCATGTAGTCTTCAGTAGCCTACAAAAAATTATGAAATAACCATTTTACTTTCCATCAATTAATTTTTTGTCATGTGCGTTTGATCAAAGATAAAATTAACGCGCTCGCAAATCTCGTAATACTCGAGATTCTCCTCCTTGGAGGCCTTTTTTTTTTATTTCCTTTTTTTTTTTGTGGTGGTTATGCTTTGGAACTCTCGCTCTCACACCTCATGGGCTGGTTAAGAGCCAAACAGAACAGATCAACTCTTTCAATCGGGCATGTTGTGCACTTTGCGTCTCCGGTGGAGTCCACAATCTTGTTTCAACACTTCAATGTAGTTATACGTTTGAGTTGTTCAATAGGCCCCGATGACATAAGACAAGTACTATTTCAAACATCCCACATTATTTCTCCCTTTGCATCCTTAATTCCTTATGAGAAATGATAGTTGGATGTGCGTAAGCGAGCATAGGCGATGCATACGCACGGAGGAGTGAAGGTATATTATGCAAAAGGAAGGATTTAAGGTGGATTATTATACTATTGGTGTATGGTAGTCAAGCAGAGATAAAAACAAAAAAGCGAAAGAACATCCCGCGTAGCCCACTTTTCACCTGCACTCTCAGATTTCAAACTCTGTCTCACTATTTCTTACCTGCTCTGCTTGTAGATGGACAAGGGAGCCATTGGTGGCAGCATGGAGGGAACTGAGTGGTTGTAAGGTGCGGCCAATGCTGCTCAACTGGGATGCGGTGTGCGTTCCTACAGAAAGGGATATGTAGGGGATTCGCGCCTCATGCCTATCAAAGCCTTCGTTGTCGCCTCTCTCTTCATCGGCAGCAGTGCGTCTACCTGCATCGTCCTCCTCCGAGCTAACGGCGTTCACAAGGTACTGCTGTGGGTTGTGGTGGTGGATTTTTTTTCCTTTTTTTTTTTTTTTTTATGTTTTCAGTGAAATGGTTTTATTTGGACAATTAAATGCATGGAAGGTTCTAAGAGAATTGTAGTTTACTAAAATAAATGTGTTTTTTATTTTTATTTTTTTATTTTAACATTGAGAAAACCTGCAGGCACGCTACTTCACGATCTCTGTGTCTGGTGGATGAATTTAGTAAAGGCACTCCAGCGTTTATGAAGTGTCTAATTCATAAATATGCTGATTGCATATATATATATATATATATACACACACACACGTATGATGAACCTCCAAAGGTTTAGACCTTCTATTCCTAAAAATATGTATGATATATCCGTTAAATTTTCTTTCAAATTTGATCCCCCCCCCCCCCAAAAAACAAAAAAATATGTGCCATTCATTTGGTGATAGCTCATGTTCAGTCAGTCTTTCACTCTCTCAATACTTTTTAATGGTTTACCTTCACCCCTTTGCTTGAAGCCATTTTTAACTGGATTTGCCGTATTTGTACATAGTTCAGATTAGTTTTATAATTCTAATTTACCATTGTGTTATCATTTTTCTTGGTAGCATGCTTTTAATGTCTTCATAGCATTTTCTAGTGAAGAACATCTTTGTGCTGTCAGTTTTCCCTTGTATCACATCTATACATTTGCAACTTCTTTTAGTATATTCTCAAGCCTCAGTTTTTTAGGACATTGTCATCAATGAGAATTCCTCTTAAATGTTTTATGTAAAGGAAGTGTTACCTCAAACTCTAGAGTCTAATTGCAATCGAAATTTATAATTACAAAACTTGTGAAATGAATATATGTAGTTATTCATTTGTTTCTCTTTTTGAAAACTAAGGAGGAATTTCTCATGGAAGATTTTAATAGCTCATTTGTTGGGAATTATGTACGTCATTGTATGCACTCATCTCATGGATTTATTGCAAGGGCATTCTTTAACCAAGGTTATGCTTGTGCATCATTGTGGAGTTGAAGTTTTTAAACTCTTAATTGAGTTATCATGAACATAATTTCTTTGAACTATTTCAGTCGGAGCATATTAGTTTTCATACAATGAATATACTGAGGCCTGATCAACCTTTTTTGGATGTTAACTTCAAGTTTGTATTTACATGCTACAAATGTTAACCTGGAACTGTCTAAAACCTGCATGGGTTAACATTTGGTGACAGTTTGAATCTGACTATAGCTGAGCCAGGTCCAAGCACCATCGCCAAAGTATGTGGTTCCATCCGATGTGTAGTAGTTCTTATCATTGGCCGTCCAATTGTGATTCAACCCTATCTATCAAAAGTAGATGCACTTGTGGCTGCATGGCTTCCTGGAATTGAAGGCCAAGTTGCTGCTGACCTTCTCTTTTGTGGCTATGGATTCACTAGCAAGCTGGCGAGAACATGATTCAAGACAGTTGACCAGCTTCCAATGAATGTTGGTGATAAATATTATGATTCTCTATTTTCATTTGGTTTTGGTTTGAGTACAAGCCTCACTAAGCACTAGAACAGTAGAGCCTTGTATGAGAGAACTTCTCTAAAAACACCGAGCTTATCATTAACTTGTTTAGCTTTTATCATGAATGATTGAATGTATCACAAAATTCGATTATGAGATTAATAGTACAAAAACCTATTCCAATTCTTTCGCAAATTTTTTCTTTTTGTCTTTTTTTTTTAGGATGTCGGTGCCTTGTCAATTTTGATTTGTATGAAATTTTAATTTTATAATGGTGATGGTTGCTAATGGCCTTGGAGTATGAAATGTTAATTTTAATTTTTTCAAGAATAATCGAGTCCTAAAAAGTTACCAACTTTTGCTCTCAGTTATCAACTTTTGCGCCCAAGTTACTAACCATGTGCAAAAAATAATTTCATTCTAATTGTAAAGGTAGCTTACAATTCCATGTTATTTGGATCCTCATGACATGAATTGAGAGTGCCAACGACCCATTTTGCCTGCTCCTGAGCCCATGCTAATCGGAAGTTATAGGTCCCTTAAGAATAACTTAATCCTGAAAATTTATCAATATTTTTTCTCAGTTATCTATTTTTTAAACTAAAGTTACCAATTTTTGCATCAAATTACCAACCATGTGCAGAAAATAATTCCATTATAATTACAAAAGTAGCTTATAATTTTATATTATTTGGATCCCCACAACATGAATTGAGAGTGCCAATGACCCATATTGACCGCTATTTCTATGTTATTTAGATCTCCATGATATGAATTGAGAGTGCCAACGATATATGTTAGCCGCTCTTGAACCCATGCTAACAGGGAGTTATAGATTCCTCAAGAATAATCAAGTCCTGAAAAGTTACCAATCTTTCCTCTCAGTTACCAAATTTTTTAACTAAAGTTATCAACTTTTCCACTCGAGTTACCAACCATGTTCAGAAAATAATTCCATCATAATTGCAAATATAGCTTACAATTTCATGTTATTTGGATCTCCATGACATGAATTGAGAGTGCCCATGACCTATGTTGCCTACTCTTAAACCCATGCTAACGAGGAGTTATAAGTCCCTCAAGAATAACCAAATTCTGAAAAGTTACCAACCTTTTCTCTTAGTTACCAATTTTTTGAACTAAAGAATTTGGATCCCCATGATATGAATTGATAATGCCAACAACTCATATTGCTCGCTCTCCAACCCATACTAACAAGGAGATATAGGTTTTTAAAGAAAAACTCAGTCTTGAAAAGTTATCAATTTTTTCTCTCAGTCACCAAATTTTTGAACTAAAGTTAACAACTTTTTCACCCGAGTTATCAATAATGTGAAGCAAATAATTGCATCATTATTGCAAAGATAACTTACAATTTCATGTTATTTGGATCGTCATGATATGAATTGTTAATGCCAAGGACTCATATTGCCTGCTCCCTAAGTCATGCTAATAAGGAGTTATAGGGCTTTAAAGAATAATTAAGTCCTAAAAAGTTACGAACTTTTCCTCTCAATTACCAACTTTTTAAACTAAAGTTATCAACTTATCCAAGTTACTAACCATCTGTAGCAAATAATTGCAGGATAATTTGCAAAAGTAACTTATAATTCCATATTATTTGGATCCCTATGAGATAGAATTGGTATCCAAATAACATGGAATTGTAAGTTACCTTCGTAAATTATCTTGCAATTATTTACTGCACATGGTTGGTAACTTAGTAAAGAAGTTGGTAACTCGGGTGAATAAGTTGGTAATTTTTTAGGATTCGATTATTTTTCAAAGACCTCTAACTCCTGGCTAGCATGGGTTGGAGAGCGGGCAACATGAGTCCTTGGCACTATTAATTCATGTTATAGAGATCCAAATAACATAGAATTATAAACTACCTTTGTAATAATGATGGAATTATTTACTGTACATAGTTGGTAATTTGAGTGAAAAAGTTAGTAACTTTTCATAACTCAATTATTCTTTAAAGATCTATAACTCCTTGTTAGCATGGGTTAGGGAGCAAGATATATGAGTTGTTGGCACTATCAATTCATGTTATGTGGATCAAAATAACATGGAATTATAAGCTACCTTCGCAATTATGATGGAATTATTTACTTCACATGGTTGGTAACTTAGGTGAAAAAGTTGGTAATTTTAGTTTAAAAAGTTGGTAAGTAAAAGGAAAAGTTGATAACTTTTCAGGACTTAGTTATTCTTCAAAGACCTATTATAAAAGTGTGTTTTGTTTACACTCAAGTGCAGGAACAATTAATAGTGCTAAGGACCCAATTTGTCATATTCACTAACCTAAACTAACAAGGAATTTTAAGATATTCGAAGTTTATCACGATATGAAAAGTTACTAACTTTCTCAACTGGTTATCCACTTTTTACCACTAAAGTTACCAACTTCTTTGACCACGTTACCGACTTGTTGCAAGATTGATAATACAAAAAATATCCAACATAGCTCTGATTCCATACTATTTAGATCCCAAGAGCATCAATTTTTTGGGCAACAACTCAATTTGTCATGTTTCATAACCCAAACATTTTAATACTCTCAAAAGCAACCACAATATAAAAAGTTACTAATTTTCTCACCTAGCTACCAGCATTTTACACTAAAGTTACTAACTTTTTTGAACATATTACCAACTTAGTACAAGAATGATTGAATGATAAATAGATAACTTATCTCTAAGTCCATATTACTTTGATCCCTACAACAAATAGGTCATAGTGTCAATGTGCAATATTGTCCTCTTCTCTAACCCAAGCTAACAAGTATTACTTTTTAGATTTATCAAGACCTCAAAAGTTCCTATCTTTCTTCACTAGTTTCTAACTTATTGAGCACTAGTTACCAACTTTTTTAGGCAATATACCAACTACGTATATGAAATTGAGTTTTTGTGGAATGCAGGTCATGGGGATTCAAATAATGTGACACTATAAGCTACCTTGGCCAATTATCATGTAGTTATTTGCTGCAATTAGTTGATAACCTAGTTAAATAAGTTGGTAATTTTCGTTGACAAAGTTGATAATTGGAAAAAGAAGTTGATAACTTTTCAGATCTTAATTATTCTTCAAAGACTTGTATTTCCTTGTTAGCTTTGATTGGGAAGCGAGCCGAGATATGTCATTAGTGCTATCAATTCAGTCATGGGGATCCATGTAATATTGAATTAAAGCTACCTTGACTAATTATCATGCAATTATCTACTGCAACTTGTTCGTAGCCCAATTAGATTAGTTTATAACTTTAATTGAAAAAGTTAGTAATTGTGAAAATAAATTGGTAACTGTTTAGATTTTGGTTATTCTTTAAAGACCTATACTTCCTTGTTAACAAGTTATCAACTTAATGTAAAAACAAATTAGAAGTTACTTAGCTATCGTAGCATTAATTCTATGCTTTATTGAGAATTGCTTCATCAATTTATAGTGCAAGGAGTTCTGTCCACCTAGTTCCTAACACAAGTTTATATAAGAAGCTTAATACTTATTAAAATACTGAAATCTGAATAGTTACCAACATGCTTAATCAATTTCTAATATCTTAAACTACAATTACTAACATTTGATTACGAGTTACCAACGTAGTGCAGAGATGAATTAGAAGTTACTTAAGCATTGTATTACTAATTCCATGTTATAATGTCAACGAGTCCTCTTAAATTGTTTCCTAACATAATTAGTCAAAAAATCCTATCACCTTCCACGTTTTGAAAACCTGACAAATTACCAATGTCCTAAACGCATTAGTAATATTTTAAACTAAAATTACTAACATTTATGACAATGTTACCAACCGAGTCCATAACATTTGTGACCAATTAGGTCTTTTTGAAAAAACAAATTCCATTTTAATGAGTTATTATAAGCTCTTTTTTTTTCTCAAACATACAAATAAGGCTTAAGTGCTTTTTCTTAAAAAAAATTACCATTGAATTTAAAAATGTTATCAAGCCACATAGGACATGATGATGTGGCTTAGCCACTCTGACACTAGGGCTGCATATTATATTAAGATGCATTTGATCACATTGCCAAGTTGCCAAAATAGGTACTTGCAAATTGGCTAAAAATTACCAACAATTTTGTACTAATTATAGCACATACAAAACATGATTTAATTACTCATAAAATAAAACATTAATTTTCAAATTTTCCTTAGCTCTCACTCAACTTAGATCTTGTTCTAAAAGAACTATCAAAAGTTTTGTGTTTCACACAAATATAGCCATAACTACTTTTCCTTGACTATTTATGCAAATATGCTAAGTCACCAACAACGCTTGAAAGGTACTTACAAATTGACTAAAAGTTACTAGCAATTTTGTACTAGTTACTAACATGTACAAAACATGATTTAGTGACTTAGGCCCAAAAAAACATTAGTTTTCAAATTTGAATTGTGGCTACAAATTATATCAGATTTGTTCAGTTGTAGAAAGTATCATAAAACATTCCTACTACTACAAGGAAGTACAACTACAAAGAAATCTTGCTCTTTCGCCTGGAATTCAAGGCTAGCATAGAGCTTCATACAATCTTTACTTGACACCATTTCTTTGAATCTTTGTTCCATTCACTTCTTCTAATGCTCTTTTGTCAACCTCTTCACTGTGTCCATCAACTGAATGGAGATCCCATGCACAAATAATTATATTAACCCAAAAATTTCAAAACAAATAAATGGCATGGGATAAATTACATTCTTCAATCACCTCCCCTTTAGTACTTATTTGGAAAAATCAACTAAATATTTGAGTTAAATTTTACAATAATGAGGCCAAATTAGGCGTTCTTGCTATTAAGTGTTTACCTGCAACAAAAATTTAACAAAATTTTAAAATGGAAAAGGATATTATGAAATAAAATAGCATCTAGAATAACAAGGAGACAAACAAGGAAAGAAAGGCAAAGACAGAAGAGGTTGAGCCGAGGGAGGGAATCCATGGCCTTAATTATGTGCTGGAGCTGAGTGCCTCTGTGCCTTCTTAGACGCATGAAGCATCATTACATGATTTGCAATTTCAAAGAACAACAGAATGTGTGTGCTTGATATATATATATATGTACATATATATGCAAAGTAAGAAAGTTAAAAGTGAAAATTATTTTAGCATGTGTGTGTGTGCGTGTACCGGTATAACCTTCAGCAGCTCATAGTTAATAGATATTCTCCATTGGCCTACTTGACTTGTCATATCCAAAATCCATTCTTCTAGCATGTTGAAAAAACTTATTAGCATGCAATCTGTAATAGTACATGACAACCTACACGCACTATATACACTGATATATGCACCCATAAAGTGAACAAAGATGTAGGTATATATAGAGCTATTATTAGCTAATTACAAAAGGCGCGGACTCTAAACTAAAGCCAGCATATTCTATATTATTAGCATTAATAAAATTGGACATTTTGTCAAACATAAACGTAAAAGACCTTAAATGAAAATTGAAACATTAAATTAAAATATACACAATGTACCCAAAAACAAAAATTTTAAATATACGCAGTGGCATACGTAGCCACTGAGCAGCACCAGAATGCATTCAAATTTCATTAAAACAAATATAGCAATAGTCCCTTACCCACCAGTATGATTTGGAGGGCCAGCGGGTTCACTAAATTTAGCACGAGGCTTATATATCTCTCACCTTGTTCTGTCACTTGTTTCTGAGCTGTAAGGAAACACTGAAACAATTTTTCAATGAGGGTCGCAATTCATAAAAGCTCATGGCACAACACCTTCAACACAGGTAGTGCCATAACAGGTCAACACAACTACCCATATTTAAGACAAATGCAATTGCCAAATTTTATCGTATGACATGCTGTGCAGAAAAGTAGACAGGCCTAGCATTGCTCCTAGAGAGTTGCTAATCTAAGAATGCTCTTGCAAGGGTATTTTCGAAACAGCTTATCTAGAAGCTGCAATTTCAACCTTTACCTTTTAACAGCAGTACTATAAGCTATCAGTTCCCAGCATGATAACAGTATACTTGATTTAGCTGTTTCTAATCATAGACACAGAGGTAAGCAGACCTGATGTAATTACGGCATCAGTGATATGTGAATATGTTTGCTTAAACACAAATAATGTGCTGTTTCTCAGAATTTAATCATATTAGTGAACTGAACAGTAGATGAAGTCTTTCGGCACAGAAGAAAGTTCTTCAAAGTTGAGAGCCAAAAAAATCCGATATTAGACAAATGTTTATGAAATTTAAGAGAAAAATCTTAAGCATTAATGAACAAGTTCCCACAAGAATAAAAAGTCCATCATGTCATTTTGTGTAAATTTTTTGCATCAGTATAACTAGATAAAATCTTGTGAATGGAAACAAGAAGCCACGTTACCAACAAATGCAAGAAAATACTAAAGACATGCATAGTGGCTCAAAATCAAAAGTTTACTGGGTAGCATAATTTAGAAACAAAAATTCTGCACAAAATGCAAGAGCAAAACAGTGGCCATGCCTCACACTCAAGTTTCATTCAGGTCACTTTGCTAGCTTTAACATTAAAAGAAAGAAATTGCTAGCTTTATAAGTTAATACATGATAATTGAAATCTTAAGTCAAGGGTTCATTAAATTTAAGTACCTAAATTTTACAGTTCTAGGTAGTACTACTACCAACAGTAAAAAAACTTAAAAGGAGCATCTATGCTGTAATTCCCTCTTGTTTGAAAAATCAAGGATCAGAAAATTCAACAGTCATTGGATAATAGTCAGTGCTATTATTTTCATCCACCTGGGACGTATGTAATGAAAACTTTGTTTATTGTTAAATTAATCTAATTGTTGCTAGTTGCTACCCCAATCACTTCCGATTAGAAGGAAATTCCAGAAGAGGAAATAGTGAATGATGTCAAACATTCACCGAATCTAGGCTCAAGCTCTAACTAGCATCATATGGTAGCTAAAAACATGACAGCCAATAACGTAATGATTACAAGATACTAATACCATATGTAAGATATTCCAACAAGCTAAACAAAAGCAGTACTAATCACCAAGACACAGATGAAAAATTTCTGATCTTTCTAAACCCGATGGGTAAAAGAATCCACATAGCTTAGCACATAAATCAGAAAGGCTAGGAAACATGCAAAAAATTAAGAGTTTACATGAGTGTTTAGAGCAATTTCACATCACCCTTCTGTAAAGTACAAATTAGTTAGAAACTAAAAAACAAATTTTAAACAGTGATACAATGTTAAAAACAGAACAAGAAAAGAGAAAAAAAAGGGTATGTTAGCCCAAAGAACAGCAAAAAATTTTCAAATTTCACAAACAAGAATAGCAAGATAAAAAATTTGTGATCCACAAAAATAGAGGATAGAAGATTCAAGCAAAGGAGCAGAATATATAAACATTCGAAAAATGCAGAAAAGACTCCATAAACAAATAGATATAATACACTGCTAGGGTTTGGAAAACCAACCTCTTTGGTGTCAGATTCTACAGCCAATTTCACCTGTTCCATTCAATGCAAAATTATGATAAAAATAGAAGGGCAAATCGAATAACTATTCCTGCAATAGAAAGAACAGAGACCCTTTACACTAACCTCAACCACAAGTCCAAATTACAAAAGTGACCCACTAGTGTCCACAATTCAGGAGAAAGGGAAAATTACCCAGATGCCAAGATCACCAAAATAAGGTTCGAAAAAAAAATGAAGTTACCTCAGATGGAGAAAGGGAAAGAGAGAGGAAGGAGCAGTGGAGGAGGGTAGAGCGTGTCCTAGCGGGGTAGAGCGATTCAGAGAGAGAGTGATGTTGGTCTTCAACCAGCCTGCAACGTCCGATAAGCTGAGGGGGTTGGGGGAGAAGTTAGCGAACCATGTGAAACTATGGGGGGAGAGTTCGCGGGTGGGTGTGTGTTGCGCCGACGGGGAAGGAAGTTTGGACTTGGGGTTTGCGGGTGGGTGCCATCGTGAAGAGAGTTTCAGAGAGTTGGGTTTAACGGGTGGGTGATTGTGGCTTCTCGTTTTTGAATTTTTGGCTTTTTCCTTTTTGAATTTTTTGCATTTTTTGGAGTCGATTTTTTATGTCTGCTGCGCCACCATACACCAATTATATTGTGCTCCACCTTAGCTCCCTCCCCAAACCATAAGCCTTCATCACGCCTCGTCACTGTTTGCTCCTTCCTTATACTAACAATGCACAGCTATGTGATCCAATTAACTGATACATATTTAACTTTTTGCAATTTTTTTATTATAACATTTAAAAAATATTATTAAAAGTGTTTATAAAATTATTAAAATTCTTAGCAACATTTTTACTAATATTGTATTAGTAAAAAAAAAAAAATATTACTAAATTTCAATTATATTATAATTATAGCCAACATAAAGTGAGAATCTCACATTCTAGGGATGGCAAATGATATCTGACCCATCACCCCAACTCAATTGACTCTAGTTCTAAACCCGTTTCACAATAAGGCAAGTAGGTGCGAGTAGGGTTTTAAGTGCTGATAGAGTTGGGTTCTATTTAAGAAAAACCTGTCCTTACATGTCTCGCACTATATATTACTCTAACCCTAATCTGATAACTCATTCTCCCTTCACTTAGCCACTTCCACCCACCTTCTTCTTTCTCCTTATTCCTTCTCACCCACCAAACCAACCAGAACCACTCTATCACTACCACAAAAAACCACTCATCATGGTCACCTCTTCACCTTTGCTTATCAACCGCCACTCACCAGTAGTGTTGGATGTAGGTACAAAATGTTGGGGGATATGCCCCTATGAGAATTTGAGAATTTTTATTAAAAGTATTTAAGTATTAATATGTTTTATCCTCATTATTTTATTAAGTTTGAGCCTACAGTAAAATGAAAATTATTTTATTAAGCTTATGACTTTTTATTATCCTTATGTATTATTCTGTTCCTATTATCTAAATTTTCTGGATCTATTACTGCTCACCATGCTATTGTGAACCACCACGCATTGTCATGGTACACTTGGCAACCTACTTGCAGGAAAACGAACCACCGTTGTGCTGCTGTAACGCACCTCACAACCTCTGCATTGCCATTATGTTTATATATTAAAAAGTTCTCCTTCTGAAAAAAAAAAAAAAAATAGAAAGTCTTTTAAGTTGCTATATGTATATTAATATTATAAGATAAGATATAAGATGATTGTCACATAAATTAAATTGAAAATTAATTTTGTAGGTATTTTCAAAAAAGTAGTCGATGGAGGTAGATAACATGCAAGTTGAAGTAGATTATTTATGTGTAGAGTATGAGTTTTGATTATTAAAACTTGCGAATAAGATAGGAACAAATTAATAGTTGTTTTGTAGACTATGAGGTGGGGTCGGGTTGAGCAAAGCCCGCCCCAAAGCTCCCCAATTGTCATGCATATTGCATTTCAAAACAAGAAACACTCAACAGAATTTTTCCAATTTCCGACTCATTTCTTGCAAAAAGAAGAGTTCTCTTCCTTTATCCCAAGGTGTGTTCGCGTCGAGATCTAGGTGAACCAAACATTAGTCACTAGAGATGCTTGTCTTAAATATATTGTTTTATTAAATAAAATTATAATTTGGATTAAATATTTGATATTACTAATATTATTTCTTATTTATTTATATATTTTAATATTATTTTCATTAGTTATTTTTATTAAATATCATTTGTTAATAATATTTATTTATCATTAAATGTTTATATTAAAAATAATTATTTTTAATTTGTTTACATAATTTTTTGTTATTTTTTAATAATTATTTTATTTTAATAAAATATTAAAAATTAAAGAGTGAAAGAAATTTTACATATTAAAAATGAATCAAACTTAATCTTATTTTTCTATGCTTGATTAAATTATTTGTTATTTTAATATATAAAATTTTTATAAAAATAAACTTATATAATATATTATTTTTATTAATAATTAATAAAATTATAATATATTATAGTAACTTACCTTACGATGCCTAATATAATATACCAAATATATCTTTGCGACGGAGGCACTACATAATCCAAGTACAAGGCATTTGAAAATCTGGAATTCTTGTTTGTGATTTCTCATAGCTGACGCAGAAGTATACTATTATTGTTGGAGCAGGTACAGCTATATATGGTTAAGCTGGCTATAGGGCTTAAATTCAAGCAAATTACTTGTCACGTCAAGCAGGGTATGGGAAATCAAAGATATTTCTTTTCACTGATGTTTGTGTCTCTCTAAGCCTTCAACTTCAGTGAAAATTCTAAGATTCTTGTGGGAATCCTTTGCTGTCTACCGTCGGGCATTAATTTGCTTTCATGAAATTTTGAGTTTGCAAATTTAATGTCACAGAAACAAAAAGGAACCTGACAATTGCATGTGTTAGATTCAACCATATAAAAGGCACATTGTGAATCTACACAAGCAAGGAAAATATCTGTTTTTAAAAGGGATTTCATGGTTGCGCCTCAGAATTAATGTTTACTGTCATTTTATGGTTGTGAATCTATATTATCATTTTATATTTAATTAATTTTTATTTAATATCTCTAAATTACCTTTCATTATTTGTTAATTAAAAATAAAAATTTAATATAAATTATTTATCTTTGATCGTAATTTTATTTAAAGTTATTATTTTTAATGTAATTAACAATTAATTTAATTTTCTTAAAATATTTAATTTTGTAACAATTTTTATCTAGGTTACAATTTTATCTTTATTTAGTCACTAAATACAATAAATATTTATAGTTAAATTATTTAAAATAATTATTTAAATTTAAATATTAATTTTCTTCAAATTTTTCTTAATAAAATAATTATCTGAATAGTACAGCAGTTATTATTTTAAATAAAAGAAAAAAATGATAATGTAGGCGAACTAATAATTGTAATATTCAATCCACATAGCTTACGTATTAACATCTAGTCTAGTATTTTTATAGTTAAAAATATGAGATTAATTTTTATGTACTATCAGTATAAAAGAGTTTTATAATATCATGTAATCATAAGTTTCTATTTGTAAGATTTTTAAGATATAATGAATAGTTAAATTAAATATTTCTGCTAATGTGACAATACATAATTTGGTGTCTATGTAAAAAAATTTTATAATAAAAAATTATTGAAACTAAATTCTAAAAATATTATATAATATCATAATTTATTGATGTCAACCATTTATTTTTTATTGTAATAAGTTTTGTAGTCGCCTTTATTATTAGAAACTAAGCTAATTTGATGCAGTAAATTAATTATATATCCATTTGGTATGCATCATCAATTTACATTGACATTTAATAATATATTACCACATTGTTTTAGTATTTGAAAATATATAAAACATCAAACTCAATAAATAATGTGAAGACATATTATTATATGACAATGTCATTTTTTTTTTTTTGGATTGAACTTCATATTAATTAAACTCAAAAATTATTATCAATAGCTATATTTTATTGAAGCTAAAATCTATATATAATAATTAGTTATTTTTTGATATGGTTATATATAATAAATTATTAAAAATATATGTATAGTATAAAAAAATAAAACACAAAAGTAGAGAAATTGTAATAGTTAAAGAAGCCATGTGAAGTAAAGAATTTAATTCAGTTTGAAAGCATATTATTCATATGATTAATTTACTATTCTTTCTTTCTTAATCAAGAGCCTTACTAATCTTTGTTCTTTCTTAATAGCATCAATTCCTAAAAGAATCCCAAGATAATTAAAAACATTTTTTTGGCTAAACAATTACATATTCCCCCAAAAACCACTCTATATGAATAATAAATAATAAATAACAATAATAGTAAAACCGCTCCATCGCCAAGCCGAAAACATCTCAACTCTAATAAATAGAGATAATTAAACCCCACATAATCATATCTAAACTCTGCATCTTATTCATAAAATTAAAGTTCCATAATTTTTTAATCTAAGAATTGCTCACATAATTTTAGAGCGGGTGATAAAAATATGAAACTCTCTTTAGAGTGGTGACTTCAGTATTTAAATTCTTAACATTGTAAATAAGTATCTAAGATTATAGCTTACTCCGACTGTGACTAACCACTCTTTAGTAAAGTCTTCAAATTTAAAGTCAGGTATTGACCTACCAAAACACACTCTTATATTTGTTGAACTTAATATAGTAACAATCATCATTAAAAATACTACTTTCAAGAAAGGTAAAAAGAAAAGAAAAAAAATCTCACACCACGTTAAAAGATTTGTTGCCCTACTAATCCTATATTGCTTTCCTCATGTATGTGAAATGAAAGCACAACCCGATCAACATTGATAGTAATGGCATCACATGAAAGTAACGGTATCACATGCAGTGACTAGCAGTCACACTAATTATTTTGCTCAATTATTGATAGTCCATGCTTCAAGCAAGACGATAAGATCGAATCTAGTCCCCTCAAGCGAGCACATTTGCACCCTGCAAGACTACTAGTTGCTTAAAACAACAGTAATATCTACCACTCCAAAATCGCTAGTTTATACATATATATTGGAGTTGTTGTATCTGGCAATGGAGGGACAGGGATCAATGCAAGATTAATAAAAACGGTAGTAGAGACAAGTGTCACACAGTATCAAATATAAAAGCCGGTAGGTTTAAATTTAATCCAATGCTAATCCCAAAATCCAATCAGCTATATATCAACCATTTAGACTTTTCTTTTTCAAATAAATATCCTTGAAAATGAAATCCTTAATCACTTTTTAAGCCTTTTTGGAGGTACATTGTTCCCTACCTAAAAGATACCATAACTAGTAAGGTATAGGGGAAGAAAAAGTAGAAAGAAACAGAAGATAGTATAAGAATAAACAATAGTTTTTATATCTTTTTAGTCAATCTTCAATTCTATAATCTTTCTAAGCATTATATTAAGATAATATTAAATATTTCTTTATTTCTAATCTATTAAATACATATAAAATTTTGTTTAATATTTTAATAAATATTAAGGGGGTGTTTTAGGAAAAAAATAGTATAAAAGTAAAAATCCACTCTTGATTGATTCAAATAATTCGCCATTTAGTACCGTTATGTAAGGTATAAGATGCAAGTCTTATAATTGTTTTACTTTTATAATAAATCAATTCAATTCAAATCAGGTTATTTAGAGTCCAATAAATTTTTGGATATTAATGATCCATAGCAAAAGGAAAGAGTAGTATAACAAAACTCAAAAAATAAAAATAATATTAAATGGTTTGGTCATTGATAGAGAGTTAGGCTAAAACCATTGACTGCTGTCTGAGGGGAAGACAAAGAGAACCACCCCAACGTGTGAAACAAAAATGCCTTCTCTCCTGGCCCACAGCAAGGAAATTAAAACACTCTTTGAAAACAACATCAACGGGAAATGCTCGTCGTCTTCTTGGGAACGCCCTTCTCCTACCTCTACCTTTCTCCCTTGTCTCTGACTTATAAACACAAACAAAGTGATGCCCTTTTCCGTATCACCGTTCTTTTTCCATCCTAGAAAAACACCCCCACTTTGTGTCTTTTCGGAGCCAAAAGGTACTATGGTAATTTCATAATCATGAACAAGAAGAAGAAGAAGAAATTCATGGACGGCATTCCTTATGAGAGAAATGCCATTGCAATTCGTCTGGAGCCTGAAGATGTTTCATGTCACGTTTGGTGCTACAAGATATGGTTTTGAGGAAGAGGAACTCATCATTCCTGGTGGAGAATTCACCAGTGGAGGATTATTTACGGCGTACACGGGAAAGCCAGGCATTTCTTCACCTTCATCAGCTTTGTTGTTCTTCGTTTTCCTTTCTATTTTATTTTTGCAGCAATTTATTCACTCTTATAATATATGTTGGCTTAAATATGGGGTTAGAGATAGCCAGAAATAGTTACACAAGGCAATTTGTAAACGGTTTTTAGGACATCATCAATGGCCATCAAATTAAAGTGGTGAAATAAAATTTTTGGCTGGTTTTCCGGGTCCCTCTTCATTTGCATGTTATTTGATCTCTCTCTCTCTCTCTCTCTCTCTTATATTTTTCGTGTCCAAATTAGAGATTATGCATAGAGGCCAGTGCAAATTATTTCTGCTATGTCTCTGCAGATTTGAATTATGAGAATGAAAATTGGCGATTTTTATTTTTTGGCTCTAATCAATTTATCTTGTTTGGAAATTAAAATTTTTTCATTGAATAATAATTCTGACTCATTGGCAAGTCTTCTTGAGGGAAAATTGTATACAATTAGGAAGTGGTAAAACATACCCGTTTCTGCTAAAAGCCTAAACTTTGTTTTCGTGTCGTGCTCTACTTAATTTTCCTGCACATGTTTGTAGGTAACACGGCAAATCAGTTGACGCCAATTTCTCATGTTTTGATTAGTAATTCATCTAACTTAGCCTTTAAAAATATTTTCAAAACCCGTACCACCTAACTACTTTGCATGTGTATTAAGAACAAGACACTTTAAATTAGTCGGTGGGATAATTAGCCCAGGGCTAAGTCATGGTTTAGTATCGACATATATATGCTTTGCTTCTTGAATAGTTAAGATGAGGCCATAAGTTCAAATCTATTACCACGGATGTACCAAAGATATATGCTTTTTGCATTGATTAGTCATTTTGAATCTTGGCCGATGCCTGTTACAGAGAAAAGAATACGAAATTACCTACCAATGGGGAAATTGCACTCTTTGTCGTAGTTATTCATATTCAAAAAAATTGTCCAAAGCCAAATTTAATCTCAATTCATGCGAAAATTATTACATTTAAACTGAAAAAGATATATAAACTGTTTATAATTAATTCTCTATGCAGAGATTTAATAATTTTCTTCATAATTCATAAATAGCTAATAGCTTTTTGTTTTGTTCTATATTAGGTAGAATGATTAAATCCGTGAATTTGACACGGGAATCAGAAGCCAAATACATCAAAATGAATGATCATCACGTATTAGTGCTCTAATTAAAGACAAAAATTCCTCATTATATAATTTGGTGGGGCTACATCTTTAATCTTTGACATTGGAACTACTATATTTCGTCCTGTCACCAAACTTGATTTCCTTTAAATCTTAAACCTTCACCCTCAACTTTTATATATGTTCCTTACCAGGCATTGAAAGTTGAATAGACTATATATATCTTAGTGAAAAACAAGTGCAAAAATTTGAAATGGTGAAAAAGGAAGACGAAAAAAAGACGAATAAAGTTGTTTTATTGTCTTTTCCGGTTATCGGTTTACATATATACCACCAGCATGGCGCATGATTTTATATAATGGTCTTCTCTATTATTATATTGCGATATAGTTAAATTTTTTTTTAAATTATCAGCAATAATTAATGTTGCGTTAAGTTTAAGATATTTAATGCGTATATAAATTCTTGCTCTTGGTGGAAGGCGTGAAAGTAGGTAACCATTTTCAAAATTATGCGGCATACGTTGCGCCCGAGGAGGCGTGGTTGACTTTCATTTTCTCCGTTGATATTCTTGTACTAGTTGTCTCTTATTACACATGCTTTTTCTTTCTCTCAATTTGTATTTTACTATAAAAATTTCCACTTTAATTCCGCCGAGGGTTCATTCGTTTAGAGTCTTCATGAACTCATGGTAAGAATGAGATGAACTCAAACCATTTGTTAAAATTTTAAAACACAAAATTTTATTCTTCACATAATTAACCAGCTGGTTTGGTTGGACGACTTTTCGATTTTGTTATACAAATCCAGCCTTCTTTGTTCATATAAGCTACATGTGATTGAAAATCTTTTAGCACACACGCGATTTGTTAAACAGGTTTTTGTTTTTGTTTAACTTTTGAGGTTTTTGGGATTGGAAATAAGACTTTAGACATTGAACGACAGAGATGCCTGGCATTTTGTATTCGATTAATGCTTGTTAAGCTGCGTTTTGTTTAATTTTGACATTGTGTTCCATCTCTTTCACACGTGGATTTACCAATTTTGTCTGTCTCTGTCTCTCTGTCCATGTGCACGTGCATGCTTGTTTGTTCAATTCAGGGGTAAATGACTTTATCAATTTTTGAATCCAAAGTGAGGGTTTCTTGGATGCCTAGCTAGTTTCCTTGAGAAGAGGTTTGACTAACTCAAATAATTAAGCAAAAGCCTAAGGAAGAAAAGTGATGCTCTCAAGAAATACTATAAGCACAGAAAAAATAAAAAAATAAAAAAGTTAAACTATTTTTATTCTTTAATTGTTTGAAACTAAAAGGAGCTTTGAAAAAAAAAAAAAATTGCCACCTAATGTCAATCAGTGATAGTCATTAGAAGAGTAGTTGGCATCAATTTAGTTTTCGAACGATTTGAAATATCAATTTAGTTCTCAAAAGAGTTATAGGATCAATTTGGTTCTTAAAAGATTTCCAACATTAATTTGATCTTCAAAAGAATCAAATTTATTTTAAGTTAGTGCAATTTTTTTTAATTTTTTAGATTACTATGAAATGAATTTTAATCTTTCGAGGACTGAATTGATGTTACAACTTTTTCAAGAACCAAATTGATGCTACAAATCAAATTAATGTCTCATAACTCTTTTAATGACCAAATTGTGATTTTACTCTAAAATAAATACAAAAATATTGTTACTTTTTGTATAATAAACCACCATTATTCAAAAGCTATTAAACTCTAATCAACTTGACTCAAGCCAATCTGGTTAGTTTATTATTTGAGATAGAATTCCCTTAATCTTAATTTTCTTTTTTTTTTTTTAATTCACTAGTCCTATAATTATTGAACTTTGTTCATCTTGGCTGAAGAAATTCGGGTGCGTAACTGGACTAGCATAAGTGCATAACTGGTCCTTTGGTATGAAATTCGCCAAAATGCAAGGGATAATCCCTTCCGATTATGTAGGTTTGAAGTTTGAAAAATTCCTGGCACTATGAACTCATTAACACATTTCATTGGGCTCATCAAATAGTGTTGACTAGCCCTTGTATTAAAATTTCATCTAAAACAATAACAAAAAAATAAAAAGAGGGATACCTTTAAAATCACCCCAGTAATAAATCTGTATCAACATAGAAACTTAGCATACTATCCTCATCGCCCCAGAAAAACCCATCACCATTGTTATACCAGTAACTTTGTAAACATCTCAAGGATCCACTCACTCTATTATCACCATGAAACCTCACCACCTACTTTCCCAATGATTAAACAAGTTGTTCTCACACAACTTTGCCTTGCAATAAGACCCAATCTGTCCCATTAAATTGCCAACTTCCCGTTAATTGAGCCATATACGAATCAAAATCACAACCAACCAGGAATATAAAACTCTAGCTAGAAAAACTGTTGTTCGAACACTTCCTAAACCCACCATGTTATATATCCACCCCCTTCTATACATTCAACCCTTAATCACATAAAGTTACAAAGCACTGCTACAATGGGAGTTGATTCACCTTGTTAGACTTTCACACATATATTGTTATAACTTGGATTTGATTCCTAAATTCTCTTGTTGGTTGGTAATTTATAAGTGTTTTTATAAGAAGTTGATGAGTTCAAAGACATGCCGTGACTCTAGATAAATTGGAACAAGTCTTTCACTCATCCTAAACTTTTTATAACCCAAACAAAAGAATAGTTACGGCCACTACAAACTTAACCCTCCCCTACACAAAATAAAATAAAATAAAATAAAAAATTAAAAAAAATAAAATCAATTAGAAGGAAGCAAAATGAACGCTCTAGCTAGAGGTTTTGGTATCAAGGTTTTGAGGTGCTGTGCAGGGTTGGTTGGTTCATTGAGTTTTGTGGTTGGAGCCTGGAGGTGGTCCATGGAGGTAATAAGGTGCTGAAAAGTTGCTGGATTTTCATTGATTGATGAGTTGGAAGTGGGATTATGAAGAAGAGGGTGGTGAAATTAACTTGGCCGGTGGTGGTTCAGAGGGCATGAAATTTGGTTGAAGTCTGAGAAGCAAAGACACTTCAAAGTAGTGGTCCTCAAAGGGGGCATGCCTAACATGAACCCAAAAATTTAGTAAGGGAGACATATATTTCAAGAAAAATATTTACTTGATTAAATTTTATTTTTTTAATAGTATATCAAAGGCTTGATGGTGAGCTGTCACAACATGAAGGTTATGTCTTGTAAATTTAGGGATGTCAAAAAAACCCGCACCAGCGGATACCCGTGGGTAATACCCGCAATGGGATGGGTATGGGGGGAAAATTTTGGCCCTGCGGGTAATGGGGACGGAGATTTTAAATACCCGCATGTTAAACGGAGTGGGGGCAGGGATCACTATCCCCATACCCATGAGTACCGGCTATGAAATTACTATTTTACCCTTAAATTATTAACTTAGTTAAACTAATATTATTATTATTTAAATTGATTAGACTAAGGTTTAAATTTATATGTTAGATTTATTTGTACTTATTATATATTAGACTAATGATTGGATTACTATTATGTGTTTATTTTTATTTTAAGTATTTTAAGTTGTTAGAATTTAGATTGTAGAATTGGATTATTGTACTTATTTTTTGTTTATTTTATATGTTTACTTTTGTTTTAAGTATATTAAATTGTTAGAATTTGAATTGTTAAATTAGATTATTATTTATGGTTAAATTAGATTATTATTTATGGTTATTTTAAGTATTTTATAATATTGAAATTTTTTATTTAATTTAAATTTTTAAAATTTTTAATATTTTAATGGGTATCCATAAATATCCACGGGTGCCCGTAAATCTGCAGGTAAGTAAAAAATGGGTACCCGCACGGATATGAAGTAAGGGACGGAGGTAGGTATTTACTCACGGGGCGGGGGACAGGAGCTTATCCCCCGCGCTCGCCCCGCCCCGTTGACATCCCTCCTTGTGATTGAGGCTCACATGTTCAAACGCTGAAACAGTATCTCTGTTTATGGGGTGATGCTGTACATCGCCACCACTACTCTTTATATCAAAGGCTCATGCTCTCACACTTTTTATGAGTATGCTAGCAAAGCCTCTGTACATATCTATGTCACAATACTGTTAGACACTCTTAACTATGTTTTATAATATTTTGTTTTTATTTTTTGAATTTTTGTCTTTATCTAGATAGAAATACCATAATAATTAAATAGATACGTGTGCTAATTAAGTTTGAAATTATTATTTTTCTCTTTTTTTTTTTTTCTTTTGGTAGATGATGGTACCCAAAAACAAAGAAAGAAAATTACATTCCTCTTGAGTAAGCAACCCCGATGAGATCATGCCAAATAATGTCACTCACACAAATTGGGAGAGCATAATAGAATGTAATTCACAGCCCCGCAGAATGCCCTATAAACGTGCAAGACCATTCGCAACCTTGTTCTTTTCCCTGAAGATGTAGCATGCCTGAACCTCCCAACTCTGTCGTAACAGCTCATTTATCCTCTCCACTGGTGGTGCAGCCGAGTGAGAACGGTGAAGACTAAAACCAATGAGTCAAGTGCAGCTCATTTTATATTAATTTTATGTGTTATATTTTTATATTCGTGTTACATTACATCCATTTGTTGTATCATCATATTCATTTTTCATAGGTTTAAGTTGCTAACTTTTCTAGCCTGATTTCAGACTAATGTAAGTTTTTAGGATTTGCAGGTTGATGCACTTTTTTATTGTTATTTACCATTGGTGCTTTGCATAAAATTATAAAGAAGAGTTTATCTTTTTAAAGATAAAGAGGAGCTACTCTATATATTTTGTGAATTTAGAGAGTTATTATGTGGGCAAGTTTCGGAGAAAAAAAAAAAAAGAATTGACCAGGGTAAGGGAGATTGCGGGTAAGGGAGGGGGAAGGGGATGGGTTCAAGAATTGAACCTACATGTGGTTCTAATGAGGCTACAACATTTGCAATTTTACCTCATGCCTGTTCCTTGCCTATAGACAATTTGAATAACCAATCACCTTTCCTCAAATTACAATTACCAATCTCTTATCATGAGATTGATGAAGAAACTCATGCCCTTCCTTGTAATTAGGGGTGTTCAAGCAATCAAAACTGCTAAATCGATTTTAAAAAAATCGAAAACCGAAAACTAATTAAAACCATAAAACTTCATATTGAATTAGTTCTTATTTTTATTTTTTCAAATTGATTGAATTGAATTTTAGATTAATTTTTAAAACCAATTCAATCCAATACAAATCGAATAATATTATATAATGTAGTATTTTATTGTTAAATTAATACTTTTACATATAATAATTTGAATTTATCACATTTTTTAATTTACATGTCATTTTCACTTAAATATCATTTTATGCATATAAAATGAGTTATTTTTACTTTTTATTTATTTAATTTATTATTGTAAGTTATCTACCCAAAAAATTATCGTAAGTTAATTTTACTTTATAATATTCTAAATTTAAGATTTTCTCTTTTATCAAAAATTGATTAAATAGATCTAATCCAAACTGAAAAAAATTAGTTCTAATTGGATCAAATTTAAAATATAAACTAAATGATTCAATCTAAACATCTATAAATCATTTTGTTTGAATGAATTAATTTTTTACTCAAAACTGATATAAACTGCATCACGAACACTCCTATCCATTACCACATTTAGCTAAGACCTTGCATGACAATCATTTCAATTTTCAAAATTATCTCCATGTTAACGAAGCAAGATAATAAAATATATTAGTTTGGATTTTATTTTATTTTTTGGTTAGGATGTCTTAATTAGGATCTAAATTTTGTTTGTTTTATCATTTTTTTTTATTTACATTAGGGCTAAGCCCAAAGGGAAATTACATAGGAACAATTTTAGGGAAACCTTGCGGATGCAAGTTTCCATGGAAATTTATAAGGAAATACAACTAGGCATCTCTTGTCATAGAAGGTGATTCCCAGGGGAAGGTTGTGACCAAATTTTGCTAACTTATCCCCACACATATTAGCTTCACGATAGATGAGACTAATTTTCATGTTCCAATTCCTCTCTCTCTTATGTTGTTAATAGTTGAAATTAAAAAGTAGAAGGCATTATAATCAAAAATATCGTGGGATAGCAGCTGGTGCACATAGGCAAAATCTATTTCGATCTACACATTTTGATAGACCATATTACGACTAATGAAAATACCCCAGTAGATGCCCCACAACTCTGCCATAGCTATTAAGTAAGATCCAAGATTGACATTCCAAGCAACAATAAATTTGCCTTCATGGTCCCCAATAATACCTCCGTAAGAGGCTTGCGCTTCTCTTAGCGAGGATCCATCTATATTTACTTTGATCCAATGCTGAGGGGGAGGCTTCCATGTAATCTGCCTAATGGTTATTGAAGGAATATGTCAATTAGCTGTATTCATATCTCCATGTTAGTGAAGCAAGATAATAGAATATATTAGTTAGGATTTTATTTTATTTTTTGGTTAGGATATCTTAATTAGGATCTAAATTTTGTTTGTTTTATCTTTTTTTTTATTTACATTGGGGCTAAGCCCAAAGAGAAATTACATAGGAACAGTTTTAGGGAACCTTGCCGATGCAAGTTTGCATGGAAATTTATAAGGAAATACAACTAGGCATCTCTTGTCATAAAAGGTGACTCTCAGGGGAAAGTTGTGACCAAATTTTGCTAACTTATCCCTACACATATTAGCTTCATGGTAGATGAGACTAATTTTCATGTTCCAATTCTTCTCTCTCTTATGTTGTTAATAGTTGAAATTAAAAAGTAGAAGGCATTATAATCAGAAATATCGTGGGATCGCAGCTGGTGCACATAGGCAGAATCTAGTTCGATCCACACATTTCAATAGACCATATTACAACTGATGAAAATACCCCAGTAGATGCCCCACAACTCTACCATAGCTATTAAGTAAGATCCAAGGTGGACATTCCAAACAATAATAAATTTGCCTTCATGGTCCCCAATAATACCTCTGTAAGAGGCTTGCGCTTCTCTTAGCGAGGACCCATTGGTATTTACTTTGATCCAATGCTAAGGGGGAGGCTTCCATGTAATCTGCCTAATGGTTACCGAAGGAATGTGTCGATTAGCTGTATTCATATCTCCACGTTAACGAAGCAAGATAATAGAATATATTAGTTATGATTTTATTTTATTTTTTGGTTAGGATATCTTAATTAGGATCTAAATTTTGTTTGTTTTATCTTTTTTTTTATTTACATTGGGGCTAAACCCAAAGAGAAATTACATAGGAACAATTTTAGGGAAACCTTGCCGATGCAAGTTTGCATGGAAATTTATAAGGAAATACAACTAGGCGTCTCTTGTCATAGAAGGTGATTCTCAGGGGAAGGTTGTGACTAAATTTTGCTAACTTATCCTTACACATATTAGCTTCACGATAGATGAGATTAATTTTCATGCTCCAATTGCTCTTTCTCTTATATTGTTAATAGTTGAAACTAAAAAGTAGAAGGCATTATAATTAGAAATATCGTGGGATAGCAGCTGGTGCACATAGGCAGAATCTAGTTCGATCCACATATTTCAATAGACCATATTATGACTGATGAAAATACCCCAGTAGATGCCCCACAACTCTGATATAGCTATTGAGTAAGATCCAAGGTTGATATTCCAAGCAACAATAAATTTGCCTTCATGGTCCCTAGTAATGCCTCCGTAAGAGGCTTGCGCTTCTCTTATCGGTATTTACTTTGATCCAATGCTGAGGGGGAGACTTCCATGTAATCTACCTAATAGTTATTGAAGGAATGCGTCGATTAGCTTTATTCATAAGATTCAGGTTCTAATTGTAGTCCTTAGCTAGCAGTTGAAGCTTGCAAGCAAGAAAATTGAAAGCATTAGATTGGTTTTCAAAGACCATTAAATTCCTACAATACCAAATCATATTGCAGGTGGTGATAAACATCAAAGGCTAATCAATTCCTTTATTCCTATGGGTTTCATTTAACATATTCTCCTCCAACCAATTTTCAAGGTTAACATGAAAAAAAGAGGAGCCAATGAAACCATGAGCCACAAGTTTTCAAATATCCTTAGCTTTGAACCACGCTTTTTCACATATCCTTGGCTTTACCACAATCTCTAAGGATGTGAAGCGTTGTTTCTAAGTAATTCCCACACACTGGGCATAAGTTACTTTAGGATAGCCCTCTTTTGAATCAAGTATTATAATTGTTAGAAGGGCTTTATTGATTACCATCCGCATAAAACCCTTAAGCCTTTGTGGAGCTTTTACCTTCCACATATTCTTATATAATCTTTTCCTGGCTCTATTGTCCCTATCTACTAGGCTTTGATAAGCCATTTTCAAAGTGAAGGAGCCACTATTTTAGGAAACCAAGCAGTCCGATCTCTATCTCCATTTGGATTGGGAGCCTTAATAGTTATTAGAAGTTCCAGGTAGTTACTTGGAAGTAAAGCACTTAGTTTTTCCTAGTTCCAATCCCCACTGGGTGTGACAAACTCAGAAACCGTTTGGCTGAGGTCCCCCTCCTCCAAATCAATTTTAGCCAAGTCCCCTAATTTATTTAAGCCCAGTATCCAGTGATCAGTCCAAAATCTAAGCAGCCTTCCATTCCCCAAACGCTATATAAGATTATTTTTTAAATGAGGCCAGACTTGGGAGATACCCTGCTAGGCATTAGAATCTTTGGCCTTTCTAGTCACTATCCGTGCACCTATAGTTATTTCTCATAGATTTGACCCAAAGGGAATTAGTCTTCTAGACTAATCCCCAGGCTAGCTTCATCATACAAGAAAAGTTGATCTTTTTAGTTTTATGGAATCCTAGGCCACCCTTTTCTTTGGGGCAGCACACTTTGTCCCAATTTATAAAATGGATTTTCTTCCTATTTTTCAAAGAGCCCTAAATAAATTGTTTGCAAATGCAATCAATTTTATCACAGACCACATTTGAAATTTTTATAGTTTGCATAATGTAGGTAGGGATAGTTGCTAAGGCAGATTGAGCTAAAGACATTCTGCTTGCTAGAAAGAGAGAGCAGCTTTTCTAACCATTCAATCTCTGATTCATCCTATCTAAGATGAACTTGAAATCTGCAGCTATACATTTATCATGTAGCAAGGAAACATCGAGATATCTCCCTAAATTTCTAATAAGGTGGAAGCCAAATTGTTACTAAGCTCCCATTGAAGTCTATAAGACACATTACTAGAAAAGATGATGTAGGATTTATTATGACTCACTTTTTGACCAGAGCTTTTACAAAACAAATACACTCCTTTAATGACCTGCACTTGGTTCTTATTTGCTTTGGCAAATAGGATAAGGTCATCCGCAAAGCATAAATGGCATATGAATGGCCCATTTCTATCCACTTTAAAGGTCTTCCACAATTTACTCTGAACTGTTAAATTAATGAAGTGGGAGAGTCTCTCTATGCATAGAACAAAGATATAGGGAGACAACAAATTGCCTTGGTAGATCCCCTAAAAGGCTTGAAGGAGTCACTTTTCCCTCCATTCTAGATGAGGTTATAGTGGCTAATGATATATGTTCTTGTTCGGAAGTGGGTTATCTGAGAAGTTTCCGAACTATAGATGGGATCTCAAGCTGCTTGAAGGGGATGTTTCCACGGCGGTGATAGGTGTACCTGCAAGGACTCTGACGCTCAAGTCAGTGAGTACAGGAATATGTGAGAGCTAGGTCAAAAAGATACATGTAGCTCGAAATTGGACCCATTTTTATACTGGTGAGCAGTTGAGAAGAAAGGGGGATTCGGTCCCGCCTTTATAGGGGATAACTCTAGACATCCGTTATCTTGGGGATATCGGATGAGTCCGAGTTTTCCGGTCGCAGGAGGGAAAGTCGTTCCGCGAAGCCAGGGCGCAAAGGGTTCGATCCAAGTTTGGGCCCCAGCTCGGATAAACGATTAGGGCCGATCTCGGATTATAAATCCGTTATCTGTTTGGGCCTGGCCATTGGGCCGAGTTTGGCTCTTATGTTATAGTCCAGAACAGTTCTACAATAAGAAATGAGAGGTTATCAGGAAGACCAACATCCTTAAAAGTGTCAAGGATAAAGTTCCAATTGAGTTTATTAGGCTTTCTTTAGATCTATCTTAATAGCCATAATCCCATTTTTACCTTATTTTATCTTTTATATCATTAGTTTTAATAGTTACTCACCATAATAACTATCTACTATAATAATTATCTACCATGATTTGATAATTTGTTAAAACTTTATTATAATTTTTTTTTTCTTTTGGTAAGCAAACTAAATTATCAATTGAAAATACTTTTAAGAACTAAATTATTAATTTAGTACTATAAATTAAAAAAAAAAAAACAAAATAATGAGAAGGGCCCAACCTAAAGCATGAAGAAAATTCGACAACGAAAAGAACAAGATAGGGTTCCAAGTTGGAGTGAATAATCCAGCATGTCATCATGTCATTGGCCCATTAAACGTGTATTTCAAATTCTTCTTTTTTTTGGGGCATTCTTAAACAAACCAAAATGAGGGGAGAAGCTTCTTCATAAAATTCAACGTCATCTGTTTCATTCTCAGAACCAACGCGGAAGAGAGAAAAGAGAGAAAGAGAGAGAGAATGGATGCCATTGATTCCGTGTTCGATCCCCTCAGAGAGTTCGCCAAGGACAGCGTCAGGCTCGTCAAGCGATGCCATAAACCTGATCGCAAAGGTCTCTAACCCTAAGCCCAATTCCTCTTAGATCTTCGATTTTTCCCCTTTTTTATTAATTAATTCCAGATTTGAATTCTCTGTGCTGTGGATCTGAATTTTCCGATGCGCTTTTTTCTTTTTTTGTGGTTTGTAGAATTCTCGAAGGTTGCTGTTCGTACCGCCATCGGCTTCGTCGTGATGGGATTCGTGGGCTTCTTCGTCAAGCTCATCTTCATTCCCATTAACAACATTATCGTCGGATCTGGTTAGGTATATAATTTTATTCTTTCCAAAAATTCTTTATTTTTCATTTTTTTATTATTTTCGTTATTCCTATTTTTGGCTTCGCGGATCTCCCTGATTTCTCTCTGCACCAGTAGGAACTTGTGATTTGGATTTGGCTTTTTTTTATTTTTTGGGTGAAATTTATACAATTATTTTGCTTTCAATAGCTTATCTGGATGAATTGGTTGAGTTTTGTGCTGCAACAATTTGAAGAGGGTTTTATATGAATAGTGAAAATTAGATTTTGTTTTTTTTTTTTTTGGGTGGGGGGGTGCAGAATTTGGTTAATTTTGTGCCTGTTTGAGATTTTTGTTCGATTGATGATAGAAAAGAGAGCCTGCATTACCGTGAATTATGCAAATTAAGATCAAATTTATTTTCGGAGTTGCTGTCTTGTGCCCTTATGAGGTCATTATTTAGATGGGATGATGAAAGAGGATTATATATCCTCAGATCAACTTCATTCTTTCTAGATATTATAGTCGAATATTTTTTGCTTAGACCAGTGAAATTTGTTGTTTCTCTATTGACTTTTATGGTGTTAGTATAACTCTGCAAATTTTTTTTCTTATACCGATGCATGCTTATAGTTTAATCCCTGTCATAGTTGGCTGGTGACTTCTTATCTGTCCGTGGCATGTATGTTCTGCGTTGCTTTTTGCTTATGTTGAATAAAGTAGCTTTGATGTGGGATTTGTATGACATGTTGATAAGTTCATGCATGAATTGATTGGATTATAAAGTGATTTTTTAGGATAAAACCTTCTGCAGCCGTTTTTACCTTAACATTTTTGAGAACAAGGTATTATGATTTATCATATAACAACCCTCAATTTGTAATCAGTCAGTATACATAGACATCTCAGAGAACAATTTCTGCGTTGTTACTTGTCTAAGAGATGATCTATAATTATTTCCTACCTATGCACTCAGGAGCTATACTGAGTAATGAGTACCTATTTCTGTGATGATTATTTAAGATAGCAACTTATGTCAAGGACCATATTTTTAATGGAATTTCAACATTCTTTGAAAGCTTTTAATAGATCGTCTAGTTTCTAAGTAACTGTTGGTTATCTCCGCAGGATGAAGGGAACTACAATCAAGTTGTCAATCAAATGGAAGCAGAAAGAGTTCCCAATTCAATAGATGATTCAATGTACTTAATCTTAGTTCTGCTGTATTTCATTTTTTGTTTTTCCTTCCTTCTTATCTTTGGGAACATTACAGTTTAAATTTAAATGTAAAATTTTATCTCTCCATGTGTTAAGCCCTTGACACATTGTTTTGATTTAGGACTGATGAGAAAAAATAGTTGATTAATTGCAGTTGTGCTTTGAGTCTTTGTTTGCTTACTTGTTTCTTTTATGATCAAACCCAAAGCTCAATCATGTTTTTATTGGCTATTGGGATTGAAGCCGAGCTTTTGTTTTTTTCATTATATGCAAGCAATCAAGTCTCATCTGTGATTGAAGAAAAGCTTTAAGTTTTAACTAAATAATGTTTAGAGCGAGACCTGCGGTACTCACTCGCACACAGGGCCACGGCTGCATAGGTATTCAACAAAGTTATGTTTCATTTTACAAATAAAACAACATAAACTATGCGAGTCTCGCTGGCCGAAAGGCATATACTCGGTTACGTACCATTAGTGACCAGCAATTCCAGACTTCGTGACTCCATGCTAATCCAAGAAATTCAAGTGTAATAAGTAAGCAAAATGTATAATATAAATAAACAAAGGTTTAGAAGCAGCATTACTCTTTGGTAGCTACCGACGCTAGTGGACTAAGGGTGGAACCTGAATGTTTCTTGAGGCTACTTGGTTCAAGCAACCTATGAATTGGGAGGGAAAAAACCATTAACAAGAGGCTAGATAACAAAGTTGCGTAAGAGTGATGCAATCCAAGAATGGATCGGTGACAAACGAAAAAACCATTAACTGGAGGCTAAACAATAGAGTTGGGGAAGAGTAATGCTAACCAGGAATAGATGGGTGAACGATAGTGCGTTTTTTGTTTTCTTTCATGCTAGAATTCCTTTGGCACTCTTTACGGTACTTTCAAATTTTTTGGTACAAAATTGAGAACTGGGTTTTTTCAAGTGAAAGAAAAATCACATTTAGATTTGTATTACAGAAGAAGATCCTTAGTTTTGTTTTGTTAAAACAATCGAATCAACCACTGCATTTTAAGGATTGCACATCTAGAAGTATCAACAACATGTTTTTTATTTTTTTTGGGGCAAATCAATAATATGCATATACATAACATGGACAAATACTATCCAAGGCCCAACAAATGGAGCCACACTCGTATAACAACCCACTATTTTGAACATGGCTCTTGTTATGGTACTTTGAACTAAGTTTAAGAGTAACTTAATTTTAGCTTTTAAAATACAAAATAAAATTGCTAAAAAGGGTACTTTTGTTTATTATTTGCAAATAGATGCCTTCCCCATTTACACCATTCCCTTCAACCTCCATCCACCCTTTAAGTCACCACCCCAACTCAAACCACTTGAAACTGAAGCAAAAGTAACTGCAGTGTTGTGCTTCCAAATAACAAAAAAGATTCGAAAGTTGCAAATCAGTGATTTGATTTCACCTGAAGGAAGAGCTCGAGATCTTTGCCAATGTGGACGAGATCTAGGTTGCAGTCAAAGTGGAAGACGTGGACATGGTTGCTGGAGTTGCTGGGGTCGAAGATGACGGCGACATAGGATCTGCCGAGCTTCTTCTCTAATGACATCTTTCGGTTGACGAAGGCATGGTCTACGACAGACTCGTTGGAGGAGGAAGAAGGCATCATGTAGAGGACGAAGGGGATGAGAAGGAGCGAGATCGCCGCCACGAGCAGTGTCGCTTGGAACCAGTATATCTCATCTGCGAGGTACTCCTGGCGGCGGGGGCTAGTGATGGTCGGTGGCGTGTGAAGGTGGGGAGTTTCCGGTGGCCTGGCCGTCAAGGAGCTGCCCGCAGGATGGCGATCGGTAATGGATTTGACCGTTGGTGGCAGCGGCGGTGACTGACGGAGCCTTCAACTGCTTGGGATCTTGTAGCGGCTCCAACTTTGTTCCTTGGCGATGGGAATGGGGAGGCCATTGTTTTGCAAAAAAAAATAAAAGAGACACTTTTTAACAATTTTATTTTTTTCTTTAAAGACTAAACTAAGTTACTATTAAACTTGGTTGAGAGTAACGTAACATGTAACATGAGCCTCTGAATATACCTACCTTCGAATCAGGTACACAAAATGGTGCACCGGAAGCTTGGATGAGATGGCAATTTTGATTATCTCTGCACAAGTGCACCTGGGCTTGAGTAGCGTAACTCCAAGTGAACAATACCCTTCCCCCAAAAAAAACCACAAAAATCCACAAAAAACAAAAAACAAAAACACAAAAAAGACCCCTGACCCCAAAAAAAGAAGTTATACAAAATCATAAAATTATGATATTTGTCGATAAAAATAATTATGATAATAATACAGGAATTTTAGGTATATAATATATCTCATCTGATAATCCTTAGATTTGAATAGTTTATCTAAGTTTTAAAAGAAAACACAGTTTTTTTTTTAAAAAAATCTTCAACAGATGTTTTTCAAAATTTAATGATAATTATTAGATAAGTCAAATGTTCATCCATTCGTCAAGGTATAAAAAGCTCAAAAACGGTTAGTCACACTAAAAATAAGTGATTCTATTTGAATTTAACGTATAATATTATGAATTTGAATCTTGAAATTATCACTTTACGAAGATATTTATCTAATTACTACTTTGGCTTAAAATTACATGAAAATTTTTTTATTAAAGAATTCTAATAAAAATCATAAACTTTTAATATTTCCCGTTGTTATGATTATGTAAAAAGGAAATTATCTAAAACTGGACAGCCGGTAATGGTAATGCATTAATAAATACAAAATAATACAAATAAAAATAAATTTTTATTCAGCTTTTCTTTTTCTGGCAATTCTTTCTCTTTATGTTCCAATCCAAATCCCCTACCAATTCCGTGTATCAGCCAGAAAACACATCAACAGGTTCTGGCACTGGGAACGGGACTGCACGTGTTGCATGTTACGACCCTCTCCACCACTTCAATATAAAAACGAGTCAGACCAAAACCTTTGTTCCCTCTTACAGCAGCTCGATTAGTCCTACGTTTGTAAAGACGCACCCTCCTCAGTGTTTCATCTTTTGCTGTTGTTGCTGAAACGGGATCTTCTTCTTCAATGGAAGCTTTGGCCTCTCTCAAGGTACCCTTTCAGGCCTTCCCATCCTCCTCTTCCAGACCCAGAAGCTGGGTACCCCCAACCCAAGTGAATGTTTCTAGAAGAAACCCCCTTTTCACTTTCTCTGTTCGAGCACAGGTGAACATTTTTTTTTCCCCAACAAATTTTCTATCTTTTTCTGAGCCTTTATTGTCTCTCGTTGTGCATTTATCTGGGTATCTCTTAATTTTTTGTATATATTGAATTATTTATTTATTTATTTTTGGAGTTGGGTTAGTGGTGGTTCATTGTGAATGGAAATAGATGATAGGGAAGTAGAATTTGGATCAACTGGAGCGTAAAATGCAGAATTTTATATTTGTGAGGAAGCCCATTTGGTTTTATCACACGGTTTTGTGGATGTTTTGATTTTTTTTTTTTTTTTTTTTGGTGTATATTGATTTTTTGTTAGTTGGGTTGGCGGTGGATCACTGTGAATGTTAATATATGTTAGAGAAGTAGAATTTGAGTTTAATTAGAGTGTAGATTGCAGAATTTTATATTTTTGAGGAACCTGAGTTGGCTTTTTTTTTATAATGTGGTTTTTGTGGGGTGTTTTGATTAGGTGGAGTCTACTGAGGGTTCAGCTGCAACTGCAACATCTAGTGAATCTGTGGCAGAGGCTCTCAAGGTCAAGGAGTGGGAAGTGGGAATGTTCCAAAATGAAGTTGCTGCTAGCCAGGGTATAAGGATAAGGAGGAGGCCCCCAACAGGACCCCCTTTGCATTATGTAGGACCCTTTGAATTCCGGCTGCAGAATGAGGGCAATACACCCCGTAACATTTTGGAAGAGATTGTGTGGAACAAGGACACAGAAGTGTCACAGGTACTGTGGTTGATTTGCTTTTGCTCTATTTTTCTTAATATATATTGGTTTTTCATGAAATAGACTGCCCATGATGCTTGCTACTATTTGATTTTCAGCTTAAAGAAAGAAAACCCCTAAGTGTGCTGAAGAAGGACCTTCAGAATGCTCCTCCTGTTAGGGATTTTATTGGTGCTCTAAGGGCAGCAAATGAACGAACTGGACTGCCAGGACTGATAGCTGAAGTGAAGAAGGCTTCACCAAGTAGAGGTGTCTTGAGAGAGAACTTCGATCCAGTAAGTCTGTTTTCCACCGTCAATTTTTACACCTAGAATTGCTATCTTTTTAGTTTCTTTGTAACAGTTTTGAAGTTGTTATTGATGTAACGTTCGAAATGTTTTGAGTCAGCTTCAACTGGCTAGCAACACCTTTGCATCTTGTTGGTTAGACTATTAAACTATGTATTTTTGGCTTGGCTTCCCTGAATCCGCTTGTTCCAGCATAACTGCTTGATTTGAGTCATGGTTGCGAAGATATATCTTAAATTATTTCATGCTATATCTATTTCTTCTTTTGAGCATCTTAAGCTCTCTACTTCCCTCTTAGCCGATTAATTATTTTTTCTCCCTTTGTGATGCCCATTAAAATAAATTCCTTTTCCCTGATCTACTATAAGCTCTCAGTTTGCTTTTACTACTATTGCGTTTATAAAGTTAATTCTGTAATTCTTAAAATTTTTTCTGCTTCCATTTACCCCAGTTAAATGTAAATACAAACTTATTTAGAAGTGCTTGGATTATTTGTTCCATACCACATGACCAAGATAACCATTGACCAAATAAATGCTAAAAAATTTGAGCCTCCGTAAAATATGTAATATTTCTTTTGGATTGTTCTAGTTCGTGGTTTGGAAAGAAGTATTGCTTCAAATTAGAAGGAGGTCATGTTTTCTCATTGAGTATTTTTGTATCATTTACTTAACAAGCCCTTCAATAAACTTCTTTAATGCTGTTGTTACTTAATCTCTCTTCTCTCCATGGTATATGCCGCTAATTTAAAAGTTCTATGTGATAGGTTGAAATTGCTCAAGCTTACGAGAAAGGTGGAGCGGCATGTCTAAGTGTTCTAACAGATGAAAAGTATTTCAAGGTAAACAGCTAACTTGGAATTTGCTAGAAACTCGTTACAACTTCAGTGCTGCTAGGTAATATTTGGTCAATTGAGAAGTTGGTGATATTGCAGCTAAATGATAACCCTTGATCCTGGTTTTATTGATCCAGGGAAGCTTTGACAATCTTGAGCTAATAAGAAAGGCTGGAGTGAAGGTTTGCTTTCTTAATTGCGTTAATCCTTGTTATAGGGTTTTATTCTAGACAGTTTCATGCTTTAGTAGGTCATGTTGTTGACTCTGGAAAAAATATGCAGTGTCCTTTGTTGTGCAAAGAATTCGTCATAGATGCATGGCAACTCTATTATGCTCGAATTAAAGGTGCAGATGCAGTCCTGCTTATTGCTGCTGTATTGCCTGATCTTGACATCAAATACATGATTAAGATATGCAAGTTACTTGGACTGACTGCACTTGTTGAAGTAAGGATGGTGCTTCTTTGTTTTTGTTCCTTTAATTTGATTTAACATCCAACTTTAATGAAATTTTGTAAGCTCACTGATATCTGATGTTTAATATGAATATATTCCTGAACCCAAATTTTTAACGTATCCCATTTATAGTGTAAACTTGGTCCTGGTCTCCTAGAGTGGATCAATTTGAGTTGTGAATAGTGTATATATACAATGAAATTCTTTAATGTAATGATTCTGTTCTTTAAGGCAAGAATTTGATTGTATTAGATTTAAAGAACAGATTGACTAGATTGGAGCTGGACCAAAACCAAATCAGCTTTAACCAAAACCTTGAATTGTTATGAATGATTTGATGATGATGATGCTTTTGCTGTATCTTAGTCCTTATATCATGATGCAAAAGTTGTCAATAAAATTTTCTTAGATCTCTTAATCTGTGTGGCATCTTCTTCTTTGTGATTACCTTATAGTCCTAGGTCAACTGTGTGCTTAATCTTTTATTTCATGATGGCCAAGAGGAAAGAAAGAGAAATCTTTTTATTTTGAAAATTTTATGTTGTTTTCTTCCAGGTGCATGATGAGCAGGAATTTGATCGTGTTCTTGGAATAGAGGGGATAGAGCTTATTGGCATCAACAACCGCAATCTTGGTATGCCTCATCATTCTCTCTCTCTCTCTCTCTCTCTCTCTCTCTCTCTCTCTCTCTCTCTGTGTATACTTTGGCTTTTATCCTTTTGTGTCAATGTGTGAACGTTTAAACTATGAGGCTATGGATCATCAATTGTGGCTTTTCCTTTATGGGCCTGCAGAAACATTTGAGGTGGATATAGGCAACACAAAGAGGCTTCTTGAAGGAGAGCGAGGCAAAATAGTCCGTGAGAAAAACATAATTGTAAGTGGCATTTTCTCTGTTAATCTAGAGTTACATGAAGGAGATGTTATGTTATTTTGTAGATCCTGCTAATGGCATTATGGCTTGTTCAGATTGTAGGGGAATCAGGTCTGTTCACTGCTGATGATATTGCCTATGTACAAGAAGCAGGTGTTAGAGCTGTAAGTATTGGAAATTTCATTTCTACACTGTAAAATCTGATTAACATCTTCAAAATGATTATGGACACTTGATTTCTTCCTAAATCCAAAAGTAGCATCAGTAACAATCCTTAGTCCCTTATATTTTGGTCAATTACATTGAACATGACACAGCCATTAGATTGGTAAAGTTTGAGTGACCTAATTACTCACAGAAAACTTGGAAATACTAAACATGATACAAAGTTTGGTGGGAGATCAGCCAAATTACTCATCATCTACGACGTTTGCGATTATGTTCTTTGTTGTGCCTTCTTTACTCATATCTGAATTGAGCAGTACAGCTATTAGATTTCAGTAACCTATGTGTTTGCCAACAATTGTGTCACAAAATGTTCATGTACCATTTTATTCTTTCGCAGGTTTTGGTTGGAGAGTCTATTGTAAAACAAAATGATCCTGGGAAGGGAATCAGCAATCTCTTTGGCAAAGATATCTTTTTGAGTTGAAGTTACCAATGTTTCTTGAGATATTGACAGTTGAGATAACAGATTTTGATAGAATTCTTGATCTGCTCTCTTATACCTTTTCTTGTGCTAAATTATTAAACTCTTATTAGCACCGAACTTATACCGAAATAAATTATGTATGTTTAAAGATACATGCATAATTATATCATTTTGTGACGCGTGGATTTATGCAATCTCCAAAAATTCTTTAGCATGCTGTCTCCTTGGTGGCCCTTTGGTTTTTGTTCCCTAATCCAGTTATTATAGTTGTGCTGTAATTAAATAATTATTCTTAGTTTTATTATAAGCAGTGTGTAGCATGTGTGATGTACTGATGACCGCACGCACAATGTTATTAGCTAGGAGAGCTACGATTGTTCGGTTTAAGTGATACTTGTTTAAGTAAGGTTTTGAATTTAAGTTTTCGTGGAAACAAAAAAAAACTACTGCTAGCAGTTGACTCAGTTTGTACCAAATTATTTGAGGTTTAATAAATTATAAATACTAGTAATTCAAATTAAAAAAAAAAAAAGAACTACTAGAGCTACAGAAAATACATGGATTTTATCTTTGCCAGTATATTTACTTCTTGGGTGAACTAATTTGAAGCGATCAATATATACTAAATATGAAAGGAAGGCATTTTTCATTCGAAATAGGTGTTAATTAAAATACCATAACAATTTTATGTTGTAAATTTAAATATTGAATTAATATGTATAGCAACAAAAATTAAATAAATGTAAATTAAAAACTAATATATTTAATAAATTTTTGAAAAGTTGCGCGTTATACAATTCATAAACATGTCACCTTTCCAAACAAAAAGAATAAATTCTGTTTTAGATACTCTATAAGTTTAAGGAAAAATGTCTCACTCTAAGATCATCACATTTTATAATCTCATTCCGAGATTCAGAAATACTACCATAGTAATATTATTATTGTTCATAAATAACCTATCAATAAAAGACTAACAACATCAATCAAATCTAACAATTTTGTCGATGCTGTTCAATGTTGGTCTACTGGAAATAACTATCCAAAAAGTATATTCTAAAGCTCACCAACGCGCCTTTATAATCTCACGTGTTAGAATCCCTTCTTCTTTATGTTTAAACAGAATAAATAAATTTCTGTCACACACACTTTTCTAATAGAGATTCAAATAAAAATACTAATATTGAAAAAAATGAATCAACAAAAACTAGCTTCCTAGTATCTGATTCCTTTGGCAACCTCAAAAAAATGTGCAACATTCTCCTCAGGAGTTCCTACTACAATGCCATGACCAAGATTCAAGATATGCTTCCCTCTACCTGCTTTTCTCACAGTATCATTTATTCTATCAGTGATGAACTCTTTTGAACCAAAAAGAACACCAGGATCCACATTACCCTGCACTGCTATGTTTGGTCCCAACCTTTTCCTACCATCAGCCATGTCAACAGTCCAATCCAAGCTAACTACATCCACACCTGTCAAAGCTAGCCTCTCAAGCAATCCTCCTGAACCACTTGCATAGAGGATTAAAGGGAGTTCTGGATGACTTTTCTTCACAGTATCTACAATCTGCTTCAAGTATGGCAAACTGAACTCTTCAAAATCCACTGGACTCAGCTCTGTTGCCCACGAGTCAAAGATTTGAACAGCTTGAGCTCCATTGTCAGCTTGGTATTGAACGTATCTTGCCATTGATGTTGTAAATTTCTGTAGTAATGAGTGGAGGACCTGTGGAATCACAGTTCCAAAAAATTAAATGAGTTTATTAACAAAATTATCACAGTTCAATCAAAGATATGGACCTTTTAAGCAAAATTAATCATTTCCAAGCCTTAATGGGGCTCTAAAATATAGAAATTTTGATATGTCCAACATTGATCTCTCTGTCTTGTATTAATATTCTATATTGAGATTTTATTTGAAAAGGGTCAAGTTTAAGTATAGGCATCACAAGAGAGCTGAAAACTTCTAGCATCTTATCGAAGTAACAATTGATAGGCTAGAGTAATGTGTGTTTACCTTGGATTCGGAGAAAGCCAATCTCTTTATTTTTGAGAAGTGCTTCGATGAACCACCTTCAACCACGTATGATGCAAGGGTGAATGGAGCCCCAACAAAACCAAGGACTGCTGCTTTATTATCCACCTGCAATCAACATACAACTTTTATATTCAATAAGGGCATTATGCATTATTTTGGAAATCCAGCAACAATAAAGAAACAACTATTTCGTACCATGGGACGTAAATATCAACTCATATTATCTTAATAGTCATATGCAGGATGGATAATTTGGAAGAATAAGTAGCTCTTTAAGTTTTCAAGATTTTACATTCATTCAGGTACCAAATGACATACGACTTCAATCACTTTTTCATGTCATTAGAATCCTCCATCTATGATAAGCAGCCAGTGGCCATTCATAAAAATGCAGTGAGCCTTTTAACTTTAATAAACATAAATAATTCCTGTCGTATGGCCTTGACCATACTGAAAGGATGTTGCCGTAAAAGGAAATGAGGTGTGAATGAACCAAAGCGAAAATTCAAAGATGGAAACTTAAAAGAACATAGGACCAGTCAGACCTCTTTCCTCAAAATTGTCAGTGCTTCACCAACATAAGGAACTGAATCTTCTGGAACAAACTCCCTCACTTGATCAACCTGGGCAGCTGAGCGAATAGGATCAAATATGATAGGACCCTTACCCTTCACAATATCAAAGGGTATATTCATTCCAGACAGTGGGGTAAGAATGTCTGAAAATAAAATCACCTGTCACAGAATTAATACAAAGCAAAATATTATCATCATTATTATTAATGACAACGAAATCAGAATCATAGCACAAAAAGCAGTCTAGCAAAACTGTCACATAATAGCGTAAATATATAAATAAGTGTTGGAGAGTTATCTTACCCCATCAGGCTTGAAAACATTCCATGGTTGCAAAGAAATTTCCACTACAAGATCAACATTTTCAGATCTTTCTCGAAATGAAGGATATTTCTCACAGATGATTTGGTAACTCTGGTTGATAAAGTTAAGCAAATTAGATCTATTTTCAGTAAAGAAAACACACTCATATAACAGTTATACATGCAGAATATAGTCAACAACTTTGCAAGCCACAAGAATCTGAAAGCACAATAACGGTACTGCCCACAATTCATGCTCGATGAAAACCCAACAAACATGGCAGAGCAGAGCATGTACTTAAAGCGTCATTCAAAACAAGCATGAACAGATAACTTTATTTATGCAAATTTCTCTCTTGAAGGATATATTGACATTTAAATTTGCAAGTGACTAAGAAACAAGCTGAAGCAACCAGACATGGGTTCAGACAACTTAAATAAATACTTATATAGAGTTCAGTCCGGAAAATTGTAGAAGATTTTCTCAAATCGAGAAAAATTCAGAAAATGTTCACCAGCCAAAAAAAAAAAAAAAAAAACACAAAGGCCACGTTTATTTCCAGACAAAGGGAAAAACTGCCACAGGACAGGATCAGCTAGTACTGTTTAAGAAAAAAGGTGAATAAATTGAACAACAAAATCTTTGTTATTCCATCTGCACTTTCCTTTCCATAAAGAAACACAATTCCCCTACATTTACGAATGGGACCTAATACTAGTCTTTCATTTTGCTAAAAAGATTAATTGATTTGCAACAGTAATTTCTATGGAATGCTAAGAAAATTGAAAACACCAAATATTAAACTCCGATGTTTGCAAATTACAATTAAGTTGCTCTAGTCGTATGAATTCCCAAATATTGAAGACTATTAACGCAATCAAAACCATTAGCTGTATAAACCTGCCTTCATGTACCTCCCTGCTTGCCTCATAAGCCAAACTGGGGGTCTCTCCACATCTAACCCTCGAACTGCGTTAAGCAAAAGTGGTTCAGCAGCAGCTGTGGCCTTCGGTTCAGCAACTGTTCTTGGATGTGATTTTCAAGAATTCAGATACAAAAACTCAAAATTTACTTGAATGCTCTATGAAGGACATAAATAATAGAACTTTGACATGAAATACAAAAAGAATGGCTGTTGCTGTGGACTGAAAATAAAAACTAAGGAACATAGTGTACAACAAAAATAATATGTTCATGCCAAAATTGGTTAGCAGCATTATAATACGTTGTAAAACTTATTTTTAGGCCAAGTAAGTTGCAAATGAAATGAGTAAAATCATTCACATTCCAGCATTCCACACATAAAATATCATCAGGTCGAACTGGTAAAAAGAACAACAAGGAGACCAGACAACCTGCTGATGACAAAACCTATTCTGACAGACACAAGCCTAATTCACAAAGCTACTTTGAAAATTAACACAATTTGCATAATGTTGGAAAAGAACAAAAAAGCCAAAGAAAAAAAAAAAGAAAAAGAAAAAAGGAGTTGGTACAATTTGGTGGGGCTTTGAGGGAAGCATTAGCAATTAAGAAAAGGGAAGTTTACCTCCAATGGAACAAGCAATTGGGTGCCTAGATTTGAAGGAAAAATTGAAACTTGATCTTCTGCGGGTTGAGGGAGGAACATTGGGAGAGGGTCTAATAGAGGTGAAGCTGGCGTTGATGCACGACATGGTTGAAGGTGGAACTGGTTTCGCTGTCCCTGTGGTGTGGCCAAAGGAAAGATAAAAAGGAAATCAGCAACCTAATCTGATCCTTGCAAGAATCCAGCAGACATTGACTTTTGCCATGTCAGCACTCGCACCGTACAAACTGTAAATTACAAAACGAGTTGAAGTGAAATAGTGAATTTGCTGGGTCTATTTTCAGATGTTATTGGAACATCGATTTTTTAATTCTAGGATTTATCTAGTAATCAGTATAAGTTGTTTGCGCTGGTTGCCTCACTGTGAGGTAATGTTTTTTAAGTATGAAACTTTTTTTTACATAAAATTTGAATTTGAGATATTACATAAACAGAACAACATAAGTGGTGAGACTCAGTTTTAGTTATAACTTTTATTTTGATACTAAAATTATAATTGTTTTTTATTTTAAATTATAACCTTTAAAACTATTATAGCATACTATCTTATTTAAATATAGCATTAAAAAGTAAGCACCCTATTTTAATTTTACAAAAATTATATTATTATTTAATTTCTTATATATTTGTTAATATATTTTAATAATGAAATAAAATATTAATATAAAATTAAATGACAATATAAAGTACACTTTTTTTTTGTTAAATAATATAAAGTACATGAATAATATATTGTAATTCATCTTTTCTTTTATTGTGTAAGTAATATATATATTTTTATATCAATTTTTAGATTAGAATCCATTCATTTTAATTTCGAACATAATTATATCATATTAAGAGAGATAGATACAAGAATTTAAATTAGACCTCGTAAATTTTAATAGGGCTCCACTTATTTAAAATGTTCATGTCTATTTCTCTTTTAACATAATATAATCATATTCAAAATCAACATAAGAGCATCCTAATCGACAAAATTTATAAGAATGAATATTTAGGATAGTTATACTATTAGTGAGTTAAATGTTATCTATACTGTATTTTATATATTATAATCTTAATTATATTGTATTTGATATACATCATGTGAGGGAAATATAGTGAAACAATTTTTGCCCTCGAATGCTGACACAAACCCAAAAAACACCAAATGGATCTTCAGTATGCATCGTTTACATGAAAAATAGTGTCCATAAATGGTATGCATCACAAAATCCTACATATGCATGCATGCCTGACATGTTCGTGAATCATGATAATTATTTACATATATAATCTAATATAATACAAAAATAAATAAATATTAATTTTAACCACCAGTCGCCTCCATATATGGATTATAGAAAAAGAAACCTAGGCCTTTACAAGTGGATGAAACAAATATCCTGTTTGCAGACAATAATTGTTTCATAAAAGTCCCAAAGATTGATACGATGAAAGTTAAACCCGAGAAAATTAATCTCGTAATTAAGGAAGTATGATTCTTAGACCAACATTTACATGAAAAGAATTACTGTGTTGTACATTCAATGAACATATGTTATACGAATAGCAAAATCAAGATTGTATAACCTAACCTTTTGAGCAGAAAAAATCTAATTTCGTAACTTAATTTTAGCAAAAAATCTGGTTTTATAACTCATTCATTACTGCTGTTGTATTTTTGATTACTTGTCATACAAGGGGGAGGTTTCGTCTTTTCTTCAACATAAAAGGCTGAAGTAAATGAACCCTTTCTTTTACTTCCCTTTCCACCCCTTCTCCTCTCCCAAATATAGCATTACACATTTTCCAGTTATGAACATTCGAAGATTCAGTAAGATATGCAATTTAAAAACTATCAT
Source organism: Pterocarpus santalinus (assembly GCA_031439595.1). Taxonomy (NCBI): domain Eukaryota; kingdom Viridiplantae; phylum Streptophyta; class Magnoliopsida; order Fabales; family Fabaceae; genus Pterocarpus; species Pterocarpus santalinus. The sequence goes on from CM062527.1 coordinate 6,554,136, forward strand.
TAAAAGACTCTTTATGATGCCCTAAAAAACATCCACAAGGGATAAGCTTGAAAGCCTAGTGAAAACGTGAAACATCATAGACCACATTTTTCCTTTCGTTTGTAGGAAAGTGAGAAATGCAATTGCACCCCCTGCTCTGCAGTTCCAAAAAGAATTGCAGCAGGCGAAGTTCATAATCCAAGAATGGTTAGGTTTCAGTGACAAGATATTGTGCATAATAGAAACCTGCTGCCTCATCTTTTCATCTGGCGGCATCAGAGGCATTCGACTAATTTCCAACAAAGATTTGAATTCATTGCAAAAAGCAACATTTACACTGGCTAAATGCAAATATTTCTGGACCAACATTCACCAAAATATATGAACTGATGTAATCAGCATCCTTTATCTCAAATTTCATTTCAGCATAAAGAAACCAAGAAACTGTATTCTTCAAGCTCCATGATGAAGTGAAGACCTTCACTGGTAACAAACTTCAAAATTCCAGATCAACATGATTCCTGTACAACAGCCAAATTAATGACTTGCCTTTTAGAAACTGCAAGAAACTAAATTTCCATCATTGCCTATATTATGGTCCCATCAAGCACAATATTCGATCTGGTTTTTTTTTTCCAAAAAAAGAAAAATTCGACTTATCATTTTTTTTTTTTGTGGGTGCAATTCAACTTATCATTTAATTGTGAGTTTCAATGTCATTCAGTCTATATAACCTCCCCCCCCCCCCCTTCTCTCTCTTCTTTCTTTTTCTCTCTATTCACAAGGAGAATGGGAGAAATATATGTACATCATTGGAAAACCAGTCATACATCATCGGCAGGTTTTTCTTGCGTCTTTGAATCTGCTGAAGAGTCTATACAGATTGCTTTGCCTTTGTTCTGTAAACCATTCAAACAAGCCACAACTGAAAATGATGTTTGTGTGAAAGTAACTTCACAACTAGATTGAAAAAACAGGAATATCCATCGAGACTTAGAGGGCAAACCTTATCAACCTTGTCGACCTTCTTCTCAACCCTTGCTGATTCAGCCTCATCATCCACCTAAACCAAATCACCTTGTCATGGATACAGTATGAATCTCAAATTCAAAAGAATGAATACCATCAATTTCATTTGAGTATAACAAGCAACGGAGTGAGGATCACAGTATATGACAATGGGCGTGAACAAAAAGGAATTTCACAAAGCCAGGTCCCATTTCCACCTCTTTCCTCATTTTTGCTTGTTATTCAAATCAACTTATTAACAACCATCATCTGGAACGGCAAGTGGAGCTCATGTAATATTGTGCAAGTCAGAAAAATGAGAAGCTCTGCTTCATGCCCTTAACATATTCACGAACATTGAAATCAGATAATGTTTAATGAAAGTATGCAAACAAAACAGATGACATGAATCTAAGAAGCTGAAGAATAAGAAAGCTCCTATTAGAATGGATTTGCAAATGCAAAATTTGGTTCAATGTGATAATTTCTGTATAACATGTTCAAAAGTGCCCAAGTGAAACTTCAATGAATAGTTTCTTAGGATCCAAAAATCAGCAAGCCAGAATAGGGGGAATAAATTTCAATACTGACAAATACCAAAAAAGTATTTTTGCGGTATCAACATTGTCCAATTACCTTTATAATCTCCTCAGCCTCCTTATTCAAAGTATCTTGGTGGAAATTGTCAACTACTCTAGCTTGAAAAACATAGGGATATTTCTCCTGAAGAGAAAGGGAAATTATGCTTCAAAGGAATACAAACTTCACGTTGAAGAAATTAAAAAGGCCAAAAGGGGCAGGCTTTTACCTTATCAGTCATGTTTTGCCACTTCTCAAACCCCATCCTTTCAACCTCAAACAAATTCTCCTTAGCATGATCCTTCGCAAATTTGTCCCTGAGAAAAGAAAGCTAATCAATATAACATGACTTTTACCACAAACCAAGCACGAAAATCTCCATTCAATCAAAAAAGAAGGCTGTAGTTATTGAACATGGAGAAGAAACAAAATTTTACACCTCAAAGATCATATTTTTAAAAAGGAAAACATGGCTACACAGGTCAGAACCTTAACTAACAACAAGCTTGAGCAGGAACCATATTTATAAACAACAAGGTAAAATACAACACTCCATATAGATTTGCATATATCTGCAGAAAGTAAAACTAAGAACCTTCAAAAGTATAAAGAAAAAGAAAAGCAGAGTGAATTAAGAGTTCATTTTAGTACTTCATTAACCAAACAACATGTGGTATAAAAGAGCTTAATTTTGATATAACATCAGTATAAAACGCTTTACACTATTAACCAATCACATATAAGTGTAACTTTTGGGGGTAAAATCAAACACTTCGAACAATATTGTAATACATAATTGGATAAATGCGCAAACACTTTTAAATTGACTGTGAATGAAAATTAAATTGATAGCAATATATATATATATATATATATATATATATATATAAGAATATATCACATGAGAGGAGTGGTTTATCAAGAGAGTAAAAGTGAGAAAAAGAGAAGTAGAGAATGTTACATGAACAAACGGAAAGGTGAAACGGGCTGGTCGTGTAAACGTGGCTCGGGTTTGGGGAGTCCTCGGATTCCACACGTTCCCTTGAACCTCTTGGCTTCCATCTTGTGCTCACACTCGTGAATATCAGCCAACGCAATAGCCACAGACAACCCACATATGCTACTGCACATACATACATATATATACATACATACACACACTAAATGAAAAAACACTCAAGTCCCAAAAGCATGAACAAAGAAATGTTAGACTTAGAAAAGAGACATAGAAGGAAACCAATTAAACCACCTTAAGAAACAAAAATCTAAATGAAAGATTTATTTCCATGTATTTGTTTGAGGCCCACATAACATTGATGAGTGTTACCATTTCTGAAAGGCGCTTCCATCAGGAGCGCGACGAAGGGCAAACACCCTTTTCCTGGCTCTGGGTCTGGTCGCCATGGAGGAGGCGTTGTTACCACTAGTACATGCAGTGTTGTTATGGTAGAGTGGACTAGGTTGTTGCTTCCGCAATGTTCCAACTTGCGCATTTCACCGTCACCAGCATCTGCTGCTGAAAATTGGGGTCTGCTGAAATAGCGTTTTGTTTTTTTTTTGGTGATGCGCCACAACTCAGCACTCAACAGTTACAAGCTTTGCAGAATGGCGCCTATACCCTGTGCCAGCATAAATTTCACTCATCACCACCTCCATTGCCGCCAGGTTATAAATTTCGAGAAATACATTTTTACCCACGCATATTGTGCCGTTTTACTGTCTATCCAGAACATGGCCCAATTTAAATTAAATTTATATTTCATTTAATAATAGATATAATTTAAATCATGACATAACTTGTAAATTTCTTTGCTTCATAAAATTTTATTATTATTAGTAGGATTTAATTTATATATATTATCATTATTAAAAAATTTTATATGAATATTAAATTATATATTATTATATTAATAAAAATATTTAATTTAATTATTTATTATTTTCAAATTTTTATAAATATAAATATTTAATTAGATAATAATATAAATTTATTTTATATTATTAATATATAATAATTAAATTATTATTATTATTATTAATTCTTTATTTTTTTATTTTTTTTATGGGTACGATACTTTTAAACAGGTAATGTTTAAAAAAATAAGTCATATATTATTATATAAATAAATGAATTAAAAATAGATTTTTTAAGTTAATAGATTCACAATTAATATTAATTTTTCATTTATGAAAGATATTAATATTTTTACAAAATATATAGATATTAAAAATTTTCCTTTTGGTCAACAATTTCTTTTTATTATTTGTAAAAATTAAAGAATAATAAAAACGCTGTCAGAACTTTTCCCGCTGTAACCAAAATTTAAGGGGCAAGTCGTACTTTTTGTCTGCTAATTTAGAGCCAAAACGTGATGGGACTTGTATTTGTTTAAAAAAACTACAGTAACTCCTGCCCTTATAATGCAAGAGAAGAGATATCACTAGAGATGCAAGAAACTTTTAAATTGATTCTATAAATAAACGTTGTTATATTTGAGTTTTAAAGATTACTTTTTTTAAATAAATACTTTCAAAATCTATAGCATTAACATATTTTATATAAAAGATTAAAATAGTAACATAAAAATATAAATTTAATAGTTACTTTTATCTTTATCTTTAAAAAAATTAATTTAATAACAAATTTTAAAAAATATTAATATGATAAGACACTAATATTTGGAAAAAGCAATCTAAGAGCTTACCTCAAAAGATATAAACAACAAATAAATAATAATGCTTTTACCAAATTGTATTATCGTAAAAGAAATTACTAAATGGTTTCAGATTTTTTGTTTGTATTATACTTTTAATTATATATTATATTATACATAATATTTAAAATATAATTAAAGCAAAATGCACATTACTCATTTAACTAAAATAATAGACATGGACATAAACTATATGAGTGTTTTTTTTCTTTTTTGGTGCAGAAAGTATATGAGCATTTGAAAACTTTATCAGCATTATGAAATGCGTATTCATCTTAAAAATCATGCATATTAATTATTAATTCGATTATTTATAATCCTGGAAAAGAAATATTATTATATTGACATTTTATGTTGTGTTATTATGGAGCCTATAAATCTTGTTTTATAATATAGTTAAATAAAGTTACATATTATGACTCAATTGTGACCATTCAATTTTATTTTTCATTTATCCAACAAAACAAATATTTTTTCAATATAAACATAAAATAGAGGTGTGAAGATAGACTTAAAAGACATAAATTTGGTTGTCAAATGAAAGAGAGAATTTATTATTAAAAATTAATATTGATAATTGTGATAAATGAATATATAAAGAGATTAATTTTAAAGCCATTAGGATTTAGAAGTGAATCAATGGTGACAATATTAGATATATTATGCACAAGTTCATAGATTTAAAATTCAATGCTACCAATGTACCAAAATGAGATTGATTTTAATATAATACTTGATATTGTTATTCAATCATATATTATTATATGTTTGACTTTTTAGACATTAAATATAAAAATCAAACCTTTTAAAGATGTGATACACATAATTGGATAATTTAATATATATATATATATATATATATATATATATATTCAAATAAAATTTATCTATAAATATATCAAATAAAAAATACAATAGGGGAAAATAATTAATACACCCATGAAACTAAGGGAAATAAATGTGTAATTAATTGAAATTTGAGGATAGTAATAACATTCAAATAGATATTTCATCACTTATCAAAGAGATGAAAGATATAATTTAAAATGCTAAATTATGTGAAACTTCGTCAAAATTACATGAATCAAATGTGGAGCAGCTGCGGATTGAGGCCGGTACAGAGAGTGAACCTGCATAACTCAAGGAAGGTCACAACCTAGCGAGTTCGACTCAAAATGAAACATGAAAACATAGTGCTATGACATCGAGCGGCGTTAATGTAATCCATTTTCTTGCCACATAGCAATACTAAAAATATTTTATCCCTTTAATTAAATCAAGACAATTATGATTCGAATGTGAATTGGATTTTAATTTTACCATTCAAAATTAATAACACGGTTGCGTCAAGGAAGTAAGAATTTGAAGGTAAGTAAACTCATGCATGAGTGACACATAATATTACCCTCCCATGCATAGACTATGTTTTGCATAATCGTACTTATAGAATATATAAATTATGAAGTGAGCTTTGATTAATTAGAGACCATGAATCAGTATAAATTAATATTTCATTTCAAGAGTTTTATTTCCATGAAAATTCCCTTTATCGTATTTAGGATGAGTTGTAAACTAATTATTAATTACTAATTTCATCATAAATGTTCAAAAATACATTAACTATAACCAATATTTGATAAATATTTTACAACTCACTCAAAGAAACTTATTTAAAAGAAGATGAGTAAAAAATGATAATCTCAAAATGAATGGCCGAATTCACTGCCAAGAAAATTTAAGGCCTAAGATGCACTAGTCCGGTGAAACCTTCTAAAGTATCTTGTCCTTCACATTTGACGCCCTTACTCTTCAATAACTACATTCCGATAGATAGCATGGTTGTTATTACAAGACCAATGATACCTCTGTCTATCATCATCGACAAGTCAAATATTTAGCGAAAGAATATGATTAGAAATATAGGACATTGTGTTAATGCAAATGAAATATATATAAAAAAAAAAAAAAAAGAAATTACATTCTCGATTGCACAATATTGCAAATTAAATTACAAAGAATCCATATAAAATTTGAAATTGTTAAAATAATAACATTAAAGAAACAGGTACAACGACTGTGCTCCAAACTAAAATATACAAGAAGACCTGGGGAAGGGGATAGGGGAAGAGGAATGGGGATGGGAGATCAACTCTAACAATCAACAAGAACAACATCATCCACTAGCACTGTCAAAGTTAAGCTAGTTGCATAATCTAAGCCAATCACTCGCGAAAAACAACATATTTTACAGAATCACACACACACAAACTTCCACTTGACTAACAAGAAAGCAGGCGTAACATAAATCAATAAAGAATGACAAGAAATTCAAGATATTAATGCATAAGTTTGTGGCTATTTATCCATGCATAGGAATTGGGAATAAATTTATGTCCTTTTCTTACTTGGCTTTCCCAAGGGGAGTGATATTTGGATGAATCCAAACTTCTTCCTCTGAGCTATGAACTGCTTTTGATTGCTCCCATCTTTTTCAGGAATTGAAGGAAGCGTAATATCTTCCCTCAGTGCTTGGAGCATTTGACTCAATGCTACCTTCTGTCTTTCGGCATGCTCTTCCATCTCCTCTGTTGCAGTATATTCTTCAGGAACTTGCTTTCTGCTAAGTACATCTCGCATCGAAACTGTGGACTTTAAGACACGTTTTCGATCATTGTTCACTGTTGTTGACCTGGTTGCATGCGGTAGAAGAGAATCCCGGCAATTTCCCATTTGATCGAGCTTGTGCTTGACAGAGTTATACACAACTTGTTTCTTCAGATCATCCTCAGGAATCCATCTCTGCAGAGCCTCTTTGACAGCATGTTGCTTTCTGTTCGCAGTTTCAACACTGTTTAAAGCCTCTGTCAGGCGTTGTTTGCTGAGTAGAACTTCTTCTGTCGCTTCCTCCAACTTCTTCAAAATACTCAGTTTAGAAGCATTTATTTCATCAATTTGAAACTTTGAATCTATTACCTTCTTCAAGGTAGACTCTTCGGGTATTTGAACTTCGGGGTTTAGAGGAGTGTGATCCCCTAATGCAAAAGTCACTTTCCGCGGTTCCAGTAGAGCAAGTCCTGATGATATCTCACCACCAGATAGAGCCTTGATTTCAGCAAGAGCAATGGCTTCGGCTGCCTTTGCGGCTTCTTCCATCTTTTTAGCTGCAAACCACCTCATCTCAGCAGTCTTAATACTAAGGCCATTCTCTTCATATGGTAAGGGCTTTGAAACTTCAGATCTTCTTCTTTCAACCATTGTATTGTGCTGCACAGCATCAGATTTGAAACTCTCCAAATTGTTAACGGGATTATAAGAAGTGCAATTTGTTTCAGCAGGAGCTGTTGACGGATTTGATCTTTCAGCAGGAGCCTTCGGTGGATTTGACCTTGCTTCTTCTCGGGCCCTCTCTTGAGCAGACACAGCCGCAAACTTTGATGCCAGCTTCTCGCGCGTCCTCTCGAGAAAAAGTCTCTCCTTCTTCATCTTCTTATTCAAAGATTCAACAGAAGATTGTATCGCCCCAAGATCATTTATAGTTTTACCAAGGTTCATCTTAGCTTGTTCCAACTCCATGAAGAACTGATCATGTGATGATGAAGATCCAGGGCTTGGGTTTTGCAATCTTTGTTCTTGATTGCTGGCAACATTTTCATAATTTTCCTGATTCATCTCCTTAACAACAACGGGAGCTCCAACCTGTTCATTGGATTTGACATCTGGCGTCGCCAAACATTTCAACGCTTCAGTTTGTAGCTGCTGCTTCAAACCCTCCACAATCCGTTTGGTAGCCGCCAGTTCTTCGAGCACATCAAGTGTTTCGAGTTCTTTCACTATCAAATCCTTCTCCAACTTGGCTGCTTGTTCCTCCACTTTCTTTATATCGAAATCTTCAATGCTGTTCTGCTAACGACAATATTCAACATCAGAGAGAAAACAAACTCAGGAACGCATCAAGAAAAATGCTATGGTAGAACAGAAGGCATGTGCAGAGAAAGAGTAGGTGAAAGTCATAGGGATTTCCAAGAACAAATGCAAATTTTCATCTTCTTAGTGCGGTGAAGCCTTTGATATCTTAGCTTACTCTTCAATAACTACATACTGATAGCAAGACAATTAAAAAACAAAAAAAAAAGGAAAAAAAATTTACAATTCAAATATCATAGAGAAAAAAAATATGATCAGAAATATAGGACATTGTGTTTGCGAGAATGCAAATATATAAAGAAAAATTAAATTTTCAATGTGAATTGAGAAATTTAAATCCCATAATCTCATGAAACTTAATGAAGGTAAGTAAAACAGTTCTATTATTGCACTAAGCAACCAAATTCATTCAAGGAATGAAACTTAAACCAAAAAAAGAATACTTTTGAAAGTTCGCATGCATCATGACATCCTAATTTTTTTTTTTTTTCCTGAAAAAATTGCAATACAGTTCTCAGAATCACAACATTGCTCTGCCCAGTAAAAAACACTAGCAAACAATTTTTCCTTTTTTGGGCACATCACAAGCAAGCAAATTTCACTCTGTTCACATTCATAACCCCACATATTTAAACAAAAAATTAAAAAATAAAAAATAGAAATACTGAAGTGAAAACTTACATTCATCCAAGGTCCGCTTCCTCCAAAATGGGTCACGGCCTCCTTCACCGACCCGAACGGCGGCGTCGTATCAATTTCAGCTCTCAAACCCACCTTCCTTATTCCCGGACCCGGGTTCCCACCCGACCCGGTTCCACCACCGAGCTTCCGGGTCTCAGCCATTGCCACAGAGCGCAAACGCAGACGCGGGTTTCCGAGAAGCACCCACTCCAAAAATCCCGCACAATAAAATTTAGCTTTGACTTCAGTGACGCGCCCATTCTGAAATTTATGGCAAAGTCGATAAGGGGGTGAGTGTGATGATGGTGTTGCGGGGCCGAGTCACGAACTCGGTCCAAAAAAAAGGGTGGCGGGTCAGTGAACCGGGTCCACGCTGCTGCTTCGGGCGAAAACGGAGAAAAAGAAGAAAAGAGAGAGTGAAAGGAAAATAAAGACGGTGCGGCAGCGGAAAGCGCTTCTGGTTGCTTTTTCTGCTTTTTGGCGGTTGCATAGGGTGGGGCTGTTGATGTGGGAGTTACGGTGCGCGCTTTAATGTGGTTGGTTGGTGGAAGGAGATGTCAAAGGTTTCGTTAGTTGCGTGTCGTGATGTGTAGCCAATGAGGAGATGACACGTCATGATTAGGTGGGAGTGAGCTTATCGTGTGTCGTGTCATTTTACATTCCCCCTTGATTGGGAGCGTGATTTGCGGTTTCGTAAAAGGCGTTTTTATTGAAAGTTATGAACAGTGAGAGACGCTTGGTGTCGGAACGACGGCGTGTTTTACGGCCATGGGCCTAGGCTGCAGGGTCTGAAATCTTCATGACCTTTGTCATAAGCCCGCAACCCATATAATAGTTGGATTGGCGAGCAAGCAGTCTCCGTTGATTAAAATAATTTTGAAAATAAAAAAAGCAAAAAGAATTTTGATGAAAAACTCAATACTTCAAAATTTTATGAAATATAAATAATAACATGATAAATTATGTACACACACACTTCTGATATATTGTTGGTATAAATAATTTTTAAGTTATCTAATCATATATTATCATATTATTAATAATATTTTATATTTTTTTATGTGGATTAAAAATATGTTATCCTAACAATAATTACCTAAAAAATTATATATATAACAATCTAATTAATTGATAGTCTAAAATATTTTATGCTAATGATGTATTAAAATTAATCTTATGTAATAAGATGTGTAGTTACTCTTTTTATTAATAGTTGAGACTTGAGATTATGTATTTTGTTGTCCAATAGGATACATCTTGTACATTGTAAGAGTCAAATTTAACATTAATATCATCGTGTTAAATAAGTTAGGTTGATAAGATTACCATTTCATTTATTGTCAATAAATGGTGTATATATAATTTGTAAAGAAAGTTTGTTTTTGTGTAAATATTAAAATTTAGATTAAGAAGAAGATTTGTTTTGATTCAGGATCAAGATAGGCTTTAGACTTAATGAATGCTTACCAACAAATGAATCTAAAGATTAAGTCCAAAACATAGCAATATATTAACCAAAGATTAATCAAATGAGCTAACAACTGTTTATAAAAAGAGTTCAAAATATTTTTAAAAAAAAAAAAATCATGCATGACAACTTTATAGTGCCCGCATATGCATGAAATTTTATTTAACGAGTGTAAAGATCCTAAATCTTAATAAAATAACACTAAGAAACGAACATGTAAGAATTTTTTGGGCTTATTTGTTTTCTGCTTTTATTTTTTGTTTTCAAGGTTTTATTAAAAAAAGATAATGAAAATAAAATCTTACTTTCTATTTTTATTTTATATTTTTACTATTTTTTCATAAAATTCTAAAAATAAGAAAATACCAAAAATGAATACAGAAATCAGATAGGCTCGAAGGTTTTGTTTATCCATATCATGACGTTTTGGAAGTTTATATTTATTTTTCCTACAATTTTTATAAACTCTTTTATCAGTGATTTAGTTCTAACAGTAGCTGCAAGTAAGCACTCCAATCATTACTTTCCATGTCTTTTCACTTGATGAAAGCGAAAAAATCAAGTGAAAGAATAGACTACAATTCAACGGGGCAACGCGTATACCAAAATTGAAGAAGCTGAAATTATTAAAACTTATATGAATCATAAGTTGTCATGGTTAGCTCTTCTTGCGGATAAACGACAAATGCATGCAAGATTGAGGTTAGGAAGGCCAGTAAACTATGAAATCGTGTGTACTTCGATTCGGTGAGAAAATTGATAGATAGTAGATATTTTCCTAGTCTTCGTGAATGTTTCTTATATTAAATTAAATATTAAGGTAAAGTTAATTTTAATTTGAGAACAGTTACTCAGTTACAACTCAGTTCATGAGGTCTACTTTTTCCTTAATGTTATCACAATATTTTCTTCCGTCATTAGTCAAAATTGGATAATGTTTGATGTATGGGATTTTCTTTGTATCCTTTTTTTATCATAATACCGATATTTTTTTATATTCAACGAGTACGATTTAATCACAAATTTTATGGATGTTAAGTATAATTAAAAAAGAATTTTAAATATTTAGCAATTTAAATTAATAGTATATATAGCAAATTCTTAACCATAAATAATTAAAGTGTATCAGTATCCTTAAATTTTGTAGGAGTGCTAGATAAATCTATTTGATGTATATTGTTACCAAATATCTCACCTCATCTCATATTTATTTTTGATTTAGACCACAATATTTAAAGTTTATTAGAATTCAATTAATTTAGTCTTCGAATCGTGTTGATTCATTAAGAAGTAAAAATTTCTCAATATTAAATTTTGTTATCCATAAAAATTAAATTTAAAATCTTATTTAAAAAAAATAAACATTCAACTACTTAGACTAACTAAACGGTAAATGTTTAATCTCATATTTATATAAAACCCACTCGTGTTTTCGCCGAGGTGGTAAGGCCTTTACAAGAGACTTTGCAACAGGGAGTACTACTTTTCCGAGAGCAGAGCAAACAAGAAAGCAATGAGGTAGTAATTATAATTTTTATAGAAGTTTGGAATTTCATAATTTTAGAAATTGTAAAGTTAAAAATGCCGCCAATATTAAAGTGATGGTGCAGTCAATAACATGCAAATAATGATTAAAAAATAATAGAAAAGAAATATACGAACGAAACAAATCTCTCAGAAATCCACGTACAAACACAACATATATATATATATATATATATATAATATATAGAGAGAGAGAGAGAGAGAGAGAGAGAGAGAGAGAGAGAGAGAGATTATTATTCTTGTTGAAAAAGAACCACAAGGCTCATTAAGTGAGACGTGAGCTAATGATGAAGACAAAAATATAAAAAAAAAATGATAATAATAAGAATTTTCAAAAGTTTGTCGAAAGTGTTGTCTGTTTAAATAATAAAGTTGTACATATTAGTAGTAATATGTTCTCAAAAGTAAGAAATAATAGAAGTTACTGAAAGTAATTTTGTGATTGGGAATTTGAATAATATTTAGGAAGTTCGCCATTGTCGCTAATGTTAAAAAAAAGAAGTAAGAAATAAAGAAAGAAATAATTAAATAAAAAATTATGTTATTTATCCACTTAAACAGAATAAATATTTTAATACTTTTTTATTTTTTATCAATTATTTTACTCTCCTTTTTTATGAAATTTTTTATTTTCTTTTTTAATATTTAAGGTGTTTACCTACCGAAAAGTTTAAAAATTATTTATCTTAAATAAAAAGAAGTGGCACAAATGTGAACAATAATTGTAATTTTAAAAAGTTAATAACGGTTGTAACACTGAATTTATAAAAGAAGTGGTCCAAAAAGAAGGTTTCACTCTTGGACATAGGACATCTTTATTTAATCACAAAAAGGACAGACATCTTTCAAAAGTAAAACTTTAATGTATAATCCATTCAATTCGACAAATCATCTATCTAAAAAAAAAAAATCAATTCGATAAATCATATCAACAATTTTGCGCAACTATTTTTTTTTATTTTATTTTATTCTGTAAAAGCAGATCACGTTACTGTTGTGTGATTCTGTGAAGGCACGTCTCCAATACACCTTAATTGTCAAGGTGCACCACACACCCCCATATAATGATATCGATTCTATAGTTTAACTATACTCCTACACCTTAAGGGTACACTCCAGCAGCCCCTCAACTCTTATCCCTCACCTCATTACCAACCCTCTCGGACCCTCCACAACCACTCCGCTCTCTTGATCCATTGAATGCTGGCTTCCCAAACACTAACATCGGAGACGCACAAATCTCATTCAAAAAGACAACCCCACCAATACCCCAAACCACATATCCAAAACCAAAACTGAATTTCCTTTCCAAACACTCATAAATTATAGCTCCCAAAGGCAACAAAGAAAGAAAGTGTTTATTATTTATAATAATAATAATAATATTAATACTAATGGCGAGGATAGTGGCCAATTACATGGAATCGGAGCCATGCTTCTTGAGCTTGACCTGCGTGGAAAGCTCACTGCTCGACGGTGAAGGATGGCGACGGCACACCACAATTTTGCCGGGTTTTAGTCTAACGTCGTTTCTGGTTGCCCTGGTGCTCCTCTCCAACATGAAGGTCAGTGAAGGGGGAGCTACCGTAACTTGCCGACGGTTGGAGGATGAGACGCGACTTCGACGGCGATTGGTTGCGGCTGAGGTGCGGTGGGCTTTGAGAGTATGTGTGGTGGAGCGGTGTGCCGGCAAAGAAGGTGGTGGGTGGGGAGGAGAAAGAGAGCCACCACCAAAGATGGCCGAAACAAGAGAGGGGGGAAAGAGACACTGTAAGAGTTTTACATAATATAGAGAAATGTTTTTCAGACTTCTGCAGGGTACACCTCAACACCCAGAGATAGAAAGGAGAAAAAAAAATGTAAAAGAAAATGAAAAGAGTGAAATAATTGATGGAGAGAAAAAAAGCTGAGAGAGAGTGTTGGGGTGTTGGAGATTGAGGTATGTACAAATAACATACCTCCATAATATAACATGTTTTAGTGTATCTATAAATTATTATATTTCAATCATTAGATAAGGATGTATGGTGCGCCTTAATTAAGAGATACCGTAAGAGTTTTACATAATATAACATGTTTTGGTGTATCTATTAGTGGCGCCAACTTCGTTGCGCTTCGCGGTATAAGATGCTTAATACATTTTATGGGTGTAGCGTATTAAATAATGTGGATTTATGAGATGTATTAATATATTAATTATTTATGATATATTATAATAATATATTAATTTTAAAAAATTAAAAAATATGATTAAATATATTTTAAAATTAATTTTTATATATTAATAATATAAAATTATACTAATAATATAAAATAATTTTATATTATCAGTATAAAATTATAATATTATAAAATTATATTGACAGAGTAAAATTATATTGATAAAATTTTTATAATTTTTAAAAATTAATTTTTATACATTAATAATGTAAAATTATATTGATAGTATAAAATAATTAATGTAAAATTATATTGATAAAGTAAAATTATATTAATAAAATTTTTTGATTATATTAATAATATAAAATTATTTTATACTGTCAGTATAATTTTAAATTATCAGTGTATAATAATTAATTTTTAAAATATATTTAATTATATTTTTAAATTTTCTTAAAATTAGATATTACTATAGTGCATCATAGGTGATTGGTACATCGATACATTTTATAATCTCACTATCAGATTATAAGATACACCATATTTTTTGACCAGCAAAGAGCACGGTAGATGACACTTCTATAAATTATTATATTTCAATCATTAGATGAGGATGTGTGGTGCACCTTAGTAATTAAGGTGCATAGAAGGCATCACCATGTATGAATACTGCACATCGTCCAATTATGACGAACAGAACAAATTAAGTGCATGAAATAGTCATGAATTATCGCTTTAACCTTTGATAATTTCATCCTAGTAATCGTTAAAAAAAAAAAAAAAAACACTTCATCTTAGTACGAACATCTTACAATTTGAGGCTTAATGACATGATTAGCACGAAAACAAGAGAAATTTGCAGATGTTCTCGAAGTGTGAAAATTTGTTGCATTATATAGTGACCCTAAAAGTCACAAATAAAGATGCTGTGATGGGCGCAAATAAAGTAGCTTAAAAGGAAATATACGAAATCCAGATTTTTCTGACATTTGTATTTGTTATACTTCGCCACCTTCGAAGTGTAAGAAGACACTGGGAATTAATTAATGTGGTTTGGGTAATAGCTTATATCTACCAGTTAAAGTGGCAGTTAAATATTTTAATAAAAAAATATGATAATAATATAAAAGTGGTCACATTTCATTCAAATTTAAATCTCAAATTTATCTAAAATATTTTATAATATTTTTTTATTATTATATACACTTAACACTCAAAAAGAAAAATTAAATGGAAACAAACAAACTCTCCAATATAAGGTTAAAAATTGAATGGCCAAGACTCAAAATATTCATTACAGATTGATTAGAAGCTCCATGGACAACTCTTTATATAGGCATCAAATAATGCCAAAAGCATTTATTAAAATTCATCACTTATTTTTTAAATTGGCCACTTGTTAAAAAAAAATTAAGTCATCAATTTTGAAAATTCATATCAAAGTTTATTTGAAAACAATTTATTAGTTTTTATCGATATACTAGTTTAAAAATTCAAATCATCATATCATAAAAAGTGATATTTTATTTCATTTAGAGTTTAGCGGTTTAACTTTACGGGTTATTATTATTTTATACTCTTATTATATTTTCAATGTAATGGTTGATTAGATGTTACAAGTGAATGAAATAAAACTTCATTTTTTAACTGTTTTGAGAACATTTAAACTTTATCTCAAATCAAGTGGTCAAAAGCTTAAACTTATCATGGAAAAGACTAATTTAAAAAAAAAAGAAAAGCTTGCATTTTGCCATTTCCCCCCTCTCAATACAAGTACATGTATGTTAATTTTATAAGTTTTCCAAGCATAATTTTGAGTAATGTTTACACTCACATAATATTCATATACTTTTATACAACTAAGGGTGTGTTTGATACATGGGGTAAAAATGGAAGATAAAAGTTTATAAATGAGCTTCATATATATAAAATTATATATTATATAGATGAAACTCAATCATAAAATTTTATCTCCTATTTTAATCCCATACCACATACCCTAGGTAAATAATATTGTATAACTTTCATAAATTTTAATGCATAAATTTCATACATATCTTGTATAATATAATTTGTGCTAATATCTTTTCCAATTTAATTGTAACATATTATCCATATAACAAAGAGCACTGCTCATTAGTAGAAAGGTTTTCTACAACTACAACGAAAGCATCTACAACCATTTATTACGGGTCCGAAGTTGAAAGGAAAAGAGAGGAAAATTTGCCATCATACAGTACGAAACTACAAGAAAATGTTAATTAATGGTGGAAAATTTTGTGGTAGATGCAATCTGTCACTAATTTTTGACAAATTTTGCAGGAGAAGATGGATGCTATGTTACCAAAAAAGACGGAAAAGAAAGCTATTTGTAGTGGCATATGCCATCACTAAACCCAAAAAATAATTACGACAGCCAAAGCCGTTGTCACTCTATAAACAATTTGCGGCGGCAAATGCCATCACTAAATGCAATTGCTATTGCTAAAAAAAAATGCGTTCATATGATTTACGGCGGCCATTGCTACCGCTAATTATTACTTCAATTTCAAAGAAAAAAAAGACATGTGAAGCAATTTGCGACTGCAATTGTCGCCGCTAAGTGATGAAAGTTTTGTCGCTGCTAATTATTACTTTGATTTCAAAAAACAAAGATATGTGATTGTCGCCGCTAAGTGATCAAATACATTGTCGTCGCTAATGAATACATGTATTTCAAACACACACATATATATATATATATATATATATATATATATATATATATATATATATATATATATATATATATATATATATATATATATATATATATATATATATATATATATATATATATGGTGTGTGTGTGTGTGTGTGTGTGTGTGTGTTAACTAGTTTGCAATGGCAATTAGTGATCAAATGAATTGCCTCCGTTAATTATTACATATACTTCCACAAAAGAAAGAAAGAAAGATATGTTAACTATTATTATGTATACTTTTAAAAAAAAAAGATATATGAAATAGTTTGCGGCAGCCATTGCTACAAGTACTTCAAAAAAAAAAAAGATATGTTAACTAGTGCAAATTCAAAAAATGTTTGCAGCGGCTTGATCACATAAATTGTTTAAAAAAAAAATTATAGCTGTTGAGGCAGCCTAGGTCACCGCTCATCGAGAAGACTGTTTGCAGTTGTCTTTGCTGCCACTAATCACGTAAACAATTAAAAAAAATGTCATGGCGTTTGCTGCTGTTAATTATATCAGATAATTTTAAAAAATAAAAATAAAAAAGAATAAGCCACCACAAAAAATTAATAATCCGTCACAAATAAATTTATATAAGATTTGAATTACAAAGTAACTTATACATTATCTTTTCTTCTCCTATTTTTTCTCCTTTTTCTCGTCTCCTTCTCTTCTCCTTTCCTCTTCCTCCTATACTTGTAAGTTTTTTTCGGATCTATACCAGGAATTTAGAATACCAATATAATAGGAATATAAATCAATAATAGTGCATGCCTATCAGATCCATATTTCCAAGAAACATTATCTATAAATTCTATTGCAAAGAAAAAAATATACGCACATGCATGTACCAGATATAAGAGAACCCACTCTTTCTCCTTCTCCTTACATAGGGACACATCGATGGAGTAGTAGTCGTCAAGAGTGCCAAGAGTAGAGTGATGATTCTACCTATAATATGAATATATATATATATATATATATATAGTAACCTAGTTCCATTCATTAAAGACCTAGGTCACCTTAGGGCCCTTACACCTTGCAGCACACTCACCATTGAGATAAAATCCAATAACATATAGTGAATTCCAAACTCATAATTGATCACAATACAATAATATGGGTCTCGAGGGAAACATCAAACTATCCATTTAACCCGTTTTTGTAAAATCAAAGGAGTCCACCAATCAAAAGAAGTCTAAACCTTAAAAATTCTAACATTCTCCTACTTGGGCAATATTGATTGGGTTTTATTTAATTTTTAAAAATATTTTGAAAACAACTCTTGGGCTGAACAACTATGGCCACAAAACATATCATGAAAATAATCACCACAAAATCATATCACTCTAGTTAACAAGACTACCAACTAAAAGCCATAGACGAATGATAAACTATAAAGAGTTTAGTTCACCTATAATCACATAATCAAATAACCTCATCAACAATGATCCACAACATGAGTGTGCTAGGTGTAAATATGCACATTGTAGCAAAACATGTGATCTTTTCTATGCTACTGTGTATACATCCTCATTGTACCTTTCCAAGAAAACACAACTAACCTCCCATAAGAAGATCATAACATGTTTCTCATGAAACACCATTCCCATAAGAGAACAACATCTTTCTCACAAAAGATCATTGTTTTCAAAAGAAAACATCCATATCTCGAGATATAATAATTGGTACTAAAATGAAATATCATAAAATGCACATAAGTTCATCAATTAGATTATATAAACCCAATGCAATCAAATGAATATAACAGCTCCCACTAATCAATTAGAACAAGAGAGCTTACAGGACCCATATCCTCAATATGTTTCACAAGCACCATGGGGTCTAAGTCCTTTAGTTAAGGAGTCAACAACCACTTTCTCGATGCTAATATACTCATGGGATCAATTACACAACTTTAGTGCAATCATAGTCTCATCAACCCGCACGGATCAATCACATTAAGAGACATAAACCACCTAGTTTTAATCATGTAATTTTAATAAAGCTATTATAGCTCCGCAATTAAATAACATTAATAACAATAAAACATAGTCATTACAACTTTGGCTGTTAAGGACTTTTGAAATCATATATAGCATGCAAACAGAACCAAACAACTAGCTCCCACCAACCTTATGCAATTATTTAATTATATAATTACAAGAAAATGTTGATTGTTTCAATGAGTGGGAGCTATGGTATGTGTTGTGTATTTTATTCGTAGGTGATTGTACAATTATATGCCTAATCTCCTATGAAAAATATGATTATGCCCAATTAATTATGAACTCAAGCATAATTTTATGGATAAAAATACATATTCATCATGCCCAAAAACTATTACTATATATAATTTCCATTTTGCAACATTGTAGTCTAATTATTTTATTAAGGAAAAAACAATATGAAGCTGAAAGTAAACACAATTAACCTTTAGTTGATCCAATGAACAGCAAATGACAATTATCACCATGACGGGGATTTTAAAAAATATGAATATAAACTCGCCTTTGAGTGGAGAATATACCATACACAACAGTCTCAAAAAATTCAACACCTATAAGCAAAAAAATTTTCACTGTCAGATAATCTCATATTTTTATGCATTTTGGACCAACTCATATATAACACCACTTGTGGGTAGATCTATGCACTAATTGGCCTAAGCAACAAAATCATCTCCAAACTAACAAGCAGCTTCACTAACTTCATGAATAAATCACTGAGGTGGTAAATATTTATATCTGTAAGTTGGCTCCAATATAGGGATAACAATCTACTCTATTAAACCATTTTCAACTTTCATACTTAATTTTCTTAGAACATATTTCCTAAGAAACACACTGTGAAACACTTTATGAAGTCACACCACTCTAATAGTGAAAACCAATTTGCACAAAAGTGAACTTTCACAAATATACTATGCAAATCAAGAATAATGAGCGTTAGACTGCAATGCAATCAACATAAAGACTTAACAGATCAACCAAACCTCTTTTTTTTTGTGAATTATTTAATCAGCTTAATAAATAAACTACCTTTCAAGCCGCCATTTCCTATGCTAACTAATTTACTATTCATAACAATTATTTTATTCATGCTCTCTAAAATTATATTATGACAATAAGACAGTTCTCCTTCTTCATGCACTTAACAAACAACCAAGTGCAACAAAAGCAATGATAATTAATAATTAACATAACATTTCTCATAAAAGAATTTTATCAAGAGAAATAAACCATACAGCGGAAACTATGGTATAAATGAATTCATTTAACTAAGTCAAATATTAGGCATAATTGCCCTTTAATTCATACATAAAGTAATGCAAATTGACTATGACTATTATAACTCCACCCCTCAAGTATGAATCCCAACATTAGTGTATTTCCCTTCAAGAAAAGTCTTTTCATGTATTCACAGGGAACCATGGTAGATGCTTCATGAGTTAGGACCAAACCTAAACACCAACCAATTACCATCTCAAAATACTCAAACCAACTAAAATATTGATTCTAATATCACTCATTAGAGCGAATAGGGGAAACTCAAAATCCTGAGAGATCTCTAGTAATAGGCTAAGCAAGAAACCATAATAGCAAGTAATGGTATGAGTCCATCCTCTTTTCCTTGCAATGGCACTACAAGTGCACATAGAGGGAACACTTTGAGATACTCCAATTGCAGCCAACTAGCAAGGCGGTGGGCAAATACTGGTAGTAATAGCGCAAAACATAGCACCGACGTGATTCCCATCCTAATAGCCACCATCATGGATGACATGTAGCAATGGCCAGCGTAGCAAAAATGACAGAACCACAGTCGCAAGTCCGCTTTATTTTGATGGAGGAGCATAAAGAGTTACAGCCATGGTCACAAGTTTGAATTGTGGTTAAGAGAAGTTCAGTCATTCAAATATTTTGACATGGATGCAAACCCAATCCTTCAAAGCAAATTTCACATCGAAAGGAAAGGAATAAAATAAAATAAAATAAAATTTCAAACCATAAATACTCGCTATTCATTGTCAATCTCATTGCGGCTAAACAAGGTTTCAATAAATCTATTGACTTAACCAACAACACATTCAACAAGAGATAAAAGGGAAAATTTTCAAACCCTCGAACTCTAATCCTTTGTTATTTGAAAATCAGTAAATTGAATTCTCAGTTCTCACAATAATAAAAGAAATCTGTAATAAACTTTCAAATAAGAATAAAGACAATCTTGATTCAATTTAAAATTATTATTTTAAATAAGAAGAACTATCCAATCTAACCAAAAACACACGATTGAAAAGCAATTTGCAAATCTTAAATTCCAATTCCAAATCAATTTAGAAATTATTCCAATTAATTTAAGAGAAATCCTCAATTTAAACCAATTTCAGAGTTTTCTCAAATTAGATTCTAATCCTAATATAACTGCTCTGATATCACATATAAGATTTATCAGATCTATACTAAGAATTTAGAGCACCAGTATAATAGGAATATAAATCAATAACAGTGCATACCTATAAGATCCATATTACCGAGAAATATCGTCTATAAATCCTGTTGCAAAGAAAAAAAAAAGAAAAATTTACGCACATACATATGCTAGATACAAGAAAACCCACTCTTTCTCCTTCTCCTTATAGAGGGCCAGAGCAATGAAGCAATAGCCGTCTAGAGTACCAATAATGGAATGGGGATTCTACCCATAATATAAATATATATTGCAACCTAGTTTTGTCCATCAAAAACCTAGGTCACCCTAAGGCCCTTATACCCTCAAGCGCACTCACTATTGAGCCCAAGTCCAATAATCATGGTGAATCTCAAACCCATAATGGACCATAAAATAATAACATGGGTTTCTAGGGAAATATCATGCTATTCATTCAACCCATTTTTATAAAATAAAAAAAGTTCACCAATTAATAAAAGGCCAAACCTAGAAAATTCTCTCCTCCTCTTCCATCGGCCAAGTTCCTCCTCCTCCTCTTCTCTCCATCTCTTGTTCCTTCTCTTTCCCCCCTCTCTCTCTTTGCACTTTCTCTCTTTTTTTTCACACTTCCCTAACCACTTCCACCCACTGCACCATTGACCAGCCACTGCCGCTGCCTTCGCCAGCTTGCCACAGCTACCACCCAGTTTTTTTTAAAATATTTTTCTGATTTTAATTTTTTCATAATATATATTATTGATTTTATTGTTGTTGATATTATTAATGATTGTCGTGTATTTCTTTGTTAAAGATTTAATAGATAGATTTGAAGAAATAGAGGAAGTGGAAGGCTCATTGGAAGGAGTAAATGAATATGTTGAAAACTCAGTAGAAATTATTGAAGACTCAATAAAAGATATTGAAAAGTCATGGGATGTTCCAGACTCACTAGAAAAAGTTAAAGACTAGGTGGAAGTTGTTAAAGACTCAATGGATGTTGCTCAACATTCAATAGAGGAAAATGAACTCCATTGCCTTCGAGATAAACCAAATGTAGTTAGAACTATATTAAAAATATGGCTTCCAAAGCTTTATTAAGATATCTATTTTGTTTATTTGTATAAACTTAAAATATTTGGATTGGATTTGATTTGTTATATAATATTTGTATGAATATGAAAATTTATTTTTTCCTTGAATTGGTTGTTTGTGATGGCCGTTTCTACCACTAGCTAATATAGCCACTACTAAGATGTTGCTGCAAACAATTAGTAGCCTACGATTATGTGGCAACTTGATATTCGTTGTGAATCTATTGCAAATAGTGATTTTGTGGTTGATTTTGGCTCATTTGTAGCGGCAAAGTCCGCCCCAAATGGCTAAATTTCTTGTTGTGAAATAAACTACTCATTGTTACATGTTTCATGCCGTATTTTACGAAAATGATTTTGTAGCTTTTAGCATTGAATGGTTTTGTCGATCCTTTCATTACAATTGTATGAAAATATTTTTGTACTAAAGGAGAAGCACTAATTTGGCCTCCAAAAGATCAAAACACTGATAATTTAGCCCCTAAGAATGCTATTTCTCCCTATGATATCCCAATGATAAATGCGCTAACAAATTAATTTCTAAAAGATTAATGCACTATAAATTAGCCCTTCAAATATCAATTTGTTAACAAATTAGTTCGTAAAACGTCTTTTATTAACACTAACAAAACTCATTAACAATAATAAAATTCATTATTGAAACATCACATACTAATAAAATATCTTTTAGAAACTAAATTATCAATATTTTGATCTTTCAAAGGCCAAATTAACGATTCTCCCTTCATACTAATGAGCAGTGCTCTTCCTATAACAAAATTTACACTTAATAATCTAATAATATATCAATGTAGGATTTTTTTCCCCCGAAATTCTTTATTACTCAGCCTGTCCATCAGCACTTCTTACGTGCACAAAATAATTGATGAGCCATATATTTTCGGGTGAGCTCAATCTGAAAGTTGATTGCGGTTTCAAATTATTTTGGCCAATAAGGAATCTACACATCCATGTGCGCACGTGATTTTATGCTAATTAAAGTTCAATTTTTTTTAAGATCACGAAGTCCCTGAGTGAAGTGTCACGAAGTTTGCAATATGAAGATCTCAGTTTGCTGACTAAAACATTTCAATATTTTGTTTTTTTCCGAACTTGCTTTATTAATTATGCTAACCCTTTAAATTAATCCCTTTAACAGTAATTCAGTAAGCTTTTAGATTTTTCAATAAGTATAATTTATTCCTGGGGTTGAACCACCTCATGAATTTGCGGTTGTATTCTTCTTCGATCTAGATTATTCTTCGCTATAATTGAACATACCAAACCAAGATTTTACATCAAAATTAATTTGTTTTGCACCCATATGATATATAGAGCACACTGAAGAGTACCCACAGAACAATGAGAGTCGGTGAAGTCCATTATTACTACTCTATGAAAAATTCTTGAATTATAGACACAAGTTTAATAACTTGAACTAACTCATAATAAAGTTAGTGGGATTTATAAACAAGTGAGTGTCATAAAAGGTGTTGTGGGATCTACTTTGTTCGTGTAAGAATCTCTTATTCTATATACTATTTACTATTTAGAGATAAAGCACGTGATTAAGGGTGCCCTCACGAGATTTTTCCGTGGAATCCGCAGTATAACATGGCAGCTTGAGTGGAGTAACAAGTACTCAGAACTCTCAGACTTAGTAAACAAAGCTTTTAATTTCTAGTTGACATAAAATTAATGCTTGTCATCGTTTAATATTTTATCATTTCACCATTTGTTGTATTTGACACAGAGAAGAAGAAGAAGAGGAAGCAGAATAAATTCCTGCATCAAATTCTTTTTCCAGTAGTGGACGAATCCACTGGCATTGCAGGCTTGGTTCGATCAATGCAAAATAACTGGTAATAGATACCAATACACATTCATTTAATTTTTTCTAGCAGTGGGCCATTGTATAATTATTACCTGACACTCCAAAGAACATCTAATTATCAGTGAGGTGGTTGATAATGAACAGATTTTTGTATAGCAGCTATGCTCGACACTTGGGATAGTTTGTTGAAAAAAAAAAAAATCGTTGTCAGACGCATGTGATAAAATTTTGAATGGAAGAACAAAAATTATGAGCGGAAAAAAATATGAGGCCTCCACCTTATATCTTACCACATAACTCGGGCACTTTTCTTTGTTTAGTCTAGGATTACATTATCTCAAATCGGACTTCATTCAAAGCATGCTGGTGTGGGTGGGTTCAGATCATCAAATCCGAGAACTTAAGGCTGTTCAAAAGGTGTATTAAGGATCAAATTGACAATATCAACACATAGCAGCAAAATCTCCAATTAGAAAAGCTGGGGGCTTTTCTGATCATACAGCTCATCTCATATGTGACACGTTTAATTGCTAATACCGTTCACTCAGCTATGTGGTGTGTGAAATGTCTCTATCCGTGATGCCTGAGTAGGCCAATATATTTATTTATTTCTTCCTGCAATTTAATGAGGATGACATCCAAATGCATGCTAAAGATGGGTAGGAGGAGGTCTTGGCGCAAAATGCAGGCCATTCAACTACCAAACACATATCAACACATAATTGGATGGGCTTATTTATTTCTTTGTTTGGTTTAGGAAGAGATAGAGATAAACATTGCCAATTAATTAGATGATAATACACATGGCACTGATTAATTTTGGTGTACTTGTTTTCATTCCACTCCTTGATCATGCAAGACTTCTTATGTTAGCCAGGAAGAGAATAGACTTTAGGACCTTCGCACTAACCTTATTGGTGCTACTTACTTTGTGCTCAAATAATAACGAATGGATATATTTTGATTATTGATAGATGACAATCAGATGAACTCAAAAGTAGTTGTAAGTCGTCATTTTGAGTAGAGTTTTATCTAATTATTATTTCATTCTGAAATTATATGAGCAATTCCTAAAAAAAAAAAAATGACAATAAGCTGGATAAGGACATAATATATAGTCTGTCTAAATTTCACAAGAAAGCTATCATGCACTATGTGTATCTCCAGACATATAAGTATTCATTCGCTACCCCACTGCCAATATTGATAACAAGTTTCTACTTTCCATTCATGGAATCATGGACCACGACCTGTTTTCATTTATTTCAGTGTTCACCCGTAACCAAATTCCTTTTCCCTTCAACTGTTTTGGTCACTATTGATTTGTTTATAAACGAACCACCACGTCAATTTCTCAATCAATGGTCCAGATACTTCCAAAAATAATTGACCAGCTACCCCTATATCCATCTAATTTCATAGTTAATAGTTTATCAACCATATATCGGGCATTAAATTTCGCCAATTAAATTGCCGCCCTACAAAACGACTCCTATTATTAAATTGAGCAAACTGCTTCCTTCTTGATTAAATCCATGCTTAAATTAATTCCCATATGAAGAAGCCAATTCTTTAGTAATATATGTACAACATGCACCCTTTATTATATTTATATGTTTTAAACTTTGAAGAGTGTCAAGCAAATGAAGCCATATAGTAAAATGCCAAGGTCTAGTCATTAAGCAGAAGAAAGCATACCCTGCTGTCTATAGCTCCATTTTCAGATCTGAATCTAAGCAAGGATAAACATATCTGAAGTTTCCATTCAATATATATCCCAAAATGGTTAGTGATGGTGCTAACCGTGTCTCAGTTGAGAAGTCCTTCAGAATAAAGCAGGATGACAAGTTCTTCTCCAGGCTAATGTCCAAGGAGACCTCCATGGCCAACACTTCTTCAAGGGTCTTCTATTATGGAGAAACTTCAGTTGCTGTTCCTTTTGTGTGGGAGGCACAGCCAGGGACCCCCAAACACCCCTTGGCTGAGACCTCATTGCCTCCCCTTACACCCCCACCTTCCTATCATACCAATTGTTCCAAGTCCAATCACAAGAGAAGAATCTCAAAAGCCAATAACATATTTTCATGTTTTTTGCCAACAAGGTTTGTAGCAGGGTCAAGGAAGACACATATGTCTCCATCATCATCTTTGTCATCATCCTCCTCCTCCTCCTCATCATCATCTTCGTCTTCATGGTCACTAGCGTATCCATCGTCCTCATGTTCCATCAGAGACAACAAAGATCAAGGAAGCCTCTCTTTCTCACACTCAAGAACTACTGTCGACCCTTTCTCGAAACATAAGGCTCCGAATGGATTTAGAGGCTGCTATCCAATTGGGAACATGAAGAATGCAATTATCAGGCTCAGGCATGAAGCAGTCTAATTTATGAAGGTAAACTTCGTTAGACATTAATTTTCCACAGGATGATCTACGTCTTGTAGAAAATCTTTGAAAACGTGGTTGTTTATTGGTCAGCCGTTGTGTGGGCGTAAATGAGTCAGACATTGATTTCATATCTCATGATCAATGTTAACTATGTATATGCTTTAAATTAGAATCCATTTTTTACTCTTCCCTCTTTAATTAGTATGACAATTGACATACATAATTAATTACTATAATTGTATCTTCCTGTTTCTGTCCCCCCCCCTCTCTCTCTCTCTCTCTCTCTCTCTCTCTCTCTCTCTCTCTCTCTCTCTCTCTGGCTGTGAGTATCTTCGAGCTATTCAACTATAACACATTCAGATATTCAAGTGGCTAATTTATATATGCGCCTAATTGGAATTGTAACGGCATAAAAAAATATACAGAGGAGTACAATTTGGACTTTTTTTTTTTGGGTACATAAAATGAGATAAGGATAAAGCATGGCAAATTGCTACGGTGGACTTGAAATACCGTGAATTTTATGGATTTTGGATAAGATTACCAGTATATTATATAAAATTACCAGCATATTATCTAGAGTTATTGGCGCTATTAACTATACAAGACGCTAGTAACTTTGCCCAAAATCAATGCTGGTAACTTTTCAAAATATTGGTAACTCTATATAACATATTCGTAAATTTATCCAAAATGCTAGTAACTTTGTTAGAAATGCTAATAACTCTATATAATATACACAAAATCCGCAAAATTTATGATTTGGCCAATCCATCATAGAATTGGCCTAAAGCATGCATATAACATATATAATGTGTAGTAACAATAGAAAGTACGTGTGTTACGGGCTATTTCGTATGTTTTGGATGTAAGAATTATTTGTAACTACGAGTATAATATTATAAGGCACCTTTAAATAAAAAGTATGAAGAGAGTATCTCTATGTTGATAGGAGTGTGTTTGGTTTCATGTTGATGCGAATCAAAATCAAGTTTGAGGCTTTGAATGTTATGCCAAGCATGTTATCGCCACTTAAGGCAAAATCAAGTTTGGCTTCAAACTTGATTTTGGGCACTTTAACGTAAAAGTAATACTTTGTTGCTTTATTATTGAGTAAAATCCTATTGGAGTATGCATTAATTGATATAAATATCTTTTTTAATTTAATATTATATTATTATTTAAATATATATCATATGCATATCTTTAAAATTATTTTTATAAATAAATATTACCAAACATAAGTCACGTTAATATTGACTCAATTCTTGCCAAAATTAAGTTTACAAAATCAAATTGATTCAAAATTGATTTTGCAAGCTTCATTCCAAATACACTATAGGAGGGTTGAGATTCAAGCTGGTTTGAGAAAGAAACAAAAAAGAAAAATATGTTTTTTACAAACTTGTAGCATGACCATAAAGTATGTAGACTACCACGAAAGTGTACTAGTTGCATCCTTGTTTTGGGAAATTGGGCAGGTTGATAATATATGGTGAAGCCAGGTATGGACAGCATCTTTTACCAAAAACGAGTTATAATCAGAAATGAAGGGTTTGTAGTGGCAGAGGCAGGCCGTGATCAGGCTTCTCTTATCGAATTTCAGAGTTTAGAAATGAAATATGAGAAATTTTAGGTGATCCTAAAGTAAGGAAAAAAAGGATGTTTTACTCTGTTTATAATTTAACACTTTCTCGTTAATTTTCACTATATTTTTAATCCAGTAATTAAGGTGTTAAATTATGAATGTAACATATTACCACCTTTTTCTTGCTGAAAACACCTAAAATTTTATCATCAGCAAATATAGCATAATGAGATTTGAGCCGGTTGTGTGTTTCCAATTATAAGCACTCACCTTCTGGTTTCCTTCCTCATCGACACAAGCACATACGGCCAGGCCTTGTAGTTGTCGGCATACGATCACTTGTATCAATATCTACATGCTGATATTGTCTTCATCTCGCATTTATAGCTATAAATGAGCGTGGCCAGAACTGCATCAACGTGCTGCACATGTCTCATGTCGTGTGTCTGTGTTCTAGGTGATCACTTAATAATATGTTCTGATAAGTTTTGTTTTCCTCTGTCTTATATTGTTTTGTTTTCCTCTGTCTTATATAGTTCCTAATTAAAGTTGGAGATTTTTTTTTTTTCCAAATGTTGGATTAGAAAATCAGTCTATAAAAGTTTGATGATACTATCAATTGTGTGCTTTAAAGCTCAAAGTTTCAATTTGTAATTAAATTAACAATTAAATTTTATGGATTTGGATCCTCTAAAATGAGGGGATTTATAAAATGAGAAAGTGAGGGATTAATAATCCTTGGATCATTTAGTGGATCCCATTCATAAAAGTTATTGATTTAAGAGTTATTAATCCTTCATTTCTCACTTTACAAATCCTCTTTATTTTAGAGGATCCAAATCAAAATTTTATATATGAGCATGTGTTCTTTGAAATCAAAAGAATGACTTGTTTTCAGGCATGATATTCAATTCTACGGTGGGGCTCAATAGATTAAAGAGACTTAGCGCTAAAATTTGGAAAACTTTTAGTTACAAAAAATGTAAGCACATTTGATAACTAATTAAATGAGGTTGTACAGATAAAAAATGATAAATGAGGCTATAGTAAACCAAAAGAATATTGTTTAATAATTGATTTGATCACATAATAAGTATTACATACCTGAAAGAAAGATGTGAGAATAAAATTCAATGATATCATACAAGCTAAAACGTGCATTAGTATTACTTAAAAGTTTTTAATGAAAAATTATTGATATATCATATAGCAACTCTCTAGATCGTATATACTCCTTAAATTTAATTAAATTAATTTTTTTATATGCAAAATTTACATTGATTTCAGTAAGCATTAAATAATATTAAGAACACAAAAAAATTAATTACTATAATTAAGAGAAAATTAAGTAATTAAAACACCTTAATTGAAATAAAAAGCAGTCATCTAGCCGTGTGTGTGCGCGTATTTTCCTTGTGTGGTTCATTTGTACGACAGGTATATATGTAAAGTAGCTGATACCTTGTTTCATACTTGAGAGGGGTTGATCAAGGCATACTGTTAAGAAAGTACGTATTTAAAAAATAAATAAATAAACAAACTCATAACATAAAAAGAGTGTATATCAATAAAAGACTAACGTTTAAACCTCAAAAAAAATGATTAACAGAAGAATTTTTAGTCATAATAATACTTAAAAGTAGAGATATTTTAAAATAAAAAATAAAAAATAGTGCAGGAAAAAGAAAAAAAGAAAAAGTAATAGAAATGCTAATCAAATTAATCTATCTCAAAATTCTCTTTTAACCTTAAGTTCAATTGTTCCTAAAGTCTTAAAAGAAATTTTAACCTGAAAGAAGATGGATGATTTTTTTGAATATGGGATTTTGAGAGTAAGATTGAGAATATATAAGATTTTTTACAAAATTGGAGAGACATAAGATAAATGAAATTCAGTAGAAAGAAAATTGGATTCTACTTTTTTATTATTTTTAAAAAATAAATCCGGTGAAGAGAAAAAAAATCTGGTAAAAAATTGAATTTATTTTTTATTATTTTTAAAAAGTAAATTTGATGGAGAGAGAACCGGATTTTTTAGTTTTTAAATAATAAAAAAATAGAAAGAGTGTGTGTGAGAGAGAGAGAGAGAGAGAGAGAGAGAGAGAGAGCTTAGAGTGTGGGGGAGAGGAGAGAGGAGAGAGGAGAAAAAAATGAAGAGAGAAGAAAAAATTGAGAAGAGAGAAAAAGAAATAGAGAGGAGGGCGAAAAAGTGAGAGAAAAAATAAGAGAGAGAAAAATAATTAAAAATAAAAATATCATATTTTTTTAAAGTATATCAAAAATATTATATTTTTTAAAATTTTTTACATAAAAACTATATAAAAAATAAGAATTTAATTAGTATGGATTGACAGTATAAAATAGTTTTATATTTTCAATTAATAGAAATATTGAAAATTGAAAAATTATAGTAGGCTCTTTATTATAATAAGTGATTATTTATATAAATTGACATATTTAACTATTTTTATTGGTTGATAGTGTAAAATTATTTTACACTATTAATATATTTAAATTAAATTCAAAAAATAAATAACTCGAAGAAAACACCATAAAGTGATTTTGTTTTCTTGTTTAAGGCCATCATGGACCTTTTCCGCTCTGCCTGCAGCGTAATAATTTATCTATAATATTTTCAGCAGGGAAAGGACCCAGTTAGATAAGTAGTAGGTGAGGTTGGGCTCCGATGAGGGGTAGAAATCCTAACTTCTAAGTAGTTTATAAAAAATTGCATGAGATTTTAACTGTTTATAATTAAAATAACTCTTTTTTGAGATAAAATACTAAAAATAAATTTAATTGAATAGTCTTAACCGTCGAATTATCAACTATATCTCGTGCATTTAAAAGCAATTGCAGAGTGTATACCAATTCAAAATGGTAGTTATAATATTTATTATGACATTAAGGCGGTTAACATTTATCCTAAAACTAAATTCACGATCTTAATTTATTTAATGTACATTATTCTTTCTGAAGTGATTAATTTTTCATATGACTAGAAGTCTATAACATCTGAATAGTGATTGAAACAGAGACTGTACATGATAAAATTTGTACAATCACGTATAAATAACGTCCCGGACTCTGGGGTCTAGCTTTCTTTTACAGGACAAACAAATTCACAATCACATAAAAACATTTAAATTCAATAACTTTTCACCACTCGTCTAGTTTTTAATGACATAATCCATTGGAAAATTATGAAAAAACATGAACATTATACCCTTACTTCTATATATATATATATAAATAGGGTTTATAAAATTAATAAAGAAAATTCAAGAAAAAAGAACAATGATTTTAGAGATTGACTCAGTTTTTTTTTCTCTAAATCATCTCCATGATTGAGAAATTATTATATGTTTATGAAGTATTACGTTTATGCTCATTCTATTAATTTTTTTGGTGGCCATTCAGCTTAAGTTAGTAGTGGTTACACTATTAATTTATATATTTATTATTTTTAAAATAAAAGATATGATTAAAAATTAAATATATAAGTTAGTGATATGTTCCTCCAGTAACTCAAGTTGAGATGTCATCTAATAAAGAGAATGCGAAAAAGCTCATATGGTGCTTTGTCCATGTAATAGTTTACCCTCCTTGATCTCTCTCCTTTTGTCGGTCAAGAAAAATAAAGAGAAAATAAAAGAAATTAATGAACAGAGAGAAACTCTTACATCCTTTTAGACTAAGAAAAATAATAATATTATCACTTAAAGCTCAATATATTAATTACTGCATTAAAAAAATGTAATAAAAGTCGGCAAATAGCAAAACATTTTTATTTTCTCTCCCTAATGGCACAATGGCTAGAAGTAATTAAGAAGATCATATATTAAGGTTCACGGCAAATAGTCTTTTGACCATAAAGACTGCTTTCATATGTATTGACCCTTATTTGTATCTTGAAACGAATGTTTGTAAAAATGGAAATGATTATTGTATTCAACGGTTGATATTTAATTAGAAAAAATCTAATTAGAGAAATTCTCTAAACACAAATTTTGGCCAACCTGAAAACTGAAGCTGTTGAAACATGGTGGTAGGGGGTTCTGGGATTTGGTGCCCTCGTACAGAAGGAGGGTGGAGTTTCGAAGTATTGGAGAGTTAGGTTGGGGAGGAGTGGACAACGGTGCGATTTGCAAGCCTCAAAATACGGGTCAAACAAGAATAGATGGTGCCACTGCCTTAGAGTCTAAGCATCCCCTTTTACGCAGTTTAATGTCACCCCTCCAATTACACTACTTCTTAGTCCCTCTTCCCTCTCTTTCACCAACCACTTTGACACAACACTCCTCAAAATCCTTAAAAAAAAAAAAAAAACAAGAAGATAGAAAGAAACCCTCATTGTTAATTCATAATACTCATTCCAGCAAATATATAGGATTATATTGGAGGGTTGGTGTACTGATCTATGTATAATTTTTTTTTTTTTTTGAAAAAAGAAATCATTAGTATTTAAAATTGGATTTTAACTAATTTGACTTATATTGGGTTAGTCTACTATAGAGATAACATTTTTTTAAGAAGAATAAGTGTTAAACCAAAACCTATAATTAATGATCCTTTACGACAAAGTGCAATATCAAATAACTGTTAGGACTGAATAGTTCTTCCATTTCATATGATCTTAAGCTATAATGATTCTATATTTCATGTCATATATATAGGCATCGTAGAACTTTCGTTTTCTTCATTCTAAGTTAAGCTGTGCTACAAGGGAAAATTGTGTCATTTGTTGAAGCGTACAATATTGTTAAGCAGCTAGCTGTCTTAACGCTTTACAAGAAACTAAATGCGAAATTAGAGTAGCTAGAATCAAGTACCTGTGATAGATTCTTAAATGACAAATGATTTTTCTCATATGAAAGCTTGGGTGGGATGTCCCAAATCAACATACCTCTATCTCTCGACTATCCATCACGCAACAAAAGTCGTCTTCTGCTAAGGATTTGCAACTTATCTTGAAAGGTGTCCAATCTTTTTCTCCTATTGCAGTGACATATAATATTAAGATCCTTTTCAGCTGGCTTAAAAGTTTCGAAGCAATTACTCATTTCATAATCATGAATAGCAAGAATGAATTATAGTTTATTTATTAATATGCCTCATGATTATTTTATTTTACCTTTCGAAATTACAGCTATTTTTTTACTGAAGGTAATCTTATTTGAATATTTGAGTTCATTAGAGGGGGTATAACGCTCTCAACACCTATTACTCTATTTTTAGGATTTGAACCCGAAATCACTAGTAAATGGGAAGGAAAATTTACTACTCTAACCGATCATGTGTTAATCCTAGATAATAATTATTATATATATGTTTATTTTTTTTAAGCTTTACCCTTAAATGTCTGCGCTTTATGGTGTTGAGTGGTTGTGAGCAGTGGTTAATTAAGCACAAACTTTTTCAGAAGTTTAACCCATTAGGTGTAAGTTTAATATTAATTTTATATTTTATATATTTAATACTGCCCTCACGCTGTATATGCTATATATTTTTGTGAAAAATCTTCCCAATTAATTAAGAGCAGCAAAGGAATTGAAACCTACGCAAACATATGAATAGCAATGATATAAACGAAAATCAGTAGAATTTTATATAAACATATATATATTCTATAAATCGTGATGAAGACTGACTTTAGTTTCTGCATTTGGTGATGTTAATGTTTAAAGGTCAGCATGCTAGCTAATTCTACGCGGTAACTAGCTGCGCGCTATGATATTACCAATTCCGATTCTACAAAAGCTAGACCCAGATATAGCCTTCCGAAATCAAAATGGATATTCTTTTGAATTTGACAAGATACTAACATTCTATATTGTGGAAGTACAATTGGTTTTATGATTGTTTAATACTAATTTCTTTTTTTATGTTCTCAGTAAGGTTATATCAAAACATAAGCAAGTTCAATTTCTTGCTAATATATAAGTAAAAAAGAGTGCCGATTTGGTAGGCCTGCCCTCAGTGAGAAGCAAGAACCACATGCATGGCGGCAATGGAGTCAGAAAGCTGATTAAGAAAGTCAAACACATTTAAGAAGTCACACGTGAGCAAGCAGTCATGGAGCTGGCATTTGTACAACATAGATATATTCTCTTGGTTCCTTGCTCTCTCTCTCTCTCTCTCTCTCTCTCTCTCTCTGATTTTCTCCAAGAACTTCTCACAGTGCTGCAGACTTTCTTGATTGTTAACCTAATTCCTGAAATCCTTGTATACCAGAGGTTCATCAGTTCAAACAGTACCAACAAATTCAAATTAACACTCTTACCTTCTTTTCCCATATCACTTTTCTCTCACTTTCTTTCCATTTCTCCCTATAAAAAATAGCACCATTTTCTATTTCTTTAAAAAAATATATATAGCTGGAGTACTGGTTTGTCCCTGAATACCTTGGCCTTTAAGTACACTCATTTTCTACCCATATTTTCTTTCTTCTACAATTTGGGACTTCAATTCCTAGCACCTCTCGGTCTATTATCTTCATAAATTAGTCCTACTTAATATTCTGAGAGCATGCCTGGATGTCCGGAGAAAGGTAAGACAGAAATCTCTCTTCCCAGCAACTTCTTCAATCATTTTGAATCTAATTTTTCAAATAATAGTATATGCTCTATAACAAAGTTCTTTTTTTTTTTTTTTCTTCTGGTTTCACACTATCACAAAGTTTTGACTTAGAACTTGTACGAAATTAATTTGAAGATCAAAGTTCAATTAGCCTTTTTATCCCTTAAAAAATAATTATTTGATAATTTGTTTTATGATAAATTTCATGCTTCCACTATAGGGAGAGATTAGTTGATGAGATAGGCAAGACGATCAAGAGGGAAGGAGATGGTCTTGCTCAAAAGGGAAGGAGACACATGTTGGGCCCTCCCGGAACCCTAAATACCATCACCCCTTGTGCTGCTTGTAAGCTCTTGAGAAGAAGATGTGCCCAAGAATGCCCCTTTTCTCCCTATTTCTCTCCCCACGAGCCCCAAAAGTTTGCTTCTGTCCACAAAGTCTTTGGTGCCAGCAACGTCTCAAAGATGCTAATGGTATATATATTCGCATAAAACCCTAGCTGATTAATTATATATATATATATATATTTATAACATATTCATATTCATATGCATATGCATTATGTATTTGTTTGAAAAGCAATAATAAAGTAATTAATCATTTCTACTATGGTGATGTCATGTGTTTTAGGAGGTACCTGAGAGTCAGAGAGCCGATGCTGCAAATAGTCTAGTTTATGAGGCTAATGTAAGGCTAAGAGACCCAGTTTATGGATGCATGGGTGCGATCTCTTCTTTGCAACAACAAGTCCAGTATTTACTAGCTGAACTCAATGCTGTGAGGGCAGAAATACTTAAATACAAACTCAGGGAAGCTAACATGATACCCTCTTCTTCTCATGTAATGCTTCCTTCCTCGGAGGCTGTATCAATTGCTGTTCCACCACCAGCTAATACACTTCCTCCTCCTCCTCATCTTCTTCCTACAATTACTTCTTCCTCTTCTTCTATTATTTACCCCCAGCAGACGGATCCTTCCAATTATGGTACAATTTCAAGCGATAATGTTTCCTATTTTGGTTGAATTTGAAGACTAGATAATAGTAATTCCATTTAACATAGTTCTCTCAAAGATGCATATCCAGGAGGAATATATAAATCAAGAACAGGAGAACATTAGTATTGGACATGATGTTGTTGCGGCTGGGCTGTGTGCTCCTCTTTTTCTTAATTTCGTTATGATTGAATATGGCCAAAATTTTTCCCCGGATATATATATAGTGGCTTGTTAAATGTTAGTTTGTTCTATTCATTTCATGCTGAAAAGCCTATATCATATTGGAAATGCTCCTTGATCCTGTGATTAACTACATTTCTTTCCCCAGTCTCAAGTACAGCTGAGGTAGATGCTATGCTAAATTAACATAGGGTATGCGGATTTTATCTACTTCATTTTATGAAGCAAAGGACAAAAGAGGAAAGAAGGGGAAATACCTTGCTTGTGTTTTATAGAAGATTGGGAGAAGGGGAATCCCTCCTGTTATTGTTGGCTATGGCATTAAATTTGAACGTGCAATCTGGTTCATGACTATACTTAAACATGTTAATCAGTGCCACTGAAGCATCGGAGTTGCTGTCTTGAAATTGCCGGAGACAAAAAGGTATGCTTGTGATCTTCACCAAGTTGGGTTAGTACTAAGCATTTGAGAAGATTGGTTAATATTTATAGGAAGCATATATACAAGTGGGGCTATTTTCCATCTCAAACTAGCAGTTTGTGTATACGAAGGCATTCTATATTATAACCATGTCCTTTGTATCTGATATTGTTGGTTGAAGTGCCTTTTTTTTTTTTTTTGAATTTTTAATATATTGATGGTAAAAAGGTTTAAACTTATGACTGCATATAAACTATCCAAGTGCCTTCTTATTATTAGTGGATTTCTAGTGGCTTGTTTTATTTTAAAACTATTTGGCTTATAAATTGCTACGCAATTTTGAGTTGAATTGATTAAGTAAAACTTTCTCCAAAATAATGAGTGAGGATATTATTATTTCCTTTTATTCACCATTTTGTTGAAAATTCTGTTTCCCATGACTGAATAGATCGTTTTTATACACTTGGCAGAGAAAAAAATAGAGGGATCTAATATTGATCCCAAAGAAACAAGCTACTAATTCAGACCCATGAAATCCTAGTAGAGTTAATTTCATATTTGATGTTTGGGGGAACATATATAGCTGATTTGTTGAACGGTATCTTTTGATCAAGAAACAAACGTAGGATTGTTGATGCTTGTGTTATGCATTTGAGAGCACATCAGCGGAGATAGGTAGCATAGTGCGATTTAGTTGGAAACACAGAAAGCTCTCATATACATTATTTGTGGGTGAGAGTAGATACGTGTAACGTATTAGTTGGATGGTCATGCTCCATTGCAAGCAATTTAATTTCCCAAGAATGGGTTTCCTTGGACTGAGGATTTCAGCCAGATTTGGGGGTGTCGCACAAAGAGGAAGTCTTGGTTGTTTAAGCAAGAAATAGCAAGAAAAAGACTTGCACCTCTTTAATATTTTAGCACTTAGCCATGAATAATGTTATTTAAATGCATATTTGGGATATATTTTTGATGCGTTACTAATCTTTTTTTTTTAGTTATCAACTTTTTTAATTGAGTTACCAATCAGTTGCAACGTATAAATATTAATATTTTTTTTCAATTATCAATTTTTTAAATTAAAATTACTAACTTATTCGACTGAGTTATCAACTAGTTACATACAAAATATTTTGTACTATTATGCTGCAACTAGTTAGTAATTCAATCGAATAAGTTAACAACTTTAATTTAAAAGGTTAACAATTAAAAAAAAAGTTGATAATATATTAAATGCATTCATTTAAATCCATCCAAATAGCATAACTTTTTAGCCATATGTACG
This sequence comes from Pterocarpus santalinus, assembly GCA_031439595.1. Classification (NCBI taxonomy): domain Eukaryota; kingdom Viridiplantae; phylum Streptophyta; class Magnoliopsida; order Fabales; family Fabaceae; genus Pterocarpus; species Pterocarpus santalinus. The sequence goes on from CM062527.1 coordinate 6,591,718, forward strand.
TACCACTTTTGTTTATTTATTTTTTGATTTGCACAAACCCATATTAACATATATATTTACGCATTTTGAATTTTCCATGACTTTAGAACCTTCATATATATATAAACGTTATATATGTATTGGTCCCATGTCATGATTGCTTAACAGTCGTGGCATCTTCGTCGTGTTGACATAACCTAACCACCATTCCTTGTCTTTGACCGAATCTGTGATCATCCTTTTTTATTTTTATATTTTGGAAACCGGGCATTCATAATTAAGATAACTTTTCACCTCCTATGCGTGCCTTGGTGAACTAACCCTCTCAAGAGAAAAGGGAGAGAAAGAAGTAGAGGGGAAAGAAAATGAAAAAATTTTGAGATTCTTTTTTGTTTAGATGTGAGAAAAAAAAATATTAATAATGGGATCCATAAAAAATTTTTCTCTTCATAATATGTGAGAAAACTAAAAAGCGAGAGAGATGTTTCATGTAAAATTACTATTATAACTCATATATAAATACAAGAAAATATTTATATTAGATTGTATAGACTAAAAAGTTAATTTAATATAAATATATTTTCTTTCTTCTTACTTTTCTCTCCAACTATATAAGAGAAATTTTTTTTTCATTTTCTTTCTCTTTATTTTTTCTTTATTGAAACAATAGGAAAGAAAATGAATTTTTCTCTTTATTTTTTTTTTCTCTCTATTTTCTTTCTTTCTATTTTATTTCTTTCTATTTTCTTTTATCATCGAAGCAAAAGTTAAGAGATTGAGGAAGAAAAACTGAATGTTGAATATTTCCAAGCTGACCTTTTTGATGATCAATTGAGCAAGATTACACTGTATCATTTATTCCCAAGTTCTCGAACTTATAATCTGTCCATGTGATAGAGGGGATTCCAAGGTTCAAGATATTCCAAGAGCATGCATACTTGGATGTCACTCAACTCTCCTTGCAATTGCCAACATATAAAGACTACTAATATTTCATTGATTTCATCAACGGGGTTCGAGTGATGATATTTTTATGGACAAATTATTATAAGTCATGAAGCATAATTAATATATACTATTTTTTTTAAGTAAAAGTTTAAGTTGAGAGATAGGCTTGCCCCAATTCAAGGTTAAGGCATATTTTTAGATTTATCGAATATTTATAGAGATACTTATAAATTACAGATCAACGAGAAAACTTGAGAATTAAATCCAAGTCATGGCGATAAATGAGTAGAAGGTCAAACAGGTGGGTCCAACCCTGTTGACAAAATTAATATATACTTCAAGAGAATATTATGTTATTAACTTAAGTTAGTAATAACCTAAAATTTATATAAATTTATTTAAAATGAATAATATAAAATTTTTCATGCAGTCTGGGAGCATGTTCTAATTTATCCATTTTTAAGTAACTGTATAAAATTTAGAATTGCATTCTGAATGTTAATATGGGTACTTTCTGAAATCAGATCAGTATGTAGTTCTTTTAATAATATTATAATACCTCACTTTTATTATTTTAGTTGCGTCTTTTTTTTTGGTGCCAATATATATGATAAAACTTACCATTGGTGAGTGAGTTTAACTCAAGTGACAAGTGATTAAATAAATGAAAGTCTGGTTAAAAAATATTAAACATCAATTTTAGTTTAACTGTATTTTAGTTATTAAAAAATTATTTAAAAACTAGTTTCTATGCACATAGGTTTAATTTAAGTAAATATCTATGATTTTTGTGAACAAATATAATGGGCATGACATTACATAAATTTCTTTTAGAAGAGGGAATGCATGTTTTGGTTTACTTTGATTTAATTTGCTTATAATTAATAAATTGTTATTAGTTTATTTTTAAATTATACTCATAATCATCATAAAGTAAAATATTGAGAATTACTATGTTACGGTCCTCCTAAGTAGATATAGTTACTTGTTAATTTATTTTTTTAATGAAGTTGTATGTTTTAGTTTATTAAGTTTGTACGTGTTGAAAGTAATTTAATTTGTTGCAAACATTAAGATTAAATAGTAAGATATATATATATATATATATATAATTTGTTACTCTCCATATTATTTTTCTTGACATTAGACAACAATTATTGCACAATATAAAAGAGGGGGAAGAGAATTCGTAAATGATTAAGGCAAATTCAAAAGATTCTTTTTTTAAATGTGTATTCTTGATTCTAAAGCTAATTAACTATGCCTATAATTCATCCAACTGCTTTTATCACCTAATTATTGATCCATAGATAAATTCTATACGATATATAAATTTTGATTATGAAACACTTATTGACTTTCTCTAAATTAATTTTAATTATGATAATTACTTTACACTCAATTTTAATTTGTTAACTATAATTTAATTTTAAAAATTATTTATTATTCCGTGTATTATATGGATTCAAAATACTTGTCTTTTAAATTATAAAAGATCAAATAGATATTTAAAAGGTTTACATTTGATTTTATTGCGGTTCTTTAGCATTAAAAGTCGCTCTCTTTCGATTTCTGATGAAAGAAGAGGTAATCGCAAAGCAGTGGATATATATATATAGCGAGAGAGAGAGAGAGAGAGAGAGAGAGAGATTCATTCATAAGCAAGATTAACAGCATTTACAAATTAAAAAAGATATATTAGATCCAAATTAAATAAGAAACAATTATATTCAACATTTTAAATTAACCATCAATTTGTAGCTCTATTATTTATCCAAAGGCTATCAATATCTAAGCATATTTCACATCAAAACCAACATGACAAATATTGTAGTTAGAAGAATATATTACAATTCCGTTCAAAATATATTTGAACGTTTCTGTCACCTCTAAGACGATCAAAATAAAAATCCCCATAAGAGGAAACCAAAATACCAACAAAGGCGAAATCAAATCACCCACAACGGAAGAACATACATTAAAAAGGGGACAATGAAAAATACCTATAAAAGGAATAACAAAAAAATAAAGCAAAAAACATATTAGTAAACGAAAAAATAAAATTGGTGGAACTACCACTAAAGAAGAAAGATGGCAACCCCCTTAATAACACTCACACCAGGGAAGATCAAAGAGAGAAGAGAGAAAAAGAAGGATTAGGGCCTGTTATCTCGACTTATTTTCCATATTGTTTTCAAGCAATTAATATTGGTTAATTTTTTCCAGAAATTCGAGATTTTAAATATAACTTGTACAATATATTAGATCAATAACGAACTGATATAAATCATGTCGATAATATTTAGTATTTATGATAATTGTATGTCTATAATTTCTTAAATATATTCATTTTTGACGGAATTGTGTGAGTTCTTATTCGATGTATATGGTTTCTCATTTTCTGAAAAGTCTTTGGTTGAAGAAAAAAAAGAGCGAGTTTCATTGATCGTAATGCGTATTTATTTAAGAAAACAAAATCATAACGGACATTTATGGACTTAACAACAAAAGACCAAGAATCTGGGCTAAAGAAAGCCCAAAGCCCAAAGCCATTTGCGAATATATTCCCGAACAAAAAAAGAAGGGAAAGAAAGGAAAAGACTAATGTATCCATATCGCGGACATATAGTCTGAAATGTGACCCAAAAACAGAGAGAGCTTAAAAAAACACAATATGAACCCACTCCATGGAGAAAAAACATCAGGTGCAAAGATCCAAAATTCCAATCCAATAATTGTCATTCTCGTTTCTGGGATAACGAAAAAAGATGATGTCAACTAAAAAAAGCATTATGAAAAAAAGACAAAAAAATTGTAAAATTGAGTAATTCTCCTCTCAAAATGAGATAACTTTTCGGGTAGAGTTAAACTCACAATTCTAAGAAGAAAAGTTATCTCATAATAAGAGCGTATAGAAACAAAAATTTAGGAACACAGGGTGCTTGAATGGTTCTTAGTAATTTATGGTTTTGAGTTGTACATATAGAATTCTATATGGTCAGGTTACATTGGCACTTTCTCAATAGATTTTTACGATCTTCTTATATTTGTATTTCGAGAGTAATGTATTCAATGATCAATGCTACGGCAAGGAGTTTACTCTGACAATCGAGCAAAAAACCAATGGTAATGCAAATATCCATGTTATTAAGGCGTCAATCCTTATCCACCGCAATTATACGTATTGGCATAGAGTCAACAATTATGTCACCTAAGTCATATTAGCCAGTACAATTGATTGGTGGGACCTATGTTCTCACCAAACAGCATCCGACAATTCGACCCTAAAGAAACTTGAGAAAACAAATTAATTTATTAGGATTTTAATTTAATTTAGCAATTAACCAGTATAAACTTTCTACCTCAATCATTCAGTAAGAGACAAAAAAACATGAAAAAACAGAAAAAAGGCAGTCAACGTAACTGACTTTGGTGCATAATTGATTTAACAAATGTACTAACTACACTGAAGTGAACTTCATGTTAATTTATTTAAATAATCGTAATTTCAGTTCATATTTTTAAATTGATCATCGTAGATGAAAGTAACCATCTATCAAAATGCTGAACAAGAATTGAACGAGTTGTTACTAAAGTTCGAGGTTTTATGAATTATTTGTAACTAAAAAACATAAACAAAACAGAAATATAAAAACCGCAAATATACATTAAAGAAAAATCTTAAGAATGGATTCAACTAACTCATTGTATTCCAAAAATTAGCTTATGAAAAACTTTTCTAAATTTTTTGAAAAGTTATGTTAGTTATATCCCCAAATAATAGGAGACATTTAGAGTGAGAAGTTAATGAATTGAATATTTGTTAGATAACCCAATATCAAATACATAATAAATTCTAAGAAAAGAAAATCTGAGTCCAAATAAAACATAAATTTATAAAGAAACCGTCAAATTAAAAATTATAAGGAGAAAGTCACAAACGGACTTGTACATTAAATCAACCTCCTTCTTGGATCTTGTAAAGTTTTTTTTACTTCAACTCAAAACATTTGCACTTGGAAGTAAAATAAAAGAGCAAGGACACTGGCGCGCACACACAGTTACACTTGGAAACACATAAAATCCAAAAGACAAGCAAAACTAGTTTAACAGCTTGCAACATATATGCAATATTCTCAGTTCTAAAAGACACTACACATATATATATATATCTGTGTATGACTCTTGATTTAATTAGTTCACCCTCCTGCAATTCTTTCTTATCTCTCCGTTGGAGCCAGTGAGGGGACTAATGTCTCCCATCTTGATCATGGCATCGGCAAAATCAGAGAAAAATGAGCTAGGGCTTGTGCTGTAGCCTCGCACTATGGAATCAGTGGACCCTCCATTGAAGAGCTGCTGGTCAGAGTGGAGGAGGCCCTTCTTCTGGATGAGGTTGTTGAAGTAGTGGCTGTCGAAGGATGTTGGTGTCTGGAGATCAAGGGGTGCCAGATTGTTGTCCCCTACCCCTGATGCCCTAGGGCAATTTGATTGCCTTGTGCGAGCAAAGGAGGTAACTAAGTCGGTCTCCTTGTAGATGTGGGCTCTAAAGGTTGTGCACCTTGCTTGTCCAATGGTGTGACCCCCTAGTGTGGTGTAGTTTTAAAACCAAAATGTGACCCAATTAGTAATATGGAAAAAAAATTTGTTATATATCTTAAAATAATAAAGAATAAGTGTTTCTTTGTATTTAATGTCTATGACCTTAATTTTATGGGTTATCTCTTTCATTTTATCTATATTTTTAATATAAAAACTGAGATATTAGGCATTAGATACTATAAGTAAGTATTTTTTTTTTTTGAAAAAAAAATCTAAAAACACTTAAGAATTTCTCTCAAAATAATCTACGGTTTAAGGGTAAAGATATTAAAACTAGATGCTCGAAGGAAGAGATAAAAATAAGAGAAAATTAAGTATTAAAGAAATAGACACACTTATCAATATTTATGTTACAAATTATAGAAATAGTATTTGTATTCAAATTAGTTCGACACATCTATCAACACACATGAAAACAGAAAGAAGGGAAAAGAAAATCTGACATAAACTGTAAAAGAAAAAAAAATATTTGCCCCTATTTTATCTTTTTTCGTGTTATATGAATGGATGGGCCTCTAATTACAAGTGCATCAAAAGTTTCTGTTACATTACATACCAGACAATGCGACCAAGTCCCTGGTGGAAAGTCCATGGGCACTGAACCTGGAGATGAGTTGGTTGAGGCTTGAATTGGGTGCAGGGATCCCTTTGTTGGCAGCAGTTAGGCTTGTTGTCCTAGCGTCTCTTCTACCAAGTTTAACATCCCAAGTTGGGCCTCCAAGCTGATCATGAAATTACACAAAATTAATATTCACTTTAATTACCACCATATATATAAACTTACATGAATATAAATTTTGTGCTGGTATTTTTGGTCTTAATTAATTAATTGCTTACGATCTTAACGGAGTCTCTGGCAGCGATGGCAAGGATATCAGCGCAGGAGACGACACCGGGGCACACTTTCTCCACGGCTGACTTGATGTTGTCGATCACCTCGAATCCACGGGCGGAGTTGTTGTTGGGAGCTGCGTGCTTCTCTCCTTTGAAGCTTGATGTGTCATCCAGTAGGATTGAACCATCACATCCCTAACATGTTTATTTTTTCAAATAAGTAAATATTAGTTCCTTCGTAAGTCAACATATTTGAATTAAAAGAAATGCTTTTTTTCACATAATATATAAACACTCAAATTTAAATATAATAATTACAATTTAAATAAATATGAATTTCGGTTATATAAATATATAATTTTTACTAAAAATAATCACTACATTTCGATTAGAGTGTTTTGAATGAAGAAACAATGTATTTGGATTTACCAGCATATTTCATGTATACGCACGATAGGGACATATTTAATTAAAGAAAAATGATATACAGTCAAAAAGTATGCCAGAAAAATCAAATCCCAATTAACAAGGTATTTTATAATTGGTTATAAATTATATTATTAATTTTCTCTCTCTATTAAATTGCCCATGAATTTTCAACTTTGTCAGTGCCATGTGTTTGTGGCAGTAAAAAAATTCTGCAGTGGGTTCGGGCTGAGTAGTACTGATATTAATTATAAATAGTAGAAGCTTAGAGTACAGTGTGACGTGGGACTCACATTGACCTTAAATTAAGTGAGTGTGGTTTCTTCAAGCATCATGCCTAATCAAAGAATTTCTCGAGTTTACGTTACACATTTTACCATACAATTTTTATTTTATTTTATTTTTGGTATAGCCATAGTACTGTAAAGACAGTATTGTATATATACATGTAGACAGAGACAGAGAGTATATATTTCATAATAATAGTGGCAAAGATTGAACCTCTAGAAGTAAAAATAAAACAAAGGCGTTAATAATTACAATATCTATATACTAAAAACTCTACTTAGTGTATGTCATGACTCTCTAATTAGTTAATTTAGTTGATGCAAGAATGGAAGGGAAAGCATGAAGCTAGCATACGTGTGTGTGTGTGTGAGACACAGAGAGAGAGAGAGAGCATATAAATTACATTAACAAAGCAATCGTGGAAGAACAAACGTAGGAGAGAAGCACCCATGCGGGCCTCCTTTGCTATGGCGGATTCCACTGCGCATTTCACGGTGTAAAAGAGTTTTGGACAAGAACTGGAGTAGAAATTTGTGGAAAGTGATGCATTGGCACTTCCCAACACGAGGACAAGGAGGGCCAATCGAATGATCACTAAGCTAGAACAAAATGAAGCCATACCTAAAACAGTATAATATAATTAAGTGATCAGGCTCTATGTGTTTTTTTGTTTGTGCCTAAGAGGGTGTGGTATGTGGAACTGTGGAAGTGTCCTATATATAGATGTAATAGATGGCCACTGCCTTCATTGGCAAGGGTTGTTAACCTCAGATGAATCTCAAGGCGCCATCTCCGCAGGTATAGCCAAACCTAACACGTAGACTATTAGTCGCCCGTAGTGCATGGCGTAATATTTAAACTGGCCGTTCCATTATTATTATAAGATGTGTCAAAATTGACATATGTTATTTTCCCGTTAAAAATTTGACATCAAATATAATATCTTTTGTATAAGTATATAACATTTTTATTTATCTCACATATATGTACTTCGATGTTTATCAACATTTACGTTAGTATACAGTGTCTTATACAATACTTACACTATAACCATAAAATGTTAATAACTGAAATTATTTGCGGGCGTGAGTTTCTTAAAGTTAGAAGGCTGAATAGTGATACTTTCTTACTACTTTTATTATAAAACTTCGATATACGATTTTTGGATAAAAATATATATAGAAGAAATCTTTTTCTTATTTATATAATCTCTAATTTTTTTTTCTCAAGGTTAACAAATATTAGCGTAAAGAAAGGTATAAAAAAATTAATGTGTAAAATTAATTTTGGTAAAAGATCACCCTTAGTTAGAAAAAGAGAAATAAGAGAAAATAAAAAAAAGCAAGTGATGATGATGAATATGCATGTCAAAATAAAGTAATATGACTTATTTATCTATTTAAAAATTAATATACATGCTACATTATTTAACCAAATAAATTCACGTAACAATTCTGAATCCGTAAAATTAGGGTGCTCTATCGCCTTGTGACTTGATTAATTAATTAATTCAAATAAGATAACAAAGTGAACCAGCCTTAGTTTTCTTTGAACCAGATGCTTTTTTCTTTGAGCCAAAGAAGCCAAAGACTTACACTTCCGGCTTGCCATATTTTGTCAAAGTGCATGCAAGTAGTTGGTAAACTATTTTTCCTCGCTGAGGGTCCCATTGTATAACGATTTTATTTTATGTGTGGTATTTTAATAAGATCGATACGATATCCATGTCATTGTGTCAACAGAGCAAAAGGTAAAAGTTTGACTGCTCTATTCAAAATATTCCAAACTAAACATCATCTTATTCAATCATACATGATTGATTTGATTTTTATCAGAAAAAATTATAGCTAATATAATACTTTTACAGGAATATTTAATATCATTTCTAACTCATCATTTTGTGCCCCCGCCAAAAAAAAAAAAAGAAATATTTTACTGGAATATTTCACACATTTTTAACATTGTTTAAGCCATCATGGCACAAAATTATAGTTATATATTAGTTATAATAGACTTTATTTTATATTTATATATTGTTCATCATATTTGTTCCTGAATTACTAATTTTAAACAATTATATAGATATATATATATATATATATATATATATATATATACACAAACGAAAGAAAACGATTGCAATATAATAGTAATGACTAAGTTAACTAATGATTAGCTGGCAATGTAAGATTCTGAAAGAGCTATGAGAGAAATAGAGAAAGTACTCGGTCTTTAGGTTATTGCTCATGGTCTAAACCGAAAGCTTAACGAAAAATATATGCCCCGTCTAATGAAAGTCGCATTTTGTTTTCTAAAGAAAGATATTAGATGAAGTTATTTAGATGCTTCGGAATGTTTCTTTAAAAATATATATATAATTTCAAGGATTGGCACCGTAGTTAATCAAAAAAATAAAAATAAAAATATATATAATTCTTGAATTTAATTTAAATATACTGATAGTCAACCAATATAAATAATAAAAAATATCAACTCATATAAATAATCACCCCTTATAATGAGGGGTTCACTATGATTTCTAACTTTCTAATATTTCTATTAATTAACAGTATAAAATAATTTTATACCATCAGTACATACTAATTAAACTCATAATTCTTTTCAAAAAGTTGAATGAAATAATTGAAAATAATACATATTTGTTATATTTTCATTAGCTAACCTTTTAGTGGGATTTTGAGTGATAAGATTCAACAAACTTGCATGACTAAGTCATGTGATTTTGTTGGGATTTTGTTCCCCAGCTCCCTTTCATGTGACTGTTGGCAATAGTGGACTTCCATGTCCACGGTCTATGCGCCCGTATAGGGTAGCCTCTTCCAAATTAAAGAAATTGGCTTGCTGGCCATTGAGTAGTGTCCTTTGGAAATTAGGAAGTTTAGGTTTATATTTGTTGCTTTTTTTACCATTAATTATCATTGGTTTGTTTGCCCTTTGACCATTAGACAGTGAAGCTTGCTGGAAAGTTTCCTCATTTCGGAATATTTAAAGTGTGATTAAGTGTGTAGCGAATCTCTTACAGCCCCACACTGCTTTTAATTAAGATAATCAAATCCTTATAACCTCATCGTTGAAGCTTAACCAGTGCCGAAGAGATATCATACGTTAATTAATTAAAGACGAATGGTTCAACAAAACTGCAGTTGCTGCTTCTCACTGGCAACATGCATTACACTATTTGTGTTGACTAGGCTAGAAACTTCTTTAAATATATATAATACCTAATCACAATAATTAAATTAAATTATTAATATTTAGTTTATTTAAGTGATTCGTCACTTATTCTTCTAAAATAAGGTTTTGAATTTGTGTCTTATAAATGGAATAAATTTTGAATATTAACAGTTAAAAGAAGAAAAAAAACCGGATTTAACTTAAATATTGTTGCGTTTGAAGACTTTTGGCAGGAACGAAGTTACAGCAGAAATTAATCGGCCCATGAAATTAATCTAATTCCTCAATTTCCTTTATAAGGAAAATTCTGGAAGGATCAACGGCTCTCTTCTTTTGTTTTTTTTTTTTGGGCCGGGGGGTGGGGGTTGGTAATAAACTAATAATGGGCGCTCATCAGGCCATTTCAACTTTATAGGATCGAGGATCGCAAGTATTAATTTTTCTTTACCTACTTGTCTGCTAGCTGAAGAAGTTTCAAAGGAGCATCTCAACAAGTTGATTGGGTTCACATTACTATTAATTGAACTGTCAAAGTAAGTTCGGATCACAATCACGCTGCATGTTAAGGAGGAAAATTTATATGACATCAAAGTGAAAAAAAAAAGTCCTTGTTCTTGCTATTAATTTCTAGAAGAAATAGTAGCTCCTCGGAACTGATTTCTTACAGTGCTTTGTTGATTTGCCTTATCTCAGCTGCGTTGACGAGGTATCGGATAATCTCACTGATTCAAGCAGTATAAGAAGGTTCAAAAATTAAAATTACCTCAATGATTCTATATTTCGTCAATACAAACAATTAATTCGATAAAATGGTGATTAGAGATAACCACACAGGAGTACAAAGTAAGGCATTCTTGCACCCAAAATATATTTAGGCTGCTTTTCAGTCATGTTTGACTGATGACATGGAATGCTTAATATGAATATCTACCACATACATTTTGTGATAAAATTCTTACTTCTCATTAAAGTAGCATGTACATGAACCAAAATTTATTAATTTCGCTTTAGTAATTGTATATTTCATAATAATTTTTATTTATGTAGGTAAAATATAAAGTAAAGAGAAAGGCAAATATTAAAATTAATTAGTTGAACTCATAAATCAAGCAAATCATAATTCTTTGGGGTTGGTTCACTTTTGACGAGTGCTAATACAATTTCTTTATTTGATTGACTAAAGTTTAGGTTAAGGGGAATGTTTACTCCCTAATTAAAGGTCAAGGTATGTTGCTAAACTCCTTAAACACTTAAAAAAATACTTATAAATTACTTACTAAAAAATTAATTTAGGAATCAAATTTAAGTCTTATCAATATATAAGCGGCCTAACCATTTAAGCCAACCTTTGTTGGCCTCACAATACGATTTCTTATTTCATGAGTTGGGTTGAATTAACCCTTAATAAATGATAGGCTTACAATTTTATTTTATTTTATTTTTTAGCTAAGGGTAGTTTTGTGCAACAATAATTTCTAATACTCAATAGTTATAGACTAAAGACAGACTGTTTAAATTATAGACATGCATATTTATATTTATCTGCCATTAAAAATTAGAATGGCGTTTTACTAAAAAAAAAAAATAGAATGGAGTAATTCTTTGTTGTTATTTACACCAACATTACTTGTTAAATGTGAATTCATATTTTTTTATTTTTATTAAAATAAAAGTAAATAATTATAAAATTATTTGTTTCTAAATCTTAAAGTGAACAATAAAATGTATATATAATTTTATCTTTTTTATATTCATATATATATTTATATTTTTCAGTGAGTAATCCACAACGATGATTTGGGAAAATGAAATATCAAATACTCCTAGTAAAGTACAGAACCCCTTTACATAGCACTAGATTATTGACCAAAACTATTATTATTCTATTTTTTCTGTTAAGAGAAAAAAATTATACAAAAATGTTTGAAGTAAATTATAAATATAGATGAGAAGTTAATATTTATAACTCTAGGTGACAATTATAATTGAAAAGTAATAATATTTATAATTTTAAATTTGTATTTTAAAGTTTTATCATGTTTTATATTTATATATTATTAAATAAGTAATTAATAATTAATAATAATAATAATTTTGAAAAACATAAATATAAACTTAAAGAATTACTTTATAATAGTATTGAATATATTGTACGTTTATCTGTAATTGGAATTTTGGTTTTCTTTTTATTTAAAAATATAGAAAGAAAGAAGAAAGTTTCCACTTCGGCTGCCATTCCATTTTTCGGTGTGTGCCCGACTGCCTGTACCCTCCTTTTTTTTTTGGGGTGAAAAGTGTACTATCCCTGTGCCCGAAAGGGCGTATTATTTATCGGCCAGCAGTGTGACCGGACGAGTTATGATATTTTAAGTTTTAAATACATTTTTAATATGAGATTGAGTCCGAAACCCAATCATTTTGTAATGCCTCGTAAACCCATGTACTGGGTCCGATCTTGAGTGAAACCCCTCAGGATGTATGAGTATCTATTTGGATTAGAATTTATAAATGTGAATTTGAATCAACTTGATTTAATAAAATTGATTTTGATCAAAATTAAGTTAGTATTAACATGATTTATATTTAAAAAATTTCATATCAAAAGTGATTATAATAGAATAAATATTATTTAGATGATCAAAATTAAAATTACTTTTAGATGTGTAATTACCAAAAGAGTGCAAAAGAATAATGAAAGTCTAGTTCAACACTAGTGTAATATCTTTAGATAAAAGGATAAAATTGTGAAAAAAAAAATTAACGTGATTTTGGTGTAACACAAAAGCAACATTTTATCATTTTTGGGTTAACAAGGGTTAGACACAAAAAACCCGTTTGAGTTGATCCCCTGTGAAACTACCCAAACATGACAGCCCAACTTTCAAGAAAAATTAACATGCGTTCAGTGTAGAGAACGCGTAAACAAACACACTCTGGTTGTGTATGATCCTCTATATATAGTTTTGATTTTAATACTGTCAATTTTTTTCAGCTTTTGATCTCTTTTTTTAATATTATATTTTAGATGCTTGTGGTTGAATATGTTGGTCTCTATATAGTTTTGATTTTAATACTTTCAATTTTTTTTAGCTTTTGATCTCTTTTTTTTAATATTATATTTTAGATCCTTGTCATTATATATGTTGGTCTCTATTAGTATTTTATAATACATATTTAGTCCTTAAAAACGTTAAAAATTTTATTTTAATTCTATATATATATTTTATAAATTTTTTATCCTTATAAATATCATCATTTAAAAATATTATTTAATGACAGAATTTAAAAAAATATATAAATATGATATTAAAAAAAAAAAGCTGAAATCCAAAAATTTTAAAAGGATTAAAATCAAAACAACCCATATTTGTAACTACTATGATTTATTTCAACAACATGAGCGTATTATAATCTCTACACGCAATTTAATTCTTTTTTTTTTTCGCTCAATTTAATTTTTCTTTTTTCTTGGGGTCGAAATTTAATTCTTCTTCGGGTAGTGGCTACTACGTAGTGTTGACCTTTGAGGTGGGCTGGGCCTTTACTTTCCATTGTGTAGTTTTCGACTCGCATATCAATTCTGTATACTTCTTTATCGACCAAAAAGGAATCCATACTTATGACCAAACAAAGAAACAAAAACAAACCAAAAGTTGACCCAAAAAAAAAAAAGAAGAATTTATACTTTTATTTCTTTGCAAATTGCTTCTTAAATCCAGAGTCGTGAAAAGTGAAAATTGAATTTCAGAGTTCTATCAATAAACTAGAAATTAAAGAAACCTAATTAACTCATGTTAGGACTTTCTAAATTGAAACCAAATAGCAACAAAGAAGTCACTGGTAATTAAAGTTAATTTGTTTTTGGGTATAGGTAATAAAAGTCAATTTAATTGTAACGATAACAGACGTGAGAGGGAGTTGTTTATTAATGTTTAATGTTATAAGAGGGACTATTACAATTTTTTAAGGAAAATAGAATAATTGCATAACAATATTGATAGTATCTAACTGAGAGAGATTTATATAATAAAAGAAATTAACTATAAAAGATTGTAGGCTAATAATTGAAATAAGAATGTAAGTGGTTTCTAGGTATCAACCTAAATTAATGGGGTTCGAAACTTTTCTTAAATGACCCAATAAATGGTGGCCATATGTCTAATGATTGTCTAACTTATTGTCCATCTGTCAATTAATATCATCTTAATTTTTTAGGATTTCGAACTTTTTAATTATGAAATTAACCTCAATTAGACTTACTTGAAAGAATTAAAATTGTTTTCATTAAATCCCTGTCTAATACTGAATCGATCCAACCATTTCAAGAACCCTAAAAAAAAATACCTACCCACCCAACAGTCACAACAGGACAGGCTTAAATCTCGTTTTATGCTGGATGGGAAAGATTGATTACCCATAGATGGGCATGAAACCGCTAAGCCTCTGGATTTGGCGCAACCTTATCTTTTGGTATATATCAAGAATTGTTCGCCAGTTAAGAATTGCGCAACCTTTAATTGATCAATAATATTTTGCTAGAGGATAAGCAATTAAAGTCACATGTACTTGCTACGTAAATAGATGTCCTAATGGGAAGGGAAGTGCAACGCAGTAGCAACATGGAGTTGGAAGACAATAAACCTTAACTAATATTAGGTAAGGGTTAACCATTGATTTAGTATTATTAAGTAAGGGTTTAATTAAAACAATTTTAATTTGTTCACATAAATCCATTTGCGGTTAATTTCATAATTAATGCTATGAGGAATCTGATTAGGAAAGATTGGGTTCTGGAGATCAATCATTCTTTTAGGAAAGCAAACAAGTGTGTTGATAATTTGACTAAATATGGCTATAAAATACCAATTGGGATTAGCTTCTTTAACAAAGTCGCGGCTTGTATTTTCTTGGACTTTTTAGCAGATTTCTCTGGATATAGTTATCTTTGTGCTGTTTTGTCATAGTTCTTTTGGGCTTTAAGCCCAGATATATATCCAAAAAAAAAGTTTGGAATCTTAAAATAAAAAGATGATGGTAATTGACACATGGATAATGAGTTGAATAATAATTAAACACATGACCACTTTTTATTGGGTCATTTAAAAAATATTCCAAATCCCTTTAATTTGGGAGGATACCATAGAAATAAGGATGATCCTTATACCATGTAGTGTGAGAGTACTACTATATTTTGCTAGTTAAAGAGTGAAAATATATAAGCATGAAAGATCAAAAAGAAGATTGAAACATTAAGATTGTTACACGAAATTCATGAGGAAAAGAATATTAATTTTCATTGCGAACATAATTTACGAAAATATCAAGGTGAAATAATGACAATTATATTAACTTCTTTTTTAATAAATTTTACAGAAACTTATGTATGTGATCATATTTTGAATCTATTCAATTCAATAAAACTTAAGTCTCAATAATGTTACTCGACATGAGAAGTTTCTTACACATGCAGTTCAGATCATCACCTACCATTCATTTCTTTCTCTTTCTCTTCATCCTTATCATTCATCAATATCTACAATACACAATCCCTTATGGGGATTATATAGTTGCACATTATTACGTGCAAATAATATTACTATTTTTATATACCTGGTGATTTAACATGTCCTACAGCCCTTGTTTTTCATACTTGTAAACCTAGAGATGCGTCCAAAGTTGGGTTTCCCTTCATTTGAACAAAGAGGCTGTCTTTGACCTTTATAGTCTCCGTCTTGTAAATGTATCTTCTTGATGCCCAAATAAATGCCCCTAAATTGACAATTGATAGGACCAACAAAAATCCATAATAGTAATCTAAGTGACAATCATTCAAGTTGTTACCTATCCAACTCTTACTTCCACCTCTTCTTGTGATCTTATCGACCACGGTTACTAGAAAGCTATTCAAGAAGTTCCCAACACCGATCCCACTGGTGAAGAACGTTGTACCAAGGCTCTGCATGTCTTCTGGGGATTGATCATAGAAAAACTCTAGCAACCCAATGGCATTGAACACATCTGCTATACCAATTAGAACGTATTGAGGCAAAAGCCAAAAGCCAAAATATCCTCATAGGGACAATATCTTTAGGACCGACTACGTGATTTGATCTTATGACATTCATTCTTCTAACTTCAACCGCATAAGCAATTGCAATGGCTATGATCTGGAATTGAAAATCCAATTCCAAGCCTTTGAAGCAATGAGATTCCTCTAGGGTTGCCGGTTTTGCGGCGCATCAACGGCACGAAGAACCGGTCGTATATTGGCACCGAGAGAAGCATGGAGAGGGTCACAAAGCTCCCAAGAGAGGCTGCTGGGATTTGAAAATCAGGACCAAGCTTTCGGTCCAAGGTGATGCCTTGTTTTACAAAGAGAGTGTTGATTTGTGCCCAAATGGTGCTGGGAATCAGTGTTACTAGCCATATTAGGACCATACCAAAGACAAGCTTGGCTCCTTCCACTTGGGTTACTGTCAATGGAGGTTTTGAGGAACCATTAGTGCCTTCTTTAATTGCAGCCTTGTCCAACAATCTGAATGCAAAAATTAGACTGACTGAATCAGTAATTTGCTTAAGAGAAATGCTGCATAATACAAAAAAGATTTCACACAATGACATATGAATTATATGTTTTATTCATTGCCTTTCACTATGTATTGTTATGCGGTATCTGGATCATTTTTTCGTACCATAAAGTATTACTCTTTGTTTAATCAAATATCTGACTATTAATTGTCCGTATATAACTTGACAAATTTTTGCACCACCACCTAATTAACTTGGGTGTATTAGTCTAATATCATGAATCATGAAAACTATAGTTATTAATTAATTATCGTAATTAATTATTAACAATTGATATATAATAATAATTTATTGACTTGATACACTTAAGTTGAGTGGCGTAATTAGTTTGTAGAAGAATTTCTTCTAGACAAATTAAGTCCGTTGACATTAATTAATTAATTACATAATCAATCCTTGTGCCACATAAATATTGTATATTTTAAAGTGATAATATGTCAAATTATTGCATGAACCCTGTAAGCTGAATTGTGAATCATCCAAATCAGCCGCCTACCACTAATATGCAGTATGCTCGTTAGTTGCACAGTTATCTTTATGAAATTGTGTGCTCGGTTCAATGTTTTTCATGAGTTCTTTGCAACATCTCTTTTAAGCAAGGATATAATATACTTCTCTCATTTTGATAAACATGTATCCATACTCAAACTAACACACACACACACACATATATATATATATATATATATATATATATATATATATATATATATGGGTAAAAAACCATTTTCCTAGCATTATATGTTCTCTCTTAAGTATTAGACTGCAAAATATATGTACAATTAGATTCTCTCATCTCAACCAATATTTATTTGATTCAAGTGGCTCGAAACTTATTTCCTTTAAATAAGATCTCGAGTTCAAATTTTGAGAATAGTAAAATTTAACATTAAAAGAACTTTATTCCATAGTGAAACGATCCTATTTGAGGCAAATTAATTAAAATTTAAGTGGATTTCAAATATCAGTGATTTAGACCCCCATAAAAAGGACTCTTTCATCCCAACCTCAGCCTCCTTCAATCCAGGAGAAAAATTAAGATTTGTTTGAATGACAAGTTGAAGAAGGGAAAAAAAGTTCTAGGATCAGAAATAAAAAAGGAACAAGTGTGCTTACCTCAAAGCTGGAGTGTGATAGATTTGCCGTTTTCCACTACTAATGTAATATGTTGGCTCCTGCTCATAAAGGTCTGAGGGGTCATTAGGGAGCTGGAGTTTCCTGTTCCTGAAGGCAGCAATTGGGGCATGAATTAGGTCTTTGGCAGGACTTTTGGTTGTCCTCACTTTGTGGCGATAGATTGGAGTCCCTATATAGAATATGACAAGGGACAATAGGAGACCAACCGTAGGGATACCATACCCTAGTCCCCAACCGAAATTCTCTTGAATGTAGACAAGGCCTAATGTGGCTACCAAAGCACCTAAGAATGTGATGAACATCCACCAGTTGAAGAAGGAGGCCTTGGCCTCTTTCTCAATGGGATTGAAATCATCAAATTGGTCAGCACCAAAGGTTGAGATGTTGGGTTTTGTCCCACCTGCCCCAACAGCCATAGTGTAGAGCGCTGCGTAAAAAAATGCAATTTGTGAGGTAGAAGCCTTGTTGCAGATTCCATTGGTGCATTTTGGCCTCAAGCTCTTGAGTGATACAGCTACACTGAGAAGAGTCATCCCCTGTCACGAGTAGAAGCACTAGTGCATCAGGTGGTTTGCCAAACTTATACATACGTATTTAGGTCAAAATAACAGGACTCTATTATATATATATATATGACCTAAATAAGATAGCAAACGGGACACCTGTACAGCTCAAGTGCTGTGGGACTTTATTACAATATTTTATATCCATAAATATTTAATTCACTATAATGGTCCCATTTAATGTTTCCATTATATGAAAAAGTATTTCTATAATAAGTATGTATGCCTTCCAATACAATTTCTTTCTGACTTTTATTAACCAACACACACAAAAGTATTTGCCTATTCTTATTTCTTCTTATTGAACCTCATGGCATGACTTTGTATTTTTTTTTTTTTAAAGAGATATCACATAGCATGTTGGATAGGGGTGTCAGATTTTCCAAGCTCTACATTCTCAAAAAATATCCTACTATTACATCCATCTTTTCTTAAAGGCGAAGTTAAATTAAATGGGAGCATTCAAATCCCACAAAAAATCATTGATAATCCCTTATAAATTTATTGTATTTATTTTCATCAATTCAATATTGAGAAATTGAGGTTGGGCAATAACTAAAATACGGGCCCTACGAATCATTAATAAAATTATCTTGGAAGTTCAGCGTCCCACCAGTGCAAATTAAATAATAGAATTGTTGGGCCTTTTGCGGGGAGTAGGAAACATTGCAAACAGGTTGGAAAATAAAGATGATAATTGTGGACGAAATCATGGTTAAGAAAGAGAAGTTGCTAGCTAGCTTCTAATTAGAACCTTGCTTTTATATATGCTTAAGAGATTATATATGTATTCCAGCGATAGATCTTAGCTTACCAAGACATAAATGAGTGATGATATAGTGAATGTCCAGAAGCGACCCAAATAAGAATCTGCTATGTAAGCCCCAAGAGTTGGTGTTAACCACACAGATCCTGACCAGTTATTCACATTCCTCACAGATGAAACTGTATCTTGGTGAAGTTGGGTTGTGAGGTAATTGACTAAGTTGGAAGCAACTCCATAGAAGGCCATCCTTTCAAATGCTTCATAGCCTGCAACATTATCCCATAAAATTAAAGAAGTATATAAAATCCAATTACTAAAGCATATATGTTATATGAACGGGAACTTTATTAATTACAATCATGCTATAATTAACTACATACAAAGCAATCGCCATTAGCACACTTCCCAAGCAGTAGGAGGACTCATAAGTTGACATGTACTTCTAGACTTCAGTTTAAACTTACCGGAAAATAGAGCCAACAACATGAATGGGAATCAAAGGACAAATCCTTATGTTTACAAATTGTTTCTCCTTAATTTTCTCCATTGAACATAATGTTCAAGATTGGAGATAGTGAAGCTTAAACAATGCAGATTCTAAGGAAAGCTTAAGCAGGGAATAGATTTGGTTATATATATATATATGCTCACCAACAAGAAAAACACAAGCCTTCCATTTTCCAGTTTTAGATGACACCGCGGGCTGGCCACGGATGTCAACAGTACCATCTTGCGCATATTCTGATTTTGCTTCCATTAGAGAATATTTAGGAATATAAATTTAATGGGAGCAGATTGATACTAAAGAAGAAAGCAATAAAAGGAAAGAGCTTATTGCTGTAACTAAAGAGGTGTTGGAGGCCATATATATAGTTTAGATGTTCTTAGTGTTCAACGCTAATTCATCGCTGCATTGCATATGGACAACCGATCCTTGTCACAATAAGTAGTTCGGCCAAAGTGTTAAACATAAATATAATTGGACTACACAAAAATATATTATTTTGTTAATTGAATTTATTTAGAGTAATTTCTGTTTTAATATTTGACTTCTTTAAGATACATCATACATCCTGCAAGTATGTAATTTTAACTGCTGATGAATTATAACTTACTGTACTTCTTTTCTTGATTAATTGTTTTTGTATTCTTTAAATATAAAATAATTCTTTCGACCACAAAATTATGTAGTTAGGCCCTTCCAAAAAAACACGTTCAATGACTCAAACTTTTAGAGTTTCCTTGGTTTTTTAATTTATTTATTATTTTTAGTGTTAATTATAAATATGATACATTATTTTTCTTATATTTTCTCTCTTCAAAATTTTGTAAAGAAAATAACAAAAATAAGATTTTTTTAATTACTTTCTTAATAGAATTTTAAAAGTAAAAAATAGGATAAAGATAAAATATGATATAATTAATATTAAAAAGAAAAAATGAAAAGATAATTTTTTTTTAAAACCAAGCATTAATTCCATAGCTTTTTCTTGATATATAGATTTCCTTTACTACAGTATCCAACCTTTGTACTTTTGAAAAAAAACAAAAAAAAAAACAAAAAAAAGACATTGAGGAATTCGTTGATCTTGATGGACTGCCCACATACTCTGAATCAGTTTCAATTCCCTGTGAAGTTGGCTGCGGCGACCGTTAGCAATAAATAGATTATCAACACGTTTTTTCTGTTTTGGTTAACGATCATCAGCACATTCTTCTGGTCAATAGATCCTCAGCACATTTTACATAAAGTAATGAATATTATTGTCGAAGTTGCCTTGGGTTGAAGGTGGAGGACTCCGAAGCCCAAACAAATTAAACATTGTGTAAAATATATCCCTGTCATTAAAACGGATCTCCCCCCCCCCCCAAAAGCCCCCGCACGGCCACGGTTCTGTTTTAACGTGGGGCAGGATGGGTTAGCCTGTTTTATTAAAGCAGGTTAAAATATCAAACTCACTACATTTTTGGGTGGATTGGCAGGTCAACCAACTTGAAACTTTAAAAAGAAAAAAAGAAAAAGAGTTCAAACACTATCAGCAAAAGCATCACAAAGTTAGAAGTCATATACATAAAAAAATTTCAAAATAACCATCAAGAAAGATTCTAGCGCGGAAACACAATTAATGGTATAGTACAGTCACACAAAGCCACATTGTTCATTGGATTGATGCTACTACAGTGTTTGTCGCGCCATCCACTGGTCTTCCACTTGCCAGGGTGTCGTGCCGTGTCGCCAATCTTATGCTCACCTGGGTGTCGCGCCACACTGCCTATCTTCCAACCGACTAGCCGAACAAGATTAGGGTGTAGGGAGAGAGAGAGAGATTAAGGCAGAGAGATAGATTGTTAGAGTGTGAAATTGTAAATAGAGATCAATATGTTAGATCAAAAAGAGATTTGCAAGGTGATGGTGGTAAAAAAATGGGTGATGATGGTGACGAGGTAAGCTACAAAAATGGGGAAGGGATGCTACAAGTGGTGTGGTTTTTGGAAAGTGGTGGTGTGGAAGTGTTATTAGATGTCACCTTTTTTTTTTTGTTTTTGGTGGAACCCATTATTACCCAACAGCACAATATCAAATAGCCATGATCCAATACATGGAGGCAAAGAGTGGAAAAACAAAAAAAAGCAATGTAACCCAACAGGTTAACCCACCCTGCATTGCCTCAATCTGCGGGTTGAGTTTTTTGAGTGGGCTTAAAAATGCATCCCAACTCATAAAAAATGGCTAATTGGATGAGTTGAACTCATGTTGTCATCTTTACCTGTCATCTAATTTGCAATCTTTTCAACCCTATGAATTATCCGAACGAAGTAACGCAAGATCTCGCATTTAACAAGTCGTATATTTGAGCCTCTATTCATCTTTTTAGGGTGAGATAAATATCAATTCCTCTCTGTAAATATTTTTTGGACTCGAAAGCTTTTCTTACTTTAAATTAGAGCGTCATTCTTTCACCCTAAATTTTTCTATGCCCAAAAAAAAATTGCATTCTTTTCACATCATCATTCCTTATTCTCATATACTTAATGCCTTGTCACTTATGCAAATATAATTTAAATACCATTTTAATATTATTGAATGATTTTTTATTAGATAAATTTTTTTACAAATTCATTGGAAATTGAAAATTTATATATTATAGATATCTATAAAATTTTGGAATAACTTAAAATTGTTTAAGTTACCAACTTGTTTATATTCTCCTTTTTTTTCCCTCCTTTTTTGATGGAAATGAACTATATTATATAAAATTTTTATATTCTTTGATGTATAATTACGTGCAAATAATTCTTTTTTAGAAAAACAAACTTATCTTCATATAAAACTAAAATGACATAAAGATTATTTTAAAATTCCGATGTATAAAATTAAATTTGATATAACTAGTATTAAATTTACGCATTCTTGTTAACCTCTTTTTAATTGGGAAAAATGAAAATAAAAAGAAAAATCTTAAAAATATAGCACAAAGGCAATTTTTATTTTTATTTTTATTTTTAATTTTATTTTTAACTGTGAAGTTATAATACGTATTGAATATTTGTTTAAGAAATAATAAAAGAGATTGCTTCAATATTCTTTGTTGTTATGAAGGTATTGGATCTTTAACAATTAATATTTTATATGTAATCACATATTAGATATTAAATTAAAACAATATATAAATAAAGCAAATTACTTTTTTATACTTTTAATAAAAAAGTATGTACAAAAACATTAAAAGCACGTACGTCTTATGCTTTCAGATAATAATAATAAAAATAATAATGTTCCAACCATTTGATAACCGACACTTTTTTGTTTTTGGTAAGAACCGACACTTTTTTAAAACAAAATAGTATTACAAAAATTTTATTTTATAATAAATTTAGCCCAACTTAAATCTGATTGGTGAAATCTAACAAACTTTAAATACTAATAGCTGGGAAAAAATTATAGTTTTGACATCAAATTCCACGGGCCACATCATCACTTTCTTATCACAACGTGGGAATATATCGCGTACAACCCATCTTTCGGCTCCATTCATTTTTGGGTCGATCTGGATAACGTTGATATACTTTTTTAATTTTTACCAAAAAACAGTTGATATGCTCTTTTCTTTAATACAAAAAAAGTGTATAAGCTAATTCAATAGAAAATGTTAACATGGTGTTTTCCCTTTTCTTTTTTTTAATTTTGCTCATACCTCATTCACTTTGTTTATTAGTTTTGGTTTACAGGGTTATAGTATTATTAGTTTTAGGACAAATATACATCAACATTTTTTTGTTTCATCAATATTATATCTAAAATCTCCTAATATTGAGGGTTGATATCGAATTCTCTTAATTTGTTTAAGAATAGTATAATAACCTCTTTTTCAATTATAAATCCTAAAATTAAAAAAAATAAAAATATATATAAAATAACTATTTTATTCTTAATTATTTATTTTATTTTTATTGAATATCATAACCTCATCTTCTCCTACTTCCAGCTATAAATTCTAATACCCATTTTTTCTTTTCTTTTTTCCTTCCTCCTCTACCACCTAAAAATCCTAATCTATAACAAAACAATAATCAGACCAAAATGAACAGTCTAAACCATTCGAGCACCAGAAACTTTATTTGTCCATCGGTTGTCGCGACATAATCACGGACAACCGATGGATTTGATATAAAAGATTTAAAAATAAAATTAAAAGTAAATAAAATTGAATTTTAACGGTGGATTGTGATATATGTCCATAAACACCTTGCTTTTTTGGGGTCCAAATAACGTGTCTCTTCGAGCACAGCCAAAACCCAAACACCACCAAAAGAGTTCTTCTATATGCCCCATTTCTATTTCCCTTATGGTAGACCCCATCATCTCCTCAGGCCACCCATCCTTGCAATGCCATGCTCGCAACTATTGCTAGCCTCTGCGCACGAGAACAACCACTGTCATCTCCATTTGGTTCACCTGCAGCACCACCGCAAGCCACAGTTGCATCGCCCATAGCCATCTCTTGCCTAGCCATTAGCCCATGCCACTGCAACCCCTGCTTCTGCCATCGACCAGCACTGCCGCGAGCTCGCCAATCACAACTACCACACTAGCCTAACCACATCACCGCCAAACCAACCTACGCCTCTTCCCAAATTCATAAGGCTGCAACAAGGATCATTTTGTGCTAAGAGTAATTTTGAAATTTTATAAATTATTTGAACGTAAGAAAGGTTAATGTTATTAAACAAATTAAAAGAGTTGGATGTCAAATTAAAAACTAGGAAGGAAGATTTAGATGTAATATCAATAAACTTTAAGAGAAGTTAATATAATTTATCCTTAGCTTTATTATGGATTCAGCAACTTGCCCAATTTGAAATATCCTTTTTCCGATGATTCTTTTCACTAAAGCACAGGAATATTTAGAAAGCCACTAGCCCACTAGCCACAGTATATCGTAATGGGAGAATCACGTAGTGACCAGAATATTTTTCTGGACTCCTATTCCTTTTGAGAAAAAGGAAAGATTGCCTTATATATTCAAAAGAATCTTGTTGGTACCGAAGATCCCAGTGTTATCAATAACGACCACCTGTATATTTGTATGAGCAACAATCTATTTCATGTCTTCGAACCTATTTATCATTTCGAAGCTAGCATTGATGTTTGACATCAGGCATTCCTGTTCAGTATTTTTTTTCTTTTAATTTGAAAAAGTTTAGATTGAAGGAAATATTTGCCTTCGGTCTATATCTCTAAACTTATCGATTATTTATAGATTATCTACTAATAGAAAAACTCAAGAATCAAATCAAAGTTATAGCAAAGTATAAGTGAAAGACTAACGAGATAAGCCAACTCACGTTATCTTTTTGTACTCCAAAATTTCAACAACTAGTTTGTTATTACACAGGCACTGGGCCATATCGTGTTACTGACTGCATTAAAAAGATCTGAAGGTGATAGCAGCTTAAATTGGAGGGAAGCTAATCTTTTCTAAAATGCTCAACAAAGAAAATCTCACATGTCCAAGCTGTTCTCATATACTGCCATATTAGTTCTCCAGCATCTTCTGCTTCCCCCTTGGTCCTGATTATAAACATTAGCTGATCAATATTGTCTTTTCCATTTCTCTCTCATGTTGAGTCAGAGAGTTTACCATATACTTGTAGTAGTTAACCAGCTCCAGATAGTGTTGGCATAAATATTTGATAACTGGCTATAATCTATGTGGCACGGAAATGCAGCTATTGTGTACTGCAACAGTGCAATATTTGAATGGTTCTGATGATCATATTCACACACGGCCATTTGATGAGCTAACTACTGTAGTCGCAATACTAAAACCATTATTAGACAAGTTCATTTAAAGTCATGTCCTTTGATCAATAATTGAAGTATGTATCTTATACGAAAGGTTTTCTATACATAAAGGTGCATCAATGCAACAAACATATATATCTATCTTCTGTTTGATAGGATTGTGAGTTACTTAGATATTTTTAAGTTCTTTATAATTGTGACCGTGATGTTCTATATTGGTACTGAGAAAAAGTTTATTCTTATCTCAAAAAAAAAAAAAAAAATTCATTATCAATCACAACAATTATAGATCATCTATTATCACGATTTTCCTTAATTCAAAGCACCTATTTCATAAATACTTTTATTTTAGGTAATATGCTGCTCCGTTTATAAAAAAGTTGCAACTTGATATAGAAAAGTTATAATATTGGAAGTATTTATTATAATACGAGTTGAAAAACATGTGATGAGACAACTTACATTGTAACAAACATTCTCAAAATTAATTGTAACTTTTCTATCTCCTGCTATAATAACTCTTCTATTTCATATTGTAATTTTTAATTGTATCATCTCTTTAAAAGCTATTACATAAGTCAGTGCTTTGAAAGGGAATACCCAAAGCCAACAAAAGTAGTTTAGTAGTGACAAAATTTGGTTAGTTTGCGTGAATTTTTGGGTTTAAATCTCATTGCCACCAATATATCAAAAAAAAAAAAAAATCCAATGTGGTGTTTCATTAGAATAGTTATGATTACATTTTCTAATATTGTGATTAATAAATTCATTTTACAAAAAATTAAATAAGATTACTTTACAAAATATAAAATCTTTAGATGAAGCAATTATAGATTATAAATGTAATAATTGTATACCCGTATGTAAGACATTAAATATTTATTTGTTGTTTATACTCACCAACTAAAAATCATAAATGGCTAAAAGATTCATGAAAGTAACATGTTTGAATTGTACTTTTTTCAGAAAAAATGGCTTAATTTAAAAAAAAAAACTATTTAAAAATTTAATTATAATATATTTTAAGCATAAAATAAGTAATTGAGACGCTCTTAGAAACCTAAAACCAATAAGTTAAAGATGTTGCATAGCATTGAGGGCAAATACCTCAATTGAGTTGAATCCTGCCCAAAACTTTTTGCACCGTTACAGCTCTGGCCCAAAAACTAAAGTTATAAGTTATACTACGTGAAATGATATTTGTATGTAAAAATAGACACAAAATTTTAACCTTTCAACACTTTCCGTTACCCAAAATCTTTATATTTATCTCTCTCAAAAATATTTACGAGATATATAATTTTTAATGTATAAATACCATGTCTTCTATGTTATACATGCCCTCATGGCAGTGGACATGCAGAAAGAGACTGAAAGCAACTATTTCTATGTCGTATACAAATGTAGGAGCGCGCGCCAGACAAAACATAGGACATGTTTTTAAGCCCCACCTCTTAAATTGGCTCAAAGGTCATCCATAGCATTTTAGCTCCCACCCGAAAATGATTCCCTAGAGAGAGAGAGAGAGAGAGAGAGAGAGAGAGAGCATGTACCTTCAGTGACTTGTACCTTTACAATGGGGCTTCACTTTTTTGGGGCCATTGAGGGTGACAACCAGGTATCTCCTTCACGGTTGCTTACTATAGCAAGAAAGAAAACTTTCAAATCAAGTTTTTAATTAGTTAAATCAACGGTGGTTGGATCATGTGTTGGATCATGTGCTGCATATAATTAATTGATCAACGGTGGTTGGATCATTTGCTGCGTATAATTAATTAATCCGTTCCCACTTTGGGATTTTATTTTTTATATTTCATTTGAGTTTATATAACGTATGAGAATTCGGGAATTGGGAGAATTTTTCTTTTGAATATGGTGAAGTGGGATTCAAAAATTCCAAATTTATTAAAAAAAATTTTAATTTTTGTTTATAGTGAATTCGAAATTTTTTAATTCAACAAAGTTGAATTTAGAGTTTTTGAATATATATTAATATCATATTCGCATAAAATCGTCTCAATTTTCATATTCTGTACATTGTAAACTCAAATTCCATGTTATAAAAAAGCACCCTTCCACTTTTGATGTTTGATAACAATGCATTTTATTGTTCCCTGTAATAGTATCCAAATGAATTGTGCATTGCTTTATTACGTACTGAATTCCTTCTACAGTACTTGTCAAACATTCAAATCAAAACGCTATGTGCTCTCGACCCATTTTTGCTGCCAATGATCTTGGAAGCGTATGCTAGTTTTCTCTTCATCCAATTGGTAAGTAAATCACTATCTATAAGAAATGAGTTAACACACGGTACTATCATACAGCTCAGCCAATCATCAATTGCAGCATTTGCAACTTGCAAGATGGATGGCTAAAAGTTAGAGATAAGAATGGTGGCAACAACTTACATTTTGTTTGTTAGGTACCTGTGTATTTGACATCCAAATACCAGCCACTTGACACAATAATGATCGATGAGAAATGAATCCAATAAAAAAATAAGGTATGCACCAATATGCAAATGGTGTGACTAGCTAGGTCAACCGACCTGAGTCTAATTAGTGGTAGGAATGCCGAAGAAAAAAGTGTGGCAGCACCAGCATTTTAGAGTTCTGATACTTGGACTGAGGAATAGTGGGGATTACACATTAATGAGTGGGGAATTGAAAGAATTGCAATCAATAACTTTATCACATAGAGCCCCAGCCCCAGTCCTCCCCACTCATCAACGTAAAATAACCACTATTTACACATGAAGTCCCAATATTGATGGGCATACTAAATAAATGTGTACAAATATCATTAATCGCATTTTATGATGATGGCTTTTTTCTCATGTTTGTGAGCTTTGAAGGTTCAGTCCCTGGCTCCGTGTGAATCAAAGACTACTAGCTCCACCAAATATGTTCCTGCATTCTAATTGGTTCGAGTACACCTACAGTAAATTTTAATTAAATCAATGTCCTCCTCCTCCTCCTGTCTGCCAATTAGAGCTGTTATATTTATGGTCAACTCTTTGATCAATTAGATTGAGGATTTGAGAACGTGGTTAAAGTAGCAACAAGAGGAAGGTAAAGGGCATATTTAATTTGAATATATGACATTAGATTAGTTGCACTTTTTATATAGTCAACTCGTATACTTTGTGTGCCAACAAGAACTGAGTGCAGAGTTGTATTCTTGAAAAGAGATCAAAGTTCAAATATCAAAAAAGGTAATTATACCAGAAAGACATGTTAATCACAATAATGTTCTCGTAGAGTTCAAATATTAATAGTTTATACAAAAACAATTTACTTCTAAATTTATGATATAGATGAAATAGAAAAAAAACTTCAGAGCTAGAAAATTTGTCTAAATTTATTTACTCAAATGATATGGCTATATGTTAATTTTTGAATAAATAAATAGGTCACACTTATTTATTCCATCTAACAATTACCCTTTGTTTTTGACAACAAATTTTGGCAATGTAGCATTATTCAATGAAATAATTTTTTCTCATATGGTACAAAGTGACATCCCACAAATTGCATGAAGAATATCGATTTTTTTAAAAATTTATTTCTTTTTATTTGTTATTCACCATAGATTTTCCTAATTGTTTAACTATGATTAATTGACCTAATTTAATTTTTTTTCTTCTTTTGCTAATTTCTCAAGGATTATTTCATATAGAACTTTTTTTTTTTGGTAATATTGGTGACACTAAAATATAAACTTATGACTTTGCAAAAAGAATAATGAAATTTATGAGTAGTAATAGGGAGACGTATTTTTTACAATGCAGTACGTGACACATATAGAAAAAGTGAGCAAAATGATAAAAATGTTGGAATAATGGGTCCTACATGATTATTATTACTTTTGTTTATTTTTTTTGAGAAAATTATTAACGTATTGTTGAAAAATGCTGATAAGGTTTTGAATAAAAAAAATAAAAGTAATAATAATTATGTGAAATCTATTATTCAAGCATTTTTATTGTTTTACTCATTTTTCTATATGCATTGCATACTGTATCACAAAATATACGCACTTCAAATATTTTTCTAAATTTATGGCACCGTGCAAATTGCTCAAGCCGTTCATGTATGACTTGAATGAACATTTAGAAGATATGAGTTTTTTATTTTATAAAAAAATTATTGTAAGATATGAGCTTTTTATTTACTTTAAAAAGTATAATACAAATATTTATATTCATAATTTAATAATTAAACTACGCATAATTTTATTTATTTATAGCAATAAGGTGTAACTTTTAAAGTTTATATAGTTAATAATAATAATAATAATAATAACGCATTGACGAGTCAGTGTACATAATTATGCTGACAGGACTTCACTTTTTGACTTTTGTACTAAAGATGAGCAGGATGTGACCATCTTATTGTTATTATTTACTTGATATAAGGGTAAGTGCGATGCTAATTTAATTAGACTCGTCATCGTCAATTATGTAAGAAGAATGAAAATGAAACGATAAGAACAAATTAAATAGGTTAAAAGGCACTTTTTTGTATGACGTGTTAATAGACATTTTTAGGATGTGACTATTTTAACTTTAAAAAAAAGGTTATAAAATTAAAATTTTATATGTAATTAAAAAAATAAAATTTGGTTTCAATTTTTTTAAAAAAATTGAAAATGTATTTTTTTAAAAAAATTTTGATTACTTTAAAAAATTTATTTAAACATATAAAAAATAATTTTTGAATAAAAAATAATTTTTAACTCAAAAAACTACAAACAAATACATCCTTAATTCCTATACAGCAGATGATTTTAAATTTAGTCTTTAGAGTAACAAAATTTAGGGTTAAATCTTTATAATAGTACTCTATTAAAAAAATTAGTTTCTAAAAGATTAAAATTAAAATAAATTTAATAATAGAAACTAATTTTTTATAAAAAAAATAAATAGTAATTATGAGGACTAAAATTTTTAAAAATAAAAAATTATATTAAATACTTAATTAATAAGGACTAACTTCTTAATGATATATTATTACAGAGACTTAATCCCAAATTTTTTAAGTTTAAAGTCTAAAATCAAATTAATGAACATTTTTAGAGACTAAAAAGTACTTTTAACTAACAAAATAAGATACGAGATCAAAGCATAGAACCAATGTATGTTCTTGAACTTGATTTAGGCGCATGTGCCTTTTTTCCCTTTGTTTTATTTTTCCTAAAACCTTCTAATCATTCCTGTTAAACATAGCATAAGAGAGTAGAGAGATAGACAAAATTCTTGAAGTCAGAGTTTGAAAGAGTTAAAGAAATAAAGTATCCAAAACATAGAAAAACATTTAATTGGAAATGAGATTTTTAGTTATATATCTTGCGTAGAATTTTCAATCAGATGAAATAATGTTTCATGCCCATAATCTACACTCATTTCGATTTTAAAAAAAAATTAATTATAAAAAAAATAATTAAAATATTGACAATAGGTTGAACATGTAACTACATGAATATACTTGCGGGGTTTATTGCCTCGCTTGCCTATCGAAGTAGTTCAATTGTGAGACTCACAATTGAGCTCCTTTTTCGTTTAGCTGTTAAGAAAATATTAAAAATTTAACAGTAAGTGGTCCTTTTCTTTGGATCGATTCCTTTGTGCAATGAGTCATGTGTCTGACTCATAGGGGGGTCAATGTACCCCCATTCCCCCTCACCCATGATAATAAAAAATTTCCTTTTTCTGGTTAGTCGAACTCGTTACCACCCATGAGTGGCCTTTCTTGGGACATGCAGGTTCATCATCTATGATGGCTTCAATCCACCTTTTGATCGTTTTTTTTTTTTTTGTTTTTTCAATCTCTATAAAATCAATGTTATATACTTTTTATTAGCAATAATCCAATTAATTCGATTCAACTTAATAGAAATTCTTGAAGAGATAGGAGTCTCTTAGTAAGAATTTTCTTTTTCTATTCCCAAAACTCAAAATTGAGATTTATAATTAAAGGATTAAGACGCTTACCACCCTAATTAACTCGACATTTGTGATAAATTTCTTTATTAAGTATTCTTTTTTATTTGAGTTTACACTAATTATTCCTTCAATGGGCCATACCAGCTGCCAACTCATTAACTTTGGTTACGTTTGAGGTGTAAAGTTTGGGTTGGCCCAAAATAAGTTGGGTTAAGGGTTCGGCTTCACGGAGAACCTAATGAACAATACTCGCACCACCAGGTTCTTGACCCAAAAAATAAAAATAATGCCATGAAGCCAATAAGAAGCGGCCAAGTCTACAGGATTCACATTATTGATCTTTTAATCAGGATTGACATCACACTACTAAATAATAATGGTATACTTACTGTTTTTTACTTTTTTGGCCGGTAAAGGACTAAACCATAGCGTAAGGCGGTGTTTGGCACGAAATATTTTCATATTTTCGAAAATGTGAAAATATTTTCATATTTAGTAAGAGATTTGAAGTAATATTTATGGAAGTATTATATTCCTAAAAAGAAAAATTACTCTCAAAATATTTTCACTCTTTACATAAATCTAATATTCTCATAGGAAGAAAAATATTTATCATAATGAAAAGGTTAAAATGCTCCTATCACCACTTAAAATCACCTATCGCTGATCATAGTTTGCCATCCGCAGGTCACCAGTCGGGCATTGGCTGGCCACCCATCACTACCTCCATCAAGAATATTTTTGAAAATTTATCAAATATTTTTAAAAATTTAATTTATATACTAAATACACCTAAAATATCATAAAAAATTATTTTTAAAAATAACATTCTTAAAAATATTATTTCTAAAAATAAAAATTTATTCCTCCTACCAAACGCTCCTGAATCCTTAAAGATCAAAAAGACAATAACCTACTTTGACCTCGCTCAATAGAATAAGGCTAATGTGGCTATTTTTGAGGTTGTAGACAGTAACTCATACTTGCCATATTAATACTTTGCTATTTGCGTGTCGGTGAGGGTTGTTGGGTTGTTTTATTTTATTAAATTTTTGTTCACAGCTACATGATTTGGATTTGAATCTAAAAATCTCTAAGCGTTATTTGAGAGAGGTGATCTGTATTAATAATTCTGTAAATATGCAAATAAATTAACTTTATTTGTTTTATTCTTCAATTACAATTATCTTTCAACATTTTTTACTTTTTATTGTACGCTTATAATTTTCTAAAACATATTTATATTCAATATCTTCATAGGTGATCTGGAAGTGTAAAGCAGCACTTTCTTTCCCTTTCACACAGGAGCATAAATAAATATGATTGAGCCTCTTGCGCGTGCTTAAATCTTCTTTTTGAAGCTGCAGAATAAAAGGGTTTTACTATTGGAGTTCCTAATAATTAAGTATACTATATTCTCAATATGAAAAAAAAAAAAAAAATCATAGAGTGGTTGAACCATGGTACACCACAAACACACGAAACTCTGCACACGTTACTTTCAGATGAATATCGGACCCATAATTACAACCGAAAGAACTGTCCTAATAGAATCTTGAACAATTGAGATGAAACATACTTTGCCAACAGAGAGCCTAGTTGCTAGTGCATATGGCATGAATCAGCAATGAAAAAGGTAATGGTGCCAAAATAGCACTCCGAACATGACGTTTTACAGTTCACATGCATGGAATAAGATGTTAAAAAAATATAAATTTAATTTAAATGTACTATCAACTAATAAAAATAATAAATATATTAACTTATATAAATAATTATTTATTATAAGAATTTATCATCATTTTTTATTTTTTTTTATTTTTATTAATTGATAATGTAAAGAATTTAATTTGAATGCACTGACAGTGTAAAACAGTTTTACACTGTCAACCAATAGAAATAGTAGAAAGTGCCAACTCATACAAATAACTACTCATTATATTGAGGGACCCACTATGATTTCTCACTTTTTCCTGTTTCTATTGGTTGACAGTGTAAAACTATTTTACACTGTCAGTGCATACCAATTAAACTCTAATGTAAAACTATTTTACACTGCCAGTGTATACCAATTAAACTCAAAAAGTATTACATATATTTTCTCCTTTAATTTCCAATTTTCCATTAATACTAAGTCCAGCACTTTCGGCTTCTTACAAACAGACAAACAGCCCCGACCGACGAAATAAAGCCAACATATCCGGAAGTTAAGCACAATAATTAGCAAGATCTCAAAAAGAGTGGTGAAAATCCTCTACAGTTTTTCTTTTTTTTTTTTCCCCCTTCCATTAGCAAGGTCTGTAAGAAAGGTGAGTCATGGTATAACGGTAAAGATGGATATTGCCATATGATTTGGGGGTTATAGATCCTGAAAGTAGTTTCTCGATTTGCGGAAGTAAGGTTATACATTTCTATTCTCCTCAGACTCCACCAACCGATCGAGAGTCTTGTACATTGGACCGCCTTTTAACAAGGCCTATGAGCTACTTCGAGAAAAACTTGATGATATCACCCAAGCTATATTCTGCTTTGATTATTATTCATCATCGCAACAAGATTCGGCAATCCAGAAAGATGGTTAATTAGCTTATTAATTTGACACCTGTTGTGGTTCTTTCATATCCTATATTATCTGTTCATCAATGGCTTCCTTCCATCCGGTGGACCCTTCCTGTCACCAAACAACATTGACTGAACCCCACGCGCGCAATCCATGCACAGTAAAAGCGAGACAATTATTGCACACATCCTTGGAAGAACGAAACTGCTAAAAATGTATGTCAATGTCATGAGGCAATAATTGTACCCTTTAATTAATATTATGGATTTAGAAAAAAATTAATTCTATACACTTCCCAAGGAAAATGATGCAATGTAACGTTTGTTAATATTAATGTAACGTTTGTTAATATTCAGGATAATCATAGCCAATAAAGATAAGACAAATCATGCAGAATTATCAACGTATGGCAATTGCTTTATCACGAAAATGTTCGAAAATAAATCCTAGTGTTGCATATTTTGACTAATTGGAATTAACAAAGACACTCCCAATCCACGAGAAATACTTATATAGTTCAAGAGTACCACGTGACTATACTCTCAAATTAATCATATAAATATATTTTATATAGGACTCACTACTAGTATATAATTTCATACAAAATATACTTACAAAAAGGGAAAGAGAAGAAAAAAGAAAATATGAAAGATGGTCATTTGGCATATATGAACGAGCGAAACTTAAGCTATGCATAAATAACAGATCTCTATGATTAATACTTGTTAAAAGAAGTAAAGAGAACTAAACTCTTAGCCTCATCTATCTCACAATATCTATACATATCTAAAGTAAGCCGCGTGAAATTTATGAATATTAAAAATGCTTACAAGCTTTCTCTTTCTCACAACTCTCTCTCACGGTGAGAGACATTTTTTTCAGTGGATAAGTTATAACTCAAATTTATTTGACAAAGAATCACTCCCATCGGGCACTATATTGAGATTCTCAAAGGTAATATGCGATTCGATGGCATCAGCCCAGTTAAAACGTGCGGACCTTTACTTCTTTTTATGTGTTGCGTGTCTATTTTTTATGTATAAAAAACATTTTTCTTATCAAATAAGCAGTCTATTATTATTGTCCAGCCAAAAAATACACACATTATATCAATATAGTTTTAAAATAAGAAATTATTGTCTAGAAAAGTTGATTGAAGTCATAAGTAAATTTGACCCCGTAAAATAAAAATGCAAGTTCAAATTATTGGTAAAGCAACTTTTATAAAAAGATCACATAATATTTGTGTTTTTACAATCACAAAGATTAATCTTATGGACATTTCAAATAAACTGAATATGTGTGGATATAGTTTGAATTGGTTCAATTACCAAATCATTATGGTCCAACCCCAGTGACTATAAGAGAAAGTAACAATTATCAGGTTTTTTTGTGTCCCGTGTGAAAGCTCACATGGCTTCTTACTACTTCCTCTTGTTTGCTCTTGTTGCCCCAGCTACAGTTTTTGTAGCAGATGCCAAGCTAAATACAGACTTTTATTCCTGCAGCTGCCCGAAACTGTTGCCTATAGTGAAGAGTGGAGTCATAAAAGCCATTCAGAAAGAAGCTCGAATAGGAGCTTCCTTACTCCGGTTGCATTTCCACGATTGCTTTGTAAATGTAAGTAGGTACATTAATAGTATGTTTGGTTTTCCGTTTATAAAGCTCCCAAACCATGGTTTGAGAGCAGCAAACAGAAATCCAAACATGCAGTAACTTCGCTTCATTTAATCTTCTGTTTCTCCCTTGCCACTCAACGTACATTCCAAGTTGCCTTTCTTTTAACACAACGATCAGGGGTGTGATGCATCAATACTGTTGGAAGATACGAGCAACTTCATAGGAGAGCAAACGGCAGCAGCTAACAATAATTCAGCTAGAGGGTTCAACGTGATTAATGATATCAAAGCTAGCGTGGAGAAAAAATGCCCTGGGGTGGTGTCATGTGCTGATATTCTTGCTCTGGCTGCTCGAGACTCTGTCGTTTATGTAATGTATTTTATCCTAGTAAGAGTTTTCAACTATGGCCCCTTGAAAGATTGAACCAAATAGTAATTACCATCTATTCTATGGGAAAAATTTTTGCAGTTAGGGGGGCCTTCGTGGGAAGTAGGCTTAGGAAGAAGAGACTCTACTACAGCAAGCAGAAGTGATGCTAACAACAGCATTCCTGGGCCCGCCTTCAGTCTAAGTGCTCTCAAAAAGAATTTCGCTAACCACGGGCTCTCAGAGAAAGACTTGGTGGCTCTTTCAGGTACTATAATAATAATACATGAAACGCCTTAAATCCGCTAAACTAAATGCATTATCGGGAAATATTCTAAGCTGTGTCAGAAATGAGAGGAATTCTACCGGTGTTAAAATTAAGAGGTAGCTCTAACCATTTACTGCCCAAAACTACCATTCTTTTGTCCCAACGTTTTGCAAGGAAGCATATTTTAGCGAAATTGGCCATCTCATTTTCATTTTTGTGAAGAAAATGATACTGTCATATTGTGAAAGAAAAATACTAGAATTTACTTGCACAGCACCACCCATTACTTCTTGTCAGAGCGTATAACACTCACGATTTTTAGAGGATCCGAATTCAATTTTTAGCATGCCATGTACAATAAAATTTCAATTCACTAGGGTTACTTTTAATAACAGGGGCACATACCATTGGCCTGGCTCAATGCAGATTTTTCCGACCACACATCTACAATGACTCCAACATTGATGCCTCCTACGCCAAGTTCCTGCAGAGAAAGTGCCCCAGAAGTGGAAATGACAGATTACTAGAACCCCTTGACCACCAAACTCCCTTCCATTTCGATAATCTATACTTCAAAAATTTGGTTCAAAAAAAGGTTCTCCTTCATTCCGACCAGGAGCTGTTCAATGGCGGTTCCACTGACAATCTGGTGGCTAAATACGCTACCTATATAGCTGCATTCTTTGAAGACTTTGCCGAGGGCATGGTCAAAATGAGCAGCATTAAGCCTCTCACAGGAAGCAAGGGGCAGATCAGAATCAATTGCGCTAAAGTCAACTAAACATTAGCAAGTGATGCATATGTATAATATATATTCAATTATCCATCTTTCTTTCCCAATCTATGTCTAATAATTGGACCCTCGTGTCAAGGGACTTGGTTTATCATTAATAAACTACCTGATTTCATATGAATATGCACATGATCTTGCCATGCTCCTCATTATCCCTGCTGATTTATGAAGTCAGCAGAACCAGCAGACATATCCTATCTGCATGAACAACAAAAAGTGACACGAATTAAGAATATCAACACTTATGTAATTTTGAATCTGCTTGTTGCGTCTGTTCGGTTATAGTGATCCCGTAACCACGAGAGGAAGCTTAATAATTATCCAGCTATGTATCCAGAAAATCTGTCACTTCGCATAGGTCCAATATGATTTCTTGATTGTAAAACAAATCAAGGCATTTAGAATCACGAATTCATGAATTGTAAGAATACTACGACACGACAATTAGAAGTTTACAAGGAAAAAAAACTTCTAAGGACAACTAACGTGTAAGTGTTGAACAATTTTACATCGGATTGTTCCCGTTAGACTATTACACAGACTATCAAGAACGTACATTTATATATTTCGTTAGAGAGGTGGAAGCTACATCATTGAGAAAACTATTATATCATAACTATACAACCAGCCAAAACAAAGAGGTTTCAAGCTGCAAGTTATACTTGTATTAAGTCTCTTCCACTTAATCCAGCTCATCGATTGTTTCAACCTCCTCCTCTGGCAGTTTAAATTCATCAATCATTTTAAAGTAGGCTTTCTGTTTCTCGATATAATCTTGCAGCAGGGGATCCTTGAACATATGTTGTTTAGATGACACAGCACGCTGCTTCTGAAAACTCAGCAAAAACGAATCAAACACTTCAGCATAATATCTATTAAGACATGATTGAATCTAGAATTGAGGAATAACAACCATGCAAAATCTGTGACATATGTTGATAAAGTATTTCAAAGATATTACTATGCATTGTCACATTCCACTTCAACCATGAACTATTTCAAAACTTTTCCTAGGCCAATGACATAATGAATTCTGACTTTTTGGCAATCACAATAACGATGTATTTTACAATGTAAACACAGCAAACTTAAAGAGAAATTTGAAAAGCCACTAGAAAAGCCGGAATGCTCTCATCTTAACCAGTACATGTACAATCCATGGAAAATGCTTATTGCAATATTTTCAGCATGGACAATTTCAGGAAAGATCAAGAGCTTGTTAAATAACCAAATCAACATAGATATTTATAGGAGTTTGAAGTTCCAAATAAAACCACAGAAACTCAGGAACATATTAGTCAATTTATATACCTTTCTACAGGGAACTGTCAATGCCTTGGCCTTATGCAGATTTGCACTTTCAACCCCATCACTTTTCTGCCTGTTTTGCATGACAAAGGAACATATATGACAAATAATTATATGGTATACCTTTTAGGAAAGAGACAATATAGAAGTAACAATGAAACTTGGTTCCCGCTATTTATTAAGCCCATAGATAGTATGGGTCTATCCAAGTAACATATATATGTCAACAAAGGAATGAAGGAAATATGAATTTCAAGGGTATGATACATTCTAATGCAGAGTAGAACAGAGGTAGAGCAAAAGGGACAAATTCTCAATTATTAAGCACTTCACAAAAGCATCACGTGCACTGTGAAAGACAAAGATAGACTTTTCAAGTGTTCAATCAAGACCTATAAGCCTAATTTAGCTAATCCACATAGCACACAACATCCATCAGAATATCTTTAGAGAACTTCTTCCAAGAATTGAAACTTTTCAAAAAATGCTAAATAGTATGGAAAGTCTACGAAGTTATGAATCTTTATTGTATTAGCTGTTCTTTTTTACCCATTACCCACCTTGTTTGGTTATCCGTTTTTCTCATGTATGATTACCCTGTTCCATATCTTTTCCTTTTGAAGCAATTCATACTATATAGAAGTGCTCAACTTTTTTTCAACATCCAATCCATCATAAGGTTTGCATTTTATATTATTTTATTTTTCATTTCCACTATTCCCTGAATTTCAGACAGCCCTGCACTAATTTCCCTATACCATTGTCTTTTACACAATTACACTTAAATCCAACTTCTAGAGCAACACTATCAGTCACTGCGTAAAACAGAGTGGATAATTACCAACTATCGGAGATTTTCAGAATGGGTGTGCTGCTGACAGGAAATGCCACAGCCTTCCCTTTATCCTTCCTTTTATTCGGAGCACTTCTTCGGCTGTACACTACCGAAATAGGCTCAGAAGCTTCAAGATCAACAACAGTCCCTGAATTCAAAGCACGGAAAATTGCACACTGAATAAACTTGTTTCGAAAGTAAATAACTACTGATAATTTTTTTTTCGATTAAAAAAAAAGTCCTAAACCCTAAACCCTAAATAATTACTGATAATCACAGTTACATCATTGTTAAGCTTGCATTAAACTGAAGTGAAACAATTTCAGCGCCAGTACGATGCAAAAATACAATAACAATTCAAAGTTACACTAAATTTCATCCTAATTTGTAAAAACATTGCAACCGAAGAATCCATAATCGCGCGAATTTTAAAAATTCCGAAATAAGATCGGAAACCATTTCGACAAATTGAAACGCAGAATAAACTGAAGTACCGGGAAGAGACGAGGTTTTCGGCGACGAAGGCCCAGAAACAAGGGAAGGTGGAGGAGAGCTAGCGTTCGAAGAAACGTTATCGAGATTTGCGGGAACGGTGGTAGCAGAGGCGCGTGAAGGTTTATTGACGACAGGTTTAGAAGAAGAAGATGATGATGAATTGGGTTTGGTAGGGGTTAAGGGAAGAGAAGAAGAGTGAGAAGTGTTGGTACAATCGGAGAGAGGCTTTCTGCGTTTTCTTCTTCGCTCAGCTTCCATTGTTAGTTCTTCGGGGACTCGGATCCCATTGCAGTTGAAGGTTGAGCGCGTGGGTAAACGCGCAAGTTAAGAAGGTGGTGTTGTGGGAACAAGAAGAAGGTGTGTGTGTGTGTGGAACTGGAAGATGAATGAAGAAGCTGCTTCTTTCTTCTTCGGTTCTGCGTAGTGTCTGCTAATTTGTCTCAATAGCGGGATTTTCGGTTGACGGTGAGCCGGATGTAGAAGAAGAAGAAGGAGGAGGAGGCCCAGGTAAGCTTGCAAAGGAAGCCTCAACAAATTGCTCTTAAGTTTAGGCCCATATTCGTAGATGGGCCATGTGAAATTAACACTTATTGGATGGCCACGACTGTCCTGTTTACTAACATATGAAATACATGGCCCAGTCCAGAAATTTAATTGCAAACAGCAAAAAACTTGTATATGAATCTCTTGTTTATCTGTCCCAAAAAAAAAAAAAAATCTCCTGTGCTACGAATGTTTTTCTTCTGTGCTACGTAACTTTTTTTGGTCGAAAAGCATAAGTACAAAAAAAAAAAATACTACCTAATGCGTCTGACCGGAAAAAAAAAAAAAAACCTAATTGTGATCAAAAGTGCATATACGTTTCTTTTTTCTTTTTTCGTATTTTATAGATTAAGTTTACAGATTTTAAAGTATCTTTTATTAGTACTTAAATTTTAACTAATAATTCATAATATTGTTTTATTTTAAATTTATCAACTCGTTAAGGGTAATACAATATGAAAATATCTTATTTTAAATTTATCAACTCGTTAAGGGTAATACAATATGAAAATATCTTATGAATTATTAGTTAAAATTTAAGAACTAATAAAAGATACTTTAAAATCTTAAATTTGGATAGTTGATTAATTTATTTTTAAGCAATTTTAATTAGTTAAAGTAATAGATAAAAAATCTTAAAATTGAAAGAAAAAATAAAAATATATTGTAATAAAAATTTATTAATTCTATATAATTTAATAAATAAATAAAATTAATAATATAAATTAATAGACGAGTAAAATGTTACTATATGTTACTACTATTAGCAAATTATCAAGAATCTTAACTAAAAGAATCTGTTAAGTTATTAATTAAGCTTTATAAATTACTTTAAAATATTTATAATTTAGAGCAATGATTTACAAAAAAGGCCAAATGTGAAGTATTTATTGAACAAAACCGCTTGTCGATGGAAAGGTGGCTTACAGGAGTTTTAGACATACTTTTTCAAATTGAAGTCCGTACTTACTGGTTCAACGTATCTGTGGATGGTGGCTAATCCGAAAAGTCGAACCGCACATGAAGTTTCATAATCGGAATTAACAATTATCACATACTGATGAGTATTGGATCAATGGACATAGTGGTGGCCCTTTTGGCTTAACATTGATGTATTATTATA
Organism: Pterocarpus santalinus; assembly: GCA_031439595.1. NCBI lineage: Eukaryota > Viridiplantae > Streptophyta > Magnoliopsida > Fabales > Fabaceae > Pterocarpus > Pterocarpus santalinus. The sequence goes on from CM062527.1 coordinate 6,633,209, forward strand.
ATGTCCCCGCACCCAACTCCCAACATGATTGTATCATTCTATGTACCTAGCAGCACACAGTCACAGCTTCAAAGCCACTTTTATGATCACTTTACTGTTGAAGCCTACCTCCACATGGAAAGATAATAAATGGATCATAGCATTTTGAGGGGGAAAGGGAAAAAGCAAAAAAAAAGGGATCACATCATAGGGGCGCTACAGTTTTGATAAGTCGGTAAGCCAAACTTATTCACATAGTTTTAAGCTTCCCAAAATATCCAACGGCTTAGATTATTTGACACCATTTTTCTAAAGAGCTTTTATTTATTTATTTGTTTATTGATAGAGAGATTGACACGATTAATTACATTTTGGATTTTTTTAAGAAAACTCATTTAACTTTTTCTATCTTAATAATTGTTAGCATAATTTTAAGTTAGAAGTAATAATTAGATAAATTTTGTTTTCTACAAATAACTTTAAGATTAGAACTCTTAATCTTACAAATAAAGTTTATGATAACAGTCTCTTTTAATATAACGCATTTTTAAGTGTTTAATTTAATTTCATAATAATGCAATTAACATAATTTATTATTTTTCTGGTGCACCTATAATTTATTTTATTTCACCACGTTACCATTAAAATTAATTCCGTTCTAGTAGCAACTTTAAATCCTTGCAATGAAGAGAAACAATTGTTCATGCTCAAACGTGAAAGATATATTTAATTGTATTATTTTAAAAAACGTAGTAATTACACTAAATCTGTAGCATGTTTGATTCTTTTGTTTGAAGACTCTTAAATTATGATATAGGCAAAAAAATTTCTCTTATGACTTTTGACTAAATCATAGTTTTTAATTTTCAACTGAAAAACCAATCATATTAAACCAAAAAAATGACCTAATTATTAAAAAAATTTTAACCCTTGCACTGTTGAGTGTTGACTCCTGACCCGGTGATCCATACACCGTAGATCATCTTGTCTTAGCACACCAGCATATGCGTAAATGCAATTTTTCTTATACACATTCACCGGAAACATAAAATAAATTATACATATGTGAAAATTTATTCTTTTAAGTTTTCTTAAGCAAATAAGCATCCATCAAAATCCGTAACATTAATCCATTTGCTTACTTCACCTGCAACATGTCAGTAAATCAAAGCAATTGGTTGACAAAAGCACAGACACACAAAAACACAACAAAACCAGCTTGAGCCTCCAGTTTAACCCTTTCTGTGTTCCAACAACCAAAACTGAGAGGAACACACTCACCCGGTAAACAAACAAACCCAGGGGCCACAGAAAGATGCACTAAATTTCTACTTCACCCTCACCAACCCGCCTATAAATACCCACCCTTTCCTTCCCTTCACACATCAACACACCAAGAAATTCCTAATTACACAAGATCAACACAGCAACATAAAGATCAAGATGGAGTCAATTCATTCCTGGGTTTCGGAGCACAAGCTCGCTACAGTTGGTAAGTTGTACACATGCCATTAAGTAGCTTTTCTCTAATGTCACAAATGTTAATGTTGGTGATCCCAGTTTAGGGAACTATGATATTATTTGATTCATAAAATTGATCTCACTTAATGGGATAAGACTTAATTAATATTGGTGATTCAAACTTTATCCTTAGTTTGGATATGTAGGAAATAAGAAGAAAAAATGAGAGAAGAAAATGAATAAATTACGATATTAGTTGTATAGATGACAAGAGAAAAAAGGTGATAGACTTTGGTCAAAAGTTTTCATAAATGTAATTGGAGGAAGATATAGAGATGATAAGTCTGTGTTGCAAAATTACTATTTTACTCTTATAGTCTTTTCTTCTTTTCATAAAGAAATATTTATTATGAAAATCATTTATATATAATTTACAATTTTATTTTATTTTATTTTATTTTTTACTTTCTTCCCGACCAAACAACTAAGAGAAAAAATTAATAAAATTGGTGCTGAATTTTATTTCAGGGGGACTGTGGGCCTCTGGAATCGGTGCATCACTTATTGCTTATTCACGTAAAAGGTCTCCAATGAAGCCAAGTCTTAGACTTATCCATGCCAGGTACATTTCATGTTGTTCCTTTGAGGGTTTTCCCTTTGTTATTTTTCATGTATGAACTGGTATAATTTGAATTTGTGTGTTTCTTTGCAGAATGCATGCCCAGGCATTGACACTGGCAGTGCTGTCCGGTGCTGCAGCTTATCACTACTATGAGAAACGTGCGTGTGAGATAAAACCACAGACCGAGAGTGCTGCACCAAGTGTGGCCCACGACGAATGGGAGCTCCTAAGTCCATTCTGAGATTAAAAATAAAATAACATCAACAGGCAGATATGGGCGTTATTATTTCACCAAGATGAGCCTTGGATTCTGCATCAAGTTATTGCAATTGCTTTTTTCTTTTTGTTAATGATTATATCAGTATCAATGTTATCATTACTAGATTTAGGAACATGGGGGAAATTGAGAAAGCAACTCGTTGTTATCGCTATCTATGTAACCCAAACGTTCTGAATTCTAATGTATAATGATTAAACCTTGATCGATTCGAAAAGGTTTCTCATCGAATTCTATAATTCCATATATAGAATAAAAATGGAAAAGGCTATTTGAAATTCAATGGTCTTTCAACTAATTTTGAAGTTAATTAGATTAGATTGTAATTAATTTAATTCGAGTAAGCTCATAGATAGGGTTGATTTTTTTTATTTATTAAATTAGAATCTAAAATCTTACTTAAATATAATAAGTTTCAAACGTCTGAAAGTCAATAACATCGATGGTAGAATTACCTTTTTTTTCTTTTTTTTGGGCTCAAGTAGAGTAACCATTTGGTCATCAATCTTCTCTTCTCTTCTCTTTTTTTTCAAAGAGTTGTTAGTGGAGTTAGAAAGATTAAAAAAATAGACACTAAAAATTGAATTCCTGACCCCTCCCCCCGACTTCTGTTTTCTTTTCTCTTTTTTTTTTTTTTTGTTGGGTCGTGTAACCCACTTGACTTGAGCTAACTTATTCACCAATTCTTTCGATTTATGCACACCATAACCTGCAAAGACGTTTTATCGTGCAAGTCCAATCCTATATGTGGTAGCCATGTTCAACATGGACTGATCCAAAAATTCATAAGAGTCCACAGAGAACAAAATCCTTCTGCAGCACTACCTAAACCCCCCTCTCTTCAATAGTTCTCCCTATTATTTTCTGAACAAGGAGAGCAGTCTTAGAGAGGTGGCTCATTTTTTCTATGGTGGTTGGTTGCCCTTTTCTCTTTTAAGTTTGGGCTTTTTTCCTTCTTTTTTTATTTTTTTTGTTTTTTGTTGCCCACCTCCCTTCTAGATGATGGTGTACTTAATTTTTATGTCTATTGAGTTGTCTTGATAGCAAGATATTTGGATCAAAAACTCATGATTTAGAGTCTTGTGGTTGTAGTTTCCTCTTAAATCAGATAGCTGTGCCTATGACAATGATGGATTAACAACCTCTATTAGTGAATGTTGGCTGGGGCTTTTCCTTAGGCAGCAGGCCTCCTTCTACAACATAAGGTTGTCTTCAAAGGCTTTGGTGATCTGATGTGTACCAAGGATAAGGTACTAGTATACAGACTTGGCTACCACTATATTTGATAAACTAGATGCCACTGTATTTAGCTCCTTAACTCTAAGAAGTTGCGACTATTACGTTCTGTTTCTATACAGTCAAAGCAAGATGGTTTTATAATGCTTCAAATAGATATGAGATCTGACGTACTCACCTTTGCATTTATAGGTATCTGTAGTGTGATGTGATAGCGTCCATATTTTGAGATTTCTACTAAAGTTGTGTAACTCTTATTGGTCAATTTTTTAGGCTTAGGTTGTTTTATTTCAACAAATTTTGATGTATTGTATGTAGACTTTTATCTTTTTTTTATTAATTAATCTAATTAATGAAGCATTTTTGACCAAAAAAAAAAACTTTGTGAAAAGTTCTCCACCCCTGAGCGCCACTATTTCTCTATCTATAACCTTTAGCCTTACCTCCTCCACTTTTGAGTAAGAACCTCCGCTTTCGATCTCCTTGAAGTGGGAGCCAGTACATGGAGACTCCTCACCTTCTCCATGGTGAATTCTGGGGACCCTGTCCCCCTCTCTCTCTCTCTCTCTCTCTCTCTTTTCTTATCGTGTTTTGTTCTATTCCGCATCTTCTCATCACATGATGATTTGGTTGAGACTCTATTTCTTGATGGCGGTGGTGTTTGATTAGTGAAGAATGGTTAGTGACTATTTATTTTTTTTGTGATTCTTGCTTTAACAGACATATTAGCAGCCTCAAAAGATTGCACTTGGGTTATGATAGTTCTATAGGTGTACTCACCTCCTACCCTCATGCCTAGCCAACCATATCTTATTGTAACAATATTCCTTGTCTCCTATTTCATGGCTATCAGTTTGTTAGTATCAATTTTCGATTTGTATCACTTGAATTATCATTCCTTGTATATAACTTATGATGCATACTATATAGTTCTGATGAATGCCATTCATGATATCATTCAGATAAATATCTTTTTATACGGTATTATTGAGCTCTTAAGCTTAACAAGCATCTTTCGATTCCATAAATGGCCAATCCTACCACCGCAACCTCTTCTTTTTCTTCCATCCCTTTCATTGAACTCAACATTGTCACCAACCTTCCCATTAAATTAAACTCAATCGATTACCCCACTAGGCATACATAGATCTTTATGCTTCTTATCGCTAACAATCTTCAAGGCTATGTTGATGGTGTATAGTTGAATGCCTTCCTGCTCAACTAGGCACCGGTGATGCTATTGTTGATAATCCTCTATTTCTTCATTGGAAATGTTAGGACAATTACATTTTTCTTGGTCTCCTGGGATCTTGTGGTACTGATGCCTAAGTCATTTAAGCTTTTTCCATATCTTTTGCTAACGCTTGGACCAAACTGAATAAGGCTTATGCCAATTGGTCTTGTACCAAAGTCATGTGTTGGAAAGAATGTCTTGCCTTTATCACCAAAGGCACTTCTTCTGTCAATGATTATTTGAGGTTTATCCGATCTATTGTGGATAAGCTCTCTTTTATTGGCCATCCATTCACGACATTGATTTGGTTATTGTTATCTTCAATGTTCTTGGACCTAATTTTCGCACTGCTTTTATTCGCACTCTTGACTCACTTTTGTCCTTTGATGAATGGTGGATAAATTGGGGTAATTATTTGTCTTCTGTTTCTATGCGTACACTTTGCAGTGCACCAAGGTGTGCTAGTAAGGCGATGGACCTATCTTTAGAAGTCTAATTGTGATCTCTTTGCTTGTGTGTTGATACTTTGAGAAATGGACTTGGTGCTTTACAATAACGGTAGCATATAGTTTAAGCTTTGAGACTACCACTTTATCTACACAATTGGTTATAAAAGTTACATTCGGACCCAAGGTTAGAGATTTTGGCGAGCTCACTTGTGTTGATATGATTACGTGTCGTGTGATGCAGAATCACTTTATGATCTTATCTGTTTGATCTTTAGTTGTATAGTTTCATTGATTGTAATCTTAGGTTTAGCTTCTAAGTTGTCAGGCTTTTGATGTATTACTTTGATGTACTTTGATTATTGCCTTTGATTAATAATCAATGAAAAATATCATCATTGACCAAAAACAAAAAAACATTGCGCAAAGTCCAAATTAAATCCTGTTAGTGTTTCATAACAAGTCAATCTTCAGTTGAAGTATATCTGCTAAAGTTAAAGTATATTTGTAATCTATCACAGTCCAAAAATGAAAAGCTAAAGTATCAAGATGAACAATACACTACAAAAAAAACTCATAAAAAACAACATTGTCTTTACCACGCTTGTGCAAGTGTGGGCAAATGATCTTGAGCCCAAAAGTTTATTACTTATCCTATCCTCAATTTGTCATTTTTCAAAATACAAGCCCACCCTCTCTCTCTCTCTCTCTCTCTCTCTCTCTCTCTCTAATATAATGGATTGCTTTGCCATAGCAAATTCAGAAGCTTCCATAACTTCACCGGCAATGATCCCGTTGATATAAGATCCATGTCATTATCCACCTTCATCTCCAACGACGATGATAGAGGATCACGGCAACTCTGGCAATGCTCCTCCTCATTACCGATCAAAACTTCCTAATTCAAAATCGAATCTCTTCTGGACTGGAAATCCTTCCGCCATTGTCACCGTTTCACTGTGGCGAAGTTCCAGTGAGGTTGTTGATGAAGATTAGGAAAAATAAGACCCTTGTAGAGCTCGAAGAAAATGCCCTATGCGACCTTTCGAAATGCAACAAACTCAAACTCAAAGTCGCGATAGTTGTCGTTTCAGCGTTGAGGCTAATGGCGGTGGAGTGCGGCCAAGATGGTGATGGTATGGTTTGCTGTTGCATTTACAACGGCGATTCCATGGCTTAACCGAATTGTGAAATGGTAACCTCGCAAGATGAAGAGTACATTAGTTTCAATGCTCTTTGTCATTGTTGATCTTGAGTATGAGTTTATCTTTGTTAATCTATTTCTAAAAATCTATCAATTTCGATTGTGATTTTGACAGAGGCATTAGAGAGGAGGTTGAGAAGCTGTTAACAATGGCGGCTCCATCAATAATGGTATCAATAACTCTTAAACCCTAAGTTAATAAAATTCTCTCTCGGTCAATTCTCTTCTGCTAATTTTGCTATTTTTATAGGTTTTGCAATTGTTAATCGAAGTAAATTCTGTTTAGATGTAGATTCTAGTTAGGGATTTTCATTTTGATTCTAGCTATGGATTTTTATCTAAATTTTAGTTATGGATTTTTTCTAGTTTGCACATATTATCTATGCTTGGTTATCGAGAAAATCTTCAAGTAGCAGAATTTTCTCGATTATTTTTAGTACACATCTTTTAGTTGGTTTTATAAATTTTTTGAAATTGTTCAAAATGCAAAATTGGAAAGTTTATGTAAGGTGAAATGTCATTTTGTCACACGACTGAAGCATACTTGTGGATTAGCTAGTCCAGTAATGGTCTAGAATATGCTTGGTATTGCTCATGGAGCAAGCAATTTTTACTATATTGGTCCTCTCTAAATTATCTCTTATTTAGAAAGATTGAAATAGATTATTTAATAGTAGGATTGGTATAGTGATCACTTTTTCTTATACTATTTGTGACTTAATGAGTGTTATGGCACTGTAGGAATGGGAAGGAGCTCATCTATTCTATTCAAAACCTTCTCAATGGAGAGCTGGCTCGAGCTTTGCTCACTCATGCAATGTAGTTCACTATTCATATGTTCTATGTGGTGTCTATTTTCCTAGTTGTTGATCATTATGTTAACATCATTATTTGTTGTTATAGGTTCAGAAGCTGAAATTGGATATTTAGAGGTGAGTTTTGTAAATCTGAACATTTAAGTGAATACTTCTCATAGTTTTTAACTTTTTTTTTTCCTAACTTGGATTGTGATGTGCAGAGTTTCTCTACAGATTGCTTCTCGATGGTAGGCTTATCCTGAAATAGATGTTTGGCAAAGCAAGTCAAGAAAAAGGCTAGTGTTTTGCTTCTATTAATTCTAAAAGAATAGAATGTTATTTTGTTATTCTTTACACAAATTGGCAAATATTATTTACAAGAGTAAATCATATGTTGTCTATTATCATCATTTAGATTGAAGTTGTAGTTACATTGTGTTCACTCTTGTAACTTTAATATGAATTATGTCTAGTGTAACATAATGGGTATATGCGGTAGCAGTTGTATGCTGTAAGTGTATGAACATTGGTTTCCATTTACTCTATCTTTGTCAATTGTCTTGCTTGAGGCTTATTTTAACTGCATTTATAGTTTTCAGGTTGTGTACGATTTGCGAGCCTGTGCCCTTACAGCGTAAATTCCATTGTCAGCTACCTCCTCAAGATCTTCCAAGACGATGACCCTACTTCTATAGTTGACCTCAGACTCGTTTCTTGGGGTAATGCAGAGGTAACAGTACCTTTGTCAGCTAGGTACTTTAACTCAATTCTCAACACATCCCTTTTTGTAGGGTTTCTTTTCTCTCTCTCTTTCTCCCCCCCTCTCTCTCTCTCTCTCTCTCTCTCTCTTTCTCTTTTGTTTACTTTTTTTCTTTTCTATTATATAATATTAATGTTTCAATTCAAAGCTTTGAATTTTCTATATATATATTTTTTAAACAAGTGATTTTTTTGCTTTTATAGCATAGTGCAAATGAGTGCTTACTGAACACTGTAAAAGCCTACACAATTAATATTTGGCTTGAATTGGTAAGAATTAAGAAATTGAGATTTGTCCCTAGCAATGAGAATTATTATTATTATCATTATCGTTTGGGTCTTTCTTCAATTGAGGATGAGGGGTGCAATGATATGATATGATTGAGAAAAAAAGGCTGTTGGTGGGTTTATAAGCTAAAGAAAATGCGAGTAATCCATAATTCGTGCTTATTGTATAGTTCACTCTCTATCTAATGAATTCACAATTTAATTCTAGGTGCAAAATTTAGAATTTTGCTCTCTATTTGTATTTATTGTATCTTGGCAATTAGTTAATTACATGGCTTTATTTGTTTTAAGCATATGAACTGAGTTTTTTTTCCCTTGGTGATACTTGTTCATTCGTAATCTGATTTACTGTTGGTTTCAGTATGATAATAACTTTACATTATACTCATTGTTCTTAGCATTTATACATTCTTTACCTTTTTTGCAGAGCACACATTTTCCTTTCATTTACTGTGTTAAGAATCTAGTGTGCCAATGCAAGTACAATGGGTTGGAGTCTTCTTTTGAGAAGCCAAGTATGGATTCAAAACCTATTCATCAATGTTATAGTAGTGAACATGGAAAAGAGGTTAGTGCTAATTTTCTCTTATTTTGTTCATGTTCTTGAATGACCATGCATTCACAGAGATAGTGATATGCACGTTACCTACAAAAATCTAGAAGGAATTATCTTTGTGTTGCAGTGAAAATATTATAATGAAGGCATTTAGCCCCACCACCATCAAACCCAGGATTGTTGAAAAAGCTATGGAACATCATTTATGAGATTACTGTTAATGAAAGTCTATCGAGTATTTGATACTTTTGATGAAATGTTCAGTAATTCGAGCAGATTGGCCATAGTTTGAATATTTCAAGTTTATTTGAATTTTTTCTTTTAGTTTTAAATTTAGTGTACTTATCTTGGTTTGCTTGGAAGTGTTCTTTTCTTATGCTAGATTTATTTTCAATTATTGGATGTTTGGGTGTATGTGTGCCATATGTTTATCTGTTACTCTGGTTAATACAAATAAATTTTTTTACACAATTTTGATTACAAGCTTATAGTGGATGTTAAAATAGTTTTGATTTAGTTTGGAATTAAGCAAAAATCAATGTACAACTGATTGAATTAGTTTTAAATCGGCTTGATAAATTTTTTTTTTGTGAATTGAACCATATTCACCCTATTTGCACGTTAATCAACTATTTGGGATCTAATTTTTTTTTTTTTAACAAAAAGGTGACATTAACCACATTTTTGAAAGTGTGTGGCTAAATGGGAATTAACCACACTTATAAAGTGTAGTTAAATGAAAGTTAAAAGTATGGTTAATTGGTACAACTCCCCCACACATATAATAGCCACATAAAAAACACATGTTGGAAGATCAATTGACATTTTTAAATGTGGTTAATCGACACATTTTTTTTATACCGATATCTTATTAGGACTCCCCAAAAAAAAAAAAGAAAAAAAAATCTTATTTGATAGAACAGTATTATTATTGTTATTTTTAAAAGCAAAACTATAGGGTAAAACATAATGAGAAATATCCAAATGAGATCAAGGCCAGCACTGGCCTTTATAGAAGAATTGCCATAAATAAGAGCACGGGAAACTAGGACAAACTGCAATGGCTACTATAGGGTGACTAACGTTAGGTTTAATTCAATGAAAAATGAGGGAAAGAAAATGGATTAATCTTTTAAAAAAAAACCTATATTTAAATGCAAATAGAAAATAAAAGAAAAAAAAATTCCGTGCCGTTAGTGTCATGAATATTTTTTCTTTGCTCTCGTGCTAAAAAAAAGATATCAAAAAGAAAGGTAAAAATATATATTTACAAATTTACTGTCCTCCACACGTGCTCCACAAGAGTAGTTTTACAACTTCAACCCAATACCACTAGACATTATCTATAGGAAATTTAATCCACAACGAAGACAAATATTATACAGCAATAACTATATTTGAATAATTAGTTAAATATGACATGTAAAATAATAATCATAATAAATATATATTAGATTGAGTTTTAATGTTACCTAAAAAACGTTGTTGAAGAAAAATAAATCTATGATTCAGTCAAAAAGGTCACCTGGTAAATTAGATTTGAGAGGCGTAAGAGAGAGAGAGAGAGAGAGAGAGAGAGAGTAGAGAAAGTAAGAGCTTATTTGATTTTTGTTTTTATTTTTTGTGTTTTCTGTTTTCATTTTTCAGAATTTTGTGAAAAAAAAAAGAAAAAATAAAATTTTGTTTTATGTTTCATTTCATATTTTCACTACTCCTTTACAAAATCCTGTAAATAGAAAACACAAGAAATACCAAAATAGAAATATATGCTGTTTGGTTTCTATTTCATTTCCCTTGCTTCCTATTTTTATGGTTTTGTAAAAGAAAAAAAAGTGAAAATAATAAAATCATATACTTTTTTTCATCATTTCTTGTTTTCATTATATTCTTCACAAAATCTTGAAAGCAAAAAATACAGGAAATGAAATTAGAAACTAACCCAAACATACCCTAACTTTTTCAACTTCGCAAACAATTTTGTATGTCAATCTCAATGGGATAATCAAACATATATTTATGAATATTTATAATTAAGAGCAACGATCTCTCCTTTTATCAATAACCAGATGGATTAGTCTACTTGTCAAAGGAAGCCCATAAACAATGCTTATAATTATCTTTTTTTATGTGCATCAGTAATAATGAAATTTGAACTCCTAACGTTATACATATTATCCAAACCCCTCATCACTAGACTATTTATAGTGGCTTACATTAATTATAATTACTAAGGATTCTATTTATATTATTAATGAATGTGGTAAGGTGACATAATGAATCCAAAATTTTCTATCACATTTAAGAGAAAATAACTAAATGTTGATCAGTTATTTATATATCATCTTAAGCATTTAAACTAGTTTCTAAATATGGGTTGAAAAAACATTTTCATATTTGTTTTACCATTGTGTAGAGGCGACTTCCACTCACACAATACACCACAACAACTGACCTCCTAATAATGAGGTATGTTATTTGAACATGCCTTTTTATATATACATTTTTGAAGACATTCCATGTAAAATAACACTAAAAAAATATTTATACTTCCTTTTTGAATTTTTTTATGCTTTCAATTTGAAAAAATGATAGTAGGTATTGAGTGAATGCCAATTTTTGTACACCTACATTGGGAGACCTCTACTCTCACTAGACTTAAAAAAATCAACATTGCATGTGATATGCATCTATCCCTTTTTCATTTCTCCCCAGCTATAACTTTAGAGAAATCAAAAAATGATACTAGAGAAAATACAACCACTTCTCTAGAATAAAATTTGTTTATTTTCTTGTAATTTGATAATTTTAGCTCTTAAGAAAAATAAACAAACTCAGTTTGCTTCTAATCATAGATTTGGTTTGGTAATTGGTATTGCGATAACTTTTTTTAGAGCTGTTAAGTTCTCTGAACTTTCTAAAAGCTGCTCTTAGAAAATTAGAATAATATTATTTAATAAAATAATATAAAAGTTACTCTCAATAAGTAAAAACCTATAGTATTTGGTAAAGTTGCTCTTACTATAATGCACATAACTATTAAAGAGAGTAATTTCTACTTTCACTATCAGTAAATAGAGTAAAATTATATTAATTTTTTAAATTTTAAAAAGTATAAACCAATCCTAAGAAGAGCACCCCTATAAGAGCTTTCAAAAGCACTCTCTGATTTTTAAAAGATAGGAGTAAAAGTATCATAATTTTTTTATTTATTAAATAAAAAAATTGACTTATAATTTTTATAAATAGGAATATTTTCTTAAAAAGTACTACTAAATTAAGCAAGGAAGACAAAAATATTGCACCAGAGTAGTATTGTAATCTTCTCTTACTAGTCATAATCATGACTATATTCCATATACGTACTCATCATCATTATTATTACACGCTGTTTTGAATAATTCGCCATCAATCAATGTGAGATGGCCACTAATCTAGGAGAAATTTTTGCCAACGAATAATACATGACTAGGCTATTCATCAAATTGTAAACACCCTGTCCAATATAAATGGTCCTCAACAATATTCACATGTATGTACCACACGCAATTAATTGTAGGATAAAGTTATACGCAGAAAGAATAGCAAGACTCTTTAATAATATTAACAGAACCCGTCTTTGAGCATCCCTTCATCAATACTAGCGGTCAATTTGAATATTACTTATGACTTTATTCAATTTTTGAAAGCCAAATATCATATTTTTAACTTTTTATCCTGATTGGTTATATAACTTATTAATTTCAAAAAGTCATTTAGTGTTGTGTGGGAAGTTAAAAGATCTTGGCTTTTCATTTTTTATATGGCACATATGTGACTAATTTATCATCATGTGAAATATTTTGAAGATTTACATGTGTATAGTTTTAGTTAACACAATCCACCCTGGTAGAAGTAGTAAAACATATTTCATTACTTTTTCCTTCACCAGCAAAAGTTGATTGGATGATTTTGTAAAGCTGGCCCACTTTCCTACCTGCTAGAGGATGGATTCTAGAAGGCATCCCTACACATGGCAGGAAGAAACCTGGATCATGGAATCTTTGTCCGGTGTATAGATATGGCAAGGAGGAAATAGGAACCTAGAACTAGGATCCTTACCCAAATGCCATAAGCTTGTCATTTTTTATATGGCACATATGTGATTAATATATTATCATGTAAGATATTTTGAAAGATTAACAAAATATGTATTTTGTTAATACAATCATTGCAGGTATCCCTACATATGGAAGGGCGGAACCTGTAACGTAGAATCTCTATCGGAGAGTAACCCGAAACCCAAAACTTGGTGCGCATCTATTTTATATTAAACTTTAACATATCGAATTTTAGGGTTCTAAGCTTTGACTTCCCGATTCTGCCTTACTGTGGCTCAGGTAGGAATGTGGCAGTTTTTTTGCAGGTAGTGGACCATGTGTGTTCTAGCTTTTGCAGGCAGAGAAAGAAAATAATAAAAACATATTACTACATATTCCATGGTAGATTGTCTAACATGCTTAAAAAATTTTTTAATTCACATTCCTATATCAAGGGGGTGGATTGTCTCACAAAATTTTTCTACCCCTCTCTGTGGCGCGTAGTCTCTAACTGACACCATATAATGGTTATAAACACATCCAAATGCCATATTCAAAAAATAGATCCAAATATCTAACTTTTCAAGAAACACTTTTTAAAATACTCTAAACAAATACCTTCATTATTATTTATAAATTATTTACCCAAATCGACCCTAAAAGGCCTATGACTTATTTACTTATAGGGCGCATTTGGGTTGACTTTTAAAAAAAGAAATTTTTTACTTAACTTCTTTTGGTAAAGCTTTTTTTTTTTTTATAGAAAAAATTATTTTATGTTCGGATAGATAATTTGAGAAGTGCTTTTAATTATTGAAAACACTTATAAATTCGTTTGCATAAAAAAGAATAAAAGAACTTTTTTATAACTGAATTATATAAAAGTGATAGGATTACGGATTTGGTGGTTAGATGGATTGTTAAAAGTAGGATAGGATTGTAATTATAAATAATTTCAAGGATAGCTTTGAAAAATAATTTTATTATAAACTAGTTCTGCTTCTATATTTTTTAGAAGTTGAGTATCACTAACTTAAAAAAAAAGTGGTAGATTAGCTTTTTTTTAATTACAAGTGCTTTCTTCCAAAAGCCAATCCAACACCTTATTTCTTATATAGAACACTTCTTTTTCAAAAAAAAAAAAAAAGTGATTTTTTTCCTCCCAGAAGCCATTCCAAATGCACACATACATCATTTTATTATAGAGCCACAATATTTATACATGAAGTTGAAACCATTTATATTGTGTATGAGCAGGCACTAATCTTGTATTGTAGAATCACATCTATGTATGAAGTTGTAACCACTCATATTGTGTGTAACCATGCACTAATCTTTTATTGTAGAACAATGACATCTATGCATGAAGTTGAAACCATTCATATCTTTTGTGATACTTATATCTTTTTGTCAATGAGTAAGCCTTTAGTTAGAGTCACATTTTAATTAGCTTGGTTTTTCTAAATTGTTTTTCAAGATATAGGATGAATATAGTGTAGTTGTACTCTTTGAAAAACATTTAACTTTAGTACATTTGGTGCAGGTTTTGCAAAGTTCAAGTTAATTTAACTACTGTGTTATGAAATATGCTGTGATTGTTGGTTGGAGCATATTGGGTAGATCACATATTATTCTTCAAACTTCTTGTTGGGAGATTGAAAGCAGATGACACAAGACATGACTACCCTAATTTAATTTTGTTTTATAAGTATGTCATGTGAAAGTATATGTATATTCATAACCAATTATGTGTTTTAATTTAGGATTGCTTCAAGTAGTTTAGAAGTAGTGTTTTGTGCTGAACAATTCTAGTCTCATTAAATTTTATGTTTTGGATTAAATATTGACGTGAAGACATTGTATTATAATATATATGAAATATTTTATGACATATGGTTAGCTTTTATTTTTATGTAATAAATTTATTTATTGTATTTTATTGACATTTAAAATATATATTGAAAAATGTGCTAAATAAATTGAATATGATAAACAAGTTTCCATTGTGACCATTAAAAAAAGAAAAACCAATTTTGTAATGACAATATATTGTTGCCAAAGATGCCTTATTAAATGGATAGACACTTTCATATTGACTATTTTGCAAAAACAAAAATTGGCAGCCAAAAATTAAAATGTATCGCAACGAAAAAAATTGCTGCAAATTGGTGTAAATTAACAGCGACTTTTTTTTGCTACAAAATCCAGATCTTTGGCAGCGACTCAAAAAGTGGCTGTAACAACTTTTCGCAACAAGTCCTAATGCAGCCACTTTTTTTGCGAAAAGTATTCCATTACAATGAAAACCATCTTTTGCAGCGAATTTTTTCTCTGCAACAAGTGTTATATCTTGTAGTGACTATTTACTTTTGGTCATATTAAGAGTTTTTGTACAGGACTAATTTAGTAATTTACAATCTAGAACTATGTATATGTACCTACAAAAATGGACGCCTTTTAGTGTATATATGTCTATTGAATTTGAAGGAAATGAAAGACAATAGAGGGATGATAGGTGAACGCAAAAATTTGACCCCCACTGCCTGATCAACAAACTGACCACGGTGGTTGGTATACATGCTGAAAGAAAAGTTAAAAAAAGGATGGAATTGAAATGCAGTGCTTCAGCATTGAGTCCGGCAATGTGTCTCAAATTTTTGAGTTCACATATAATTTTTCATATAAATACGGCTGCTTGGTTCTTAAGTTGACTTTAACACGCTCTGTTGTTTTCCATGCACTGACTATTTTAGCTGAAGGAAGGTAAAGCACCTCACGTGGCTTCAATTCATCATTAATTATGCCTAAAATCTTGTTTGGAAATACTGCTTGTTCTATACTTCTATATATTCATGATGACAAGTGTCAACTTCAACTGTTTCTGCTTCAGTAGACCACATTTTTGTTGTATTTTTTGTATTTCATCCGTCAAGCGTGAAGATATGATTTTCCTTATTGTTTAATTTCCATGCAGTGCCATTTCAGGTTTTACACGTAACACCTAGATTATTTCGCAAGCATGCATGTGAATGATTAAATAGAAATTTCAAAATTAATGATTATTGATTAGTCATCCATTACATTGAGGAGATTTAACTAATTAATTAAATATTCGAACTCCTCATACAAGAGAAATATATCAATACACGCATTTATATGCGCGTGTGGATATAAATATTAGGTATGCTTGCTCATATATAAATTTGATCAACCATCATCATCTACTCATTCTCTTTCTCTTTTACTACTCGCATATAGTTTCATTGAAGATTGCAGGATTGAAAGCAAGACTAGAAGCAATCTGCTGGCAGGATTCATTCCTTTATAAATAAAATTGGCAGTTAGCCAGCATAAGATTAAGAAAATGGGAAAAGGTAAAAAAACTGAAGACACAAGACCTATATAACACACATAACACACACACACACACACACACACACACACACACACACACACACATATATATATAAAGGCAGACGTTTGATTACTGATTTACTCTTCTTGATCAGCACTTTGGCTCCAGTTCTTTATTGCTTGTCCCACTGCTTGTTTCACAGCTTGTGCATCAATAGTCTCGCCTTGTTCTTCATTCTACAAAAGTTACATTATTTTGCCGTCATTTTTATGCATGAAATATATATGTAGGAGAGAAATTAAAATATTCGTTATTGAGAGACCTAGCTAGCTTGTAAACGTGGTAAAAAATTAATGAAGATTAATTATTATGTTAAGATTTAACACTATATATGCATGATCATCAATCCATAGCAACTAGACCCCATTTTTCTCGCGTCCCCCAGGAGAGAGAGGAACGTTTTATCAGAGGACAACATGTGACTTCCGAAAGTATATGGAGTAACAGAAGGTAAAAGAGAGATTGATCAATGATATATTGACATATACGCATGTTGAACTAATAAGCAATTGTAATAATTTTTGTTCACAATGCTGTATCTTACCTCTCCTCCAACTGCTTGAAATCGAAAGGTGTCCGTACAAGAAACCCTAGCTTCCAGCACCGTAAGCCCCATCTCTTCAAAGGCTTCCAGTATTGAAACAAGTAAACCTGGGCAGCTTTTTGCGGAAAACACATTTATGAGGAATCCCTTCTCTAGAGTTTTTACTGTAACCTGCACAAGTCCATCCGGAAAATGCGACTCCTATCAAATTTTTTATTAAGATTTATCAAGATCTTTGAATCTTGATCATAGATATTGGAAATAATTGTAGAACATAACATAAAGAATATTGTTGTTAACTTTTTTTCAATCAAGAAAATACCATAGGCAAGGGATTATGGTCATCATTTGAAGTTTCTGCTGAGGCTATCTCTTGATTCAGTCTTTCAACCTTTTGTTTTAGCTCCTCAATATACTTTGATGCATCGATTATGATCGAGGTTTTGTTCAGCTGCCACCAACGATGCATAAAAGCACAAGAATTATAAATTAGATAATTCACTATCTCAATTCTCAAATAATAATCACCACATAATTGATAGGATAAGACTATGCGTAGGCTAACAAGATAAATGATATTAAATTAAGGAGACTTATCAATAACTTTTTTCAACATTGAATTCAATAAAATAATAATATTCATCATAATTAAATCATCTTATTTGTTTGTGTTTTCATTGTTCCACACCCAGGTATGTGAATGAGAGAACAGGAGACAATCAAAGATGCGGAAAGAGTGAACATGGTTTTAGTCAATAAGGAAGAAGGAAATTAGAGCTTTTGAAAGATTTAATTAATCAAATACGCATACCATTCCTTTAAAAAAAATGGAGTCAAATTAGGAAGAGAAATAGCACAAGGGAAGAATGTATAACAATACTGTCGAACTGAACATTCTTTTAGGGAATTGGCTGATTTCCTTGAGAATATTCATGGAGAAATCCAATGAAAAGAAAGGCATCAGAAGATAATTCAGGGAATTACAGCATGAGAGTTAGTAATAGAACGAAGTAGTTGCAGCTTCTCATGCAGTGCTGCTCTCTTTTGCTCTCTGGAAACCATTTTGCGTGCTCTCGTTTTCTTCTCTTTCTCTCTCTCTCTCCTTTTATGAACGTTCTTGGCTTTCTTTTTTCGCTGGTGCTTTTCTCTTGCTATCAACGCTGCAGAGTTCTGTGGTCATTTAAAAGAGGGGATGAGCTCTCAAATCTATATGATCTCATGTGTTTTCTTCCTACTCAGTTCTTCACAAAGAAATACTACATGGATTTTGGCTGAACTTACAAAAATACCCTTTTGTTGTACCTTGGAGTTTCCCTTTGCCTATTTTTTATTTCTTTTTTCAGTCATCATTCATTTTATACTAACATAACACATCTAGAGCCCCGGTATTGAATCATTTTAGTTTGCATAGATTTATTGTATAGAAGAGCACACTAGATTACTATTGAGGCTTCGTATTGATGGGATCTAGGAAGGATAGATATATGCATTCTTATTCTGTCAAATAGAAGTTGTTTAAAAGATTTAAATCTGTAACTTTTAGGTTATAAGACAACTACATCATATAAATAGATTTATTATATATTTTTCTAATTTAATCTCGTATAGATGTGGGCACAAATAAGAAACAATAATCATTTTTTTTCGAACTAAGGAAATAACTATGCAAAGCACAGGGATACATTGGGAAAAATGGAATATCTGGCATAAGTTTTGAGTTGGAGGCAATCGGAGAAGAGGAATCATGAACTCGTGATACAGTGAAAATTGGCCATCGAAAGAAGTGAATGCGAGAAGCAACAAAAGGATGTTTAGTTGTGATTTTGGAATGCCTCCAAACACTCCTCACGGGGGTTTTTTTAGGCTCTTCTCCACATTCGATCCCTTCTTGCACCAGCAATCAATCCTTTGTCCTCTTTCTCCCTCTCTCACCACACGTGCCATCCTTTACCCTTCTCATAGTATGAGACACCCAAACTGATTTTCATTTTTATTTCCCCGGCCCCTTGAAATTGAAGTTTAAATGGAATGATTTATATTCTTTTAATTTCTTTGGTACATGTTATGATTTACATCCCAGCTGGCTAGATTTAGATACCATGCAGTTTCAATGAACAGATCTGCTTCCATCAGCTATAGGAACCATATTAATTGACATAATTAATTCAGTTGTCCCATTTTTTTTTACTTCTCCCTGTCCTCCTATTTGTAATTTGATAATTAGAACATCATACAATATTACCATATCATCTATTATTCTTTTCAAAATTAACTTTTAAGAACTAGTCATAACATTACACATGACAACTTTTTATTGGGGGCAGAAAAAGCAATCAAAATGGGACAAAAGAATTATTTTCTCTATATAATACATATATTCTATCTGGATCTAAATCTTCTATCTCATTTTTGTGTTCCTTTCTTTTTCTTCTCCAATAAAAATTTGATGTCATTTGGAAAGATTAATGTGAGATAAAAAAAAAATCATAAATGATGTTATTTGTATTTAATTTGACAAATTTTTATTGGGAGAGAAAGAAGGGGACTAAAATGAGACAAATGATTTTGATCCAATATATCTCAAGCTGTATGATACATATACTCACATGAGGATGTGGATTTCTATATTTAATTTTTTCTATTCAAAATCACTGAGGATACCATGCAAGGACACAAAAACTCTACACTTAAAATAATTCTATATAGATTAGTTTCTTTTCCCATAACCTAATTTGCCATCATTTTTAAACTTAGAAGCTTATTGCTGTTTATGGCTGTTTCCATGCTTCCAATTCAAATGTTTTGTTCTGTTGAAAAACAAAGAGACACACTCAACAAATTATGGTGTTAGCAGGAATAGAAATTATATGTGAAAGGCGTGGAAACTGACAAATACGTATCCAACTTTATAATGCTAGTGCTTTGATACATGGTCAGTTTTTACTCATTCTGACTTCTGCCAAACACAAATTAAACAAAAACAACACAGGACATGATTTTAAATCAATTAATTCTTTCACACATAAATATAACCGTTAATCACCGCGTATTTAGTTTACATAGGGCACACATAGTAGATTCAGATGTGCAATACATGCACAACAATGACACGGATCATATCATATATCATATCAAATGTATTTCGAGCTGTTGCTTCTTGTTGCTTCCGCCTTTCAGTATTGTCACCATTCCACAAGGACAAATCACGTACCCACCTATATTCACATGCGTGCCCATTAATCATCACAACAAAACAATATCCTCCATACACGTATCCTGCTCCTACCTTGTCTCTTGCCTTCCATAAAAGTATTTGTTGCTCTGAACTCTCCCAGAGTCTTTTAGATTCCATTAGTGCTCAGCTAGGTTTTCCCTGTGACCCCCAATTTTCCCTCCACAACCTCGAGCAAAATGCTTTCTTGGAGGCTTGGAGCCTTATATATGGATCATCTCTCCTTCTAGGTCGGTTTATTGTATTGTTGGTTGATATATCAATCTATCTGGATCCTCTCTATCTTTTATTAATTTATTTAATATTTTCTTGGTCATGACTCATGAATTATAGGTCACAATCTCATTTTTAAGATAACAAATAACAAAGCCATGAATTACGTGTTTGAGATAAAAATAAGAGTTATGTTATTTAAACATCAGATAAAAACATCAAAATGGATTGAATACATATAACGAAAAAGATGAAAGTAAGAAAAATTAGGTCCATAATAATGTATACCTATTAATGTGTATTTAACAAATGGATTAAAAAAATATTTCTCTCAAAATAATTTCCAAACATCTACCTAAGAGGCTGTTTGATATGGGATAATTTATATATGGATTACTGGTAATATAATTTTAAATTACTTGGACCCATTATATTATCTTATCTGCTTGAACTATATTATTAATAATCCAAATTTCTAAGTTAATCTATGTTATCTTTAAAGTGATAATATAGATTATCTCCGTGGGAGTGTCTACATAGATTATCACCCATATGATAATCTTATTATTATTATTATTAATAAAAATAATCATAATTATATGATAATTAATACTATTAATAATAATATTAATTATTGTAGTAATAACTAATAATTATTATTAAAAGACATATATTGCTTAATAATCTTTTTTATATACCAAATAAGGGAATATAAATTGCTAGTTAGATTATCTATATACATTAAATGCTGTATTATAACATTATCAGTAATTTAAAAAATAATAATATTTTTAAATAGTAATCTGGATTACCAGTAATTTTATTAGGCAATATGCCACCTAACATCTAAACTTTTAAGATTGTGGTTCTGATATGATATTATTGAAGTTTTAATTTAAATTTCCCCACAGTTCCAAAGGGGACACTGAAGTAGTTGGATATTTATAATATTGAAGGTCTGTTGAAGTTTAAATCCTACGTAAATCGATGAGTCCAACTTATGGGGAAAAGGCTGATAGATAGATTATCCCAAAAGTTGGTTTGTTGACAAGACGCATGAAAAAACAAAGAAAACTTGTGATTTTAGATATCAGTGTCTCTTAGTAGCTACTAATTTTTAATTATATCTAGTAATATATAATTTATTTAAGTATAATACATTATTTTATACTTAATTTAGATGAGACATATGACTATATATTATTAATTCATAAAAATTAAAGGACTGCGAAGGTAGATGTGTGTACTGAATGACTCATCACTGAAAATTTGACAATAAAGAAAAACAATTAGTTGAGTGAGCGTGTGACTATGCCATTATCATATATTTGATGGTATCATAAAAATGTGGCACAAAATACAAAATTATACAGGTAAGTATACTTTGTCTTGACACAGAGGAGCGTGTTATCATAACAAGTTTATTCTAGCAACCTTAAAAGCTTGTGCTTAATTATTGGATAGGCTCACTTCCATCAAAATCATCCATATTCCTAGGCTTTGGTTCAAAATTCAATAATTGAGTAGATGATTTTGTTGACTATAAACTAATAGAGAAACTGCATGCGTATGCTTCGCGAGGCACACCGGCAATTTCATTAACTAAGTTTGCTTAAGAATCAGACTAATCAAATTAATTATGCTGTCTTAATTTTATTGAAGTAAAATGCTGGCCCTTCCTTGTGTAACTTGATCATATCTGTCTCCTTATTAAAGGAGCCTAACCCCTATATAGCTGTGGACTGAGTAAGCAGTAGAGTATCGGAGACTTGTTTGTTGCAACAAAGTTGGAGACTCAGAAGATTCTGTTTTGGATTTGATTGTTCTTACTACACGCATTTTCCATGATCGATGAATATGATATGTACGGTGGAATGCTTTTGTATGATTGGAGTTATTCATCTATGTATATAATATGCCGATTGATTACTATATCACGCTCCTTAATGTTCACAAATTAAAGCGACGGTTATTATTTCGTAAAGTATCTGAAATAAGTAAGTGATATGATGAATAATAGTGATATCAATATCAATATTGTATATGTTGCTGACCTGTACGCGTTTTGGTGTCCATTTGTATAATATCGTGTGACTAAATGAGCACAGAATAAAGCCAAAAACAGGAAAGAAATTTTAGGGTCCAATTATGCAGCAATTCTATTGCTCAATTCAGAAAAGTTTCTCGTGACATTCCAAATTATTTGAAAAATGAATCTGAACTGTTTGTCCTCTTACTATGAAAATGAAACCGATTGAAGATTCACATTTCAAAGAGCCTGTGTTTTATTCACCTCACTAAAAGACACATATATGCAGTAGATATGCATATAATTCGAAGCATAAAATTAATTACCATTACAGGTGCGATTGGATGAAATTTTTTTGGCAAAAAAATAATTTTTTTTAAAAAAAAATTTACTTTTGATATATTTGGATAAATTTTTAAAAATAATAAAAATCTAAGAAAACTTATTTTCAACTTTTTAATAGAAGTTAAAAAAAGTAGGTTATAAAAAAATCTATTTTCATCTTTTTTAATTATATAAAAATTTTAGTTTCATAATTATTTTTTTTAAAAGTTAAAACAAATGTACTCTATATATACCAATATTTATCTATTTTATGAATCATATAATTATATTCACTCTTAATTTTAATCTTCTGTAATCTGTAAGCTACTTATTTTCCCTTCTGGTCTCTAAATATATTGTTTTTGTAATATCGTATATTAGTATTCTAGGATTCTTGTGACTTGCTAGCTAGCAAAACTCACGTGAGTTGCGCTTTGGAAAAGGACATTCACATGCCGATGTGTGATAATGGAAACAATGTTTTTTAAAAGTATAAAGTTGAGGGATAAGTGCTTCTGTTGTTCGTGGACAGGTAGAAAGAGAAACATGCTGCGTAGGTGACAATTCAAGAATATATCAGGATAATATAAACAACAGTGGCAAGAACTTCATTGTACGTATCGTATGTATATGTACCGACATGTGGTAATGAGTCATGGGTTAATGGTCAGTCAAGCTCCAATTAATGAAACAAAATCGTGTAACATGTTTCAATTCTTTTATCTCTCTCTATTCTTGCATTTCCCATTTCACCCGGTCCTTTGAAAATTTTAGTCCCATTTCTGGTCAATATGATAGATATTGTAAAGCAACTAATAATGCATTCCAAATCGTTTCATCAGATTCATTAGTAATAAGATAATGGAAATTTCCACTTTATCAACGCAAAGTTTATTATATTTCGCAAAAGACAAATTCGTTAGTAACGTATTGAAATTCGAATTTATACATGATTTTTCAAATGTCAAAAAAGTTTCTATAAAATCTATGTACAAATAGTACTATTGTAATAAAATGTCACTGTCCACTGTTGTTCACTCTTCATATATGTAAACATAAAATTTTAGCTATCTGTTTCTCCCCTACATAGCACTTTGCTGCCGTAACTATTTTTTCCGTTGAGAGAGAGCAAATGCTGCAATTATGTAAAATCTTTGCACTATGATCTATGGACAGCTATAGCAGTTTGTCCTTTCTCGGGCATAATTTTGTAGCCTGTAAGCATATTTGATAATAAATTTGCAACTTTGTTTTCTTCTTTGTTGTTCATTGTCTGCAAGGTCTAAAGTATGGGACTACTATCTAGGATCTTAGTATCGGATTTTAAGGTTACTGTTATAGTAGCAGCCTCTCGTTCTATATTCAAAGTTACTGCCTAAATGTTCGGAAAATAATATATTTAAAATGGTCGGTTCTCCAATAACCTCGGAAGAGGCACCTTTGTGCATAATTCATTAAACTAGCAAATCAAATCTGTCAAATCTCAAATTTGAAGAGGCTTAGCTTGGATCCATATTAAACAAATTGCAAACGATGGTTTCAAAATACAAAAAAAACAAGATACTATAACATGCAAAGTAATCAAATATGATATCGAATATCCAGAGATCTTGGATTTAAGACTTGAGAATGAAAGATTCTTACTCTTTTTAGAGATTTCTGTTAGGTAAGATCGGATTAGTCAAATTTTTAGTAAAATAAGAAAGAAGTACTAATAATTTCAACAAAAAAAAAAAGGAAAGATATCAATCTAGCAATATTTACATGCATAGTTACCAAAAATGAACTAATAAGTAATAACGTCGAGCAATAATAATGAATTTGAGAAATCATCCACATCATATAATGTCAACTTCATTTCATGGGAGGCTATATTTATGAGATGCTGACTGCATTGATTAAGTTAGATGTGTTTGGGACTGATCATAAATGAAAGGAAAGAATAACAAGGTGACGAACGGGTAAAAGAAGGACGCGAAATAAGGAGTTTAATCTTATACCCTTGTTTGCGAACTAAAAATAGATAAAAAGAAATAAAATGAAAAGTTTATGATATATTTTATATTCTTACTATTGGTTAAAATAACTAAACATAATTATAAATGAGACTGGGCCATTAATTTTCAAGAGGAGCTCAAGCTTTAGCCAGCCCTGCTGTTGTTTAATTTTTGACTTAATACTCACTTTAATCCTTTATTTTTCACATGTGAGTCACTTTCGTCTTTGACTTTACGAAATTATTAAATTAGCCCCCCATTTTATAAAACGTGAGTCACAGTAGTCCCTCTTCCAATTTTGTTAGTCCACTATATATCACTATTCTGCTGATATGTCATATTAAGTGACATATACTATCTGTTCATTATTGAACTTGCAAACTTGGAAATAAGAAAGAAGTAAATGAAATGAATTAGGAACTTGGAAACTTTGAAATTATGGTATCAATCTCCGTAGAGATCGAAAGAAATTTACTTCAAAATTCGAGGTGTTCTAGGCTCCATTCACTTCTTCCTTATCCTCAAGTTTTTGATCTTCAAGTTCAATAATGAAGATCGATACCATAGTTTCAAACTTCCCGAGTTCACTTTTGTTTATTTTTTCCTTGTTTTCCAAATTTTCGAGTTCTAAGTTAAAAAGTGAATAGGTGCCATGTGTCACTTAATGTGACACATTAGCAGAATAGTGATGCGGACTAACAGAGTTGAAAGAAGAACTAACGTGACTCATGTTTTATAAATCAGAGGATTAATTTAACAATTTTATAGAATTAGGGGCGAAAATAACTTACATAAAAAATGAATGACTAAAGTGAGCATTATCTCTTTATTTTTCCATTCACCCAAGAAAAAATGAGATGTAAAAATATTATTCCAATATTTTAAATAAGATAAAATTGTAATTTTATATTATAATGATACTAAAACTCCATTTTAAAAGAACTTTAAAATAAAATTATAGAAGGGCTTAAAATTTTTTTTTATTTGCCTCCATCTTTTTTTTTTTTTTAACAAAACTGACAAATTAAAAAGTTATATTTACTAAATCTTCCTCTTTTCTCTCTTCCGTTCTTAAATCTAACTCACAAATTAACACACCCTAGATAATGAGGTCACTACTTATATGTATTCCACTCCATATTGATGGCTTCAAAATGATCACTTTTCTTCACGGGGCACCTTTATATTGAGCATGAACCCAAACCATTAGATACTACCGCTTAACCAAAACAATAGTTATGAATATAGAGAGCATATTAATTATTAATCAACGTATATATATGTGCATAGGATTTATGAGGTGACCTTTGTCCCCATCCCAGGCTGCTTCTCTACCACCCAGCAAAATCCACCACACCAGACAATCAAAAACCGCAAAATGGCAGAGAGGGGGGGAAAAAACAATGTTCTGCTCACTAGGTCTTTTCTAAGAGAGACATTTCAGAAGGTTTTTTCAACTGTTTGTGTCTGCTTGTTAATTTACGGATAGCATTCCAGTGGCAGAGATTGCTGCGTTTTTTGCGTTTCATGTCTGTGATCTCTCTGGCTATTTACTGATGTAGTAAGCCCCCACAGGTTGAAGTTATGGGATGGATTACAACATTTTAATAATAAGAAAAAAAGAATGAAAACGACTTCACTTCAAATTTGAAAACCACGGTTCTTGGAGTGTCAGGTGAAGTGTGAGGCTGCAAGAGACTCAGTACGTACCTATACTATAGTCTGGTACTGGACTACATTATGGATAGGATTTCATAATATATAGTTGGGGTCGCATGTATATATATGTACATATATATTATTGTCTCTTTGAACCTCTTCAATGAATCACTATAATTGTCATTGTTATTATAATTAAGTTACTTTTAATATTGATTTTTCCACAATGGGTTGACGGTGCAACTCTCTTTGGAAAACATGCAGGATGGCATGTTTTTGTTGTTTAGACACTAATGCTGTGGAATTCAATTATCTTTATCTGTTCTTTGTGGCTTTCTATTTCTTTAATCTTAACATTTGTTAGGGGAAAAAAAAAAAAAACACCTAATACAGTTCAAGCTCTTTATTAGAAATTTATAGGTAGATTTCAATTTTAAAAGTTTTAACACTGTATAAACAAACTGTAAATATTTATTTTGGTCCTTTCAAAGACATACGTAACCTTATATTGATCATTTATTCATAAATATATTAAATTAGTCTTTGTAAAAATTTGTGTAACATTAAATTAATCTTTCGATATCATATTTTTATATTAAATAATTGTAAGATAACATCAAATGTCATTGTACGTAACAAATTCATTAATTATTTAATTATTAAAGAATAAATTTGCTGTAATTACTAAATTGAGAATGGTGGCAGCTAGTCGAGTGAGAAGAAATGGGCATGCAGTGGTGGGGTTCATGGGCCTTAAACAAAACAGCCCAACCCATCTTTAAACTTCAGACATGGGCCACAACAAGCCCAAACATTCGGAAGCCCAACTTCAGCCCATAAAAATTTGTTTCCGCTTTTTTCATTCTCTGCTATAGTGGTTGGAGGCCTAGGTAAGATGGCAGATTTTCTGCCTCTTAAGAACAACAGATGGGCAACTTAAAGGGAGCAAGTTCGACTCCCCAGTACCAGGGGTCTAAGGCCCCATCCCCAAACGACCATAAAAATACTAAAAAAAATTCTACACTTCTTTTTCCCTTTCTTTCCAATACCTTTAATTTTTAAATCAAATCATTTTTCATTTAATTGCATTTCAAATACCCTGTAAATCTCTTTGTCCTGTTTCATTTTCACTTTCACTTATCAGCTATCTCATTATCTAGTGAGTTTCTTTGTCACTGTCCTTATTTAATTCACATGCTATCACTTGTATTCATTATACTTCATTCTTTCTTCTTCTTTCTTTCCCCCTCTCTTTCTCTCTCTTCTCATCTTATCATATACTAATATTGTGCAACTTCGTTTAGATGAATCCATTTGAATCTGTTTTTCCCATTTTATTTTTGTGGTCTAAATTTTTTCTCCATTGGAAAATGTATGCAAATTAAACGGCTTTTCGAAGGTTGTAGGACTTTTTTTTGGTTGTCAAAGGCTAGGTTATTTTTTGGCCATGAAGTCTATCAATTATTAAATATGTAAAATAATTTAATTTTAATATATAGTTAATATAAAAATATTTTATATAAATATTTAATTATATATTATCACATTAATAAAATTGAAATTATATATATATTTAATAATATTTAATAAAATTTTATACAAATACTTAAGATATATATATATATATATATATATATATATATATATATATATATATATGAATGAAAGTATATATATATTTTTTTATTTTTTGGGCCAGTGGATCACGTATGGCCCACTATTATAGTCGGGCTTAATACCTCGAAGGCCTGCAATGAGCTTGACAGGCCCATTATTATATGGGGCAAGGGAAAGGCACCTTATTCTGCCGCCACCACCACTGATTGTTGCCGCTGAATGAAAAACCCTTTTGCCTGTGAAACTGAGCACACAAAGGTAGCAACATAAGAAACTGAAGCATAGTACCCCATTGCAGCTGGTGAAGAAGGTGGAAAATGGGGAAGAAAGCGAAGAGTTCAAGGAAGGGTAAGAAGGCATGGAGGGCCAACATCAGCACCCATGACATCGAAGATTTCTTCGAGAAATCGACCAAGGACGCCCTTTCCGGTGGCCCTCTTGATGCAGTTTCCAGTGATGCACTATTCTATGAAGATAAGTCCAAAGGTACCTCCTTTACTACCCTTTTTCTCGTTTTTCTGATTTTTTTTTTCTTGGGTTTTTTTTTTACTAATTATTATTTATTATCTTGTATTTTGAAGTTTTTTCTAAAAAAATAAATTAATTAATTTATGTGCCCTGATGTTTTTAATAACTTGTTTTGAGGTGAGTGACTTGCAAGTTGTGCAAAAAAAAAAAAAAATGTGGGAGATGACCAATAATTCTGGGTACCTCCCTTTTTTATTTGGGTACTTTTTATACTTATTATGTTATTAAAAGGGTCTTGAATTGGTTTATGATTGGACGCAATGTCATGGTGAATGGCTTAGTTGTTATTGTTATGATGATTAGTATTAATTAGCTTATATTGTGATTTTTTTTTAAATGAAATTATATGCCCGTTTGTTTTTAATAACTTATTTTGAGGTGAGTGACTTGCAAATTCTGTAAAATAAAATTGTGGAAGATGACCAGTAATGATTATTTGATTTTGTGTGATGCCATGACTTATATGAGATTGTATATAAAAGGTTTTATTTTCTTAATTTGTGTGGGAGATCAGAGTTATGATTATTTAGATATTTGTGGTTGCCTTGTGGAGAATGTGTTCCTAGTGTTTCTGCTTGATTGTTTTTGAATATTTGATAATGTGATTGAAGTTATCTAATTTGATATGGCTAGATCTTGCGGTGAAGAGGAAGATTGAAAAGCACAGGGAAAAAGTGCTGCGTGTTGATAGCGTGCTACAGAAAAACCAGTTTGTTAAGCCGGTGCCATCTTCTATGCTAAAGAAGTGCACTAAAAACCATAAAGGGGTCTCTAAGACGAAAGACACCAATCAAGATGGTCCTAAGGTCAGTAAGTTCCATTGATGCTGTAAGAATTTTGTAGCAGTAAGAGTTGCTCGAGTTTGAATTATGTGCTTAGTTGTAAAGTCGTGTTTGTACAGAATGGGAGCAGTTATATGCTCTTCCCTCTCCATCCCAAACTTTATTTTGAATTTGTTTTATTTACATTTATTTTTTTCTCATGATCTCTCTCAGGATAATTCGGACTTATCTGGCATGTTTGATATATGGGGGGATAAAGGTACTCAGATGTTTATTACTTTTAAAGTCGCCTTTTTTTTTTAGGGGTTATCATTATGGGATGTTTAACATAGGATTCTTTGACTTTGTCACTCAGATGAGGACAACAGCAAGGTTAAAAAGGTGCACTTTATAGATTGATGGATTCAATCAGTGGACTTCTTTTGCTGCACTTTCAATTGACAATGTAATGGTTACATGTTTAATAGGTATCAAAGCCTTCTCTTATTCCAGCGGTGGAGGTTGATCCTCCTGGATGTTCATTCAATCCCTCATTTGAAAGTCATCAGGTAGTTTATTGAGAAATGATGCGTTTCCGTTATGTTTTGTTTTATGGTTTTGTCATGAATCTTACTGAAGGAGTTCAAAAACTTAATTGTTGAACCAGGATGTATTAGCTTGTGCTGTTGCAGAAGAAATGCAAAAAATCTACAAAGATGAATTGGGCCCTGCACCAGTGCCATTAACTGTTCCTGGAGAAGCTATTGCTGAAGAAGACGTGAGTCTTGTTCCCTTCATTTATATCATTATTATTCTATGGAGTTTCTGCCTGATATATAAAGTTTTAGATATGTGAATTTATATTCACTGATCTTGGGTTCCAACATTAATTGTTCAATGGACGTATCTGGATATGGGTTGAGTCTGTAGTTCTGCTTTCTTTGCAGAGGTATTTTCTTGATGTGGATGATGGGAGTGGTGATGATGAAAGTAATCTGGAAAACGAGGGTGAAAATGAGGATGCTGCATCAGAGAAAAGGTATGCTGTCTAAGTTTTAACAAATCTGACAGTGCTTGAATAGTTTTGTATAAAATATTTCTGATGTTTATCTTTTCAACTATGTAATTGTCAAATTGGCATATTGAAATTTTGCTTAAATGTCCTTTAGAGCACTGCATTATATTTACACATGGTATGCTTGTAAAGAGATTCTATACATCACAAAACTAAGCATCTGCTGTATTTGTATCCTTCGAATATCTATGGAACAGGCCTATCAAAACAACGAGGGTCACTAGAGTTGAGTTGAACAAGAGAGCTAGGCGCAAAGAACAACTGAGAAAAGAAGCAGAAGCCAAGAAGTTAGAGGAATTGTCAAAAGAAATTGATAGGTAATATGACC
Organism: Pterocarpus santalinus; assembly: GCA_031439595.1. Classification (NCBI taxonomy): domain Eukaryota; kingdom Viridiplantae; phylum Streptophyta; class Magnoliopsida; order Fabales; family Fabaceae; genus Pterocarpus; species Pterocarpus santalinus. The sequence continues at coordinate 6,663,866 of CM062527.1, forward strand.
ATTTTCTCTGTTTCCAATTATGATAAAAGATGATATTTATGCTGTGTTGGTTCTTGTCGTTACAGCATACCTGAAATTATTCAGGAAATTGAGCAAGAAGATGAGGAAAAGAAGAAGAGACATATTAGGCGAGAAGTTGCTAAACAAGAGAGGTTAAAGTCACGTCCACCACGCTTAGGAAAGCACAAGTAAGCAGTCTTTTCTATTTATCTTAATTTGCTTTCCGTATCATACTTACTGGGATGGCGGTAGTTGTTAAAGGTGCTTCAGTGTATAAGTGGTATTTATTGTGGAGCTTCTCTGTGATTTGATCGAACAAATTATATTCCATAGTTTTGATTCTTGATGAATGTATGTATATCAAATTTCATTAATAGGTTTGAGCCTGCTCCTGTTCAAGTTCTATTAAGTGAAGAGATAAATGGATCCATCCGGAAGCTTAAGGTAAGGCTTGTAAATTTCTCTTGCTCAGATTTTGGTTATTTTGTTGTCTCAATCTTTTAATAAACATGCAAGTAATTTTCCTACTTTTATTGGTACATATGTAGGGTTGTTCTACCCTTATAAAGGATCGATATAAAAGCTTAGAGAAAAGAGGATTGATTGTTCCAACATCCAAGAGAAGGAGGTTAGTTTACTGCTCTATCCTTACATGAAATAGATATCAAATAAATTTTGCAGAGGGTTATGTTTTTGGAGAAATATGGATCAAATTTTGTCTTACCCCATGTTTTTTTGTGGCTCAAGATCTTTACAGCCACCCTGTCCTGTCTTTCATTTGGAATTTGATTACAGTGAACATTAAATTTTCCAGATGGCATTAATTAATGCTTTTTGTTCCATAATGTTGTATGTTTTGTGGTACATTATGCATTTAAAACTTAGATCTCATTCTGATATGCATTGGACAGGAAGTAGGTCCTCTTCATTGTTGGCTTTCTAACTTCTGAGCAATGTCACTCGAACATTCATGAGGGGTTGATATGTGGCAAGAAGGCAAGCGATGGATGAAAGACCAAGATAGTTTTTCCTAAATGAAGATTTTGTTTTGTCTTGTGGTTGGTTTAATTTTTACACATCTTTGTTTGTCGCAAGAACAAAAATAAGATGGATCTTATGTGTTTTTTCCCTTGATATTGTATCTTCAGTTGTTAGAAAGTGAAATGTTTATACATGAGTCACAGTTAACATTAAACTTGTCTACATATCAATATGCAATTCAATAGTTTTATATATTTTTTGCCGCCGCATTTATTATTTGTTGACTAAGACTTATAAGCTCAGAGCTTTGCACGGGAAAGGTGGAAGAGTGAGAATGTTTGGAATACCTTTGTTTTATCCCAGTAGCCTTTGGAAATTCATTGAAAGCGCAAAATATAGGATTTCAATTTTTACGGCGAGAAATTGAGAAATTTGAAACATACATTGGTAAATCATAATATTAGTAAACGCTAATTATCAAAACAAAATATTAAAAACAATTGGTTCAGTGGTTGAACGATCGAACTTCGAAGAAGAAAGCAACATGAAGCGAGCCTAAGTAGCTCAAATTTCTCATGCAGAAGTGATATTTAATCCTTGTTTACTTGGTTCTTCCAATTGTGCTATTAGCAATCCTCAACTTTCGGATTATCTCGGCTGGTGTCTTTCTTTTACTTTTTATTCCTATTCTTCATTCAATGTTGGGCTGTCCGAACTCTTTAACAACTTCTAGAAGACTTTTCCTAAAATTTCAAAATGTGTGTTTGAATCAGGATTTCAAAATAAATTTCTTGGGAATCTAATTTTACAATCGAATCAATCTCAAAAATTTGTGGAAACATTATTTCATCTGTATTCATGAAATTGATGGAATTTCACAAGTGAGGATCGCCTTAGCAACGAGTCACCTTTTTGCTGTATAGAATTTTTGTTTCATCATTTTGCAAATATTTAGCTTGTTTGAACACCTGCCCTTGAATAAGCTGTGGAAATAACAAAAAGGGATACTGTTAGTGATCTACATACCACACAGAGAATAACAAATTGCGTGAAAGAACCGTCAAAAAGACAAGGCGTTCAGAGTCCATACCTACCTTCAAGTGTTAGAAATGCCAAAGAAATATGAAAAAATTATTTTGAACCCCAAAACTAAGAAAAAGAATGAGCGGGTTGCGTAGTTAGTAAAACAAGACATTCCTATTAAATTAAAAAAATTTTGCGTAGTCTATCAATTATATCATTCTATTTGTATGATCATTCAAGTAATGAATGTAAAACTTAATCATATTTTTTGATATGGCAACATATGATCGGATAATATTGTAAATTTTTTTTATAATATACATATAAATTAGATCCATAAAAATAAGGTCAAAGACAAAGTTTTTTGTTTGGTAATGAATAATAATATGATCAAGAAATTAAGCAAGATAAATGGTCTTGTTTGGTAGTAAATAATAACATGATTAAGAAATTCAGCAAGACGAATGGTCGACTGTCTTAATTTGCAACCGCGTTTGTCCCATGAATTCAAAGAGATTAACTTCAACAAAGTGTGACAGCAATAACCCCTATAAAATGAGAATGTTTTATACACTGCAAAAAAGAAGTCCTAACTAAGCTTCTTTCTAAAACTTTGATTTCTGAATTCAAATTCCTTGAGGCATTTTAATGGAGGCAAGTGCTCCTGATTTGGCATTGGCACATGGGTTCCCCATGAACATGATCAGTGTTGTAGAGGATAGCTTCTGTGTCCCTAACCCAACAGAGATGATTGTCAAGAAGAAATACGACGGATTCTTCTTAAACCAACGTTATGAAGTGCAAGATGTTAATGGTAATCTCTTGCTTCAAGTTGATGGCTCAAGCCTGAGAATGCAGAAGAAGAGGGTTATGCGTGACGCTGCTGGTTCACCAATCCTCACAATGCGTGAGAAGGTAAATTGCTCTCTCAACTTTTTACGTTTATGCCATTCTCATGAGTGCGAAAACTTGAAGACTCCTGGCTTTAGGTTTTTTTGGTCAAAATGTAGCTTCAAGCTTGTTATCATAGTTTTCTCACTTACACTGTGATTGTAAGTTTTTTTTTTTTTTTTTTTAAATATTAATGAAATGGAACAAAATGATGAGGAATAAACTGAAATTAAAAGGAAGAAATGGAATAAATTTATATTTCTACTTGTTTAGAATATTAATAAGGAAAATCAAATAAAACTTCATCAATTTTATTTAAAAATTATATTGTAAAGGAATAGAATAAAACAATTGCTGAATTGCCATAGTTGAAAGTGATAATTTTTAGTTTCACCCCAATTTTAAGAATTAAAAAAATGAGATTTTGAGCGGAAAAAAAGAAAGAAAGAGAGAATGGATTTTAGATTGGACCATTACTTGATCACTAAACAATTGAACTTATAAAGTCTAATTGAATCGAACCCTATCAAATCCGGGCGAGTCCAAAGACAATTAATGAATTCTAATTAAGAGAATCCATTACACTGCTCATAATAATTGATCATCTGATTTTAACGGTTGAAACCTCCATATGAAGCCCTATAAAAGAGCTTCTCATGGAACTACAAGTGTCATGTTCTACTCTAGCCTCTAGTACCTAAAACCCTTGACATCTCATCTGCTTGGCCAATCTTTCTCATTGCCTGGTTGAACTCTATAAACTTGACAGGAACATGTCTGCTCAGATCTTTTCCTTTGTTATTATATCTAAACTCTCACACAAAAGAATTTATTCTTTTTTTCATCATTTTCTTTCCATTTCTCTTATTACCTATCATTCAGATATGGTGCAAGTGGAGAGCTATCCGGATTTTGGCTCACTGATCAACCTAGCAATATAGAACTAACTAACACTCTGCATGCATTATCATTACCAATTAATGGTTTTAACAAGTCAAAATATGCACATACACTAGTACACTACAATCAGATACTGACTGTGAAACATGTTGAAGATTAAGCTGCTAACACTGCGGCATCGGTGGAAGGTTCATAGAGGCAGGAATTCAGACCAGAAGGATCTCATTTTTGGTGTTCAACGATCCCACCCTCTCGACATGAAACCCCGCCTTGATGTTTTCATGGCGGGCAACACCGATGAAGATGTCAGCAACTTTCAACTTGTTGGGAGCTACACTGACCAGTCTTGCAGAGTTTACAAAGCTGATACCATGATAGCAGAGGTACAAGTATATAATATCATTCTTCACAAAGATGACTGTGAGATAAAATAAAGCAATATAATCCACTTACTAATCTAAGATTCAATAAATATGTGGCATTATTATAGCAAATAAATGCTAATAAAAATTATGACTCTAGCATTTTTTTCTTCAAATACTATTCCCATGTGGGTTTTTTTTATTTTTTATATGATTTTTTGGAGGGGTATATAATGAAATATGGTATTTTGTAGCAATTTACATCAATATGGGATTAGAAAACCTACCAATGGCATTTTTTGGTTTTTCCATAAAATCACTGAACTGAAATGTTGTGCTGAGTTACATGGCCGGAGAATACATAGATCAAAGAATCGTCAATAGTAGTTTTTGCTTTTCTAGAACTCTAAAAAATTGCCAGTGACGATTTTTGCTCAATTCCTGCATTCCTGTAATTTGCCCCGAAAATCCTATATTCTGAGACATAATATTTTCAAAACCCATATAACAAAAAAGACCATCGTGCTTTCTTATTATTATTCTATATAATAGAAGAACCAAGAAAATTAAATTACATCATTTGTGCAGATAAGTGATGTCTTCCCAAGGAGAAACTTCAGCAGATGGAAAGAAAGCTATAGGGTCAAAATTAGTGCTGGGGTGGATTATGCTTTCATCGTGGCATTACTTGTAATACTCACCGTAAATGACTACATTTAAATGAGATTTCTCTCAGCATCAATCAATCATGAGAAAGCTCTATATCAATAAGATATAATTGAGTTTAACTCAAGTGGTTGAAATGGGCTGAAATCTAGATACAAATTCTTGAAATCACAGCAATAACTTCAGCCTAGAAGGCTAGAACCTATATGTGTTTTGATATTCATAAACTAAACTTGTTCCAAAACTAGATTATCCATATGTTAAATAAGCTCAAAAAGGTATCCCTTCAAACGAAACCTTATATATCAAGTTATATGTACATGCTATTTGACATTTTAGTTTCCTGCTAAAGGAATTCAGTTTTTCTGTTTTATCTTTTTCTCCTTTTCCTTGCTCCTTAAATCAAAATTTGTCATATATAAAATCATGAATAGCTTTAATCAATATAGTTTAAAAAGAAACACGAATGATATTATGTTTTTTTGGGTACATCTGAAAATAAAAGACCACCAAAAATAAAAGAAGACCAAAAAATAACAAAGAAATGAGAACCAAAATAATAATAATAATAATAATAATCTACTTTTAAAAATACTGATTTCCAGAACAAATTAAGAGGTAAACTGCGATACTCTGAAGTGCCTCAATTACAGCAGGCTTCTGTTTGGTTCAAGGCTCTAGCCGTGGAACTGACCATGGCATAAGTAGTAAGTACTGCGAAACGGGAATCAATTAAATTTCAAAATGTCTGAAACTTTTAAACCATTCATGGTTTATTGGCAAGTCAAACAATATTATTATTATTATTATTAATTTTATGATTCAACTGTTCTGACTTCCAAACTTACAACTTACAACCATTGCAAATTCAGAGCTTCGTTAATGATCCTTGTCTGACTTTGCAAGCGCGTTATTCAAAGTGATTCACAAAGCTTCTATTTCTACGAAATTTGAAGGAGTTTTTGTTCTTATTCAATACTTATCCCTAATACACACCTCATGTATTTTGAAGCGACATAAATTAACACAAATAGATTGAAAAAAAGTGTTACAATAATAAAATCAAGTCCAATCAATTTTTTTTATAAAGAGAAAAATCAAGAAATCATATAAAAACTTCGATGAAAACTAATTAAGGAGATAGCAAAATCACTATAAATACTAATAGGGTAGCAACAATTGGCAGTGCGATCTTGTACATAATTATACCCTGATTTCTTAGGTGTATGTTAGGACTTAGGAATATAGAGTGTGTTTGTTTCAAATTTTAAAAAATGTGATTTTGAAATTTAAAATTTATATATAATTAAAGAAGTTAAAAATTAATTTTTTTATAAGTTATTCTTTTCAACTTTTAAAAAAAAATCTAAAAATAAAATTTTTTCGAGATTACGATTATTTTTAAAAAATTAATCAAATATATAAAAATTAATTTTTTAAAAAAATAAATAAATTTTTATCCAAAAAATTCCTAAACAAGCACACCAAAAAAATCAACTTGCATAAAGTTTCATCCGGATCCAGCAAATTGATTTGATACATCGCAAAAATAAGAAGGTGCAAATTTTAATGTGCTTGACTTTTTCCAGATCACAGTGGTTATTACTTTAGATTATCCAACGGTTACGCTCAAAACAAATAAAGTAGTGAAAGATGTTAAAATTTAAATTATAAAAAAGGCAAATTAATTTAACCTATTCTCATCTCTGTTTAAAAACTTTTATTTTCAAAAAAGAAGTTACACTAATCTATGTTTATAATGTAAAATGCGGCTTTGTAATTTGCACGAGGAGGGGGGAACTGATACTGGCAAGGTTATTTCGCTTTATTCTAGTCTACTCGAATCATGGAGGTAGTGCGAATATCAAATCCAATAGCTAGCTAAACTAGCAGCTTCCAGCATTATTATTTTTTGATTATGATACAGACAGATACCCAATGATAAGATCCGTGGGCTAACCAGTGCCACATGATGTCAAGTTGTCCATTTTAGACCAATTCGATTAGCGATCAAAATAGAATTGAGCACTAGAGCCATCTGCTCGAAGAAAAAGAAAGGGCAAAAAATGAATAAAGAATTGATGGACCAAATGACAAGACATAATGAATAATGCATGGTATATCAGTAGGCAGGGCTGCAAGATATGTTTAACTAATGGGTACCAATGCACGTTCTACACACTCGGCATCTATGAGATTGTGAATAGATTGTGTATTTGCACTCGGGATTTGCATGATTTGGTGATCAAACTCTGTCACCCTTCGAGGCTACAACAACTTTAAACTTCCATCTCATATTTTATTAGTCCGTTTGATATTTTACATCTTATATTATACATAGCTGTTCTTTCATGATATTTTGAAATTTACAACAAACGAAATAATAATGCCATCCAAAAGAACTCAAGAAGCACAAGCACCTCACATCTAGAATTCTCTCTCCACGCCTCTTCCCTAATCAAAATTTCTATAAATATTAAGAAAAAGAAAAAGAAAAGAAAGATACAATTTATGAACTGCTACTGAGAAAATTGTATACATTGGTGGAAATGGCAATCACACTTGTTACTGCAGCTACTACAACCATAACCAGTGCTATAATCTTGTCCCTCCGTGTTGATATACCGGGAGCATCCCTGTGGTGTTATGAAAATGGGAAATATTAGAGAAGCATAGTTTGTTTATTTGTTTTGCAATTGTCTTGTTCAATGGAAAGGGAATGGAATAAGATTATGAGCGATATAGATTACCTTAAAACAATAGAACCAGGAAAGATGAAGGCAAGGCACACTGCAGATGTTGACCCCAAAAACTGAAAGAAGTACCATATATCTGGGACTGCTATGGCAGCAATGTAGCTGAAGACTAGAAGTGCCAAAGTGAGGATCACAAATCTCTTGTTGTCTGTGGCTAGCAAGGGCTTCTTGGGGAAGAGGAATTCATCTATGTTGGTTCTTAAGGAGAAATTGAGCAAAGGGAACACCAGCATCACATGAAAAGCATAGCTTAAACGGACCAAAGTGTTGAGCAAGGAACCAAATGCAGAACCAGCATTTTGGTCAAAGTTGATGAGAATGTCTGATTGTGTTGAATCACCAAACAAAAGGTACCCAAATAGGCCTATTGAAAAGTATATGACAGCACAAAGCATCAATGCTATTCGGACTGCTTTGGTCATGTCTGATGGCTTGGCAAGCTCAAATCCAATTGGATGTACTGCAAAGTAGGACCAAATTTTCAGTTAACATAGAGTAATGTTATATTTGTATATCAAAAGATAAACATTAAGAGAGAAACACTAAACAAATGGTGGGTGGAGGCAAAATTTTGTGTCTCTTTATATGGTGGCTATATATTCACTTTTGACGTACAAATAATATTATTTGTTAATACAACTTCAAAGCATGGATGATTTAAAGGAGGTTCAACAAATCCATCAGTGCAAGCTAAGTACCATTAAAATGAAATGTGTAGGCTGTGATAATGACTGGAGCAGCAGTAAACAGATCGAAGAAAGAGGTATTGCGGTCCAATTGAGGAAACCATCTTGGGGTTTGTGTCTTTCCCTGCATAAGAGCAACGATTGCCAACACGGAACATATTGTAACAAATGCCACAGCCAGAAGAGTTGATATTGCAGAACTGAACTTCAAGGACTCTGGCAAACACCAAACAATAGCATGTTACACATGGCTATGCCATTGAATCTCTCCAACTTGAATTTTTAAAATACAAGTAAACTAAAAACATGTGACGCACATGCATCTTAAGTCTCATAACAATGCCCAAAATTGCAGGGTAAATATCAATGATTTAATATTGAATTTTGATTTATTGTCGGCATATAATTTATTTGCACCATCTTCAATTACATATTGAAAAATTATTGAAGTTGTTTGAGTATTCTAATCACTACTTAGGATGTGCACCGAGGTATCATTAAATGATAAAACTATAAGGATCAAATTGAAATATATCGGGCACTGACCTACACGCCGGAACAAGACCAAAGGAAGCATAACAAAGACTAAGATGACGAGCAGAGCAAATTCCCGTGAATTCCACCAGTGAATCCCAAACCACTGCTGCAAAATACCCAAGTGTACTTCCCCCTCGGGTTGATTTCCAGAAAGCACATCACCTGCTCAGTGCATCAAACAAAAACACAACGTTAAATAAATATCATCCAACGCCCCGGACAATAACTTCTTTTTGTCTTTAAAAAAAAAAAAAAGACCGAAAATTCAAAATAGTTCTTTAAAAAAACTTTATAATGAAAAAGTTCACAATTCAAACCGTGTTTTGGAATCTCCAAGTGAAAAAAAAAAAAAAAAACTACTTTCAAACTGGGTTTGACTTAAATTTCCAAAATGGAAACTTACATAATTAGCACATGTGAGATGTGACCAACCTTAAACTCTACAAATATATTTCTACATTTTTTAATAGCAACGTTACCTCGAGTGAGAAAATATTACCAAAACTTTTATAAAAAATTTATAATAATTATTGGATGAAATAAAGTGATACAGCTAAATTATTCATCCAAGAGTGACATACAACTTAATTTCTAACAAAAGTAATGGCTTTCAGCATTGTTTTTAATCTCTCTTTTATGATTCAAATTCTGAAGAAGAAAATGGAGTTTAAGAAAAAAAATCCTTACCGATGATAATTAAGTACATAATCAAGCACCCAAGGTTAGTGACTATGACACCAACTTGGGCAGCAACTGCTCCTAAGGGCCCGAAAGCCTCCCTCATGACGCCGGCGTACGTTGTCGTTTCGCCGGAATGCGTGAACCTCATGAGGAACTCCACCGACACTTCTGCCAGAACGGCGGTGATCAGAATCAGCAAGAACGCTGGAACCACCCCTAAAACCTTCATGGTCGCCGGAATGGACATGATTCCGGCTCCAATAACGCTCGTGGCGACGTTGAACACGGCGCCGGACACCGTCGCCGGCGGATGCTCCGCCGCGAACTTGGAATTAGGCAAGAGAGGGACGCGTGCTCCGGCCATCGGCGACATCCCGGAGGCGAGTGAGTCAACGGAAGAGAAGAAAAACAAATAGAAGAAGCTTTGGTTGTGGTGGTGTTGCTGTTACAGAAATTATTAACGTACGGAAGTGTTGGGATTTACAGGCACCTCGGTTGAATTATTGAGGTTGGTGGATTACTATTATGCCCTGGGAAAGTGCACGTGCTAAAGGTGGGAAGTGAGGAGTGGGAAGGGTGAGGTTATAATTTTGGAGTGGTGCTTCTGGCATGTGTTGTTGTTTGGTTATTGTAGTGTGTGGGACACAGGTTGGAGTGGCACCCATCACATGAGAAAGGGTGGCGAATCGGGACAGGGAATGAATGTGGACGAAGAAGTGGGTGAGGTGAGGGGAATCTAATACTGTGTTACTCTTATTGGCTGATAAAAGCATGTGTCAACGGTTGGTTGTTTTCAAATCAATAACAAATTTGTATCTGCACTCTTTGATAGATGGTACATGTTCAATTGCCGTGTGCTAAATTTGATTAGGAAGCAGCTGACTGGTAGTGATTTAGCAACGTTTGACAAGTCCGGCTAATTGCATTTGAAAATGTGGCTAAATGTGTTTTGGTATTTTTGGGTGGAGCGCCATTGCACCCACACGTCCCCTTTCTTTCAAATGTTGCTAAACTTGTTGACCCCTCCTTCCCACTGCTATGTCATTGTAGCCTCCCACTCGCCACTACACCAACAACTCCAACCACCACCACCACTTTTATCTTAACTTTCAAAATTTTATTCTTAGTTTCAAATCAAAATTTTGTTTAGTTAGTCTTCATTCATGGAAACACGTTGACCCAAAAACGACGAGTAAAACCAATAGTAGCAACAAACCATCTCCACCATCTCAACTCCATCCATTTTTCCATTACTAGAAAACACGAACCCAACTTGGCTCAGTTCTGGTTATTTCAAAAGAAGAGGCGTGAGCACACTGTTTTTTTGTCCCATCCATGATAAAAAAAAAAAGTGCCCACGTTTTCAACAGTGGCTGTTTTCCGGTTACAATGTTCGCCTCAATTTCTTCTAGCTCAGGAGTGAGTGGTTGTGTTGCGGATTCCTAAAGTGCATTTCTGGGTTTTGGTTTGGTTCATGTTGAGATCCGGTGTCTTCTAGGATTTTTTTCTCTTTGGCTAAAATCTGTTTAGTTTTGAAGTTGCTGAGGTTGTTTGGTTTCTTGGTCGTGTTTGGGTTTTAAGGTTGTTGCCCAATTTGGTGTTGCTAAGAAAGAGAAAGAGAAACACTAGATATTGAAGCTGGTTATTTGCTTTTGGTGCTGGAAACCTTTGTATGATGAAGTGTTGGGTTGAGGATTAGAACTTTAGCCGGTGGAGTTCGAGGAGGTTTGGAAGGGAAAAGTTTGCATCTTTTTTTTTCTTTTCTTTTTTTCCTTTTTTCGGCAATGAATTGTTGGGCAGGTTTTTAAGGGTTGTTGAGTTTGAGGAGTAAGCAAAAAAATTCTGACAAGAAGAACCTTAGGCCACAAAACAACCCTTTTGGTCTCTCCCTTTCCACTGCATTATATCATTCTTCTTATCTTAATCCCCTTCACCAAGCAAGACTGATTTAAATCTGAACAAGACTTAAACTCCTAGACACTTAATTGCCTTAACTCATCGACGAGAAATGCTAAGTAAACCCAGAAGATTCCCCACCCTTTCATTCAATTCTCAACCAAAACCAATTTCACTACAAAAGACAATTTTTTTTAGCTTCACCCTTTTAAAGCAAAAAGATCCCATCTTTTCTTTCTTTTGGGGGGTTTTTTTTTGTTTGGGGGGGGGGGGTTTGTTGGATAGGTCTTCAGTGGCTTTGGAAATGCTTATTGTTGATAAAAATTTTAACTTTATAGAATTTAATTTGATTCCATGAATGCTTTGTTGCTCATGTTCTGTGTTTTTCGTACCTTAAGTTTCGCAAAGGAAAAAGAAGAAGAAGGAAGTTGAATTGGTGTACTCAATGCGTTCCACTGCATTTTTCTAAATGCATTTAACCACATTTGGTGAATGTAGGTAAATAACTAACTGATAGCCACTCCTTCCTGCATTGTAGTCAAATTTAAATGGTGTATGGTACATCATATTTAAACTAGTGTACCGCAGAATGTAACGATTCAATTTTGTATAAAAAGACATAATAGAAAATTTTAAAGAGTGGTGATATATTTTTCTTAGAATCAACTTAAAATTTTTCTTAATTCAAAATTTCAATCATAATGTTATTAGTTGAAATTTATACAGTATCTAAGAATTATTAATATAAGTGAGATTTTAAGTTGAGAGATTTTTAGATACATTAATTAAGAGAAATGGAGGATTTAGCATTTCTTTATTTTAAATGATCACCTTTAAGTATATGATCTTGAGTTTGATATCAAAATTTATATATATGGAAAAAAATACTGTTAGGAGAGGCCCCCATTTAAGTGTATGACCATAAACTAGAAGACTACTCTGTCATCTATCGAGTGAGGGGATACAATAGAAAACAAAAAAGAAAAATTAAATAATCACGTCTCAACTATTATTTGAGATTATATTTGATATACTATTAGTATAAAAAGGTTTTACATTGTCATCAATCACATATCTTTATTTATAAAATTTTGAAGGTAGTGGATGGTGAGTCAAATTATAGTAATATATGACTAAATATGTGTATAATTTTTTTTATGCTAATAGCATGTAGAAATTAAATTCATAATATACTATACTTTGAAAATTATAAATAAATAATCTTACATCTTTATAAATAAGCTCGTTTGGTTAGTTGGTTGATTGATATTTTTTTTGTTATAAATAGGGTAAAATGCAAAAGCCACACTTAAAGTTTGTTAAAATGGCACTAAACCCTAATTTTCCTTCAATATTGCACTCCAACCCATAAGCTGGAGGTGAGTTAGCTTTAGGAGACATCCAAACTTAACTATAGTTAGGGGTGGAAATAGGCCAGGTTGTCTGTCAGGGGCTTGTGGCCTGGCCTAATCGATTTAAAAATAAGATCAGACTTAGACTTTTTTAAGAGCCTGTTTATCTTAACAGGTCAGGCCCAAGTTTAATAAGAAGCCTAATAAGCCTGTCAAGTCGGTCTGGGCATGTTAAGATTTTATGCATATGAATATATATTATACAATTACTAAAATATCAAACCTAAGTTTTGAGGCCATGCCATCGAGAAAGGAGACATGAAATCTGACCACCAATCCGCCAACCACCTTTAGTTACTATATGCATAATTTTTATCTTTTATCTCTTTATTTTATTACTTTTAAAAGTCAATTGAAACCCTAAAGTTCTCTCTTACACAACCGCTCAATTTCATTCTTTTTTGGTGCACAAAGCCCACACATACACTCTCTCTCTCTCACAATAGCAAACCAGCGCTAAGTTGAAGGCCCCATTACCAAGCCATCGTCGCTGCAACTTCACTAATCGCATTGCTTGCTGAAAACCACCTCGCCGCTGTAGACCACCACGCTGTTGCAGATCGCCACATCGTTCCAGATCACCTTACTGCTGCAGACCACCTCGTCGTGCCTTGTTGTTACAGATGGCCTCGCCATGCCTCACTGCTCCAAATCGCCTCATCACCCCTCATTACTCTAGATTGCCTCGTTGTGCCTCGTCGCTCTAAACTCCCTCGCGGCGGCTCGCATCGCCATGCTCACTAAGCTAGATCGCCCTTGCTATGCAAGCTGCCGCTTGTGGAGGCATCGTTGGTTCCCCTTTCTATTTCTAATGTGTTTTGTACACAAATGTGTTAGTTGTTGACAAAGAGCTAGGCTTATTAAGATGCTACTCGAGCTTATTTTGATCTAAATCCAAGAGACGGATTTTTTATTTGGAACATTTAGTGTTTATTGTTATTATTATGTCAATGTTTGATCTGAATCCATGATGCTTGAGCTTATGTCAATCTGAATGCAGAGATAATATTGTTTTTTTTTGGAATACTTGTTTTCTTGCATTGCTCACAATTTTTGATTAATTTTGGGATTTTAATAAGATATCAGGCTTTGTTAATAGGCTACAGGCCGGGCCAAGCTTGTAAACAGACTAGGCTTAAGCTGAAAAAATAGCCTATAATAGACCACAGGCCAGGCTCAAGCCGATTTTTTACGATATAGGCCTGGCCTGTTAGGGTGAAAGCCTAACCTATTTCCACCCCTAACTATAGTTAATGGTGAGTTGTAAGATGGTCTACACTATCTTTTAAATTATTATGATCCATTTACTTTTAACCATTAGATGTTATTTGAGCAATTCAAATTTAGGCAAAAAAGGGTTTAGATTTAAAAATATAATAATTATATCAAATTATAAAATAAGTTAATAATTTGTAAAATTACTAAACTAGTCTATCTATCTTTTCTCGCTTCTCTTTTTTATGTGTTAAACGAGTTAGCCTCACTCATTTAGGTCCATGGGTCAAATGGGTTTGGTCAATTATATAGTTCACTAAGCAAGCTATTAGTATAACAGCCCAATTTATTTAAGATTGACTAGCGAGCTTAAACAGATTAGCTTGTCTATCTTTTTTTAAAAAAAATAAATCTATATACTTTGAGGGAAGTTTTTTTTCACTAACAAATCCAAAATAACATAATTTTCAATTAAATTCAAACTACATTCAAATGAAAATTCAAAAACTATATAAAATTGCAATTTTTCAAAATAAAAATTATAGAAGCACAAACAAATGGCCAAACAGGATTTTTTTTTTAAAATAAATAGGTAAACAGGCCAATGTTGGGATAGCCCATTTAACTCACAAGTTAAATGAGTCAAGTTAAAAATAATTTATTTTAAATGACTCAAAATTTTTATAACCCAGCCACATTACTTTTGCAGGCAAATGAATAAACTGGTAAACAGGTTGATCTGTTTACTTTTTTATTTTTAAAAATAATAAATTAAAGCTCAATGTATTTTGAATTTAATTGTGAATTATATTATTTGGGACCTGCTAAGCAGGGAAAAACATCCCTCAAAGTGTATAGGATTTTCCTTTTTTTCTTAAAAAAAAATAAACAAGTTGAGTCGTTTAATGGGCTAACCTATTTACTCCTAATAAAATAAATGATTCATTTAACTTGTGAGCTTAAATGGATTACATCTAAATGGGTTAGATTGACATGTTTGATATCACTACAAAAGGGCAAGAAGAAAAGATAGATGTAATGGTTTAGTAATTCTAAAAATTATTATCATATTTCATAATTTTATATAATTATTGTATTTTTAAATTTAAACCGTTCAAATAACATTTAATGTTTAAAAGTAAATAAACCACCGATGGTCTAAAAGATAAGGCAGATCACCTTGTAAATTCCTTGTAATTATAGTTGAGTATGAATGTCTCCTAAAACTAACCCACCTTCAAGCTTATGGGATAGAATGCAATATTGAGGTGAGACTAGAGGGCAAGTGCCATTTTCATAAATCTCAGGGTGGATTGTGTATTTCATCCATATAAATAAGATTTTAGAATCAAGTTTTATAAATAAAAAAAATGGTATTAAAAATTTTATTATTCAAATTTTTTAAAGACAAAAATTAATATAAAAAACATTTTACTTACATGATAAATTTAATTGACTCAAATAAAATTAATTAAAATTTAATAAATTTTAAATTCTGATAATTAAAAAATCCTCTTAATAATATTCTTAGCTTTTTCTAGTAATTTTGGGTGGTTTCTCCACCCCGTTCTTTGAAAAAAAAAATAATAATAAACTTTTTTTTTGGTAAAATTTTTTATTGAATAAATTATAACATGCTTAATATATATAGGTGATATGTATTATAATTATTTTATCCTACGCTAAAAGGCTACTTTTTCTTTTTTTTTTTTTATTAATGGTACATGAATATTTTGTGACCGCAAGTATTCTGAGCAAATCCACATGATTAGCTTTGAATATTTACATTTTTAATGAATGATTTTATATTTTTTAGTACTTTATTATATAAAAATATTTATATAATATATAATTCAAAAATATATTACAACTATTTTGTCCCATAATATTATTTTGAAATTACCTTTCAACTAATATAATTAAATTTAAAACTGATTATATCATAATTAATTTTAAAAAATTTAATTATGCATATAATTAATTATTGAAAATATTTTTCATAAATTATTTAAACACACATTAAAGATGTTTAACTTTTATTTAATACTTTTTATTAAGTATTCAAGGAATTGTGACGAAAATGAATGTTTTAAGACAATATGGTATTACTCATCTTAAAAAGGCTATAGTCTAAACAAAAGAAATTGTGAATGCATGATTGCAAAAACTTTAGGGTAAGGGAAATGTTTTTTTTTTTAATTTAAAATTAAGATATGTTTTTAGGTTCATTAAATGCTTACAAAGATATATATAGATCACCCATCAACAAAAAAATTCAAGAATCGAACTTAAGTCATGATAATATATAAGTAAAAGTTTGATCAAGTGAACTAATCTAACTCAAATTAAGAGAATAATAAAAAGCTTGACAAATGTAATTAATAATCAGAAAGATTTTTGCCAAAATTTGGGAAGGAGAAAAACCAAAATTTATTAGGAAAAAAATAACAGATTTCAAAACACAAACAATATGCATAAACCCAAAAATGAATATGTGATTATCTCAACAATTCAAAATTTAACCTTATAAGCAGAAATAAAATGTAAGCTCTTATTCAATCCAGGTCAATTTTACAATGTGCCCCTTAAAAAGGGAACATTGAATATTTCCCTAGTTTGAGCTATTATAACAGTTGTTTTTTTATATTTATTTTAATAATTATAAATAGACTATCTTGTTATTTTACATCAAATTCAATGTGCATTTTGTCATGCATTTAGTTTTTTATCAAGACATATGTTTTACAATCTAATTAATTAAAATTTTAATTCAATTACCTTTTTAAGCAAACACTTTATACATTTTGTCATGCATTTAGTTTTTTTATTTATAATTTAATACTGGTATCAATAATTATTCAAATATTTTTAAAAATAATATTTATATATATTTTTTATAAAATTATTAATATAGTCTACTCAAATATATAAAAAATAAAAATAAAAGTTAAATACAAAAAATAAAAATGTTTGAGTTATTTTAAAAATTGAGTATGTAAGTTTGATTATCTATCTTTTAAATTATCACATGATTCATATCTTTTAATGTTAGTCGTACTTGTTATCAAGAGTTATTTAATTAGGTATTTTAAGAATAATATTTGTATAACTTTTTAGCAATATAATATTTATATATTTTATTCAAATATCTTAGAAATAAAAATGAAATAAAAAGGTAATATTAAAAGTATAGTATAGAACTCATGCCTATTTTGATAATTACATATCTAAGTGATTTTGGTTAATATTATCCAAACAACATTCATTTTATCATAATCAATTTTGGAATAAAAGTATCCAAACATAAATTATATTGACATTAACCCACTTTTGTTCAAAATCAATTTTGCTAGAATCAAATGAATTCAAACCCCAATTTGTAAACATCAATCCAAACACACTCCTAGACCTAAGACCTACATACATACCATTTTACTTTTTCATAAGGGAAATAAAAAACAAAAAAGAAAGCAACAAAAGTAGCAAACTAATCCAGTGCCCAAAAACCTAATACAACACAGCAAAACAAGCAAAATACAACAACAAATTCCTCTTACCCTCTTCTTTCCCACAACCTGCAAACCAACAAGAACCACCATAATAGAACAAAAACGACAGAACAAAATTCTGAATAAACATTGGCCCCAAATACTCACCTAGGAACAATAAAACAGAAAACAATGGTTTTAAAAACAAAAATGTTATCAGCCAAATCTGGGAACGAAAATGGGTACAAGAGGCTATAGAGGCATGAATCCATCAATGGGCATGGGTATGGGGCAAGGAGTCCACCGCTCTACACCGTCAACCTGCGAAATACCATAAGCTGCCGGCTTCTTCTCCGCGAACACCATGGCCAACAACCTAGCAGCTTCCTTCACTGTTGCAGGAGAACATGGCGCAAAAACTTTCTAAAGTGTTCAGGTTAATGGGAAATTCAGCTTTATTTTTTGTTTTTCTTATTTAGAATATTAAGAAGATAAATTGGTTATTTGATGCTAATTTATTAAATTATAATACTCTAATATTATATATTAATATATTAAATTTATTCTATTATTTTCTACCATTAATTCTATAGAAGTTTCAAATCAACAGTAAACATTAAGCGAGGAGTATTGTAAAAGTCGCCCGCCAATCCAATAGTCCTGATCACTTTCTTTGAGTGCGCCAACGAAGTTGCTACAGGGGCTTTTTTTTAGCATAAAAAAAGTGCCTGAACAATAAACGGCTCGGTTATTTAAATATTATATTTATATATAATTATTGCAAAAATATTGTATTTTTTTATTTAAAAAAATGGTGAATTGTAAAAAAAATCGCAATAATCAATTACAATTTCATACCATCAAAAATAAAAAAATATTATTTAATAAATATTGCAATTTTATGTTGTGATTTCAATAAAAAGTAAAAAATATTATTTTAATAAAAATTGCAATACATCGGTGCAATTTCAATAAATTTAAATTAAAAGAAAATAAAAAATTATTTTAATAGAAATAGTAAGACATTGTTGCAATTTTAATAACATAAAAATTAAAACAAAATAAAAATATTATTTTAATAAAAATCACACCTTATTATTGAGATTTTAATAAAATAAAAATTAAAAAAATATTATTTTAATAAAAATTGCAACTCATTATTGCGATTTTTAATAAAAATAAGAATTAAAAAATAAAAATAAAAAATAAGAATTAAAACAAAATAAAAAGTATTATTTTAATAAAAATGGTAAGTCATTATTGCCATTTTAATAAAATTAAAAATTAAATAAAAATAACAAATATTATTTTAATAAAAATTGTAAGCAAAAGTTGTGATTGCTTTTTTTTTTTAACATATATTTATCGTGTATGTGTGTGTTTTGGTTTTTTTGTGTTTGAGAGAGAGAGAGAGAGTGTGTGTGTGTAAGAAAAAGGAGGGAAAATACAACTAAGAGGAAGAAGAGAGGAGAGAGAAAAGAAAGAGAAAGAAAGAATGTTAAAAAATAAAAACATTATAATTCTCTAATTACATTTTAAAAACAATAAATCACCAAATTTTTTATAAAAATTCAATAAATAATCTAAAAAACCACAATAAACACCTAATTTACTTGCATCATTTTATAAATAAATCGATAATGATTATGACTTTTTTTTCTCTTGGGTCGAGACATCGATCATTACCATGAGTAATTCAATTCATCGAATATGCTTATGCATTATTTAAAATAGTAGTGATAGTGTGGCGCATTTTTTATAACACAATACATAACATATATAGAAAAAGTGGGTAAAATGACAAGAATATTTGGATAATAAGTTTCATATGATTATTATTATTTTTGTTCAATTTTTATTCTAGAAAATTACTAATATATTGTTGAAAAATACTGATAAGTTTTACATATATATATATATAAACAATATGCTAAATAAATTTTACATATATAAAATATAATTTTGCATATATAAAATATAAAATTTACCAGCATATTGTTCAAGATGCTAGTAAAATTTGTATATAAAATGTAAAACTTGTTAACGTATTATTGAAAAATGCTGGTAAATTTTTGGATAAAAAAAACTGAATAAAAGTAACAATAATTATGTGGAATCTATCATCCAAGCAATTTTATCATTTTATTAATTTTTTTCATATGCGTCTCGTACTGTATCGCACAAGATACATCCTCCAAACTTTTTCTTTTAAAATAATGGATGTCATATCTTACCAAAAGGTTATCAATAGCAGCCATATAAAAATGTTTTGGACATGACGATGAATTGGTGATGTGGGAAAGGGAGCTCCTACCTACCACACACCGCTAAAATTAAAAACCAAAGATATCGAAACTCACAAAGTGCATAGGATGTTATTCGTTTACAAGCTAGACAAGTGTCGCCCACCAAGGGTTCCAGGGGTGACCAACCCAATTAAAATTGTTAAATCAATCAAGTCTAAATTGAAAATCGATCAAAATTACAAAAGTTTTGATAGGATTGAGCGTTTAGGCGGTTGCATATCATAATATAGTTCTTTTTTCACTTTGGGCATCTGAGCAGTAGATTTTGAGCATCTAGACGCTCCTTGTAGGATACAAAACACACTTTTTTAATTAATTCAAACTACCTAAAAATATGAAAATACAATTAAAACTCAAACTAAGATTAAAATAAACTCAAAACAATTTATTAAATATGTAAAACTCAAAAATTAAAAATCCTAACAAAAAGTAATCATCAAATGTTCAAAATATCATGATTTCTAACAACTTTTGACATTTAAAATTATACAAATAGATAGAACATTATACCCTCAAATCTAAGATGTTGCTAGTCCCCAAGCAAAAAAGAATAGTGTATTATGCATGCTCTTAGAATCTTCATGCCACAGTTAGCAAGAAACACTAAAAATCATAACGAACCATGCATTCACTCACAACAACTCGGATATCCAATATCGAAATGTGCAGAATTCAAGATCAGTCTCAGATAATAATTTTGGATTAGATTAAGAAAACGTCCAAAAATCTTCTTGAACTTAGGACATGTCTTTCATCCTTGTCTCCACTAATATAGAATAATGCACCCAAGTGATCAAAAGGGACCTTTGAAGCTTGTAATGATAGCCAAGGTTAAGTTTAAGAAAGAAAGGAAAGTAAAAATTAAAAATTAGGTCAGATATTTGAAATATGAATCTCAAGTTATAACAGACTCTTGCCACTACTCTCATTTTTTTTCACTGAACTATCTTCTTTTTTTTTATATTTTTTTTGCATAAAAAATATATAATGCACAATCATAAGTATTTTCTCTTTTTCTTCTCCTTGAAGAATTCACAAAAGAAATAAAATCGTCAAAGATAAAAAATGTGGCAGACAGTTTTGAAATGGATAAAATAGGCAATGCATAACCTCAAATATCCAACAAATATTATTAAAGGTGGGAATTTTTTTCTTTTCTTTTTCAGCTTAAAGAGGTAAGGTAAATATCGATTAAACAAAAGAAAATGTCTTTTTCAAAAAACTTTCAACTTCAAAAGGATCCAGGGATATATCATAAGGTAAGCTTGAAAGGCTCAAATGATTTAATAAATTCCTTGATCATTTCCACCAAAATGCACTAATATAAGATTTCGTCTCAACAAAGAATCAAGCACTACCTAGAACCAGAATCAATTCAAATGTATCTTATAAGCTTTTTCTAGAAAAACAATCCAATTCCTCTATAAAGAAACCACACAATCTCAGTCTCAGAAAATCAAAAGTAGTGTCAGTGAAAGCATGGTAAACAGATAATTTCAATTCAAAAATTCTTATGCAATCATTGAGCACTCAACATTATTCTTAAAAGAAAACTTAAAGAGACTCACAATTTTTTTGTTTCTCTCATTTTTATTTTCAAAGATTTTATTGACATGAAGAAAACTAAAATATAAAAGACATCTAAAATTTAACAAAAATGAAAAAAGGAAAAAAAATGAAAAGCAATAAACTAATAACAACCAAACAAAATAAAGAAAAATAAAAGATAGTAGTATAACTCCCCTGATTTTCATGTAGTGAACTATCACCTACTATTCTTCATCAACATTATCATCATTATTTAGAGGTAGTGGAAAGGAGGAAAAATAGTCTACATCAACTCTGGCAATCTAATCACAATCCCAAATCATCTACTCTATTTCTCAATGTCACTTATTGTGAGTTGACATAAAATAAGGGTAAGAAAAATGTTCTAATGCATGCTAACAATTAAGAAAATATTTTTGTGGCCGACACTATAGATATCCCCCTACAAATATTCCAAACTTAGGGAGGCACTCAAGCCGCCACAAGAAACACTAAATTACCACAATTATGAAAACAAAATTAGTAAAACTTGGGTTGCTTCCTAAGAAGCACTAACTTAAGGTTTTCAATTTGACCTGTGAAATTTATCTTAGTTAAAAGTATCATAAATATATATTTTCCTTACAAATAGCAGAATTATCAAATATTCACCAAAGATATGCACAAGAATAATATGCAAGAGATGAGAAACATAAATAAGTTCTTTGTGCATCATGTAAGAAAAACTGACAGTTATCGGTCTGCACACCTCTAATCCATTTTGAGAGATAGAAACATTAAGCATAATTGAATTGTCTTCATCTAAAATTTTCATATCTCCCAACACATATGCCTTACTTAGTTCCTCTTTGATTGTCACTTCCACTCTATTATCTTGATTATCATGCACTTTTGACTCATAATGTGGGCATAAACATGTAGGATGCATACTACTTGAACAAACATAACATAAATCCAGTGATGACATCCAGTTTTCAGGCTCATAAAATGAACACAAATTTGTTTGATGCATGACACTTGAACATATATCATAACAAGGAACAATAGTTGAGCATGTATTTATTGGATGTGTAAAACTTCCACATATATCACAACGATAGCCATCTATCTAAGAACAGGTAAATAGAGGCAAATTTTTTTAAATTTTTTTTTAAATTTTATACAAATTAGACAAATAAAAGAGGAATTTAAAATAGAAAAAATTCTAAAATAGAAATTTATCAGCTATTAATATTGTTGATAAAATACTCAATCCCCAACAACGGTGTCAAAAACTTGATAACTACTCGGCAAGTGTACCAAATCATTCAAGTAGTAAACTCAATGAGTAAGTATCGTCCCATGATAATTGATGTTACCAAACAACAATTCACTAAATCGATTTCTATTTAAATTAAAACAACCATGTTGGATCGGAAAAAGCTCTATGCTAAAAATTAAAACAAGCAATAAAGTAGCAAAATAAAACAAGTAAGATTTAAGCAAAAATTAATGAAAATTAACAGCAATATAAAAAAATGCTAAAGATTTGAGGTTGTCTAATTTTTCTTAATATCAAATAAATTTTTAATTACTTGAATTGGAAATTATTAGATTAAAGAAATGATTTTAAATAATTGATCTCAATTCTTTGGTAAAATCAACCTTCCTCTTCTCACTAAAATATGTTAATCCCTTAACTATGCTTCAACAAAAAGAGGGTTTAAGCACAAAAATTGATCCATAGTTCACATAATTTCAAGATATATTCCTAATCTTTGAAAATCATAATGTTGATCTTTCGAGTTGGTTGACACACAAATTTCCCAATTTGAGCATGAACCCTAAATAAATTCATGAACAACAATTCATAAAATTGCATAAGAAAACAAGAGATAAACCATTGATCTAACGATTCTAACATCAAATTGTCAAAAACCCATATACAATTCAACTAAATTAGAACTCACGCTACCCCTAGCAAAAGAGTTGAGTAACTCATGCTATGAAAGAAAACAAAGAACAAAGAAAAGGTAAGAGAAAAACCCACGAAAAACCAACGGTTTGGAGTGCTGATTCTTTAATTTCTCATTCCCTAGTTGTCTCTTAGCCTCTTCCTAGTCTTAGAAATGCTTCTATGTGTTTTTCTAGCCTAAAAATTGCAAAAAGTCGCATCTTGTTTTGTTTTAAAGCGAAAATTCATGTGCAAATTCGGTGGTGGCTTTTGAGTGCCTAGGCAGTGGCATATCAAAATGCAATTCATTTTTCATGTTGAGCGCTTGGGCGGTGGATTTTGAGCACCTAGGCGCTCCCTGTAGAATACAAAACACACTTTTTTTAATTAATCAAAACTACCTTAAAACATGAAAATATAATTAAAACTCAAATTAAAATTAAAATAAACCCAAAACAGCTTATTAAACATGTAAAACTCAAAAATTAAAAATCCTAACAAAAAACAATTATTAAAGATTCAAAATATCATAATTTCTGACATCTTTTGATATTTAAAATTGCACAAAAAGATGAAACATCAAGAATCAAGCTGAATGTTATGTGATCCTACTGGAATGCAATGTTCATTGTTTAATGGTGTCTTCAAGATCCATTGAGTCAATACGAATTTCAGCATCTATAATTCAAGACAAATATTTCACTCTCAAAATATCAAAGACCACAAATTTAAAATTAAAAAAAAAACTTGACATGGTTAAAATGTCTTACCTCAAGCCTTCACTTTATTGAAGTATAAGTCTCAAGCTTTCATATGGATGGTAGAGTTTCAGGCTGATAACATGTTATAAAAGTAATAATAAAAGAGAATAGAGAAAGAGGAGAAAAAAAGAATTTTATTATGGATATTCTCAAAAGAATATCACATATGAAGCACCTAAAATGTTATTTATAACTAAAGGATGAGAGATACAATATATGATCAAATAACATATTCTATTTAATCAAATCTTAACTAAATCAGGATAAAAATATGGACATCTACATTCAAATTCAAATAATATTTCACAATACAAATAATTTTATCAATAAAAAAATAAAAAGTCGGCGGCCACGCTCGTTCGAGAAACACTCTAATGAAAGGACCAAATCACCATAACATGGAGAAAGAATACAGGCTGGAAGGACATGGTTACATAGGACTATGGTTGATTATCAACCATACAAGTTGGTCCATATAGCAATTCCGCTTGTCCCTACAGCCAAGACAATCACCAATATAGCCATGACTTGATCTTTTGTGGTTGATATGCCATGCATATCCCTGTGCTCAAAGGGAGGGAAAGAAAAAAAAATCAAATACGTATACATAATTAATCAAGTTAATATATATACGGGTAATACTACATAGTTAGAAAAATATTATCATAATTTTTAACAAAAAATCATGGTAATTATTAGATAAAATGAAATGATATAACTCACTTCTTTATTTAAAAGTCAATAAATATGTCATATTATTCTATCAATTAAAATCTGATAAAATTTCTAACAAACATTTTTTTTAAGAGTGAAATAGTTGAGAAATTGAGATAATACCTTAGAATGATTGAAGCAGGGAAGATGAACGAAAGGCAAACAATGGTTGTGGATCCCAAGAACTGGAAAAAATACCATATGTTTGGGACGGCCACAGCCACCGAGTATGAGAAGGTTAGCAAAGCAAGAGTGAGGAACACAAATCTTGGAGTGTCTAATCCCAGGGCAAGCTTATTTTTGTTGGAGAATACTAGTTCATCTATGTTGGCCCTCAAGGAATAGTTCATGATGGGGAACACAAGCGCAAGGTGGAGTGCATAGCTTAATCGAACAATGACATTGAGCAATTGACCAGCACCAGTATTGGAATTTTGATCAAAGTTAACTAGCATATCGGGCATGATGGAGTCCCCGAACAATAGGTACCCAAAGAAGCCAATAGCAAAGTAAATGGCCACGCAGATTATCAAAGAAATCCGCACAGCCAAACTCATATCCGCAGGTTTTCCAAGCTCTGCTCTAATTGGATGAACTGTAGCAAAATTTTACAAGTTAATTACCAATCCCTTGAGATTTAGATGATATTATACTGGATACCCTTATATTCTATGGAATATAATATCGAATATCCCTATAAGCATAACATTGAGTACCCTTAAAGGGATATCAGTGTAGGCATTGCCAAATCGAGGGATTATGTGCAATATCATCTAACCTCGAAGAAATCAATGTAATTAACCCAATCATTTAAATTGAGTACAACTATAGTCATTGGTATTATTAATGTGAGTGATCTATGATATATAGTCATTAGAACTATTATAAGAATTTAATTTTGAGGAATTGAGTGTAAAAACTTTTTGCACAATTATTTAATCATATATTATTATATTAATAAAAGTATTTAACTCTTATCATTACTTTATCAAAAATCAAACGTTTAGTACCATATAATTAGATGATTTAATCCTCAAACCAGTTACTAACCACTGACATGGAATCCGAAACCTGTCACAAACACTGGGACAGTGGTGAAGAGATCAAGGACAGTGACTTGAGAGAAATCAGGAACTATCCTCAGTGGCTGAGTTTTGCCAGACCACAATGCATAAAACGCCATTAATGAGCATATTGCAACAAAGACCAATGCTAGTAGGATTGATATTGCAGAACTATACCTGAGTGAATCTGTGTACATAGGAACACAGCATGTGCTCAATTAGCCAAACGTGTTTTTAATTTCGATAAAAATTGCTTGTGCATTTAGGTAGTATAGAAAGTACTGACCAACACGCCTTAACATAACGAGTGGGAGCATTATGAAGACAGCAACTATAAGAAGAGCAAAAGCGCGAGAGGTCCACCAGTGGATGCCAAACCATTCTTGTAGAACACCCAAATGTGTGGTTCCTTGGGAGTCATTCCCACACAGCACGTCTCCTAGAAAAGCAAAGGCAGGGAACTCAGTCAAATATATATCACACAGAAGAAACACTTCAAAATTTTAACAATTCAGCTTGATGGTTGCGGGTCTCGTGACTTGTATCATTTGTTGTGGACACACGGTGCAAATATTTTCGTCCTCTAAAATGAACATATTTATAAAATAAAAGAAAAATGAGGAGTTGAACATATTTAGATCAATAATTTTTTTATATATGAGTCTCATTTATCGATCTAAGGGTAGTTAATATTTTATTTTCTTACTTTAGATAATTTAAATCCTTATTGAATGAGATTCCAACCAGCCACAAAGATTCAAATTCAACCCCAATATAAAAGTTCAGCGAATTTTGAAGCAAAAGAAAGAAAGGAATTGTCTCATGTATGCAATGAAATTTAAATAAACTTATCTTACAATAAGAAGATTCTGTATAAATTCATTATCTATAAATTAACAGTTCACATTGCACCAGATTACTCTAAATTAAATTAAAACTTTCGTATGGTATATAGATTGAATTATTATTAGCATATTCTATGAAGAGAAAAAAAAACCCAATTTCATATTAAGCAATGAGAAAATGATACCTAAATAGATGATCAAAATATTAAATAGCTTTGTAGTGTGGTTAATGGAGATGACCAAAATCTTACTATAAAAAAATAAAATAAAAAATTAATATAATTTAGGTTTGATTTTAGGAAAAAGACGTTTAGGTCACCGTACTTTTGGTTTCATAGCGCGGGATAATTATTCGCTCTACTTTCAGGAAAAAGGCATTTGGGTCACCGTGCTTTTGGTTAAATTTGGAGGTGCGCAAAGAACGGGTTTGGATCCGGTTAAATCGGACTCAAATATGATTCGATTATATGATCAGGCCTTTTTTTTATATCCAAAATTAACTTAATAATAACTCAATTAATGATTAAATAGATCCGACAATTATACAATCTATAAAAATTTAAATATTATACACAATAGAATCATAAAATTTTAGAAATAAAAAATAAAATTTAAAAGATATTTTATAATATATTTAAAATAAATTATATCAAGAGAAAAATAATATCATATTTATATGAAATATAATTATTGAAATATAAAAATATTATAATTTATCATTAATTTTTATAAATAATAAAATTTTTAAAGATGTATTTAATTTCAGATCAGATTAGACCAACCCAAAACATAACTTGAACCTGGCGCAAAAAAGTGTATTGGATCAAATCTCACGAGCCAAATTTGGCCCCATAAAATATACTACTATATAAATTTCCCTGCTCAAATATATAATAATTTCACATCAAAACGGGAATCTATAACAATTAATTTTAATATACCATTTATACTACACAGGAATTAATATCATTTTTTTTCTAGTCGTGATTAATATCATATAATTATTTTTTGTCAACATTATCATATGTTTTGTCATTATATATATAATATATAATGGGTCCATTCCACCAACCCATTAGGCCCAACCAAGTTGGTTTTTTCCGACAAAAAACTTGATCGCATACAGTGACCTAAATGTCCTTTTCCTCTGACTTGTTTAGGAGAAGTGCTATTGGGTACGAACCAAAAAGTAACAAAAACGCAGGCTAGAGTTTCATTATACAATCCTGCACTTTGGAAAGCCAAGGGAATCAATTCGTAAGGGAATAATTCGAATCCTGTGGATAAGACTGCGCTGCACCCTTGAAAATCAACCCACTAGGACAGGGAAAAAAAAAAAAAAAAAAAACCCAACCAAAACATATACGAAATGAAATCAACCAATCAAAATTTAGAAAGGAACGAAAATCATGTCGTAAGGGAATCAATTCGAATCCTGCGGATAAGACTGCACCCCTAAAGATCAACCCATTATGACAAATAAAAAAGAAAAAACCAACCAAAACACATACAATCAACCAATCAAAATTTAAAAAAGAACGAAAATTATGGGTGATTAAAATTGAAGAAAGAGAAAAGTCACATAAACTAATCATTCTTTGCCTTTCTGGCAAATGATATCAAAAATTGATTTATAAATTTGGATAATTTAATATATTTTTAAATTAATATATCTAAATTTAATCAAATAGTACTTCTGTTTTTTTAATCATATCAGTATGAACTAGGGTTGTCAATTAGCCCAAATATGCTAAGGAAAATCCCACTTATAAAATTAGAAAGTAAAAATAATTTATAAAAAAAAAAGACAATTCGAGCTGCAAATTCGGCAATTCGCAGAGAACCAAGCATAGAAAACAACAGGAACAAAAGAATTGTGATGGTGAAGAAGAAAAGAACTCACCAAGAATGATGAAGTAGATGATGAGGACACCAAGGTTGGTTATGATGACACAAATCTTCACGGCAAGGGATCCAACAGTGCCAAATGAATCACCCACCATGCCAGCATAGGTAATAGATTTGCCATATTTTGTGTACCTTAACATGAACTCCACCGTGACATCAGTTATAAGTGCCACCAACACAATCACCACGAACCCCGGAACTATCCCGAGCACCTTCATGGTTGCCGGAACCGACATGATTCCGGCACCAATCATGGTGGTTGTAACGTTGAACACTGCCCCGGAAATGGTCCCATCTTGGGAATTATGTTCTTCCTGGGAGTCCTCAAGGTCATGTAGGAGAGGGGCAGCAACTTGGGTGACGTTGTAGTCGAGCGTCATTTTGGATTTGGTGTTTGAATCTTGGGTAGGAATGTTAGTGAAGGCACACGGCTATGTGGTCTTTATCTTATTCTTTCTTTTTCTTTCTCTTTTTTCTCAGATGTGTATGTGTCTATACATTGAGGATGAATTATTGGACACGCCAATCTGATGGTGACCCTTGTATCCCAACCACATGTTAAAAAATTTCGAGTTATGTTATTTGTATATAAAGATGGAATATCTAAATACAATATATTTTTATATAAATATATAATTTATTATTTTATCTTAATATATGTACGTTTTGATATTCACCCACATTTACATAAATATAATATATTACATACTATATTTATATATAGTATATTCAAAAAATATTTCTAAAAAATTTGTAGCCCCTTTATTACGGAAATTTTAAATTTATATAGTCGCGGAAACTCCAAACATACATTTTTTCCTAAAGAAAATGATTGTCTTAGAAAATAATAATATCATAGTATTAGATTTATTTTCCTAAATTTAAATCACCACTATCTGAAATTTACTAAATTCTATCTACTTTAATTTAAGTTAGGTTGATCCACTACAAGAATAAAAATTTTTTAATGCAAATTTTTTTAAAAATTTTACTTAAGAGAAATAAATATCAAACTATTAAAACTAACTAAACATTAGTATAATCTTAAATTTATGATAAACTCTATATGTGATAACATATATACTATTTAAAGTATAATTTAAAATTTTACATATATATATTAATAACGAATATATTACCAACTATAAGATTTCACCATAAAGGCATAAATTCAATACTTTGTTATCACTCATAATGTTAATTCCTTCTTAAGGAATTCAATAATAACAAGCCTAGCGTTGGAAGCAACCAAGAGGAGGGTGCTGCTGCTACTGTTTGTTGCGTCATTGACAATTACATCCTCCTACGTTAAAACCGATGATCAACTGAAGTCCCTTTGTATTGTGTGTCAACCTGCAAACAAAAATTTCAAAGTAACAGGAGAAGAGGAGGAAGAAACCAAGATAAAGATATAAACGTCAGTTAAGATTTAAGAACCCCCTGGTGAACATGACATTGTGGCCAAGTTATTATAAGCTCATGGAGCATTAAATGAATTGTGTTTTATCCAATAATTGAGTGATATTTTAGATAAAAATATAAGTTAATAAAAATCATATCATAAAATATTATTTTATTATTAAATGTGAGCGTAATTTATATGATGATATATCAGCATTTAATAATTCCTTGACACTGTCATCTTCCACATACATGACATAATTCCTAGGCCAATTGAGAATCCCTTGAAAAAATACTTGTAGCCTAAGGGACATTCTTCCTCTAGCTAGTTCTATAGTACATCATTTTAAATATGACACACAACATATCATTTAACTCTGAGTAAGGAGGAGATAAGAGGAGTTGTTGACTAATGTTACATGGTGATCCCTTTTCTCGGTTGATATATGTGCTTTGTCACCCAATTTTAATTTCACTGTCGGATATTAAAGTGATCCAATGAATAATTTGGATGAAGTCAAAATTTACCATTAAATTTTATACAGTACACCATATACCATATACCATATATAATAAATAAATTGGTGCATAGGAGAACTGGCCTCTTCCTCCCTGTACATCTCACACCAACGGAAGTTTTATGGAAGTTGTGAAAATAATGTGATTCAGCATGATTTGATGATAGTAATATTATGGGGAGGAGGAACATTTTTCCTGCACGACTCAAATGCCATGGCGAGACCGAATTTGCTGATTCATCATATCTTTATCCACTCACCCCAAAATTCCCCGCCTGCGCCCCTGCTAACCAAATCATGTGAGATTTTCTCACAACTTGCTTAGCGCCTATGTAATTGTAAATCACACCAGCAATGCCACCACATTATTAGAAGATTTTTTTTAAAAAAATATTATTATAATAGCCGTCAATTTATATAAAATTTTTAATTCATAACAATTATTATTACTATTTATATTAATATAATATTTATTATTAATTTTTTAATTTTATTCCCTATTTTTATTGATTTAAAAAGATGGTTATTTTTTATTATATAATAAAATTTAATAAAAATATTTTAGTACAAATATATCATAATTATGTATTGATTTTAATTTTAAATTTCTTAATCTGTATAAAAATAATCAAATTGACAACTATTATAAATCAAATGTAATAATTATTGTCATGATCAAATAATTTTAATAACATGATGTTTTATCAGTGGATGATATTATAAACTGAATCTATTAAAAATGAATCAAAAGTATACTCATACGTCTCCGTGTTTAAAATACTAGAAAAGACATCTACTAGTAGGAACTTGAACATTTCTTTTAACTTTGAATTGCTGGTTGCAGCACGACCAAAAAATAAATAAATGATGGTTGCGGCAGTAGAAAGCTAAAACTGTATTAGATATAACTGTTTTGCACCTGCCTTCTCAACGATAGGGATGCAAATAGGCCAGGCCAGGCTTGGCTTTTGCCTTAACAGGCTAAGCCTGTATAGTAACAAAATGGCCTGAGTCTGGCCTGTGGCCTATTATAGGCTTTGTTCTTGGCCTAAGTCTGGCCTGGCCTGCGGCCTGTTTACAAAACCTGTAATTTATAACGCTTTATACAGGCCAACAGGCCAAAAATCAGACTTTTGTCTATAATCAGGTCTTGCATCATACAGGCCTCAAAACAGGCCAGATTTACAAATATATCTAAAAAGACCACTAAACAACTATGTACCTGTCGATAATGATAAAATCAAACTACTTCAAATATACAAAATATAACAATTCAGTCCAATTTTCCAAAATACTAATTTAACAAGTTAGCTAAAGATACCAAATTATCCAAGACAATATCTAAAATCCAAATTATCCAAATACAACAATACATAACAATTCAAACCAAGACAAAGTGAAGTTGATCTCTTTGAGCAAAGTATCAAATCTTTAATGTAATTTTTTTTTCTTGTTCGAACACCTTAAAGAATAAGAAATCAAATATATTATTAGATCATAGCACAATTTAACAAATAATAATTATAAGAAAAAGGTAATATCTAAACAATGGAAAATGTACTTTTAGTTTTTTCTTTAAACCATACTTGTTACGAAGCCAATCCCCACCACAAATAAGCTCTTCAATTGAGTCTTCATTTAATCTGGAATGATATTCATCTATAACTCTTCCTCCAGCACTAAATGTGGACTCTGATGCCACTGTTGAAATAGGAATAGCTAATACATCATCAGCCATTTTAGATAAAATCTTATACTTGAGGCTATTGTTTTTCCACCATTCCAAGGCACTGAAGGAACTAGAACTACCCTCAGGAATGTAAACACCCTCCTCAAGGTAAACTTCCAATTCTGATTTCATTGGAGGGATTGCTTGCTTTTCACGAACAATGCTCATGATTTGGTCAAATTCAGTAACTATAAAACTAGTCACGTTGGAGGCAGAATTGTTGCCACTAATGTCAACTTCCTGATTAGTAGTTGTGTCTCCCCTATACTTGTCAGCATACTCAACATACATTAATTGCAAACAGTTCATCACTTTATCCACATTCTCAGAAGCCACATAATTAGATTTATAAATCAAAGGAAAGCAATAATTAATAACATATAATTTGCATCTAAGATCCAAAATGCTTGCAAGGGCCATTACCATATTGCATTCCCCCCAATATTTGTCAAATTTTTCTTTCATTGAAATTGCCATGTCTCTCATGAAGAAATCATCATCCTCTGTGGCATTGTCAATTACTTGTTTCACTCTCCAAACTTCAGGAAGATACAAATTTGCAGTAGGGTAATCACTACCTGAAATGACATGAGTGGCCAAATTGAACACCTCTAGAAGTTTACAAATCTTCTCAACTTTCTTCCAATCTTCTTTTGATGATGCATAATTGTAGTGTGGCTCTCATTCCTTATAAACAGGAAAGACACTCTTGAACTTCAATGCAGCAGATAACATCTTATATGTAGAATTCCACCTTGTTGGACAATTAATGATAAGCTTCTTCTCTTTCAAATGTTTTTGCTCAACAATATCACAAAATGCTTTTAGCCTCGAATCATTATAGTTGATATACTTGACACTCTCACGAACATTATAAATAATGTTCTTAATTCTACCAAGGCCATCTTACAGCAACAAGTTTAAAATGTGTGCATAACATCTGACATGAAACAAGCTACCACCAACAGGTAATAAACTACTATTCGATATGCTATCCTTAAGAGCCCTTAGACATGAATCATTATAAGAAGCATTATCAACTGACACTGAAAACACCTTATTTTCAATTCCCCAAGTCTTCAAACACTTGAAAATAGCATCTACCACATCAATTCCACGTCTTGGAGCAGGCACTTTCATAGAACTTAAAACTCTTTTTTGAAGATTCCATCCTGCATCAATAAAGTGCCCCGTGATAACCATGTATTCAACTACTTGGTGACTTGATCTCCACATATCAGTAGTCAAACTAATCTTGCTCACACTTTGTAACAAGACCTTCAATTGTTTCTTCTCTGCCTCATAAATAGCTAAGCAATCACTTCTAGCTATTTTGCGAGAAATCTTTTGGAATTCAGAATTTGCATACTGAAAGCCCCACATCCAAACTTCATCCTCAACAATGTTAAAAGGATGCTCGTGTATCATGATTGCAGTAGCAATTATTTGTCTCATCTTCTCATTAGAATATCTAGCACCTGGGGTCACAAATGGATTAATACTCAAATTGGAAGGTTGAAATGGAATGGTGGGTTATTTTTGTTGTGAAGCAAGATACAACCTCCTTTGTAAGCAAACTTTGGAATGTCTCCAAAGATGCACAGTGCTAGCTCCCTTTCCCGAGTAAGAGAATACATGTTTGCAATACTTGCAAACAGCTTTTACCCCTTCAGAACTTTCAACTTGATCAAAATCATCCCAAATTGGTGAGGTTTTCCGCCTCTTCTTCTTGATGACACTATCATCGCCATCATTTTGATCATTAGTTTGTTGACTTGAATCTGTTGGCATTGGTGTTGGTGTTGGTTAACTAACCTCATTAGCATTGGGAGGAGCAGAAGTAGATGACATTGTTTCACTCTCAAAGTTAGATGACATTTACTAGACCTGTAATATAAAATTCGATGCTGTTTGTTAGCACTGGCAAGAAATAGACAACACCTAAAGCTAACGAAGATTTGAAAAAACAAAAACATCATAGAATAAGAAGTAAACCTCATATGCTTAAAGAGAAACATAAAGCTAATATTTTGATAAGCATTCAGATGCTAATTCAAGAAAGATCATTGCCATTTTAAAATTTACAGTGAATAATGAACCACACAACTATTGATCAATAGCCAAAGAAACCTCTAGAGCCAACAAAGATGGAGGCTGGATCAATTTAAGATATGGCACAAAGAGGCCACTGGCATAGTAGTTTCAACTTTAAGGAACTATGCTAGTTTGAAAATTGATATATAAATCCAGTGCATACAAGAGGATAGTTGTATAAAACCTATAGACTCACTAACAGACTAACTTTTCTGAACTAAAATCCTACCTTGCTAATTTCAAAATAGCAACATCAAACTAGATGCAGTACAAGGCAAAAAATGATTATTTTATAAAAATGTAGTATCATTCTGCAGATGACCAAGAAATTACCAGACCAAAATTCTGGAATTTACCAACAATAAAGGAATATCCTTATACTAGCATTGAAGAGTGAAAATATGTTGTATCACGTTTTACACACAGTAGAATTGCTTCAAAGGAAATTTAGATAGCACATGCATAGAAAACTGAAAAGAAGCATCCTCCACCATTCCCACCATAAATATTGATTATTGATTAAGAATACCGCAAGCATAATAAAGCATAAGAAAGAATTACAAAAATCAATAGCAATTTGGGCTTTAGGAAAAAAAATAAATAAATAAACACTATAAAACAATAGCAATCTGATTCAAAATGTTACCATTGATTATATTTCCATAAAATACAAACTCAATCATAGTAGCAATCTATAATGTGAATAAGAGTTGAGGCTTTGAGACATACTTAAAACAAATCCAAAACCAGCAAGATAGCAAGGATCCGATAGTGCAGCAACTCCGGTGATGCGGTTGCAGGCTTGCAGCAACTTCGGCGACACGTTGTAGCCTTGCAGCAGCAGGACGACGCGGTTGTAGAGGAGGACGATGCAGAGCAAAGCAAGATGACGCGGTTGCAGAGCAAGGCAACACGAAGCAGAGGAGGACGATGCGATGTGGTGGTACTGCAGAGCAAGACGACGCCGGTGCGGCAGTGCAGCAACAGAAAATGGAAGCCCAGCAGAATGTGGAAGCTGCGCAGTGAAAAATGAAGGAAAGGGTAATGACCATATGGAGTGGAGTGGAAAGAATAGGGTTTGTTTTGTTTAATTGTTTTGAATGATATTGAGATAATATGAAAATATAAAGTTATAAAATATGTATATTATAACTAAAAGAAAGTGATGGTGTAGTGGTAAGTATAGTGGCTGATAGATTTTTCCGTGTTAGAGGGCATGTGTTCGAACCATGCATTAGACATTTTGATATATATATACAATATATATATATATATATATATATATGGGCTTGGCTTGATAAGAAAAATAGGCTTTAAAACAGGTCTGAACACTATCCTATTTTTAAAATAGGCCAAGCCAAGTTAGGCCACAGGTCGCCTGACCTATTTCCACCCCTACTCAACGATGAGTGAGACGTTTATCTCACTTTTTTTTAAAATTTTTTTGGTACAACAATATAAGTTTAGGAGAAGACGAATTTATGCCACCAAACACAAATGAACGTTTATAAAAGCACTTACATATAATCTATTAATAGAAAACTCAAAAATCGAATGCAAAGCATGATTTGTTTTTTTCGTTTTAAATCACTAATATTCAAAATTTTGAATTTTAATTAATTTAATTTAAGCTATATCAATCTATTATAGAAGTAAAGTTCTTTCAATATTAATTTTATTTGATCAAGGACTTGTATTCAAGACCTTGTTTATGGGAAAAAAATATCGAACCACTTAAATCAACCAAATATTGATTCCAAACATAGATCTCATTTAGTTAAAATTTTGGAAAAAATATTTATTTAAAACAAAAAGAGAAATATAAGCAGAAATTTATTTTACATTTTGAAGTAATTATAGAAGCATTTTTTATCATAATAAAAAATATTAAATTATTTAGATGTGATAAATATAAAAATATTTTTTTAATAAAATTACAATATTAGTGGATATAGAATGATATTTTGAATAAAAATTAATAGAATGATAATAATGTGAAAGAGTAGTGGATTCTGAAATTCAAGGGATATATTTATCTATTTTTTTACTATTTCTATGTATAAGAGAAGTAGCTTTCTGTTTGTTTTTTAAAAAAATAGAAAAATTAATTATTTTCTACTTTTTTTTTTTCTGAAAAGCACAAACAAACAACATAAAAATATTTAGAAATTTTTTTTAATATTTTTAAAAAAGTACTTTTACTCCTTAGAAATTGGAATCAAAAGCAGAAATAGAAATGGAGGTAGAAAATTTTTTAATTTTTTTAATATAATTATAGAAGTATTTTTTATCGTAATTAAAAGTTGATAAATTATTTAAATATGATAAATATAAAAATATTTTTTTTATAAAATTATAATTAAGAAGTGAAAAAATAAGGACAAAAATGAGAGTGGGAGGGTAAAATCATAAAAGAAGTAAAAGGTAGTAGTCTGAAAGTTTGTGAATCACAATTTTATCTTATCTACTACTTCTATTTTTGAAAAAAACAACCTTTTATCTATTTCTTAAAAAAAAATAACAACTAATTATTTTTGATGTGAACTTTTTTTTAGAAGGACAAATAAACAACACTAAAATTGTTAAAAGTACTTTTCTTAAAAAAAAACATTTATTGTGGTAAAAGTACAACCAAATTTCCCCAAACAGGCACATAATGAAAATCCTACTGGATGAATGAGCCAACTCCTATTGTCTAAAAGATTTTACGAAATTATCCAACTTTAGGACAAGATGCAAAGGCTGCAAAAAACGAATCTTGTTGGTAACTGGTCCAGCCCATTAAAGCATCGGATAAAAACCAAACCAACAGAGCCCAATAAGGGGAGCCCGGGAAAAAGGCACAGCATATTCGGAAAAGGGAAGGATTGACACTTGTGCGCGCGAGAGACAAAGGGAAAGAAAGCACTTCGGTTTCTGTCGCATCGGTTTTTTTATTTTTTGTGTTTGGTTCCGGTTTGGTGGTGAAAATAGTATCTACCTGTAACCTCTCTCCATACTCTCTCATATCATTTCTGATACAATTATTATTATTATGTATGAAAAAAACATAGGAAGAGGAGGAATTGAATTGAATTTCTGAGAATATCATACAAAAAAAAAATGGGGGATCAGTTGGTGAAGGCACAGGATTTCGAGCAGAAAGCAGAGAAGAAGCTGAGCGGATGGGGATTGTTTGGCTCCAAATACGACGATGCTTCCGATCTATTCGACAAAGCCGCAAATGCCTACAAGCTCGCTAAATCATGTATGTAAACAACACTTCGATTCAGTAGGTGAATTATAGGAATCGCGGCATGTGCATGTTGTTGTTGTTGTTGTTGTTGTTGTACGAGGTTAATTGGTCTGCTGGTTGCTAGGATGATAAGGATTGCCCCTCGTTTTCAACGTGATGGAATTTAATGTTTTTTCATATTTTACGTGGGTTTGGATAAGTTTATTTAGATTAAAAACAGCTTATAATCAAAAGCTTATTTAGACGGATTTAAAAAAAATTCTATTAATTCTTAATTATTTATGATTATTTTCTTGATTGTATTGTATGGCATTGGATGTGTGATCAGTGAATTGATCGTTTTTTTAATTTTGTGAAGGTGATTGTAAAATCATGGCTGAAATGGTTGTGTGTTGTTCTTTGGTTATGGTGACATTTCAGGGGACAAAGCAGGATCCACCTACATCAAGTTGGCAAATTGCCATTTGAAGGTATATGGGATTCTTTTTATTTATTTATTTTAATTTTGGAGTTTGATCTAACGAGCTGTTTCGATTTTGTGTACTTTGTATGTTTGTCTGTTAAGCCTGTAATGACAAATGTTGTCTTGTGCTTGTAGTTGGACAGCAAGCACGAAGCTGCTGGAGCATATGTTGATGCTGCGCATTGTTATAAAAAGACTAATATAAATGGTATGTATGTTTGTATGTATATATGACATATCAAGTCAGTCAATTTCAACTCTGCTTGCCAAATGGGTATCTGAACTTCATGCTGTGTTGAAGTCCTATACATAAGGATTCGTCTTCCTGTGCTTGTGAGCTCTAGTAGAAAGAAAAGTAATTAATATTGTGAATTCACAGCATCCATCATGTGAGAAGATTTTTGCCGTAGCTTATTTCTTCATGAAATGCATGGTGGATAATGGATTCTTTCACATTCTTTTGTGTGCCATCAAACTATACTCTTTTACTCACGTATGAATTCTGATTACTGCTTTAAATAGTGCTCTTGCCTCCATGCAGCAGCACCGATTACTTTTACTGTTAATACTTCTATATACCAATTTTAATTCAAATCATATGGCTTTTTGCCTGGTTAAATGGTATAAGACTCCTTGCTGTTATCTCGTTATTCTAGCTTTCCATGCATAAATATCAGATACTTGGCTGCACATATTCGATGCAGAGCTCTAAGTCTGAGTTCATGCTTTTACCTAGTTTAATCAGATTAAAAAAATTAATTTGTGTACATGTATGTTTATTACAATTGAGATCCATCTGCCTGTTTGATTTTATGGTGGTTATTTGCTCCCCATTTTCAGATTGGAATTCATAATTATGTTGCTAAGCTGGAAATTACTGAATTGGAATTCTGTGTGTTGCTCACTGTGAAGCTTGTGCTAGCATGCCATCGCTTGTATTAATATGAAGAAAATGGCGCCTTCAAAAACTCCTTTTTTTTTTTTTTGCTTTTTTTGGCTCTTTTAATGCAGAGGCTGTATCTTGCTTAGACCAAGCTGTAAATCTTTTCTGTGAAATTGGAAGAATCACTATGGCTGCTAGATATTTGAAGGTACATATCATTATAATTATTTCGTTCAGTATGATCATTTAAATTAATCATTTTGGAATTGATATTTGTTTATATGTGGTATCCCTTCTCTTGGGTATCCTTTTTGAGGTATTCTTCCAGGAACCACTATGAACACGTCATCACTGGGTTTTACTATTTTACACACAGGAAATTGCTGAGTTGTATGAGTCTGAACAGAATATTGAGCAGGCTGTTGTTTACTATGAAAAGTCAGCTGACTTTTATGAAAATGAAGAAGGGACAACTTCTGCAAACCAGTGCAAGCAAAAAGTTGCTCAATTTGCTGCTCAGCTAGAACAGTGAGTTTTCAATTTCTGCTTATTTTATTCCATTGCTGCATTTGGTTTCATTCATATGTTGATGCATTTGGTTTTGTGCAAATAAAGAAAGCCATTTATTTTAAAACAAAAGGTACTTTATTTTAGCATTCTCTTTCTGTTAAATTGAATATTAACTGTTCTATTTTTTTGGATAATTCTTCAGATATCAGAAGTCAATTGAGATTTATGAAGAGATAGCACGCCAATCTCTCAACAATAATTTGCTGAAGTATGGAGTTAAAGGACATCTTCTCAATGCTGGCATTTGCCAACTTTGTAAGGGAGATGTTATTGCTATCACCAATGCATTAGAGCGATATCAGGTCTAATAATTTTTCGATAATTTACTTCTTCAGACTGGGAACATAACCGGTTGCTCAATTCTTTGGATATGTGTTTGCTTTTGCAGGAGTTGGATCCAACATTTTCAGGCACACGTGAATATAGACTTTTGGCGGTACGTCTCCGGTTGTGGAATTTCTTTATTAATTTTTTATGACCAAGTACAAGTGATCAGAATGTGGGGACTTTTCAATAACTGCCTTGTCTATAATAGTGTCATTATTAATGCTTGGTTTTTTATTTACAACATTGTAATTATTGCATTGACTGATTCTATAGCCACATGTTTGCCGGTTGAAGTACTGACATTTTGGAAAAAAAAAAAAAAAATTGGGCAGGATATTGCTGCTGCGATTGATGAAGAAGATGTTGGAAAGTTTACTGAAGTTGTCAAGGAATTTGATAGCATGACCCCTCTGGTAAGCTTCAAATTGTTGAAAAATGGGACAATTTTTAGTTGGTCTCTAAGAAGAATATTTCCAATATGGTTTGGTTTATATCCATATTATTGTAGCAGAGAAAACTTATCATAGTTGAATTATGTCATTTTACAGCAATTAAATATAAATGTTTTAACTAATATGCATCTGCTTTGAAATTTCCCCTGAAAGATTTATTCATTTGTAATCGTTACCTTGAACTTTTCAATTTAACTGCTAAAAGAGACGGGTTGCAGGACAGTGCTTTCCTGCACTAGTTCAAAACTTACTCTCTCTACTTTTCAACGAATTCTACAGACTCTGAAATATGGGTCAGCCAATTTAAACATTTCATCAAATTCTACAGCTTTACCTGTGAAAAGAAAACCAAGGAAAAATTCTGATCAGTTTCTTGTTTTCTCTGTGTAACTGTGTCCAAATGAGTTATGAACTGTTACCGACTTGAAAGTTTGCACTTCTTCTGATCATTCGTCTTCTGCTTTCTATAAAAAGCTCGATTCTCAGTGTTTGATCAATATTGCCTGTTTGCATGAATGTTGTGTAGGATTCTTGGAAGACAACACTTCTTTTGAGGGTGAAGGAAAAGCTGAAAGCCAAAGAACTTGAGGAGGATGATCTTACTTAAATTGCACACCTTAGTCTTCTGTGGGTTGGACTTCATGTTTTGATGATTTGCCTTGTATTATGCTTGTCTGTCCAGTTGTTCATCTTACATATCTACTTATATATAAGTGCACTTGCTTTTGGTTTCAATTGAAGTGGTCTGGTTGAATTCATGAACTGAGTTTGTTGTGAGGCTGCTTGAGTCTGATCTTATCCACGGCGACAGCGTGTTGGCTTCATCAAGAGATGTTATAGTTATTAGTTTTTTGGAAGCTATTCTTACGAATTTATGAAAAGAAAAAAAATAGTCAAATAGACTACTATTTTTTAGTTTTATTTTTTTAAAAAAAATTAATTAAAGGCCCTAAGGGTGCATTCTCACATCCACTTAGTGGCTTTTTTTTTTTTTTTTGGGTAATGTTGGAAAACTTAGTGCACTTCAATGAATTGATTAATTTTCTTATGCACGACACGCGATTCAAAGTTTCAAACCTCAGACATAACAAATTGAGCATAGCCGATTAATTAGTAAAGCAACTGATTGGGTTTGTAATGACATTATTAGGTTTGGTTTTTTTTTTTATCAGCTAGAAAAGGCGGTTGCATGTGGTGAGAGATGATTCTTGGGCTATTCCTTTCGTGCTAATTGCTAAATGAATGATCAAAATTAGTAGTGCAAATGAAAATTCTCTACTTTCATTCATTTCACGAATTTTGTAGTTCATGCAAGTGCAAAGTAATTTTTATTCTAAAATTTTGGCATTCTAAATTTTCACTTATTCAAACAAAACAACAAAAGTTTCATTACTAGTTTGAGTTGAGAGGGGACTATAAATTGGCCCAGCCTGAAAAATTGGTCACCATAAAATGGGAAAAAAAATGTTGTGTTGCTGCATGCTAATGAATCTTATCTATAGTTTTTAAGTCAACATAGGCATAAATATTCGTGTGAATTCCTTTACCAAGAATAACACTAATATGAAAAGTTTTTATTCTATTCTTAAAAAAAAAAAGTCAAGTTGATGCAATAATGCGTGAGCTAATTCACTTAATTTGAAAAGAAAAAAAGGAAACATACAGTACTCTAGTAGCCAACAAACCCGACCAATGCTCAAAACCGTAGCTAGATATTTCTATAGTTAGTCATTTCATAATCGTGAATAATTGAATATTGTGCAGGTATATATACACTTAAATAAACAATATCGCATCGCATAATTATTCAAAGTTACATCATCTTAAACAATATTTAATTTAAAATAGCTAAACTATATAGGACCGGCAAATAAAGTCATTGCATGGTCAACTTTGTGCACCCCATGCAAGCTCATCTCAGCTTACATAAAATATAAAAAATTAGCTCTATTTAAAAAACTAAATAAAAGGTCTCCTGTAATTTTTATAAGAAGTTGTACTTTACCCTTTTAAATTATAATTTATATTATTTTAATTTTTATATTTTAAAAATATATATAAATAAATTTTTAAAATTTTTTTTGAATATATAAATTAATTTTCTGTTCATTTTTTTTATTAATTATTAATAAAAAATCATATATTCAAGAAATTTAAGATATTATGTTATATATTTAAAAATATTTAAGGTATCAATTATTAATAAAAAAATTATATATTCAAAAAAATTTAAGATATCAAATTACACATTTAAAAAAAAAAATTAAAAAGTCGATTTGTATATAAATCACA
Organism: Pterocarpus santalinus; assembly: GCA_031439595.1. Taxonomy (NCBI): domain Eukaryota; kingdom Viridiplantae; phylum Streptophyta; class Magnoliopsida; order Fabales; family Fabaceae; genus Pterocarpus; species Pterocarpus santalinus. The sequence continues at coordinate 6,706,403 of CM062527.1, forward strand.
GTTCAATAAGATATAATGTATTTATTTTAACAAAAATATATATTTATAAAAAATAAAAAAAATTATTTATATATTTTTAAAATTTAGGATCAAAATATAATTTAAAAGAATAAAATATAGTTTTTCTTAATTTTTACGCAGCGATCACCTAATCGAAAAGGCGCATTTTAGGATGGACCGGGAGTTTTACTATACTTTGTTAATCCAAAATTTTGGCGTCCACCCCTACCTCCGCCAACCAAAAATACTATCAACAAAGATTGAAGAAAACGAGTGATGATAGGAAACCAAGAGAGATGTTTATTTTATTCACAACAAGCATAGTGGTGGGAACCGTATTTCTCTTTCGCTGGGACATGATAAAATGTCAGTTTCGTTGTTTTGTCCTCTTATGTTTTTTTTTTTTTTTTCCTTTTTCATTTTGCGTTAAGTTATTTCGATTTTTATCTTCATAGTTTCTTGCAGGAAAAAGGAATTTATTTTCCACCCTCCAAATGGATTCTCAATATCTTGAGTTCTGTGCTGTCCTTGCCATTTTCTTTTTGTGGCAAGTGGCAGTTAGCTATCTGTTTGACTAATGTGAGATTTATCTGCAAAGCCTGCGAGCATAGTACCAGAAGCCTTTCTTGTTTTGCCATCTCAACTGTTTACATGCGATTACAATTTTTTTTTTCTTTTTTCACCGCGTGCTAGTTGGAGTTTAGATTGTGAGTTTCATCGAATCTACCCCTTACTTGGATTTAACGCCTTCTTCCTCTTGTGTCAGCTAGTAGGTATGTATGTTTCTCCTTGACACCAATTCCTGCATCTCTACACTTCTTCAATCAGCTTATGCCTTCAAATTTTGATGTTACTTTTCTGCGATTTCTCTCTTATGATCATATTTGGTTACCAATTGTGAGGATGTCTTTCAAGCAAATTTGACGGTGCTTTCCTATGTTCTTTTAGCTGTTCTGTGGAATGAATCTGTTGGTATTTTTTGAATTAGATTTTGGGGGGTTTGACCTTTATCTCATAATTTCTTGTCTGTGATTTGTCAATTTTCAATCAATAATCAGTTTATATTGATCTGTTTAATGGGTCATCATTGAATATATCAAGTTTGTGTCTTTTTTATGTGCTTGGATACCTTATTTGTTCTTATGGATTCACATGAAATTTGCCAATTGCCATGGATTTGAATATTAGGTTGTTCTGTTTATGTACTTGCAGTGTTTGTTCTATACACTTATCATTGGTTAAGGTTCTGATTTTGACTGACGAAGCTTAGACTTCATATCAGAATGGTTTCAGTTGATAATGGTAAAGATGAAATTGAGGAATCTAATGGAAGTAAAGAAATTGAGTTTGTTTCCGTAGATCTTTCAACTTCAAGAAGAACATTGCTGAGCGGTGAAAATCCCCAGAAAAAGTTCCAGGGCGCCTTGAGTTCTATTCCTAATAGGGTCAAGTTCTTCAAATTTGGTTCTGCATCTGCAAAATTCAAGCGGCTTGCAACCCAGAAAGACCAGATTTCACAATCTGTGCCTTCCCCTCATGGCTTGAGAGATCGCTTCAGCGGCATGCTTGCTAAAAAGCTTGACTGGGGTTCACTCAAGAAGATGTGCATAGAATGGTTTAGGAACCCGATGAACATTGCCCTTTTTGTGTGGATCTTCTGCGTCGCCGTTTCAGGTGCAATTCTGTTCCTTGTCATGACTGGAATGTTGAATGCTGTGCTGCCAAAGAAGTCCCAGAGGAACGCATGGTTTGAAGTAAACAATCAAATACTCAATGCACTGTTTACACTTATGTGTTTGTATCAGCACCCAAAAAGGTTCTACCACCTTGTACTTCTTTGCAGGTGGAGTCCAAAAGATATATCCACACTTAGAAAGGTGTACTGCAAGAATGGGACATATAAGCCCCATGAGTGGGCACACATGATGGTAGTGGTCATTCTCCTACATATAAACTGTTTTGCTCAATATGCACTTTGTGGTCTAAATTTGGGGTACAAAAGATCTCAGCGCCCTGCCATAGGAGTTGGAATATGTATATCTTTTGCAATTGCTGCACCTGCAATTGCTGGTCTGTATACTATTCTTAGCCCTCTTGGAAGAGACTATGAATCTGCGACGGACGAAGAAGCACAGGTTCAAATTTCTCCTGTTCAAAAGCAGCAGCAGATGGGGATGAAATCATTGGAGAAGAAATATTCATTTGCAGCCGGAGATCAGCAAACGTTCATTGAAACTAGACCACAGTGGAGTGGGGGAATCCTTGACATCTGGGATGACATTTCTCAAGCATATCTATCACTTTTTTGCACTTTTTGTGTCTTTGGGTGGAATATGGAGAGACTAGGCTTTGGAAACATGTTTGTTCATATTGCTACTTTTATGCTGTTTTGTATGGCCCCCTTCTGGATTTTTATATTGGCTGCAGTTAATATTGAGGATGACACTGTTAGGCAGGCTCTTGTAGCTACTGGGATTCTTCTATGCTTTCTTGGTTTGCTTTATGGTGGCTTTTGGCGGATCCAAATGAGAAAGAGGTTCAATTTGCCGGCTTATGACTTCTGTTTTGGTAAGGCTTCAGCTTCTGATTGCACACTATGGCTATGCTGTTGCTGGTGCTCTCTTGCTCAAGAAGTAAGGACTGGGAATACCTATGACATTGTAGAAGATAAATTCTCCAGGAAAGAAATTGATACCTGTGAACAACTGCCGATTTCGCCTTTGCCTCGTGAAGATGTGGCATCAACCAAAGCTGGCACAAGTTCTCCTCTAGGTAACAACTCTTCACCTTCTATGATCAAGCCACCTAGCCCTCTAAGTTCAAGCAGTGCCTTAAAGGGATATCATAGTCCAAACAGGCCAATATCTACTGTAAAAGAAGAGCATTCTGAAGGAGGTAAAGATGGAACAATGAACCCGCCAACACCGCCATCAATACACAGAGAATCACCCTAGTCCCTGAAGGTAGAAGGCAGGGATCTTTCCTGCTTGCTCTTTGTCTATGACATTATGTGGGATAGTCCATTAAACTTTTAGAACATTCAGCGGATCCTAAGTCTTGGTTTTGGTCTCAGCTGTCTCATATACTCATTTACATCAACCATGTAATATATTTTAGGAAGCAGATTTTAGATGGTGATTATCAGTCACGTCATGTGATTAACTGAGTAGATGTCTGTGTGAAGTTTGACCTTGAGGTCTTTCTTTTTTGAGGTTTTCTTTACATTTTTTCCACACTGACAGACATGAAATAATTGTGGACAGCATTGTAGATTCATAGAAGTGTGTACCTTCTTGTGAAAGTGTAAAATTAATGATTGCGGATGGACAACCAGGTTTGGATTTCTGACTTGTATTTGTAATTTTGCTGTAGATTTTGCCTACTGATCTTGGCAGAGACATTTATGAAATGATTGTAGAGCTTTCCTTGTTCAATCCAAGGTACATGGCGCACCATTTGTATTCTATTTGAGAATGATAATACAAGAAGGGATACGTTGATTTGCTGAGATATTTTCAATCGCAAGTTTCCAACAAGTAGCTCTTGTGTGTTGAGACTAGTTATGCAATCTTTTATCATCTACGTACATAATTTAGTGAATGACTTGGATCCGAAACAATTTCTGCTCACAAGACATGCATTTCAGCCGTACTCCATTATTCAGCTTTCTGAATCTGACTGACTTTTATGAAGGATTCTGATATGTGATAGAAAACGTTGGGGGCTCGTGGCTGGTTAAGACTGAAAGTACAAAACATGTTTTTTGAGTTGTGAATTGTGATCTTCTTCCTATTTCCTAGTCGGCTCTAACACAATAAAGATCTTGATCCGACGCCTTGTCAGCATGCAGCCCACAATCCTCATCCTGAAATAGGGACGGTTCTTGCCCAGAAGCCACTAAACTATACGCTCTGCATCTGAGAAATTATTAGATTCTCATCAAGTATGATGAAAATTGTGCTTACATATAATAATAAAATAATATTTTAGAATAAAATTCATCATTAATTTACACTTTTATCTAAATATTTTCTTTGTTAATAGGTAGAGCATAATCCACATAATGTCCTTCTTTATTCTAATAATTCACATAATATCTAATAATCCACATAATATATCTAATTATTCTCCCTCGCTTCCCCTGTACCTCCTTTATTGTCCAGTGGTTCGTGCGATATATTAATTAATGATGGGGAGGTATTGGTGAAGTGAGCTAATAGGCCTTTATGTAGAGTTTAATTATGCTTTATACTAGTTGCCAGTATGCTTATGTATACCATATGAGGTGATAGGCTTTTAAGTAGAGTTTAATTAGGCTTGGTTCCTTGCGTTTGGCGGTTTGGTTCTGTGGAGTTTGTGGCTACTATTATTTGACTGCTTGTTCGGTTTGCAGTTGGAACAAGTCAAACTTAATTCTTGTAGTCTGAGAATTAGATTGCAGTGGAGTGTGTTTGGTTTAACTTCTAGTCGCTGAAACTTCATTCTAAGGTGGCCAAAACTAATTTTAGTGACAGGGGCAAGAGAGCTGCTTTTCATTTTGATTGGTGAATTTGAAAACCAATTTTACAATGCTAGTGTCAAAATATTTACTCAAATATATTATTTTATCTTAAAATTATGCTATATTTATTTTAGTAATTATGTTTAAGTAATTTTATTTTATCTTATTTAAGTAAAAACAATCCTTTTAAGGAGATAATTTATATTCATTATTAATGTAAAAAAATTTTATATAAATATCCAATCATATATTATTATATTAATAAAATTATCTGACTTAATTATACACTATTTTAAAAATCTTATAAACATAAATATTTAATTAAATTATAGTATAAAATTCTTTTATATTATTACTATATAATAATTAAACTCTTTTTTAAATTTATTTTTAAAATATTATTTTCAAACACCAATTAATTCTTTTAATTTTAATTTCTCTAAAAATAACTATTTCAACTTAATTCTTTAAAAAATAATATGATAAGAAAGCGATACAAATGGCCTGTGATTTAAGCCTTCCACTAGGTACTATTCTCTCTCTTTCCATCAAGACCACACATCCAATGGACCGACCCATATTTTTTTATGTTTATATGCAGTGCGATACAAGTTATGAGCTTTATTTAAAGTTGTGTAATTTCTATTAGTTTCCCATCAAGAAAAATTTCTATTAGTTATAATTGTAGATTAACTTATATTTTATCATAATTTATTGTACCAATTTCTTTAATCAGATTACTATTTATAATTATTAATCAATGAAAATTTATTAAAAATTATTTAAAAAAGTTAAAAACTCTCCCTCATCCAAAAAAATTGAAGTAAATTTTTTCAGACAGTAATCTAATCAATCAGTCATCTTAAAAGTTTGGGAAAAGTTTAGAAAATTTTATGGTAATAGAATATTTTATAATATATAACTTTTGGTATATAATTACAATATTGAAATTTAAATTAGACTCTGTAAAATTTCATAAAATAATACTATCAAGATTGCTGAGATAATGCTGTCAAGATTCAAAAAAATAAAACTAGAAACATTCGAATAAAAAGCATCAACAAAATTCTTCCATGACATTCGTCCATCTTAGATATCTTGATCATATATTTAAAAAAAAAAAATTAAGATATTTTCTCGATATTTTCGAATCTTATTTGAGCATGATTGAACTTCCAGGTGCACCCTTACCCTTGATTCAAGGATGATTCACCATTGGCCGTTGGCCCCCAAACCCTTGTCTCAATCTCTGATCCTAAGGGGCACACCAAACTGAATGTTTTGTCCTTCTTCCAATTGCACCATTTCCTCCAAATCTCATACTCATACCCTTTTGCCGCTACTAATAATACTACTAATAATATTATAACTACACCCAGAAGATCAAACCCACAAGAATTGCAACCTATTATCCATTACTACCTTCTCAAAAATCTAAACTTTTTTCCAACATCGATGGGAAAATCCGTTCTCTCTGTGGTTAGGCTCCACGAGCTGTCTCGTATTGTATCATCTGCAAATGGCAATGCAAAGAGGACAACACAGAAACAAGCACCCAGATTGCCCAACAGTGTTGCTCTCCCACCGAAACCTGGGAAAATGGGAACCTCGGAGGAATCGAAAGAAGGGGAGCAATGTCGGGTGCCCCTGTCCCAGGTGGTGGCTGATTGTGCCAACCGATGGTTCCTGGACACCCTGAAGGAGGCCAAGGCTGGCGATGCCTCCATGCAGCTTCTCGTTGCCCAGATGTATTACAGTGGCTATGGGGTCCCAAAAGACATTCAAAAGGTCAAATTTTTATTCATTCTATGTGTTTCATGGTAGCTTAGTTATAATCCGCAACAATGCTGCACAGCCAGAATTTTGCCCAGAATATGATATGCCACAGTGATTTGTCGAGATTTTAGGATAGCAGAGTGAAAATGCAGAAATCATGGGTGGGAATAAAATATGACGTGTCTATCTCACTAACATGACACCTAGTTCTGGCGATAGGATTACGGTAGAATCATTCTGGCTGGGAAGCAATTTTGTATAACCCAAAATAGTTGGTCTTAGTGGAAGTGGACTATGACTCTCTTCAAACTTTATCTATAATATGGTTCGAATTCTGGAGTCGCCACTTTAAAGAGGCTTTTATTTATCCAACACCCTTGGGCCGAAATTGCATGAGCAATTCTTCAATCCAAAAAAATGTTAGCATTGTTATACTTGCTTTGAAAAGGGTATGCATCTTTGCACTTGTTTCTATTTACCAATTATTATTCAATGCCAAAGTGTTAATTTGTGAAACTTGGAAATGAAACTGATAATATGTTGTTTTGAATTTGAAGATCTCGTCTCCATTTTTGGTCCTTTTGTTATTTATCTTCAATTGCTTTAGGCAACTGAACATTATATGATTTCTGAGTCTAGCTCAAGTGGCAATCGAGATCCACAGCTACAGTTAGTTTGATTGTTCTATGTTATTTGTGTTATACTATCCATGCTAGGGAACTTCTGGTTACTGAATGTACTGTGACGAACTTGGTTTAAAGGGAAATGCTTGGATTAATAAAGCAGCAAGAAGTCGAAATTCTGTTTGGAAAGGATGTGATAAACATATAGGTAACCCCTCACTTCGTTTTGGATTAATAAATTGCAGCATTGCATGTCGTAATTGATTTCTGTTTTGTTGAATTTTAGGTTACAGAACTAGTGATTCAGATTCATGTGGACTGGAGAACAATCCTAAGTAATCTCCTTAGTTTTGCTACTACAGGGGTAATGATTAGACTTCGTCAATGTCCATTTTTTTTTTCCCATCAAGTTGCTGGATTCAATTTCAATTTTGTAACCTGTAATATGTACTATATGATAGCTTATTGTTACTACTTACTATCAATACACCAGTGCCTGCTTATTTATTGTAGCATTAGAATAATAAGGTTCAAGTACAATTGTTGTTCTACTTTAATGTTGTCTCTTGTCTAAAAGTAGTAGTTGTGCTGCTCATTTTCAAGGTGTTATAGTAACTTAAACGTCAAATCAATGTCATTTTTTTTACAGCTTATGTATGCCAGTTTTCTGACCTTTCATAAAGCAGCAAATTGATATCTAATTTACTATGCGTTGACCCTGCTTCTAGCATTCCGAGAACAACTCTCTCAATGAGGCTTTCATCCCTACTCATCAATTCTTTGGGAGATCAGAACTAGAAATGTTATTCAGTGACTCTGCAATCTGGATACTAGCACGTAGTGTTTTGTTCATTACATGAAAAACTGTGATGCAGTAGTAGTAGTGTCTGTCGACTGTAAATGTTGTAGACTTAAGTTCTTGGTGTCAATTTTTGTGATCCTTTTGTACGTTTTGTATATGGGTAAATATGTGTTGATTTAGACAAACAGACACCCAGAACAGATGCCACCAGCCTAAACCTCGTATAAAATCTCCTCATTCTTGCCCTTCATGACGCCACCAGATTGATATGCGTGGTTGCATTTGTTGGAAGGACACAAAGTGAAAAACTACTTTTATTTTCATTCCATCAGACAGTTACTTCTATATCATTGCAGTTTGTGCTCACTGCTCACCGTTGTTGCATTTAGTTCAGTATGCACAGCTACATATTATTACTGAAGAGACAATTTGCAGAATATATGGAGGAAGAATGATTAATCTAATCTAGTCTGAACAGTTAAGATTTAACAATGCTAACAAAAAAGTATTTGACAAAAAACTCTGTTTAACAAAAATTGCAATGTAATGTACCAAGTTTATGATGGGTATCTCTTTATTTTCTTATTCTAGTGGGCACCATTTCCCCAATACACTAATCTCTTACAAAGGAAAGAGCGCTTAGGAATCAAAGGTTTATTTCATTTTTAGTTTCTCTTGATATGAGATTCTTCAATTTTGCAGTGACTTGTTGAGCTCAATCACTTCGTACTGTTTCTGGTTTCTATGATACACAGCCTTATATTTTTGTATCTTTTAACGCTTTTTGTATTTCTAAGACAGCATCTATTTCTTCCATTTGTTTCAATTCAACTAGTAAGTATCTGAAGTGATATGTACATGTCGCCAAAAATGTAACTGATTGTAGCCTATCATATGTTTGTAAAGTGTTTTAGATTTGTGTCCTGAACTCTCATCTCCTTATCTCTGGTGTTACTGCATTCAAGTGCAATTTTGCTACACTGGCTGAAGTGGAAGTGTTCTAAAATTTCGTTTAATATTCGATTTACAAGTTGAAGGAAGTGACTCTTTGAAACTTATATTCATGTCTTAAAGTAATATTCTGGTTTTACGTTTGAGTTTAAAGTCTACATCATCTAAAAATGAAATTGATTTACAAAATAACGTTTAATTCATTTCAACTTTTTGTTATAAAAAATTTGGTGCAAGTACATTGGTAAAATTTTATGTAGAATGTTTATAACAAGATTTGTTAACTTTATGGTGCAAGTATTCAACAGAAAACTAGATCTATTAAGTTCATAGCTGCTGTAAATAATGTTACGCATGTAATTTGTTAAAACAATTATACATTTTGAGTCTTTTCCAGCTTTTGCTGATAAGCAAAATTTTCATTTGGCACTCTGGTAATTCTCTTAAACTGTGATTTTGTGCAATGTTATATAGCTTCTCGTCTGTCCTTTCTCCATTCCCAAGGCTTCTCTGGATTATCTGAAGCCCATAGTCCAACTCGCCTTGCTCTTGCTTGTTTTTCCCACTGGAACAAGAACACAATAAAGTTAGGAAATTTAGCTTTGGAAAATGACGAAGAAAACCAGAACAAGAGTTAGTACTTACTGTTTCCAATTCTGGTCGTTTGTCATAGGCTGCGTAGTGCCATGCTAAACCCTTCTTCAGCATCAATTCCTTATCGTAAAAGAAAAGCAAAATGAGAAACTTAAAAGCGATCCTAAGTTATATAAAGTTAACAATATCAACTAAGCCTTATTCTACTAAGTAAGATCGGCTATATAAATTAGACGACACCATAAGTTATATAAGGCTAAAATGAACTAAAATATATAAAATGCATTACCTGTACAAAAATGCCATTACAATAGATATCACCTACAGAGCGACCATAGCGATCTTCTCCATAAACAAGGACCCTCAAAGACTTTCCTTGAACTATCTTGGTTAGCTCAATTTTAGCTTCCTTTCCATATGGCATTGCACTTTCAGGAGCATCAATTCCCCTGTTATCATTCTAGAGTTAATCAATGGCTTAGACAACTTAAAACATTCTAATACTAGCGTATTTTTTATCATTAATTACCTTAGTCGGATCCTATACTTTTTGGCAAGGATCTCCTCGTTTTGATGAGGAATCACCCTAAATATGACAACAATTACAAACCATTTGAAGAAAATTTATGTAGTGTCGGGAACATTTGACATTTAGAATTAGGAAACTACTACAAACCAACCGATATCCTGAATCAATAATCTGTTGGTGAAGTGCATCTGCCTCTGCATAGTTCCTCCTAGCACGGGCTTCTGATCTTCGCACAGCAGCTGCATGCACGTTGCCAGGGACATATGCTGATTCCCTGGGGTCTTCTGTGCTGACATACACTGTTATAGTATCACCATCTGCCACTGCTTTTGCATCAACCTAGTCCCATTGAGATAATAAATTATGTCAACTACCACATTTTCAGCTTGATTACACATATAATTTTATAGCATGGACTGAATGTAATCAAATTAATTTTAATATTTTGTCAATATAAAATATTTTATACTGTCAACCAATCATATAGAATTATATGTATTTCTTTTGAGTTCGATTATTATAAGAGTCAATTACCTTAAATAACATGATAATAGAAATATTTTTGCATTGAAAGTATATCAGAATAAAATTGAACATAAATGTTACTCTTACTGGCAAGGTGTGCATTTCAAATCTCACTCCATCGGGCAGGGATGTAGGGGGTTGAGCAGCTACTTCAACTAAGGTATGTGGTAGAGGAAGACCATAGAAAGCCAACAATCCCTACAAACAAATCAAGATAAGTTTTTCCCCTTTTTCTAATAAGATTTGTTTTTGTATGTCACACACTCATGCTTGAACAGTAGTTAGTAATTAGTACATGCAAACCTCAACATCTGCCTTCTGGTGCCTTTTCAAGGTCTGAATCACAAGCCTAGCTGCTTCTTCAGGTGTCCTGGGAGGGGGTTCTGATTCTTTCCAAGCATCTACTAACTTTCTATACCTTCAAATTTTGGTCCAAAACACTTGTGAAAAAAGAAAACCAGAAACTGCACGGATAGTCCATAATAATTATAATAAGTCAACGCTTCAGTAATCACTTCAGCATCAAGAATGTGGACAGTACCAGTTAGCCTGAGCCTTCTTAGAGGACACAACATGCTTGCTCAGCCCTTCCGGGACCTAAAATCATCAAAGATTTATAAAAAAAAAAGGAAAAAAAGAGGTTTTGATGTTCTATTTTTTCCAATGTCAGATGCTCAGATTTTGTGAGATCTGTACCTTTTTTTTTTTTTTTGGCAAATTAGCTGAAAAATACACTTAGGCCAAGAGTGTTATTATATATTTGATAAGAATCCGATTGTTTTAAATTCTTCTCAACCGAAAAGAAAGAATTTGGCTTCACAAGACACTTTTACTAGAAGCAACTCCTTTCTTCTTCTACCAAAGTATCTCGGAAAGAAAAATTCTTCCTTTCAATTGGGAAGAACCTAATCCAAACAAGCTCATAAGCTTGAAACTGCATTGGAAACATGCTTCCTTCTTGTCAAAAGTTGTTTCAGGAACCGTTTTGATTATAAGCTGTTTTGAATCTAAAATAAGCTTGTCGAAACACGCCTTAAGTTCCTAATTGGAGTGTTATAGGAGGGTGGCATTACCTGGGAGGTGATGTCAAAGTGAAAGAGATCGTGGGCAAGTGCTGAAACTCCGACGGTGGCGGAGGAGACACCGTGGGGGCCAAGTGATTCGGAATCACCAGCTGCTGTAGGCTTGCAACAATGGCCATACAGGAACCTGAGGGCGTTTCCCATGGTTGAATTTGATCAACCCAATGATGGGAATTGATCAAAGCTTGAAACTTTGAAGACAAACAGAGCAAAGAAAGAAAAGAGATCAAGGACGAGGAAGAGAAAATCCAGGGGTGGCAACGAATCTGGTACTGGGATCACGGAAGAGAGAGAAAGAGGGAAATGTACCAATAGGAAAAAGGAACAGAATGAAACGTGGCAAGTTATCATTGGTTGTTTCGGGATTTACTGTGGTGAAATAAACCTAACTTTTTACGAATATTAGAGAGGTGAAAGTTCTGCGTCAACGGATTAACGTAAATTATGGGGAACACTTTTTGTGGCAAGGGCTCAAAGACGCCACGCTTGGCTCAGGAGCGTTAACGCGCGTGGTCTGTGCTACTGTCTGCCATGATGTGAGGAAGTGAGGAAATCTAGGGACCACGCTTGTGTAAATTTCAAAATATCTTGTACGGTGTCCTATAAAGGAGTAGTGGTAAAAGTATACATTTATTGTGATATGTCGCATTTGTTCATACCCCGTCTAATGTGTAAATTTCAAAATATATTGTATCATGTCTATCTTATAAGAAAACAATAATAAGGGTACTCTTTTTTCTTGAAATATTATATCAACTCATACCTAATCTATTATTAGATAGGATATAAGTCAACATAATATTCTATAAAAAATAAATATACCAAATATCCATCCTTATAATAAGATGTATCATTATGGCATCAAAATAATATGCTCTTCTTTAAACCCAAAAAAAAGTATCCTCCTCTATTAATTGCTTTTGACTTTTATTCTTTTTGGTTTATTTTATCTTCAATTAAAAAATGTTTATAATATTTATGATTCTTATATTAATAATTGAGAAATATAGATATATTAATAGAATAATTTAATTATATGTTCAAAATTAAAGAAATATATTTTAATAAAAATATTTTATATATAAAGTGAAAAATAAAATAAGTCTAATATAATATTTTAACAACGGAAATTTGATTGCTTGGACTGTTTTAGGGAATTAAGTGGGAGCTTTCGTGTTTTGACCAATAATAATAATAATAATAATAATAGGTTTTGTCGTGTTGTAGAAATTAGGTGATTGGGCTTGATTGCCGTGGCCCATTGGAGAGAATCAAAGTCTGGCAGTACGCTACCGCAAAGTTCGGCCGTAGGTCAGGAAAAGAGAGATACAAAGGCATTAGCTAAAGGAAGGTCATGTCAACCAAAACAAAAATTTTGGAGAGACAATGGTTTGATAACTTATATTTATATATATTCATAATAAAATTAGTGGGATTTAGAATTAAGTGAGTGTGTTATATATAAAAAATTGGTAGGAACTATATTTATTATGAGTATATTTACATATAAATTGTTAAATTTGTGCCAATATGAGATTCTCCCCATTCCAAAGCTCACGTATCTTATATACACAAAGCATTATCATAAGCTATGAATTGGTAAGACCTATTTTTATTGGGAGCAAATTTATTTAAAAAAAAAAATTGGTAAGACTTATTTCTATTATAAATGTGTTTAAATATAATTCGTTCAACTTGTGTTAAATACAAGATTCTCTCCATTTCAAAGCTCATGTACCTTCTGTACAATAATGTTATATGCATAAAGTATTTGTGTACAAATATCATAGGCTAAATGTTTCTAAAGCTGTATCGGACCAATTAGTTCAACTAGTGAAGGCGACATGTTCCTAATCTGACCCATTTTTCTATTATTATGCTGTCTCATTCAATCTCAACTTAGCCATTATTTTAATTGATAAACTAATTTAGTCCTCACTACTTTAATTAATAAACTAGTGTATAGATTGAAGACCAACTTTCTGGTCCCAATCCTAGCTGCTGATATGATTATTCAATAAATTCAGTATTCCAATAAAAAAAAATTGCTTTACTTGAATTTTAAAACATTGCATAAGATGGAGAAAAAAATAAACAAAATAGAAAAGAAAATGAACGGTGATCATGGGATAACATAATGATTGAAAAGAAAAAATATTATGTGCAAGGTTAACAAACAAGTGTCATGTATTTAAAGAAAGCTCAGTTGCTTGTTCCTCACCAAACCCAGCAGGCTCATGGTGGTTGCCAACCTTGCTGAATGAGTGGATTCCAGTTACTCCCAAGTCAACAACTAGGAATAAAGTTTCACCTTTTTATTCACACAAAGTAAAGGATGCCATCCTCCAAGTACAGAATCTAATTCCATCTTCACGAGTGCGATGTTGTTTATTTATATAAGTTCTTTGTTCTATGTCACCCTGTGCCCAATACATTAAAATCGAACCTACCCTCTTCCTTCCACTAGCTCGTTTGAAGGCTTAGCAGAAGAAAAGAAACATTTGTTACCAAATTTCCCTCAGCTTTGTTTTCCTGTTCTCATTCTCCACATATACAGTCAATCAGAATGACTAACGTAAGAGTCTAATTACAATCACAAATCCAATAGCCATTTGATCCTGTGAGACTAATCAGTGTTTCTTCTTGTGTGTGATCAGGTGGTGGAAGTGAAGGTTGGCTTGCACTGTGATGAATGTCTCAAGAAAATTCTCAAGGCCATCAAGAAGATTGAAGGTAATTAATTAATTCCCCAACCCCATAAAAATATACTATTTCTTTTTTGTTATCCCCTTGGTTGCAACTTGTGATTGCTTTACAATTGCAACTTCTTTTGTTTCCTCAATTAGTCTTGGACCCTTGGGCCTTGCAGATATTGAGACTTATAATGTGGACAAACAGCTGAGCAAGGTCATCGTTACGGGCAATGTCACTACAGAAGAAGTGATTAGAGTCCTTCATAAGATTGGCAAGAATGCAACTGCTTGGGAAGATCTTCAAGCTCAACCCAATTGCTGAATTCACAAATATTTCACTATAAGTAACACCAGCCCACATGTGTTTTTTTACCGACAAGAAACATATAAATTATGCATGGTACCACGCACGATGTGAAATTGTATCATCTATGAGGAGATTTTAGATGTATAATTAATTAATTAATTATTAATCACTCAGTTTCACAATTCTTGAGCTGTATCTCTAGATAAAAACAGCTAATGAGACGTCACCGAATGAAATGAGGATGACCAAAATTTCATTTTATTTTTGTATATAATTATCGTATTTCGTTTTGTGCTGAAAACATTAGAACTCCGGGAAACATTCACATAACATTTGATCTTTTATTATTGTTATTATTATTATTATTATTATTATTAGTAGTAGTATTATTTTCAAACTAGATTTTATTGGGAAATTTTAATATATGTATTGTGCGATGAGGTAATCGAGCGAAGGATATATAGCAATAACAATGAAAGAATAGTGTCGTTCGCATAATTAGAATTTGTATTGAAGGGGATAGAAAAAAAGGCTTCAGGGCTGGTAAATCGTGTAATAGATACAGGCAAAACTTTGCTGAGATGTGATCCTCAACCAAGTTAGAAAATTTGACATTATCTCCGCTTTTTAACACTTTTGTATAGGTACAAACTACAATTCTAACAAGAATTTCATATTGTAAATGAAAAATGATGCAGCACTTATACGATCACAAAAGCAAGTGATAAATGAGCTCCCAGACACCTTTTACTGTTGGAAACAGAACAAAGATTTGATGGAAGAATATCTAGGACATTACCCTCCGTCCTTGTGTCGCATAAGGGATCCTTTCCACGTAGGATTGAATGAGATTTTTTCTTTTGAAGATTTTTCAACTTTCTTTTAATAAAAACACATCCAAACATGACTCTCTGACAGATGGACGGATCTGTCTCACGCGGAAATTGCAATACATTGACATTGACATCGACAACGAAAACGACTCTGATATTTTTGATCCACTTACTATTCTGATCCCTACATTCATAGTCAATTACCAATATTCACTCACACTATAACTTAGAATGACCACAAATATTAAGCTACCGGGTTGCAATTGGTAGTGGAAGTGAAAGGATGTTTTGCACCTTAAGGTAACGAGTGTATCAAGAAAAGTCCTCAAGCCCATCAAGAAGATTGAAGCCTTAAAGGCAATCAATTTCCATGACCATAAAATTACTATGCTATTTTGTTATCTCTTTGCTAAAAACTCGTAATTGCTTCACAATTACATCTTCTTTCGCATCCTTAAATATTTTATGCCTCTTGTAACATCCCATGATAACAAGAGATTATTTCAAAAGAGGGGTTGGGTAGCGACTTGAGAGAACGAAGAGAAATTCATGAGTTGTCAAATTCAGTTTTATGTAACAAGAAGCAACAAAGCCAACAACAGCATCAGAATGAAAAACTGGGAAACGGGAAATCTTAACAAGGCTTTTCTAAAAGCCCTAACAACAGTCTCTAAGACTACTCTTCTCTGTACAAAGATGGTAGCAGATCCCAATCTGGGTCAACCCTCTCTCTCTCTCTCTCTCTCTACCTAGGCTGGTGAATCGCCCTTGGACTCACCCTGGGCTTCACAATCTTGGGAGCCTTCTCTGCATACCTTGGCACTTCAGTCCACTTTGCATCTTTCTGCCATTTCGGCACTTCCAATGATACCAACTCCTTCCCTTCTCCTCCATCTCCTCCTCCTTCATGTGCTGCATCATCCATCCAAACAATTACATCAACAAGACAAACAAAATAGCAAAACAACCCCATTATTTATACATCAAAATCAATCATCTAATATCACATCTTTCTCATATAAAGTACATCTATTCCACCCCAATTACATTATATCTCCACATTCAATTACTCTCACATCATTCATATGATCAAATGTGAAAAACATTTTCCATACACATATACAAATGAAAAATTATAGAAAAATTGAAACTTTGCTAGAACTTAGATCAACGGATATTAGAATGATATAACATAATTATTAAAATTAATAAGTAGATCATGCCACCTTATTTCATCTAATAACCATTATATTTCTAAAAAACATTTGGCTATATGAAATAGCTTACGAGAGACTAGTTGATGGAGATCATGGAAGAGGGCATCTTCATCCAACTCAAAATCAAAATCGGAGAAGCAAGTGTCGTTTTGGATGTTCTGGGGATCTTGGAAGCGCTCACGGAGCCAGTAATCACGGAACCAAGGTGAGGAGTGGACAAGTTCCCACCATTGGTCTGAGAAATCCTCCACCGTACGATAAGCCAAAGGCACGAACATGGGAGCGTTAGGATTCAAGGTTGAGGACGAGGGAGAAGAAGAAGACCTTGTACCAGACATCACTTCCATTGTTGCTACACACAACACAAACGCGCACTGAACCAAACACTTAACTCGAGATGATAAGGATGAAACCGATGACTATTAAAGTGGACAGCGTCAAAGTAGTTTTGATGCTTATCAACAAAGCGGTGGGGTTGGCTATATATAAGGAATTAAGGACAGGTGGGTGCAAAAAGGGCATGCACTTGTGTGTTATTTACACACGTGACATGCATAATTGAATACATTATGCGCGTACCCTTTTCTTTCTAGGGCCCAAAGCAAGGACGTAGCATTGGTATTGAGCCAGCCACTGTTTTTGGACTCACACTATGGGCCCTTGACCTTAACGATTATGCTGGTGATGATGATGATGATGGTTGATGGCAGTGGCACACACCGGCGTGCTTATCCTCATTCATGATCATGCATCTTGCAATGATACACGTCATTTTTGTCTCATCCTCTGTTGGTCGGTGACTGGCTCTTATAATACTAACCTAGGTTATTTTTGGAAGCTGTGCTATGATGAGGTGGTGATAAAACAAAACCAAAATATAGTCTCCGAATGCGGATTCGGCGCAAAGTTTGAAAGATATTTTATCAGAACATCAAACACTCGGTATAATTGAGAGTTCTTTTTGATAATTACGATCTTCTCTACTATTAGAATCTTAGAGCATGTTTGAATATGTGTTTGGATGGTGATTTTAACCGCAAAAATTATTTTTATCATTTTTTTGATGTTTTTTAGTCTATGAAAATTAAAATTAATTATTGCTTCTAGAATTAATTTTAAAAAAAATAAAAAATTTTATTTTTTATCAGAATCATTTTTAAAAAAATTATTAATATCATATTTGGTTACACGTTACAACCAGCCGCAATCGATTATGGAGCCTTCGAATCGATTGTGATTTTTTAGCAACATATTTTGTTGTATATTCTCAAAATTAATTTTTATCTTTATAATTGATTCTAAAAGAAGTAAAAAAAATTTTACTTTATATTAGAATCACTTTTAGAGAAATTACCAAACATAAATCACTTTATCTCAAAATCAATTCTAACCAAATCAATTCCAACAAAATTAATTCTATCTAAAATTAATTCTACAAAAGTAAAATCAAATATGCACTAAATATATCATTTTACCTCAAAATCAATTTTAATGAAATCAATTATACAAAAGTATAATCAAACACACTATTAATCATTTCCTTGAAATTTTTCATGCAACCTTTACTTGAATTTTTTTTCTTTTTTATGGAAACGTTTACTTGATTTAAGTAATATAATATTTGCCTTTTTATCTCTAATTTAAATCTTGTAAATAAAACAAAATACTATTTTTGAGAGAAAATTGTTATACTAATAGTTTAATGATTTAATTTGCATGCACTGTAAAAGAAATTTTATACAAATATCTAATCATATATTAATATATTCATAAAAGTGTTTGATTCAACCATTTACTATTTTAAAAGTCTTAAAAATATAAACATTTGATTATATAACAATATAAAACTCTTTTATACTGTAAGTGTATAACAATTAAACTCATACTTTAAAAGAACAAATTAAATTTTTACTATGAAACAGTTGAGTGTTTACATGTGAATCATAAATATCATTTTTTCCTTTTCATTTTTGTGATGATTTACAAGGTACAAATTTCTAATATTTTATCAAATCTATTGATTAAAATGGGAAATTTTTATCATAACAAAATTAATATAAATATCATATAAAATGTTAGATTAGATGAATGATAACATACAATGTACATGGAACTAATTTCTCAAATTTCATAATGTTGTGCGTCTTACCATGACGACATGACCATTGAGTCAAAAATTATTGACCTCTGTAGACTCCCACTTTGCATGCTAGAGAGAGCGGCTACCATAAGGCAAACCGTTAAAATATATGGAATCCAAAATATGAGGCTGCCCTCTCATTTTTGCCCCCTCCACATTTCAATAGTTCAAAGACATTCCTTTCTTCTTCCTCTTTTTCTCTTGAAGGAAAATCACTGAAAGCAAAAGAAAACATAGGAAAAAATAAAGAAGTTTGTTTTTCAGGCATTAGCTCTAATACATTCACATATACGAGCTCTGGACTAGGAAACAGGACATTGATATGCCATAATCCCCGTGACTATGGTCACCATGATCTCTGGCCCTCTCAATTCCCACATTTCTCTTTTCTTTCTTCAGAATTCTCTAATTGCCATTGTCTCGCAATGCATCGATCTTTGTCTTAAACCCCTAGGCCAATCCTCCATTGTATCTCAGATACTTGTAAGCTTTCGCTAGGCTCTATGATCATACATTATTTTAACCTTCACACATTGTTTATTAATGCTTTATATGGACATCTAATTTTACATTGAACACTCACAAACAACTAGTGATTTATGAGAAAGAGAAATATTAATTGTACATAAAAAGTTGATATCATGCTTTTTTTGTTGAGATCACGAGAATTTTCCCAACGGAAGCAATTTTGCTCGAGCTGATAGGATCTTTATGAGCAATCAAATTTTTTCCTTCCGAATTTTAACATAGTTACATATCCAAGGCTCGAACCTAAGAGCTCTGACTGGATATCATGCTAACAACCCATGCCATGGGTTTGAAATAGAAAAAAAAATAAAAAAAAAAGAGAGTTATGAGTGCTTTTTAACTTGTATTTCATGCTAATCATGTTGAAAAAGTGTGTTCAAATAACATACCATTATGAAAAGGGTAACAAATATTTTGGTCAAAATGACAACATTAAGCAAAGGTTTGTGGTCAAAATGCCTTGTCATTACCACTAAGGAATTTTGGTTAGTAATACTAACAATAATTGACAATGTGGTTTGTGTGCCATGTGAATCAAAATGATGTATAGTTCACCGCTTGTTACAAGCATTAGTACCTAACAAATCTTCATTGGGAACAGGGTGGAGTGATATTTGGCCCATCACTTCTTGGGCGTAGAAAGATGCTGTCAAATTCTTTGTTCCATATGGAAGCTTCAATGACACTTGAGACATCAGCAGCATTTGGTGTTATGTTCTTCTTCTTCATAGTAGGTGTGAAGATGGATCCTGCCACATTGTTGAGGACAGAGTAAAAGGCCATAAGCATAGGCCTTTCTGTATTCTTATTCACATTAGCAGTCCCTATTGGATTGTCCATTCTAATGATTGCATATGTTTCTATGGACCATAGCCTAGCAAGGTCTCTCCCTCTTACAGCTGCATCACAATCCGTAACTGCATTTGTTGTCATAGCTGTTCTCCTCACAGAGCTTAAGATCCTAAACACTGACATAGGTCGTCTAGCCATGTCAGCAGCAATGTTTGCTGATGTTGTCGGCTTTGCCTTAACAGCCATTTTGTTTGCAGTGTTGCAAAATAAAGGTGGTCACATGGTGAAACTTGCAAAAACCATTCTATCTGCAGCTGGACTCTTTTTTACCATTTGTAATGAGGCCAGTGATTATATGGATCTTAAAGAGATCAAGAGATGGCAAACCCATTAATGAATTCCTTATTATTTGTGTCTTTGTGTTTGTTTTGGTAACTGGGTTTGTTAGTGAAATTATCGGGCAGCATTACATAATGGGGCCATTACTTTTAGGCTTGGCTATTCCAGAGGGGCCACCTTTAGGAACCGCTTTAATAACCAAAATGGAGACAATCTCTTTTGGCTTTTTTTTATCCAACTTATCTTGCTGTTAGTGGACTTCAGACTAATCTCTTCAAAGTTGATTTCAAGTCAATGTAGATTGTGTGTCTCATAGTGGCTGTCTCTTTCATGGTAAAGATTGGTGCTGTTATGTTGCCAGGCTATTATCACAATGTACCAATGAAAGAGTGTTTGGTGATAGGACTCATCCTAAATGCAAGAGGCATGGCAGAGCTTGTTGTTTACAACATGTGGAAGGGAACCAAGGTATGAGCATCCAATTGAGATTATCAAATTCAAATCTCGTCTTCAAAGAATTTAACGTTGATGCACTGTTTTACCCAGACATCCAATCATGTATCTCTACATCAGTAAAAATATTTGACTCAGTCACCTAAAACATTAA
This sequence comes from Pterocarpus santalinus, assembly GCA_031439595.1. Lineage (NCBI taxonomy): Eukaryota > Viridiplantae > Streptophyta > Magnoliopsida > Fabales > Fabaceae > Pterocarpus > Pterocarpus santalinus. The sequence continues at coordinate 6,727,242 of CM062527.1, forward strand.
AAGTCTTACAAATAGAATCATGCAATTAGATGACAGTATAAAACTCTTTTACATTAGCAATCTAGTAATGCATGAAAATTAATCTCATCTTCAAATCTGAAAGTACATACAATTGATTGGTTAACTAACTAACATAAGCCTCTTCTCTTGACTATGGCAGCTATTGTCGGATCAAGAGTTCTCTTTGACAGTGTTCTTCATTATAGTGGTAAATGCCATCATAATCAAGAGTTCTCTTTGACAGTGTTCTTCATTATAGTGGTAAATGCCATCATAACACCGCTGATAAAACTCTTTTTTGACCCTTCAAAACAATACTACTCCACAACCACAAGTTCCATTCAACATAGCAAGAGGGAATCGGAGCTTCGCATCATGGTATGCATTCACAAGAATGAAGACATCCCAGCAATGATCAACCTCTTAGAAGCATCCTATGCTAGTGAAGAGAGCACTGTTGGAGTCATAGCACTACTCTTGGTGGAGCTTCTAGGAAGGGCTAGGCCTCTTCTTGTTGCACACCAACCCCATGATACCCTAAGGTCAACCTCATCTGGTTCAACTCCAATTAACAATTCCCTCAACCAAGATGCACAACGCAATAAAGGGTGTGCAACCATTCAGTCATTCACTTCAATCTCCAATTATGAGACCATGCATGATGATGTTTGCCGAATAGCACTTGGCAGGAGAGCCAACATTTTGATCATGCCCTTCCACAAGCAATGGGAATTAGATGGCAAGGTTGGCATAAGCAATAAAGCCATCCAAAACATGAACATCAATGTCCTTCAAAGGGCACCGTGCTCAGTGGGAATCCTAGTAGATAGAGGCAATAACTTGGGTGGTTCGGCATCATTATTATTTGCTAGACAAGCATATTATGTAGCAGTGTTCTTCATAGGGGGTGCAGATGATGCAGAAGCACTAGCCTATGGTTCAAGGATGACTAGGCATGAATGTGTAAACGTGACAATAGTTCAGTTCCTTCAATTTGGATCAGAAAACTCTGTAGATAGAAGGCGTGAGAGTGATCTTATAGATGAATATAGACATATCAATAATGGGAATCCTCGGTTTGAGATCATTGAGGAAGTGATCAGAGATGGGATAGAGATGTCATCAAGTATGAGAAAGTTGATAGATTCTTTTGATCTTGTAATGGTGGGGAGGGAACATCCTGAGTCTGCATTGCTTCATGGACATGAAGAATGGAGTGAGTGCCTAGAACTAGGGGTGATAGGTGATATGCTAGCTTCACAGGATTTTGGGACAAAGGCATCAGTGTTGGCGGTGCAACAACAAAGAATAGGACAAAAGCTTGTTAACCACAATGTGAGTCCAATGCCAAATAGAAGGGATAACCGGGTATATGATGTTCCATTTGAAGAAGCATAAGCGTCATGGACTGTTTCAGTGAACAAATGTGAGAAATTGATTAGATTCTTTGACCATAGTTTTGTAAATATGGATGGACAAACAGAGAATTTTGTTTACTCTGTAAATAAATTATCTCTTCTCATTTTGTCGTTCCCCACTCTGAATTTTCGTTCCTTAAGCTTGCCCGTAGTTCATAGCTTTTTCCTATGAAAATACTCAACAGAAAGTCACTTACAAATACAATAGTGTAATCTTAAACAGATAAAATGTATAAAATTAATCATATTGTTTTTTTTTTAATTTTCAATTAATCATATTGTTAATCTAGTGTGCTCACTTATCATTTTTGAGTTATTTTAATGACACGTAAATATATAATAAAATAAAATAAAATAAAAATTAAGTTCAAATTAAAGTACTTTAATTTTATTTACTATCAATCTTTTGCCATTATTATTTAATGACATACTGCTACATAGTATTTATTATTATAGTTAAATCCTTTTATTAATATAGCAATACTTGATAGTATAAAATGAATTAAGATCTTCTACAATGTTAATAGGAAAAAGAAACTCCAAGTACAGTTTTTAATCATGTAATTCATATTAATTGATTATATTTGCAATTTGTATTATTTTCGGTAAATGGAATTTTTTATCAGATCAAGATTTCCTATAATTTAATTGTACAAGATTTCATTCCTTAAAATTATTTATTTCGTGAAAAAGAACATCGTATAAAAACATGATGTAGTGAACGTTAACCACTGCATCAGAACCCAATTCGGTATAAAATAAATCAAAAATATACTTTTTCCTACATAACACTAGTAGATAAAATGATAGGAATAAACATTGTTTGCTTGATTTAAGGAAACCGATCAAATTAATTAAGGCAAAGCTTAGCTTCTTAAAGGCTCCTTTAATGTTGAAATATTATTTATACCATTTTTCAGAATATTTTTTAAGAGATATTTGATATATTTCTTAAATATTGGTTGAAAATAAATTTTAATTTTTTTAATTAATATTTAAAATTTTAATTTATATATATTAATAATATAAAATAACTTTACACTATTAATTAATAAAAATATAAAAATATAAAAAATACTAAATCATAATAAATAATTATTATTATAATAATTTTTTTTCATAATTTAATATTTTTTAACATTTTTATTAATTAATCATATAAAATTATGAAAAAAAATTTATTATAATAATAATTATTTACTATAATTTAGTATTTTTTTATATTTTTATATTTTTATTAATTAATCATATAAAATTATTTTACACATTAATATATATAAATTAATCTTATATTTTAAAGACATTTTAATGGCACAAGTAATATTACTCTCACACTGCACTACTTAGGCCTTGTTGGCCCTAGACATTGACACAGGTCAATCACTGGTCTGGTCCCCAGTCCCCAATCCATAACCTTAGCCGTTATTCTCTGGTTTGTTTGGTTGTGCACGGCACTCACATCTTCTGGTCAATCATGTCATCTTCTTCATCATCATCGTCTTCTTCCTCGACTCTGAAAATTGGCATAGTTGGATTCGGTACTTTTGGCCAATTTCTGGCAAAGACAATGATCAAACAAGGCCACACTCTGAGGGCAACTTCAAGAACTGATTACTCCCAACAGTGTCTCCAAATGGGCATCCAATTCTTCAGGTGAAAAAGCATGATCGCTTCAATTCCATATATATGATATAACACCAAGGGAAATTAATTTATGTTGAGTATGTCGAACACACTGCAGGGATGTCAGTGCACTCCTTGAGGCTGAGAATGATGTCATACTGATATGCACATCGATCCTATCTCTGTCCGGGATTCTTAAGTCTATGCCACTCACTTCTCTCAAGCCACCAACACTCTTTGTTGATGTCCTTTCAGTCAAGGAGCACCCAAGAGAACTTCTACTGCGGGTACATTTAAGAATAATTTATAGAACTAATTTGTGAAGGAAGATTGAAGTTCCACATAAGAGAGATTATTAACAAACTCAAGGTACTGCATAAAATAAGGCCTCACATGTGACAATTATTCTGGAGAGAAAGAGCAAATTTGCTAAAACTATATATTTAAAACATATATTTTAGAAACACTTTGGAATAGCCGAACTGCTTTTATATTTTATTTAATGTTTATATTGCAAAGTATTTGTATTTTTTTGTTTTTTCATCTGATCTAACAGTTATTGGACATATTTTATTGCGGACAGTCAAAAAATAAAATAAAAGAGGTCCCTTTTTCTTTTCTTAGTTGACAGTTGTTGAATGTTTTCCTTACTCCTGGGAGTGATTTACTGTATGCCTGTAATAAATAGTGAGGGCAAGATTTTTCTTTAAGAAAGTACCCTTTTCATGATTTAAACAGAACTATTTTCGTTTTCCATCCTTTTTACTTTAGCCTCTGTTTTGGTAACAGGCATTGCCAGAGGAGTTAGACATACTCTGCACGCACCCAATGTTTGGTCCAGAAAGTGGGAAGAATGGATGGAAAGATCTGACTTTTGTGTATGATAAAGTTCGAATTCGAGAAGAAGTTATCTGCTCTAATTTCCTCAACATTTTTGCAAGTGAGGTAGACTATCTTAGTCAATTGTCATCAATGACAAAACCTTTCCAACTTATTGTGCTGCCCAATGATGAATGAAAATAATAAAATGAAAAAAAAGGAATTTAAAATCTTGCATAAGAACATGACACAAGGATAAGGTCATAAATGTTTTTTCTTTTTGGTGCACAAGGTCATAAATGTTATAGCATAGGCATGGGTGTAAACATAGGCTTCACTCAGATGACAATTTACAAATTAATCTTTAACTCTCCCGCAGCAAGTTCTTAAAAACCTTTTCATGTTCCAAGTTTGGATTATTACTTCTTGGATTCCAAAAGAAGCTGTTAGAACCCCAATTGTATATACTGATGAAAATGTTACCCATGTCCCTTGTAATATTACCCCAAGTAATTCTGTTTTACCTTATGCTAAGGTTTATACTAGAAAGAATAGAAAGAGGGAGGCTGACACGGGCAAGGCATGTGGCCAAGAAGGGATGGGAGGGACTTGTAACTAACTTTGCCTAGCTGGCAAAGTTAGTGGGAAGGGAGGGAGTGCACATCATTCTCATATGGGATGAGGTGGAGAGTATTTTGGGGAGGGAGAGGCCGAGGGGGGCAAAAGCGCTATAGTTGGAAATAGAATAGGCTCAGGAGGGTGCTAGGTTTCTCGAACACCTAGCTATTTCTCATACATATTTTTTTCTTTTTCTGTAAATAGAATATACTGCAGAAGGAGGGAGTTGACACTATCCTGGTATTAACCTCTTTTCCTTGAAATTCATATAGCTACTGCTCTTTCATTCCATTTATCTGATACCAGTTCTTACAACTGGTATCAAAGCACTCGATCTTGGGAGCTCTGTGAATGGTGACCACGCGCGTTGCAATGGAAGCTAGCTTGGGTGATGTGGAGCGAAGGTTGGCTGAGATGCAGGAGGAGAATGTACAAGCTATGGCGAATCTCACTGCGAATTTGACGCGGCAGATTGATCAACTGAGACACGATCGGAGCTCAAGCAGGACGCGAGACCGAGACGACGATCGGCGAGGTCGAAACCTCTGTCGCCGGCGAAGGGGCGAACCTTGTAATCAAACGACGAGGGCCGAAGACTCTCGCTCGAGGCAAGACGAGAGGTCACTGGTGAAGGAGCGACAGCGACCAATTCCGGGAGATGAGGTGGAACGAGAATCGCCGGCCACGAAGGGTGGAGTCGGGTCGGAAACTCCCTATTTTCTCCGACACCGATGCGTATGGGTGGCTAGTGCGAGCAGAACGTTACTTCCGAGTGGTTCAAGTTGATCCACGTGACCGACTTGACTTGGCGTTGGTGGCCATGGAGGACGAGGCCTTGACGTGGTATGAGTGGTGGGAGGAACAGACCGAGTTCCCGTCGTGGCGGACGTTCAAGGAGGATCTACTTCGGCAATTCCAACCGGGGGCGGCCCAGAAGCCCATGGGACCGTTGTTGGAAGTGAAACAAACCGGCTCAGTGATGCAGTACCGTAGGGAATTCGAACTAGTTGCAAGGGCCAAGAAGAATATGGACCCGGAGATACTCATGTGCATCTTCATGAACGGACTCAAGAAGGAGGTGAAGGCGGAGATGATGGTGAGTTCGTTCCGGAACTTGGCGGAGATAATGGATCGCGCTCTCAAACTGGAGCAATGAAATTCTGCTTAGGCGGACGCTGGGGTGAACCCAGGAGTGAAGGGGGCAGGTGGACCAACAAGGGGCCCAGGCCCATTTAGACCTCAGCCTTGGGTCAAAATTAATCCTGGAGGATTACAAGGGAGTGTATCAAAGAGTGAAGTTGGCCCAATTCCGAATAGATCCCAAAATGGAGTAAGAAGCACCCAAGGCGGACCCTAAGGAAGTGGGCTTAGCGGCAGTAACAGTGGCCCTTCTAAGAGCAGAACCAGTGGCATCAGGAGGCTTTCTCATGAGGATTGGCAGGAAAGACAGAGGAAAGGGTTGTGCTTCCAATGTGGGGACAAGTGGAATTCAGAGCACGTTTGCCAACTTCGCCATTTTCAGTTTATTTTATTGGAAGAAGGATTGGAAGAGAATGTTGGGGGAGAAGAACCGGAAGGGCAGCTAGAAGGGGAGGTGGAAACGGAATTAAGGGAGCTTCAACTGTCATCATTTAGCTATTGGGGGTTAACTTCAAACAAGTCGCTCAAGGTGTGGGGAAAGATTCAAGGAGAGCAAGTGGTAGTGTTGATAGATTTAGGAGCCACTGCCAACTTTATTTCAGCTAAAGTGGTGGAAAAGCTACATTTGCCAATAGAAAAAGTGCAGGGTTCAAGGTGGAGGTAGGGAATGGAGCCATTGAAGAGGGGTTTGGAGTGTGTAAAGGAATAGAGTTGTTAGTGCAGGGTGTAAGAATAATCCAGAACTTCTTTGTCCTAGAAATGGGCAGGTCCGAAGGTTTTGGGGGTGGATTGGTTGGCTGGGTTGGGGAATTTTGTAGGCAACTATAGAAATATGACACTGAGTTAGATGGAGAGGGGTCGCAGAGTGTTTTTGAAAGGTGATCCCACCTTATGCAAGAGCCAATCCTCTTGGAAGGCTGCTTTGAAGGCTCTCAAAGTTGAGGGGGAAGGCTACTTGGTGACGATGGTGCAGGATGAGACAGCAGATAAGGAAGGCTCTAGTCTACTTGAGGGAGTGCAAGGCTTATTGGCTGAATATGAAGACTTGTTCCAAACTCCCACAAGTTTACCCCCGCCCAAGGAACAGGATCATGCCATCATACTAAAGGAAGCAGCTCTGATTCCTCACATCCGCCCTTACAAGTACCCTCACTATCAAAAGAGTGAAATTAAGAAGATCATAGATGAGATGATGCAATATGAAATTATAAGGCCTAGTACTAGCCCATTCTCTAGCCCGGTGATTCTAGTTAGGAAAAAAGATGGTGGGTGGCGTTTTTGTGTGGATTATAGAGCCTTGAACAAAATCACCATTCCTAATAAATTCCTAATTCCAGTTATTGATGAGTTATTAGATGAGTTAGGAGATGCAATAATCTTCTCTAAGCTGGATTTGAAGTCTGGTTATCACCAGATCAGGATGAAGATGGAGGACATCCCCAAGACAGCTTTTAGGACACATGAGGGGCATTATGAGTTCCTAGTCATGCCTTTTGGACTCACTAATGCCCCCTCAACCTTCCAAGCTCTCATGAATCAAAATAAACCTTTTTTGAGGAAGTTTGTCCTAGTATTCTTTGATGACATATTAATATATAGTTCCAATCTAGAGCTGCATCTCACACACCTTCAGAATATTTTTGAGGTCTTGAGGAATCATGAATTATATGTTAACCAGAAAAAGTGCTATTTTGCACAACCCCAAGTCGAATATCTGGGACACATCATTTCAGGAGGAGGGGTAGCTGCTAACCCCAAGAAGATTCAAGATATGGTAGATTGGCCGGTACCAATAGACTTGAGGAGTCTAAGAGGATTCTTGGGGTTGACAGGGTATTATAGGAGGTTTGTGGAGAACTATGGGAAGATTGCTAGGCCACTAACCCAACTCCTTAAGAAGGATAGCTTCAAGTGGGGAGATGAGGCCTAACAGGCCTTTGAGAAGTTGAAAAAAGCCATGACTATGGTACCAGTGTTAGCTGTCCCATCATTCACCAAGCCTTTTGTGATTGAAATTGATGCATCCGGAAAAGGAATTAGGGCTGTTTTGATGCAGGAGGGGAGACCTATCGCATACATGAGCCAAGTTTTATCTGAACGAGCTCAAAGCAAGTCTGTCTATGAAGAGAATTGATGGCCATAGTCGTAGCAGTGCAGAAATGGCGACATTACTTGTTGGGGCAGCATTTTGTGGTGTATACAGACCAAAAAAGTCTGAAATATTTGCTGGATCAAAGAGTCGTGGGGGAGGACCAGCAGAAATGGATGACCAAGCTTCTTGGGTATGACTTTGAAATCAAGTATAAGCCAGGGAAGGAAAATGGAGTGGCTGATGCCTTATCTAGAAGGCTTCAATACTCTGCCATATCTATTGTTACCGTTGCTGATTGGGCAGATTTGGAGGCCGAAATTCAAGCAGATGCAAGATTAAGGAGTATTATTCAGGACTTATTGCAAGGAGATGACTCTCACCCGGGATTTGAATTGAGAAAAGGGAGGTTGTATTATAAAGGGAGAATGGTGATCGCCAAGGAATCTGCAAAAATTCCCCAAATCTTGCGAGAATTCCATGACTCTAACACTGGAGGTCATTCTGGTTTCTTCTGGACTTACAAGTGGATTTCGGGCTTATTGTATTGGGAGGGCATGAAATCACGTATCCAGCAGTATATTAAGGAGTGTGATGTGTGCCAAAGAAATAAGCATCAAACTCTATCACCTGCAGGGCTCTTGCAACCTCTCCCACTTCCGGGCAATACGTGGACTGATGTGACTATGGATTTCATAGGAGGGTTGCCTAAAGCGATGGGGATGGATACTGTAATGGTGGTGGTTGATAGGATGACAAAATACGCCCATTTCTGCCCCCTATCACATCCTTACACTGCTAAGGACGTCGCTGCCATATTTGTCAAGGAAGTGGTTCGCCTCCATGGGTTCCCAAACTCGATTGTCTCGGATCGTGACCGGGTGTTCATGAGTAATTTCTGGACAGATCTCTTTATAATGGCTGGGACTAAACTGAAATTTAGTTCAGCCTACCACCCTCAAACTGACGGGCAAAGTGAAGCAGTCAACAAGTGCCTCAAAACTTATCTCCGCTGTTTCACATGTTCTAAGCCTCGACAATGGCCTAAGTGGCTTCCTTGGGCTGAATATTGGTATAATACCAATTACCATGGAGCTATTCGCATGACTCCTTTCAAGGATCTATATGGAAGGGACCTTCCTATGCTTCTTAAGGGGGGAAAGGAATCCACGGTGGAAGAGGTTCACATGCTGATGGAGGAACGAAACCAGATGTTGGATGAGTTGAAATTCCAACTAGAAAGGGCTCAGAACCGCATGAAGGCTTATGCAGATTTTAAGAGAAGAGAGGTGGAATACCAAGTTGGGGACAGAGTTTACTCGAAGCTGCAGCCATATAGGCTCCAGACACTGGCAAAAAGGATCAACCAGAAGTTGAGTCCTCGATACTATGGGCCTTATGATATTATAGAGAAGATAGGACCTGTTGCTTACAGGTTGAAGCTGCCAGCTGACTCCAGAGTACATCCTGTTTTCCACATCTCCTTGTTGAAGAAATGTGTCTCTAGGAATGTGCAAGCCCAACCCCTTCCAGCTGCTCTTTTCGAAGGTTGGGAACTGCAGGTGCAACAGAAAAAGTCCTTGCAATTCGTTCCAATTCAGCAGGCCAGTTGGAAGTGTTAATCAAGTGGCAGGCTCTACCTGATTTCAAGAATACATGGGAGCTGGCAGCGGATATTCAGAAGCTATTCCCTTCTCTCCACCTTGAGGACAAGGTGGATTTTGAAGGAGGGGGTGTTGTTAGGACCCCAATTGTATATACTGATGAAAATGTTACCCATGTCCCTTGTAATATTACCCCAAGTAATTCTGTTTTACCTTATGCTAAGGTTTATACTAGAAAGAATAGAAAGAGGGAGGCTGACACGGGCAAGGCATGTGGCCAAGAAGGGATGGGAGGGACTTGTAACTAACTTTGCCTAGCTGGCAAAGTTAGTGGGAAGGGAGGGAGTGCATTACTGATTCTGTTATGGGATGAGGTGGAGAGTACTTTGGGGAGGGGAGAGTGCTGAGGGGGGCAGCTCAGATAGTTGGAAGTAGAATAGTGCTAGGTCTTTCGAACACCTAGCTGTTTCTCATACATATTTTTTTCTTTTTCTGTAAATAGAATATACTGCAGAAGGAGGGAGTTGATACTACCCTGGTATTAACCTCTTTTCCTTGAAATTCATATAGCTACTGCTCTTTCATTCCATTTATCTTATACCAGTTCTTACAGAAGCAAGAAGGAATCAATTGTAAGTCTCACAGTTATCCAAGGAGATAATCCATTTCAATTATTTTTTGTTGAACAGGGTTGCAGGATGCTACAAATGTCCTGTGAAGAACATGATAAATTCGCTGCTAAGAGCCAGTTTATCACACACACTGTAGGAAGGTATGCAGCTTTCCACACATTTACGCAACCATAGACAAGCACATAGACTCATATATATGCTCACTAGATACAACTTTCGGCTTCTTTTTAACCAGGACATTGGCAGAAATGGATGCTAGGTCCACACCTATTGATACGAAGGGCTTTCAGACACTTGTTCAATTGGTACACTTTCAATTATTTTGTTTTCATGCTTTCCCCTTCCTCCATAAGCTTTCCTTTCTTCGTTGTTTATCCGAAACTGGTCATGGTATAATCGGTATGCAATCAATTGACACATCACAACTTAATTGCAGAAGGACACCACCATGAGGGATAGTTTTGATCTGTATAGTGGATTATTCATGCATAACAGATTCGCTAAACAAGAGGTATGGAACTGCCAGCCAGATGACTATTTCCAAAATCATACTATTCAAAACTGTTCACTTAGTTGTATTAGAAAAAGATAATCATTCACTCTATTGAAGCATTAAACCAAATAAATCAAGATAGACTCATGCGTCATGCCAAATATGCAGCTGGAAAACCTTGAACATGCCTTGCATAAAGTCAAAGAGATGCTGGTTCAAAGGATGGGGGAGGAGCTGGGTCCAGAGAAGCCTGCATTATACTTCACATGAGTTTGTAAACATTGCATTCTCCTGCACCTGTTGTGAGCATGTAAGATAAAGCCGTATAGGAGATATATCTGTTTATACCAAGGGAGTAAGATAATGTGCCCCACCGATTTTTTTTCTCTCTGATACTCGAAGGAAGCGGGGCTGATGAAGATTTCATAAGCCCTTAACTTTTATGGGTATCCTTCTCTTGGATATTAAAGTGGCTTCTCATGGTTCGGGACTAATCAAATTCATTAATAATGATTGTTCACAATCTGCCCACTGCATTTAGGACTGTATCTGGACACGGTGGATTGGATCAGAGAGATAGGTGCGTATGTCACTTCTGGTTAGGCATCTACTGCATGTTATTTGTGTGCTCTGACATCATTCTGTCCACTGTCTAGAACCTGATGGAGTACTATAAGGCAAAATAATTTCCTCCTCCAAATATACTAGCAAAAGTATTGTGAGCACATTGTTCCAATTCTGTTTCAAATATCTCTAAACAAGGCGAACACATTTTTGTAGCACAAAAAAAAAAAAAAAAAAAAAAGCAAGCAAGCATACTCCAGCAACTAGTGCTGCCATTCTTTTATCAACAGAATGGTAAAAGAATGGCACTTTATAAGTTGCCTTTGGCTTATGGTAAAAAGAATGGCACTTTATAAGTTGCCTTTGGCCTCCTCCGTTCCATAAGATACATAATAAAGCGGTCTTGGAGTAGCTAATCTTATACAATTCATGCAACTAGTATACCAAATGGTCCGAACAAAAGACCCCTTGCCTAATATGTAGGCACAGATCATTATTTCTGAACCTATTACAAAATACTATCGCCAAAACACCTATAAGTTATTTGTTGCCGAATAGAAAGAATAACTGGACTATAAATTAAATTTGTATATTAGCTTCTCAAACAAATCATGCCGCATGACTAGTCACCAACAAGGATAAGGCTAGCTCACTTGATATTATGGAATGATGGCAAGACAGCGATAAGAGGATCTCCATAACCAACAGCTTCTGTAAATCATAAACAGAAAAACAGTAAGAAATTCATGACAACTATGTGTGTCCACAAACTGAGCCATTGATTGGAGTCGCAGAAATATAATTGTGAACTGTCTTAGTTTTGACAGTTGTGGCTAGGCAGAACACGGAAAATCATGAACAACAATCAAAAAGACATTGGAGAACTAGAGCATGAGCATTCAATTAGTCAATAATTAGAAAACACATGAAAACTTATACCACAAAATGCCATTTACGGTAATTTACAATGAACCACATTAATCTTCATGAAATATCCCGTGGCTTATCATCATTGAACGAGTGCAATCAAAGAAGCAGACATCCAGTGGAAGTATGTAACTTACGCTAGTGTCTTTGATATGAGGGAATTCAAGATTTTCAAGAATATGATGTGACTTTATCAGTTAACAAGTGAAAAGAATTTAGGCACTTGGCACCGCCGCATTTCAATGCTACCATGTAAGATAAGCTGACCTTGTCAGTGCTGGGGAATTCATGATCCCATGATTTGGCAGGACAATTAAAATTCTTTCAACTTTCAATTTCACATGGAATAAATAAGTATGAGAATAGTAAATTATTCAATATATTAAATAGTCATGTTTTAAATTAGGCTAGCACCAACCATAGGCATCCAAGATAGTATACTAGAATATCTAACACAAAGGTGGGACAAGGCTGGAGCACCAAGTGTCCCATAAGATGGTAGAATTCACTCTTCGAAAAAGTCCAGGACTGTTTTTCTCTAATCTATCACTTATGCCACAGTTAGTTACTAGAGGCACACTACTAGCTTTCCTATTTCAAGACCAGCTGAACAGCACTTCTACTACTCCTATTTCAGAAGCCTTATATTATTACTTAACTCCCATATCAAACAATTCAATGCATTTTGTTCACAGAAGATCATGGACACTATACCTGCATCCCGAAAAAGTAGCTTCAACACTTCTCCAGACACATCTGACTGCAATAATTCAAAATAAAATCAGTCAGGAGAAGTAGACACTTAGCAATGACTCACAATGAAAGAAACTGAGAAAAATCACCTTAACAGGAAGTGAAGTGCCAAACTGATCCAAATACCCTATAACTTGCCCTTCTTTGATTACGTCACCCTGTAAATTTCAAAATTAAAAACAGACAATTGAGTCAGATGCAGAAATGCTAGAACTGAATTAGGAAGTGATGGTGATGAAAGTAATTTGTAATCAGTTCAATGAAAATAAGGCCCACAAAAGACTTGATAGGGCATCTGAGGATAGGATATATGGTTAACTCAGTGGAAAATATAGCTCAACTTATATTTGCATGCCCAGAATAAAATATCTAATTGATATCTTTCATAGATAAGTTTGCAAAAAAATGCCTACATGTTAGAATGTACTAGGATTTGTGCAAATTATGTGCCAACTTAGAGAGCCTAAGATTACAATTAATTGCTGTAGTTGCTACTAACACAATCAAAAACCAAAAAAGAGATGGAAGAATAAATAAAAATATTTGACTTACAACCCTTTTTTGTGGTCATATCCTAAATCACATAGATTAGATGCGGAAGCCAAAGCAGATGCAAATTCACTGAAGAATCAAATTATAAACATTTAAAAGTGCATGTCTGCCCCTAATAATTCTGTATAATTTAAAGTACGCTTGTATACAAAAGTATATCCAAATTACTTTAGATATTAAAAAAGTAAGGTTAAAACTAGTTTTTAGTCCCTATATGTGTCCCAAGTTCTGATTTTAGTCCCTATACTAAAAAAATTTTGATTTAGGTCCCTACACTAGTACTCTATTAAGGAATTAGTCCCCGCTATTAGAGAATTATTAGATAGTGTTAGTTTTTGCTAATGTGACTAATAAGATCTAACATAGATATGGTACGTTGTTCAAGTAGTCTTGAAATGAGCTCTTTTAGGCATTTTTAGGCCTGAAATAGTTTTAAAAAAAAATAGAAAAAAAAACCAAAATAGTACTGAAACGACATTTTTTTAGGTCAAAACGACCTAAGTGGAGTTTCAGCATGTCCCATGTAAGCTACCGCTAAGCATGTCAGTAAAAACTAACATTATCTAATAATTTTCTAACAGTAGAGACTAACTCAATACTATTATAGGGACCTAAACCAAAAAATAAAAAAGTGTAGGGATTAAAAACAAAATTCACAACACATATGGAGACCAAAATTTAGCTTTAACCAGAAAGTAATATTTAACATTTTGTAATTAATTAGTATTGGTAAGTCACAAGTATATTTGTTCATTTCAATAGTAATCACTAATCAATAATCAATAAATATTCTAAATAAAAGAATAGATACTAAATTATAAATGGTGGAGGATGGACAAAGACACATGTCAAATGTACCTCTTTACAGATAGGGGGTTGCTTCTTCCCTTTCACCGTTCTACCTCTTCGGAATGAACCAACCTGAAAAGAGAGAGAGAAAGAAAGGGAAAAATAAAAAAATTGATTGCAAACTCTACATGGCTTAAGTCACCGATAGTAAGTTAGTGAAAGCATAGCTCAATGCAAAACAGTTAAAGACAACTTACCGTAGGAGATGATACTAGGACATAAGTATTGGTACCAGAAGCCTCCAATGCTGCCAACTTTGGGGACTTCTCCACAGAAACATTTACAAATGGATTGGTCTTTCCTGTAGATGATTTTGGTGGTTGTGGTGATGGTGGCAGGGTTGCAGGCGCTGATTCAACCATAGGTTTAGTTGGAACAGGCGGAGGTGTAGTTGGTGAAATGTTGGACAGAGGAGCTTTGGCTACCCCAATGTTTCGCTTCATATGCATCTCAAACTCTCCAACCTATCACAACAAAAGTCAAATAAGGTCATAACAAATCAGCTAAAAGCATGTTTCTTTTCATGATCCAGGTACAAAAAATGATGTGTGGTTGGATCTAAGTTGTCAGATACTTTACATTGTTGTATCAAATATTAAACTCTAAATTCACTTGTGATCAAAGTTGAACTTTCATGTGGAAAAAAAGGAAAAATACGATATTAATTCAGAGAGGATATAAGTCCCAAAAGCACCACTACCTCAACTTTGATTTACAATGTGCTAAAATGGACAAAAGCACCATTATCATTACCAATAATTTGCCATGACATACCATGAGCAAATCAAATTTATTGCATTCACTAGGAAGTTTTATCACACGCAGCATATTAGAGGGCTATACACATCCGGCCAACATTTTTTGAAAATGTCCCATTAGATTACATATTTTCAATAGAAACTCCGAAATGATTTAACATCAAACAAATATACACATAAAAATGAAAAGCAGAAAGCCATAACATCTCTATAGCCTCATGCTTATAGCATACAGTCTGAAGTTTCATTTCAACATTTGAATTATACTTGAAGTGTAGTATTTGAAATTTTACAAAAGCAGAAAACGAGACTAGAAGGTCACCTTTACTTTCAGTTCAGCGATTTGAGTCTCATTGCATACCTCTAATACCAAAGCCTGATCATAAGCAAACCAGACATAGTCCAAGTCAGGGAAGGAAGACTTCAAAAGGTATTTGTAGATGGTGAGTACTATCATCGTCAGACATAGGCTTTTTCACATAAATAAATAAAAAAAAAATGATTATATACGGTAATGTCCTGTTTTATCTTTTTTTTCGAAAATGTCCTGATTTGGGTTTGTATGTAAATCGTGTGAGGTTAGAACGATTTACAATTGAACAGAAATCGTGCCAACCTAACACGATTTATGGCTGGAAAAGTATCAACCAGAAATCGTGGGAGGGTGCCACGATTTCTGTTTTCCCTATAAAAAGCGAAATCGTGTGAGGACTGTTCATTCGTTCAGAAATCGTGGGAGAGCCATTTGCAAAGAAATCGTGGGAGGTGACGAAGGAGAGAGAAAAAGGGGAATTTCTGGAAATGGCACAAAGTAATTCTGTGGGTTAGATGATGTTTCACATATTCTGTGGCATCTGCATGAAAAGTCTTGTTTACATATCTATATTTTAATTTAGTTATATTCAATATTAATAAAAGAATATTTTTTATTTTAGTTTAGATTAATATAAAAAATATTTGGTTAGTTTAGTTTAGGGTTACAATTAGTTCAGATTTGTGAAAAAAATTTAGTTAGCTTAGTTTAGTTTTGGTTAGTTTAGTAAAGTAATCATTTGTTATGTAAAATATTTATATGTTAATCAAAACTTTAGTTCTGATTAATTCTAATCATTTTTAGTTTAATATTATTATTTTATTGACATTACAAGGAAAATAAATGTAAGTTAATTTAAATCACATAAATTTTAATTAAGATTATTATTTTAAGGTTTAGTTTAATATATTTAAGTTAATTATTGATAATTTTGTTGTTATTATATTATAAAGTTTAATTTTAATATTTATTTGATTTATTATAGTGTTAGTGTTATGAAGTTTAATTTAATTAATATATTTTTAATAAATATAATTTACTACCTTTAGTTTGAGATAATTTAATTTAGGTTTGTTTGAGTCTTTGAATACGAATGATATTATGTTCATACTTTACTGACCATCTCAAGTGTTGACCGCTAGGCGCCGCCGCATACCTGCGCCACATCCTCTTATGGAGCCATACTTGAGGCAGGCAGGCTTATGGTATGCAGCTCAGGTCCCATATTATGAGTACGATAATACGTTTGATCGGTAGCGTTTGTGGAAGCGTTGGCGGCCGGAGACCACGTTCCATCTTCCATACGGATAGTGCACCATCACATTAGAGGATGTTGGCTATCAGTTAGGGCTGCGGGTTGATGGACAGGCAGTTAGCGAATGTACGGGATCGTGGGGCAAATATCATGGCAGAGATATGTGGACGATATGCTATGATTTATTTGGCACAGTGCCAAGTTTAGATAAGCGAGATGGATATTCAGTGTTTCTGTCTTGGTTTAGTACCACATTTCGTGATTTGCAGGCAGATGCACCTGCGGAGACGGTTATCGTCACACTTTCGAGCTTATATTATGATGATGTTTGGGGTTTTACGATGGCGGATAAGTCAGGGTCCAAAGTTCATTTGAAATTGTGCGCCACTATTGCACGACTTTGAGTATTTTGGGAGCTTTAGATGAAGAGTGCGGTGCTTGCGACTCTATATCGCAATCTTTGTCGCGCTACCAATATGAGAGTGAGCGATATTTTTGGGTGTTTGGCCCTTTTACAGTCATGGATTTGGTTTAGAATCTTACCATTGAGACCTCTCGGTGAGCTCACTTTTCCACTTCTTTGCTGAAATGCAGTTATGATAAAATAAAATAATTTTATTTTATTTTACCTTTCATATTTGAATATTGTTAAAATTATTGCTTTAATTTGTTTCAGGTGGAGGGATTATCGTTGCACCTCGACAACCACAAGACGATTCTTGGCATTACGGAGCGAACAGCGATTTGACTATCAAGGGGTAAGAAGCATTCAATTACCTTACATGTTACTTTGAATTTGTTACTTTTAAATTGATTGAATTGTTGTTAAACATTGCGGTTTAGGTGGACTCAGTACCAAGACCTAGATATAGCTTGAATCACACGGACTTTGTTTTGAGATTCCCGCTTTGGCCATCGATCACGGCCTTGATCTGCTTCACTATGATTGAGTTCCAGCCGGGCCGTGTTATCCGGCGATTTGGAGAGACGGCGACCTATACGGTTGAACCGCTGAACCTTGATAGGGTTCCACGGCAAGGATCTTCGTCAGAGGCGAGATTATTGGTGGCTGACGGTACATGGCATATCATGATTTTGGGATGCCGCAGGCGAACCGTAGTTCGATTCCAGCCTCTTCAGGCAATGCGCTTTGTCGGTGAGTACATGAGGTACTTTCAGTGTCTTGCTTGAAGGTTTTTATGTTCGGTCGAGTCGCCGTGATCCTCGGCGGTCGAGATGCCTCGAGATGTTCTGACACGTTCCACGATTACTGGCGTGGCCGCTTCCGGCTCATGCTCGGATCATGCGCGAAGCGGGTAGCGTTCTGGCACCTTGTCGGGACCTTAGCGCGCGTCGCGAGAGATAGCGGCGACAATGATGATGATTATGATCCTTGCCGGTTTGGTGATGATGATGATGATCGGTATCGCCGGCACTCTCACTCTTTTGCTAGCGTCGGTTTGCGGCCCATGCACGATGCGGTACATCGGCCAGGCACCGCGTGATGCGAACAAACCGCGTGTGTTGTCCATTGTACTTCAATTTCCACACTCCTTTTACGGCGATAAGTCACACGTATGCTCCAACTGCATCCATTTCCAAACTACTTGCATTTGCCATGATATTTTATATGATCAGATTCTAGGACCTTGTACTCAACTGATCTTCGAATCTTTGTAAGTTTATGACAAATATCTGGCCTCCTTATTAGGAAACTGTTGCCCAATTTCCAACTCATTTTCTCCTACCTCACCCAAAATATCACTATTATCTACCATGCCTCCAATTCCTAAAATTTGGACTCTCATGCACTTCTAAATTTAAAAAGAATCATAATGAGATACATGTGCATATGATTAAGAATGAGAATCTGAACCAAATCGAGATTGGCTACTCAAGTGGTTGGCTCACAGTGCATAAACCTTGCCTCCCGCCTACTATCGCTATCATCTGGTATTACCATACGCCTCATCTTCTTCATCTCCATTATCAACAATAAAGTCATAACACCGCAATAGGACTATGCTAAAGTGGTCTTGCTATCTCCATTACAAGTTTGCAAAAACTTGGCCCGCCCATCAAATCATCCACATCTTCTACATTAACATTTTGGATACACGCACAGGTCTTTGGTGCCATTGCAAATGTAGGTGAGCGTTAGGCGGGTGACAATGCAGGATCTTTGGATCGGAGCGAGATCCTCTAGAGTTTAAAGCTGAGTCTTGTAAAACAATGAATAGTTCCATACGAATCTCGGAAATTGAGCACGGCAATCAAACATCACTCCGATATCTTCATCACCAGTTGATCTCAAAGGCTGTTGTATCGAATGAGATCTTTCCCAGCTATAGGTAACCTCATTACACCATTTGTGTTATATGCTTGTTATTTTGTTGGCGCAACTTACGCAATATTTTGCTATGCGGCTCAATAAA
Source organism: Pterocarpus santalinus (assembly GCA_031439595.1). Lineage (NCBI taxonomy): Eukaryota > Viridiplantae > Streptophyta > Magnoliopsida > Fabales > Fabaceae > Pterocarpus > Pterocarpus santalinus. Next base: position 6,746,084 of record CM062527.1, read on the forward strand.
GTAATAGAAGGATAAATATTAGGACAAATTGAGTTTGAGCGCAAAATGTTACTCCTCATTTGTATTTATGATTTCACCATTATGATGAATAAGAATGTAAAATTTCTCCATCTATCACTCAAATTTTGGGGAAGGCGTTTTCTTCTTCTTTGGAAATAATATTGGATGAGTTGAAAATGGCATTGACGATTGGAAGTTGGGTATATGTGGTGAGAGAGTTTGTCTGAAAAATCGTGTGACTCTCACCACGATTTACATAGATAAACCAGAAATCGTGGCACCTCCCCACGATTTACGTAGAACTATTTGAAGCCGAAATCGTGTCACCTTGTACGATTTGGGTTCAATGTTTCAAAATGGGAGAATCTTCATTGATCTGCGACCATAAATCGTGTTAGTTTGGCACGATTTCTGTTCAATTATAAATCGTTCTAACCTCACACGATTTACATACAAACCCAAATCAGGACATTTTCGTAAAAAAATATGAAACAGGACATTACCGTATATAATCATTTCTTTTGATTTATTTATGTGAAAAATCCTCAGACATAAGGTGTTTAAGATGTCCAACAGATATCCCAAGCAATATAACTTTGTCTTATAGAATGATGAAAGAAGACTCAATATTATGGCCCAGAGATGTTTGTGGTTCATAATACTTGTAGGGCATCATCAGATGTTTAGATTCACATTGTGGCATTGCTGCTCATAAATGCAATTCTGTAGATTGGACAAAAGTCAGCAATCACAAGGAAAAAGTATCTTGTCTTAATTCCTTCTAAAAGCTTAAATAAATTATTTGTGAGCATACTATAGTTGATTACCACCAAAGTATATCATTCATCAATAACGAGAAATATTAAGTTTCAAGTAAGTTAAAGGAAGGATTGTTATAGACCTCAAATCCATTAGGAAAAGTAGCAGCTTGTGAAGGTTTTTTCTCCATAGAGTCTTTTGGAATGCTTTGCAAAGAAGCTGCAGCATCATAGCATGATTATCAGGCCTTAAGAAAAAGAATGTCTTGTAAACAAATCACTCTAACAGCCAACTTCTTCAGAGTACAACAGAGTTATAACATGGAACCTCCAAACAGCATTTCTCAATAAACATAATAATCTTCATCAGCAACAGAAGTAAAGTTGCTGCCTAATATTGAATATCCATGTAAATAATATAACTATTTAAACAGAAGTCGAAAAAATAAAAAACAATAAATAACACATATCATTTATTAGTCAACTTTTTTTAACATACCATACTAGCATTGATAGGAGTTTGAATTTTCAAATTCAAATAACAATAGCAAGGGAAAATTCTTTTTTCTATCTTTTCTTTCTGATAAGTATAGAGAGGACGAATTTAATTTTGGATTATGCATATACAAATATAAACCTGCTGACTAAAACTTCTACAACTGATAAAATAGCTGGTGTAAATGTTAGAAATCAAATAACAATTATAATAATAGCAAAGAATAAGGCTTCGCTCATTTAACCAACAGCCACAAAGAACAAAAACATAAGTACATAATTCATTTGAAAATCAATCACTCACCAGCAGACTTGGAGATGCTGATAGCTTCAGCTGTTTTAGCACATGACACTTGTGTCTGCTTCCACTTGGCATTAGAGTTAATGTGCTTCTTGCCAATTGTCAAGCTCTGAATGAAAAGCCTACATTGAGAGTTTCGTCCAACATTATGGATGGTAATTACACCTGGCTTCTGAAATGAGGACTGGATATGGGACATGGTGCCTACGGTATTCGAAGTTAAAAGGTAATTATTAAAGTATCTAATTGCAATGGTTTATAATCTGATCATTAGGCATACGATGATAACAATAAGAAATGTATGAATACATAATATGGAAACAAACATCTAATGTGATAGTAATTTAACAAAAAGACTAAATTCACGAAATTATACATTATAGAAAATCTACTTCAAAGTTAAAAACCTAGAACATATCTGAATGGCATCATTATAAAAGATTAATGTCTATGAACACAACTCTTGTGTTGGGGTTAAACCAATATTTCTTAAATTGCAATTTGACTCAAGGAAGCACTCTCATCTGTAGCCTAGTCCATTGATGTACAATAAGGCAGCTGGAGAATGCAATGTGCTACTATGGAAAAGAAGCAACAAGTATTTTATAGGAATGACATCGAAAGGTATTATGAAAATTGAAATTGACAGAGAATAAGACCATTAGATGGCTGCCTTTGTGACATGCTTCAATGGAAAAGAAGTCAAATATCTCTTCGGAATAACAACGAAAAGTGTTATGATAATTGGCCAAAAGTTATCCCAAAAATGTAAAAGAAAAAATGGGATCTTCAAATGAAGAAATTAAGCTATGTCAGCGAAAAACAAGAGAAATGGAGTCAGTTTTCTGTTTAAAATAAGTAAATTATAAAAAGAATGCAGTCAGTAACTCGATTTGATTATTTCTGACGAACTTTTTTTTTTTTTTGTTCCCAATCAAACAGTAAATAGTATAGCACATAGATACCACCAAAATATAAAAAATAAAATACATGAACCATCTTATGTCCTATATTATCCTCTAGAATATGAAAAAGGAATCCGTGCAATTGCCTTTATGAAAAACATAAATTTTAAACTCTTCCTCCTTTTACAATACAGTACGTTGATTTAAATTCTGAATATTGCAGCAAGAATAAACCACTCAAGCAAGCTAATACAACCACTTAACTTTAAAATGAAACATTACTGCCAACGCTGCCGTGCAACATTTCCAGTCTCAAGTTCTCGTAAAAGAACAAATCAGCAGAACCTAAGTCCAGCACTTAATACAAATTTGATGATATCCTAATTCATAAGTTCGTAAACGATTCGATTCCGATCAAGGAAGTGCATAATGCTAAAAGAAGAGCACAAATGCAGCCACAAACGAAATTTTCAAAAATAAAAAAAACCGTATAATATAGCTAATCATTATCACATTTTTCTTTTCTTCCAAAATCAAACGAAAAATGCCAACACAGCGAGATCAGAGATCACAAACAGGGAAGCGTAGCTCGCAATTAATCTAAGTATCAAACACATTCACAATGCGGAAGCGAGAGAGAGAGAGAGAGAGAGAGAGTATACAGTGAAAGGATCGAATGGCAGCGGAGAAATCGACGGAACGAATTCGGAGTTTGCAGAGAATGGGAGGTTGTTAAAGCGTGAGCGACTTATAGGGATGGAAATGCCGAAGTTCTTAACGGTTTAACGTCTTTGTTTTTGCTGTGCCCCTTCGATATGTTCGCCTTCTCTCGTCGCTTTCTCCGTCACGCTCCGCAGCTTTCTTGGTGCTAACATGCGCCGTCTTACACTTTGGTTGTAGGCTTCTAACGTGCACACGACCACGTGTAGCGACTTGGAACCGGTGGATTGCTCAAGTATTTATAGCTTTTTTGAGAAAAAAAAATTCAGTGCGTTCTCCTTTATATAACTTGTGTCAAGCATAAGAATGGTTACGAATATTTGATTTGTTTGATTAATTTAACACTTATTTTTTAAAAATAAAAATTTAAGTTCAAGTATTATTACTATAGAAAAATAATATTGAGAAAATTTTATTTATAATAACTCTCTTTGGACTAAATTAATTAAAATTTAATAGATTTTAAATATTAGTAATTTATATTAGAGATTAATTTGTATGTATTGATAATGTAAAAATAATTTTATACTGTTAATTAATAAAAATATAAGAAATTGTCAAATCATTTTAAGTAATTACCGATTATAAAGAGGGATTCATTATAATTTGACACTTTTTTTTGTATTACATTGCAAAGATATACAAATTAAACTCTATATAGTATATTCTATTATATTTATATATAGAATTTAATTTTGATACATTATCAGTGTAAAAAAAATTTATACAAATATTTAATTATGTATTGCCACACTAGTAAAAGTATATAACTCAACCACTCACTATCTTAAAAATTTTATAAATAGAAGTATGTATTTAAATGATAAAATAAAACTTATTTACACTAATAATATATCAAAATTAAGAGAAAGAGAGAGAGAGAGAGAGAGAAGGGGGGAATGGTTACTTGGATCACCATCAAACCACTGTTGGGTGTGTTTGGTTGTGCTTTGAATTCTAGCACACCAAAAAGTACTTTTATTTCAAAAAAAATGTATTTCTAATGATTTTGGTGGTATTTATTTGTCTTCTAAAAAAACGTAGAAATAAAAAAAATTAATATTTCTATTTTTTTGAAAAACAATAAAAGAGAGAGAATTATACTTTATAAATTTTAAGACTATTATCTTTTGCTTCTTTTATGATTTTTCCCTTCCATTTTTATTATTGTTTTTATTTTCTCACTCCTTAAATTGTAATTTTCTAAGTAAAAATATTTTTTTTATATTTATCATATTTAAATAATTTAATAATTTTTTATTCTAATAAAATATATTTCTATAATTATATCCAAACAAAAAATAATTTTTTATTTCTATTTTTAGTTCTGTTTTTGATTCTATTTTTGAAGAAGTATTTCTCTCAAAATTTTAATTATATAAACACACCATTGTTTATGTCAAAAAGAGTGATATTTTTCTTCTTTTTAAATTCTCATTTCTCCCCACACTTGTCCCTTTAATTTTTTAAAGAAAGAAGATGAGAAGAGTTGGCTTTTAACATTTAAGAAAACTTTGCCTATGTTGTAATTTATTGCAAATTTGATATAGCCAGTGCTAAACTCGAATAAAAGACGAGGGTTTTGTTATGTAATCAACAGTTAAAGAATAAATTTATTGTTTGTGATATAAATAAGAGATTACCAAAAATAAAAGAAAAGTGTAAAAATTCAAGACTATGAATGACAAAGTTGATGGATATATATGTAACATCCTTCTCATTTCATACCATTATAATATTCTTTGCAATTACAGCTACTTGTTCGATACAAATAAAAAATATTTATAAGTAAAACAATAGCAAGATAGTATACATTCATATGTATGATGCAACACCATTCTTTCGTTCTTCCTTTTTTAAGCTAAGGAATTTTGAGATGGACTATCTCCCTGAACTCCAGCCTCCTAGTTTCATTGTAGAATGTCTTGTACTTGTTAGGCCAATATGTCAACCATATCCAACCCCTTATCTCCCACTCCATTGTCTTCCCTCTAGCACCTTTATCTACTTTCCAGCGCACACTCGCTCCATATTCATCCTCCGCAAAAATAACCCCTCCTTGCCTAGTGAAAGGACGATGAACACTATGGTACCTATCTCTAAACCATGACTTTGGGTTCATCAAAGATATCTTTGAAGGCTTTGATGAGAACACTTCCCTCCCATCAACACTATCATGGAGAATCCAATTCAAATTTGCACTATACCCATAAACGGATTCCTCAAATTTCCATGGCTTTAGACTCACGGTTGTGGACTCACCAGCTGAAACATTAAGCCCCAGTTGGGGATTAGGTGGCTGGAATGAAGCTTCTATGCTTTTCTCCGTGCCAATCTCTATTCTTGGGTTCTCCGAGGACTTGCTTACAGATACGCTCAACACTTGATTTTGGACCATAGGGGTAAGTTGCAACGATATTCTCGAAGGAAAATGTTTTTCAGATGCACCAGCCCCTCGTTCTCTCATAAGAGTGTCATCTACCAGATTGAAAACATCACACCTGCCATGTTGATAATGAACATGATAAAGAAAATGAAATATGAAAATCACTTATGTATACAAAATTTTAACAAGGGAAATAATTTTTATAGATAATCTTCAAACATCTTTTTAGACATCTTAGAAGTTTGATGAAAAATAAATAAAAAAAAAAATTAAAGTAAATGAGTTTTTTTTTTCCACGTGTATTTCATATAGTATCCATGATTGGTGTTTAATGGATATTTCCAAATTACATATCTCTTTAAAAATAAGTCAAGATGCAATTTGATTCAAATAATAAAATATACAAACTTAGCAAAGACTCAACTCTCCCTAATTAAGTGTATGTTTGGTTAACATTGTCAACGGAAAAAATCACTTCCTTAGGTAAAATCCTAAATTTCAACGCAAATTTTTTCAAATGAAGCAGATACTTTATTTCACTAAAATCAATTCCACCAGCTTTCCAAACAAAGTTAGTAGGTGAAATGGTTTTATATAACAATTTTACGTGCATCTTAGAGAAAATAATTCAGAGAAAGCCTTCCATAATTAATTAATTAACTTATGCTAATGAATAAAAGAATTAAGCAAATGAAAGAAACTTCTTAAAAATTCCCAGTATTCTCGATTACCTTATGTTGTCAATGTTCACGATGATGTCGATCCACTTCTCTTTGGTTACGACTTTGTAATTGAATTGAAGAACACCTTCAAGCTGGTGATATTTGAGAGAGAATTGAAGCCTCTCATCAGCCGGATGGTTGTGATTTGAATTCTCAATGTCCATGTTTATGATAGGACAATACAGTTGAACTTTCCATAACCCAAAAGTTGATAATGAATATGAAAATAGAGGACATGGTGTTCTAAAGGTGCTGTGATGTGTTTCTTGTAGCTCCACAATCCAATTAGTGATTGCAAGGTTTATAGAACGCATCCATTGTTCTTCCAAATTATTCCCTAACAGTTTCATCAGCAACTTTGATGCTTGTCTGGATTGACACCCTGCCAAGTGGTTTTTCAAAGTACTAAGACATGCAGAACGAATATCTATAGGAGCTTCATATATGCAAACTAGGAACAAAAGAGTGACGAATGCAAGGTTGAAAATGTCTGGAAAGTTTGGAATGGAATCAAGTTTTGGAAATTTGATAAAGGGGCTATTGTTCTTGTTGGGGCCATAGTGAAGGATCTCGTCAATGAAATTAACAAGGAGGTTGGAAATGGTTTCTTCATCTGTTAACTTCATGGTCTTAGTGCTAGGTTTGAGAGGTTTTGAGGTCCAGAGAGAGATGGGGATGCTAAAGTCTGCTATAATAGCAAAGATGACTTTAGGGGGTTGATGATTTTTGGCTATAGTGAGACTAAGGGATGGTTGGGATAATTTTGAAGAACATATGGTTAGTGACATGGAACTTGTTCTCCATTCTGAGATTGGTGGAAGGTTGTGAATCCAGCAAAACACATCAGGAAATTTGCAATAAGCCATATGGTAGCAACTTAACTTGGACTTACTTTCTATACCTCTATGGCTACTATATATATCAAGCGTGGCTTCACATTGGGAACTCCTCCCTTTAGTGGATGCAAAGCAAAGATTCTGGTCGGGGAAGAAAAGTCAAAAAGCATAGTGCATATATGTATGGTAATAGGATGATTAGTACCTGGAAGAAACAAAGAGGGCTAAGTGTGCAAGAAAATACAACTGGTTTGTTATATTCTATTTGATTTGATTTCCATGAAATGTGTTAAATATTTGTCTAAAATGCATGGCTTTAGCACGCCCACGAGAAAAAGCAATAATGAAAACAGTAGAGGGGTAATTAAATCACGGGATCAGATATGTCATAAGTGAATACGACCTTCATTGAATTCATAATGGGTGCCTAATGGTATAACATGGAAAGACACTGATAGGGCTTCGAGGTAAAAATCCATTGATAACTTTTCTCTTTCAAAATTTTTATTTTATTTATTTTTCATCCCACTCAGCTGATGTTCACGAAGCTATCTAAAAATGATGTTAACAAAAAAAAGAAAAAACATTTCTGTATTATTTGACATGACACTTGTCGCGGGCAATGGCATCTTTTGTTTGGTAAAGGCCAACATGCAACATATGAAAATCGTGGTTAATTCGATAGTGCTTAAGTAACGAATATAATCTGTTAACACAAAGATTTGAGTTGAAAATATATGCAGATTCGTCTGCGATGCAATGTTTACAATTTTCCTTTTGTTTTATTGCAAGGTAATTGGCCATAGAGTAGGGAATCCTGATCGGATGACCCTACCAAGGAAGAAAGATTGGAATGGATATATTGAATTGAGAATTAAAAGCTATTTGTAAACTTTAAATTTGATATTGAAAAAAAACAATTGCAAATGATCAAACCAACATTTTACAGAGAATATTGTGTTTTTTCAATTACTTACTATTCAAATAGCATTATCTTATTAAATACTTTTAATAATCATGAAACACACACGCAGCTTTATTTCTTTCTCATTAAGTCTTCTACTATTGAAAATTTAATACTGAATAATTGACTGGCAGTCTAAACAAACCTACCCGAGTGAAACGACATTTAACTTGGATTAACTGATCAAATTTGTTTAGGTTTTTAAAACATATATAGTTACCAAATGATATTCTATGGCAAGACAGAAATTCGGCGTCCAGTACTTTCCTACTTTAACTGTAGTAGGAAATCAAGAACCTAAGAAGTTATAGAAGTAATAAATGATTTCCAATCATGTTTATAAAGCAGCTTCCATGGGTAAATATGATACAAGCTATGTTCTGCTTGATAAGGGATATATGAACTGGTAGATTTGCTGGATCTAACAGTATGGAACATATATATCTTACTGAAAAGAGCAATTCAGCCCACGGCAAAAGAAAATGGATAAGATTGGAGTAGGACCATGATGAATATTGGTGATGCTTGTGAACTATGGCACTATGAAAGATACTAGCTTGCAGAATTTATAACTTATGCATGTATATATTTTCTAATTCTTTGATTAATGAACTTATGTTTAATTTGTTATTAGCATATTCTTAAAAAATATAATTAAATTTATTTTATAATTAATTATTAAAAGAATAGTGTTGTAATTTCTTGAGCATATAAAAGGCTTAAGTCGATGTCGATCATTGTTTAAAATGAAATTTTTTTTAGGTCCTTGAACAAATTTGTAATGTAGAAAAAATTGTTTGTACTCGTTTTCAACCATTTCAAAACTTCCTGTTAAAAAGGAAAAAAGAAAAGTCAATTAATTATAGCTGCATTTAAACAATTTTGCCATCTCGAACATGAGAACACCTAAGCCACGCAACGGCTAGCTAGATGCTGTGTGTATTGTGGACTTCAAAGCTGTAACGCAACCTCTCACAAAATGCTTCGACTTCGGCTTTGCTGCCAAACCAACGAAGTATCCACGTGTTCTACAAGCAGAAACCCAGTGTGAGAATATGTTCCTACTTTGAAAATATAATATTGAGACATTGCCTCAGTCTTTTATTAATTATATTAGGGTTGGATATTGGACAGAACTTAGTTTATAATACATGCAAAAATAATAATAATGGAAACTTTTAATATGAAGGGAAACGTGTAATTTTATTGGTGTTTAATTACTCAGTGAACTACTTTGCTGCGATACCTCGTTAGAGTCTAGGTGCATTGATACATTTATTTTAAGTTATTAACAAATTTTTGTATTTTTTTTTTTTTTTGCAAAAATAACAGTTATGTCGTGTTTAAATATAACACGCAAAACCATTTTATTTAAATAAAATTTAGCAAAAAAAATTATGATAAACTTTATAAAAACACATCAACTTTTAAATTACTCCCTCGATTTTAAAATATTTGTCTAATTTTAATATTTTAGGGTTTCAGAATATCTGTTCATTTATAATATTAAGATAATATTAAATTTATTTTTTTAATTATATCCTTAATTTAATTGTTATCCACTATTATTATAATTAGAATTAAAAAATATATTAGACCAACCTACTATCTTTAGATAAGGATAATTTCATCCATTTATATAATTTTATGATACTACCAAGGTTAATTTTTTTTTTAATTTACGTATTTTTTGGTTTTTAACATATATTCTAAAACAGATGGAGTAATTAAGTTTATCCCCCAACATTAAATCCTAAATCATAAATCCTAAATTATTAAAAATTTTCGAACGAGCATATTGTATAAGCAAAAGATTCACATACATGCACAAGGTACGAAAATAAATGGCCAAATATGGGGATTAATAGGGTCGCTTGCACGTAATGTCGACAGGAGAAACTTCAACACTCTACATATAATATGTTATTCTCATACAAAAAGTTTCTTCCAAAATTCAGCTTTTATCAATATTCTTTTTTCCCTTTCTTTTTGGTTCCATCGGCGTATCTACCTTTAATTTTATGCACAAAATATCTTGTATAAATAACATTGTTAATCAGAAAATTTACGCATAACATTCACCATTTTTTTTTCTTTTAAAAGCATAAACACTCAGCTTAAAAAGATATATGTAAAGTTATTTTAATTATTTGAAAATATAAGTTTAATCTAGTTCTTCAGTTATAAAAAATAACATTAATTTAGATCTTCAATTTTAAACGATAGCATTAATTAATTTCTTGTTGGCTGTTTTTTTTATTTCAGAAGCATAAAAAAATAAAATTAATTTAATTTGTTTAATTATAAAAATGACATCTATCAATGGTCTGACTAACAATGATCTCGCGCTCTGCACATGCAAAGACAATTTCAATATCACTTACAATTTTAGGGGACAACCATTATTTACTCTCTTAAAATCATAATAATAGTACGATGTTTTAAGAGGGAAAAAAAAAAAGGAAAATATAACACTCTTTCATAATAAAGTTAATAGCATAACTTTACATAGAAAATTCAGAGTTAGATATTAATATACATAAATATAATACAAAATTTAAGAACAAAAGTAAAGTTCTGCTTGCCATAAATTAAATATTTTTAAGTCGATAATAAAATTACAATTTATTTAATTACAACTCCATATATTTTTAACAACTGGAAGAGTCCACATTCCTCTAGGGCGTTACTTGACTAATCTGAAACTACCAGAAATAGAGTGAAGAATTGAAAATTCTCAGTAAATAATGATTAGTTCTAAAACATTTGAACTATGATGGTTTTATCTGTATCTTAGTATGGAAATTTACACAGCTAATATATCATAATCTCATCACATTACTTATAAGAAGATCATAATATTATGGACAATAAATACTTAAAAATATATGTTATGCAATACATAAAGTAATAAACATGATATTAATATAATCTTTTTACTTTAATTTTTACTTTTCTTTATCTGCTTGTCTCATACATATTCAAAGGCCTTTTCTTAGAATGTGTTTGGAATCTTAAAAAATTGAAAATAATTTGATTTAGAAATCAAATATTATGTTTGGATATTTTAAAAATAAGAAATGATATAATTTCTAATTACCATAAAATTTAACTACTTTTTATTTGAAATCCTATCAAATTTGAAAGGATTTAATGGGAATTGATTTTATTTTAAAATTTAAATACAAATCAAATTAAATCAATTACATTATTAATTATTCCAAACACAATTTAATATATTATAAACATAATAATTGATTTCTAAATTAATTCAAATCCTATTTTTATACAATCATATCAAACATAAAATTTAATTTATAAATCAAATCAATTCAAATCAATTCCAAAATTTAGTTAATCCAAACACACTCTTAGTGAATTCTCATTCTCTGGTGTTATTTATAACATCGTGACGATAAAGCAAGACCTTTACGCCACACTGATCGAGACAAGTAACATAAAAGGATCTTACATCTTATTTCTCTGCCTTCTTGACCGTTAGAGGCAAATTTTAAATATCTTTTTTCAAAATACTTACTTGCCATAATATATAAATATATAACTTAAGTTATATATATAGCTTAAATAAAATACTCAAGTAATATAAGATAAACAATAATTTAAATAATAATTTATCTCATAATCAATTAAATAATAACTCATAGAATCAATAAGTGGAATAAAATATAGAAACTATAAATTAATTCATAGGTTAAAAATAATCGAAGTGTGCAAAGACTTAAATAATATAAACTTGAGTAAAATAAATAAGATAATATTTCAATAAAATTTCTCAAAACATAGAGTTGTTAATCCTAAATATTAATTTTTAATAGGACCGAAAATCTAATATCACTTTTATTTAATTCCTTTTTAAACTTTTTTTTATGATCTATAAATCTATCATTGTCATCATGAAGCATATTGGTCCCTTAAAAAAATTACCATAAAATTGACAACTCACAATAATGTATCAGTATAAAAATAACATTATAATAACAAGGATCGTAATGATAATAATAATAGTAAGCAATATTATAAAAGAATATTAAATAAACTAACTTGAAAGAATAAATAAAATAAGACTGGAATAATATTAAGCAATAATATAAATTAATATTAGATCAAATAATTTAGAACTATAAATAAAACATATTATAATGATAATTAATAGGGAGCAACAATATAAAATAACTTGAAATAATAAATAAAATAAATAGCAGTAAGAGAAATATTGAGCAACTTTATTGTAAAGAGAATAATAACATAACTTGGAATAATAAAATGGATTGCAGTGAATAAATAATAAAGACCAACAATATAAAGAACATCAAATAAAATAATTTGAAATAAATTATAATAAGAAGATATCAAATAAAATAACTTGGAATATAATATAAACTGTAATAGTGAATAATAATAAATAAAATAATATTAAATAACAATTTATAATAAATAAATATAGGCATAATTTAATTTTATAAATAATTTTATTATCTACCTTAAAATAATATATATATATAGCAAACTCTTTTACTTTTCTTTTATTCCTCTAATTTTGTTCGCTACTATATCCTTCTCTCTCTTTTCTTTCCTTTCCCCTCGCTTCTTCTTCTCCTCAACTCAAGGTAACAAATTCTAACTATCAACCTTTTTTCTTATTGTCTCTTCACAATTCATCTTCTGTAATGCTCCTATTTATAAACGAATGAGGACCTCCTTGAAAAATCTGATCACATGATTTTCAAAATTTCATTTGTTTATTATTATTATTATTATTATTATTATTATTTTCTTCTAATCTTATCTTTCACTTTTACAAACGGTCAAACACAATTGCCTTATTTTTTACACTTCATCCACTTTTTTTTTTCTTTATCTACATTTATTGTTGTGAAAATTTTTCTTCGCCTAATGTGTTGGCCTCTGCTTCACGTCACCTCTGCTTCACGTTGCTTTATATATATATATATATATATATATATATATATATATATATATATATATATATATATATATATATATATATATATATTATTTTTAATGTTACTACTATTGTTATTTTATGAATCTGTTAAAAATGTTTAATTATGATGAATGTTACAATTGCTATTTTCTTTTATATCTTGAAATCATTGCTGCTAATTGTAGTCTTACCTTAAAAAGTTAATATTTATGATGTAATTGGCTTGATCAATTGATTGTTGTCACAAAATAAATTCAAACAAATTAACTAAAATTAATTATTCTACAAAATATTCGATGAAAAGGAGAATGTTACAGAAAACACATATTGTTCACTTTGTGGAAAATCAAAGAGTTTTATATATAAAAGTGCCTAACATCATATGTATAAGTATATTTCTTTGAGGAAGAAAGTATTCTTAAATTTAGGTAAAAAATTAGTTCTTTCTTTTTTGGTCAAAAAAAGAATCGAGTTTAATTCAACCTAGCTGGAATGGATTCGGACCATCTCAATGGAGTGAAGGAATCACCAAGCCTTAAAATATTTGGTCCAATCGTTTTGTAATGAGCTTTGGGAGCCTCGTCTGAAGGCCATTGCTAAGAGCAAAAACAGCATACCCTATTCGTTTTGGTTAGGTAAAAATGTACATATACAACTCATTGACAAAATTTTCACCCTCCAGTCAAATATACCGAAAAAGTGAAAACAAAAGAGTACAATTTTTGGTTTCCTATCGAATTTTTTTATGAAATTCTATTGAATTTGTTATTATTTTAAAATGAAAGTGAATGATTAGCTAGCCAAATCTAGATCCCAAAACAAATAAAGTAGCTCCATTTCCTTTCACATGAATATCATAAATTCATAACTAACTAGTCAGTAGTCAGTGTATGTATCCGGGATCTTTTAGAGTTTTTATTTGTGCGTAGAGTATACTTTAAATCTTTATTTTTAGCATATTATAAATTTAAATCATTCAAATTGCTCAAATTACTGACATTTTATTCTAAAGTAATAAAGAGTAAAAGAAAATATATATTTTTTAAAAATTAGTTAGAATATGCATACAAGTACAACGTGTAAACCTAAAAGTAAAAGCAGACTGTGATGCATACGAACAGATGTTAAGATTTTTTTTTTTTTTGAAAAGTTAATTTTTCGCATTTTTTTCACTAATACTTCTTCCATTTTCCATCAAGGCGAGCCTGCAACGTGCTTCGCAGTTCAAGGTGTTTAGTATATCTTGTAATTATAACGTATTAGATGGTATAAATTTATGAGGTATATTAATATATTAATTACTTATAATATATTGTAGTAATATATTAATTTAAAAAAATTAAATATATGATTAAATATATTTTAAAAATTAATTTTTATATATTAATAATATAAAATTACATTGATAATATAAAATATTTTTACACTATTAGTACAATATTACACTGATAGATGGTGTAAAACTATATTAACAGAATAAAATTACACTGATAAAATTTTTATAATTTTTAAAAATTAATTTTTATATACTAATAATATAGAATTACATTGATAATATAAAATAATTTTATACTGTCAGTATAAAATTATATTGATAGAGTAAAATTATACTGATAAAATTTTTTTGATTACAATGAAAGTGTAAAATTATTTTATACTATTAGTATAATTTTATACTGTCAATGTATAATAATTAATTTTTAAAATATATTTAATTATATTTTTAAATTTTTTTAAAATTAGATATTACTACAGTATATTATAAGTGATTGGTGTATTGATACACCTCACAATTTCACCTTCAGATTATAAGATACACCATACTCCTTGACCTGCAAGGAGCACTGTAGATGGCGCCTTCTATCAATGCCTGCTTTTCTGCAAATAGATCCATCCCCATATTAGCAATGTCATTTTCTAACATTTCTTCCACACCGCCCAATTATTTTTCCGAGGCATTTAACAACATGCCACTTTCTCCCAAAAGCCCAAAAGCCCAAAACCAAAGGGAGGGTCTCCAATTGCCTCGCGTTTCTTCCTCCTCCTCCCAATCTCACGCGCGGCAGTCGGAGATTCACGCGCCACCATGTCATCCCCACCGACACTCCCCATTTCCAGCTCCCAATCCACGAACGCCGCCGCCACAGGGGCCGCATCCCAGCCTCCGATCGCCACGCCGGCGTTCCGCGCCTTCCTCTCCCGCCTCTCCTCCTCCCTCCGCCACGGCTTCTCCCAGCGCCGCCCGTGGTCGGAGCTCGCCGACCGCTCCTCCATGTCGAGACCTGACACCCTCGCCGAAGCCTATTCCAGGATCCGGAAGAACTTCTCCTACTTCCGCATCAACTACGTAACCCTAATCGCGTTCACGCTCGCGATCTCGCTCATCACGCATCCGTTCTCGCTCCTCGTCCTCCTCGGCCTCCTCGCGTCGTGGTGCTTCCTCTACTTCTTCCGCCCCGCCGACCAGCCGGTGGTCCTCCTCGGCCGCACGTTCGCCGATCGCGAAACCCTAGGGATCCTCGCCGTGCTCACCGTCTTCGTCGTGTTCCTCACCAGCGTCGGATCGCTCCTGATCTCCGCGCTCCTGGTCGGACTTGCGATCGTGTGCGCGCACGGCGCTTTCCGAGTACCGGAAGATCTGTTCCTCGACGAGCAGGAGCCGAGCTCCGCCGGATTCCTTTCGTTCCTAGGCGGTGCCGCCTCTTCCGCTGCCGCGCCGGCAGCTTCGCGGGTGTAAAGCGGCGGGATCTGGAGAAAGTTGGCGCAGGATGGAAGGTTCGTTCCCGTGTCGTTGTATTATGGCGAATTGAAAATTTGTTATGTCATTCTTTTGGCTTTTTGAGATCTGAAGCGAATTGCTTAGGGTTTAGTTCTGTGACGTTTTGTTTAATCGCGAGAGATTATGATATCAAATTAATGCACTTTATTTAGTCCCCATTGTTTTGGTTTCTGGCACTACTTGTCGCTTTTTTTTTTTTTTTTTGGCTATATTTGCAGGCATGCGCTTTTCTGATTTCATGTTCATAACCTTAGACTTTTCTGTGAAATGTGCCCTGTTTTGTTCTATATTCAAGTATTATCGCCTTAAGGTATGTGGAAACCTTCTATGGTGCTGATTGTATATCTGTAATATAGGTATTGTGGGGTTGTAAGATAGGTATGGGGTTAGAAAGGTGAGGCTTTTTCGTCTTTATAGCTTACAATTTGTACTTGTATTAAGGTGGCTTCTATAAACTAGTGCGAGCTTTACCTTCTGATTAGTCGATCTGGTCAGAATCAAATTTGTTGGGTGAGTGTGATTGCACTCTGGATATTGGTAGTTTATACTAAAAAAATTAAGTGATTTCCTATATGTATAATTATTGGGTAGATTTTACTTATAAGTGAAAGGATTCTATTGGATGCAATGGTTGGATGAGTTTTGTGCATTAATGTAGGGGGTTTGACTAGTTTTGGTTGGGTTTCCAATGATGTTAACAGAAATGGTTTGGGTTTACAGTATGCCTGTTAAGACTGTAAAATGCTCTGGGAGGGTTTGCCTCTGACCGTCGTAGCAGGCTAGTACTAGCCTGAAATCATCGATGTCATGTTACAGAAGATCAGGTTTTGGGGCCTTATTGGATTTTGAGATCTATGACCTGTAGATTGACATTGTTCTGCAATGCCAGAACATAGAATTTAGAAATGGTCATTTTGTTTGAGCGTTTACCTCCGACAAATCCTATAATCTTTAGTTTGTTCTTACCCCGGTTTAGTAAGAAAATTAGTGTTTGGTGTGTTGTTGGAACTTGGACGTTGGTTTCTTCTCATTTTGACTTTTTCGCTAACTGGTCCTTTTAATTGTATAATCAGCCAATGTAGGCAAATAAAATCTTAAGTCATCACTGAGCAGTGGTTCTTTAATTGTTATGTCTTCATTACTTAGTTTTCTATTGTGTACTTATAATCATAAGAATAATTTTAAAGCCTTTCAAGATATATAAACTCTTATCACTGGGGAGCATTTTTTATTCTCGTCTTTCGTATAGTATGGGAGGTTTCTGGTGAAAGTATGACAATTAGTATCAGAAATGAGCTTCGGATAGAGGCAGGTAAGGAATAATGAATCTGCTAGTAGTGTTTGATTTTTAAACTTAGGAACTAAATAGTTTTTATTTGTTACTTCTTACTCGTTCATTTTGAGTAAAGGTTCACTCTTATCTAGGGTGGCAATTACTATCCTACCCGCGGGTACCCACCCCGCCCCAACCCGATCGGGTCGGGTTTAAAACCCACCCCGCAGCGGGGCGGGTAGGCACCGGGGCGGGTTTAGATTCAGGTAGAGTCGGGTTCGGGTTCAAGGCAAACCCACCTCTATTCTACCCGCACCCCATATCTATATTTAATTTATATATGTATAAGATTATTTTTCTAAATATTTCTATCATTCTAGGGTTATGTTTGGTTGGAAGTAAAGATAGATATAAAAAATTTTTAATTTACAATTTTTTATATGAAACTGATATATGAAAATTTTCATTTTATTTTTAACTCTCATAGCAAATACATTCTAAACACAAACTAAATTTTAAAATAATTTTCATATAAAAAAATTTAAAATAATTTTTTAAATATTTAAAAGGAGTAGTGGATAGGTGCAGGTAGGGAACGGGTTATGATAGGTTGTTTGCGGGTAGAGTTCGGGTTTTGAAAGTCAAAATTCGCTGGTAGGGTAGGGACGGGTTAAGACTTGTTTCATGATACGAGGGGTGGGTTTGGATTAAGATAAAATTTGCCTCAATCCATCCCATTGCCACCCCTACTCTTATCCCTAGAGTTGTAGGCATATTATATTTTAGTCTTTACAATTAAAAATTTAATTATTTAATCTCTCAAGCTGTAAATTGTATGTCATCTTAATTTGGAAGTTGTGTGTTATTTTTGTAAATTAGGGATTAAAGTGACACATGATATAGTTAAATTTTTTTTAATTTTAGGAGCTAAAGTGAAATGCATTTACAGCCTCAAGCCTAAAGTGAACCTTTACTTCATTCATTTTTATATTTTTCTTATGATCTCGTCTTCGTGCTGTTAAGTATGAAAAACGAAAGTAATAAAGGAGTCCATGATAGTTAGTATTAGAAATACGGGCAATAAATTGCAGCAGTTGGAAGGAGTCAGCTTATTGCTGGTACATGTAAGAACTGATGCCTCTCTATTGACTGTTTGATAAGCTTAAATTTAAGATTTATTTTGCTTAAATTTTTCCTTAATCCGTTCTTTAGTTAGTGAAATTTCGTCTATAAAGTTCTGTGATAGTATTAATTAATTAATTTAAATCGGTCGTAAAGAGATAAGGGTCTTAATGATTGAATGCTGGCTTCCTTTGGGCGTTAACAGTGCATAATGGGCATGGTGCCAGCATTCAAGATCAAATGCATCTACCGCTAGTAGGTCTTTTTTTTGGGTCTTGCTACCGCTAGTAGCTTAAGTTGGGAAACCTTGGGGCCTGGGCTTTAAAGAATGGGCTACAATTGGACAGGCAAGCAGGCCCCTTGTTTTTTTGGGTCATAGCAGGCACCTTCTTTTGGTCTTTGCTGTTTTAACTTTTTGGTATGGGTGGCACTGATTGGGTCCCCGTTTTTGTCAGTTCTCTTTTGATGACTGCATTTTATTAAAAAAATAAAATAAAATGATGACTGCAGGTTCCAATTGGTTAAAATGAGGTAAACCAAAAGAAAACAAAATTGGACCCAAAAAAAGAAAAAGAAAAAGAAATTAATAATACCTAACATTTTCTATTTTTGGTAAGTTGACTGTCCCCTTCAATTTCTTTTGCTTTTTTCATTTTTCTTGGACATTTTGGATTTGTTTACCTCAATTCTGAGGATATCGGTTGAGATTGATAGCATGTTTGGTTTAACTCTTGGATGGCTCCAAATTATGGTTTGTATAAAAGTTTGATTTTTAAAATTCTAAATGCTACACCAAACTTGCTATCAGTGGCTTGCATGAGAAATTGAAACTCCTTCATTCATATTTCATGACAAGAAAGGGAGGACACTTTCGCATCAATAAATGTAAAGAAGGTAGAACTACAAGTGTTGGGCAGAATCCAGCACTTGCCTTGTGAAGTATATGTATTGAATGTAAATCATGTTGCAAGATAATCACAGGAGTAACGTGTTCGTGCTAATTTGGTGTTAACAGGTAACCTCATAGTTTGGTGTTCTAATTTCCTTCCCAAAATAAAAAGTAGTTTTAAGAATATTTTTTCTAACAATACTTTTAGTTATTTGAGAAGTACTTTTAATGAAATGAAAAATTACCAAACAAATTGAATTACTGTACAATTTGATTTTCACATCAACAAAAATACTTATTGGACTCCAAATTTTAAACCAAACGAGCTCTTCATCATATACTACCATTATGAACCAAGATCGTTATTTCAAAGACTTCTTTTTCTCACTTATAATTAATCGTATGTAACATATCCAAGATAAGTCTTTGATGAATTTAAATTGAGAACATGACTTGTGAAAACTCGAGATTTAAAGATGGCTATTGAGTATTTTGACTATTACCACTTTGTCATATCAGTAACTTTTAAAATCACCGCTGGTTTTCTTAAACGTATTATGAAATAAAACTTTGAACGATGGATCAAATTTAACCCTGCTCACACCCCCATTACAGGTCGGAGGATGAACGGCATTGTTCTCCATTTACAAAAAACGACAAGAAGGAAGTGTTATAGGACAGAAGATGTCGTATTCGTAATGTGGTTTATGCAAACGTGTAGTGGGCCAGCAGGCAGCAGCTAAGTACCCATTTGACATGATGACGGCGACTCTTCCCATATTTCACGACCTCTATCATGCGAATAGCGACTATCTACTTGAACGTTTTCTAAAGTGAGCTCATCATCATTCAACGCTCTAAAAAATAAAAAAATGACCTTTCTTTTGTGGAATTAAAAAAGAAAAGCCCCCATGTCCTCTTTAAGGTAATTTATTCGCTATGTACGTTTTCTTGCAATCGACACAAAAATTATGTCCTGTCAAAGCCCAATTGAAGGGGCAACCGGGTCATTTCACTGCAGCTTGTAGTTTTGTGGTCCGGAAGCGAGAGGCAAAAATAATGATAATGAAGAAGAGACCAACAAAAGCATAGAGGAAGAAACTAGCCGTTGGGACATTGGGGTGCGTACATGCAACAAAAGGAAAAGAGTTCGAAGTTAATCAACATTGATTCAACACACAACCAAAAAAATAAAATTAAAATTAAAAAATAAATGTGCATAGCATAGTTCCAAGCAAAGAAAACTAGCCGTTTGTGTTTGTAAGAAGAAGGGAGAGAGAGAGGGAGGCTTGTACTGCCACCCCATCTGACACTTGTCTCCAGTTTTTTTTACCTCTCTCTTCCCAACACAAGATTCCCTCTCTCTCCCACGCTCTCAACGCGCCCCCACTCACACACACACACACACTACCTTATGATCATAATAAATTATTAAATGCTAGTATTCTATATTATCTTGCGTTTACTACTAGTTTAAATTAGTACTAATTTTTATTTCTTATTTGAATAATATGTTTAATGCGAGAAAAATAAAAACGTTACGTAATTTAGAATAACAACTCTTTCTCAATCTAACTCAGCTTCTCCCTTATGACAATCACGTGCTACTTCTCAGTCTCCCTCTCTCTCTCTCTCTCTCTCTCTCTCTCTCTCTCTCTCTATTCCTATTCTTAGTACACGCTTCACTACAAAATCCTCCCTCATCCACCTGTTGTTCTCCTGTTTCATTTCCATGATCTTAGCACGCACCTATCTCCCCCATTCCCTTCTCTGACATTACAAACAAACAGTGTCTTATGGACACTACTAGAGAGAAGAAGGACAAAGTAATCATCACTTCAACTCAAATATAATCTCCTATATCTTCCTCTTATTATCATGTTTTAGTCCACTTCTTGCTGCATTGATTGTTCACTTCTCCTGTTCCTCTTATTGTAAATGGAAAACAAAAGCCTGACTCCAAAATGCTTTTACCATATTCCTTTGCAGATTTTGCAACTTGGGATGACCAATGCAGCAGAATGGCACCATGTTTTGTGCAAGATTCAGTGTAAAACCCGCAACCCATGTCACCTTTTGTGGCTGTTTTTCTTCTGCTTGTGGTTTCTTCTGCTGCCAGCGAAGCCAGTTTTGGGTGAAGAGCGTTGGGATGGAGTGGTTGTGACACAGTCAAACTTCTTGGCACTCCAAGCATTCAAGCAGGAGCTTGTTGATCCCAAAGGCTTCTTGAGGAGCTGGAATGACAGTGGCTATGGAGCTTGTTCTGGAGGTTGGGTTGGCATCAAGTGTGCTCAGGGACAAGTTATTGTGATCCAGCTTCCATGGAAAGGGTTGAAGGGCCACATCACCGAGAGGATTGGCCAACTTCAAGGCCTTAGAAAGCTCAGTCTTCATGATAACCAAATTGGGGGTTCAGTCCCCTCAGCATTGGGACTTCTTCCCAATCTAAGAGGTGTCCAACTCTTCAACAATAAGCTAACTGGGTCCATCCCTCCTTCATTAGGTTCCTGTCCTTTGCTTCAGTCTTTAGACCTCAGCAAAAATTTGCTCACTGGGTCAATCCCTGATACCCTTGGGAATTCCACCAAGCTTTATTGGCTTAACTTGAGCTACAATTCCTTCTCTGGTCCAATACCATCTAGCCTAACTAGCTTACCTTCTTTGACCTTCCTTTCCCTTCAACATAATAATCTCTCAGGCTCTATTCCTAACTCATGGGGTGGCAGCTTGAAGAATGGCTTCTATAGGCTTCAAAATTTGATCCTAGACAATAACTTCTTGACTGGAAGCATTCCTGCTTCTTTAGGCAGCCTGAGTGAAGTCAGAGAGATTTCTCTTAGCCATAACCAGTTTAGTGGAGTTATACCAAATGAAATAGGCAGCCTTTCTAGGCTCAAGGCAGTAGATTTTTCCAATAATGCCTTGAATGGAAGCTTGCCTGCCACTCTCTCCAATTTATCCTCACTCACTCTATTGAATGTAGCGAACAACCACCTTGGCAATCAAATCCCAGAAACTTTAGGAAGATTACACAATCTTTCTGTTCTGATTTTGAGTAGAAACCAATTTATTGGTCACATTCCTCAAAGTATTGGAAACATTTCCACTCTTACACAGCTTGATTTGTCACTGAATAATATCAGTGGAGGAATTCCAGGCTCCTTTGAGAATCTAACTAGTCTTAATTCCTTCAATGTTTCTTATAATAACCTCTCTGGTCCAGTTCCCACCCAACTTGCCAAGAAATTTAACTCAAGTTCATTTGTGGGAAATATTCAACTATGCGGTTACAGCCCTTCAACTCCATGTCCTTCACCAGCTCCTTCACAAGGAGTCATTGGTCCAACTCCTGAAGCATCAAAAAACCACCATCATAAGAAGCTAGGTACCAAAGACATAATTCTCATAGCAGCAGGAGTGCTCCTCATAGTCCTGGTAACAATTTGCTGCATCCTGATATTCTGCCTGATCAGAAAACGATCAACATCAAAAGCGGAAACTGGCCAGGCCACAGCGAGAGCCGCCGCCGCCGCCGCCAGGACAGAAAAAGGAGTCCCTCCGGCTGCCGCCGGTGAAGTTGAGGCGGGTGGTGAGAATGGAGGGAAACTAGTCCATTTTGATGGTCCACTGGCTTTTACAGCTGATGACCTCTTGTGTGCAACAGCAGAGATAATGGGAAAGAGCACCTACGGAACTGTTTACAAGGCCACATTGGAGGATGGAAGTCAAGCTGCAGTTAAAAGATTGAGGGAAAAGATCACTAAAAGTCAAAGAGAATTTGAGTCCGAGGTTGCTGTCCTAGGGAGAGTTCGACATCCAAATCTTTTGGCACTAAGAGCTTATTACTTGGGACCCAGAGGAGAAAAGCTTCTTGTATTTGACTACATGCCTAAAGGAAGTCTTGCTTCCATCCTACATGGTAAGTCTAAAGTCATTTTGTGATTATATTAATTTTGAGATATGATCATTTTTTCAAAGCTGTCTCAAAAATAAAGCTTTTGATTATAAGCTGTTTTAAACTTAAATAAGCTAATAGTCCAAACACACATTAATAGCATGCTTGATTTTCCGTTTGAAAAACTCCAAACCATGATTTTGGTAAAAGCTACTCCGTTTTAACTTTTGTGCAAATCATACTTTTGGTGTTCCATACTAAAAGACAAAAATAATTTGCTACGATCATGTCTGTTTAGTTTACGAACTCGAAGTGATTTGTTGTTCATTTTAATGCAGGTCGTGGGCCAGAAACAGTGATTGATTGGCCAACAAGGATGAAAATAGCACAGGGCATGGCACGTGGCTTGTTTCACCTTCATTCCCATGAGAACATCATGCATGGGAACCTCACCTCCAGCAATGTCCTGCTTGATGAGAACACAAATGCCAAGATAGCTGACTATGGTCTTTCCCGGTTGATGACAACTGCTGCTAACTCCAATGTGATAGCAACTGCTGGTGCATTGGGGTACCGGGCACCTGAACTCTCAAAGCTGAAGAAAGCCAACACAAAAACTGATGTATACAGTCTTGGTGTTATCTTGTTAGAACTCCTAACGGGTAAGCCACCTGGTGAGGCTATGAATGGTGTGGATTTACCTCAATGGGTTGCCTCTATTGTCAAGGAGGAGTGGACAAATGAGGTCTTTGATGTGGAGTTGATGAGGGATGCATCAACAAATGGGGATGAGCTGCTGAACACTTTGAAGCTTGCTTTGCACTGTGTTGATCCTACTCCATCAGCACGGCCAGAAGCACAGCAAGTGCTGCAGCAGCTGGAAGAGATTAGGCAAGAGGTATCAGCTAGTTCTGGTGATGATGGAGCCATCCCTTCAACCAGTGAATGATAACTAGGCACCCTGTGTTGACAATTTTTGCAGTTACCTTTATTTTTTGGTCTAAGCTTTTGGTAATAGCGGTAGCACTGCAGTCTATTCTTTCATTCTTGTGTTATTTTTTGCCTGTTTGATTGTTATCGTCTGTAAATACTGATGTTTGGAATCAGTAAGTGTTTCCACTTTAACACTTCATTTCATAACGGAAATTAGAGTTCTTGTCAACCAACTAGCTCCTCTTCCAAAATAAATAAGGGTGTGATATTATTTTATTTCTTCCTACGTCCGCAAACCATGCAAGAACTACCCGGTGCTGACGCGAAGTTAGGAATTCGGTAATAATAACACTTGAAAATGACGGAAGAAATATTTGTACTAACGGGCAATTAATTAAACTATGTTTGGTATTTAATTAAAATCTAGGGAGAAAACTTTACTGGAACAAAAATTCTTGAAACAAAATTTAAGGAGATGAAAATAATTAAACGCTCTTGATATGATATGAAAAAAAAAAAAATTACAAACATATTTTCACCATCTCTCCCTGCACCACTCACCACCACTAATCTCTCCTACATGTTGTGCCACATCAGATCCCAGCCAGTACTTGCCTTGCCTGCCACCTCCAGAGCTACCACTTCTTCCATGGAGCAACCAGCATGTCATTCTATGAGATTCTCGGGATCCCTGCCATCACAAGATCAAGGCGGCATACCGGCAGCTGGCCGAGGTCTGCCACCTCCATGCGGTAACAACGGATCGGAATGGCTCGACTGCTGTGAGAGAGAGGAAAAGAAAGGACAAGGAAATGCTGGATTGCTGTGATAGAGAGAAAGAAAAAGAGCAGAGAACAAAAGGGGAAAAGTTTTACCTTAGTTAAAATTGGAGTAAAATTCACTTTTAAAATTGGGAGAATTATTACTCCCTTAAATTTTACCTTTCCCTTATCAATCAATCAAGCATACTTATTTTTATTTCACCAGCTAAAATCTTCCCCTGCCCCTGCATTTAATCTCGGGCAAAGATAGCCATAGGGTGTATTTTGAGGATCCTCTCCTATTACTTTTTCACATGACATTGTCATGTGAGAAAAGAAATAGACACAAATGCAGAGGAGGACTCAAGCATGGAAATATCACCTTGCATGTATTATATAGGACACATCGAATTTGAAATCTTGAATGTCAAACAGAAGTAAAAGGAGACGCATATACAACTCTGATTAGTTAGAAGTTAAATAGTTAAAACTACGTTTGCCGTGTGAAAATGTATTTCTAAACTACAAACGCTTAAAATTCAATTAAACAAAAATTTACAGCCAAGTACACTTTAGCTGCTGTCTCTGGAGTATGCAGTTGTCTCTTCTGCAAGCTTCTCCCACACAGCCGCCATCTTCTCCGCATAGCCCGCCTGTAAAACACATGATGTTATTGCTCGGAACTATAAATGGCCATGTAAATATGGAAGTTTGCAGAACCGAAAAGATAAATGTATGTTACTTGATTGACAACAAACCCTCGCAGCATGCTTAAGAAGTCGTTATGCCTCTCTTTGTCAATTCTTTCAAGCTCACTCCTATTATTTTCCTGTAAGAACATTTCACATTCAGACTTGATAATGATCCCAAACAATATATCAGATGAAGTAAACATTGAAAACAGATATAACTATCAGTATATTTATCTGATCCTATAACCCACATATATAAAACCTACATCATCAGTCAATACATCTTACTGAAAGCAGATTTATAGATTTTACAATTTACATATTGGGATGGCAACAGATCTAGAAATCAAGCGTGAATCTGTTACTGAATCAGCAAGCGATTCACAATTTTGATGGAAGCGTCCAAATGCAGCCCCCAATGAAACATTTGAAGTGCGTCAAAAAATGGTGTTGACCTTGGTCTATTCTTATTTATTTGGCCTGACACTTGTCTATAAATACACTTGCATTATAAACAACTGGAAAATTATATGTGAAAAAAAAAAAATCATAACAAGTCCAGTTTATTATCAACGTGTAATGAAAATAATTTAGTATGATGTGAGCACTTAAATGAAAAATCTATTGACCTCAAAGTTAATTTTCCATAAGGGGTATAAGGGTGTTTAGGGTTTAGTGAATTTAACAAAGTCAGTTGTTGGCTTATATAGTGTGCCAAAATTTCTCCCTAGGCTAACATAACTGTAAACATGAAATAAAAGCAAATAAAGACAAGAATATTCTATACAGACATAATTTGTATAGTATGCCAAAGAAAATATAGAAAAGTCAGTTCTAAAAGGAAAATATATTAATATGGAGGGGGGAAAAGCTCAAGGTTGAAAGAATACAGCCAAGCCAGAGTTACAGATGCCCTGGGATAGGAAAACAGAGCAAAAGAAAAACATGGTAAGCAAAAAAGTTACCTTGATTCGTTCATACTCCCTATCTGCACATGTTTTAGCATTCTCAGTAACTCTAATGGCTTCTTTCAACTCTTCAATTTTCCGCATCCTAGATTTGTCTCCTCCAAATATTTTCAATGAAGCGACTTCAAGCTTCTCAATGCGTGAATTTAAAGAAGCTAGTTCTGATGAGAGTGTTTGAACCGTCAATAATGCACTTGATCGGTCAGCAAATGCATTGTTGACTGCCAGCATTGTCCCAAGGTATTCATGTAGTTTATCCTGCAACATACAGAAAATAGTACTCATCAACAACAGCAAGGAGTTCTGCTTCATAATGACAGATTGACAGGCAGGATATATTAGGAAACTAATGCATCTGCCATCAAGAAAGTTCCCTTGTAGATTTATAAACAAGCTCCAAAGTTCAATTATAAGGCCTCAAAAACTGTAATTACCAAATGTTTAATTGTTTGTGCATTCAGCTCTCTACATAATCTGCTCGCTTTAACAGCAGCAGTTGCCACATTTCTCATGTCAGCTGCTCGCGCTCTCTGAGACTCAAATATGGTTTCTTCCGTCTCAAATTTAGTAAGTTTTACAAAAGCCAACCCTAGTTCACCCATTGTCTCACCCATATCCTGCTGATACTTCACAAGAGACTCAGCCTGCAAATCAACATTCATGAAAAGAAAAAAATTCAACCACAAAATCAAACCCAGCATTCAAAGAAGGAATACAACACGATTCTTTGTATAACTCATTCAGCCAAAACAGCAAGTATAATCATCCACCACAACAAAAATGGCAATGCAATTTCAAATAAGTTAAAGCAACACTGTCCTTAAATAACTCATTCACTTCCACAATCAAGTTTAATCATAATCATGCATTGCTCCATAACAAAAAAGGTAATTAAATTTCGAAAAGGAATGTCTCCCGATTCAACCACCCAAATAAACAACACCAACCACTAAGCCTTTTCCCACCAAGTGAAGTCCACTATAAAGATCAAATGATATCATTGCATCCTGTCAAACCACCGAAATGAACATATACGAAAAGAAACCAAAACTACACGAATGGAGGAAAAAAAGAAAAAAAAAAAAAAAAAAAGGAGAGAAATCAATGTGCACGACAATAAAAAAAGATAAAATCAACCACGAAATCAAGCCTGCCATTAAGAGAAGTAATAACAACACCATTATTACATAACTCATTCAGCCCAAAAGCAAGTATGATTAATCATCCCCACAACAAAAATGGCAATGAAATTTCAAAGAAGGGAAAACAACGCTATCCTTAAATAACTCATTCAGTTGCACAATCCTCTTTAATCATTATCATGAATTGCTCAATAACAAATATGGTAATTAAATTTCAAAATGGAATTCCTTTCAATTCAACCACCCAAATGAACATATATATTAAAATAAAAAAATAAAATAAAAAAAACTACACAAACATAAACCTGCTGAGAAACACTGCTAAGCTGCTGCTCAAACTCTGCCAACTTCTCTTTCTTCTCCATGAACTCCTTATCCTCCTCCACAACCAGCGGCTTGCTCCCACCCCAATCATTAGCAACAGACTGCTTCAGCTCCTTGAAAATCCTCAGCAAGTCCCTCCCGCCCTTCGCTGGCTGCGCCACCTCACTCAATTCCCCTGATGCAGCCGCCTCGCCCCCAAACAGCTGCCGTGGTAGCCTCACTGCCCCATCTAGCATCCGTGATGCCACGTCAGTGCTCTTTTGCAGCGGCAACCTCCCCTGCACCTCCAGGAACACCCTCAGCTCCTCGCTCCGCCGGATCACTGGGTGCGCCGCCAGCTTCCTCAGGTACTTCTCCACTGCCGCCCTCCTCTGCTCCACAAATTCCTGCTTCTGCATCACCTGGTACTCACAATCACAGCAAAATGAGAAGTGTACAATTCATTTAACCCAGTGCAGTTTACATACAAGTCAATCAGTGCATCATAGAAACCATGCACTCGCTCATACATTAACACAGCTCTGTAACTCACTCCTAACAACTATTAAGTAGTTAACTATATAACCGTTTTCTGTTGTATACAAGTCAATTGGTACATTAGAAAAACAATGAATTTGCTCATACATTAACATACTCCCTCCGTCCACAAATAACTGTCAGTTTGACAAAATTGGTACATCATTGATTTTAGAATGCACCAATTTTGTCAAACTGACAGTTATTTGTGAATAGAGGGAGTAGCTCTATAACTACCTACTAACAACTCTTTAACTCTATAACCGTTTTCTGTTAGAAACTAAGCACTAGCTCATTCATTAACATAGCTCTGTAACTAACTCCTAACAAACTCTGAACTATGTAACCGTTTTTGGATACCTGGCTCTCCACGGTGCTCTTGTCGGGTCGGACGGGGACGAAGTAACCCCGGTAAGACTCCGACAGTCTGTCGGAGAGCGTGACCACGTCGCGGAACCGGCGACGGACGGCGAATTCGGATCCCGGACCACCGAATTCGGGGAGGTCGGTGCGGGTGGTGATGAGGTAGGTGTAGAAGGTGGTGGCGGCGCCGGAGACGAGGGAGGCGGCGGCTTCCTGCTGCTTCTGGGGGTCGGAGACGGAGATGTGGAGGGAGTCGGATCCAGATCCGGATCGGGTGGGAAGTTCGTGGGTTTGTGTGTTGTGGTGGCTGTGGTTATGGCCGTTGGAGGAGGAGGAGGAGGAAGAGGAGGAATCGAAGGAGGTGAAGATGGCTTCGGCGTAGGAAGGTGGGTCGAGGAAGGAGTTGAAGGGAGATTTGGGGGATTGGGACTGGGATTGGGAGGAGGGGAGTAAGGGGTGGTGGTGGTGGTGGTCGGGGATGGTGGGCGGTTGGAGGTGGCTGTCGTCGTCGTCGTGGAGGAGGAGGGACTCCATCTCGCCGTCGTCGCCATGGGAAGTGTGTGGGAAATCGTCTTGGTTCATCATTGTTACAATACAGCCAGGGGGGATTGGGGATGCAATTCAATTGGTGAAGATGGGAGAATCTCAACTTTCAAGGGGAAATGGGTTGGTGGTGGGTCATGGCGTGAAGGAAGGGCGAAGGTTGAAGAAGACGAAGAAGAAGAAGATGATGGAGAAGGAGAGAGGGGCTAAGACTGCGAGGGAGTGAGTGAGCCAGTGGGGGACGACTCGGCCAGCTTCTTCATGAGTCAACTCGGGCGAGCAAAACGGGTAATTAATAAAATAATATTTTTAAGAATAAATAAATAAAAAAGATTAATTTTAATATCCGTTTGAATAAAGAGATTAATTAAACACTCACGAAAAAAACAAAGCTTTTTATAAAAGAACTTATATGAAAAATAGCTTATTAATAAGTTATTTTTATTTGAATGCACAATAACAAAGGTACTTATTTAGTTTATAGTATTTACACTTAAAAAATTATATACGAGATATTATTCTTATAAGTTAAATTTTAACTTCCTAAAAATTATTATAAATGACTTCGATAAATTATAAATTATACTGTAATTTTATTCAAATAAGTACAAATAAGTTTTAATTATTGAAAGTCATAAAATTATAAATAATATTATCTAAATATATTTATAATATAAAAAATTTATATTATAACTCAATTATATATTACTATATATAAGATTTCTCAAGCAGTGGATGTAACAGCAAAAGAAAATGCTCAATTAAATGCTTACACTAAACCAAAATCAAATTTTAAAAAGAAAAAGTTGAAAAAACAAAGAAAAAGACAAAATAAGTGGAAAGACGTGGATTTGGACTGAGTGAAGTCGCTGCCATGAGAAGGAGTAGGCTGAACGTGAGAAACCCGTTTATGTTGTGTGTCACGGCCCTGGTTTTAAAAAAATTATATTATGTATATATATATATATATATTTTATATGAGATATTATATTTATTTATATTCTATTTATTATTGGAAGTGGAGTAGGTATTTTAGGGATTGTTTAAAAGTGTTTTTATTTTTATGTTTTTTAAAACTCTTTTTAAAAATAAATTTAAAACTAGTTTTAAAAAGTAAAAGAATAAAATGTGCTTTTATTTGAAAGTGGTTTTTATGATAGTCGAATAAGATTTTAGTATATATTTTCAAAAATACCACTGTCTTTTTCAATTGATTCAGAAACAGAAAATCGAAAATATCTCAAGCCTGTTTTCTTTCTTTTGTTTCTAAAACTTAAAATCAGTTTTTTTAATTTTAAAAACAACATGAAAAGAATTGCTATTTAAATAAGTTTTTTGATTTTTTTATTTTTAAAAATTAAAAACAGTTTTTAAAAACTCCCGTCAAACAGGCCCCGGTTTTTTGTTTTTTTTGTTTTGTTTTGCTTTGCTTGAATCCCACATACAGCCGAAAAGCACTCTCATTTTTTAAATATAAATATTAAAAAAAAAGGCTTTTCTCTTTTTCAAAATCAGCAAAATGTTAAAGTCTACCCCCCAAAATGCAATGCCTAGGACGTCCTGTCAAATTCAATATGTAAAAATAAGAAAGTTAAAATTAGAAAATGTTATAAAGACATATTTAGGTGTATCCGTGTTCGTATCAGACAATATCATACGTCCTAAATACTAAAAATAATGGAATAATGAGGTATCGATGCTAAGTGAAAACCACTTCTTCATCAAATAGTTAAAAATAATACCACATTATTTTGATAAATATTTTGAAAATAAAATTATAATTCTTCAATGTTTTTCATGTAAGGAGGGTTGGTTTTCCAAATTTGATATGCATTCATAAGTGTCTTTATTTTCTATTCCAATTATTATTTTTTTAAGTTATATCTGGAAATTTTAAACATAAAATAAGAGAATAATTGATAATTGATAAAATAAAAGGATGAAAATAAAATATATCATCCTGTATTTTAATTATTTTTTGGTGGTTTTTATTTTAATTATTTAAAGAGTTTAAGAAATAAAAAGTATATTTTTCTTAATTTTCTTATTTAATAGGACATAAAATAACGATTTTAAATGATAAGAAAACGACAAAGTAATCCTCCTTTTTTACTTCACTTTTTTTAAAAAAATTATTTCTAATCATAATCATTATCATAATTGAAATAAATTCGGTCACTTATTCTTTTATTATTTCTTACTAATCAACTTTTCAAACATGACTTAAAGTTGGCTTATGATAGTGTTTTCTTTTTTTTTTGGGGGGGGGGGTCATGTTGCCTTATGATAGTTGTTACCGAGTCTTTGCTGCTTCCAACTTTGATTCGTGCTTTCTCTTTCTTTTTAATTCAGCTCTAACGGGCCTTTATTTTACATCTATATATTTCAGACAACTATTATTATTACATCAAGTAATCAGTTTCAACCTTCACTTGATAATTACCCAATCACGTCAGATAAAACAAATCCCAACAACAAATAATTACCTAGTCATGTGTTTTTGGTCTTGAATTGCCTAGTCACTTCTTTTCTACTCTCTTGATCATGTATCTTTTAAGAGTTATGAAATTGTATTAGTTGGGCCGTAACAGGCCCATGGACTAAAGGATTGAGGCCCTACAAGTGAACTTAACCCCTGCATGTTCGCCCCAAAAAAATATTTGCATCCAAGATGGGAGATTATCAGCTTCTGGCCCAATAAATAAAAAAACCGAGGTATTTTTGGTTTTGTTATTTAAAAGTTAAAGAGTGCTTTTGGAAATTTTTATGAGATATTTTTTAGAGTTGGTTTATACTTTTTAAAAATTAAAATATTAATATAATTTTATTCTCATTAATGATGTTAAAAATAGAAATTATTCTTTTTAATATTTATATTATTATAATTATTTTAAATTTTAAGAGCAATTTTATCAAATATTATTTTTGGGGCTTCTGCATATTGAGAGCAATTTTTACATTATTTTATCAAGTGGTATTAGTATGATTTTTTGAGAATAGTTTTTAGAGAGTTCAAAGAGTTCAGTAGCTCTCAATAAATTATAATAATACCAAATCAAGCCTATGTGCCCAAACCCCAACCGTGCCATCAATTTTTGTTTTCAGTGAAAACAATTTTCCATTTGAACATGATAGAGAGGGCTACCTGCTGCCTGCACACTAAGGCCAATTTACCTTCTGTATTTATAAATTTTAATAGTATGTTAGGTTTAGCATGTGACACCCAGAATTATAGTTTGGATAAAATTTACAAAAGACAAATTTTTGCCTAAACTATGGTTTTAGATTTTCCAAAAATTAAATCAGACATGTTATTAGTTTGATTATGTTGAATTATGTGTTTTCACTGGAGACAACACTCTCCCTGCAACGGAGCTGAAGTATGGCAGATCTCGTACGTGACTCAAGAAGGACACCCCCAATTCAAACTTGAGAAAGGAACGAAAGTAATAATAGAAAATACAATATAGGTAAAAGTAAGGTAATGTTGAGACTCGACATCACGTTAATATTGGATATTTAAGGCAATGATACCTAATAATACCTCTAAGATTTTTTATTTTTGTTTTCTGTTCATTCCTATTCTTTATTATTATTCTAAGTTATTACGTTTTATTGTGCCTGGCAAGGTTGATTCTTCATGTTAGGGAATAAAAAATGCATTGAAAGCTTCCATGAGTAAACTGTGTGAACTACTTCGTAAAGCTGCTTTATCAATTGTGTTGAGTAATTTACTAATTGCATTTTTATGATCATTTTGGACGATATAAAACAAAAACAATTCAGTAAATATACTATAGTACCGAATGACAAGGCCAAAACAAAAAATGAACAAAAAAGTTGAGGGATTATTTACAGTGGATCCTCGATCTTGTCTATTCGAAGAGGAAAGAGCACCTTTAACTTCTGAAAGTCACGATGACCAATTATTTCACATGTCACTAGGCTGAAACGTATTTATGAGCTTCTCTATTAGTTTTGATTGTGCCACTAGCGTTGCTATTTTAAGAAAGCAATTCTTTGTGAATTCCAAATACATAAACGGTAAAAAATTGAAGCATTGGCAATTGAATGATGAGCTAGTTAAGCTGTTTGCTTTAATCAATTCACATCTGAGATGAGAAATTTTGTCTTCATCTTTTGCTTTAATTATACTAAAAGGTTGCTACGTAGGAGATGGGGCACAGTTCTTGTCTGATTGCTTTTTTGAAGGAGACACTTCCCCATTATCCTTTTTAATTTGGTGAAAGATTGCAGGGTTCTTCTTTGTGTTATTTTTTCTGGCAATAAAATTTCAGATTATTAAAAAAAAAAAAAGGTCCGCTTCAAAAAAGGTTTTATGTGTAGCAGTCCATTGTTAAGGGTATCAAAAAGTTTTATGACATTTTGTTATACAGCCTGGCTAGTCCGATAAACATGGAGTAACATGATCGCCTTTAGAAAAATTGTTAAGTGCTCTTAGAGTAAAAAAAAGTCTTTGTTCCGTACCATTTGTTATGTAACACTTCAATTTTGTGAGTCATTATTGTCTCACACTTCTAACTACACTTTTAATGCAATTGGTGAGATGTTGAACATTGACTGGTTTAGAGCAAAAACTTTTCTTGGTCTCAGAATACCTAAGAATGTCTCTCAGCTGTTTGTCAAATCTGCACTTGACTAGCTGAAGCTCGGTTCATTGACTTGGCGCTATGCATCAATAATCAGTGCAGTGCTGCTGTGGTTTATTCTTTGTTCAAATCAACATGTTAAGATTTCAATTGATATGCTGGTAATCAATCAGCAGAAGGGCCTAAATGAATTTTATCACTAAATAATAAGCTAGTGCTACGCAAAACACTCATTGATGGAATTCTATTTGTTAGGCAAGTGGTTACACTGATATGACAAATAGTCAATTGGCTTGTTTTTCATGTAGAACAAAATACATCAAACATGAGCTTATATGCTTGCGATCAAGATCTGCAGTTACTTTAAAAACAGAAGATGATACTGTCCCTTAAATAATTTTTTTAACATGATAACTTTATTTTAAAAACTTCAGTAGAATGATTTGAATGGCTGGATGATTGGGACTGCACTCTCTGCTGGGTATCCATGTCCAAAGCAAAAGGTAGCAAGCCAAAATCAGTAAAGATGCTTATCCGTTAATCATGCTAATTTGGAGGGAGAGATTTACGAAGATTGTGACTGAAGAAAATAAAGGTAAAGAGAAAGGTGCCAAACTTCAGCTTCAAGTAGGTAGTAAAAGAGAAGAACAGAAGAAAAAACTTAGATTTGCCGAATGCATTAATGTAACCGTAGCTTCTTTGCATATAGACTCTTAAATTTATGGATACAATATTTACATTTTGTCTGCTGCATAGTGTGTTGGAGACGAACTGTGTGTGTAGTATCTACATATGTTAGTCATCACAATCCAACCTGTTGCACAATGTTGCAAATGGCTTGAGTGAAGATGCTCGTTAGAGGCAATCAAATTAACTGACTAATACCAGTGGGAGAGGTGCCCATATTTAGTTTCTAATCTTGCTCCAAACAAGATTGCCTTCACTAAAGGAAACCTGTGGGAAAGCAAAATAAATTAACTGACTAATAGTATCTGCACACTCTAATTTCTTGTAGATCCTGGCATTAGAAATTCTGCAAGGATAGTAAAACTTGTGAAGTATAATATTTAGGATACTGTTGAGCATTTTAATTTGGTTAATGATCAGGCTCATTTGGAGTTGGAGATCAAATTGGACAAGCTATCAAGGATAAGAAAGTTGGGATGCTAACAATGACTATAATATTTAATGGGTGTGATTAAATATTAAAGCAGTTTTCAATTGCAAATTGTAGCTGACTATCAGATTTGAGTGTCCAAACTAATTAATGCCTATATCTCCAGAGCAGTTAGTGTGGAACAGTACTTTGTTATGGTTCTTGCTAAATTTCTTAGAGTTAACAATGGAGCAGATGTGGAGTGTCAGTAGGTAGTTAGATGGTTGTGCTCAAGGACCTCTATAATGTTTCAACCTTCAATTTTATTTTTGAGAATGGCCATAAAAACTATATTTGATGAGTTGCATATTGGCAATGTGTTGATCTCACTCAAGTGCTCCCTCTTCCCTTCTCTCTGCCTTCAACCACGTTTGTGGTTTGTATATTTTTATGCACAGGATTGTAAATATTGTTGCACAAATTGTGAGGGTATGCTTTTTTAAGAGTAGAATATTGGACCACCTTGTGTAGAGAAAAGCTCCTGCATCTATACACAGATTGAGTTTGACACTTCGTTTATGTTTCCCTTACTTTTGGATATGTAAAGCTGCATTTGAAAAGGACTCTAAATTTCTCGCTTTTCACTTTTATCTATCATTCATTATACCCATGCATAAAGTAGTTCAACAATCTACTTTTGACTCTGTTTAAGAAATATCACAAGATATAGAAATTTCCCCCCGATTGTTATTCTTTTGGTTGTAATAGAAAATATAATTTAGTGTATAGTCAATCTATTAATATACTTAAATGACAATTATATACATAGCGAGTTGAGGGAACAAATTATAGTTTTTGTTCTGTTTCATTTACTATTTGACAGTTATTATTATTTTTACCTTCACAACATTTTAAATGAAATGACTAAAGTATCAACGGCGAATTAAAACAAAGCAAGACTTTTTTTTTCTTGTTCTAATATCACCTAAGAAATGCTCTTTTTTTTAAAAAAATTCAAAACTAGCTATTTCGTGTCTGATTGAGTGAAGCTTTCAATCAAGTCATTTTTTTTTATCAAGTTGAGATGAGATCAACTCAAGCATGATTCATGTGGTACAAAATAGGCGTATAGGTTTCGCCCCTTGTGCCAACAACCAGGCTATACAATTTTTACCCATCGTGCCATTAATAGGGACAACATTAATTGGATGCCTCGCACATGGAACATGCAAACAAAAGTTCATACAGCATTATAGCGACTTTGGACCTCTCACTCCGAGGGGCAGAAGCTTTGATGAACTTGTAAAGATTATTAATTAATTGTAATGATTATTAATTAATCTGTTATGGCTTCATGAGTGTAACATGCTCATTTTATGAGAAAGTTGACTTATAATTTTGAGCGTGATCTTTAAGAAGGCCCCGTTTCAGATATGGGCATATACGGCAGAAAATGATGGATTTAATTTGTTGTTTAATTTTATTTAATGATCTCTATAATTATTTTGGGTTAGTGAACACATCGACGGTGGAATTAAAATTGCTCAAGTTCGCACCCACTTATAACTAACCATGAAAATGAAAACCCAAGAAATAAAAAAGAAACCAATCAAGACAAGGAAAAATAATAAACAAACCAACAACGTTATTGGGAAACAATTATTTTTACCAGAAAATTGAGAAGTCTTCTTTGAGAGAAAGACCAAGCACCAGCTAAAGATTCTGACAAGGAATTGCTTGCCGATCTTGTGTCAATTTTCAGCATTCTTACTTTAATATAACATATTTCAACATCATTTATAACGACTTTTGATGTACTTCTCCTATTTTTCCTTCTTAAGAATTGCGAGAAAGTCAGTAACAAACTCTACCAAATTTTATGATGCATTTTTTTTTTTTGTTCGCCTATCCAATCCTAGCCATTTTGGTTTCTCTATCTTGTGTTAATTAATCTTTGTCACACTCATCTCAGCCTTTTGTACCTTCGTTCTCACCTATCTAACGCTTGACTAACCAAATGATATTTGTGGGAATTGGCTAGATATTGTTATCAACTCAGATGTAGCCATCAATACTTCATATCACAATGGCACTGAATGTGACAAGGCATGCATTCTGAAAAGACCTTCATATAAAGATAGAGCTAGTGGGATAACTAACAGATGAAACATCTTGCTTCTGATTGAAGGATTTATATATAGCGCGAAATTCATATTACGAAGGGCCCTGATATAGATTTCCCCAAGCTTAATTTTCATATGTCATTTATGATGTAATAGCATTGATCTATAGAAGATCCTCATCTTGGTGAGTGTATAAAGTAGCTAAATCACAGATACAACTACTATATGGCATCATTAATATTGAAGTCAAAATATATCTCACGTGGGTGAGACCACCTGAAATGTTTACATATACTTGCGTTGATGTGTTCTGTTCTGCATGTTAAAATTGATTGAATTTGGATCATAAAATTTTGTGACAATCCCATTCCTTAGACCGAATGCATTTTTTCATCACATATTTTTGGATATTAATGAAAGAAATGTGAAATTAAGAAACTAGTACTTAATCAACTTTGTCTCTGAATAATTGAATTGGTTATCATTATGAAAATAATTACCAACACATGAATCAAAAAGATAAATTAGGGAAACCAAATCCTCCATCACATGATCAAAATTCCTTGAAAATCCGTCAGCTGTAACATTTTATTTTGACAAGCGGCGTTATGGTGACCCCCTTGTGTTCGTCAAAGTGATCACATATATTGATTATACATCCAAGTACGTATCTTTGAGCATTACAAGCTCGCGTCTTATATATAATTCACTGTTGATCATCCGTGTTTGAAATATTGGAGCGACAGGCCACCTAATTTAATACTCCTAAGCTACATTTTTCATAAGTATCTCTAACTAAATTCTAGTTAGACCCAATCAAATCACTTTATTATATTTGCTACGCACCTAAGGTCGTCTACTTTTCACATTCAATGTTGGTTTCTCATAGACACCTTAATTAAACAAAAACTATGGGCCTAAATATCCTATGGTATATGAGTTCTTGAACAACTAGTGATCATTCCATCGAGTTAGAAAAGAAAAGAGGTTCAGAGTACCCTAAAATGAAGAGGAGCCTACAATGAGATCCAGTACCTAAGAAACAAGCATTGAGGCAGAAATAATTATAGGTCATGGCAATATTTAATAAGTGATTAAAATTGTAAAGCAGGTTGTGTTTATTTTAAAGAAAAGGCATTCAGTTTTCAAATGGCGTACTTGTTCATAACGCGGATTACTTTTGCATCAAACGATTAGCGATCATTGTTTTCCACAACCACCGAAAACAAGGAAAAAGTCGAATTGGACTAACTCAAAATTAATTTGCACTCTTTTTCCTTTCCAAACTCTTTATCTATAATTAAAGTATACTCTATCCCCAAATCACAAGAATCAATTGAATCAAAAGAAAGTGCATTTGTTTGACGGCGGCAAGTCATTACTTGCACTGAATTACATGTAGTTTTCCACAGGGCAATCTAGAATTAACCATATCAAGCCATGTGGTAATTTACACATAAATTGGACAACTTGACGACTTGTACAACAATGATAAAAACCTTTGCGCTGTGCTTTTTGTTCTGGTCCCCTTTGGAATGTACTTTAATATGAAGAAAAAGTAGGAATGGTACCGCGTGAATGGCAAAGAAACGGTAAATTAAAACCTGTCGTATTACACAAAGTCTCAAAATAATTATGCTTTGTGCAAATTCAACCTCCAATTGAAGACTTGAGAAGCAAGCATTCGTATGAACTTAATTATCTAGTGGGTGCAACAACTTTAATAGGGTTGAACTAAGTTTCTCGAGTATCCGACCACTTTAACAAAAACCTAATCTGCCAACCTAAATGACTCTAGCTCTCTCCTCTAATCTCCCTATAAAAGCACCCTCTCCAACTCTTTCTTGCATTGCAACCTCAATTTACCATATCATTGACACATAGGTGTTAATTGCTCCACTCAAAAATGGAAGCTCTCAAGACGATTGCCTCTAAGGGAAAATACCCCATTGTCCTAGCTATTTTTGTCCTCTTAGTTTCAGCATTGTCTTCAGCAAATGCCAAAGTTTATGAGCACGAGTTTGTCGTATGTTCTCTCACCCTCTCTTTCTCTAAACCCTTTTCATGTTTTTTTGTTCTTTTTACCTTAAATAAGATACTTCCTATTTGTAACGAGACAGGTTCAAGCAACTCCAGTGACGAGGCTGTGCAACACTCAGAGTGCCATCACCGTGAATGGGCAATTCCCTGGCCCAACATTGGAAGTCAACAATGGAGACACTTTGATCGTCAAAGTCATTAACAAAGCTCGTTACAATGTCACCATTCACTGGTACACTATCAAGCTAGCATTTTAGCTTCACTTTCACTGACATGGACAAACTTCCTTTTTTTTTTTTCTTTCAATTTTTCCTCCACTCGTGAAAATTTAATCTAAGATTTTTACCTTAATAAGTGTTCTAAATTGTCATTGCGGCCACACTGTTATTGTTGCTATGGTTTCCACCACCATATCACGATAGCAATTGTAGCCGTATTAGCCAAATTTTTTCAAATTTTTTACAACTGCAGTAATCATAACATAACTATATCTACTGCCACAATCACAATTTAATACGGCTTGAATTAATCTTACTTGTTTCCTTGGAAATCATAGAAGGCACATTATATACATATATATTGCGATGCAAGGTACATGCATGAAAGGCTTAGAAGCAAATGTTTAATTTGAGTGGCTTTTGCTGTAACTGATCAGGCACGGTGTTAGACAAATCAGAACAGGATGGTCAGATGGACCAGAATTTGTGACACAATGTCCCATTCGTCCTGGAGACAGTTACACATATAGGTTTACCATTCAAGGACAAGAAGGCACACTTTGGTGGCACGCTCATAGCTCATGGCTAAGGGCCACTGTTTATGGAGCTTTAATCATTCGTCCCAGGGAAGGAGAGGCCTACCCTTTCCCAAAGCCAAAGCGCGAGACACCCATTCTTCTTGGTAATGATTGTCCAAATTTATGCATAAATATAACTATAGTAATCATGTCATTAAGACCAAGAAGAAGATAATTATGTTTTTTTTTTTCCTTTTTTGTACTAAGATTTATATATTCATGATGACGAAGATTTAACGGTGAGAATGACGATGATTATTAGGGGAATGGTGGGACGCAAACCCCATGGATGTTGTGAGGCAGGCCACACAAACAGGAGCAGCACCTAACGTATCTGATGCATACACCATTAATGGTCAACCTGGCGATCTTTACAAGTGCTCTAGCAAAGGTTTGATTCTTTCATAATTTTGATTTGACACATCAATCAACATGTCACATGTCTTGATTAATTAATTAATTTATTTGACAAGTGATATATTTGATTTTTTTAAAAAAAAAAAAAAGCAATAATGAATAGAGAGAAATTCAAAACCCAAAATCATTGAATACTTTAATTAATTATGGACCAATATGTCAACAGGATTTCCTGGTGCAAAAGTCCACAGGATTTGATTAGACGAAGGAAAATTAATATTCTTGGCTCGTTCATGATGATATCTTGCACGTCACAATCTTGCAAGCTGGTTGATTTTTTTCTCTAAACTTAATTATTAAGCCGGCCTTTTGAGAATTGAATGCTGCATGCAGGAAAAGAATAATGAAAAATTTACAGTAAAAAGAAAAACATGTGAGGATTATTTTGTGGATGAATAATATCAATTGGATGCATAAAATATCTTTAAAAAAATATTTCCATACAGGTGAAGATTACTTTTCATTGGTAATGATTTTATTAGTGCAATAAATTTCATATAGAATTCGTAATGATGGTTCGCCTCTAACATTACTCAATCTAATATACCGTACGTACTTTCTTTCTGACATGAAGAATAAGTCAGGAATTAATTTTGATACAAAGATAGATTTATCATGGATCAAAACAATCAATAATAAAAAAAAAAAGATGGATCAAAACAAGTAATCTTTCAACAAAATTAAATGAATTCAGTGCTTCATAAAATTCACCAACAAAATCTGTATGGCACAACCAGCATGTGGACCAAGAAACAAGGTTATCAACACATGCTACCCCTGAACACAGGTGCTAGAAAACATACAAAACAAAAATGAAAGAACAAAATTCCTTCGACTGACTGGGTCTTTGTACAATGAGTTCATGAACATGACACTCCTTTTCTTTTGATGTCGCTGCAGAAACCACCATTGTCCCAATAGATTCCGGCGAGACCAACCTCCTCCGAGTCATCAACGCCGCACTCAACCAACCCCTCTTCTTGACCGTTGCCAACCACAAGCTCACGGTGGTCGGCGCCGACGCCTCCTACCTCAAGCCCTTCACCACCACCGTCCTCATGCTCGGCCCCGGCCAAACCACCGACGTCCTCATCTCCGGAGACCAGCCTCCCTCCCGCTACTACATGGCGGCGCGTGCCTACCAATCCGCGCAAAACGCACCGTTTGACAACACCACCACCACCGCCATCGTCGAATACAAGTCAGCACCGTGCCCCGCCAAAGGAACACTTGCACCAAAGCCAGTCATGCCTCTTCTGCCAGCTTACAACGACACAAACACAGTAACTGCATTCAGCAGAAGCTTCAGAAGCCCTAGAAGAGTTGAAGTTCCCACAGAGATAGACGAGAATCTCTTCTTCACTGTTGGACTTGGACTCAACAATTGTCCCCCGAATTTCAGCAAGAACCAGTGTCAAGGACCCAATGGGACAAGATTCACTGCAAGCATGAACAATGTGTCGTTTGTGTTACCAAGCAATATTTCGATCCTTCAGGCTCATCAGCTTGGTGTTCCTGGTGTGTTCACTGCTGATTTTCCCACTAGGCCTCCGGTGCAATTTGACTACACCGGTAATGTGAGTCGTTCGTTGTGGCAACCTGTTGCGGGGACCAGGGTGGCGAGGTTGAAGTATGGGTCGAGGGTGCAGATTGTGCTGCAGGATACCAGCATTGTTACCCCTGAGAACCACCCTATTCATCTTCATGGGTATGATTTTTACATTGTGGCTGAAGGGTTTGGGAACTTTGACCCCAAGAGAGATTCGTCCAAGTTTAACCTTGTTGATCCGCCTCTGAGGAACACGGTGGCTGTGCCTGTGAACGGATGGGCAGTTATCAGATTTGTTGCTG
The DNA here is from genome assembly GCA_031439595.1 of Pterocarpus santalinus. Classification (NCBI taxonomy): domain Eukaryota; kingdom Viridiplantae; phylum Streptophyta; class Magnoliopsida; order Fabales; family Fabaceae; genus Pterocarpus; species Pterocarpus santalinus. The sequence goes on from CM062527.1 coordinate 6,788,270, forward strand.
ACAACCCAGGTAAGAAACTTATGAAAAATGCTATATAGTTAAAAAAATTTGTAAGAATTTAGTCGTCTGAATTACATGACTTTTGGTCCTTAGATGAATAAAACAGTCCTCCCAATTCATCTTCATCAAAAGTTTTAATTATATTTTCTGGCTACGTATAGCATTATTTAAGAATTACTACAATTCCAATTTTGCATTGTATAAATAACATTTTTGAAATTCAGTTATTTGATGTTTGATGTGATATGATCCGCATCTTGTGATGTGTGCAGGTGCTTGGATTATGCATTGCCATTTGGATGTTCACATCACATGGGGTTTGGCCACAGTGCTCCTGGTAGATAACGGAGAAGGGCTATTGGAGTCCATAGAGCCACCTCCTGGGGACCTGCCTCTCTGTTAGGATCAACAAAATTGTCAAAATTCGCCACCAGCTCAGTTATGAGGATTGCAATTGTTTTTTTTTTTTTTTTCGATATAGTTTGGAAGTTCATTGTTGTTTCCCCTGCATTGGGGGATTTTCGTTTTTTGTTTTGTTTAATTGTTCTTTTGATATAGAGATAAATCGGGTCTAGTAGGAGATGGTGATATATCAAAATGTCATCTGATCCAGTCACAAGCCCGACTGGTTATTAAATTGATCTTAGAATGTATTTTTTGTTGGCCCTTAATGTTATAAACAGAGATAAGTTTTGAATATATCTGTCCCGCTCTTACCTAATATCTGAAGTACATATGAAATATTATAAAAAATTCACACATTTGACTTAAGGTTAGATATGAATGTACTGTGTTTGAAACTGCAATCCGAGCCTCAAATATTGTAAACTACCAAGCCCACTAACCACTTTCCATTATAAAGCAGGAAACTAACATGGTAGAAGTTAGATGATTCATATCCAAAAGGAGGTTGGTGTTTGAAAATGCTGGTATTAGAATATGTTAATTAGAGTTCGAATTTAAGGTCAACATAATTTAAAACTAAATCAACGATATCGTTTGCCCAATTAAAGCACACGACATATATTTGACCTTAGACTGGATCTAAATTGGCAAAAGTGCTTAGAGTAATTGCAAATTGAAAACGTGGTTTTGAAGAGCTAAGGTCTTTCTATGTTAGACGACCAAATACAATAACGTATTTAAGTCAGTTGAGGAATTAACAAGGATTAAGCAACTACCATGCGATGTCATGTCATTCCGATACACGTGTACGAAATTGAAAGGCGTACATAATAACACAAACACCTCGAAAACATAGAGAACGCTTCTTTGGGCAATTTTAAGAAAACAAAGTGTCAAATTGTCATGTGACATTACACTTAAGTGAAGGGTCAATGTGGGTACAACGGCAAGAGTGGACAAGTGATGCACTCAAACGAGTGAAGACCAGGGTCGAAGAAAAGAAACTACGAGTTACATAAATACTCATTCTATGCAAGAAATCGATCTAATGCCTCAAATATCAAAAATATTCTGGCCTCCAACTCTTTACTTTTGCGAACAAAGCCAAAAATTAGGTAAAACGCAGAAAGCTAGCTTAAATTTTGAGTTTTCTGTTAAAGTCAACATTTTCTCTTCCAATAAGGCCAATAAAAGTTTTATCGCACAAGGTAAATTAGTAAATAAATTAAATGTGGTGCATGCAGGGCTGCCATATCATCATAGTATTAGGAATTAAAAACTCCTCAAAATAATTTGGACATAAACATAACTGGGAGGAACGGCTCAAGAGATGATTTTGGTTTATCCATTCTTTCTCATGCCTGATGCTGATGGCTTTCATCAAGCTGCATGTAGAATAGTATATGTATACAAGTCAGGTTGAGATGCTGAAAGCTGCTATATGTTCTACTATATTATATATAAAAAAGAAAAAAGAAAAAAGAAAAAAACGAAAACAAGTATGTCAATGCTTCTGCCTTCATCACACAAAAAGCCTGATTTTTCTTATTTTCATCGAAGTAATGGCATTTGTACGCAATAAGTGAATACATTAGTAGATATTTGTAGAAAGAGAAAGATGCAAAGTTTTGATTTTACCTATCATTATAAAATATTTTGTCTTTCTCTTTTTATAAATGTCTACTATTATATCAATTTTTTTGTTTTCAGGACATTGAACAAACCAACATGTTATTTTTTTTCTTTTTGGTCGATGGTGGAGGAGTGGGGACCTCAGGTCCTCTGGAGGCGAACACATCTCGTTTGCTTCTGGTGCAGTGTCATGAGGCTGCAAACTATGCTATATTTTTCTTTTAAATGCTGTAAATATAGTCAAGAGTTGGGCTAGGTCAGCGTTTTTGGTCCATGGTCCAAAGCCCATATGAATGGGTTATGAAGCATTGCCTATTTGATCTTCGAACAAATGACCAAAAGAAAAACATTGTTTTTGGACTATATGTGGACCAATAGCCTGTCCTTCATCCCCAAATGAACTAGATAGACCTTAAGCGACTGTACCAACGTGATTTCAGGCCGAACTTAAGCTTCGAATTACTTAAGACCAAAACAACAAGAAGCTTCAAATCTCGTGTTTATTTTGATAACAAATTTTGTATAATTTGGTATACAGTATAGTTATAATTATATATTTTATATGTATTTTAAATATACCTTTAAATATAGTTTCAACTAATTTTATTCATCTATGTGTCATTTTATTTACTTTAACTAATCATGAAATTTAAACAATGAGTAAACTTCCACTTGTGTTCTTAAAATTATAAACGCTTGTTATAATAGTTTTTAACTTTTCTTAAGTTCTTAATTTTTTTTTATTTTTATAATTGAAATAATCTCCAATATTATATTGTCGCTAGCCAAATTAGTCTTGACATTATATTTTTACTAATCCAATAAGTTTTTACTTTTTCTTTTTTAATTAACAAAATGTTTAGGTTGGAGGAAAGGTTGGATCTATTAGTAAATCAGGACATACCTCAAACCTTATCAAATGCTTATATGTAATTATGAATTAAATTTAAATCATAGCTTTACATGAATAAAAAGTCAATCGAATAAGCCAATTCTATTGACAAATGAGTCTCTATTAATAAAAACAATTCTCTTAAAATTAGATGATGCTATGATTGATGTTAATAATTTCAAAAGATGAGAATCCATCCAAATAATCGATGCCAGTTTATGACAGAAAGAAACAAGGTTCCAATATGAATTTTTGGGTCATGTTCATCCTCGTATCTGGAAGATTCCAAAGTTGTTCTCATCTAAGGATAATGATATAGAGGCCTCTTATTAATTATTGCCTCAACTCCGCTGAACCTGTGCGTCGGCAACTGCGTACATATCATACCTATAACGCTTGTGATTTGATCAATTTGGCTTTTTCCTTCCCCAACCTCAAATCTTGTTCCTCCGCATGCAACAGCTCCCATATTTTGCTTTGTGCTTTAACTCTTTTCGCTACTGCTACAATGGACTCACTCGCTTACCCTCTATTGTATCGTCACTACATACGCCACCATTAATCATGGAAGTTAGAACCACCACAAATCCATGCCATTCAACTAGTGGCTGTGGATATGCTCAAACCGCATGCCACCAAGATGACGTGTTGCCATTGCGATGCCTAAAAGTGGCACATAAGATGACTAGGCACGTGGCGCACGTGCATGCAATCAGTTATGCCGTTGACGTGTCGATTATAGACAGGGGAAGAGATGCTGCTCTCTTGTGTGATCCTTATTCCTTACAGTTAGGACCCCGCAACCCACTCCCTAGCTTACACGTACTTTACATACGTGCCACTTATCCATCTTCAGCCAACACATATATAATATTTAAGGTTTAATTTAGGTGTATTGATTACCATTTAATCAAAAAAATTTATTTACATAATCATTCAAATAGTAAATGATTATATCAAAGAATTTTATTAATATGAAAATTTATAATTAGATATTTATATAAATTTTTTTAACACTGAGAGTGTATTCGAATTAAATTCTTTGAAATAATGGTTCATTTTTAAAATTTTATTTTTATATAAATAATTATCTATTTAAAAAATTTAAATAATATTTATTATTTTTTCAATTGTACCACTATTAAATAGAACAAAGAAAATAAATAAAAAGATATAATTAAGAAAGAGAGAGAATTAAATAAGAATGATTTTATAAAATATACCTAAATTTTTCTAATATTGAGATTTTTTCAATTAGTTTTCTAATTTATATGTATTTTTAAAATTGGATAGTTATTTCAAAAGGGAGGTAGTGCTAGATATATTATTATGCATGGAAATGAATTTGTTTAAAATCTATTTGATTTAAAAATAGCTTAAAAAATAGTTTAATTAACTCTTTAAATTATTGAAAGAGAATAAATTAATAGATAAAAAGAGAAAAAAAAAAGAGATCTAAAACTATTTTCAACTTAAAAGTAGTTTAAATAAATAGTTTAAAATTTTGTTATTATATATCTACCAAACATTTATCTAAAACTTTATCCTATTGTACTTAGTTGTTAAGGTACAAATATAATGTAATTTGATCATAAAATTTATTTTTTGAAAATTTAAATTTATTTCTTAGTTATAAAAGATCAAAGCTGTTTGCTATTCAAATTCAATTTTTGTTAGGTTAATCACTATTATCTTAAATAATATAAATATTAATTGAATTTAATTTTGATATACTATAGTTATAAAAAAAATTATATAATTATCTAATTATATATTATCACATAATTAATTAAAAATATTTAACTTTTATAATGCTACTCCAAAAATCACATTTATAATGAGATGTAATCAATTGATAATGTAATACTTTTTATACAAATAATAGATCAAAATTAATCTCTTACTAACTATTCAAATATTTTTTGCATACCATTAATTGAAATCGAATGAACCGTAAATAAAAAAAAAATTAAAAGAGAAAAAGTTGAATGGAGATAAATAAACTTTCGTGTACGTAATCTTATGTTAAGAGAAAAGTCAGAAAAAGGATTTTGCCAATTTCGAGCTTTATAGTTATTGATCATAATTTGTAATATTGAAGTTTATAATATTTTTTAATTTTATTTTTTTGCACTTTCCATTTATTTGAGACGAGTGCTGCAATTTTGACGCATTGCATAGCATACTATTAAAAAAATAAAATAAAAAAGAATAATGATAGACGAACTTTCGTGTAATATTTAGACCATACATGATTTATTCAATTCCACAATTCCCTTTTCTCGTGGATATCGCCTCAAAATTATAAATACCTCATTCGGCACTATTTATCACTTAGGAAAAGATGACCCTTTTTTTTCGGTCATGGAAAAGATTAGTTCAAAATTATTAATCTATCATTATGAAATGAAACGGTCTTTTGTTCACATTTAAAAATATAGGAAAATTTCTAAAAGATTAACATCACCGAGTTTCCTCTAATTTATCTTTTTTAATTGAAATGAAAAGAGAAAGTCATCACTGTAAAACATATATAAAAGATATCCCCTTATTCCCATATCTTCTGGAATTAGCACTATATAGAAGCTTCTTGTTAAGTTTTTATAAATAGAAGATATTCACCGAAAGCAATTTTCCGCAGTTAAATTTTTTTTTTTTTTTCTCTTGGGGTCAATCGATAGCTGTAAAGTTGAACAAGCAGATCTCAAACAATTGGGCTACGGGCCCAATGTCGTTGAAACAAGGCCCACACTCCAGATGTTAGGATCTGGAAGGTTGCAGCAATAATCCCCACTCAATAAAATAATAATTAAACATCAGTGGATAACTAGATACTTGTGCGATTTGACCCCAAAAAATAAAAAAGTAGATATTTATGCAATTGTGTGCAATGGCATAATCGAAAATATGCTCAAAACAACAAGGTCAAATCGGAAACTTCCAGAAAAGGAAGGAAGCGGATTTTATATAGAAGGAGCAAAACTAAGGTGAAGGAAGGCGACGTAAGCGTTTTAGCGGCTCCGGAAGGTTCGAGCAACACGTGCCACAAGCTTCGGGACTCCGAAGCAACATCGCGCGACTGAGAAAGCGCCACGTCACCAATAAGCGCGTGCAACTAAAAAATATATCAGAAATATCTAGAGAAGGCTATAAATAGAGTTAACAGGTGTGTCCGGAGAGTTTTTGAATCCGCTGTATCTCAAAGCACACACACCCATAACACACACAGAGAGTAGATAAGCATCAAAACGGCGAAGCGTTTCACAGCAAAAGGAAAAGAAAACTCTCTCACACTGCAAAAGTAAAATCCCTAGCTTCAATCTGATCAGATCTCAAGAGGTTAGTTGCATTGGATCCACCTCTTTCATTCTGATTTGCTTGGATTTTGTAATATCTTCATGCGAGATTTGTATTTTTTATGGTGCTCTGATTCTTTATTTTTTTGTCAGTTAGTGTAATATTTAATTTTTATATTTATTTTTTTTGGGGGTTAATTTCTTGGTCATGGAGTATTGTCTGTTTTATCTATTACTTGGAGATGAAGGAAATTTGATTCTGGGTTGGGTTTATGTATATTAATTAATAGTGAAAAGGTTGTGTTGCAAAATCCTATTTTTCTTGCTTTTATTCCTTGCTTTCTTCCCTTTTGGGTTTTCTTTGAAGTGTTCTTAATTTGGTTCTGCTTTTTGTAACGGCAGATTGTAGATTCTCGCTTGTTGAGTGTTGGAACATTGTTAAATCGTTTGTGCCTTGTATAAAGTTGGGAACTTGAGACTTTGGAAGGTAGTTGCTGTGACATGGGTGCATATGATCAAGGTTCTAATATCAGTCTTGTGCCCTTGGATTCTTCTAGAAAGAGGAAAAGTAGGAGTAGAAGGGATGGATCTAGATCTGTGGCTGAGACTCTGGCAAAGTGGAAGGAATACAATGAGCATCTTGAATCTGGCAAAGAGAATAGTAGGCCAACTCGTAAAGCCCCAGCCAAGGGTTCAAAAAAAGGGTGCATGAAGGGCAAAGGGGGACCCCAAAATTCACAGTGTAACTACAGGGGTGTTAGGCAGAGGACATGGGGGAAATGGGTTGGTGAGATTAGGGAGCCTAATAGAGGGAGTAGGCTTTGGTTGGGTACTTTCTCTAGTGCCCAAGAAGCTGCTCTTGCATATGATGAAGCTGCTAGGGCCATGTATGGCCCTTGTGCAAGGCTTAACTTCCCCCACATCTCGGATTATAGCTCCATCAAGGAATTATTGAAGGACTCTTCCATGGCCGCCGCCTGTTCTAGTTCTTCAGTGGCAACTCCAGCAGCTTCGGACACGACTACGATATCGAATCATTCGGAGGTTTGTGCAGCTGAGGATGTTAAGGAGCAATCTCGAGTTGGCGATGTGAACGATGCTGTTAATGCTTGTCACAGGGCTTATGAGTCTGCCACCCCTACTAGCAAGGTGAAGCAAGAGCCGCCGGATGAGCCTCCGGTTCTCGCCGACCCTGGGGGAGGGGAAGTCCGAGATTTTGGACCTGATGAAGGACATGGTGTTGGACAGATTGCCATGGATGATGTAAATAAAGAGCACATGGACTTTTCATGGATTGATGGTATTGATTTTGATGCTGATTACCTGAAGGGCTTTTCCACGGATGAGCTATTTCAGGTGGATGAACTTTTGGGGGATATAGACAACAATCCAATTGACGACGCTGGGTTGATGCAAGGCTTGGATTTCGGTCAAATGGATAAAGCTTTGAATTTTGGTCAAATGGATCTTCCCGTGGAAAGTAATCCTCAGGCTGAGATGCCTTCAAGCTATTTATACCAACTGCAAAATCCAGATGCGAAACTGCTAGGAAGTTTGCCCCATATGGAACAAACATCATCAGCTTTTGATTATGGATTAGATTTTCTAAAAGCAGAAGAGCCAGCGGACTATAATGGTGGAGGAGGGGACGAACAGCGGTTTATTAATTCAGAATATCTGAACATTGATTCAAGAGGGAATATGCAAGCATAGAAGGATGATTAGAGAAAGTTGTCTGCTCAAGTCTTTGATGAGGATGTGTGGTCTCATCAGTCAGGGCCTGCCCAACTCACTTCCTTAACTAGCTCCATCATCATCAGCTTGTAATTTATCTCCTGGGTTTGTTGTCACGTTAGCTATAGGTGCATAAAATGAAGCCGAGATGTATCTCTTCTTTATGATCATTTGTTTTGTTTTGTTTTGTCTTGTCTTTAAATAGGCTAATTCTCTAAAGGGTTTTAAAGATGGAGAATTTAGCTGACAGCATTTGTTAATTTTTTATCCCTTTTTGTTTTTCGGATTCAAACTTTCATGGGCGAAGCTGAGGAGTAGGCTGCTTATAGTCATTTGTAGATCCAATGGGCGCTGATCATTGGCAGAAGTTTTCTTGTTATAGACGAAGGAAACTAGTATATCTCAAAAGTTCAAGTATACAAGTCGTTGCTTACTTTTTGTGTATATATATCCGAACAAGTAATAGGATCTATATATTGAAAATTTTTCTGAACTTTGTTATTGTTATTATGTTCTTTGTTTATCGTCTGTTGTCGCCTGAGCACATTGGTAACTTGGTCTTTCTTAAGTCCGGCCGAAATCTCGATAGAATTCGTGAACCAGTCAACGGATGCTACTATATTGACTTAGAGAGATTCTTGCGGCTAGTAGCTTGGTGCATGAGAAAATGAACTTCTAATATCCAGCAAGGAAACGCTGGGCTATATAGTGATCTGAACAGTTCTTAGTGCACAGGTGATCATCAAGTGTTCTTTCATCATGAACCAACACGATTGGAGTTTCCAATAATCTTTATTTCACTCTCAAAACACCTAATCATCGCAAGCGGCAAAAATATAAGGTCGAAGAAAAATGAAACATTGCATTTGATTAAAAATATATAATGTATGCTCGTGCAAAATTTATTTCGTGCTGTGTAGAATTATTGTTAGGGGAAAACACTTAACGGCCCTGGAAGTTGCCCGGATCGACTGACATGGCAGTACATGGTCCATTATCAGTTTTACAGTCAGCCCACCCATATACTTATCTTTCCCTTCTTCCAATAAATAAGAGTTGAGCAAGCAAACTAGGGGTGGATCTTTTGGGCTGAGTGGCAAAACTCTTGCTTAAATATTCCACTTTTATCTATCTTATGTTTGTTGTCATTTTCCTTTGTTATTAGGGATATATTAAATTCGTACAGTTCACAATCCTAGTATATAGCATCATTGCTTTGGAAATTAAACTCGTAACTTTAACTTCAATAGTATATTTTAAATTAAACGCTGACATCTAAGTATTAAGCTGAGAGCAAATTTTGTTTCATTTTAATCTCATTATCACGCATTATAGTTTAATCTAATTTCGATTTGACTTGGACTTTACAAACAATAAAAAATAATAATAACAATAATCAAATTTTTTCTTTCACTATGTGAGGTTAATTAAATGGATTAATAATACTAGAATGTTCTATCATAAGCTGGACATATATACGCAACATCATCACATCATAAACCCACGTTATGAAGAATTAACAAAGCTTTACGTTGGGTGTTGACAATTTAACACAAACTTTACTTTTTATCCAAACTCGCGACCAATTATATAAAAGTTTGTAATAAAGCATAATATAGGCATAATTTACAACCAATAAGGAAAAATCAACAAAATTTAGCAGCCTAAGCCTTTTGGGTTAGGGTGTTCAAATCTATTTTTACCTAGTCAAAATTGCTAAACTGATCGCAGAAATAAAAAATCGATCAAAACCTAAAAAGTGTATATTGAATTAGATCTTGTTGTTTAAACAATGATTGGATTAGAATGAATTTTTTATTCATTTTTTAAAATTAATTCAAATCAAATTTTACTTTTCTTTAATTTATTATTGTATTAACTTCAATCACTTTTTTTTTTAATATTAACTAACTTGAGTGAGTTTTACTTTACAATATTTTGAACTTAAAATTTGTTTTTATTAAAATTGATCTAATCCAAACCAATTATATTATTTGATGTAAAACGATATCTTGCATGTTTTTAAGCCAACTTTTGCATTATTGATTTATTATAAGAATCATCAATTCTCGTACAAGTAACATTTAATTTAAGTTCACATTAAAAAAATTAATTTTAGAATTTAATTTTGATATATTCTCAATATAAAAAAAAAATTCATAGATATACGATCTTGTATTACCATATTAGCAAAAATATTTGACTCAACTATTTATTATCTTAGAAGTCTTACTAATAAAAATATGTAATTAGATAATAATATAAAATATTTTAACATTGTTAGTGCAACAAAATTAATCTCTTAATTTTATGTTACATATGGTTCATTGATCCATTGCAAACCAAACCACATCACAATCTGCTTATGATTTGGTTTGAATTCAAGGTAAAATGTTTTAAATCCCAATGTTTTTTAGTTTCTTCCTATATATATATATATTGAGTTTAATTGGTATGCACTGATAGTGTAAAATAGTTTTACACTGTCAACCAATAAAAATAGGGGAAAGTGAGAAATCATGGTGAGTCACTTATTATAATGAATGGTTATTTGTATGAGTTGGCACTTTTCACCATTTCTGTTGATTAATAGTGTAAAACTATTTTACATTATTAGTGTATTTAAATTAAATTCATATATATATTTATTAGAGGCAATACTATTCAAGATGATTAGGTAATAAATGTGAATACCTCTCTTAATCATAATTCAAATCATAATTTGTCACTTATGAAAAATTAGTCTCTTTTACTAACCCCAATTTCTATTTGTTATATCTCAATAGTATACTAATACTATGTTTTATTCACCCTAAAGAAGTTTTTTTTAACCCTATATATATACATGTATGTGCTGCCTCTTGTTATATTAGAGACAGAAAAAAACCCACTAATACAAATAAGCCCAAGACTTTTTAACGTATTTTACTCACTTTTTTCTCACCCATTTCACTAAGTAAATTGCTTAAAATATGATACATGAAATTGTTCATTTGTATATTAGTATTTCAAACTTTATTTGGTTAATATGTTTGTTCCCCCTAATTTTTAAGTCATCTTCCGCCACTGCCCCTAAGCTCTAAATTAAGTTGAAAAGAAAAAGTAGAACCAAATGTTAGTTTTTTTTTTTCTTTTTAAGGATTTAATCCGTATGGTTCGAATTGCTGAACAGCCTAATCTACAGTTTAAAATTTGAGACATTTTGCACTTGCATTCTAATTAATTTTACTCGATATTCAGATTTTTTTTTTTTTTGTGGTCGATATTCAGATTGCAACAACTATAAGAAAAAGGAAAATGTCCATCTTTTACTAGCAATTAAAATAAAATGCATTTTCTGTTGTGAATTAATTACGTCTTAATTTTAATTAGTTCGTTACCCCCTTTATTTTGGGTCTTACTAGTTTGTTACCCTTTGTGGTTTTTGTTACCATTATTGGGCCGGCCACAAATCCTCTCCTACCCAAATTGGGCTCAAATCGCTACAATGATTGTGTATTTAACTTATTTTATTTCAGACCATTTGTTGGGCCGTTTGTATTTTGAGTGAATGCTACTTCAGACCAGAAGAGAATAAAAAAACAGATTTTGTTCTAAAGTCTTTCTAAATCAAATATATTCTCTTTTATACAGAATTATATCTCCTTATCACACATTTCTTTTTAAATTGATTGAGGATCATTTACAACACTATTCGCATTTATATATAATTAAGACTAATTTACTTTTTGTTCTTATATTTTAAATTTAGTTTTACCTAAAATTTTGATTTATTTTAATTGTATTTATCAATTACATCAAATGTTTTTTTAATATGATGTTTCAATTAAATTATTATGATAAATTGTAAAGCGATTCTATAATTGTTTATCAAATGCATTTTATGATATTAAAAAATAAATAAATAAATCCAAAACCAACCGCAATAAATATAGAAGAAATATTAATTTTTAATTTTTTCTAATTTACTAATCACTATTTTTTAATAAATATTTTTAAATATTTTTGTCGAGGAATTAAAATACGAAACTATTACATAAAAATATAGTAGAAAGAGTGTGTATGCTCATGCTCTTCAATCAGCCATTACAACTTTCAAAGTTAAATAACATTTTACATTCTTATTTTTTATTTTATTTTGGCTTTAAGATATCTATACAAATGTAGCTGTAAGAATTTTTTGGTATAGCAGAAAATAACGGCAACAAAGCACAAAACTAAACACAAATATAGCTGTAAGATTAATCATTCACATTGACTTCCCAAAATTTAAACCCCATCCTGAAATTACAAACAGAAAAAGTCTTATATTCTTGAACATCCATCAATAATACATTCACATGAAAAGTAAAATTCTTTAAAATATTTAATATACTAAAATTTTAAAATATTAATTTGTGCTTAAGAAATCAAAATAATAAGTATATTTATTTTAGTTAAAAATATTTGTATATTTATTTTTTTATAAGTTATTATTTTAGCTTTTAAAAGACATTAAAATAAATTTTTGAGATTTTAATTTTTTTAAAATTATTTAAAGTTTTTATACATATTTTTAAGCGATTATTTTTTTAAAAAAAAACTCAACCAAAGAAGTTTAATATTTGTTATTAATCATTTAAAAATTTAGACAATATTTATATTTTTGAAACATTTAAATTCTTATTTGAAAGTTATTTTTTAATGCTTATTGTGAAATATATATATTAATAAAAAAGTTTATATATAATTTCTTAAAAATTTTCGACATCTTAAAAGTGTTTATCATTATAAAAAGTATATTAATTAGTATTCATGATCATTTAAAGTAGCACAACTTGCACCTATTAGCTTTTAATAGGCTCCAGAAAGCAAGAATCTCTTGGTCCAAAATTTAAAGCCCCACCACTTAGCCGTCTAGAAAGCAATCACAGCCTTTCATTTACATGGTCAAATCAATCCCAGCCCTTTGCTAGCTGGTGACATTCTCCTTTCCCCTTGTTTTCCCAAATAAATATTGGTTTCAGAATCCTAATTATTCCAAGTCTTGGTCACGAGTGTGTATGATGTTATATAAAAACACACACTCAAAAACTTTGTCTATTAGTAAAAAGGAGCTCAAAATATATCAAATTCTTAAAGACATTTTATTTCCTATTTAATACTATAAAATTAATTTTGATGTACTCTAATATAAAAGAATTTTTATACGGTTATCTATATTTGTATTTATAAAATTTTTAAAATAATAAATAATTAAATTAAATATATTTATTGATGTATGACAATACATCATTAATATATCAAAATTAAATTTTAATACTATATTGTTATTTTTGTTAAAATATAAAATTATTTATATACCTTTATCTAATAATTTAAATTTTTAAAAAAGGTGATTAATATATAAGTTTATATCTTAACATGTCATAAACTATCTCTAATATTATATTATAAATTATTTCTCTCAAAAATTTAAACTATTAAATAAAAATAAATAAATAATTTTATATGTTAACCATTTCTTAATCACCGCTTCACCCCTTGTAAACATTGGTTAAACAAAATTCTTATATTATAATTTGGCTACGTAAGACCGTGACATATAGCCCAGCTGGTAAGTGCCTGCAACTTCGTCCAGGTGCTGCCCCTTAACTGCGAATATCCTTAAAACCAGCAATATTTTCTTCTCTCTCTTCCTCTTTCTCTCTCCTTCCACTCTCATTCATGTTGTCATGCAACCGCACGAAATTCAAGGCTTCTCGGGCCCTTATAGATTTCTCCGCTACCCTGTCTGTGTCTGCCTTCATTTCACACTTTTTCACACTTCACTTTTCTCTCTCTTTCTCTCATTCACTCACTCACTCACTCACTCCCCTCAACTACTTCGCTTCCAACAACATTATTACCCTCCTTTGTTACTGTTCCCTTGTCTCTCTCTCACTCTCTCCTCTTCAGTTTGATGTTACTTTAGATTCTCCCACCACAAGCTGCTCTCATCTGGTGGTAGGTAAGCGAGGCTTCACTCAGCTCACTGCTTTGCTTTTTCAGGTTTTTCCCAGAAAAAAAAAAAGGTTCTAAATAGCTGTGTTGGATTATGCTATGCATTTGTATAGTCAACACAAAATTTGATGCTGATCAAGGATATATAATTTTTACTTTTTTCACTTTAGTGTTAGGCTCTGGATGAGACTTTGGATTATTCATGGAAATTTGTTTTCCCAAAAGCAATCATTTTTTTTCATGTAAAAAAAGAATGTTTTTTTTTCGTTTTCATCTTTTTCTCTTTGGGTTTAGAAAGATTGCTAATTCTGGGTATGCATAGGTGGGTATCACAAATGTTGATTCTTGTTTTCTTTGTCATTGTCATCATATGTTACCCTGAGCTAAAGCTCTAAACTCTTAAGATGTGTGAATGTGTCTCGACTTCTGGTGACTATCGCAACATTTGATGTTGAGGGGCCCTTTCCTGTTTTAGAAAGATTGGATTTTAAGGGGAAATGAAACAGTTGAGCAGTGCTGTGTTTATCTTCAATTCTTCAACCCCTTCTTTTAGTTGGTCCCACTAACTTTCCTTGGAGAAAGGATTGACTTGTGTCTTAACACTGAAGTTTAGAGTTAAAGGCATTTTATCTTTCTTCTTTTTCCTTTCATCTTTTGGGTCAGAATAGAACAGATAATCAGATATGCTATGAAGCACTTTTGTCTGTGCCTTTGAAGCCATGATCTTGTTAAGTGGAAGTTTGTGCGCCTAATCTAGTCACCTGCTGCAGTACACAACATTGGCAAGTCAGCTAACTGTTACAATCAATGGGCAGAAAAAGGCGTTTGCATCAATCCAAGCATCCATTCAATGCTTACCGTAAGGCTTTCCTCTTCTTTTTAACAATTGATCACTATGCTTGACAAAGAAAAGTTATGAATGGGATAAACACCAATGAATTATAACATTGATTCTATAATACTAAAAGGAATGCTAGTGCCATGATCAAGGTAAAAACTAAAAGGTCATTCTTTAATAAACGGTACAAAACTTGATTGACTAAGTCCTTTCTAATTTTCTATAATCATACATTCTTTAGCAAGGATCCTTTGAAGATATTAACTTCTTCAAATTTTGTTTCTAAACAGCCTTTGAAGCATATGTCTATGGCTCATGGCAAGCTGTGGAGTTCATAAAAATTGAGTCTGGAGCTATGACCATTCATTTCATTGGTAACCGCCATATGTCTATGGAGAAAGGCCCCTCTGCAGATGTCCGGGTAAGATCGAGGAAAGCTACTATATCAGACTGCTCCTGCATTTTACGACCCGGAATTGATGTATGTGTGCTGTCGTCCTCCCAAGGAACCGATGATTCGGATGAATTTCGTCTCGAGCCTGTGAGTGCCATTTGAGCTGAATTTTGAACATCTTTTCGGTTGAGGTTCTTGAACTTCATAGCATTTTCAACAGAATCTTGGAGTCATCTTTTGCTGGAGTGAACCTCAAGATAATATCACATGGCCAATGCAATCTACCGGTTCAAAATCTTGAAATTTTTTATGAGCTAGAGTGAACATGATGCTTGCATAAAGTAATTAATGTATTTATGCAGTAGATTAGTTATAATTCTTCCCTGATTTTGACATTGTTTAATACTTTGTTGAAATAATATGTTGGAACAGTACTTTGAATTCAAGATCCCCTTATGACACATGATAGCAAAATACAGTACTTTTACATGGTAAATTATATGCTTTATTAATATGAGAAACTTGTGTTTGTATGCATTTATTCAGGTGATCATGATGCGGTTCTTGGTTCTTTTGCCCCACATCACTTGGCTTGTTAAAGTCTGATCAACGGATTTATTTATTTATTTTTGTATGTAGGTTTGGGCAGATGCTAAAATTAGTTCTATACAGCGAAAGCCCCATGATTCTGAGTGTACATGTCAGTTTTATGTCAACTTCTATGTTAATCAAGGTTCACTTGGTGCAGAGCTAAGAACCCTTAGCAAGGAGATTAAACTAGTTGGACTAAATCAAATCTCCATCCTCCAAAGGCTTGAACATAATCATTGTGAAGATCAGCACTATAGGTGGGCTTCAACAGAGGACTGCTCTACATTACCACAAACTAGATTGCTTTTGGGAAAATTTTTATGTGATCTTTCATGGTTGGTTGTTGCATCTGTTCTAAAGAAGGTTTCATTCTCTGCAAGAGCTGTGGAAAACAAGCTTGTGTACCAAGTCCTGGGAAGCGATACTGTTGTCCCTCCATTGAATACTGAGTCTCATATAAATGTTGTGAATTTCAAAGTGGAGAATGGCATGTTAGTACCCGTTGTTGCTCAAGTTGTTGTTACATCCAACGCCAAGAGGGTTGACTATGCACATGAATCCCGAGAAGATGAAGTCTCACCACCATCTTATAATGTTGAGGGCTTACGGCGTTCCAAACGCCGGCATGTACAACCTGAGCGTTACCTTGGTTGCAATAATGATTCTGAGTTCAATATTGGTACTGTTAGAACCAGGCCATACAAATTAGGCACATGGGAAGATGAAGATGATGAACTGTCATTGCCATTATCAAGCCTGTTTGGTTTGAAACAAAACTGTCCAGAGCAGGATGTTGACAGTAGTCAAAAGGTCAACAAGGCGAGTACCTGCCGCGAGATCATAGTGTACAATAGGAGGGCTAAAACCAAGGAAGTGAAGCCACATGATGCTGATCAAAATGAACATCGAAATCGACTTGCTATTATTCCTCATCCAACTCAAGGTGATCCGGTAGCCCTTGAGCATTATAAACTCAATGACAAGATTACTAGAAGTAGTGGACATGAATCTGCTGAAATTTCTTCCAAATATTGTCATCTGAGTAGTAGCACTAAACTAAAGAGGAATAGTATTAATCTGTTAACTTTTGAGCCTGATAATCTGCTTGCAAAGTCATATGATGCAGAAAAAAGTGATGGTTTTTCTTCACGATGTCATTATAGTTATGGCATCTCCAAGTTGCAGAGGAAGAGTTTATGTGATCTGGATGATATGGATCTTGGACCTAAATGGGAAGGGGTACATTCCAATAAAGGAGCTCAAGACAAAAGGTACCGTTCAACATCTTCAAGAATTAGAAATCCTGGAGAAGAAAGAACTTATAGAGACAGAACCTTAAATGCAGCTGCCTACAAGGAATTGATAAATTCATACTTAAAGAATATTAATGCAAAACCAACTAAAGAAGAACCGCCTATTAGTGACCAGTGGAAGCAATTCCAGGAAACACGCAGCGTTGGGCAAACGAGGGAAACGGAAGTATCCCATAGCGAGGATGAGGAAGAAACCTCTGAATTGGATATTCTGTGGAGAGAAATGGAAGTGTCGTTGGCATCAAGTTATCTCATTGAAGACACAGAGGTGTAACCATTGGTCATTGCCTTCCTCTCTCTTTGCTTTGAGTTTGCTATTAATTTTTATGATTCCATCATAGTTGATTTCTAGAAAAGGAGGGAAATCCTAAAATTGAATTATTATTCCTTCGGCTTTCTGTTTTTATTTTTGTTTTATTGTTATTATTATTATTATTATTATTCCTAAGACTGATTGTCATCTATTTAATCAGGGTTTGAATGCAGCTGATTTTACTGAGACTCAGGAAAAATCACAGGATGTTTGTGAACATTTCTTTAGATTGGACGATGAAATTGGAATTTGCTGCTTGAAATGTGGCTTTGTGAAGACTGACATTAAAGCTATCACACCACCCTTTGTAAGTCAAGTTTAAAACTTATGAAGCAATCTCCTCATGAGTGTGCTCTAAGTGCATTTGTATAGAGTGTTGCGATTAGAACCCATGACCACCATGTCACATGGCAATTTACCTTACTACTACGTCAAGACTTACCATCTGTAGACATTATGCATTATGAATATGTTTCCTATATGCAACATCTAAAGTAGAATAGTACAAATACAAGTGTGATTTCAGAAGGACCAAGTGTGCTATTGGAAGATCTACTTATATCTAAAATTTTGTTCCTGATGTTAACTATGATCTCCTGTTTTGGTTAGATATTTTTTCTATCTCCGCAGTCAATATCTGACTATCCTGTTCATATTGGCAGATTCAACATTCAGTGTGGTATCAAGAGGAGAAGCAGAGCGGCAGAGAAGATCCAGACCCAAAGGCTGATGAAGACGAAGATTTCCAGCTTGTCTCAGATCTTGCTTCTCCTGATGAACCTGTATCTAAAGAAAATGATAATGTTTGGGCATTAATTCCCGAACTTAGAAAGAAGCTGCACCTCCATCAAAAGAAAGCATTTGAGTTTCTTTGGCAAAACATTGCAGGGTCTATGGAACCAGCACTTATGGAATCAAAATCCAGAAAAAGAGGTGGCTGTGTGATATCTCATTCTCCTGGAGCTGGAAAAACTTTTCTCATTATTGCATTTCTTGTTAGCTACTTAAAGTTATTCCCAGGAAAGAAACCTCTGGTCCTTGCTCCAAAAACAACACTTTATACTTGGTATAAAGAATTTATCAAGTGGGAGATTCCTGTACCAGTGTATCTAATTCATGGCCGTAGAACCTACAGGGTATTCAACCAGAAAAAATCGATGGTTTTTCCTGGAATGCCGAAACCCACTGAGGATGTCAAGCATGTTTTGGATTGCCTAGAGAAGATACAAAAGTGGCATTCACACCCTAGTGTTCTAATCATGGGCTATACTTCATTTCTAACACTGATGCGAGAGAATTCGAAGTACGCACACAGAAAGTATATGGCCAAAGTATTGAGGGAAAGTCCTGGGCTCCTGGTACTGGATGAAGGGCACAATCCGAGAAGCACTAAATCAAGGTTGAGAAAAGTTTTGATGAAAGTACAGACAGAACTGAGAATATTACTGTCTGGTACATTGTTTCAGAACAATTTCTGTGAATACTTTAACACTCTCTGCTTGGCAAGACCAAAGTTTGCTCAAGAGGTACTGAAAGCATTAGACCCAAAATACACGAGGAAAAAGAAAGGAGCAGAAAAGGCACTAGAGTCGCGGGCTAGGAAATTCTTCTTAGAAGTCATTGCTAAGAAAATTGACTCGAATAATGGGGAGGAGAGGCTGCAAGGTCTAAACATGTTGAAAAATGTGACAAATGGTTTTATAGATGTTTATGAAGGTGGGAGTTCTGATGGTCTACCTGGTTTGCAAATTTATACTTTGCTGATGAATACAACTGATATACAGCATGAGATTTTGAAGAGACTGCACAAGAAAATGGCTAAGTGCAATGGATACCCTCTGGAGTTGGAGCTTTTGATAACTCTTGGATCAATACATCCTTGGTTAGTCAAAACTGCTGTATGTGCTGATAAGTTTTTCACTATCGAACAACTGAAGGAGCTAGATAAATGTAAGTTTGATTTGAAGATAGGGTCGAAAGTAAGATTTGTTATGAGCCTTATCTATCGCATTGTCCAGAAGGAGAAGATTCTCATCTTTTGCCACAACATTGCACCAGTGAAATTATTTGTAGAATATTTTGAGAAGTACTTTAAATGGCAAAAAGGTAGGGAAGTTTTGGTATTAACTGGGGAACTCGAGCTCTTCGAGCGGGGGAGAGTAATGGATAAGTTCGAGGAGCCTGGTGGACTATCAAAGATACTCCTTGCTTCAATTACAGCTTGTGCTGAAGGCATTAGTTTGACAGCAGCTTCTCGGGTGATCATGTTGGACTCAGAATGGAATCCATCAAAAACAAAGCAGGCTATTGCAAGGGCTTTTCGTCCTGGTCAGCAAAAAATGGTCTATGTGTATCAGCTCTTGGTGACAGGTTCGTTGGAGGAAGATAAGTACCGAAGAACCACGTGGAAAGAATGGGTATCAAGCATGATTTTCAGTGAGGATTTTGTGGAGGACCCTTCCCAATGGCAAGCTGAGAAGATTGAAGATGATATACTAAGGGAAATGGTTGCAGAAGACCGGTCTAAGTCATTCCACATGATAATGAAGAATGAAAAGGCTTCAACAAACAACAGATGAAAGGTGAATGAGTTTTTCCTATAAAATTGAAGCACCATAATTATCCTACATTCTCCCCTTCTTTGTGAGTGCAATGTGTGCATTAGATTTCTTTCACACACTCGCATGCATGTACATTCTGTGTTGTTCAAAATTACATATAGGCATATATGTTGCATTAAAATTTACTATCAAATTGTGCATCATGTTTGACATTCTCTTGTAATTCTACACAATTTTTCTCGACACATTTATCATGGTTTGAATGTAAACATGATTCATGACAGGATATTAGGGCGTCGTCTGATTCATGTAGCTGATCCATTTAATGAAACAAGGTTAGTTGTTGTTGTTGTTATTGTTTCTTCAGCACGTGGAACATTGCTTGTCTAACCCCAGTAGACAAGTAGCCGTTATCCAAATCTAGATGATTATTTCTAATCTGAGAGATCACTGTTTAATTAGGCTTTTAATACGCAGTGCTCTGTAATATGAAGACCAATAATATGGACTTAAAATATTCACGTCGAATGGTACTCTCATATTTTGTCCTTTGAGCCTATATTTATGTCTAAATTACGGTCCTTTGCTGGGAGATTGTGGATTGTGTCTGTCATACCCCATGTTTTGTTATCATATTAGTCTTCCTTTTCTCTCACATTTCTATTGATCATGCCTTAGAAATTTGGGAATACAATTTGCTTTTCGGTCCCCCATATAACAAAGGCATCACTAATCCCAAAAAAAAAAAAAAAAAAAAAGTATGCAAGTCCTTTTCCATGTCACTTTTTAGATCGTATTGGTTTTCTATAACCATCGTTACTGACTTTGAAGAAAAAAGGGAAATTTTCGTGTTTGAATTATTTCAATTATGTATCTAATTCTGGAGTCCGGACATACCTTATAGGGGGACATTTTCTTTTTCTATATAGGCAAGTTTAATTGTATACTTATTTAGAGAAGAAAGGCAATTTTTATGGAGACACTAAAGAACAAAGACTTATTAAGTTGAGGATAATAACCTGGTTGAACCTTATTTCAAAGGGATATGTTCATATTGATAGGATTCTAATATCACCCGTTGCACATGCAATGTGTTTCGTCTTTCATTTTTCTCTGTTTCTCGGGTTAGGATGGATTCTAATTTATGAACATTACAAACCTAAGAAAGTTCTACATACCATCTCAGTCCCTGAAAATTTCGGATACCATGAAAATGTTAAAGTTGATTGCATTCTTGGTTCCTTTGTGAAGGAATTCTTGGATGCTATTGGAACACACGTAAATTATACTCATAATCAATAATAAAATGATATTTTAGATAAGAGTATAAGTTAGGGATGGATCCTATTTTAAAATATTATTCTATTATTAATTGTGAGTAAATCTATGTGATGTTCCATTAGTATTTAAGAATTGTTCCCTTTTGTAGCACTGTTGCCAATAATTATTAATGTAACATGGTTCTTCCAGCTACAAATTGTTATGCTTGTTGGTTTTAAGTATTTATTCACACTTTCCTTACTCAGTACAGGACTATTGGAAGAGCTTATGATGGTAGCAAGAGCAGGAATAAAGGAGCCAAGCCCACTTCTTAACAGGCTTCTCTACGTACAGCCCAATCAGTCTTTTTTATTGGGCTCTTGACAAGCCAGTGGACTAATTTCAGCTAATGTGGTCGAGATAGGCAAAATCTTGTGATAAATTTCCAAGAACTGCCCGATCAATTTTCGACAATTTTTAATTGAAATACCAGAATTTACTTGTCAGAATGATATGGCATAATTATTAACTCTTAGATGAATAAGTGGATCGTATCACTTTATTTCATCAAATTATCATAATTTATCAAAAATTCTGATTATAATCTTTGTAATGTCTATCAATGTTCATTTTAATTTGGCACATTGAATATTGATGAGGGTTGGTTGGGTAGGGGGATAGGTAGCACGGTGCAGGATTGAACTTTCAACACCATCATCGCCCCTCTTTTTTTTTTTCTTTCCTTGATCTACTCACACACTCAAGGGGAGGGGTTCTACGGTCACTAACCGGGTCGAACAGGCGACCTTGACCCCAAGATGCACTTCTTGCAAGGACCTGTCATTGAGCCACTGAACCAAGCCTTGCAGTGCATCATCGCCCCTCTTCTTGAGTCTTGAATAAGTGACTCCGGGCCAATTGGGCTATAACTGATAAGGTGGTTGGCAATTTTTCAATATTGTATATCCGGGTTCCTCTTTGGTGAAGGTGAGACTTAATTTCATCACTGCATAACTTTGTTTATAATTATAATGGTCACTTTGTCAGCGTTCTAATAAGATCTTTTTTCAAGTTATCTTATGTAGACGTTTTTTTTTTTTAAAAGTAAAATTTAATTTATGTTTGAATGTAATGTTAAAATATCTTCTTTTATTTTAGAATACCTTTTTTATGTTATTAAAAAAAATTTAAAAATTAAAATTATAGCTTTTATTTTTTTTAACGTTTTCTCGTGATTTTGTTAAAATTTCAAATATGTTAAAAAACGTAAAAGATACTTATTTTGTTAAAAAAAAAACAGTTAAAATTGCATTTCCAAACGAGCTGAAATTCTTAAATCAAAGGAAAATAACTAAGAAAATAGAAAAAGTGCACACGGCTCATTATCTTTGACTTCTGTTCTCCATTCTTATCAGTGGATAACCAAAGGGTCGATGGTGGAAAACTGGAGATAATGAAATATCATTGTGGCCCATATCACCAATGTTCACGGTCGTCAATGGGGCTCATGTGTACACGTAAATAGACTGCGAGACTTTTCACATAAGGCTTAATATTTGTTTTGGTCCTTAAAATTGTACACGTATTTTATTTTAATCTTTAAAATTAATAAATTAATAAATTAATAATTTAGTATAAAGAATGACAAATTAGTTCTTTTAGTAATTTAAAGTAGTTTCTATAAATATTATTGTAAGTACTAACTTTAATCACCTTTTGTAGTTTCTGGGACTAAATCAATGATTTCTTAATTTTAAGGATTAAAGTAAAGTATACATATAACTTCAGTGATTGAGATGAACATTCACTCTGACAGGGAAATTGATGATAAATTCCTTTTTAGGATGTAGAATTATATATAGAACTTATTTATGAAATTTTCCTCAACTAAATACACCTTAAGAAGGAAAGAGACCTCTCAAGTATAGAGATAAAGTGCGTATTTGGTTCTGCTTTTATAAAATTAATTTTAAATATAATTAATTTTATTGAAATTGATTTGGTTAGAATTGATTTTAAGGTAAAGTGATTTATATTTAGTAATACTTCTAAAAAAAATTTTAATAGAATTGTTTTTGATGATGGTTAATCAAACAAAATAAAAATAATGCAATCGATGTTGCCCCTTGAGAATCGATTTTGAAGGGTTCCAGCGCGGAACCAAACACACAGAGTCAATGAAATAATTCCAGTATGTTATTGAATGACATGTGTTCAAGTAGATACAGTTGAGTCGGTTCTATGATTAAGGAACCAGTTGCAACTACAATTCAAAATAAAGATACATAAGAAAATACAAACTTATCATCTAGTACAATCTCATATAAAACTAACTAACTAAAAGATACAGTTATATCACAATAATAACAATCGAGAGACACTTAAGGAGATGTTGACATATTCAAATTATCTAATATTTCTTCAACTGTATTACATCCCCTCAAGATAAAGTTACCATTTGTAACTTTAATCTTGAACCGCGTATCTTCAAATTTGGAAAGAGATCAGCTAGTTGATCTTTGGTCGAGAACTTTCCTTATTGAATTGCTCTCGCACAAAATGATAGTCAAGTGAAATATGTTTCATTCTAGAGTGAAGAAGTGGATTGAAGCAAAGATAAGTGACCCCAAAATTATCACAAAAAAGAGTGGGAGGCTGTGACATTGGAACCTGAAGTAATGGCTAAAAAATAGAAACTAATGGCTAAACATTTTCTTCTCTAATTCATTTATCCTAAAAAATTATAGTTATAATTATGTAAAAGATTTTACATCTTTCTATCTCTACATATGACATACTTATATACACACACGAAAATATTTATATTGGTTATTTCTTCCTATGACACTCTTTTACGTAGACTATTACTAGATGCTCATTTTTATGGGCCTTCTGTACATTTGTTAGTTTCTTCTCGTTAGTCGTTCTTTTTGTGAGGCTATGCGTCCTACTTGTACCTTGAAAAAAAGATACTGCAAAAGTGTAAAAGCTTTACTTTTTTTTTTTTTTTTTTTGGAGGATAAACAATGTAGAACGCCAAAAACAAAAGAAAGCTAACTAATCAAATGGGGTAAAGCAACACTCCTACAATCCTTAACTAAAATAGCTCTAAGATCTATCGAAGAAACACGATACACATGAAGACCCAAGAGAAGATAATGACCCCTAGAAACCATAAGATTCGCTGCATGATTTGCTTCCCGATAAACATGCACAATCCTCATAATCCAGTTCCTATCAATAATCTGCTTTATGTTGTCAATAAGACTAGAGTAATGGTGTTTGGATCCACCATGCGAATGTAACAAAGAAATAGCAGCAGATGAGTTCATCTCTAATATGATTTGATGAAAATCAAGAGCCCAAGCTAACTCTAGAACATGCATAACATCCCATAATTCAGCAACCACAATTGAACATTGACCAATAGTAGTTGAAAGTGTAAAAGCTTGACAATTGTGCTTTACATTAAGAATTATAATTGGAATCTTCAACAAAAAGCCTGACCCAAAAAAAAAAGATTAAAAAAAAAGAAGAAAACTACAATTGGAATTAACTGGATCATCGGATTTTCGTTTTAAATTTTAAAATTATGGTTTAAAAGTTTTCAAATAAAAAACCAAACATGTTGTGAATTCCTGTGAAATGTGCTTGTTTTGGCATGTGCAAATTTTTTAATTATTTAGTACGCCTCTGATTAATATTATTTATTGGAAACTTTTCCTGTTTAAGTGTGTGATAGAAATGAAGAATAATTTTTTATATAAAAATTTTATATAATTTAACAATATGTTAAATTTTATTATTGTTTACATCTTTTTACATGCTCTTATTTCTACCTATCTTTTTAATTAATATATTAGGGTCTTTTTTTTTATATGGTTTTTAAAAATAATATATACCAAAATATGGGATTTTGGGGTGAATTACGAAAATATGGTAATTGCAGAAAAACCGCCAATGGCGATTTTTCAAAATGCAAGAATTTTTTTTAAAAGCAAAAATCGCCATTGGCGGTTTTTGAAAAACCAAAAAATAAATCATGTATCTCCGTGCACCGTACCAGAAAAAAGCAAAAACCGACACTGGCATTTTTTGAAAAAGTAAAAATCGCCACTGGCGATTTTTGAGTCCCATATTCATGTATTTTCATCCATAAACCCATATTCTTGTATATATTACACCTATCCACCATATTAAAAATAAAAAATCATATTAAAATCTTCATATGATCAAATGGTGTGAAAAATTTCACACGAAAATATCCATTCAAACAATTTTAGGGGAGATTCTCCTGCCGATTGTCACATGTTGAACATGCGAGAAGATCAATAATGACTTTCGACCTATACCAACAGACGCTAGCCAGCACAACCTAAATTATAATCATTTAGGCCTATAATTAGCCTAGCTAAACTGAGGCCCCGTTGGGATCTGGGTTATGACAGGATGATAACAAAACAGTAAATAATTTGAGTAATGAAATTTCCCTTTTCCCTGAATGGTCCACCAAGTTTAGTTTGAAGTTTTGAAAGGGAACTGTCCCTACAAGTTTCATGATTCTTAGTAGTTATTTAAATCAAATAAACATCATAATTCGTCAGATTTCATAATATTTTTTGATGTAATTATTTTTTACTAAGATAAAGCGCGAGAATATAACTTTAGGAAAGATTTTATTTAACTTTTACTCTAAGTTGCTAGTTACATGAACAATTTTTCAGATAAAAATAAAGTATGAGGCTACTTTTTATTTTTTATTAACTAATTTTCATTTTTTTTTTGACTCATTAGAATTTATTATTCTATTAGTTATGTGTTTATTGCATAGATATCATTTTTTATAAAAATAAAAATAAAAATAAAAATTAAATTGCGTGGCAATTGGTCGCTACTTACAAGATATCGATTGCTATTGGCCAAAAGACAGCTACGCGCACCATCAAATTAACGGTAACAAAATTTGACGCAAATTATTTGCAATTTTTTTTTTCATGTAAAATTTTGTTATTTTTACATATTTATAGTTTTAGATAACCTTTTCGGTTTAGAAATTAAAAATAAATAACTAGTGTATTGAAATATACATTTTTATTATTTTATCATTTAAAAATGAAAGAGTGTAAGAATAATATAATAAAAATAATATTTAAATAACATCATTTTTAGTATTCCAGCTTGTGTAGCTGGCTAGCTGCTTGTTAAGATGCCGACAGGGCATTACCGCATTAATTAGGACAAGAAATCACGCTGGTGCTGGAACACAAAGCTTTTATCGTCATAATCAGACATGTACAAGGCGTGTGATTTGGCTTCTCTATATTTTTACGCCCTTCTAATCATGAGACTAATTTAAAATTTATCTCAACACACTTTTACTGGTTGTTTTTTTCATAAGATTGGACCTTCGAATCATCGAGATATAAACAAAGGAAGCGGGAAAAAAAAACCATTGAGGCAATCTCTTGGAGTATGTTTGGATTAGAGTTTATAAATGGAGATTTGGATCTATTTAATTTTATAAAATTAATTTTGATCAAAATTAATTTAGTATTAATATGATTTATATTTAAAAAATTTTATATTAAAAGTGATTATAATAGAGTAAATATTATTTAAATGATCAAAATTAAAATTACTTTTAGATATGTATTTATCAAAAAAGTGCAAAAAAATAGTGAAAATCTAGTTCAACAATAATGTACTATCTTTAGATGAAAGGATAAAATTGTCAAAAAAAAAAAATTAACGTGATTTTGGTGCAACACATAAACAACATTTTATCACTTCTGGATTAACGGGGGTTAGACACAATAAACCCGCTCAAGTTGGTCCACCGTGAAACAACCCAAACATGACAGCCCAACTTTTAAGAAAAATTAACGTGTGTTCAGTGAAGAGAACGCGTAAATAAACACACCCTTAATTACATCAGTCTTTCTAATTAATTAGTATTTTTAGTTCGTTGATTAAGGTTTTTATTAAAGAATAAAACTTACATGCACCTTTCGTAAAAAGAATAAATACGAAAAGATATATGTACGGATATTGATGATTCAAAATAATAATAATAACAAATATATAATAGAGTGAAGCCAAGTTTCATTGGCTGATTTCTTTGCTCTTTTTATGTGGTGATATAATATGAGGAACGAAACTGGAGGCAATTAGTTGGGGATAGAAATCTTTTCCCCAAAAATATTTGGAGTAGAATTGAGCAATCTAAGCAATACAAATATAAGCAATGCGCTATTATCATTTATAATTAACATTAGAAAATCTTGCACAATGAGGTGCAATCCACCTTATGAAATAACGTGAGTATGTGTTATAGAAATTTAAAAATTGTTTATCACTATAATTAACTCTTTATAAATTGTTTTCAATTTCGTCATATAATATTGCTCATGTGGATTATCTTAAAGACTTATTTTAAATATATTATTAGTTTAAAAAATTTTTATACTATCATCTAATTATTTATTATTAAGTTATTAAAAGTTTTGACTCCTACAATATAAGTATTTAAACAATTAAATATGAGAAAAATAATAGGGTATTAAAATTGAACTATTCTCATAATATCTTAGAGCTCAATATTTTTATATATTAAAAATAATTATTTATATCCAAAAAATAACTATTTAAAATAAAAATAATTTAATTTTTTAAAAATAAATTAAAGAATTATATACGGCGTAAAATGAGCTTAGCATATCATACACAATCATATAAAATTAGTTCAGATATTTTACATATATGCTAATGACGCCAATTAAAATCTTGCATGTAAGCATCTTTTACTAATTAACATAAGATCTTCTATTGAATTAGACTTGCTTTCTTAAACTTAATAACAAGCTTTTGAATCATAGTGTTTCAGAACTTACGCCCGCTAAAAAGTGCAACCAGGTTGGGTAGCATGGGAAAGGCCTTATACATTAATTCTCGTAACTATAACAGAGGAAGTATTCAGTAAACTACAAAATAATTAATTAGAATGTTATATATTTGACTGCAAATTACCTTCTGCTTGTTTTAAACTGAGGACATTATTATGTAATATTTTTTAGCATATCTCACACAACATCATTTTTTTTTTAAATTTCTTTTCATCCACAATACTATTGGTGTCCACAACATCATTGGTGTTGATCCATGAGGAACATGTAACTCTGTAAGACTATTCTTGTGTGTAAATAACAAGACTCAATGATAAAGTAAATTAAGTACAATATTATTTACATATAATTCACATAACTCTCATTACTAATTAATATCATGTTTCTCTTTTTCTTTCTCTTTAACTTTCACACCATTATCTTAAATTATGTAAATTATGTAAGAATCGCATCATTTGCAATAAAGATTTTCCCAAAGTAAAATTATACTCCCACACTCTTAAACAGTAAAAAGTACAGTCAGAAGAAACTGCACGCATTCAATCACACTAATATATCTGAATATTCCGGGCAGATACCTGTCATTCCTTTTAAGTTATTTTTAGTTTTCACATTTTAATTTAAATAGGCGTCCATACCTCAAATATTGTAACTAGAACTCTATGTTTCACAAAATAATCTCAGAATTATCTTTACCGTTGAAATACTATAAGGACTTACTAATTTCGTTTTTAACTATGAAGAGCTTATTAAAATTCTGGATTACCGATATTTAGACTGTTTTAAAAAAAATATAAAAAGACATGCAATTCAATTTAGATAGAATAAAAATACAATTTTCCTGGCATTACTCTTAAGATTTTATTGATTTTCCTAGCTATCTAAGTGTTAAGGTTCATCAATCCTCTACAAAAATATTTTTTTTTCTCTGGTATATAGATGATAATGTTGTATTTTAAAAAACTATTATTTTTTTCGGAGATGTTTGCATTTTTTATTTATTTTTTATTATTTCCATGACCCCGAAAGACAATGCAGGATGTGGGTTAATTAATTGTTAAGTGGGGAAATACAAGTTGACAGAAGTTGGTGAGAATAGGGCAAGAAAGATAGGAAAACGACAAAAAAGAAAGTTCACGGAGAGGGAATCATTCGAAGTTGTAAGAGTAAATTAAACGAAAAAACCAACTGCCATGGATGATTAAAGTTGATAGGGTAAAAAAAAAATATGCGCAAGTTGATCGATGAAATTATGGAACTATCCTTCAGAAGTTTCTTTAAATTTATGTATATATAGTGATATAGTGACTAGATATTGACGTAATATATCTTCTCCCCCTAAGTTTTTTTTCTCGCGCACGCTAGCCGAATTAATTAGCTAGTGTCACGCACTCATAGTGTATATTAGAACTTTATGTTTGATATATCAATAAGGATTGAGTGTAGTGCCCTTCAAAAACAAAAAAAGGATTAAATATAGTGATAAGCAAGCTACATTCATAGAAAGAGATCAAAATTCAAGTCCTAAAAAAAATTGCTAGGAAAGACTCTTAGTTATGAGAGTACCCTAAAATAAAAATAATTTGAAGATAGTACATATATATATATATATATATAGCTTTATGTTTGATATGTTATGGTATATAAGTGCATCTATTAATGACCTTGCACACACCAAGTTATATAAATAAATTAGATCAATTTTGATATTTTGTTACACGGATTAATTTTAATACATTATTAATTATTAATACAATAATTATATGTTATTACTAGTGTAACTTACCCGTGAACAATTTACCCGTCAAAAAAGAAAAAAGATAAAACAATCTGGAGGCGAATTATGTTGATATAACAAAGATAATAAATCACTTAAAATATAAATTTCAAGTGCACTGTATGGCTTTTTACCTTATGGACTGTACATGCACATTCACCATCAACTTGTGGCAGAAAGGAAATATCATGTTTGTCATGTAGAGTCGGCAACAAATCCATGACCTCTATGTAAATGAAAAATGTAAAATGAAATCCAATCAAATGAAATTGCTTCAATGCCAATAACTTATATAAAATAGCACATACCTAAATGTTCATTTTTTCACCTTTGAACTCGTTTCCAACATTTGGTTAAGCACGGTGAAGAGAAATGTATCAATATGAGAACAATATCAATAAGAAGTAAACGGGGGTTATAAGAAGTCAAAATAGAAGGGAAAAATGATAAAAAAGAACAAATTATACATACAATTTTATTTTATGCTTTTATTGAATTAAAGAATACATTATTAATTATTAATGAGATGTGTTATTTGGACATCCAAAAAGTGGGTGTCCATCAACACTTATCTACATCTAACCATTCAATCTACTTAATTTTATATTTTACATTTTTTATTTCAACTTTTTCTAAAATCCTAGTGGGGTGTCTTTAAGGGTGTTAGAGTTTACAATGTACAAAAAACATTTCCCATTATTAATGTACATAATTTTATTTTATCACCTAAATATATGTATAAATTTTAATATAGTAGTTGTAAGAATTAAATATTTTTGTTCATGTGATAATGCAAAATTAAATAGATATGCAATTTTTTTTTTTTACATTAATAGTATATTGAAATCAAATTCTTAATAAATTTATCAATATAAAATTAATCTTGAAATATATATTGATGGAAGGCTAACACACATGCATTTGATGTTAACAAATAAATTCAATAAATTTGGGTTTTAATTTAGTTATTAATCGTTCTTTTTCTCTTAAAATTTAGTGTACATATGAACATTGGCATTTTAATGAAAATGTTATGACATTAATGAAAATTGTGGAGTATAGGTAATATAAATCAGTAGTTTTAAACAAAGAATTATCATTGCGAAGCCACGAAATATTTACCCAATACGAATTAGGACTGTAGTTATGGCTATGATTGATGTTTAAAATTATATTTAATTAAACTTAATGAATCAATAGTTAATCTGTGAACTAGTTATGTTTTTAGGTTAATATTTCGTATTTTATTGTTTAATTTATTTTTTTGGTGTTTAAAAAATTTTGGTTGGGAGGAAGACTTACTTCAGTATAGGTTAAGAGATATCTTTAGATTCATCGAACAATTGCAAGGATATTTACAGATTATCAATTAATAGGAAAATTTAAAAATTATTTAACCCAAATAATAGCAATATATGAGTGAAAAACTAACTAAATGAGCCAACTCTCTAGCTATTATATTGTTTAATTTAGTCATGATGGAGGGTGCATTTTGTTTCAATTTAAAAAAAAAAATTATGAAACTTAAATTTTAGGGCAAATTATAATGACCTCTCATGAGGTTTTGTGAAATTCACCGTGACTATCCTCGATTTATAAAAATATACATTGATCTCCCCCTGAGTTTTAGATAATATTACAGTCGATACATTTATATTTTGTAAAATGCAATACTAAACACCTCTATAAATATAACACTAACTTCCTCTAAACAGAGGTTAGTATAACTTGACTAATAAAGGGGGATCACAGTGAATTTTACCAAATTTTAGGAGAAGTAAGTATAATCTGCTCTAAATTTTATATATAACTAAAAAAAACTAAAAATTGATATTTTTTATAAATTATTCTTTTCATTTTCTACAAAAAGATTTAAGATAATTTTTTTTATATCCTAATTATTTTAGAAGATTATCTAAATATATAAAAAATAATTTTTTCAATGAAAAAAGTATTTTTTTTACCTAAATAATCACAAATAAATGCATCCTGAATTGATCATATCATAACTTAAAACTCTCAACAGTCAAATATTGAATTCAATTTAACTTTTAGGACTTTGGTCATGAAAACCAAGTTAATTAAATTGATATTTCAACACAACGTTAATTTGTTGTTGTTGCTTTAGACTCCAAGTTAGCTTACCAGCGAATGTGTAGATCAACTAATGAAACTTATTTTAATTTAACTAAAGGTCTCAAATTTAAATTTTGAATTATATAATTCTGTTAAAACTTAAAAATGAGAGTTTTACCATCAAATTGGTCCAACCCAACTTGACCAATATTGTTTTTTATATGAGAATATTTATGATTTCGAAAAAAAAACTCCAAATTAGCTTTAGGAAGCTGCAAGTGTCTGTTCATGAAAACATGTATGAAGATGTACGGACGAGGCTGTTAGTGACTCACTATTAACTTTTTCTCTTTAATAGCAAGAGAAGTGAAAAGATAGTTTTAGAAAACGATTTTGTGTCTTCGAAGATTTGAACGTAGTACTGTGGAGCGATTCTATAGTAGTTTGACTGTCTCCTTTGCTTAAGCAAAGCATATTTGAGTAAGCCATTACGCAATAGCTATATATCTCTTTTTTCTTTTGGGTAACACATCTATATCCTTTCTATTGACTCTTACTGGGTCCAAGTTTATCAGTGTATCGACCAATGGAATATTTTTCAAAAGGTGCGCTATAATTTATGTTATTTCTTTTCATAAAATCTTTTTAATCGCTTATCTCCGTCATTTCCTTTTCAAGTTTCCCTCGTGTTGTTTGCTTTCCCCGCTTACATTCGGCATCTTTGAAAATTCGTTAATCGATAAATATATTTGTTGAAGTTAGTTTTCAGATTTGAATTCTTCTATTATTTGTAACTATCGTGATCAATGCCATGCGAGGAATTTCACTTAGAGAAAGGTTTTCTGTATATGCAGTTGGAACGTATTTTGTGATATGTTACCAATTTTATTTTTTAATTATTAATTTTTTAAATTAAAATTATAAATTTTTTTGATTAAGTTATCAATCAATTATCGTGTATAAATATTAATTATTTTTTTAGTTGCCAATTTTTTAAATTAAAGTTACCAATTTATTTGATTAGATTACCAACCAATTTCAGTATAATATTATACTGGATTATCAACCAATTATATGTAAAATATCTTATAATATTATACTAAAATTGATCGGTAACTCAGTCAAATAAGTTGGTAATTTTAATTTAAAATATTGATAACTAAAATAAAAAGTTAATAATACGTCAAATATGTCCAAATAATACAAATATTTCTTTTATAATATAAATTTGTTATATTTCTAACAACTATATCAAAGTTATTAGAAATCTTATCTTTTCACAAATTCCGTCCAGGTTCAAAATAAATTACAATAAATTTTAAACACTATCTAATGAATTTTTTTGTGTTTTTTTGTTTTTGAGGAATACACTATCTAATGAATTATACTACTAGAATTTGTGAATTTTAATAAGGACTAGTATTAAATATATGGTCTTACTTTTCAATCCAATATATTTCATGCATGTCGTCATCAGGCCAACTTGTCAATTTCTTTTAATTCAAATTTAACCGGAGAAAAGCATCCGATGATTTTAAAATTATTTGCATTCAAAAAATATGGATACCACTACCTGAACGAATATTATCGCAAACAACATGTTGAAGCGTGCAGGAGTTTCTAGACTATTCTTCCAAATACTGCATATTTCCAATATACCCTAGGAATGCATGCATGACTACCTTTAGTTAAAAGCAAAAGCGAAAAAAAAAATGAATATTCAAGAAAATAAAATCGCGAAAAGAAAAAGGAAGAAGATATAGCAGCATGCAGAGAGACAAGATAGGATACACACAGCAGGTAGTAAAATACAAACCAATTTTCAGATTTAATAATAGCAACAATAGTTTAAAGCGGCGGGGCCCGGGGGCAAGGCGAAGCTAGCATATTAAGAAAACTAAGAAATGATTATTTATTTTTTTCGGCAAGTAAACAATAAAATAATAATAGATGGAGTGGCAAAGTTGCAGTTTGTGATAAAGAAAAGGGATGATTGATAAAACCGAGTTTCAAGACAGTTGCAAGTTGACGATCCACTTGCAAGCACCGCCAATAGCTTAAGGTCCCTTATTCAATTCAACATACCAATATCCTCTCTTCACCTCGAACAAACCCTCCCTCTCCTAAACTAAAAAAGAACCCACAACAACCACAACAAATACAGATTAAAGAAAAGAAAAACCAAAACCCTTCTTTTCTCTTTACGAAACACCAAATTAAGCTAATTAATCCAAGTTGGATTTTAACCACCAAACCCCAAAGCAATTAAAAAAAAAAAAAAAAGCTAATAGTGTTGCCGTCTCGTTTCCCCTCACAGACAAACGCTCATGTCTATATGCTTGCTAATTCAACAACATCATCAACACTAGAAGATATATATAAGCTTCAAGAAAAACACCCTTTCATACCCAAAACTAGTATCTCTTAGCTTCGGTGGATGTAGGAGAAGAACAAAAGAGAAACAAACATAGGAATATTATTATTATTATTATTATTATTATTATTTATAATAATAATAATAATATTTCACCCTAAAATAATGCCTTCTCCTCTTCAGCTCCACCGCTTCGACCCTTCCACCGACGCAGCCACCGCTACCGCAACCGCCATCGCCACCGGCATCAACTGCCCCAAGCAGCATGCTCCGACGACGGCTGTGCCGTCGCTCCGCCTCCCCGAGGCAGTGGCGCGCCACCACGCTCACGCGGCGGCGCCGCACCAGTGCTGCTCCGCCGTGGTACAGGCCATCGACGCCCCCGTCTCTACCGTGTGGTCCGTCGTGCGCCGCTTCGACAACCCCCAGGGCTACAAGAACTTCGTCAGGAGCTGCCAGGTCGTCACCGCCGGAAACGGCGGCGGAGCTGACGGCCGCATCCGCGTGGGCGCGTTGCGCGAGGTGCGCGTGGTGTCTGGCTTACCGGCGGAGTCGAGCACGGAGCGGTTAGAGATCCTGGACGACGAGCGCCACGTCATCAGCTTCAGCGTTGTTGGCGGCGACCACCGTTTGAGGAATTACCGGTCGGTGACGACGCTTCACGGTGACGGTAACGGCGGGACAGTTGTCATCGAATCGTACGTCGTTGACGTACCCGTCGGTAACACTGAGGAAGAGACTTGCGTGTTCGTTGACACGATCGTACGGTGCAACTTGCAATCCCTCGCTCAGATTGCAGAGAACATGGCCAGAACAACTCACAAATAAAAAAATAATAGTAACCCTTCTTCATTCTTCATTTTCACTTTTTATTTTTTCCTCGTTTCTTTCTTAATTGTTTTTTTTTTTTTTTCCTCCAGTGGGTTATGTGTTGCTGGTTTTTTTTGGTTTCGAATACGGGTTAGGATCTTGTACAATGGATGATACGTGTGCCTGTATTGGGAATTGGATAGACCAACACTGTGTTTTTTTTTTTTTTTTTTTTTTTTTTTTGAGAGGACTCTTGTTCAAAATGGTTGAATGTGATTCTATATATAATATATATGAGATGAAACATGTTCATATATATATATATATATATATAGTTCTATGATCAATCTTTTCTTCTTCTGTTGTTGTTTTCCGTTCTACCATTCATTCTGGTCGAGGGCGGTTGCTGCTGCTTTTTCACCAAATCGATGGTCGTTGAATTGATAGTCCGCTAGTGGTGTTCTTTTTTGTTTCTGTAAATTCCTCTTACTTTGTGGCGGATTTGATAATTAAATTATCAGTGTTGCTAAATGGTACGAAGGGGAGATAGACGAATGCAGTACGAAAGTTGTCTCAACCAATTAGAATTAGGTATTAGCGGAAATCATGGATAGGAGTAAAAGTAAAAGAGAAAATAGTTTCCTAATATTGCTGTTCGTGCAATTCGTGCAGATAAAATTTCGTACCATAGAGCATTATTCTTAAATTATATGTGGATTAAGTAATTGTTCATTTTCTTTTTTTTGGGGTGGTTGTCAATTCGTTCCCCCCCCCCCAAAAAAAAAAACCTTCTTTTTTTTCTCATTTATGAGTGTTATCTTTGTGATCATAAGTATGAAATCCTTGTTCTTTACATAAGCACATCAAATTTCCATAAACATTGTTATATTATTATTAAATGCTTAGTTGATTTAATGGTTTAATATTTATTTTCTTTAAATAAGATTTAGATCAAATCTTGTGAATGGAAGGAACAAAAAAGGAACATTAGGAAAATTTTATCTCTATAGTGACTTGATTTTATTTGAGTTAGATTAGATAGAATATAATGAATTTTAGATATTGGTTGGTGGGGAAAAAATATTGTTATATTGGTTAATGGTAGGGTAATTACTAATTTATAATGTATTTTGATTGATTTTTTTAAAATTGATATTAATGGGTTAACGATTTTTCAGCAGATTATGATTTTTTTTTTCTAAGAAATGTATGAGTACATCATCAATTGTCAAAAGTTGTTTGCAAATATTTAAGACATCTTTAACCCATACTACATTGAAGCAGTTTTGTTGTACAATAATCATAGTTATTAAATTTAGATAAGTGATCAACTCAATCAAAGTACTGGGTCATTGATTTAATCAATGGATTATTAGTTGAATCGGTTGAATCGGATTTAATTAAATAAATATATAAAAATATAATATAATTTAAATAAATAAATATATATATAATATAAATTTAATTTAAATATATTAATAATATAAAATATTTTTATATTATTAATCAATAAAAATATTAAAAAATATTAATTTATATAAATAATTATTTATTATAATAAAAAATATATTATAATTTTTTATTTTTTATTATTTTTATTAATTGATAATATAAAATTATTTTATATTATTAATATATATCAATTAAATTTATATAATATATATTATTATTGGTATATTATAACAGTAATGGAGCCCATCTTGCATTGTGCCATGTGCAGGGTTTGAATCCGATTTTAACAACTATGACAATAATTTTCAAAGTTTTTAACCCCATGACAGTAAAAAGAAGTAAGGCTAATCGCATGATAAGACATGTAAACTATAAAATAAGTACACAAGACAAACTGTGCCGTACATATAATCTATAGGCTTATTATTATTATTAATTTTAATACATTCTTAATATGTAAAATATTTTATATAATTAATTAATCAAATTTTATCTTTTGTATGATTTTTTGATGTCGGCATGGTAAAAGTTGAATAGATTTGATGACATGGGTACGTATGATTTAGATGGCTATGTTGTTGTTGTTATTGTCTCAATTAGAGGTAAAGAGAGTGAGGGAAATTAGTATTTAGGATGAGATGAACTTGGCTAATTCTTGCTTGTGCCTTGATATTTATAGGGGATGGGAGCATGAGCAAAGCTAGACTTTTTTTGTGAAAGTGATCAATATTTAATAGGTAACTTTATATAGAGAATTATATATCTTTTAATATTTACTTTTACCTAAAAATTTAAATAAAAGTCATAATATATAAAAGAAAATGAAATTTTCACAATTAATACCAAAAGACACATATATGCATAACATGGTGTATATTTTTAGTAATTAAACATCTAATTAAGTAATAAAGAGTTTATGATAGATTAAAAAAAGAGTTTAAGAGAACTAACTAAATAAAAAATTTTGGAGGGAACAAATAGATATATATATACAAAAAATTCATTTTTTTTAAGGAAAACCATTGTCTCTCTTAGGGCTAAGGAGGAGTCACTTTGTGGGTGAACGGGTTACTTGTTATTAATGTTAGGCACACGTTGAGATGTGAACAGGGGGTTCAAGATTGGTGACTAGATAGATTGAGGAGAGCAGATGGATTTTTCTCATATATATGATGAAATGGGTTGGAGCCAAGCAAATGGGAAACTCAAATAGATTATTTATAAATATAAGTTTACACTTACAACGTATCAAATTAAATCCTATTATTATTAACTAGTAAAACTATATTTTAGTCCTTAAAAGGTTTTTATTTTAATACTTTAATTCTCAAAAGATCAATTGTATACATTTGAATTCTCCAAAATATTTAGCGATATAATACTTTGTCTACCACTACCATTTTTTTAGAGACTAAAATGTTATAATACCAAATCTTTGAGGAATTTAAATGTATACAATTAATTTTTTGACGACCAAAATTGTTATAATATCAAATCTTTAAGAGACTTAAGAGTATATAATTGATCTTTCATGGATCAAAATATTTAAACAAAATCGTTCAAGGGCCAAACTATAATTTTACTCTATTATTAACTATTGCAAGAGGAAAAAATTTTAAATAGAATTTAATTTTGATCAACTTGTCAATAGAGCATTCAATCATATATCGTTCCGTTAGCAGAAGTGTGTGATTTTCTTGTCTATTAGCTACCTCAGAAGTTT
This sequence comes from Pterocarpus santalinus, assembly GCA_031439595.1. Classification (NCBI taxonomy): domain Eukaryota; kingdom Viridiplantae; phylum Streptophyta; class Magnoliopsida; order Fabales; family Fabaceae; genus Pterocarpus; species Pterocarpus santalinus. The sequence continues at coordinate 6,826,595 of CM062527.1, forward strand.
CACATATAATGACTTGTGATTAGAAAATAGGATAAATTTTTTTTGACACTGATAATATATTAAAATTAATCTCTAATAATTAACCATATTCTTTCCTATAGAAAAAAAAAAACCCAATTTCCAATTGTATCTGAGAGTTTATAAGCAATGAAGTCCAATGAGGATTTGTTTATTTAACTTTTGGTTTTAAATGTTTTGGTCTCTCGGTTTTCACAGATAAAAAAGAGAGGGAAGAAATTGAACAAATATCTATAGTGATTAGCAACGTTTTAAAAGTTGAATGAAAAATCCATCAACACAATTGCCAGTTTACAATTTAATTGAATTAGTGAGACTTTCAATTTATACTTCAATCAGTTTAACTAACTGAATTTATAGTTGAACTATAATTAAATTATGATCTAATGAGAAAAATACATGCAGGTTGGTTATGCAACATTGGACTTAACTCCAATATAAACGTACTTGTCTAATAACTATTAAATAGGAGCAAAATGTTGATTTCTTATTGAAAAGATACATGCATTATCATTCTGGTTTTTAAAACTTTAATATTAATAATTTAGTTTTCTTAGTAATATGTAAAATGTCATCATTTTGATCATTCTTTATTAGATTAGTTAAAAGAAATAAGAGTAATAAAACTCTAATTCAGGGGCTCATTCAATAACATTTTACATGATTGAAAGATTAAGTTAATAACGCTTGGTATTATTAAAGGATTAAATTAGTGTGAAAAATTTTTACTAAAGAAATGACATTTTACATTATTGAGGAACTCAATCATGATAATATCAGTTATAAGAGGCTGTGTTAACTTAATCAGAAGTCTTAAGTTCGATTTCTAAACATGCAGTTGCGTTAAAATTTGAAAGAGAGAGCTTTGTTGTCTAAATCATTTGATCGGGCTTAACCAGGATTGTCTCTGGTAAGAGTATAACTGTTGTCTTGGTGAAAAAAAATCATGACATATATAAGAGAATCAAAGTAATAATACTTATATATTCAAAAGAGAAGAATAAGAGTTTACCATGCATCAATTATTAAATAGTATGAAAAAATAGTATCATCAGTGGCATAAGCATTAATGTTCATCACAATATGCATTTACGTGATTCCAAAAGCTAATATGAGCTTTGTAAAGTTTAAATAGAGAGCCGATTCTTGTGGTACACTGAAAGCACGAACATTCAATATGCTTTTGTTTGAAATATACATGCATATGAACACAACACAGCCCACAATACTAACGGCAGCAAAGTGTATTACGTAACTACCAAGTCTTCTTTCTTTGCGTTTGTCCTCCATCAATGCCAAGAGCGCCTCTTGAACCTTTTTTGACTTATCCATTCTCGGCGTGAGAGTCGGTGCATGACGCTGGGCATTGCTATTTACAAGTTTCTCTGAAGCTTAATTTTTTTTATTTTTTTTTGCTGGCTCTAAAACTTCGATCCGTATTAGTCAAGAAAATGTACCGGAATTGAAATCGCGGGGAGGGAAAATAATGTTTTGAAATAAGGGAAAAGGATATAAAGGGAACGTGATTTGGAATTTTTTTCTGTACAACAAGTGTTGACGTAATATGTATGCGGATAACGACGTCGTTATAGTACTAAATTTCTATGGTGTACGAATCAACCTCTGAACTGCAACTTGCCTCGGCTGAGCTCAACTTGATGAATAAAAAATAGCCAAGTTGGCATTCTCTGTCCCCTCACTAATAGTCTAATATTCTTTCTCTGTCTCTCTCTTTTCTTAGTGTTAATAGTTATTTTTATCATTATACAAACGGGAGACGTGTGGTGGAAGCCATGGATGGAATGGGAAGTTGGCTTGCAAGTGGGCAAGAAGGACATTCATTAATGGTTGTTTTACTCTTTCCTTTTGTTAGTCTTTACTTTGTAATTCGGAGGGAAGTGTCCCATGAGTCATTTTACCACACAAGACGTTTCCAAATCAACCAAGTTGTTTCTCCTTCTTCTTCTTCTCATTCTTTATTTATTTATTTATTTATTTAATTATTTATTTTTAAGTAACATAGTATCATGTCTAGTTTCTTGTTTAAAATCTTCAAACTATAGTTTAAGACTTTGAGCACAAATTTTTTTCTTGTAACTTTAATCATAATTTTAGAGTACTTAAGCAAAACACATTAAAATTTAGTTGGAAAAGTAAATATACTGTATATGCAAATAACAAATGACTTAAGTTTTTTTTTATTATAATTATCGGAAAAGAAAAACAAATGACTTACGTTCCACAGATATAAAACCGACCGTAGTAAAAATAAAAAATAATATTTACTAGGTTAAAAAGACCAAAAAATATAGTTAATGTATACTTGTTTAAATGATTAGAGCATGTATATGTAGTTATACTTTTCTCTGTAGATTTTTATTAGCAATTACCACCAAGAATAGTATTCAAGTACTCTCCGACTCCGCAGGCATCATGATTTAAAAAATGATTCACATGCGCATATACAAGAGTGGAAACCATCTTCCACTCCCATTGAGTGGGGCAAAATAGAAAGGAGAATTAATTTCCTCAACCAAACAAATTAAGGATGACGGCAATCTTCAACAATCATTTTTTTAAGGATATATAAATTCGTGATAGCCAGCAGTGCACATGCTAATCAAATCTGCTTGCCATATTGGAAACCCTTATCTATTTTGTTTTAGGTGATGTTTAAAATACTTATCCATGAAAAATGAATATTTAATATTCATATAATTTTTAATTATTAATTAATGGATAAGAAAAAGCATTTTAGTTTTTTTGTTTTTTTAAAACATTTTGAACCTTATTTAGATTCACATGGCGTGTACATCTTAATAGTATTTGAATTGGATGTGTTAAATAGAGGTATAGCCGAATGCACTGGGCTGCCTATGAACAGTCAACTAATTAATTGCTCCTATATTTTAATACGTTGTTGTCTCCATCATTCTTTAATTGAAATTCAAAGTGACGCGGTGGATCTAATGTGGTATGTCTGTCTATATTAATGCACATGTGTTGGAGAAATATATGATGTTTGACCAAATCATTAACGAGTAATTCTAACGTAAATGGATTTGGTCAGGAAAATGTATGTGTCTAAGGTATCTTGTTCACTAGCTTGTTCTTGATATCTATTATTTTGGCCCAAAGCAAGTACTATGCACAAAAAATTACGCCACTATGTAGCTATCACTTACTGTGAACAAATTTTAGATGGAGCTAAAACATAAATGCTTTATATCTATGAAGCATAGATATTGCAATCTTCGGTGTTTTCCCGGGTTCAGGTCGTGTCCATGTCAAATATGGACACGACGCAACCTATCGTTTTTATTTTTAATATTTTAATTTTTTATAGTAAAAATTAAATACTGCAACTATGCATTTTTTCCACTTTCCAGACACCTTTTGGATACTGTTGCGACACAGGAAGCGGGTCTTGAAAGTTAGGTCTCCAAATTTTCTTTCAAAGCTAGTAAACCCTTTTATCTTTGAAAATTCACAGCCACTCTTACCTTCTTTTAAAGTTTTACTTCAACATACTGCGTTCTTCATTTTTCCTAGGCAAAGATGCTTCTTTCTCCATTAAACTACTGTTGATGCTAGTGGTAGGCGTGGTTTTGTGTCATATTTTGGCGATAAAGGTGATCTGTTGGAGAAAACAAGAAGCTGACATAGCAACTTACTGGTAATGAGCAAAGCTAATGCCTTTCACTCCATTTTGTATTCTTGTCAGTGGTCAGTGGAAGCTAGAGGCCCAATTTCAGTAAAAATTATCTTCTTTCTGGGTTAATTTTTTTAAAATTTTTATTATGCTTTTTCTCCACACCTTTTGAGAGAAAGAAAGCCGATAAGTGATGGCCACAATTTACTCAACTTTGCAACAATGTATAAAATATAAATCATGAAATTGGATGGTCGTTGCTGTCAAAACTTTGTCTTTCTCTAATCTATGTTTGCATTTTCTTTTTTGGGATTTTCACTTAAAGTGCACAAATTTGTTCAACTATATATATATATCGTAGTAGTATCCTATATTTTTCAAATTTGACCGTATCAGTGTATCAATATTACATCATACCGTACCGGAATCGTATTTTGTCTACATGCTTCGTAGGTTTATATTAAACTTTGACCCCCGCTTAATTTTAATTTTCACTTTCAACAAATGAATTGATCTGAACATTTGGAGGAATTTGATTCAACAAGTGTGTTTTGGGTGAAAAGATTCTAAATTTTATGATTTTAGTCAAGTGCATTTAAGTTAAATTGATGACTTGGGACGGAATGGACTATTTATTAGACGATTAAAACTTAAGTAAGTTTTTGTGCTAAATTAAAATCAAATACTATCAATTCCCATCCAAGTTTCATCCCACAAACATGATTTCCCAGATAAAATGCTACATCATAGTTCTCTACATATGGAAGTTCCCAATTATCGATACCATAAATGGGCTGGGCTTGAAATCCATATTCTTTTTGGATTAGTTTTAACAAATTAGGCCTGCTTATATGTAAATGACCGTATATTCTGGTGCTATGTGTGGATTGGTGACAGGTGATGGAGTGGGAGGAAAAGGAAGCAAAGGAAATAAATAATGGTTTCATTGTTTAGATATGTTAAAAAGTAGATGGAATAAAATAAAAAATAATAATAAAATGGATACCAAAATAATAATAAAATGGATGCCATCTCATTCCATCCCATCTTTTTATCTTTTCCCTCTAATTTGAGAGGAATAGTATGGAATCATAATATTTTTAATTATAATTCTCTTTATTCCATCTCTTTTTACTATGATTTCCAAACAATGAAGTGAGAGCTTTATTCCACTCTATTCTTAAGTATCCAAACAATGGAGTAAAATCTTCACTCCATTCTACTCTATTTCATTCCATAATATTCCATTCTATTTCATTAATCATTAATTATCCAAGACATAGCTTCAATTTACTTGAGTATAAAATGAAAAGAAAAACAAATACTAAAAATGGAAAAGGTGACATCCGGATATATTTTCTCAAAATATTCAAGCAGTCTTTGTTTCCTTTGAGTATATGTATTTATATAAAATTTACCAGAGATGAATAGCAAATTTGCAGTAGATATCTTGTGCAATATACTGGTGAGGCATAGCTGAATGCACATTTTTTTTTTTTTTTTTTTTTATCTTTATCAGCACATGTGGGCTGTGGTTTTGTGCATGAAATTCGATCTCTCTTGTTCGCTATTTCTAGTTTCCAACTTTCACTTACCTAGGACTTCCATATTTGTCCCAAAAAAAAAAAAGTTCTTGTGTAATCTAATTACAAAGAACGAGTTTTAGTCAGAACTAATTGAGCTACTTACATCTCAACATAGATGGGAGGTACAGGCAGCCAGGCTTTATTTCAGGGACGTGCTTTCCCTTGATTTTTCTTGACCTCTCTGAGCTTATGATTTTAGTTACAGAAACTTTGATCTCATAAAACGTAAAATTATTCTCCTGAAATTTTCCTTCTTTTTTAATTGCATAAGTATCAAAGGTTACAGAATGTAAAGTACCATGGGAATTAGTTTTTGGTTATGAACAACGGTGGATCTTAGTGGGGGGGAGGAGCAACCGCACTCTGAAATTCTTAAATTTTGAAAAATCTTATAATATTTAAGAAAATTACATGGTCTCCTAAATTTTTAACTCAATTAACCACTAATGTTGCTCCAGAGAAAGTATCTCATTCATGTGAGTCTGAAAACAAAAGGCAATCCAATGCAGCAAAAACTCTACACATGCAGGGGTGAACAAAAAAACTTGCAAATCTGTTTTTTGGAGTAACAAAACCTAGCAAAATTTTGAATTTTGACATTTTAGCTAATCAATTGAATTTTCTCATACATTTCTTCTCCTCCTTTTTGAATGACAACTATTATTGTACACAAACCCTCTTTTTCTTTGACTCTTCCACTTTTGCCATCCAAGATATCACTTGCCAAAGAGACAAAGATCAATCACAGCATGTTATATACCTTCCCATTTACAATTTGACATGCCAAATATGGAACCCAAGAGAACAACACCGGATCTCTTCTATTTGAAACACTTTCAAGGGTAAAACAACTTGGCAAATAGAAGCTCATTCCAAGTGTCTTGAAGGCCAGGCAAACACCAATGCACACAATCAGCATAGCTAACAGGGTTGGCTAATTGTTCTGGGGTTAAGGGGCTCCATTGCTTCTTGTAGATTGAAGTGTGTGCATCTTTGCGGTAGCTGGATAGCTGGGTGATGTTGAGGAATGTAATTGGCACTTTGGTTTTGCTGAACACTTCTCCAATCACTTTCATTATGCTCTTCCTGCAGTCAGAGCCCCAGTAATTGGGATCGTCAATCATAGTTGTTTCATTGTAGCAGTTCTTTCCTGGTTCACCTCCCCAATCTATGCTCCTGCCGTATATAGTTTTGCAATATTAGGACTTTAGGAGTATTGATATTGATGCATGAGATGCAGAGGAACCCTTATACATGTAAGCAACATTGGAATATGATCAGGTATTTTCCTTACACAAAAGAATTTAATTTTGATAATATTGTCACTAAAAAATACTTTACGTAATCATTATGTGTTGTCACGTCATTAAAAGAGTTTAACCTTTTTTTTTTTTATGATGAAAAACACATTTCATATTGAAACACTTTACATTTACATCATATCAAAATTAATCTCCACAAAAAAAATTATGTTGGTGACGCATATATATGTATGTGTAGCATGTGAACTACACTCACTTTCCATGAGAAGGTGACATGCTGGTGAAGAAGACTCTAGTTTTCTTTGGGTCCATGTTCAGCCTCACCCATCTAAGCATGCTTTTCATAGCCATACGATAAGCATCCTCTGTTGATAGCTCCACAATTTCTTTCACTTCATCATCAAAAGATCCAAGCCTGAAAATTTGAGGAGAGATCAGGTATTATATTTCATAAGCCACTGAAAAGAGGACTAGTGGGGCCTAAGCAAACAGATGTTTGAGTATAAAGGAGGAACATACAAGATCTTCATCTCCAAGCCAGTCATCCACCAAAGATAAGTGTTGAACACCAAAATGTCAACACCTTTCCAATGCCGGCCATGCTTGTTGATTGAACCCTTTCTGACAATCCTATCAGATATCCTATGAACGACAGCATTGTCCGAGTTTGATTCAAGCAGAAAAGGTGCCCAGTAGAACTCAATTGTGGCATTGTATTCCTAATTATTAGACAGCAAAATGAACATAGAGAAAAGGGTAGGCATAAATATTGTTGCTAAAACTAGAAAAAAAATACTGCAATGTGCATAAACCAAAAGGTACTTTTCCTACCTTTGCTGTGAATACAGTGAGTGAATCAAAGGTTTCCATGGATTTGGCATCTTCAGGAATGAGTTGATGGAGAAGGCACACGAAAGAGACAAACTGACCACGGTTGAGGGAGTCTCCAACAAACATCATCCTCTTCCCACGAAGTGTTTCAAGCATCATGCTGGCGTTGAATCTACAGTATTGGTCACAAAATGTACTATGAACCACTGCATGATCGCTTGGGTTGAAAGCATTGTAATTTGGCACAATATATCACTGAAAAACAATACCCTCTAGAACTAAAAAAAATTGATAATGTATTGTTTTAATAATCCAAATAAATTAATAAAAGAAGTTATAGATAAGGGCATTAGCTAGCAAGACCCAAAAAATAAAAATAGAGGCCATTTAATTTCTAAAACTAAAGAAGAGATTATTGTAGTTTATTAAAAAGTTCAAGAAAGATTAATGTACTTTATTTTTTTCCCCACTCCAAAGGTATGTGTTTAGCTGAAAGCCTGAAACTTACACAGGTTTGGATTTTGATTGTCGACTTACATAGATCAATTGGACCCTAATGTTTTTGGTTTCTTTGGTCCATAGGAGATCTATTAGGACGGACTGTCCACGTTGACCCAAGAAAAAGGGGCAGTCTACCGGCAGAATGGGTCCCACGGTTGAAAAAGGAGAAACAAATTAAAACGTGGGGGCTGAGTATCCTTTGCTTATTTTTCTATCCCATGTGTTGTTGGGCTTCTTGTGCTTGTGTAATGAAATCCCATGACCAAAAATTTAAATAAAAAATAAAAAATAAAAACTGTCTTATAAAACTACAGAAGGTTTTGTAAACCAAAAATAAAAAAAAAAAACTACGACGGGTGTGGCCGTGTGGGGTGCCTTCAACCACCGTGTCGGTTTCAGCTAGCGGATCCTTCTGGTTTCGATACTTCCGATATTGATGGTGGCATTCTATTGGTTTCGCATTTTAGGTGTAAACCAAACATCATCTTATCTTGCATAATAATAATAATAATAATAATAATAATAATGACTGCTGGCCCTTTGACTTTATAGTAATAGTAACTTATGAAACTATACCATCTTCAGAAGAAATATTTACATAATTCGAGAGTATTATGTGGTTATATTTTTGAATCAATTATATAAGTATATTTTACATGCATTAATACATAATTTTATATAAAATATACTTATATGATTGGTTCAGAACATAATTACATGATACTTCTAAATCATATAAGAATTTTTCCATCTTAAGAGTCCTAGGTGTGTCCACCATGCACAATTCTCCATGCTGGAAACTCTTTCAATAATTGGATTTATTTTATTTATTATCCAATAATAATTACTTTTAATTTTTTTCACATCTGTACGCTGATCTTACAATGATGCGATAGATGTGTAAGATATGTTGTGATATTAATTAGAATTTTCCTAGTTTCCATTCATGAGTTTTTCTTTCAGCCAGTAATTTGTAATTGAGAGATATTATATACCTGGACGTTGAGAAATAGACATCTTACAAAAAAAGACAAGAAAAAAGAACACCTTTACTATACTCTCTTAATCACTATATATCCCACAAATGTAACGTATTTATCCTTTTATGATAAAAAAAAAAAAAAAAAAAAACGTTTCTCTTTGTAATTATGGCTTCTAAGCCAGGTTGGAATCATGTTCTAACCAACCCTGAAGTAGGGTGAGAGGCTTACCCAACTGAATTATTTTTTCTTAATGAAAAACAAAAACAAAAATTTCGAAGAATAAATGAGGAGGAGGAAGAGTGAAGGAGTGATGGATTACTTGGGAAGATCACAACCATGAGGCTGCCACCTCCATTGGCGGTAGCCCTTGTCGGGGCGCCCATGTTCTTGACAGGTCAACTGCGGCTGTATGTACGGACAATCCGATTCCTCGTACGGCGGCCGTGTCTCGTCCCGCACCCACCTACCGCTGAACACGTCGCACCCTTCCTCCGTCTTCCCCACCGCAAACGCCAGCTTCTGCGGCCGCCTCACCCTCTCTTTTCATATTCACACATCAAACAAAACCCAGCTCAGCTCACAACAATGCAACATCACACACACATGACAACCCCATATAACAAAACTAAAAAAGAAATGATATTTTTGACATATGCTTCTCATATATATCAGAATTATAGACATGAAAAAATTTGGTGGAAGATTCTTTTACACTCATCATGATGGAATAGTTTTTCTTCCTTCACAATGCATATCTCGCCTTTGGATAATTTTATGGACTCAACTATAAGTACAAAATGCAGAAATCTAACGGGCAATATACTCCTTGAAGAAGGAAATTTCTTTGATCTCCAAGCTTTACATAAGTCTCACTCAAAATCGGTATCAATCAAAGTATAATCTTATAATTAAATAGTAAGAATTATAGAGATATGATATAGTATGAATATAAGTATTTATGTAAGCATGCGCATAGCATTGTTTATAGAGAAGAAAATTGGGTGGTTAATTAAATACTGAAGTGGGGTGAGTGAACTCACGGGGTGAGGAAGAGAAGGGTGTGTCAGCGTTGGAGTATAGTTGGAGTTGTTGGCCGAAGATGCACATGAAGTCCTCGCCATAGAGGATGGCGACGAAGAGGATGAAAACGAGAAGTGTGAAGAGGTAGGGAGAGAGGCGAGCCTTGCCACTCAGAGACAGAAGAGAGGAAGAGGGTGAGAACGGTGGCTTCATTTGCATGCACACACCAAAACCCAACCCGCCTTGTGTTATGTTGGGATATTCTTCCTTTTTCGCCTCTCTGCCTCTACTATTTCTATTAATATAGCAAACTACTCTTTCAAAAAATTAAAGAAAAAAAAAAGAGAGAGAGAAAGATGAAGAAAAAGACTGAAGTTCTGCCGTCAAAATATGCATGTTGGGAAATAGGAAATTTTTAAGCACATCTGTATAGAAAAGAAAAATGACAATGATTGAATGTGGAGGACAAGCAGGAGACGATCATGATTTTGTTATTGAATATGAGAAGCTTATTAAAAATTATTTTAAAACGATATGTTATTATCCAAGAAGCTATAGAATACATGCAGGAGATTAGTTAGATATGTTTTATTTTTAAGTGGGTACTAAAAATTTAGAATCTTTGATAATTAAAATGTGTCACACTCACTTAAACTATATAAATTTTCTTATATTTATGTTTTAAGTAAGAGAAAATATGTGGCTAGATATTCTCCAATAAAAGTTTAATTAATTTGTTCAAAAGTCTGGTGATCTTATCTTATTAAAACTTGGGTAGCAAAAAATATCAGCAGAGTAGTTATACTCTTCTTTTTAGACAAAATAAAAAAGTTACAAACAACCATTATAACTATATAACTGTCATCTTACGAAGAATGCATAGTTATACTTAGGATATTTTGTCTAAAAAAATTGATTTCTACTAGCGTTTACTGTTTTGTACTTGATTTTGGTAAGTAATTTTGTGTTTGGTTAAAATATAAGCAACTCATTAAATTATGAGTTATGTGTAAAAAAGTCTTTTGTACTTTAAAATTGATCAACACACATTAGATAGTGCTTGGTATAGAGCTCGTAAATTGAATTAATTTTGGATGAAATTAATTTTGCAAATTTAATTTTGATCAAAAGTAAGTTTTGGAAACACAATTTTTTACCTGATTTATACTTATAAGAAATTTCTTGTATTTTGGCCTTTTGTTTCTAAATATTTCAAGATTAAACAAAAATTCATTGCTGAAGTTTTGTATTTTATGAAATACTATAAAGAAGTTTTGTCATCAAATATTTAATTAAAAACTAATAGATTGTACTTTAAGAATGTCACAGCAGAAGGTAGAATAGACTAGTAAACGAGAAGTGAAAAGGATACCAGATGGCAATAGTGCGATAGCGGCAACTTCTTCCTTTTCTATATATCATCGTGAATACTAGCATTACTATTTTACATCCTTTAAACGAAGCATTGTTAAGATGATTAAGATGATATCGATAGGTTACGATTAAGGCAAGTACTTTAGAAAGCTCGAGTGTACGAACGTGGAGAAACACCAATTACAATTTTCCCCCCTTTTCTATAGGTATAATATAGACGCTTTTAATGATACTCTTAAATGGCTTTCTAGTAAAGCATGAAAAAAAGAATAAAGGATAACGAATAAGAAATCAAAACGAAAATCATTTGTAAAGATAGGTTACACTTATTTTACTTTCTCTTTTGCTTTGCTTAGAAGGAGCTAAGTACTATTCATTTTGGGCAAAATTACTTTAAATTACTATATATTTAGTGCCATTATGAAAATATGGGTCAACCACTATTGTATATGGTAAAAGAAAACTTTAAAAGTTGGATGGTATTGGCCCATATGCATAATAGATAATCATATAGTTAAAACATCTTGAATATAAATTTTAATAAGTTTGAGAAGTTTATTCCTATCTATACATACTAACCAGTAAATTATTTAAATTTTTAAATTTTTAAATTTAATTTACATTTCGCTTTAAAATAAATTCGAACTGTCATGTAACATTAATTTCATAGTAAATATTGATATTTGTTTTTTTCCAAAAACCGCCAAGCAATATGATTCAAAAACATGCTTATTTTTACTATGATTCTTTCTCTATGCTTTTCGATTTTATGAAAAACAATATTTAGTCCGTTCATTGAGTAAAATAATCGAAAAAAAAATACAATTATAGTTGTAATTTGATAATTGAATATATCTCGTCGCCACTTTGTTTCTTCTCATATTCTTTCTCCCAATTGATTAGACAAACGCCAAATTGAGGTGAGGTGGGGTATGCTATCAGTTGAGCTAAGTGGTCCTCATCACACAATCTTTAGTCCATCAGCCTCCTTGCTTTCCGTGCACCTTAATTTTGCAATTAACTAGGTTAATTGCTATATAGGTCAAATCTAATTAGCAATATTAGGTCTCATGAAGCTACTAATATAGCAGAAAATTCCTTGGAATTTTCCTTTATTATTTTTATATGTACAAGTGCAAATTTGTACATGGTGTTGGCTTATGTACCACGGTAGCTTTGAACCCCTATATAGGGTGATTCTAATCTCATTAGTCATTTCTTCAACAACATGGTAATATATATTCAACTCTATCTGTCATGTTGATAATGTTAGCATGCATAGCACTAACAAAAAAGGGAAATAAAAGAAAGAGAGATAATTACAACCGCTAAGAAAATAGAAGGGTGTGACGAAGAAGTATGGTGGGCCGTGCACTATGATCCAGATAGTGTGGTACTGCGAGAGGAGCACTTCCTATGGAGGTTATAAGTGTTGCTTGGCTTTAAAGCTAAGGGTGCGTGCAAGATCGTTAATCATAATCACTACACTTCCCCTTCTTTATATACAATAATTGTGCCCAATAAACCAAAAAAAGGGTGCCAACAAGTATGAGCAATATTTTCTTATATGAATATGGTTATGGACTTTAGGTAGAGGGTGATTAGGTATTAGGTCACATTTAGCTTTCGTTTGGAACTTACCTGCTTCGTTACTTTAATTCTCACCAAAACAAGGAAATTTCGGACTCTGCAGGTATGCAGCTGCTGCAAAGCTGGACATTCAGAAAATGATAAAAACGATGGTACAACTAAAAACAAATAAACTAACCAATATATATATATATATTAAACCAACCATAATTTGTTCCAACAAATTGATGATTCCTAATCGATTGTTTTCTAGCGAATTATAGGCATATGTATACGTGGAGTTTGGTTTGGAAGTACGTAGTCTCCGCTCAAGCTTGCACATTAAGTATACTTTTTATACATTCTCTATAATATGCTGGTTGGAAACTCGGGATTCCACATTTTTCTATCCGCACAAAGTGCCTTCCTACTTAGTTTAGAGGATACTATATCAAAGTGGTTGAATTTAAATATCCTGTATTTATTTTTTTTTTGTCTTTAAAATATTTTCATCTTTGAATATTGTCACAATCAAGAAATTATTTCATCAATTATTTATTCCAAGATTTGAATCCATATCTTTCTTTTAGGAGTGTAGCTCGCTTATCGCTGGATCTAACTTTGTTGGTTGAATGTTGTGTACTCTAATTTTATATGCAGTTGTTTAAATCCCGATTAATAATAAATATCTATTGAAAAATTAGGATATGTGATTGGGATGGCAAATTGAATTTTACACGACGGATACAAACCAACTAAAAGCATGTTGTGGGCCAAACTAATGGTTAACAAAATGAGTCCTAAAACATAGAATACAGAAATGGTGCCAACGCAAAGCAAACCCACCTTATTGGCTACCCAAGCCCATACTGTATAATACAGATAACTTTGCAGGTAAAAATTGTACCATAGGAAACTCGGAAAAAAAAAAAAGAAAATATATTTACCATCGGGCTGCCAAGTGACAAAGGCCAACAGCCCAGCCTACCTTATCAGAATTAGGATAAATTAGGATCAAGATAGTTCTACTAGCCCATGAACTGGATGATGGTTAAGGCCCAATAAAATCTATGTCGTTTTATAATATAGGCTAGATGAAATCCACAAAATCATGTACTAAAGATTTGAAAAAAAAAAGGTGTTACGCACTCTGTCTTTTTGCTATATTATCAACACATAAGATAAAGTGACAGAATGACCAAAAAAGAAAAAACATAAAGTGACAGATGTTCGTTTCCACGAGCTGTCTTAGATTCATGTTCTGGATATGGAGTTGCTCGAAATTATTTACAAGAAAAGGATATTTGTGAAAAATAAAAAAATAAAGAAACACAATATTAAAGCCCCATGTTACATCGCACCTGTCCATAAGTGTTGTATGATATTTATATTTTTTTAGGAAAAAATTTAGATTAAATTTCTTGTATCTATTTCATCTAATTTTAAAATCAAATAATAATAAGTATATATTTTTTTTGAAAAAAGCATATATTTTTAAATTTTAAATTATTTATTTTTAAAAAATTTACATATAATTATTTAATTTAAAAATTAATTAAAATAAATATAAAAAATTTGATACAAGTCTTGCCCATTCTTTTATACTTCAACGTGATACGCGTGCGTTTTGAAATTTACCACTCCCGGCAATAAAACACCGTAGTGATAGTTAGTTTTGTAGAGACACAGATGCCAAAATGTCGAAAGTATTCTAACTCTGTTATGATCCGCTCGGCTTGATTTCAGATATTTTAGCAAGCTTTAAATGGTACCACAAATTAAGAAACACGATAAGAACGTGCAATATTAAAACCACCACAAAAAGGAAAGAAGATACCAAAAAAAATCTTAATGCTTTTGGCTCCTTAACTCGATTAGGTTTTGAAGAGATTCAGCAAACCAAATGGTACCTGTCCTTCACGAAATGGAATAATCAGCAGCCATAAAACAGTTAAAATTCAAAGACATGTGATTTGGCAAAAATGAATAATTTAATTATTTTTAGTTCATGTTGTATTTTTAATTTGGTTTTTTAAAATCATCAATGAATCATTTAATCTTTAATAATGATTTAGTTATAAATAAATCTCAATAAAAATAGTGAGGTGCAATTAGCAGTAATAACATATAAAAGATGTAAATAAGACATAATGATAATATAACATCATAAATTAGTAATACGTAATTATTTTTTGGTAAAATTGACAAAAATATAACGTCGAATTAATAAACTATTTGAATTGCAAAAAATAAATAAATCAATAATATATGAAAATAAAATTAAAAAAATAAAAATAGAATTTCTCATTTTGCCTAAATTATTGTACCTATGTTATATAATATCTTTTTCCAGTGCACGCGATTCACGTGGATTTTGAAATTAACCGTTATCGGAAAATAAGATTTTCCTGAAAGAGAAAGAGATCAATTTGTACGTATTAATAGTGTGAAAAAATATTTATATTATTATTTAATAAAAATAAAAAAATTAAATTATATTAAATAATTATCTATTATAATAAAAAATTTATTATAATTTGATATATTTTATATTTTTATTAATTGGTAATATATAATTATTTTATATTATTAATATATAAACTTGAAAAACGGTAATAAATCATATATACGCAACAGTTTTTTTAACAGTCACAGATATGAAAATGAAAGGTTGAAATTATTTCAACCATTACTTTAACAGGCTAGACAAAAAGGTTCGTGTTATTTAACCATCACTATTTTTTTTTGATTAATTTTAACCATCACTATTCGACATTAATTTTAGGCATCATATAATATCTATAGTTAAAAATATTTGGATTCTTTTGAAAAAAAAAAATTAAGTAATTATTTTTTACACAATTTATAAAATATCTTAAGAATAATATTTAGTGAACACATTTTTTGCAACGTACTATGCGACGCATAAAAAAAATAAAAAAAATGACAAAAATATTTAAATGGTGGGTCTTATATGATTATTATTATTTTTATTAATTTTTTTTTATCTAAAAACTTTTCAACGTTATACCATTTGCATTGATAAGTTTTATATATATCAACACAAAACTAATGCAAATAATATAAGTGCTAATAAATTTTGTATATATATACAAAATTTACTAACTTATTAGTGCTTACATAATTTGTGTTGATAAGTTTTATAAAAATAAAATATAAAAAAAAATTACCAATACTTGTATTATTTATATTGATAAATTTTAGAATTAAAAAAAAATAACAATAATTGTATAAAATTTACCATTTAAATATTTTTATTATTTTCCTCACCTTCCAAACGTGCGTGGCATTGTCTAGCATCCACTATCACTGCTCATATCCTAAATATAATATCCGTAAATAACGCACAAAAATCATTCTCAGCCTTACCACAACTTCACGATCACGAGTTAGGTCAATGCAAGTAAACTAGTCCTTGGTGTTACCGTGCTGTGTAGGTAACTTGGTCTATGGTTCCTCTTTCCTAGTCTTCTCCGAGTCTATATATGTCACCAGCAAACTCTTACAGTGTCTGAAACATCCTTGTTTTCCTTCTACAAAACAATCCGAAGCCTCCACCACCATGTCTCAACCCTCAGCTTCAGACACTTTTGATCCTAAGCAACCCTCAGTACCCATATCTTATCCAATCCAGACCCTCAAGGAGCTTGAGTCTCGCTCCTACTTTGAGTCCTTTCACTACCCTTTTAACATAGCTTCTGTTCCCATTCAAAGTGGATCTTCTTCTTCTGGTGCTGCATTGCCCAACCGTGGCAGGGTACTTGTGTGCCATGACATGGCTGGTGGATATTTAGATGACAAGTGGGTCCAGGGAGGGACTAATGCTGATGCCTATGCCATATGGCATTGGTATTTGATTGATGTCTTTGTCTACTTCTCTCACAACCTTGTCACTCTTCCCCCTCCTTCCTGGACTAACACAGCTCATCGCCATGGCGTCAAGGTAAGTAACTATGTAGAGGATTTTGACTTTGCCTTTTGACTTCATTTTTCTTGAGATGGTTTTATATTAGTTCTTGAATTTGATGATGTTGAGGTGAAAATTATTCATGTATTTATTTATTTTAATCTATTCATATTTGGCTCTTTTGCTTGACCAGGAATTGTTGAATTTGCTGAGATACTTTTTTAATCTAAATGTTTTTTTCCTCATTTTTGTGAGTGGCAACTGTCCAATGCTCGATAAGTTGATTCATAAGTAGTAGCTTACATGGCCATATAACAGTTGGCTGATAGTACAAGTGTACAATTATACAACAACACTAATAATCTTTAGAAATTTGACAAATTGTTTATAGTTGCTTTAACCGGTTATCAACGAAAGTAGTATGAAAACTTGGTTTTAGCTTGACTGATCGGAGATTAGATGGTACACATGAATCTTCTTTCTGTTGTTTTATGGCACTGTTCAGGGTTTTTGTCCTTTGATAACTAGTTTTGAATTGAATAACAACGGAAACTTTTAAGTTGGACTTTTCCTGGTTTTGATTATACCTTTAATCTCCTAGGTGCTGGGAACTTTCATCACCGAAGGGGATGGGGGAACGGCTATATGTAATGAACTGCTTTCAACAAAGGAGTCTGCGCAAATGTATGCAGAACGTTTGGCAGAGCTTGCTTCTAGATTAGGCTTTGATGGGTGGCTGGTAAATGATTCATCATCTCTGTGTGCTTACCATTAGAGTTTATATAATGTCTATTGAATTTTTATATTATCTAAGTTGATAAGTGATTTCTGTTCACATTCGTGATATCTATTTTATTATAAAATGCATGAACTATTTGACCTGAATTAGCAAAGTGGCAGTTGCACTAGAGTGCTGAGTTTGGGTTCTTTGAAAGTGGGCCCTTAAACTGATTGCATGAAGAATATGTGTTACCTAAATAACTGCCAAGAACAGAAATGGAAATAAATTTGTAAGAATAAAATGGCGGATAAATAATTAATAATGCTATGGAGATTTTACTAGGAACAACATAAGTGTTTATGTTGTAGCTAAGGCCTGTAATATTTTACAGTTTCAGAAAAGAAGTGTTCCATTGGGAGTTTTACTAGTGGCCACACATGCTTGCATAGTTTAGAAATATGACAGACATTCTCGGTGACATTGACATTATGAAGAAAATCATATTAGCTGCATCATGCATATCTATACTAAGAAACAGAAGCAAACATTCTTCTACTGCCTTGCAGCTTTTCTTTTGGTATTCTTTTCTATAATAATTTAAATATTACAGCTAAATATGGAGGTAAACCTGGAAAGGGGTCAGATTTCTAATTTGAAAGAGTTCGTCAACCATTTATCATCAACCATGCATTCTTCTGTGCCTGGTTCATTAGTGATTTGGTGAGTATTAGAAGGTACACAGTTTACAGTTCTTTTGATTTTTAACAGCAACGGGTTTGTGCCTACAATTGAATTGACTCTTATACCTTTTCTTGGTCATGTAGGTATGACAGCGTTACTATTGATGGTGTCTTATGGTGGCAAAATGAGCTAAATCAATATAATAAGCCTTTCTTTGATATATGTGATGGGATATTTACAAATTATACATGGGAGGTATTGCTTATCTTCCCTCTGACATGCTCATGCAACACTGCTGCATGATTAACTGTTGTTTTCCTTTCAGTTAATTTTATTATTACCAAATACCATGTAGGAAAATTATCCAAGGCAATCTGCTGGTGTTGCTGGTGATCGAAAGTTTGATGTTTACATGGGGATTGACGTATTTGGAAGGAACACATATGGTGGTGGGCAGTGGAATGTATGTCCTCTGCTTTTATTCAATAGCAGCAAATAATGTGTCTACTATCTATCAATTTCACTTATATGGCATTCGATATTTAGTTTTTCTGAGTGAACATATACAGGAACTGAATTTTGCTTTATTACAAGTCATTTGTTTCCTGTGTCCATAGACTTAAACGTAATTAATAATAGTGAACATTCAAAAGCAATTATCTGCTGTTATTGTTAAAGGGTACTTATATTTCACCTTTTTCTGAAATTGCAGTTTTGTATTGTAAGAATCTTGATGCTTGTTACTAGATACCCTGTTGCTTCTATCTAAAATTTAATTAATCTGTTTTGTGCAATGTTGAGTTGCATTCAGAATATGTTGATGATATCCTTTTCCTTTGAAATTTCCTGTGGGACATATACGCGTTAAAGGCGGTCAATTCACTAGTATTAGTATAAGGTTGGGAATGTGAGTAGTATTTCTGTGTTTTCTCTAGTGCTTTCTTGACTATGTATTATGGATTTGTCAGACAAAAGATGCTCTTGATGTAATAAAGAAGGCTGATGTCTCTGCTGCAATATTTGCTCCTGGATGGGTCTACGAGACGAAGCAACCACCAGATTTTGAGACTGCTCAGAACCGGTAATATTATCTGTTTTACACTATCCTAAAATTCATTGTATTTTTCCTTTTAAATAGTTGATAAATTTTACAAAGCTTAACAATTTAATACATTATAAATTTTAGAAACAAATGAAATGCCTAAAGGGAGCAATGTTGTATATAAAGAAGGGACACAAAAATCAGAGACCACAACAGTACTAGAACTCTAGAAGTGAAGTGAAAGCAAAAATAAATGCAATTACCCCCAAGATAAGAATCCTTCTGAAGAAAACGGGATTAGTCCAAAGTACAATTATCACCCTTCAATATCTTCAAAAGTTCTGCTTCATTGATGGCATCTTCAAGTTAAAAACTTTGTAGATTATTGTGCAGATTTAGATAAGTAAAACTGGATCCTTAGGCTATGGTAGTTGTCTACTTATGTGTTTGTGTTACATATTTCTGGCTTGATTTCGTGCTGATAGTGTTTGCCACTTTCACAATTTGTCCTATGTAGCCACCAACTCTTGTTTAGTTTCTTTGTGCCAAGTTTGTAATTTCTCTGATTACCCGAGAAAACCCAATGAAGTATACAAAAATTATAAACGCTCTCTTGCATCTACATATGGGTTATGATAGTGGATACCAATTTTATATGGTCAAATTTTCTTTTATGTAATGGAGATCACACCTTAAGTGTCTTACTTACGTAAGTGACAGTCATTCCTGTGCATTTGGCATTGCAGTTGGTGGGGTCTTGTGGAAAAATCATGGGGCATAGTGCGAAAGTATCCTGTAGCACTACCATTCTACACAAATTTTGATCAGGTTAACAATGCAATTCTTGTCCCCATTTCGTAAATTTTCTTCTCATCTCTACTTGAACTTATGTGTGTGTGAGGTTCCTTTGAAAGCTGCCAGTATGAATAAAAGTTCCAAGATACTTTGTCCATATTTAATTTGATGGGATTTCTTTTTAATTTAATCTCAGTAAAAGTGATTCTAAGAGTAAAATGTGAATGCCAAGAGGCAACTGATGGGTGGATTTGAAAATTTTCACATCATAAAAAGTGAAACTGAGTGTTCAGAGAACTGCAGAGTTTCATATATTGACTTTTAATGCTTGTCATGTATATAATAATTATATTGATGTCTCTAATTTGTTACCTCCTAAATAACTCCCTTTGGCATCCTTACCTGTAGTTCACTAAACACAATCTATATGAGATGCTCTACATTCCTTTTATGGTTTACTGATAATACTTTGAAAACTAAATCATAACTGAAAAGCAATACACTTTAGATCAGATAGTTGTGTATACTTATCATTCAGATGTTGCCAATTCTTGTTACTTTCAGGGACGTGGTTATCATATTTCAGTTGATGGAAAGAAAGTATCGGATGCTACTTGGTGTAACCTTTCTTCACAGGGGCTTCAGGCATGCATCTGATAAAGACTCTTATTGTTGGCTCAATTATTTACGATATTGATAGTTGAGGGAATTTGAAAAGATTCATAGATGCACCATATTTTGAATTCTGCTTTGCCATTTCTGTGACTAAGCCCGTTTTAGGTAACATCATTTTAATAAAAGGTAATCTAGAACAACTAGCATCATTTGAGAAACACTCCATTACTTATCCAAAATCTTCAAGATCATTGTCGATATTGCTTTTCTTTGTGCAATGAGTGATTGTATGACAAACTTGTTTCCCTTTAATCATAACTATACAATATATCATAGCCATGTTTGCCAATCATGATGCCTTTATTGATTACACAATTATAGTGATACTTGTTTAAGTGTTTAATTCTCTCCTAACTCACATATCTGTGTGCAGCCACAACTTGAGTTTGATGACTCTACTACAAATTCCATTCAAGTTCTTGTAGAGTAAGTGATAAAACATCCGCTGTTTTATAAGTTTATTTAACTGAAAACTCTGACAGAATGTGCATACCGCATATGTCATATTATTCAAATTATATACATTCCATAACAAGATATGGCAAAATTCAGTAACTCATATACATAGATTACAAGCAGAAATTCAGCATAGGTTCTTTCTTTTCTTACTGAGTTTGGATGGCCTATCTCGGTGACCCTAGAGTAGAAATATGAATAATTATTACACATTGCTTCTTCACTAATCATGCTGCCATCCTCTGGAACTTCTTTATTAGATTTCGATGGTTGACCTAATAATGTGTAAACCCTTCTCATATTCTCATCTATTTTTAGTATTTTTCCCCCTTTTAACATTAAAACCTTGCCTGATTTGGTTTAATGTCACAACCTTGTCTGATATCAAATGCCTCTTTTCTTTTCTATTCTATTCTACTAAAATACTACATTTCAGATCAGTTCTGATAAGATCTGAAGTATTTGCTCTCTTGCTTACAAATTGTAGCTTGAAGGAAGCATCATATAATGGAGGGGGAAACATTACATTCAAAGGATCTCTGGAAGGGAATTCTGACTTCGAGAGAAGAATCTTTCAAGGAGAGCTCGTTCTGAGCGAGTCGCCTCTCCACGTTACTTATTCTGTAAGCTATCCTATTAAAATTGCTGAAAAATTGCATGCCCATCATAGTCGTCTAACTTGAAATAGCTGTTGTCAATACAGCAGTCTAATCCAAATTATATTTAAAATTAGTTTAAACTCTTTCTTAGGGAACCGAATCTAGTTACTTATTTGAGGGAAGGGAAAAAGGGGTATCTTTCATTAACCAATGGTATAATGCACATTCTGACTACTTCACCAAAACCATTAATATAGATCTAGATAGTCCTATCGAGCCCTGTTCTCTTTGTCCAGTTCACACCTGAAGTCTGTGACTAATGCAGGTGAAATCTGATAGCAATTCTTTGTTGGGACTTGCACTTGAAGTAACTTCCGCCATGAGCAAAAGTGTGTCGATACTAGCTGCACCCCAGGGAATGGATCATCTCTCAGGCAAATTTAGCAAAGTAGTCCCAACGACTGAACACAAGGGAGATGCCCCTGGATGGGTTATGCAAGAGTTCTCAATTGACATGAATGGATACACTTTGACAGAAATCCGAGCTGTGTGTTATAGGCCAGGTCATGCTTCATTCAAGGAACTGACACTGAAGTCCAGACCACTTGGCCGTGATCTCCCCACGGCTTCTTCAACAGATTACTTTGCTGTTCTTGGTCATGTCACAGTCAAGACTCTTGACTACAAGCCAGATTTTCCCATATCCACTTCATGGCAAGTTGACGGTGAATACATCAACTGGAAATCAGGTCCTAAGGATTCAAAGATCCTCAGTGTTAAAATTTCTTGGAAGCTGAAAGAAGGAAAGGATTTTGTATTTCCGCACTACAATGTGTATGTGGAGAAGCTATCAGAACAAGGGGATGGTAATCTAAGCTCAACAGCAGAACATGTGCAGGAGTACCTTGGAGTGGCACATGTGAACTCCTTCTATGTTTCTGACCTAGAAGTTCCTTCTGGCACTTCTACTCTCAAATTCATTGTACAAGTATGCAGTTCTGATGGGACAAATCAGAATTTGGATGAGTCTCCATATTATCAATTGGATGTAAAGGTTCCTTAACTATCAGTGTAACATTAACTCTCCTAATAAGGATGTATCCATCTTGGATTTGGATTTGGCATCCACAAACCATGCTTATGCTGCGTTGGCTATTGAACAATAAAATTCGCATAATTTGCTGCTTCCTAAGTTAATGCTTTCTACGCAAGTAACAGGGTCCAATAAGTTGGTTTGGATCATTCAATTGATCAGATCCAATTGAAGTGTAAAGCCAAGCCTTTATTTATTAGTGTCCTGCAACATAATATGCCAACAACCAAAGCAATAAAGTTTTCTTCATAGATGCAGTAGGCTGTATGAATCAAAAGACGTTATTGTGCCTTGTTTACTTTTACACACAAGCTATTTAAACTCAAGTGATTTTGAATAGTTTTATCTATAATTTTTCTTAAACTTCTTATAGTTCTATTTATTAAATTACCTTCTATCTCATCTATGCTTTTTACTAAAATTTTTGCAGACGTTCTCCTCACATAATAAAATCACTTAACACAAAATTCTACTATCTTTTCACACATATTGACCATGATTTTTAAAAATGTGAGAAGATTCAGTGCTCCGAACCGTGCAATTTAAAATGTTTAAATTTATAGCAGTTTTTTGGTCGTGTATGTATGTATACACACATGACGGTGAAAAAAATATTATACATATATGCAATAGGTTCTAGCTCAGCATTTTTTTTTGGGGCGTAATGTTTATTTGTTTGGTGTTGAAGCAAAGTGCGAGAAAATCTTACTTTGACTTAAAATAATAAGTGAAAGGAAGAAAGTCAAGAAAGCCGAAGAGGGGTTGGGTTAGTAGCATCTGAATTCCAAAACTAAACTTCTTTTGGAAGTATTGTCCTCGAGCCCTCAAAAGAGAAACGAGGTTCCCACCATCACTCACTTTGTCTACACAAAGGTGCAGAATTTCTGATTGATTGATAACATTAACAGGAATATGCTTTTGTCATGTAACGTAATTGAACTTATTATCGATGTTTTATTCAACCGCTGTTGTTATATATAATGCAGCACCTTTTGACTCCCTACAATGTTTGTTTGTCTAATCCCATGGATGTTTTAAGTAGGAGCTGCAATTTGCATATTTCTCTGTTATGTAATCTTTGCATTGTGACACAATTTGTGTGGCTTCCCGCAAAATACCACCACATCAATGTAATGTAAGATCACCAGATTTAAGTTAAAAAGTTAAAAATCACTGTTGTTTAACTTTTCTCAGCCAAAATCTCTTGTTATAACCACTAGCTGTCAATCATTGAACTATTCTCTTTTCGATGTAATGGTTGGTTTAAGAGTTGTTTGACTTTGTCTCTCTTTCTCTCTTTCTTTTAAGGTATTTCTCAAATTAATGTAATTTGATATTTAGTTCTTTTAAATATGATTTTGAATTCAAGTCATATAAATAAAAAAATTAATATTAAAAAAATTGTCAAGTAATTAACGAATTCAGCTAAAATTAGATTTTTATATATACAATTCTTCTTATCTTCCAACAGTGCTTGCGATTTTTGGTGTTATTTGCAGTCATGAGTTTATCGAAGTAATTAAATCTTTCTAAGTGATATGTCCAAAAAATTTTCTTAATTTAAAATTTGACTCATATTTCTTATATAGTCTTTGAATATTATATAAATTATAACTCAGAATTACAAATGAGATTTTGAATTAGAAAAATTTCTAAATTTATCATTAGACAGATATAACATTTTTATCCAAATGGTACGGAAAAGCTAAGATAAGTGAAAAGCCACTCCTAACGATATTGTTTTCAAAAAGGCTAGTGTTATTAGTTAAGATTCTTTTATACTAAAAGTTAGAAATCACGCAAACCATGACTACTACTGTCACCCATCTCTTTTTGTTTTTCCAATCAATGACTGTCCTCCCAAGCTGATAAAGAAATAATGGTTAAAGGTTTATTACATTAAATGTATATTATTAAAAAAATTTTTAAAAAGACTTAACTACTAGATGTAAAGTCTATTAAACTTAAATTAATCTGAGTTAAATCAGCTTATTATAGAAGTAAAGTTCTCTTAATACTAATTTTTTTTATTAACAAGACTCAAATTAAAGATTTTACTTAAAGAAAATAAATGTCAAATCACTTATAATTGTTAGTTAAAATGTAATTTTATTTTCTTATTATAGTAGTGTCTAAGTTCACATATATAGCATATTACAAGTGAGCTTGAAAAGTTTCATAAATTACACATAACTAGGGGTGGTAATTTCTTCTTATATTCGGGGATATCTATATGGGCTACTCCATTTGGATCCATATTTGAGGATATTTCTTGCTAGGATGAGAAGGGAAACACAAATCTCCTTGAAACAAATTCGGAGATGGGGGCAGAGATCACACTCATTGCCCACGAGATCCTTGTACATATGAAATTATTAGATTACCCTTAATGATAAATGTAGTTATACATATGTAACTTTATCCTTTTATTCATTTTCATACTATATTATCATTATATTGATTTGGGGGGGGAAAAAGACCTAAAGTTCTCTTATATCCAGAGTTGAAAATGAGTTAAGTCAACTCGTGAGTTATTTTTAACTCGGTTTGTTAATAGCTTGATAAGTTGAACTCATGAGCCGAGTTTGAGCTTTGCTGTATTCAACTCAGTATATATATATATATGTTAAAAATAGGCTTTACACTTATAGCCAAAAAATTCAATTTATATCTAAGATGGTGGAGGCCACATGGTGAGGGCTTGCCAAAGAAACAGACTTTGGTTGTTTAGGAAGACATGTAGGGGCGTTTGGTAGAAGATTTGAATTTTCATTCTTAGGTATGTGTTTTTTAGAACGTTTGATAGACGGATTGAATTCCCAAAAATATTTTACATATTTCCAAAAACATCCTTAGTAGAGAGCGGCAGTCCAGTAGCAAACAGTAATCGGCGATAAGTAGCAATGGGTGACAATAAGGTAATTTGATCATTTTATAGGAAAAAAATATTCCTATCTCATCGAAATATTATAATCACGTGTATGAGATAGGAATATTTTAGTGGATATCTTGACCTAAAACCAATCTCGAGAATGCAATATTCCCGAAAATATTTTTACAATTCTCCTGTCGAATAGGGGTATATTTTCACATTCCTACCAAACATCCTATAGTAGCTGACCATATTGTACATTTGATTGGCATAGGTTGCTTATGATGTATTTGATAATTGTCTAAATCAAAACTCTCATCCATATTTTGCTTAAATGCTTGATTATTAGCGTCACTTAATCTGACAATGCACAATGCTTCCGGAATATTCCAGTTTCCTCAAATAAGGAGAAAGCCCTCTCGCTCGAAGAACACATTTCTATAACTATGATTTCAAAAGAAATTAAAATTGCAGCAATATGTACGTGTTAGGTTTCAATGTCATTATTTATGAGTCATTGAAATTTTAACATTTTTTCAAATAATTACTTCTTCGAGGATTCTCATGGAAACTCAGGAAAGAGGCAGGATAGCGGAAAATTATACTTGAAATTTCTCTTAAATGGCCAGATAAATGCTAATCATGTGACAAATGATTGTCCAATTCATTATCTATGTGTTAAGTACTATCATCATTAATATTTTTTAAGGTTCTAAACTTTTTAATTATAAATTAACCCAATAAAATTATTTTTTAAAAAAATTAAAATATGTTTTCATTGAATCCCTTACCATTAATCCAACAATCTCATTAACCCTAAAAAATCATAGTGGTCGAAAAATCCAATAATAGACATGGACTGGTAGTATGCTAATTAGCAGTTTGACTCTTAAGCTTGACTGGACTCGAGCAATGATAGGATAGAATGACTATGGGCCTATTTATTTTTAATTTTGGAAAACGAAAAAAGGAAAATTTTATTTTTTTTCATTTAACTTTTTATAATAAGTAATTTTTTATTTTTATCAAAAATACCTTTACATGTCTCAGATTTTAAATCTAAATACTAACTGAAATTTGGTCTAATAATAGAGGACTAATTTATCACAACATAATAAACTATAATTAGGAGGATATAAGTGAGAAAAAAGAAAATAATAATAAACCTATATACAGCTAGATAAAGACAACAGTGGACTAGGGAGGGGTGAACCCAGATTATAAGCTTAACTTCAAGATTGACTTGAAAAATGCTTTCACACTAAACAAAGAAGGCGAGGAATCTTCGAGTCAGTTTTTAACCCCATTTTTCCTTTGTATATTATGTGAAGAAGAACAGCCGGTTGTTACCCTTTTTGGCGTTTCTGGTTTTCTCTTTAGCATTTAAAATAATGTAAAGAATTGTGCACATCCCATAAACTGAGCACTTTCTTGCACAGCCCCCAACGTGAACCAGCTATTAGAAGTTGTTGATTAGAACGAATGAGTGCAATTGCAGCTGATTTTAACGTTCTCTAATTATGATTAGAAGATTGTAGTAAGTAATGGACAGACATGGAAGTGAAAGCGAGAGACTTAAAATATGTGAGAACTTTTAGGAGAAACATAGACTATGGCTGAAAGTAACATGGGTAGAACAGACACGAGGAAACTTTTGTGAAGAATATATATAGGAACAAAAGTATCGAACAGAATATAAGAACTATATGTATTCATGTATACGAAATTATTTATCCACAAGTTAGAGATTAGTATTTCCAATTTAATATTTATGTAGTTGAATGCTTGAATGTATCGTGTGTGTCTAAATATATATTTCGTTTCTAAGAAACTCATCATAAAAATCATGAGCGGAGAGAAAAGTCAAATTTAAGTAGTTGACAACTATTTTTGGATCAAATTTAATTTTTAACTAATATATCAATAATTGAAACACTTGGACTGATATATATCAATAATTAAAACACTTAGAACAAAGTGCTCTCATTTCTCTTTATGAGCATTTTAGAGTTTAAACAATCTTCTTGCCCCCACGCCTCGAACAAAAGGAATCCAGATTCTCAAGTTGCCATATGACAGAATCCAAATTGATCTGTACATCTTAATAAGACTGGGGGTGCAAAGATTTAATAAAAGAAAGGACATATACTTCGATCGGTAAGTTGTCAATTTCACTCATTTCTTTTGATTATTTAATTTTCCGTCCAACACCATGTTGCTCTCTTTTTAACTTTCTTCAACATAAACTTTTCAAATTATTGAAATTTTTGTTTATAGTCCTCTCCATGTTCATCAAATAGACCATGAGTTCCATGTTTTTAAATTGAACAATATTATTTACACTTATTTTAAAACTCATTTTAAGCTTACAATAAGAAAGAAAGATATAAGATAATAGATATACTATTTTTTACCTTTTCAACACTTATTATTTTATATTTTTCTCTCTTTTTGTGAATTGAAAAAGAGTATAACTAATATTTTTCTTTTAAATTTTATGCTAGTTCCCAAGATCGACCGCATTTCAACACAACTGCACCATGAGTTCATCGTATTGTCTTTGAAATTTCTAAGACCTCAAATATGCACTGCTCATTAATTAGTTTACCTAGTTACGTCAAGTTTATGGCTTTTGTTTGATCTTTTATATTGTTTTTGACATGTCAATCGTCATATTCTCCGAGTTCATGATATGCCTACCGATACAAGTTTTAATGGGGAACCCTACCTCGTATCAAGAATTTATTGGTAAGATAAAAAGTTAATCATGATGCGTACGTGATTGAAAATGTTAAAACTCTTCTCAGACGGGATTAGAGTTGTGCTATTCATCATTTTTACAGGAAGAAAGGGGCTTCTTCCTCCTCGCTGTTTTGGGAGCTTTTTCATAAGAGTTTAGTACGTGTTTGGTTTAAATTTTCTTCAACGCGAACTTGCTTTGAGTGGTAGGAATTTTTGTGTTCCTTTTCATAAGCTTGCCTCAAAAAGCCGCGTTCCACCACCAAACGGTGGAAACCAAACAATAATAGACTTTAGAGCTGTTGCTGCTTGTGGATCTCTTCGGGACCATGCATCTTAGATTTGTCTTACACTGAAAAATATATCGAAATTAATCTCCTTATCATAGTTTCTAAAACCAATTTAATTGGCCTCACTATCCATTTTGAACTTGAGAAATAAATTTATTTTAAGGCTAAAGTTAAAGTTTACTTTAAGATAATCAAAAGTGTACAATGCCAGAGTTAAGTGCAGTAATAAGCAAACTATAATATTAAAGAAATGACAAAAGT
This sequence comes from Pterocarpus santalinus, assembly GCA_031439595.1. Taxonomy (NCBI): domain Eukaryota; kingdom Viridiplantae; phylum Streptophyta; class Magnoliopsida; order Fabales; family Fabaceae; genus Pterocarpus; species Pterocarpus santalinus. The sequence continues at coordinate 6,855,543 of CM062527.1, forward strand.
TCAAATTCTAGAAAAAATAATTATGATGAGAAATTCCGAATTGTAATAATGCCTGAAAGTAGAAATATCTTAAAAGTTGAATTCAAAAGTTTGCAATTATCTTGGGTGCACTTTTTAAATGAATATGTACGTTACTTTGTCATATGTGTTTACATTCTTTTATTGTGATTTGTTTGCGGCTAGAAGTTTTTAGAACATTTATCTTAATATGTCTAGAATTAAATATTTAAAAATTGATTAAATATATAACTAAAATATTTTAAAATTATAAAATAATAATTAATTTGATTTAAAAATTATTTTTATTTTAATTATGCTTAATTAAAATTTACTAAAATTTATTGGATTTTTTTGTATTAGAAACTGCTTATGCAATTTTGGGTCAATGATGATGGTTAGGAAAAATTTTCCCTAAAATAATAATAATTCCATGACTCAAACTCCTAACATTACAAATAAATTTACCTAGGGTTGTAATCCACTTCTATTGCAACCAATCACTTCTAGGCCAAATTTATTGGATTTGGATGGATTTGATTTGATTTTAGTATTAATTATTAAAATTAATATTTTCATTTTTATTAATTAAGTCCTTTAACCTATTATAAGTAATGGTAAAAAAGTAAACTAACAATGTCAAATCAATCCAACAAATTTCTAAAGTTTTTCAAATATAAAATTTGATTGATAAATTAATTCGAATCTTACTTTTTATGACTTATTTTAAACATGCAAAATAACTTTTAGACTAAATCATATCAAATCAAACTATTTTTATTTCTATTTTTTGTGATTCTAAACCCATCGTCCTACTAGATTTTTCATTTTCGTTCTAGTAGTTCTTGAGTTAGAAACCATGGCTAGAGTAGCATACTTCTTCATATATGGGAAAAAAGGCATAGTATTGCAGGCTCTTGTAACTAACAATTATGCAGTCTCAGCTTCAAAGATAATGGCACTGCTTTTAAGTAGAGGACCATAAAACTGACAAATAATTATATAGTCACAAAGTATCAAGTGAATTATATTTATATCTAATAATAGAATGATATTTTAGGATAAAATTATTTATCTAAAATATTATTCTATTATTAAGTAGAGTACAATCCATCTAATATTTTATGTGTATATAATAATTTCTCCATAAAACTCACATAAAGTTCCTGTTTGCAGAACACTTATTCCAACTAACTAAACTACAAGAGTATTTCAAGTGGGAAAACAAAATGCCTTGGTGTATAATAGACTTGTGATGAATTTTATCTTTCTATATCATGAGAAGGTCATCTCATATAATTATCAGAATGTTTGCCATTTTTTTATGAACATTGAACACCCTTGCCTTAGTGGCTGCATTAACTTACAAGCACCTTAATTATTTGTTTAACGTGCTTCTGATTCAGAACACACTATATTACTTCACTGGTACTGAATCACATGCTAGAGTTGACCCTAGAAATTCCTTCATATATCCCAACTTCACAAATCAAAATTCCTTCATATGTCCCAACTTCACAAGTTAGAAAGAAAAAATACTTCATAGATGTAAGGAAGAAAAGTTTAACTCAACGATTAAGAGGATAACACAAAGCATGTGAGCAATTTTCATTCAAGAAACCATGTCATGTCCAAAAACACTCTCTCTCTTGAAAGAGTCATGAATTACATTATTGCTAGAAGAGCCAAAATTAAGGTACTGAGGAAGGTCATTTGGGACAAAGTAGGATTTCTGATCCGGGTCAAATTGTGCGACTGGCATCACTGGCTCTTGCTGCATCTGGATGCAGAGTATCTCTGCCTGGGCAACTGCAAGCTGCATTTGGAGCTCAGAAACCTGATTTTGAAGGTACGATATGGCTCCAACACAACCATAGACTGGGTCCCGGACTCTTGCATTTGCCTCATACACTAAACTGCTTACTGCATCTGCTCTCTGGTGAACCGGAAGTTCCTGCATCATTGTACAAAAAAGAACCCAAGAATACTCATAAGAACTCAAAATAACAAATACCCTTTGAAGACCAATCCCAAAAGGTTATCTTTTTTCATTTCTCTGACATTAGGAAGTACTAGAACTATAACTTAGGTGCATGTTTGATTTGGTGTCGAGAAAACTCAAATTATAGCTGAAGCGTATAATATGAGTTTCAACTCATCTCAACGTATTTTACAAAATCACATTAAGTTATATTTTAACATGATTTTTAGTCTTAAACCATGGTTTGGAGAGATGTATTAAAGAAAAAAAAGGAGGACGTTGGATCATACCATGGTTTACAAACTATGATCCAATGGCACCTTAAAACATGTACCTAAGTCTATGCCTTCCTAGGCTCTTAGTTTCCAAAAATGATTGATCAATTAACCATATAATGTTGTTTTTTCATCCCCTTTCATCATCAAAAGACAGCGAATAGAACAACAGAAAGAACATAAGGTACCTGTAACATTTTGCTAACGTTGCTAGCGCCAAAAACCTTGTGGACTATGGCAAACTTTTGGGGTTCATCAGAAGGGAAATAAGGAGCAAAGGTGCAATCCTTGGTGCACCGGCGTCTTAGAAGCTTGCATGAGGCACACGGGGAATTCCCACCCATTTGATTTCGAAGACAGAGGAAACTGAAAAGAAAGAAAACTCCTGTTTTGGGGGATCTAAAGGGAAAACTAGGAAACAGAAGAAGTAAATGGAAGACAAAGCCGAGGAAGCTGCACATGATGAGACTGTCAGTGTACATGTGGTATTTATAACGACCAACAGCGTGTGAGGATAGCCGCTACCTATTTCTTAGTTTTTGCACTTCTATTTTCAACCATATTCAACCACTAAAGATATTTTTAAATATTTGTGATATAAATTAATGGGTTGAGTTACTTAGTTTCTTTTTTTCTCCCCTTTTTTCTGGGCATGCATTGTTTTATTTAATTGTGACATCCAGGGCTGAAAAAATAACATTTACTTTGCCATATTCACCAAGGCCTACCTTTGTGTTTAGGACCATAGTGTTAGGCATGGCTTTAAATTGTGGATGTGATTGCATTTGCGGTTGGTATAATTGTGGCATTATGTTCATTACAATGCCAATCACATCTATTGCAGTGTGAAATTTTTGTGCGATTACACAGAACTTGATAAAGGGCCTTACTTTCAAGATTTTAAAATTATCAATCATATACAGTAACAAAAAGTCAATCTACCTATTACCCGACTTTAACATACATATGACAAAAAGACAGTAGAAAAGTATCATGATATGAAATTGAGAGCTAGAGAAAAAAAACATTAAGCGGAGATTCAGCTCGATGCAGTATAAATGTTGTAGCCGCATCACTGATACGTTGCAATGATTTCATGTGATTTTTAGCCGTACTACAATTACAAGGTGATGTAATTTAAATTACCGTCACAACCGTAATATTTCGATCACATCACTTGATGTGGGTGGCAATTTAAAAACTCGATATTTGGTCTTGTGATAAATTATAGGAGTATATTCAAATTAGTGTAGAGGGTGTGTAAGTTATATAACTATTAAAAATGAATTTAAATGTTTATATTTTCATCAAAAAGTTATTTTTTAGTCTTTAAAATATCTTTAATTTCAGGCATCATCGCTATTAAAAAACTTTCATAACAATTATCTTCTTCAAAATTTGAACTTTGGTTATTTCTTTAAAAATATAGCTTATCACCACCAAAAAGCTATTTGTACACATTTTTTCTTATCAAAATAAGAAATATATTTTTTAATTATACTTATTCTTTCTTTTTCTCTTTTTTGGCTCTCTCAAAGCCAAAGGTATAATACTTTAGTATTAAAAAAGCGAGCAAATAACATATAAAAAAAATGCAATAATGTAAAATGATGAAAAGGTAAATATATTGTTCTTTGCCTGTTTTATATGTTTCTAAATGCAACCAAAGCACTCTCCAATACAATAATATTCTAATTTAAACATGAGATAAAAGAATATAATAACATAAGAGATTAATTTTGATATGTTAAAGTATTTTATAATGTCAATTAATTATATTTTATTTTTTATATTACTTTAAAAGTAATTATGATAAAAACCAAATAATTTTCATAATGTAATTATCCATAATTAAATAATTATATAAAAGTAATCTTAGTGATCATATATCAAAATTAAATTCATAAGTTAAACGCAAAATGCACAATATGTATAAATTGCCAACGATTAAATGTAACGATGAGCAAACTTGCCGTTATAAGAGGACAAAGATCCAAGTTCTAAAATTGTCACTTATGAAAAAATCCTGACCCTACAACTTTTTAAGAGATTAATCTTACACTTAAAAAGGTAAGAATATCCTGTGAAATTAAAAAAAAAAAGCAATTATATATAGAAAACTAGTTTTGGTAAGTATAATACAAAGATATTTGTCCCCATAAAGACAGATAATATATGTCACAAGGAAAACACCAAAAAAAAAAAAAAGAGAGAGAAAGAAAGAAATAATAAAAAACTAAATCTGACTCTTTACAACTCCTAACTGTATTCAAGACGAATGAGAAATTCATCAATATTATGAAGAGACGAATTGAAAATTTGGAATTTAGGGATGAAAGTGAGATGATTCGGGCTATAGTATTAAAATTACTTAGTCAACTTTACAATGAAGGCAAAATCTTGATAGAGCATACAAAACAGGTAAAAAAAATTTTTTTTAATTTTTTATGGAAGATTTGAATTTATTCAGAAGTAAAATCCAAAAATACAAAGTCTTTAATGCAAATGGAGCATTCCCCAATCCAAAAATCAGACTCAGAAAATTGACTACATTGCAGTGCCGAGGAACATAACGCTCTAAAGAAAGAGAACCAGGATGTTATGTGGATAACATCGAACATAATTGCCCCTGTATGAGAAAAATCATTATTCCAAACTCCAAAATTGTCAAAGACATCCTTCACGTCTCCCTCCAAGGTAACAAACTTGAAGCCCAATACCCAAGCTAAAAGCATCCCCCTCCTTTGCAGCAATAGTCTTTGTTCTTCTTGCATCAACATCACCCTGTAGGCGCTGAAGTTTTGCAGCCAGGACTTGACCTCTGGAGTTTCTGATAACAATTCCTATCCCAAAAAATTATACATATTAAAAGAAAAAACCATCTATCTAATTTTTACGTTTTCAATTGTATCCCATAATTGAAGATAAAACTGTCATTTAATATAGAAGTCATTGTTAATTAAGAGTGATGGATGTTTTTTTATATAACTGTCATTTTGTTATTTGAGTAAGAGACATGATTAGGAAAAGAATGATTCTAAATCGTCATAACTTGTTATCTTAGTTAATAAATAAAGAGAATTAAATATTTTATGTTTTTAAGATAGGCATATTAACTTTTTGATATATTATTTTTTTCAAAAATATTAAAAGATTCATTAAATCTTGTTTCATCAGAATATAACAAAATTAAAAATGACAATACAAGAGAGGAATTGCTATGATACTCATAGGAGTACTGTATTCAGAGCAAATCGTCAAACATATAATTTTTGTTTATTTTACCATATATATGTAAAACAAAATTTTATTAAATATAATTAACAGGCGATAAATATTTCACAACTTAATCTTTATACTATTACCTTTGGAAAAAGAAAATGGTGTGCCACAATAATTCTCATGAAACAGATCAGAGAGGGATTGATTTTCCTTGGAGATTCTCATCACTGATTGGTCATTAGTTTCTAAAGAGAGTAAGTAGTTCTTTTGGAAAGTTAGTCATTTTTTGGTAATTCACAGTAGAAAACTAGAAATTCTGTATCGCATGCATTGACTTATTGCTGAAATTGACGAAGGTCCTAAATGCTTAAGTATCCAGGTTGTTATTAGACGATGGCTGAGAGAGCAATTGGCGTGAGAATAGTCGTTATCTTATTTTGTCACCATTTCTTTCATAATTACCATGTATTATTACACTAGCGGAGATGAGTTAAAATAATTTGCCGAGTTGGTGTGATAAGTTAGAGTAATTTGTTGATTCGTAATACTTGTTTGTCATCGTATAACTATCATATAAATGCGCGATATATGTACAAAAACTAAAAACATTTTTATCATTCAATCAATTTAAGCTTCTTCTAATAGCCCTTCTCTCTCAATTTTTTGTGTCTCCTAACGAGTTTCTTAAAATTCATTCAGTAAATTAATCTCACTACACTCACTTGTGAGTATGTTTGATTTAATTTTTGGAAAACTAATTCTTTTTAAAGAAGATTTTTTAGAAGAAGTATTTATTTTTGGTTTGGGTATTTCAAAAATAAGTTTAAAATAAATATTTTTATTTGAATAGAATAAAGTAAAATTATTTTTGAATATATAATTACTAAAATAGACATAATATAATTTGAAGATAAATTATTATATGCTATTCAAATATATTAATTAAGGGTAGGTAAGTAATTTTAGTTTTCCAATCTAATTAGAAGCAAGACTAACCTTTGTTGAGTAAAAAGCCTTCTACTCACCTTAATTTCGTGTTGTTAAATGGAAAATTAAATCAAACATGATGGAATACTATTTAAAACTATTTTACGGCCAGTAAAAGGCTTTTTGTGTCAGGAAACTGTAATTCAAATAAGCACCGAACGAATAAGATATTTGTATTATATATATATATATATATATATATATATATATATATATATATTATGATTATCTTTGATTAGATGATCAAGATGTCAAAACATAATGTTGAAAATCCGTGATGCTAGAAGAGGAAAACAAAATTATTACTAAATGGTGAGCTGACAGATTTGTGTCTTAGTGGGAAATAGGGAATAAAACTAATGGTTATGATCATCATTGACGCCCCACCAAATCAAGGTAGTGATTGTGATGGCCAAGTTGGCAAGAATGGCTTCCACACATTGTTTGACTAAGTATGATGTACCTTGTTTAGCTGCCCTTTGAGTCAAGAGCACACAGGACGATTGAAACCCGATCGCTACTAGGACAGCAGCCCGAACATGAATGTTTGTTAGACACACAAACATAAAAACATTCACGTGAGTGCACACATTAATTATCACCAATATAATTTTCTTTTGAGCTGTATCCCTCCTCTCTAAGTGTGTGTATAGCTAGTTTGACTCAATTCATTGATTAGCTCAACATATATAGTCCCTAGTTAGTAATAAAGAATCCCTTTCCTTTGTGTTTAGGAAGTGTAAGCATGTAAGTTAGAAGGAGAAAAGTTATTTATGAAGGGTCGAACTCAACAAAATCAGTAAATCACATCCAAATCTCTAAAGAGTAGGTCTTAAATACAAAGTCATAGGCGAATATCTCAATATTTGGATGATTAATTTTGAATTATATATTTTAATAAAAAACAAGCAATGTTTCTTTTGCAGATAGTTTCGCCCGTGGACCGATCACTGAATTGAACGCATTCTTCATCGTATCCGGTCATATACATAGGCAAACTTTGAATAGGCTGTTATTAGATTCTCCGTATCAGGAAAATTCTAGCCCAAGAAACGGATATATCAGCAACTTATCATGTAATAGAATTTCTTTCTAACAAGTTGAGTAGGAGACTAGTCTCGTGAGCCTTTCTATCGTCATCAACTTACGAGTTAAGATTCGGATATCTGTCATTATCAAATTAATCATGTATTGGACATTGTTAATTAATTAATTGTAGTTGCACCAATGACAAGTTTTGCAGCCTCTATCGCTATCACGGTAAACTTGACACCCTTAATTTTCATTGTTTTTTATTCTGTTTTAACATTTAAGCAAGAATCTGTAAGTTTCATATCTAATTTTTAGTCCCATTTTATTCGTATCAATAAGGCAATCACAGTGCAAATGACTCTTGCTCAATTGCTATTGAATTTGTTTACTCTACTTAAACTCTCTTTTTCCGTAGGGGCCAAAAGATGATTTGTTACATGCTAATTATTGTGTAGTTTTCACAACGAAGATTCCTCGCCCAGCTTATTGCTTGCTGTGTGTCTGCGATATGTTACGTTATAGCAGTAGAAATAGTACTTTCAGTTCTCAAGTAGAAAATGATTCATATTTTATGACCTGTCCCAAATGGCTGCAGAAGCTTACGCTATATGGCAGTAACTGGTGTTGAAAAGCAATGGAAACATAGGTACCCCCACCCAGGATATTAATGAGATTCCTGACATGCAATTAATTTGTAGGGATTATTATAAATGAAGCTCATTTCGATAGAGATTAATATTGAAACTTGTATGAGATGTGTAGGTAGTGTGGTAGAAACCCTAAGCTTTCCCCGCATTAATTGCCTCACATTATTCGAAGCTTCCTTTGCATGCCTTTCAAAATAAAACAGCTCTCCTTTCATGGATGACGGTCTCCTATACATCTTTGTTTTCAAAATGTCTACTAAGATTTACCTATAATAAGACAGGAGAAGATATCATAGTTATAAGAATTAAATTGTTTCTTTGGAAAGAATTAAATTTTTTAAGGAAGTGAAACACACGCTATACGTCACAACTTTTTCTTGTGGAGACTCTGTGATAGTTGTATCCGGATTATCATTTCAATTTATATTATTTTCCAAATGGTAATATATATATATATATATATATATATATATATATATATATATATTTATATATATATATGTAGAAACTCTATATACTGCTTTTGTTTCAATATATATTAAAGTGGCATTTTTAAAAATCAATATATCTGATTTTAGTTAAACTCATAGATATATTAAAATTGAGAGAATAAATTAAATCAGACGGACAAAACGCATTAGCTTGTAGAAGTTGTAGTAACTAACAGATGGGGCCTAAAATTAGAACTTCAACCCCTCGGAAGGTGAGACCATGGAAGCTGAGGCTGAGAAACTTGTCGTTTGGTTTCTCCCAAATTACGAATTTTGAAGACAATAAAATATGGTTGAAGAAACAGACATCTCACCACGTTAGAAGGAAAAACATGAGACCTCCAACCCGAGCATTAAATGAGCATCGTTGTGATGAAGATTCATTTTCGAGATGCATGTTGTTTAATTTTTCTATCAGTGATATGGCGAGTGGTTTCTTGACTAATTAAGCAGCTTTTTTTTCGTTTATTTAGTTTATCCTCAACGTCGGTAATCTCACAATTAACTTTTTAGACTGTAGAACACCTTATATGAAGCAACAATATGATGCTAAGAAGAAAAACATTTCAAGGAAGCCGCAGCAATTTTTATTTTCTCTTTCCTATCGAAAATTGACTGACTACAAGTAGTATTGAAAAATATTATGCTAAAATATAGAAATTATTGCATCGTTTTTTAAACCTATGTCATAATCAACTAATTTGGAAAAAAAAAAAAAAAAGAGAGTAAAGTCATGACAAGTTAACCTTAACTCGCAGTCTGAAACAAATCCTCTATATTATTATTACATGAATTAGTTAGCTACGGAAATTCTATGTAAAATGATCGGTATTTGGATAAACTATATATTTGCTTTGCTACATTAATTACTTATTGTCTGTTTATAGTAGTTTATTTGTATTAAAAACAGTTTATACTTTTATGAGAAAAATTTTAAAAAATAACCATTTTATGGGAAATAATCGAAACTCATGCACATAATATTTGGGAGGCCATGCTTAGAGGGAGAGGGGAAGGTTCCGATTCTCATAACCGAATTCAGATGCAGAGATTACGAGTTACACATATAAATCACTTGCCTCAAGTTTTGTTTGTATTTGAGAATTATCTATTAAAAATATCTTTATCGTTTGTTCGGTTGAAATCTAACAATTGTCTTTTTTTTTTTTTTTTGGTTTAAACAATTGTCTTATGTACGATTTGAACTTTGGTCTTGTTATTGGGTACACAGTTTGTTCATCACTATATTTAACCCTTGTTGATAAGGTAAGTGTGTATTTATATTATTTTCATTTTAAATTTAAAATAACTTACAGTTATAATTTATTTAAAATAATTCCTTAAAAATACTTATTTTTCTATAATAATCAATACCCAAATATCTTTTTTCTTTAAGGACTGAATACCCAAATATTTTCTAAGTACTAATAGCCTGTTAAGAATGCCAACAAAAATCGATTTTACTAGAAGAAAATAAATGCTTCCTTTGAGAAAGATTGCCTGAAAATTCGGGGTTTTGTATGGGAAATCGAGAAAGTTTCATTTGAGTTACAAGCCAAACACACAGTAAGTCGATGCCTTTTTCTGTAACAAAGGGCCCATGCTTTTAGGTTTTGCAATAGATATTCATTTATCTCAGTATTGACAGAAGCATCATTCAACAAGCAAGCCCAATCTTTGACAAAAACAGAGGCAAGCCCAATCAAAGTCCAAACATCTCTTGGGTTCTTATGGCCCAGGGCCCAGGCAGACAACAAGTTGACCCAAACAAAACTGGGAGCACCTACATCTAATGCCCAACGGATCCTGTGATTAGCGGAAACACCTCCTTGTACGACGCTGATTGGCATTTAGTCAATTTCTATCTCGCAGTTGAGGCGTTGATTTATCCTGGGATTTGTCCGCCTCTTATTAATTGCACATAATTTCGATATCAGACTCTGCTTAATTTATGGTATATGAATTCTGCTCCCTCTCCATCAAACTGTACATGGGTTGAAAAAAAAAATCTACCTCGGGTTCTAATATGCGAATCAACTCCCACATCTCATATCTCATTGATAACCCATTATCACTAGCATTAGTGTTTAGTAATGTGATGATTTGATTGCTTTCTGATGCTTTCTACCGATCTTTGTTCTTTAGCTTTTATCTTGACCCTATTCCTGATAAGCATCGATACCTGTCAAATCACTTCCCTACCTTTATCTTTCTTTTTTTGTTTTTTCCCCCTTAAGGCTACTTTATAAGGCGCTTTAAAAAAGTTGATGAGGATGATTTGAGCTTCGATCTTGAAATTATATGTTAGTAAAAAGTAGACTAGGATGATTTGAGTTTCGAGCTTGAGACTTTATACCAGTAATGTTAGAGTAAAAGGGAGTATCAGAAGAGACATGTAACTAGAAAAAAATTCCATAAACTTTACAATACATATGATACTTATAAAAAAAAATTAAAAATTTAACATACTCTATAACTCTCATTAATTTATAAAAATAATTTACTTTAATTTCTAATATGACATACAAATTTTAATATTATTTTTCCTAGTAATAAGTTTTCATAATAAACACTAATCAATGGTCACATGACCAACAAAATTACCAAATTCCCATTAAATTCAAATTACTACTATTATTTTTCATGAAAGATACACGTATTGCGGTCCACAGAAGCTGACAAACCAATGATTTGTTGCCTAAAGACAATTTGGATGTCATTTTAATGTGTTGAAGTTCTTTCTTCTGGTCCATAAAAACTAAGTTAGCCGTTGACAAGGTAATTAAGGAATGGGGACAGCAGGACAGGTGACCGAGTTTCAATTAGAGAAAGAGTTTCGAAAATCATGATTCATGAATTTGGGTTTTCAATTTTCATTGACCCATTTTTTCTGTGGGTAGTTGATGCTTGTCCTCTTATAAATAATGGTGTGCTGCTCGAGAAGCCTTTATTAATATTAGAATGTTATACATTCTTCTAATAATCAACTTATAAGTTTTATAATTAAAAAAAATCAACTTAAAAGTTTCTCAAAATTTAAAATTTCACTCACGATGATATAAATTGTAATTTATACAATATTTGAGGGCTATTTAATATATATAAGTAAAATTCTAAATTAGGATGATTTTTAAACATCTCAAGTAAGAGAATTTAATATTTCTCTTAATAGTATTAATTTCGTTGGTCAGCCAAGTTCCATTAAGAGGAAAAAAAAAACAAAAACTGTTGGCCATTCTATTAATAGTTTGGAGTTTGCTTCGTTATTGCTTTCGTCTGTACCAAAAGAAGTTCATATCTTTGGTCCCTTCAAGTTTTAACGACATATTTCGGTAAATTAATTATCGATCCAATTCTTGGGGGAGAGCACTTTGTTAGGGTTACTTATATCTCAGATAAGCTGTGTCTGATTTTAATTTTATGCCTCCAGTGTCCGCTTCGGAAGGCGGCTTCCCTTCCTCTTGTGGTGTTTTTTTTTTTTTTCCTCCACATCCATTTTGTACCAGTAGAACCTAATTTATATTTACATGGATGTACTTTAATATTATTTTTTTATTTTTTGAGAAAATACTTGTTCCTTTTGTCTTTTTAACAGTATGCATCTCTTGTTCTCATAATGAAAATAATCAGTTTTTTTTTTAATGTAATGAGCTGTTTGATTTGTTTGTTATTTTTATTAATGATTACAAAAATAATATATTATTTTTAGTTTGTATTTTTTTACAATTTTATATTTTATATACTATGTATAACTTTATCAAATAAGAATATAATTGAAATAAAATAGTATCATTATAATTACTAGCAATAACATGAAACAAAATAAACATAGGGTAAACCAACTACTAACTATGGCTCCTTCTCATTTCACTATTTCGGTATTTTTTCGTATCCCAATGACATATGGTATCTTGGCACTTGGTAGATGCCAAGGATGAGGCTTAATACTTCACTCTTCAAGCTTATCAAAGATCAAGTTGACCCATGAATTCGGCGAACACTTGCACTGTCCCAATTGGACTATTATTCTTCCTTTGCCACCTAACCTGAACTTTTCTCTTTGTCCTCGCAACCTTTTGAAAACATCATAAGAGTAATTTTGAAATTAATCCTTAATTATTTGAGTTATATATAATTACTCCATTGACACGAGACAACAGTATAAAAATCTTAAATGAAGTGAATGAGTTTTCACCAAAATATCACGACGATGTTGATTTGATAGTCGTCATTTTATTTGTTTATTTCCGTAATGTACCTGCAGTCTGTAAATATAAATGCAGAACATAAAGAATCAATAATCCGCCGTATAACCATTCAATGGTAACGTGGAGTTCATTTAACTCAAGAGAGTTATGTGTCCACCGCAATACATATGACATGTTAATAAATAGGATTTAATTTTGACGTAATATTACATTACATTATATTATTATAATTATTTAAATTTTATTATAATTATTTTAAAAATTATATAAACAAAAATATTAATTAATTAATAATATAAAAAATTTTATATATATTGACCGTATATCAAAAATTAATCTTTAATTCCACCAATATTTGTATTTGTAGTGTATTAAAGTATTTACTGTTTATATTAGATTTGAGCTAGGAAAACCTATTATAAAAATAAATTTATTTTAACGTTTTTTAAAGTATTATTATTTATACATAAAGATGGCAGGCATCTTTTTCAATATGTGTGAAATTATTTATAAATAAGTAGAGATTTTAGTTATATAAATAGTTAATTTAATAAAAAATTCATATATTATTAATTATCAATTATTTTACTATATAAATTATTAAAAAATAACTAAATTCATCATATATTTATATATCAATTTTCGAATATCTAAAAATATTTCCAAAATTTTGTATAAATAATATTTTTTTTATTTACAAAACTTAAGAGTGAGACTTGCCTACTTCTAGAGGAAACAAATTCTTCCAACATGAAGTACCATGGCCACAAATTTCAGGGATGGAAGAGAAAAAGTGAATGAGAAAAAGGAAAAAAAAAATGATAGATATCCCTCATGAAGAGAAAAAAAAATTCTTTCTCTATGAACATATAACTATTTTCCAAAACCTAAACTCTAAACTTTATTTACTCATAGAAATATATTATTTCATGTAAAATTGACTAACTTAAAGAGATAATTTTAATATGGTATGAGTGTAAACTATTTTATATTATTGATTATTGACTAGTTATACTTCTTTATTTATGATTTTGAAAGTAGTTATAGTAAAAATTAAATAATTTTAATAATATCAATGTTTAGTTAATTCAAATAATTTGACACATATTTCTTTTAAGTATGATCTTTAATTTAAGTTATATAAATTAAAAAAATTAGTACTGTGAGAACTTTATTTTTCACAATGAGCCAAATCAGCTTGAGCTAAGTAGTTAGAGTCTAATAAATTTCAGATATACTAATAATTTAGAAAAAAAATAAAATTATTAACATGATTGTAAATAATTAGATAATACTATAAAAATATTTTACATTAACTATACATCAAAATCATTTTCATAATGTTTAATAGTATAATCTTGCTTTTCTACTTTGAGATCTGAATAGGATGGCAAAGATTTTCCCTTCTTGTGAGAGTCCTTTTCATTGTCGCATGGGTCACGTCCAACTGTAAAAAGGCAACAAAAACAACAGTAATCTCCACCCAAAAATAATTTAAGTGGACCAAACACACAAATAGATTCCGCACACTTTCACCAGACAACCCAGCTAAACCACGAGCACGCCACGCGCCCAACCCAACTCCTCAGTCTCAGCCGTCCACGTGCCACCAATCCAACGGTCCACACACCCCCACCCTCCACATTATAATCCACATCCCTATCCTAACGCCCCACCGCCGCACCCGAAATAAAAATATCCCTTTCCCTTTCATTTTCCTCTGTAAGCCATTTTCCTCTGTTTTTCTCCAAATTCCTCTGTTTGTTAGAAATCGATGGCTCTCAAAGCTGTTGCTTCTCCTTCTTCGTCGCTCTCTCTCTTCGCCTCCGGCGGCGGCGGCGGCGGCGAACACTCGCATTTGATTCTGCCATCGAGGTCATCGGTTTCCGTCCGCCGCTCCGCCGGGAAAAGTGCGGCGGTTGTGGTTTGCGCCACGAAGGGCGCCGCCAGCAGCAGCAGCCGAACCCTCACTGGTGTGGTGTTCGAACCGTTCGAAGAGGTGAAGAAGGAGCTGGATCTCGTGCCAAATGCTCCTCAGGTATCGTTAGCTCGCCAAAAGTACGTTGATGAATCTGAAGCTGCAGTTAACGAGCAAATCAAGTAGGTTCCTCTCTCTCTCACACACTCTCTCTTTTTCTTGTTTGATTCGTTTTGTTCGAATCTGAATTTTGACGATATTTTTGTTTGTTTGTTTGTTTGTTTGTTTTGGTTCAGTGTGGAGTACAATGTGTCGTACGCTTATCATGCATTGTTTGCGTACTTCGACAGGGACAATGTTGCGCTCAGGGGTCTTGCTAAGTAATTAACGATTTTGATTCTTGTATGGATGTGTGTTTTTTTTTTTTCGGGATTTGTTTGTTAAGGGTTGTGGTTCGTGGTTGTTGTTGCAGGTTTTTTAAGGAATCGAGTGAAGAGGAAAGAGAGCATGCTGAGAAATTGATGAAATACCAGGTGTTTGACTTTGACCTTGACTTTTCACCCTTTTTTTTTTTTTTTTCTTATAATGCGTTTTTTTATCTCCTAGATGATCTGCTTTATCAGTTAAATGTGTGATTTTTAACGTGATGTTGGATTTTGATTATTCTGTGTTTGCTGAAACTATTTTCTCAGAACAAAAGGGGTGGAAGGGTGAAGTTGCAGCCTATAGTGATGCCGCTTTCTGAGTTTGATCATGAGGAGAAGGGAGATGCGCTGTATGGTTAGTGTCTTCTGCCTCTGTTTTTTGAAGATGCTGAGTTCAAATCGTGGGATCTGTTATAATTGATGACAAGTTTTGCTTCTTTTGCTGCATTGTCCTGTATTTCTATAAAGTGGTTACAGCACTCTGTGATTTTGAAGTATGAATCGAGCCTTATGATCTTAGTATTTTACAGTTTCGCATCGTTTCAATATTTCAATTTTCATGCATGACAAGTATATACTGAAATGACAGAGATTTGCGGAATTCTTTACTTGATGGCTGATGCACTCTGATCATCAGCGGGGTGGCCCTGGCCCCTGCTGAAAATGTTCTACAAAGCAATTTCAATTCTGCTTGCATATT
This sequence comes from Pterocarpus santalinus, assembly GCA_031439595.1. Taxonomy (NCBI): domain Eukaryota; kingdom Viridiplantae; phylum Streptophyta; class Magnoliopsida; order Fabales; family Fabaceae; genus Pterocarpus; species Pterocarpus santalinus. The sequence continues at coordinate 6,871,426 of CM062527.1, forward strand.
GCATTTGTGCTGTTTGCGTATCCAAATTTGATTAGTTCTGTTTGGAAGTACATTATTTGTCAATTGCTACCACAATTTTGAATACAAATAAAGGGTTTACTGTTTTTCCCCCTTGTCGCAGCAATGGAACTCGCGCTGTCATTGGAGAAGCTTGTTAATGAGAAGCTCCTACACTTGCATAGTGTACGACAAGTTTGTTTGGTCTTAGTTTCGGTTTTACTACATGTGCTTTATTTCATATATCTCCTTCACGTTGACATTGATATATGTTGTTTGACAGGTTGCCTCCAAGAATGGTGATGTGCAGTTGGCAGATTTCGTGGAAAGCGAGTATTTGGTTGAACAGGTATCTATAAATTTGGTGCTGTAATTAAGATTTTTTATTTTTTATAAGTTACTAGTGTAAGATTATGCAGAATTGTGTGTTATATTGCTTTGGCCAATTCCCAAAGGGTAACTTCATCGATCAAAACTCTGCTCTTAAATTGTTTCGTTCATAGGTGGAAGCCATTAAAAGAATCGCCGAGTATGTTTCTCAGCTCAGAAGAGTTGGAAAAGGACATGGTAAGAATTTTATTTTTCTGATTTTTTCCGTTTTACAATAAATGGGTCTAATTTTTGTTTTCCTATCCTTTTGAAAGGAAGATAATCTGTTACTTAAGTTAATGTTTTCGTTGGTGGACTTTTCAGGTGTCTGGCACTTTGATCAGATGCTGATCCATGAGGGAGGAGCTGTTTGATGGAGTTAAAGCTTGATGATTATATATTTCCCCTTTCTTGTCAATGTATCTATCTAGTTCATCTAGGTGATCTTTCAAGTCTTTTGCTACAAGGTGGAACTGAACTGTGACTGAATAAAATAAATGTGGACTAGTTTTGTTTATCGTTATTTTGCAGCTCTGTTGTTTATTTACTTTTCAATTCAAGCTTTCCTTCTCGATGCAGCTAGACTAGTTGCGTGATTTACTTCAAAACCATGCGTTGGGCAAAGCGTTTGTCCAAATCATGATTTGAAACTTTTTAAAAGGGAAACTAACCTTGTTAATTTTGAAAAACCAACCATTTTATAGGTTGAGGAACATTGTTACATAGAGATGAATTGACCAAATTCTAGTTAAAATTGTTTTCCCATCTCGCCTAGCTAGAAGAATCTGCGTCTGTTAAATCATCCTTCGTATGCAACCTGTCATGTTAAGTTAATTGTGTGGTTTATCTAAAATAGTACCTTCGTGGGGATTTTAAAACGCTTTCTATGTTAACCAAAACCAAATAAAAAGAAAAAACGCCTTTTGTATTCTGTGGGTGGAGCTTTTCATGGCTCTGAAGGGCATTCTTGTTTTGGTCAGATATTTCTCGCACCGTATGCCGTAAGTTGTATAGAGGTCTTGAAAAGTTGATAGAAAAGGCAGCCAGCGTTGTAATTTGCATGACCTCCCCATAAGGATTTGCCCTCATCATTTTCTTTTTCCCCTTTTCGGTCACTAGGATTTGCTATCGAAAACATTGATTCTCTCGCACCGTTCCATAGCGGTCCACTGGTCCTGGTTCTTTGTTTTTTATGGTCCGAACTGGTCCTGGTTCAGCGCCAACCTTTTTGAGCTTGAGGTTGGATGTCCTAGGATAGGTCTCGTTGTAGTGGTGCGGGCTCAACCAATTCAGGCCACTTGACGTACATAAAGCCACCGAATTTTTCATTCGCTGGTCCCTTAAATTAATAAAAAAAAATTGAAATCTATCTAATTTTTCAACTAAATAGCTATATTTTTGTAAAAATCAAATAATTACAAGCATGTGAGGTTGAGATGTCATACGTAGGGTTTGCATTCGATTAAAAACATCGTTGCAATTATATGAGAAGATTGAGTATATTTCTGGTAGGGTATGTATTGAGTGTATCAAAATTAAATTCATATATAAATTAAATATGTAGCGCTGCAAAAATAAATCTTACCCGTCGATATTCGACAAAATTAAGATTTAAGAAGGTTGTGGTGCCCCTTACTTAACAGGGTGTATCACACAACAAGGTAATCTAGTCGCTCAAATCTAAAGTGTATTGATGCACTGATATTCCATAATACACTATAGTAATTTCTCTTTCCCCCACATGTGCTACTCTCACCTAATGCCTCAGCTATTTTGCACTGTTTCCACCCTTCACCACCAGCCAACAAACCTCAACCCATGAAGCTCCATCGGGCTTTTGCAATAGCACTACCTACATCCACAACTCCCCAAAGTTGTTGCCTTTGGTCCACATCGCCGCCCTGTGAGTGCATTGCCATGCCACCACCTACCTGCTGTCCATGGTGCCGTCGCGCCACTGTTGGAGCTCTGCTCCCAACACAGCCTCACCATTGTCAAATTTTGACCGCCCTCATCCCTCACACCTGCATTACCCTCCCTCTTTTCCTTTCGTGCCGCCAACCTGAGCCACAGCCTCATGTGGCATCCTCCACAGGTTTGACCTCGCCTCAAAATGCTTCGAGAGAGCCGCTGATTTGGTCTTAAAGCTCGACGTTGAGGGTCGATTAGAGGCAAATGCTCACAAAGACAAATAAGCAGTGTTGGGGCTGCATGGTGAAGAGGTCCTTAAGCTTGTGGCAGACTTCGGCAACATCGGCGGTGCTTGGCGGATCTTTCAGCAGACAATAGAAGTGGTGGTGATGAAAGGGATTAAGAAAGGAAAAAGAAAAATTTTATAGCGTATTATATGTAATTAGATATACTGATACACCTCTGATCTTCACCCTTAGATGACAAGTTGTATCATACACCTTGTCAAGTAAGTGGCACCAAAGCCTTCTCCAGGAGATCATTGGGTTATAGGATTCCATTTATGAACAAGGCTTGGCAAGGTACTTCAAGCACGTTGATATCCAATGGGCATATTTGAGTGTGTATCTATAGATCAATTATTAATGATGCATTTTAGTAGAGGCCAAACTCTCTCCTCACCCCTTAAAAGCTCCTTCCCTCTACGTTGTACCACTCCCCCTCACCCCCAGTGGTGACCCCAATCCTTCCACTATGAGATGCAGCATGCCCTCCTCAGCACTACCCATAGAAGTCCCACTGACAACCTGCACGAATCCGAATCCAAATTTGGTTAGAGAAATGCACCCCTAGCCTCTCCGCTGCCAGGCAGTCGAATCCGCAGCTGTCGCCAGTGGCCCTGTCGTTGAATCCTTCGATGCATTTAGCATCCTCGCCACCCTGTCAACGAGCCACCCACCCCATGGCTTGGACTTTGGGGTCATGGAACGGATTAATTTTTTATGGTGGGTGGTCTAAGTGCGGTTCACCATCATCCTATAGATTATGGTCTCCGGCTTTTCGAGGGCTTGGGGCTAGGGATGGATTCTTGGCCGGGCTATTGTGTGAACCTAGGTAGGTGGTTGTTGGGCTTCTAGGGGGAGGATAGGAAAGTATGAGGTCAAAATCTGGAAGGGGTGCAGGTGGGGATGGTAGTTGGATTCAAAAAAAGGCTCAGCAGTGGATAACATTTGTTGCTATTTCACTATAACAGCTATGTGGTGTGGTGGCTATGTAGTGCGGGGTAGATGATGGCAGTGGCAAAAGGGGGCGGGCGGTGGGGGAGGCAAGAGTTTTGGGGGAGCAAGGGAATATTTTAGACTGGAACACAATAGACCCTTCAATGGCATGGTGCATGAAGCACCATTATTAATAAGGAGCATTAAAGCCCTTGCCACCATTTATTCGTTCATTTTTTCAGGGTCTTGGCAATCATCGTTCTTTTTTCTTTCTTTCTTTTTTTGTTTGTTTTGGAATCCAAACCAGCTTTTTTTTAGGGCGTTCAAGAATTAGAATGGCTTTTTGACCAAACTGTGGCACATGTATGAACTAAATACCAATCTACCGCAATTTAGAAACATATTGCTTGTCTGTGGTTGATTTTGCCATGCTAGAGTTGGACATGAAGCATGGCACAGTTTGATGGTTCGCCACCAGCACACATCGCCTGACACCAATGTGACAAGTGCAGCAGGGCTCTCGAATGGCACTGCTTTAGGCTGCATCACCCTACTGGCATCTAACAACAACAGGACTTGAGCTTCTGGATGGCGCTGGGTGAGGTTGCACCACTTCAGGGTACGTTCCACATGTCCTATTGTCAGTGTGGTGCGTCACCAGCTTCCCTATATACCATCCTCTTCACCCTTTTGTCCATCCCTTGTCATTCTGCTTTAGTTAGTTTTTATTTTTATTTCTTTTCAGTGCAAATTAGTTGATTCTACCCTTACAATTTGCTTCATCATTTTCTGCAATTTAGCAATTCTTATAAAGGTAATTTTAATTTTATTTATTGCTTATAAATTTTAATTAATTCATTCAGTTCATATGTATAATATTTTGTTGAGTTTATTATTTTTTTAAGAGTAATTTTGATTTTATCAATAAGTTTAATTTTAAACAGATTTTTAAAATTTTTAAGAAAAGTATGATAGTTTATAATAATTTTTTTTGAGTTAACTTTTAGATTATAAGGATATATTTAGGCATTAATTTAGAAAATATGTTTAGAATCTTTTTTTTTTCTCATTAGGCATGAATGATCGTCAAATACAGCAGCAGAGTGATTAAAACGGTCAATAGACATGAATGAACTGCCTACAACTTCAATCTCAACATATAGTTTGAGCACCGTCAAAGGAGACCGTTGCTCAAAGGTGCTAATCATGCAATCAATATCATCATCATCAACTATCTCAAGAGCAGTATATGTACTACTATCTCGAACAATTGGAAATCTATTAGTGGGACTTGAAATTGTTTGATGGGACTGAAGCTTGAATTAGGCGATAATCTTCTTCTTTAGTGCATTATAATTAACATCTTTCTCTATTTTAATTAATCTTTTATCACATTCAAAAGTACATTCGTGCAGTCTATCAAATTTTCTACGATTCCAGTATATAAATACATTAAAAGTACTCATTTTCTTGAAGTTAATTAGAAAGAAAAGAATACTATAAAATAATTTTTTAAAAAATCGAATTTAAAAAAATTCAAAGACTATAAAAGCAATACAAACTAAAAATTGAGAAACAAAAAAATTCAAACACTACAAAGAGAAATAAAAATAATTTAAAGAAACTAAAAATTGATAAATTTAAAGAAATAAAAAAACTCAGCAAAGAGAAATAAAGTGCATAGAAACTAAAAAATTGAAAAATTTCATATAAAAATTTTGTGGAGGAGCTACAAAAATTGATAGACACATAGAGCAAATTCAAGTATACAAAAGCTAAAAAGCATCAATGAGAAGAGTCTGAATGCAAATTGAAGATGGTGTGCACGAATTAGTCCCGAAAGGGGGGATTATAAATAGGAAGGATGATGCAACTTCATTATGTGTCAGCTATTGCCTCTGTTACTTGTGATTGAGCTTGTTTTGGTGGTATTTGTTGGCGCAACTTGAACCAACATCAACTCTCTTACCTCTTCTCTACCCTTGGGATAGGTGGCGCTTCCCCATATTGGCGCAGCCTCACCCAGTGCCATCTAGAAGCTCGAGTCTTGTCGTTGTCAGATGCTAGTAGGGTGGCGCGGCCTAAAGCAGCGCCATCCTAGAGCCCTGCTGCACTTGTCATGTCATTGTCAGGCGGTGTGCGTTGGTGACGAACCATCAAACTGCGCCGTCCTTCACATCCAACTTCGACATGGCAAAATCAACCACAGACAGGTAAATTGTTTCTAAACTGCAATAGATTGGTATTTAGTTCGTAAATGTGCCACAATTTGGTCAAAAAGCCTCACTTTTGCGATTTCGGCCGTCACCGTCAAAGCCTATTTTTTCCCTCCTTTGCCAACTCTATTAATATTTTATTATTAGATCACAAAGTGAAACAAGACTTGATGGTACAATTTTTCTATAAAAATGATTTTCCCATAAATTTAAATTCAAATTCTCATCTTATAAAATTAAAGTTACTAGTGTTTTTGTTTTTTTTGGGTCTGAAAGTTACTGGTTATCTCAACTAAGTACATTTATGTCACATTATTCATCATAAAAAATAGCCCAAAGTTGATTTTGACTTGGTTCTGGTTTTGTGGTCGAAATTTTGAGCTAGGTCCCAAATGTAAGAGCTTTACAATCCAAGCCAAGCGGATAAACACTGCTTGATCCTAAACCCAATAAAAGAGAAAGAAATTGACCCCAAAAAAGTGCATACTGTGTAGTCGAAAAACGACAGTGCAATTTGACCCCAAAAAAAAAAATTGGAGAGCACAGACACCGTAAAAACGATATTCTTACTTCTCACTCCTGTATACTAGTTTTTCTGATATAACTATTGTCTTTGATGTTTAACCAATCAAAGTTCATGGATCCGAGGGGAAAAAAAAAAATGTTCCTACCCAATGTGTTTGATTTTACTCTTATAAAATTGATTTTAGATAGAATTTATTTTATTAGAATTAATTTAAAAATAAAATAATTTATATTTGACAATTTTTTTAAAATTGATTATAACAAAAAATAAAAAAATTTTACTTATCCCTAAATTAATTCTAGAGATAAAAATTAATTTTGATTTCTTAAAGCCAACTATCATAAAAAAATTAACAAAATCAATTTTGACCCACAGCCCCCCCCCCAAAAAAAAAAAACAAAAACGCCCAAAAAAACACAAAACGTTGGATCCAAACATGCTGTGTCATTAACCTTGCGGGCAACATGAGACTGGTGGTTCATCATATAACGGGTTTTTGAATGAATCCTGCATACTGCAGTCAGGAAGAGCTGTGCTCTTGACTTGTTGGGCAAAGGAGAATCAGTCAATCAGATTTTCAAATTCCAGCATAATGTCTTTGACTGGAAAGAATTTGTTTATTACAGTTGTTAAAACCAAATTTCAAAGAATTTTTATTTTTGGGCGCAACTTTTATCATATAAAAAGCTCACGCAAGAAAGAAACATCCGAAATTAAAATTGTAATTGTTAAATATAAAAGTTTATGACATCACCTCAATAGCGTAGCAGACAATTTCAAGAACTTAAATTCTTCAATGTTGCGAGGAAATGCGTTTTTTTAACAGAAGTAACAATGATATGAAGTGATTAACAACATTTGGATGAAAAAATAAAGCTCAGCCGCTACCAAAATTTGTCAAAAGTTGTAAGTACCTTATTCTAGCTGTATAACATTGCTTAAAAAAAAAATATAAAACACAAACTTGATCCTCTGCGTCACATGTTACTGCAGATATTTTTCATTCTGATTTTTCGTCTCATATTCTCCATGTCCTCTCCTATGCACCATTAAGAAACTGCTCAAGAATCTCACTATAAGACCTTCAAGCATACCTAAGTAAAATCTAAGCTTCAACAAAAACGACACACTTTCGAAACCAAGTTATAAAGAACCTATCGGCGTGCATCAGAGGACACTCAAAAGTAATTCATACGACAATACCGGCAACGCCGATGCCAATACTGATATTATGTCATTTCATTAGAACATGCTCGCTTCAACGATTACGTAGGACAAGGAAGTAAATCAAAAATTGGTAATGGAAAGACAAGATTGGTTCATAAATATAGCAGGCACAATAAAAGCAGTTGTATAGAGCAAAATTCAAAACTCAAAATTCAACAGATAATATCTTGAGCTAAGAGAAACCGAAAACATTGAATAAAACTACCAAGCACTCAAGTCTATTCATAAGAGATTTAAGCAGTGACAGCTTGTTGGGCGGCAATCCTCTTCCTAGCTTCCTCAATGATTGATAGCTTAATACCCTTGCCCTTGGGAAGTGATACCCATGGTTTTGTTCCCTTGCCAATGGTGAACACATTGCCCATACGAGTTGCAAATTCATGCCCAGTGGCATCCTGGACGTGGATTGTCTCAAAGCTTCCCTTGTGCTTCTCCCTGTTCTTGATCACTCCAACACGGCCCCTGTTCCTTCCACCAGTGACCATAACTACATTCCCAACATCAAATTTGATGAAATCAACAATCTTGTTTTCCTCCAGATCCAGCTTGATGGTGTCATTAGCCCTGATGAGAGGGTCTGGGTAGCGGATAGTGCGACCATCATAGGTGTTGAGGTATGGGATACCCTTTTGCCCAAACTGCACTGACCGAACCTTGCAGAGCTTGAACTGCCATATCAACCAAATACAAGAAAAACCAGTGGAATAATCAATTATTTAATAGGTTGTAAAAGGCTCACAATTATCAAGACTAGTTTGTTAGCATATATGAAGAACTCAACACAATGAAATGTCATATACAGTCTACTACTGCATGCAACAATAGTACAGTAATATAATTGCACTAAAATATAACTTTTGAAATTGGCGGGTTGGATAAATAGATATTAGGTAACCAAAATAAAAGTACCTTTGCCTCATCATCCCTGATTGAGTGGAGACGGAATCGGCCTTTAGTGTCATAAAGAAGGCGGAAGTTCTCATTTGTTTTAGGGATTGATACAACATCTGTAAAGAAACATATAAATCAAAGGAAAAAGAATTAACTCCAGCCAAATCAATATAAACATAAGGTATTGGGATGGACAAACTCTTTGAGGTAAAAGCCTCTGCAATTTATTTCAATTACACAAATTCCAGTTTACAATTTCTCATGTTAAATCCACAAACCATTCATAGTGTACAAAATACTGGTCAACAAAGACAATGTGTAGTCACACAGAATTATGGAAACCACATGCCGAATTCATCTAAAAACTTGAATCTTTGGAATTCAGTTAACAATTAACTCCTCCCTCTATATATCAATGAGAGTTTGTTAAACACATCAGAACACATAACTCATCAAACTCAAAAAAATAACTACAGCCTATTGACTTGACAAATGAATTCATGAAGTGTGCAATTGTTCTGAATAATGAAACGCAACATACTTACCCATGAAACCAGCTGGATAGGTCTTGTCAGTCCTGACCTTGTTATCAACAAGGACATGTCGCTGCATCAGAATAGCAATGACTTCACGGTATGTCAGGGCATACTTCAACCTGTTTCGCAAGATGAGAATGAGTGGGAGGCACTCCCTAGACTTGTGTGGTCCAGATGAAGGCTTGGGGGCCTACACAGGAAAAAAAAAATCACATAAGTCTTCAAAATGCACCATTGTAAACAGGTAAAAAGACATTGAAGCTTCCACTTACAAATGCACCACCCAGCTTGTCAAGCATCCAATGCTTGGGGGCATTGAGCCTCTTCAAATGCTTCTTCAATCCTCTAGCCTGTTACAAACAAACACGTGTTAAACTCAAAGCACAGACACAGATTCAAAACGAAATTTGAAAATCAATCCTTCAAATTCCTATCCAACCAAGAAACTATTAGAGCAAATTTAGAACAGGTTATATTAAAAATCCCAGCTTTCTTCAGTTGAGTCCCAAAAAACACAATACATCATGTACAAAGTAAAATCTAAAGAAACCCCATGAACACTGTTCAAGGGTTGAATCCATACACCATGGTAGGATTAGCATTCCAACCAGTAACATTAAACCTTATAGCAACACTATATTTTAAAATAGGTGATCTAAACAGATAGTAACGTCATGATTGCAAAGCATAAAACTTTTGACTTCAAATGTAACAGAAGATGGACTAACAAGCGCAGCTTCATGCAAATTGAAGATTGAATTCAAACAAAACAAAACAAAACGAAAATAAAAAACGAAACCCATTATGAAGAAAAGATTCAAAAGGCATCAAAATCAGAAGGAGTGAAAGGTAGGAAGAAGGAGCGTGCGAACCATTTTGGCTTTGTGAGCTCTGAGATCTGAGGGGAACTACGCTTCGGCTACAGCTCCAATGCCCCTCCGGCAGCAAACTCAAAAATGGAGAAAGGAACTGCGGCTCTATAAGTAGGGATTCATAAACCCTAGTTCGCGGGTGGATGCTGGGACATGGGCCTAATGTGAACCATATTCCGTAGTGACCCACTTTAGACTTATTGGGCCTATCTCAACAATGATAACAAACTACGGTCTTAAAATTGGCAAAATAATAATAATAATAATAATAATGTGTCAAGACCCAAATAATAATGGATTTAATTTGAATGCATTATCAGTATAAAAATTTTTTATACAGACATTCAATTATAAATTATCATATCAGTAAAACTCTTTGACATAATCACCCATTACTTGAATAGTCATGCAAACGGAAGGTTTTAATTGGATGATAGTATAAAAAAATTTTACACTGTCAATGCATCTAAATTAAACTCAATAATAATAATAATGATAATAATAGTGTTAATTAAGTTGTCAAAAAAAGATGTGTTGGTAAATTTTGAATTTCCTTAACACAGTTTTTAAAGTAAAAGGGTTTTCTGCAACTTTTATTTTTAGGAGATATCAAAAGTTGAGAATTCCATCAAGTAACTGTAACTTTTTTTTAAGAAAAAAAAAGCTCTCCATACATGATTTTCGATAAATAAGATGATCAATAGCTTGTGGTCTCTTAAACCATTTTCCAATTTAAAGTAATAAGAGCTATGAATAATAGTACTATTAGAATTACGTTTGGTGGCAACTGTGGTGAAGTGCATCGATTATCATATTTTTATGTTTGAAATTGAAACTAGTTTTGAATAATATTTAATTTAAAGTGTCTTGTTGGTCATAAGATAACTAAAATACAATATTATGACAACTAGAATACAATATTGTAGACTAATAAAATAAATAATGCAGTTAAATATAAAAGTTGATGAGGACAAGATTAGATTTAAATAAATTTTTTACATGCTTTAATTTTTTTTATTTTAACACATGCACTCTTTCACGGGGAGGAGGAAGGGTTCATGTATCATAATCAAGCTGTGTCTAGTATTAAACTGTCTAGTATTGAACCCAGATGCAGTTAATAAAAGGTGGATAGATTTACCATTAAGCTAACGACTCGACTGCACACGCTTTTATTTAGATGCCCAAAGATCTCAAGGCCGAAGAATAATATTGATAACAACAGAAGGAAAATGGTTATGGACCGAGAACGTTTATTTTACTTTTTATGAGCAAAGAGCAGAAAGCATTGTGTAAAGTGTAGAATGCAGAGAAGCTGAAGATTGCTATGTTTAATCTTCGTCCAACGTTCACATCTTAAATGCCGAACAAGCTTTCCATATGAAATTTTTTTGGATGAGTTCTGGAATTCATGCATCAAATAAGAGATGTAGATTGTGTTTGGTTTATAGTTTGTAACCCATGTTTAAGTTCAATGGAAAATAACTTTTTTTTTAACTTAACTAATACTCTAATCATAATTTGAGATTAAAAGTCATGTTAAAATATAATTTAATGTAATTTTGTTAAACATTTTGAAATAAATTAAGATTCAATGTGCACCATGCAAACCATGATTTGGGGTATAGAAACTCGAATCCAAACATGCCGTAGTTTAAAAACTATCAGTCTATCACGATGTTGTATTACCCAAAAAAGAGGTGTCATATATTCTAATTCAGTAGACAGCAGGTAATCAACTGTATTCCGCATGAAGTTTCATATTTCTATGTATCTATATTGCTGCATTGGTATACCATTAGAATCAGTAACGTTATTCACATAAACATCTTCCTCAAAATTTTGTTCATAAGCAACTAATTCATTGTTGGCCCCCCCCCCCCTCTCTCTCTCTCTCTCTCTCTCTCTCTGAGTAATTACCCATTACAATCAGTGGATGCGTATACTCTGGACTGACAGTATCCACACATGGCAGAAAGAATTCAAGGCTTCATGTACTGGCACGGTGGGGGAGTCATCTCCCTTTCTTTGTAACCTGTAAAAGAGGTGGATTATTAGATATTAGTGGTTGACACCATACCAAGGCACTGCATCTATAAGACTATAACTTCTTGTATTGATATCTTCTCTACTTTGTGTGGGCAGCGAACGTGACATGGGTCTCACATTGAACAAATAAGTAAGTTTAATATAGTATTTAAGTCATAAAACTCTCTTACCCAATAGACTAATTTTTTGTATTAGGATTTCTTCCTAAACTTGGGTCATTACAGAACCTCACTTGGATGAGAGTAAAAATAACTTTTGAAAAAGAAAAATAAAAATTATGAGCTTTGTCAGGTAACAATTTTATGTTTATGATGATGATAATACTGAAACCTACCTCCAAAACCTCTGAGCTCAAGCTCACGCCATTCTTGAACCAATGCACAACAGCAACACATTAGATGCGTTAAAAAGTCGTCACACAATCCTCCCTACAAAATGAAATGGGTTAAAAGTAAAACACACTTTCTATATCCTCACTCCTCAGCTCTTGATAATTAGCAGGGGCAGGGGGCGGAGAGGGAAACCTACCTCAATGTTAAATTGACTACGCAATTTCCTTCTTATGCAAGAAGAATAACAGAAACAGCCACAAAAGATCGAGTATGCCATTAGATCAGTCAATGCCCGCTCTCGAGCTGTAACAATTTCAAGAGGCATAAATCGTCAATTAGATGATGGCACTCCATCAATCTTGATAAAGAAATCGATTTGAATTTGTGAACCATTTACAGCTTATTTTAAAACTTCATTATGTGTTGTTTATGTTAGCAACAATGGATCCAAAATGGCAGCCATAACAGTGGGCCAACTTTATATCTTAAACAAAAATCTTAAGACCATATGGGACTTCTTTCACTTACGTATTCAATTAAAACTCATACTCAAATTCCTAACTCTTAAAATGTTTAGGTAAAGAATAAATTAAGTATTATATCTACTAAAATCACATACAATATGCTTACTTGTTTCTCCTCTGGTAACCACGTTAGCTATCCACGAAAATGTTCCACAAGGGTATAAGAAGGTCTTCAAGCCTGCAGTGATACAAAGTTAATTTGTTGACCCCCTTTTTTCATTTTAAAAAAGGTTCCTATAATCTATAGAAGACATGGTTCAAGTATTTACATAAGCAAGGCTCACTACAGCAACCAAAGAGATCAGTCTTCCATTTAGATTTACTTTGACCTACAGACTTCAATTCATTGTCTTCTGAGGCTTTCGCATTGTTAGGTATATGCCTATACCAAGATATATATATATATATATATATATATATATATATATATATATATATATATATATAAGTAATGGCTAATTGACTATAGAGCTGCTTAGCCAATAAAAATCATCGAATATTATTTTAAAAATTACCCTGAAACCAAATAAGCAGGTTCATTATCAAGTTTCGCAACCTTCTTGCTAGGTAGAACGTTGACAACATTATTGGTGACTTCAATAAGTTTTTCAATTACCCTGCATTGTTCTCGATCATTATTGGTTCTTGACCTTTGTAGTTCAACCCGCAGTTTCTCTTTCTCCTCATTGAGAGCCTCGTGGAACTTCAAGTCCGGGTAACTACGAGATGAGGACTTCTCCAATATAGCTACATCTTTCCTAGATCGATTAGTCTTTAATATCACATTTTGGGCCTCCATATCTTCTACATCCAGAGTGTATTCTCTTTGATCTTCCCCCACGGCCTCTAAACCTTCGCTCATTTGCTGGTTCAAAAATACAAAATTCTATTAAGTTAAATCCAACTAGGTGCAGATGTATGTTAAGGGAAGCGGAGAGACAAATACCCCATTGTGATTGGAAAACTTTCCACTTTCCACATAATATGTAATGCATTTATGGTATAGGCTTGTAGCAAACATGAAATTTCCCTCGCTAGCTAATTATAATGTGACTGCTACTTGAAATATCACCCTTTAAACTACTAGCAAATAAAAATACTTATTAAATTAAGATAGTTTGATGAACAATATATATAAGCAGACTTCTACAGGTAATGACTTGAACATATCCCACGAGCCAAAAGTAATTAGTCCCAGAAAAAGTGATTTGACAAATATTTATATTGTTTTTTCCAACGGAGGAGATATTTTTGGCTGATTTTTTTCTATATGAATTTTTTAGTGTAATATTGATAATATATGAGATTTTTGGCAAAATTGGAGAAATATGGTGATTTTGAAAGGTCCTGTTATATATATAGCGGATTCCTTCAAATTAACCAAAAATAAAAATAAAAAGTATAAATCTGGCACCTAAGCAACCTATTTAAAAAAAAAATGGAATCTTATTTAGGAAATACCAGATCATATTTTTTAAACCAAAATTGAAATCCAATTATATTAAAAATGGATCCTAAATTTTTTTTTTTTAAAAAACCTATCCAATTTTTCATACAGTGGATCCCTTTATTTTACATAAAAAATAAAAGGATCCGATAATAATATAAATGTATTCCATTCAACAATACTCCCTCCGTTTCAATTTAACTGTCAATTTGGATAATTTGATACATTATTAAATCAATATATCTAGATACAGTATCAAGTTATTCAAATTGACAAATAAATTAAAATCGATGGAGTATTTTAAAAAGAAGGGATCCATTGTTATTTGGAATGGATTGCAAGGATCCATGACACAAATTACCAAATCCCTTGCAATATGTGATGGCTAATGACAGATACTTGGTAATTTGAGACATGTGGCAACAAATTCTTGTTTAAGCGGCCAGATATTTACTTCCACCCTTGACCTATATAAACACCCCCTATCATTTGAAGATACATCGAAAAATTCATTACAGTGTGAAAAAAAGAGAAGGAATGGAGTGAAAGAAAAAAAAGGAAGTGAAGAGTAGAGAGAAAGTTTTTTTTTTTTACAAAAAAAAGATTGTTTGAAAAGAAGAAAAGGAAAAAAAATATGGATAGCAGTTCAAAGATTATAGTTTTTGTATATCACAATAGATCTGTTATTCAAAACACAGATGAAGGTGTGAATTTATGCCTAGGGAGCAAGCATACTTTGCAATTCAAACTATTTTGTTTGAGAAATTAAATGTTGGACTTTATGAAAGCATAAATGGCGACAATGAAAAAAAAAGTGGTGAGAATAAAATACAGGTGTCCAATATCGATTGCTAAAAGGAATATAAAATATCGAGCAATTATAATAAGTAGTGATAAGGATAAACAAGTGATGTATAGGACGTATTGGCAGAATATACAATATATTTCTGCCATTGAGTTGTACGTTGATTTCGAGAAATTTGTTGTTGCTCAAATCAGTCATAGTTCATATATGTCTAGCCAATATCACAATGAAATTGACCTAGTTTATATCCGATAAGTCATGATACATTTTGTAAATATTTTTTATTTCAAAGTTAATTAATTATGTAGATTTATTGGTAAATTTTTTTTTTGTTATTAGTAATCTTCAAGAATCTATTACTATTTTACACATTTATTTATTTAGTTGCTAATAGTTAATTGTTTAATTTAATTTATTATTCTATATAACTATTTTATTTGAATTAATGTGTTAATTTATTTATAATTTGGCAGTTAGTTATGTGAAACTTTTATATCTTTGTATTCATTTATTTATTTACTTATGTAGTTATTTATCCCAAACAATTAAGTAATTGTAAGTTTTGTTAACTATTATTTTTTGTAATTGTTTTATTTTAATAATTGTATTAATATTTATTAAATTCTTGTGACATGTGAATACTTTGGTCAACATTGGAATTTAATTTTTAGTTGAATATAATATTGGTATTGCATAAGTTTGTATGATATTTTCACTAACAATTATGTAATAAAACATTTTGATGAAGCTGGACTGAGTCCAGTTCCAGTAAAAGTCGTAGAAGAATGTGAAATTAATGGTAGTGAAAGTGAGGATGAGTATTTAGAAGGACAAAGTGAAGACGAGAGTGCAGATGATGATGCCAATGATGAGGACGTACCAGCCACAGGGGTTTTTATTTAATAGCCGGAGGATCCTCTATCCTTTATGCATGCTTTAGATCTTGATGCTATAGGAGCACATGAATTTCCAAAGCATGCAAACATGGCTATTGGTTATGTTGCAGGCGGTGAATTGTGTATTGAAATAGAATTCACTGATAGGGAGGTTGTAGTCTGAGCAATTAAGAACTACAACATATCCAAATAAGTTGATTATAAAGCGTTTGAGTCAGAACCAACAGCCTTTATTGCAAGTGCAAGCATTTCGACAGAAGATGCGAATGGTTTGCTAGAGCCAAACTCAGAAAAAAAAAAGGGATGTCTAGGAAATTAGAAACACGTACATTACAATGATGATCTCTCAAGATCACTCGAAGTTGGATACTAATATGATTGCACAACACATACTACCCATGATACAAGCGGAGCCATCTTACAAAGTAAAGCTTTTGATTGCAGCGGTGCAATCTCAATTCGGATACATAATATCGTACCAAAAGCATGGGCAACAAGACAAAAGGCAATTGATAGAGTTTATAGTGCTTGAGACAACTCCTATGAAGAGTTATCGAAGTGGTTGGTAGCAGTTTCTACTTTTGTTTGAGATTCAATCATTGAACTTGATGTTGTGTTGGCATACCACGGTGAAGTGCAGTTGCCTAATCACCAATTTTTTCAAAGGTTATTTTGGAGTTATGCTTTCTACACAAGAGCATTCAAAGACTGCAAGCCAATAATCCAAGTTGACAGAACACATTTGTATGGACAGTATAAAGGGACGCTACACTATTGATTACAGTAGCATAAGATGATAATAAAAAAATAATACCAATTGCCTTTGTAATTGTTGATGGTGACTTGTGGATGCATGATGTTTTTTATATCTCATCTTCATAGATACACAGTCACTTAAGATGCAATTGGCATTAGCTCTGATCGACACAAGCTTATTGGAACATCAATAAACAAGAGCAATGGTTAGTGGCAACCTCCAAGGGCATTCCATAGGTATTGTATCAAACACATTGTAGTCAATTTCTTGTGAAGGTTGAAGAAACTTAACTTGCATTGACTTGTTGTTAGCATAAGTAAATTAATAGTTAATTATATTTATAAATATGATTTTATTTTTGTAGTACCAATCTAATCAAATTGTATTTCACAAGGTATTTTAGGATCGAGCGTGAGTTTAACCATCACTATGACCAGATGCGCCAACATGGTATTGTTTATACAGATTAACTAGACAAAATTCCACGAAAAAAAGTGGACTCAAATCTTTGATGGTGAATTCATTACAGGCATATGACCACAAATATAGTTGAGTGCATGAATTTGGTGTTAAAGGAGGCTCACAATCTCCCAATTACGGCCTTGGTTAGAATGACATCATCTTCATCCTCATTCTCCTGGTCTTGCTTGTCCTCACCCTACCGCTCTTCTTTGTCATCATCATCTTCATCGCCTGCATGGTTTTTGTCTTCGCCTTAATAATCCTATGGCACCCCTTTGTGGTGTATCTTAACATGATGCTATCTCTTCTAGTGTTGTAGGTCACCCTGATAGTATGCTTGAAACTGATAGTATTGCGTAATCTTAATAGACAACACTAGAAGTTCTTGAAAATTACAAGGATACTACATCATCTCAACATCCTATAGTAGTTAATCTGCAAAATATATTGAGTCAAAGGAACATAGAATCAAAGGTGTTGTTACCTCTTATGGCTCTAGTGATGGTACTGATGGACGCTCATGTGATGGTGATACTCGATGCTCCTCCGATGGTACTGATTGAAACACACCTTCTTCAACTCAAAGTTTGGCTCATTTATATTAAGGTCAACACCATAGCATTAGTTGGACTCTACAATAATCTCAAATCCCCGCCCTGAACGCCTAAAATGTAGGATAGATTTGGAGGTCAAATTAAAGCCATGTTCATCATGTCAGCTCGATTCACCAACACGAGCTTGACTATGTTGGGTTAACAAGCCACCAACCCTCAAGTTTATCTCGCTGTATGAGCCAGCAGACATTTTCCCACGTGTCTGCTCCAATCCAACATTATCATGAGAAAATCGACAGCTTACAAATGTCGACATTCTTCGTGGCTCTACACATGGCTTAAGTCTGCTGGGTGGTGAGGGCATGTTGCCCCAAGGCTATTGCATACGTGGGGTGGTAGAGGCATATGGCCTCAATACTGCTCCATATGAGGGGATGATGGAGGCATATGACCCCAAGGTTGCATACGTGGGTGGTAGGGGCATATGGCCTCAAGATTGCTCTATATAAAGGGTGGTAGTGACATCTACACAAAAGTACATAATCAATACTAGTAATTTGAATTTAAATTATTTGATATGTGAATACTTATTAAAGCAACATAATTATTAAACTCGTAGATATAGGTGGTAGGGTATTTGAGCATACAGTTGCTCTATCTATTTCTTATAACCACCATTTCAATACACAATTCACCATCCGTAATATAACCACCAGTCATGTTTACATACTCCAGAAACTTAGGTGCTCCCATAGCATTATGATCTAAAGTACGCATAAAGGATGGAGAATCCTTCGGATGTTGAATAAAAGCCCTTGTGGCTAGTACATCCTCATCATCGGCATCATTTGCACCTTCATCTTTGCTTTCGTGTTATCCTTTTAAATACTCATCCTCACTTTCATTGCCATTAATTTCACAATTTTCTACGTCTCTTAATGGAAATGAGCTCAATCTAACTTCATCAAAATACTATTTTATTGCATAATTATTAGTAAAAAATATCACACAAATTTATGCAATACCAATATTATATTTAACTAAAAATTAAATTATAATGTTACCTAAAGTATTCATATTAGACGGTCACAAGAATTTAATAAATAAATACTAACATAATTATTAAAATAGAACAATTTCACAAAATTATAATCAACAAAACTTACAATTACCTTATTATTTGGAATGAATAACTACATAAGTAAATAAATAACTAAATACAAAGACAAAAAAATTTCATATAATTAATTAACAAATTAATAAACTAAACTAAACAATTAACTATTTATCAACTACATAAATAAATTTGTAAAATAGTAATAGATTCTTGAAGATTAATAATAGAAAAAAAAAACTTGCCAATAAATCTACATAATTAATTAATTTTGAAATAAAAAAATATTTATAGAATGTATAAAGACTTACCAGATATGAACTGGGTGATGTTGGCTAACCATATATGAATTAGGACTGACTTAAGCAACAACTTCTTCAAATACAACGTACAACTCAATGGCAGAAATGTGTTCTATATACCCTTCAGTACGTTCTAAACATCGCTCGCACATCCTTGTCACTCCCTATTCTAATTGTCCAGTATTTGATATTTCCGTTAACAATCAATATCAGACACTTATATCTTATATTCACCACTCTTTTTAAATGTTGGCATTTGTACTTTCACAAAATTCAGCATTTAGCTCCTCAAATGGAATAGTTTATGAAATCACAAAATATACTTGCTTGTTAGACATAAATATTACACATTTTCTATGTTTTGAATAACAGATCCATTATAATATACAAGAACTGTAATGTTTGAACTACTATCCATCTTTTTTCCTCTTCTTTTCCTCAAACAATCCCTTTTTTCATTCTCTACTGTTCGCGTCCTTTTTTTTTCCTTCACTCTTTTCCCTCTCTTTTTTTACACTCTGTCTGTAATAAATTTTTCCATATATCTTCAAATAATAAGGGGTGTTTATAAAGGCCAAGAGTGGGAATAAATGTTTCACTGAGCGGACAGGAATCCGATGCCACATGCTTCGAATTACTAGAGATCCATCATTAACCATCCATCATTAACCATCACGTATTGCCAGGGATCCGTAATTTTGTCATGGATCCTTGCAATCCGTTCCAAATCACAACAGCTCCTTCTTTTTTAATTATAATTTAATAAAATCCATTTAGATTATTACTAGATCCCTTTATTTTCATTTAAAATAAAGAGATATGCTGTTTTTAAAATCAGATATGTTTTTCAGAGAAAAAAAAATCTGTTATTATTATAATCGAATTCCTGTCTTTGTTGTATAAAAAAAGAATCTACTATTTTAATCACTGAATTCCATTATTTTTAAATCCAATTGTTTAATAGCAAGATTTGTATTTTTTATTTTTTATTTTTAATTGTAAATTATTTGTTCTATAATTAACCGAATCCTTAAAAAACTCTATATTCCTCCAATTTTATAAAAAATTTCATATATTTTTAATAACACTCTCAAAATCTTATACAAAAAAAAAGTCACATTTTTTTTTTTAAAGTTATGATAGATGAACTCATTTTGTATAAGACATCATGTACTATTAAATAAGATGTGAATTCAATTCAAATAAAATTTATACTCCATCTAATAATAAATAAGATATAAATTGACACAATATTTTATATAAAATAAATTTATCAAACAATTTTTTTTCCGAATGCTCTCAAATTCAAAGGATAAAGTTGATGCATATCCTTTTATTTTCATATCGGCCTTCTCAGCGGTCCTTATTTCCTAACTAGTTAAAGGACGGTTCCAAGTTCTACCATACGATGTCATTGGGATGAGATCCAGTGATCCACTATCTTCCAAAAGCAATCACAACTGCTTCCTTCACCCTAGTGTTCTCTCTGATTTCTTTTACCCTAGTGTTCTCTGATTCAGCTACCATTTTCAAAAAGCAAATAGCGAGGACTGACATACTATTACTTTTGCACAGCGTGATGACGGAAAAAAATTATATAGAAAAAATTATTAATATTAAATATCAAATATGATATGCACCGACTCACCGACAATCTTTTCCTCAAAGTGGTGATTAGTACTTTGGTAAAATACTGGTTAAGTTTATTTTTATTTTTCATAGATTTAATCAATATAAAAAAATTATTTAAAGCCTTCAAATCAAATAAAAAATTCAATCTGATATAATATAAAATTATTTTATATAATTATTTAATTATGTGTAATTATATATATTATTAAAATTATTTAACTTTCATATTAAAAATATTTTAAATTAATAATATATCAAAATTAAGAAAAAAATACATAAAATATGAGTATTTAAATACATTTATAACCAAATTTGGAATCCGCAATATTCTAATAAAACAAGGGGTTGAATTAGATAATAAATATTTTAGGTCGTTCGGTGTAATATATTGAACGTTCTAGTATGAAGTACAAAAATTACGTCTTGAACAAAAAATAATGATAAAAATATTCGTTTTGGTATAAAGTAAGAAAAGCATGGTAATCACATTTAAAAAAAAAAAATACTATCTCATCGTACCAAAATTAATTTGCGCCAAAATAAATACTCTAAAATCAAAACCTTTTTATTATAAACTGTAATTTTTTTAAAATGTTGCAGTATCGAAAATAAACGTCTAAAAACAAATATATATGGTTAACTTACAAGCTTACTAGCCATTAAAAGAAAAAAACTTACAAGTTTAATATTCTTTAAATGACTTCATGCAACAACAATAGTGTGAAGATAAGAAAAATATATAATATTCTTTAAATTTAAGAAAAATGCAGCCAAATAAATGAAGCATAACAAATATATGAAGAACAATTAGAACATGAGCCACGGTCTCATAAACAAACATATGAAGAATTTTGCTATTATTTCATAAAAAAGAAAATTGTCCCCAGGAGCTTGAAACATTACACAGACTTGGCATGTATTGCTGGGGAAGAGAAATGAAAGAGGATAAATTGTTAGCTTTTTCATGATATTTTTCTTGTCGTGATCTATTCATTGTGAGTCACATAAATTTTGTGCAAACCATGATGTCGCACACAAAGAATAAGAATATATCATAAATATCATGATCATTGATCAAGGAGTAGCCAAGAAATTCGCAAGAAAGAGTACTAGTAATAGGGGTTTACAAGTTGCAGAAACAAACCTGCGTACGAAAGTCATGGACAAGAGAAATCAAGGGCACGAGTCCAAGGTAGCGATCGATCCGAGCCTGCACCTGCCGGAACTGATGCACCACGCTCCACCCCATCGCGAGCAGGTACAGGTAGCTCTTGTCCTTGCAACCCTCCACCAGCTCCAGCGCTTTCTTCAGTGCCTCTTCGAGCCCATCCAACGGCTCCCGTGTGGCCGGCAAGTGAGCCACGTCCGTCGATTTCAGAGTCTCCAGAAGGTTCCCTATCACCCTCACCTGTTCCGCCAGTCGCTCGCAGTTCCGCCGGTGCGCCCGAGCGTTGTGCGCCGCGGAGATCACCATGTTCGCGACGCTCGCGGCGCCCAACCCTGTCGCCTGAGCCACGCTCTCCATCATGTTGCTTAATTATTTAGCTAGCTGTTTCCTCTTGTAGACCTTTTTTCCTTATTCTTTTTTCGAATGGTGGAATGGCTGTGAAAATGGAAGTTTACATAAATGAAAGGAAGAAAAGGTTGTGAAAAAAGGAAGTAGGAGTTCGAGTGGCCAGTGGGCGAAGGGACAGAGGGAGAGAGTTTGGGAAAGGAATGTGTGCGTGGTTTTATTGTTATTGTTTTGCTGGATTTGCTTGTGTTGTGTTTGCGAGATCCAGCTTTGCATTTTTCTTGGGTTTTGCTCTGGTCTGGGGAAGAATTTTTCGGTTGTGTGAAGAAGAGACTTTCAATTCAATTCGCCTGTACAGCCTTGTACAGTCAAAAGTTGTGTAACTCATCTCCTTCGCTTTCATAATAATTATTATTTAAGATATAAATTTTTAAATTAATTTAATAATTTTAGTTATTATTAAATATAATTGTAAATAGTTAAATTATTTTTTAATTTATTTAAGAGTTTACATTAAAAAAACATCTGTTTCTAACGTGTAATTACGCTTGTCTAAATGCTACCCACACTTTGTTTATTCTTTAAACAACTTGAATATGGCCATTCGATTAAGAATTCGGAAAATGTTATTTTTTTAAAAAGAAAAGTAGAAGTGGAAGCAAAAATAAAAGGAAAAATTATTTTGGTTTTAAATATAATTATAGAATTATTTTTCATTATAATTAAAAGTTAAATATTTGAATATGATAAATATAAAAATATTTTTTATAAAAAATTCAGAATCTATTTTTTAATTTCTAAAATCAACATAAAAAAAACAATCTCCCAAACATGATTTTTTTGTTTTTAAAAATTAAAAACTATTTTTAAAAATAGTTATCAAACAAGCTCTAAGTTTTTAAAATAGAAAACTGAAAACAGATGAAAGGTGTTTTGTGTTTTTTTGTTCTTAAAAACAACAAAAGAGGCGGTGGCATCATTTGTAATTTTTTTGTTTTATTGGTTTGATCCTCATTTGATTCTCACATCAGTTTTATAAAATCATTTTTTTCGGTATTCTTCTGTTTACTCTCGTTCTTCTCCTTCTTCTTCTCCTTCTTCTTCTCTTACTTTTTCCCCTTTCTTTCTCAATCTCCTTCCCTTCACTGCCACCATCCATGACACCCTCTTCACCACCATCGTTTGCTTTCCTCTCTTTGCATCGCGCACTCTCTCTTTCTCTATCTCTCTCTTCGTGTCGTGCTCACTGTCTCTTTCTCTCTATCTGTTACTGGAGACTAGTGAGCGGCTATTACGGGGCACTCAAAGGTCATGATGGTCAGTTCAACGGCGGAGGAGAGCAAACACGGTGGCGCTTTGGCTATGACAGTGAGAGGTGGGCCTTGTAGCAGAGTGGATCGGAAGGTTGAAGACTGCAGGCAGCGCTATGTGGCTTCAACGGCGTTCTGTGGTGGCTTGTAGCGGAGGAGAACAAGGAAGACAATGAGCTCGTGGTGGTGACCGGTGAGGGCTAAATGATTGTGTGGAACAAAAGTGTTTGGTTAACTTAGGGTTTTGTTTCAATTTTAGGGATTTGGTTAATGAATGGATGTTTGGAATTAGTGTTTGTAATTTTATTTTGAGCTTTTAGTTTGGATTTTGGTTTGTCAGATTGTAATGGGTTCTGTATTTTGGTTTAGAATTGAGCTTGATTTTTATTTGTTTCTTTGGCTTGGCTTTTGGTTGTTGATTGTTTGCTCTAGTGCTAAGATTACTTTGGATTTAGTTGTTGTTTGAGTTTGATAGTAATGGTGGTTTGAATCTACCTTTTGAGTATTGTTGTTTTAAGTTTGGTTTTTGGATGATTTGTTTGTATTGAGTTATGTGGGTTGATTTTGGCTGTGAACTTGAGTGGAGTCCAATGGGACATTGCTATTGACAAACTAGAAAGAAGTGGGATCAAAGAAGATGGAGAGAAGTGGTGTTGATAGATTTTGATTTAATAAGACAATTGTGGAAGAGTAAAAGAGAGTGTTCAGAGAGAAAAAAAAAAAAAGGGGGAGGGGAGTAAGCAAAAAGTGCAATTGAACTCAGAATGTAGTATCATTAAAAAACAACTATCCAAACATATTTTTTTTGTTTTTTATCATTTGAAAATTGTTTTCTAAATATTATTGCCAAACAGATTTTTTTATTTTTTTATTTTTCAAAATTAAAATTAAAAACAATTTTAGAAAACAGTTTTAAAAAATAATACCACTTTCAAACAAGCCCTCAGAACCTATTTTTTAATTTTTAAAATCAACATAAAAAAAACAACCTTTCCAAACATGATTTTTTGTTATTTTGTTTTTAAAAATAAAAAATTATTTTTAAAAACAGTTATCAAACAAGTCCCCAACTTTTTTTTTTCTTGGGTTTTGCTCTGGTTTCGAGAATTTTTGAGTTGTGTGAAGAAGAGACTTAGGCTTTGTTTGGTTGGAGAGATTTGAGGTGGAAGGAAAGGAAAGGGAAGGAAATAGGGGGGGAAGACTAACTTATATCATTTGGTTGGAGTAAAAATATGGGAAGGGGAATTTAAACAATGTTGCTTTTTAGTGAGGCCTACATGAATAGTGCAGTTTTTCCCCCTCCATCGGGCAGAAAGACAAAGGGGAAGAGATGTATTTTTCATCTTTTCATTTTTGCTCTCTAAGCTGCAGAGTAGAGACATTGCAGAAATAATGATGATAAGGAGAGGGCTAGGGTGCACAACACCATTGAAGGTGTTGCGTGCACCCTTCTCTCTTTTTTCTTTTTTCAAATCAATACTTTTAAAAATTTAATCTAAATACTTTTAATTTTTCTATTATTGTATTATTAAAAATAAATACAAAAAACCCCAAAGTACAAGTTATGTAAATTTTTAAATTTTTTTTGTTGTTAGCATTTTATTTTAAATAGATATTTTATTTTAAATAGGGTATTAAACAATAGCTGAATAATATTTTTGATATTAGTTAATTGATAAAATATATTTTTAAGTAATATTTTTGAATATTAGATTAATTAAAAATATTATTATTTTAAATAATTTATTTTTATTAATATTTATTTGATTTAATAGGTTGATATTATTTTAAAATAGTGAAATTTTTTATTTGATATTAATTACTATAATTAAAATACCTTTTTCTAACAATATAAGGGTAAAATTATCATTTGACAGTATTACTTTTTTCTTTCCTTTCACTTTTCCACACAAACAAATAAGAGAAAATCATTTTCCTCTCCTTTCATTTTTCTTTCATCAAAACATACCTATGAAAAATACAAATTCACCATATTTCTTTTCTTTCAATTTCCTTCCTTCCAATTTCTTTCCTTCATCCAAATATACCCTCAATTCACCTCTTCAGCCCTATAAAGTCAAAAGTTGGTAACTCCTTTTGTTTCATAATAATTATTGTTTAAGATATAAAATTTAAAATTAATTTAATAATTTTAGTTATTTTTAAATGTAATTGTAAATAGCTAAATCATTCTTTAACTTATTTAAGAGTTTACATTGAAAAAGTGTCTGCATGTGAAATCTAAAGTGTAATTATCGCTTGTATAGATGCTACCTCCACTTTGTTTATTCTTTAAACAACCTGAATATGGGCATTTTATTAAGATTTTGAAAAAAATAAAAGTAGAGGTAAAAGCAAAAATAAAAGAAGAAAATTATTTTGTCTTCAAATATAATTGTAGAAGTAATTTTTATTATAATTAAAAGTTATTAAATTATTTAAATATGATAAATATACAATTATTTTTTTATAAAATTATAATTAATGAGCAAGAATAAGAGTAGAAAGATAAATAATTTATTAGTTATATTAATTTGCCGTTTACTATGTGTAGATTAAGAAAGGTTTGGTTTTTTCGGAATATCTTTGTAAAATAGTTAAATATTATGTTTAGGACACCTCTAGCAATTGGCCCGTCTAGCTCAGTCGGTAGAGCGCAAGGCTCTTAACCTTGTGGTCGTGGGTTCGAGCCCCACGGTGGGCGTTAATGTGCTTTTTGGCCTTGTTTTGCATGATTCAGCATAAGTCACAACTGTAGTACCGTTTTACCGTTTGTTCAACTAAAGTTCACATTGGGTGGCCTTGTTCTGTCTTGGACAAGCAGTTCACCCCTTTCCTGACAACCCAGACTTTATGTTCTTTACAACCCAGACTCCTGACAAGGTTAGTGCAATTGTTTTTACCATCCATGATTGCCATATAACCATTCATCTGGTGACAACCTAAACCCATTCTTTAATGGATATACAGTGAGAATTCACTCGTTTGATTTTATCATGAGCTGTTACCGCTTGTACTCTACCATCTGAAGTGCACCCTTTACTTGGAGGATCCAGCTTTGCCTTAACATCGCTTAATTCTTGTTTAGTTTGAAGCCAGTGTGTTCTTGAACCATTGTGGAAGAATATTGTGTAGTCATTTGCAGGTTTTCCAAAGTGAGCAAAGAGCATAAAGTGTGCCATAGGAGTATGTACGCTTGTGTGTGTTCAGCTTCTGGGACCAACTACCAAGTGTGCCCCGGGATGCAGCTATCACTTATGAACTCATCCACCTTATCAGTCATTGGCATTCATGAACCTTGAATGACTTTTACTAAAAAGAGCGAGAGTTAGGAGAGAGCTATTATTCAGTATGTGCATCGATGAGGAATTCATAAGCAAAGTATATAAATGTCACATTTGAAAGCGGAACTAAATGACATAAGCATTATCCTACAGACAAGTCATTGTTATTAACAAATACATTGAAAGATGGGTATGCACCAATAAAATATATAAATGTGATTTTGCATAAATTTATAAATAATACAATTATAATAAAAGAAAATTTGAGTTTGTGTTTATGTTTACAATTACTCATACGCTCCCATTGTGTAGTCTTTTAACATTTCTCCATGATTACCAAAAAAATCTCGTACATTTAGCCTATCTAAATATTTATGTTACGTTGTTTGAATTTAGTAGGAAATAATATTTGTGAATATTATTTTTTTAATGGCTAGAGGTTATATAAGAAATATAATAATTTCATATTGTTTTAACGTATGTATCATTAAAAGGATTAGCATACGTTAGTCCCTTTTTACATATGCAAGAACTGCCTATCAATTAGTAATTCAAAATATTTTCTAAACAACTGTAAGCAAGAAATAAATAATCTAAAATCTCCAAGAATAAATGAGGAATATACATTTTTATGTGAATGAGTTTATTATATTATACGTTATTGAAACAAATGCATTATTAAAATAGAATGTATTCACTGGTTTTTCTTTGCACACTTACATGCAACTTTTCAAGTAATTGAAGAGAAGTAATGATAAGTAAATCTATTTTTGATAGAAGATCACGTTGATTTACATTCTATTCATCATATTTACTTAAAATTATTCATAGAAAAAAATAAAAAAATAAACAGTAAAACTATACTTTAATTCCGGAAGATTTGTGTTTTAATATTTTTATTCTTAAAAGATTAATTGGATATATTTGAATCTCCTAAAAATTTATTGTTATAATATTTTAATTTATAAATTTATATTAGATTGAAGTGTTATAATATCAAAATTTTAGAAGATTAAAATATATATAATTAATTTTTTGAAGATTAAAATATTATAATACTAAAACTTTAGGTAATTCAACTATATAAAATTAATCTTAACAAAGATCAAAATGAAGTTGTACTCAAAAATTAAAATTCAACTGACTTACAACTTTGTCATTGTCACACGGTTGGTGGCAGGATAGAAGCAGTAAAGTACAGTGTACAGACCCTGTCAAAACAAAGTTCGTACTAATATTAAATCTGTGTGTCTGTCGGTACTTTGTCCCTACCCTATTTCATTTCCCTATCCTTTCGGATCAGATCCTTCGCACTCCAATCTCCGAATCAGTGTCTCGGCCTCGGGCCTTTGCCCACTGAAAAACACTGTTCCTAGCGTTGACACTTGACACACACATCTTCGATTCATCACCTCCAGATTCATAAAGAAGTCACCAGGAACCTACATAGGATCCTGCCAAAAAAAGAACACCCTGCCAAACGCGTCTATTTGAAACCGCGGGATCCCAGGATTGTGTTCCAGCTGCGATCTTATTACCAAAGATCGCAACCCTTTTGGTTTTGTTCTGGTTCCATAACGACATGTCGTGTTCTTCCTCGTAAACCTCTCTCTCTCTCTCTCTTACTCTGTTTCTCTCAAGCAGAGTAAATAAAATTAAAAAAAAGGGGGAAAAAATGGCAATTTTAGGTGATGAGTTCTTCAAGGAGAGGAAATACCCGTTCATCTTCACTCTCTTGGTCTTGCTTATTAGCGTTACGCTCCTCATCTTCACCAACATCACTAACATCTCCACCTTCAACCCCTTTGTTTTCTACTCTGATGTCAAAGAGCAGCCAGCACCCCTTAACCCTTCCCCTGCACCCCAAGATACTACTACTACTATTAATGCAAAACAACAAGAGCTACCACAAAACGTGACCAATAATAGTACTGTCACGGAAGAGAAAGTGTTGCCCCAGAAGAAGGAAGAGGTTATTGGTAATGAGGTATCGGTTGATCTGAGTATCGATTGGAAGCTTTGTAAGGGTCCCGTGGCGGTTGATTACATACCCTGTTTGGATAATTTTGTGGCTATTAAGGCCCTGAAGTCAAGGAGGCACATGGAGCATAGGGAGCGGCATTGCCCTGAGACTAGTGTGAGATGTTTGCTGCCACTTCCTAAAGGGTATAAAGTGCCGGTTCCGTGGCCTAAGAGCAGGGACATGGTGAGATTGATAGTTCGGTAAGAAATTTTTGTGATTTGTAATGTTTGCATATGGTTGTGTTAAGGTTGTTTCAATCTTATGTTGATATTTGATCAAATAATATTATATCTCATTGATTTTGTTACTGATAAATAACAATGAATTGTGGCCTCGCTATCATCTACAAGTTATCATATAAGTGTACTTTAAGAATGGTTTTGAAGCTCAATGAGTAAATGCTGTAAATAATCATAACAAATGTATCAATATTGTTAAGATGTTTTGTTTTGTGATTAGTCACATGTATGATTTCTTCTTTTATACTCTTGAAACTTGAAAGTAATGGTGATTTCTGTTAGTTAAATATCTGATTCTTACTTTTATCTAGTCATGAAAATAATGGTGATGGAGTTTCATGTTTCGGTTTTTCAGATTTGGTATGATAATGTCCCTCATCCAAAGCTAGTTGAGTACAAGAGGGACCAACACTGGGTGGTGAAGTCTGGCGAATATCTTGTCTTTCCCGGTGGTGGTACTCAATTCAAAGATGGAGTAGATCATTATATTGAGTTCCTGGAGAAGGTACACTGTTATGTGGTTTCACATAATTTACCTTAACTATGATATGTGCATTAATCCTTTTTCTCCATGTACGACAGTATATATATGAAGCAACTGTAATCAGCTCTTGAAAAAGAACCAAACACAAAAAATGGGAGAACTAGGAGGGACCGATATGGAGCCTTATTTCAGTCAGATATTATTCCCTTAATGATGCTTTTAAGAACTACGACATTTGAATCCAAGACACCGTAAAACAGTAACAGCTGTATCTTGCATTGTGTACAGATTTATGTTTTGTTAACCCGTCATAAACTTAGAGATCAGAATTGGGCTTATTATGCAGGAGCTATAGATGTCTACTATGAGCGAATAGTTAGGATGAAAAACTTTCCCTTTGTTTTTTATTTAGTCCAGTTAGATATAGTGCTTTCTCACTTCTTTCTAAGATTAACGGAACTCATCTAAGATCTCATATTAGTTCTATTACTAATTATGGGTTGATCTTTGAACCTCCATTAACATCTTTTAACTTTTGGCATCCATTTATTGATTTTATCTAATAAAATTTGATGAGATTTTGTTAAAATTTGTTTATTATGATTGCCAAACAATGTTTCATTTTGATTTATGCGTGACATAAATCGGTACCTTACAAATGTTATATTGATATATCTAGATTTTGATGTTGTTCTTGAATGCTTACTGCATTTTGGTTTGCTGAATATCTTTTTTTGTTTTTTTTTAAACACCAGACATTACCAAAAATTCAATGGGGAAAGCATACCAGGGTTGTTCTAGATGTTGGCTGTGGTGTGGCTAGCTTTGGTGGCTATCTGCTGGACAAAAACGTCATTACCGTGTCATTTGCCCCAAAGGATGAACATGAAGCTCAGATACAGTTTGCTTTGGAGCGAGGAATTCCCGCAACTCTTTCTGTCATTGGAACACAAAAGTTGACTTTTCCTGATAATGGGTTTGATATGATCCATTGTGCACGATGCAGGGTTCATTGGGATGCAGATGGTACTAGCCTTCTTTATTATTTTTATATCAGGACACCCCTCTATAATTTCCTTCAATGTTCCATTTTTATGAATCTTTAAACAAATCTGGTTCACAAGTTTAGGTGGGAAACCATTGTACGAGCTCAATAGGATTCTCCGACCTGGAGGTTTCTTTGCATGGTCTGCAACACCAGTTTATCGTGACGATGAAAGAGATCAGAAAGTATGGAATGGTTTGTCTTTCTCCCTCTCTCACCCTCACTCTTTATGTGTATGTCTCTATATGTCATTTTCTCTCCTTTCTCTGCAGTCAAAAGTTTTTAAATCTGTTGGGGATACATCTTATTTAATCCATCCATGAAAATTTTGGATATATGCATGACCAATTATGAATAGGAAGGAAAATTGTTGCTATTTGGGAGATCAGTG
This sequence comes from Pterocarpus santalinus, assembly GCA_031439595.1. Taxonomy (NCBI): domain Eukaryota; kingdom Viridiplantae; phylum Streptophyta; class Magnoliopsida; order Fabales; family Fabaceae; genus Pterocarpus; species Pterocarpus santalinus. The sequence goes on from CM062527.1 coordinate 6,902,351, forward strand.
ATTCTGTATTCATAGAACTTGTGTTTAAGAAAAATAAATTCTCTTTCTTTCGTTCTTTCTTCCTTTTTTTTTTTTAATAAAAATAAAAAATAAAAAATTCAAACATGGGGTTTTTTGATTCCTAGAGAAGTTAAAAAACATGCAAAGTCTTGTCTGATCGATGTTGTTGTTCTTGCTTTACACAGCCATGGTAGCAATAACAAAAGCTATGTGCTGGTCAGTAGTGGCTAAGGCTCGTGATTCATCTGGAATTGGGCTTGTTATATACCAGAAGCCTACATCATCTTCCTGCTATGAGAAACGTAAAGAGAACAATCCAACTTTATGTGAAAATAAGGATGGAAAAAATAGCTCATGGTAAATTTTTATTTTTCAGTCTTATTTCTATGGTACTTATATTTTCATCAATTTTTACTTTCTCTGCAACGCACACTCAAACAAAGGAACAGAGAAATATGCCCCAAAATAGAATGACCAGAAAAAAAAATACACATTAACCATTTCAAGCAACTTCATTCATATGTGTTTTGTTTAGTTGCTATCCTTGCTGATTTTCTCTGCATGATTATGTTTAGGTATGCCAGACTCAGTAGTTGCCTTACCCCTCTTCCAGTTGATGATATGGGTAACCTGCAGAGCTGGCCCATGCCTTGGCCCCAGAGGCTTAACAGTAAGCCTCCTAGCTTACTTGATTCAGATGCCAATGATGAGTTCTACAAGGACAGCAAACACTGGTCTGAATTAGTTTCAGATGTTTATGCGGATGGTCTTTCTATAAACTGGACTAGCGTTCGAAATGTAATGGACATGAATGCTGGTTATGCAGGGTAAAGTATATTCAGTTAAAGATCGGTTGTTTTCTCTTGCTTCATTCCCTTTACATTCTTTGAAGCTGATACCAACTGTGTTATTTTCAGATTTGCCACAACGCTCATTGATCTACCAGTGTGGGTGATGAATGTAGTGCCAATTGATGTGCCAGATACTCTGTCAGTTATATATGACAGAGGGTTAATAGGAATGTATCACGATTGGTGCGAGTCCTTTAATACTTATCCTCGTACATATGATCTCCTCCATTCTAGCTTTCTCTTCCAATATCTTGAGAAAAGGTATGCTTATTGAAGATATTAATCATTATAACATCATGTTCTTTCTCCTATTGTTATCTTTCTAGAACTCCAGTGAGTTTACTTCTATATGTCAGCATAGGTGTGTTAAGATTTGATCCTGACAATTGGCAATCTTTGTCAGATGTGATATTGTGGGTGTGGTTGTGGAGATAGATCGCATATTGAGACCAGATGGATATTTCGTGGTTCGTGACTCTATGGAAATACTTAACAAGCTCACTCCAATCTTGCGTTCACTTCACTGGTCTGTGACATTGCATCAAAATCAGTTTCTTGTTGGTAGGAAGAGTTTCTGGCGTCCCACAGCTTTTAAATGATGAATAGGGATGTTGATTACGACGTATTCTTCAACCTCACAAGTTGTACTTCATTCTGATAAAAATTAAGAGTAAACAATTGAAGTTTACGAAAGGAATATTTATTTGAGAGGTAGTCCTTTCTGACTCTGAAAATCTGCTGACGAAAGATTTATTTATGGTAAATATAGAGAAGGATTTTTCCGCCCCCTTTTCCAATGTATTTATGCCGGAAACTTATGTTCGGTATGACTATGATGTAATGTAAACTTGTGTCCCTTAGTGTGGTTGATAGTTTACGTAACTGCTGCCAAAAGTTAAACACATTGGATTTCTGTTACATACTTACATCTACATGGATGGCATTGAGGCTTTGAACAACATGACTCTCGAAGCTGAAATCATGATACAAAGTTTGCAAGGTTTCTCAGATTGGCGCCAAAAAATTATAATACTTGTTTTCACAAGTAGAGGATCCTTTCTCTGGTTGCTAGCAGGAATTCCAGATGCAATCCTATGTTAACATCATTGGCATTGGTTTTCTGGTTACTTGTTTTCGTAAGTTTCGTGGCAGTGGCATTATGACAATAATATACAGTTCCAGGTTCATAACTTAGTACACATTGTCCCCCATAGAAAATAAACACAAAAGCTACTACTCATGAAACTACACAAATTGGTAGCAGCAAAATGAATTACAAAGAATTTTCACATTTAGTACTTGACTCGTCTCTAATAAGCCTTCCATTAGCTGCAGCAACACCCCGGGAGTAGCAATTAAACCTATCAATGTAACTAAAATTCTGTACAGTATTTGCCTGACCCGACAGAACATAGTGACCCTTCACCTCCATCCACCCCTTCGAATTCTGAACATTACTAATCGACTTCGAGACGCACATGCTAACATAGCTCTCCTTAAAAGCGTGAGAAACATTGGTCACAAGCCTGTACCTCTTATAATCATCATCATCATCATCATCATCATCATCCACGCAACACGTTGGCTGAGTCCAAGTGGTGACCCTCACAGGGTACTTCCGCTTAACCTTCAGCTTCGAGATCAACTCGCCCCTGCCGTTCCTCACCCTCACCTTCGTCTTCTTCTTGAACTTGTGCTTCACCATCTTGTAAGTCCCGTCGTGCATGAACTTCATGAAGTTCCTCATCGAGAACATTTGCGTGATAACGGTTGTCACGTTGCCCGTGCTCGAACTAACCCACCCTGCCACCTGCACTCCAAGTAATTAACTCAGAATCATAACTAGCTAACAAACACATCTAACTAACTAACCGACTAACTTGAAAGCTGTATAACTAATCGTTAACTAACTAACAAACTCTTCTAACTAACCTGTATTTCCTTCTCTGCTTCCACCTCGAACTCCCCATCAAGCCCCGTAAACTCCTCTTGTTGTTCAATGCTCGTTTCAGGGATCGGGTGAACCACATGGCTCGCCTGAACCACTTGAGATTCATGGTCCAACCAGAGGTGCAAATTCGCGTTCACGAGCCAATACGAAATTCCCTGAACCACTCCGATGGCAAAGGTGTGTTCCTTCCCGTCGAGAAGCTTCCCCAAAAACGGCGTCAGGTCCATGTCGTACGAAGGGAGATTGAAGGTACCGATCGCCACCACTGGCTCCCAGAACAGCGGATTGATTCCGCCGGTGAAGATCACCGGGAACGGAACCTCCCACCCGACGACCTGGCCGTCGATCGTCACGTACACTTCCCTGTAAGCACCGTTGCCGCGCTCGGTCTTTAATCCATTCGCCCTGATGAACGAATTCGGCGGATTCGTGTACCAGAACTCGTCGTTTCCGTGAAACGACAAATACCCAGAACAGCACGGCGCGAATTTCGCGGAATTTTGATTCTTCTGGAATGTAGATCCTTCTCGCTCTCCACCTTGAACCAAAACCCTCGCTCTCCATCGTCGGAAATCGGAATAATCAAATCCGCCGGTAATTCGTCCTCATCTTTGCGATTCATAAGAGACCTTGATCTTCGATCGAGATTGAAACCTTCGCCGCAGGGGTTAAACGGAACCCTAATGGCGTTTGCGTTGTAGTAGAGGACAGTGACGGTGACGTGGTAGACGCCAGTGAATTCTCTGTTGACGATATTCTCGAGCATCATGGTGAGGTCGAGGTCGGACCTGGCGAGCAGCGAGGAGTACCTGGTGACGTCCTTGCGGACGTTCCAGAAGATACCGGAGGTGGTTGGCTCGGAGGTGCTGGTGCGGAGGAGCTCGACGCCGCCGAGCCAGAGGGCGGCGATGCGGTCGTACTGGTCGCCGCTGGAGGAGGCGTGGAACTGGAGGAGGACGCGGGACCAGGGGGCAGGGCATCGGGAAGGAGGGGAGTAAGGGGTGGAGTAAGGTGGGGAGTCGATGGTGTTGGCGAAGGAGTGGTGGAGGACCCTGTGGTAGCACGATGGGGTGGGGTCCTCCGACGGCGGACGGTAGGTGACCTCCATGTACTCTTGGCGGCGGACGGTTGGGGAGAGGGTGTGGATGAAACGGTCCTCGTGGGAGAAGGGTGTGGCTGAGGCTGGGTACGTGAAGAAGGGTAGAAGGAGGAAGAGGAAACAGAGGAATGTGTCCATGTTTGTTAGTGTTGGTTGGCCGAGGACGAGACTCTTTGAGTTTTGGGAGTAGAAGAGAGTAATTGTTAGAGAGACTAGATCTTTTTTGTTTTTTGGGTAGAACGAGCAAAATAACAAAAGAAAATAGACAAAAAAACTGCCTCCGTATACACACAACCCTATCATGAGGGTTGTGACAAACCCGCGAAGGAGAAATATTCTGATCGCCTATCCTTGCCATATTCTGATCGCCTATCCTTGCCATTGCATCCGCAGAAGTAATGGCTTCTCTTCATATGTGCGTTATCCGAACCAGCGAGCCTCTCGCCAACAAAGATTTAATATCATGCGCCACATCAGCATATACATGGAACTTGGAATCATAAGACATAGACAAAATATCCGGTCCTTCATAAAAATTTTTGGGGACAAATTAGTTTGTAGAATTTGAAAATTTATGAATAGTTTCTTATCATTTAAAGAAAAATGACATTAATTCTTTTGTATAGATTCGTACCACTAAAATTTTTTCAAAATTTTTGTATAGAAAGACTAATATGTTTTATTTTTCAAATAGTGAGAGATTTACTTATAGATTTTCAAATTTGGAAGGATTAATTTATTTTTTAAAACTTTTATCAAAGACTAAAATGAATATTTTTTCTAAAATGTATTAATAATTCAAAGGGCTTGGAGTGAGTTGCACTCACACCAAACTCTTCTATAAACCATAGGCTATGCCAAAAGAAGACCATGCTTAATGCCTTGTAGCTCTACAAACAATACTGATTCATCACCAAGATGTCTAGAGAAAATCACTCAACCAATCTCCATTCTCTTCTCTGATCACCCAACCAAAACTAGCATGAGGAGGAACAGCACATCGGTTGCCATTTGAATTGAGTTTAACCTCACCAGCATTAGGTTTCAACCACTTCACATGCTTAGGCATATTGGAAACACCACTAGCAACCAAATGAATATTACTGAATAACGCATAGCCATTCCAAATCTGGTGCAAAACCATCTGTAGAGGCCAGTGCTTATCAACAAAATATTATGATTACGCCATCTCCAAATCCACCAAGCAACCACCAGGAACAAAGGGTTAAACACAATTCTAGTATGCCTCTAAATCCAAGACTCCATGTCAACTGAAAGAAGCGAGAATCTGCACCAAAAACCAAAGCACACCACACTTGTCTAGCAAGCACACAATCACGCAAGCAATGAAGAAGACTTTCCCCCTCACAACCACAACATGGACAACTAGCATTAATAGCTAAATGGTGGGCAAAATGGGTATAATTGGTGGGCAACCCCCCTTAAGAATAAGGCAAATTAAAAATTGAAACTTCTGTGGCCCAACAAGCTTCCATACCCAAGTCCAAGAGTTATCACCCTCCATGAGACTCAAAGATTGAAGAAGTCACTTGTAAGCACTAGATGCTATGTATACCCCAAACTCATCACCTTTCCAAATCCAACAAGAGGCACAATGGTCAAAGGTGCTCAATCGCAAGTTCTACAAATAAAGCTTGATATAATCTGGGATAGGTTTAACCAGTATATCAAAATGCCATTTATCCTCCTACCATAGATCATGCAAGGTATAGGTTAAGTCAGAAACATTAACATAGTCCATAAGAGAACAACTAGGTCCTTGAGGATGCCACTTAGCAAACCAAAGAGAACAATTACCCAAACCTAAGTTAAAATGGAAACTATCTTTTAAATAAAACAAAGCCCTCATAATACCTTGCCAAACATAAGAAGCAATCTTGCAATCTCTGGCCAAAAAGATGGAATCATGGTTAAGATATTTGGCCACAAGAATTTGCACCCACAACTTCTCTTTCTGATTCTGCAAAGATCAAATCAATTTACCTAGCAACGAGACATTAGTCATGTTTTCTAGCTAACCATATTCTAGGTTCAACCCTCCACCTTTCCACCCAAAATAAAGTTCCTGGTACATCTATTAATTCTTTCACACATACCTTGAGGAAACTAAAGATTTTGCATGGCATAAATAGGGACAGATGCTAGAATTGACTTGGCCAAACAAATCCTACTAGCCTTATTCAACAAATTACTCTTCCATGAAGCAAATTTGGAACTAATTCTATCAAAAATAAGATTAAACATAGCTCTAGTGACTCTCGCTTTCAGAATATGAATACCCAAATATTTATCAATAATGCCCGGAAAACAAACTGATGTAACTATCATCAAAGAGTCCTTCTTTTGGCTGGTGAGCGATTTGGATGCCATAGCTCTTGACTTTTCTAAATTAGTTTTCAGACCTAACATCCTACAAAAATCCTCCATCATGTCCATGACCAAATGAACTTAGGACTTCTTCCTATTGCAAAAGAGAAGAACATCATCTGCAAAGAGGAGATGAGAAATCCCAAGTCCATTTCTACTAACACAGATGGGCTTTTGGGAACCTTCAACCACCTTCTGCTAGATCATAACTAACAACTTCATGCATAAGACAAACAAATATGGAGACGTTAGTTCACCTTGGCAAAGACCCCTAGAAGGTTGAAAACTCTCCAATTTCAATTTATTTTACAAAATAGACAAGCGAGAAGAAGTGACACAATGCATAATCAAGTCCATAATCAAAGGCTCTAGTCTAGGGAATTTTTGAGTTGTGTGACGAAGAGACTTTCAATTCAATTCACCTCTACAGTGTTGTACAGTCAAAAGTTGTGTAACTTATCTTCTTCGGTTTCATAATTATTCTTATTTAAGATATAAAATTTAAAATTAATTTAATAATTTTAATTATTATTAAATATAATTGTAAATAGCTAAACCATTTTTTAACTTATTTAAGAGTTTACATTGAATGAGTGTTTGTGTATGAAATCTAATGTGTAATTATTGCTTGTATAAATGGTGCCCACACTTTGTTTATTCTTTAAATAATTTGAATATGGACATTTGATTAAGAATTCGAAAAATGTATTTTTTTAAAATAAAAGTAGAAGCAGAAGCAAAAATAAAAGGACAAAATTATTTTATTTTTAAATATAATTGTAGAAATATTTTTTTATTATAATTAAAAGTTGTTAAATTATTTAAATATGATAAATATAAAAATATTTTTTTTATAAAAAACTCAGAATCTATTTTTTAATTTTTAAAATCAACATAAAAAAACAACCTTCCAAACATGATTTTTTGTTTTTAAAAATCAAAAACTATTTTTGAAAATAGTTATCAAACAAGCCCTGAGTTTTTAAAATTGAAAATTGAAAACAGATAAAAGGTGTTTTGTGTTTTTTTTTTCTTAAAAACAACAAAAGAGGCGGTGCCATCATTTGTAATTTTTCTATTTTATTGGTTTGATCCTTATTCGGTTATCACATTAGTTCTATGAAACCATTTTTTTTCGTATTCTTCTCCTCACTCTCGTTCTTCTTCTCCTTTTCCCCCTTTCTTTCACTTCCACCCTACTCCTTTCTCAATCTCCCTCCCTTCACCACCACTATCCATGACACCCTCTTCACCACCACCATTTGGTTTCCTCTCTCTGCATTGCTCTCTCTCTCTCTCTCTCTCTCTCTCTCTCTCTCTCTCTCTCTGTGTCATGCTCACCGTCTCTTGCTCTCTATATGTTATCGGAGACTAGTGAGCAGCTGTTACGGGGCACTCAGAGGTCGCGATGGTCAGGTTCAACGACGGAGTAGAGCAGGATGCGGTGGCATTATGGCGATGCCGGTGAGAGGTGGGGCTTGCAACAAAGTGGATCGGAAGGTTGAAGACAGTGGGTAGAGCTGTGTGGCTTCAACGGCGTTCTGCGGTGGCTTGCAACAGAGGAGAACGGGGAAGACAACGAGGTCGTGATGGTGACTGGTGAGGGCTAAATGATTGTGTGGAACAGGGATGTTTGGTTAACTTGGGCTTTTGTTTTAGTTTCAGGGATTTGGTTCATCAATGGGTTGGTTGGTGTTAGTGTTTGTAATTCTATTTTGAGTTTTTGGTTTGGATTTTGGTTTATCAGGTTGCAACAGATTCTGTATTTTGACTTGGAATCTTGGTCTGGAATTGAGCTTGGTTTTTATTTGTTTCTTTCGCTTAGTTTTTGGTTGTTGATTGTTTGCTCTGGTGCTAAGATTACCTTGGATTTGGTTGTTGTTTGAGTTTGATAGCAGTGGTGATTTGATTCTGTCTTTTGAGTGTTGTTATTTTGAGTTTGGTTTTTGGATAATTTGTTTGTATTGAGTTATGTGGGTTGATTGTAGCTGTGAATTTGGGTGGAGTCCAATTGGATAGTGCTGTCAATAAACTAGAAAGAAGTGGAATCAAAGAAGGTGGAGGGAAGTGCTGTTGATAGATTTTGATTTAATGAGACAATTGTGGAAGAGTAAAAGAGAGTGTTCACAGAGAAAAAAAAAGGGAGGGGCGTAAGGAGAAATTGCAATTAAACTTAGAATGTAATATCATTTAAAAACAACTGTCCAATCAAATTTTTTATTTTTTTATCATTTAAAAACTATTTTCTAAATGTTATTACCAAATAGATTTTTTTTGTTCTTTTACTTTTCAAAATTGAACTTAAAAACAATTTTAGAAAACAGTTTTAAAAAATTAAAAAACAAAAACACTTTCAAATAAGCTCTCTGAACCTGTTTTTTAATTTTTAAAATCAACATAAAAAAACAACCTTCCAAACATGATTTTTTGTTTTTAAAAATAAAAAATTATTTTTGAAAACAGTTATCAAACAAGTCCCTAGCTTTTCTTTTTTCTTGGGTTTTGCTCTGTTCTCGGGAGTTTTTGAGTTGTGTGACGAAGAGACTTAGGCTTTGTTTGGTTGGAGGGATTTGAGATGGAAGGAAAGGGAGAGAAACGAAATGGGGAGGAAAAAGGCTAACTTCTATCATTTGGTTGGAGTGAAAATGTGGGAAGGAGAGTTTAAATAGTGTTGCTTTTTTAGTGGGGCTCGCATGAATAATGCAGTTTTTTCCCCTTACATTGGGCAGAAAGACAAAGGGGAAGAGATGCATTTTTCATCTTTCCATTTTTGTTCTCTACATTGTAGAAGAGAGACGTTGCGAGAATGATGATGATAGGGAGAGGGCTAGGGTGCGCAACACCTCCTCTTTTTTTTTTTTTTTTTTTCAAATCAATATTTTTAAAAATTTTATCTAAATAATTTTAATTTTTTTATTACTTATTATTAAAAATAAATACAAAAAAACCCCTAAGTACAAGTTATGTAAAATTTTAAATTTTTTTGTTGTTAGCATTTTATTTTAAATAGATATTTTATTTTAAACATGATATTAAATAATAGTTGAATAATATTTTTGATATTATTTAATTGATAAAATATATTTTTAAGCAATATTTTTGAAATATTAGATTAACTAAAAATATTATTATTTTAAATAATTTATTTTTATTAATATTTATTTGATTTAATAGATTGATATTATTTTAAATTATTAAATTAAAAGTAGTGAAATTTTTTATTTGATATTAATTAATATAATTAAAATACCTTTTCTAACAATATAAAGGTAAAATTATTATTTAACAATATTACCTCTTTCTTTCCTTTTACTTTTCCACACAAACAAACAAGAGAAGGTCATTTTCCTTTCATTTTCCTCTCCTTTCATTTTTCTTTTATCAAAACATACTTATGAAAAATACAAATTCACTCTATTTCTTTTCACTCAACTTCTTTTCTCTCAACTTCCTTCCTTCCAATTTATTTTCTTCATTCAAACATACCTTCAATTCACCTCTACAGCCCCATACAGTTAAAAGTTGGTAACTCTTTTCGTTTCATAATAATTATTATTTAAGATATAAAATTTAAAATTAATTTAATAATTTTACTTATTTTTAAATATAATTGTAAATAGCTAAATCATTCTTTAACTTATTTAAGAGTTTACATTGAAAAAGTGTCTGCATGTGAAATCTAACGTGTAATTATGCTTGTATAGATGCTACCTACACTATGTTTATTCTTTAAACAACCTGAATATGGCCATTTTATTAAGATTTTGAGAAAAATATTTTTTTAAAAATAAAAGTAGAAGCGAAAACAAAAATAAAAGAAGAAAATTATTTTGTTTTTAAATATAATTGTAGAAATAATTTTTATTATAATTAAAAGTTATTAAATTATTTCCATATAATAAATATAAAAGTATTTTTTATAAAATTATAATTAATGAGTGAGAATGAGAATAAGAATAGGAAGATAAATAATTTATTAGTTATATTAATTTGCCGTTTACTAAGTGTAGATTAAGAAAGGTTTCTTTTGTCTGGAATTCTGGCTTCGTAAAATATTTAAATACTATGTTTAGGACACCTCCGACAAGTAGCCCGTCCAGCGCGGTCGGTAGAGCGCAAGGCTCTTAACCTTGTGTTGTTCGAGCCCCACGGTGGGCGTTAATTTGCCTCTTGGCCTTGTATTGCTTGATTCATCATAAGTCACAGCTGTAGTACCGTTTTACCGTTTGTTCAACTAAAGTTCACATTGGGTGGCCTTGTTCTTTGTCTTGGATAAGCAGTTCACCCCTTTTCTTTTCATCTTCAAATTTGTCCATTAGTGTTTTATTAAATTATTGCTTGTTCTACCTGTTATAAATAATTCTCAAGTGTTATTCTCATTTGATTATGCAGGAGGCAATGCACAGAGCTGAAGATGCTGAACATAATGATTGCCCCGTGAAAATTAAACTCGTTGCTCCCTCACTTTATGTTCTTTGCAACCCGGACTCCTGACAAGGTTAGTGCAATTGTTTTCACCATCCATGATTGCCATATAACCATTCATCTGGTGACAGCCCAAACCCATTCTTTAAGGGATATAGAACCACTAAAGATTGTGCACTTTAGAGAGAAAAGGGCAGAGTTGAGAATCCTTGATGGGAAAATCAACACATACAACAAGTTGACACTGTTGGCTTCTATCAAATGGTTTAGAATTTTATGACATACAATACAAACACCTAGATAAATCAACAAGGTCATGAATGTGTGAGAATTCCCTCGGTTGATTTTGTCATGAGCTGTTGCCACTTGTACTCTACTATCTGAAGTGCATCCTATACTTGGAGGATCCAGATTTGCCTTTAACATCGCTTAATTCTTGTTTAGTTTGAAGCCAATGTGTTCCTGAACCATTGTGGAAGAATATTGTGTAGTCATTTGCAGGTTTTCCAAAGTGAGCAAAGAACATAAAGTGTACCATAGGAGTACTTACGCTTGTGTGTGTTCAGCTTCTCCGACCAACTAACAAGTGTGCCCTGGGCTGCAGCTGTCACTTATGAACTCATCCACCTTATTAGTCATTGGCATTCATGAACCTTGAATGACTTTTACTAAATAGAGCGAGAGTTACGAGAGAGCTATTATTCAGCATGTGCATCGATGAGGAATTCATAAGCAAAATATATAAATGTCACGTTTGAAAGCGGAACCAAATGACATAAGCATTATCATACAGATAAGTCATTGTTATTAACAGATACATTGAAAGATGGGTATGCACCAATAAAATATATAAATGTGATTTTGCATAAATTTATAAATAATACAATTATAATAAAAGAAAATTTGAGTTTGTGTTTATGTTTACAATTACTCATACGCTCCCATTGTGTAGTCTTTTAACATTTCTCTATGATTACCAAAAAAAAACTCATACATTTAGCCTGTCTAAATATTTATGTTACGTTGTTTGGACTTAGTGGGAAATATTTGTGAATATTATTTTTTAAATGGCTAGAGGTTATATAAGAAATACAATAATTTCGTATTGTTTTAACATGTGTATCATTAAAAGGAATAGCGTACGTTAGTCCCTTTTAACATATGCAAGAACTGCCAAACAATTTGTAGTTCAAAATATTTTCTAAACAACTGCAAGCAAGAAATAAATAATCTAAAATCTCTGAGAATAAATGAGGAATACACATTTTTATGTGAATGAGTTTATTATATTGTAAGTTATTGAAGCAAACGCATTATTAAAATAGAATGCATTCCCTAGTTTCTCTTTGCACGCTTACATGCAACTTCTCAAGCTATGGAAGAGGAGTAATAATAGATAGACATATTTTTATAAGGTATTATATTGATTCATATCTTATTTATTATGTTTACTTAAAATTATTTATTTAAAAAATAAAAAAATTATATTTTACATCTAAAAGATTTATATTTTAGTATTTTTATTTTTAAAAAATTAATTTCATATATTTAAATTCTTTACAAATTTAATATTATAATATTTCAATCTACTGCTTTATATTAAATTAAAATGTTATAATATCAAAATTTAAAAAAATTTAAATATATATAATTAATATTTTAAAAATTAAAATATTATAATACTAAATCTTTAGTAACTCAATTATATAAAATTAATCTTTCCAATGTTAAAGCACAAAGACGAAAGTGTAGTTGCACCAAAAAATTAAAATACAACTGACTTACAACTTTGTCATTGTCACACGCGTGGTGCCAGGATAGAAGCAGCAGAGTACGGGGTACACACCCGGTCAAAACGAAGTTGGTGTTAACAGCATGCCGGCAGGATTTGACAGGATCGGGGTCGATAATATAAATTTGATAAAAATTTAATATTATATAGTATTTAATATATTATTATATAAAATATTATATTATATAAAATATAATTAAAAGAAGAGATTATAATAAATATAATTTTTAAATAATTATTATAATAATTTATTTTTTTTATTATTTATAAATATAATTTTATATTAAAAATTATTTATTTATTTTTAATATTTTTCATATATATAAAAAAAAATGAGAGAGAGAGTGAAATAAAGATGAAATTTTTATATATCAAAATCTAAGTAAATTTAGTATTATATTTCTATACTTGATTATATTTTTTATTATATATAATTAAATTTATATTAAATATTGTTATTTATATATTTTAATAATAAATTTTTATTCTTATATTTTTATTTTAGTTTGAATAGTTATTTTATAATTTTTTTAAAAAATATTTATTTATTATTAAATAATATTATTTTTATTTATTATTTAATAATTAATTATTTTTTAATAAAATATATTAAAAAAAAAGTGAAAGAATTCTTATATATTAAAAGTTATTCAGATCTAATAAGGTTTTCTTAGGTTGGATTAAATTATCCATCATTATAATATATAAGGAATGTTTGATAAATAAACTTATATAATACATTAACTACACCAAATAATGAATAAGCTCATAATATATTATATTACCTTATCTTATTATGCCTAATACGAAGTGCGAAACACCGCTAAGTAATATTAAATCTGTGTGTTTGTCGGTACTTTGTCCCTACCTTATTTCATTTCTCTATCCTTTTACAGGCGTTTGGTAGACGGAATGAATTTTCATTCCTGGGAATAGGATTCTAAAGAATGCTATTTTCCGGAATAACTTTCTCAGATATGATATTTTAGGAGTGTTTGGTATATAAATTAAATTCCTGAAAATATTTGATAAATTTTCAAAATTATCCTTGATGGAGGTGGAGGTTGACAGTGATGATGGTGGCCGGCAGTGGCGAAAGGGTGGCCAGCGGCGGCGGCGAAGGTTGGTCGATGATGGCCGACGGTGATGGCGACGGCGGCCAGCGGTGGCGAAGGGTGGGTAGTGACGGCAATCAACGGCGAGGGCTGGCCGACGGAGGTGGTGAAGGGTGCCCGACGGCGGCGGGGACCAATGTGGTGAGGGTGGCCAACAGCAGCGGCGACCATTGGTGGTGAAGGGTGGCCGGCGACGGTGACGGTGACCGATGGTGAAGGGTGGCCGGCGGCGATGATCGGTAGCAAGTGGCGATGATCAGTGACGGATGGCTTTGAGAGGTGATAGGGGTATTTTAATCTTTTTACATGACAAATATTTTCTTTCTATAGGAATGTTGGATTCCCATTAGGGAGGAGTAATATTTTGGGGGTCAAAATCTTTATTAAAAATACAATATTCACAAAAATATTATTTCAAATCTTCTCTCAAATATATATAAATATTTTAATATTCCTAAAAAAATACAAAGATTCCTGCATAGCAAATGCCGCTTTTGGTCATCAGGCCCTTCGCACTCCAATCTCCGAATCAGTGGCTCGGCCTCGGGCTTTTGCCAACTGAAAAACATGTTCGTAGCGTTGACACTTGACACACACATCTTCGATACATCACGTCCAGATTCGAAACGAAGTCACCAGGAACCTACATAGGATCCTGCAGAAAAAAAACAAAAAAACACCCTGCCAAACGTGTCTATTTTAAACCGTGGGATCCCAGGATTCTGTTCCAGCTGCGATCTTATTGCCAAAGATCGCAACCCTTTTGGTTTTGTTCTGGTTCCATAACGACATGTCGTGTTCTTCCTCGTAAACCTCTCTCTTGCTCTCTCTCTCTCTCTCTCTCTCTCTCTCTGTGTCTCTTACTCTGTTTCTCTCAATCAGAGTAAATAAAATAAAAAAAAAAAGGAAAAAAAATGGCAATTTTAGGTGATGAGTTCTTCAAGGAGAGGAAATACCCGTTCATCTTCACTCTCTTGGTCTTGCTTATTAGCGTTACGCTCCTCATCTTCACCAACACCACTCACATCTCCACCTTCAACCCCTTTGTTTTCTACTCTGATGTCAAAGAGCAACCAGCACCCCTTAACCCTTCCCCTGCACCCCAAGATGCTACTACTACTATTAATGCAAAACAACAAGAGCTACCACAAAACGTGACCAATAATAGTACTGTCACGGAAGAGAAAGGGTTGCCCCAGAAGAAGGAAGAGGTTATTGGTAATGAGGTGTCAGTTGATGTGAGTATCGATTGGAAACTTTGTAAGGTTCCCGTGGCGGTTGATTACATACCCTGTTTGGATAATTTTGTGGCTATTAAGGCCCTGAAGTCAAGGAGGCACATGGAGCATAGGGAGCGGCATTGCCCTGAGACTAGTGTGAGATGTTTGCTGCCACTTCCTAAAGGGTATAAAGTGCCGGTTCCGTGGCCTAAGAGCAGGGACATGGTGAGATGATAGTTCGGTAAGAAATTTTTGTGATTTGCAATGTTTGCATGTGGTTGTGTTGAGGTTGTTTTCAATCTTATATTGATATTTGATCAAACAATATTATATCTCATTGATTTTGTTACTGATATATAACAATGAATTGTGGCGTCGCTATCATCTGCAAGTTATCATATAAGTGTACTTTAAGAATGGTTTTGAAGCTCAAGGAGTAAATGCTGTAAATAATCATAACCAATGTTGTTAAGATGTTTTGTTTTGTGATTAGTCACATGTATGATTTCTTCTTTTATACTCTTGAAACTTGAAAGTAATGGTGATTTCTGTTAGTTAAATATCTGATTCTTACTTTTATCTAGTCATGAAAATAATGGTGATGGAGTTTCATGTTTCGGTTTTTCAGATTTGGTATGATAATGTCCCTCATCCAAAGCTAGTTGAGTACAAGAAGGACCAACACTGGGTGGTGAAGTCTGGGGAGTACCTTGTCTTTCCCGGTGGTGGTACTCAATTCAAAGATGGAGTAGATCATTATATTGTTCATGGAGAAGGTATACTGTTATGTGGTTTCACATAATTTACCTTAACTATGATATGTGCATTAATCCTTTTTCTCCATGTACGACAGTATATATATGAAGCAACTGTAATCAGCTCTTGAAAAGGAACCAAACGAAAAAATGGGAGAACTGGGAGGGACCAATATGGAGTCTTACTTCAGTCAGATATTATCCCCTTAATAATAATGCTTTTAAAAACTAAGGCATTTGAATCCAAGACACCATAAAACAGTAGCTGCTGTATCTTGCATTGTGTACAGATTTATGTTATGTCTCATAAAGCTCAGAGATGTCTATTTAGCCCAGTTAGATATAGTGCTTTCTCACATCTTTCTAAGATTAATGGAACTCATCTAAGATCTCACATTAATTCTATTACTAATTATGAGTTGATCTTTGAACCTCCGTTAGCATCTTTTAACTCTTGGCATCCATTTATTGATTTTATCTAATAAATTTGATGAGATTTTGTTAAAATTTGTTTATAATGATTGCCAAGCAATATTTCATTTTGATTTATGCATGACATAAATCAGTACCTTGCAAATGTTATATTGATATTACTAGATTTTGATGTTGTTCCTGAATGCTTACTGCATTTTGGTTTGCTGAATATCTTTTTTTTTTTTAAACACCAGACATTACCAAAAATTCAATGGGGAAAGCATACCAGGGTTGCTCTAGATGTTGGCTGTGGTGTGGCTAGCTTTGGTGGCTATCTGCTGGACAGAAACGTCATTACTGTGTCATTAAGCTCAGATACAGTTTGCTTTGGAGAGAGGAATTCCCGCAACTCTTTCTGTCATTGGAACACAAAAGTTGACTTTTCCTGATAATGGGTTGGATATGATCCATTGTGCACGATGCAGGGTTCATTGGGATGCAGATGGTACTAGCCTTCTTTATTATTTTTATATCAGGACAGCCTTCTATAATTTCCTTCAATGTTCCATTTTTATGAATCTTTAAACAAATCTGGTTCACAAGTTTAGGTGGGAAACCATTGTACGAGCTCAATAGGATTCTCCGACCTGGAGGTTTCTTTGCATGGCCTGCAACACCAGTTTATCGTGATGATGAAAGAGATCAGAAAGTATGGAATGGTTTGTCTTTCTCCCTCTCTCACCCTCACTCTTTATGTGTATGTCTCTTTATGTCATTTTCTCTCCTTTCTCTACAGTCAAAAGTTTTTTAATCTGTCGGGAATACATCTTGTTGAATATATGCATGACCAATCATGAATAGGAAAGCAAATTGTTGCTATTTGGGAGATCAATGATTCTGTATTCGTAGTACTTGTGTTGAAGAAAAATAAATTCTCTTCCTTTCTTTCTTTCTTCCTTTCTTCAAAAAAAAAAAAAAAAATTCAAACATGGGGTTTTTATGATTCCTGCAGAAGTTAAAAAACATGCAAATTATTGTCTGATTGATGTTGTTGTTCTTGCTTTATGCAGCCATGGTAGCGATAACAAAAGCTATGTGCTGGTTAGTGGTGGCTAAGGCTCGTGATTCATCTGGAATTGGGCTTGTTATATACCAGAAGCCTACCTCGTCTTCCTGCCATGCGAAACGCAAAGAGAACAATCCACCTTTATGTGAAAATAAGGATGGAAAAAATGGCTCATGGTAAATTTTTATTTTTCAGTCTTATTTCTATGGTACTTATGTTTTCATCAACTTTTACTTTCTTTGCAATGCACACACAAACAACGGAACAGAGAAATATTGCCCCAAAATACAATGACCAGAAAAAAATACACATTAACCATTTCAAGCAACTTCATTCATATGTGTTTTGTTTAGTTTCTATCCATGCCGATTTTCTCTTCATGATTATTATGCCAGACTCAGTAGTTGCCTTACCCCTCTTCCAGTTGATGATATGGGTAACCTGCAGAGCTGGCCCAGGCCTTGGCCCCAGAGGCCTAACAGTAAGCCTCCTAGCTTACTTGATTCAGGTGCCAATGATGAATTCTACAAGGACAGCAAACACTAGTCTGAATTAGTTTCAGATGTTTATGCTGATGGTCTTTCTATAAACTGGACAAGCGTTCAAAATGTAATGGACATGAATGCTGGTTATACAGGGTAAAGTATATTCAGTTAAAGATTAGTTGTTTTCTCTTGCTTCATTCCCTTTACATTCTTTGAAGCTGATACCAACTGTGTTATTTTCAGATTTGCCACAGCGCTCATTGACTACAAGTGTGGGTGATGAATGTAGTACCAATTGATGTGCCAGATACTCTGTCAGTTATATATGACAGAGTGTTAATAGGAATGTATCATGATTGGTGCGAGTCCTTTAATACTTATTCTCGCACATATGATCTCCTCCATTCTAGCTTTCTCTTCCAATATCTTGAGAAAAGGTATGCTTATTGAAGATACTAATCATTATAACATCATGTTCTTTCTCCTATTGTTGTCTTTCTAGAACTCCAATGAGTATACTTCTATATGTCAGCATAGGTGTGTTAAGATTTGATCCTGACAATTGGCAATCTCTGTCAGATGTGATATTGTGGGTGTGGTTGTGGAGATAAATTGCATATTGAGACCGGATGGATATTTCGTGGTTCGCGACTCTATGGAAATACTTAACAAGCTCCCTCCAATCTTGCGTTCACTTCACTGGTCTGTGACATTGCATCAAAATCAGTTTCTTGTTGGTAGGAAGAGTTTCTGGCGTCCCACAGCTTTTAAATGATGAATATGAATGCTGATCACGACGTATTCTTCAACCTCACAAGTTTTACTTCATTCTGATAAAAATTAAGAGTAAACAATTGAAGTTTACGAAAGGAATATTTATTTGACAGGTAGTCCTGTCTGAGTGTGAAAATTTGTTGACGAAAGATTTATTTATAGTAAATATGGTGAAGGATTTTTCCTCCCCTTTTTCTAATGTATTTATGCCGGAAACTTATGTTCGGTATCACTATGATGTGATGTAAACTCGTGTCCCTCAGTGTGATTCATGGTTTACATAACTGCTGCCAAAAGTTAAACACATTGGATTTCTGTTACATACTTACATCTACATGGATGGCCTTGAGGCTTTGAACAACATGACTCTCGAAGCTGAAATTATGATACAAAGTTTGCAAGCGTTCTCAGATTGGTGCCATAAAATTATAATACTTGTTTTCACGAGTAGAGGATGCTTTCTCTGGTTGCTAGCAGGAATTCCAGCTGCAATCCTGTGATAACATCATTGGCATTCGTTTTCTGGTTACTTGTTTTCGTAAGTTTCCTGGCACAGTGGCATTATGACAACAATATACAGTTCCAGGTTCATAACTTAATACACATTGTCCCCCATAGAAAATAAACACAAAAGCTACCTATTCAGGAAACTACACAAATTGGTAGCAGCAAAATAAATTACAAAGAATTTTCACATTTAGTACTTGACTGGTCCCTAATAAGCCTTCCATTAGCTGCAGCAACACCCCGGGAGTAGCAATTAAACCTATCAATGTAACTGAAATTCTGCATAGTATTTGCCTGACCCGACAGAACATTGTGACCCTTCACCTCCATCCACCCCTTCGAATTCTGAACATTACTAATCGACTTCGAGACGCACATGCTAACATAGCTCTCCTTAAAAGCGTGAGAAATATTGGTCACAAGCCTGTACCTCTTATCATCATCATCATCATCATCATCATCCCCGCAACACGTTGGCTGAGTCCAAGTGATGACCTTCACAGGGTACTTCCGCTTAACCTTCAGCTTCGAGATCAACTCGCCCCTGCCGTTCTTCACCCTCACCTTCGTCTTGCTCTTGAACTTGTGCTTCACCGTCTTGTAAGTCCCGTCGTGCATGAACTTCATGAAGTTACTCATCGAGAACATTTGCGTGATAACGGTTGTCACGTTGCCCGCGCTCGAACTAACCCACCCTGCCACCTGTACTCCAAGCAACTAACTCAGAATCATAACTAGCTAACAAACACATCTAACTAACTAACCGACTAACTCGACAGCTGTATAACTAATTGTTAACTAACTAAGCAACTCTTCTAACTAACCTGTGCTTCCTTCTCTGCTTCCACCTCGAACTCCCCATCAAGCCCCGTAAACTCCTCTTGTCGTTCAATGATCGTTTCAGGGATCGGGTGAACCACTTGGCTCGCGTGAACCACTTGAGATTCATGGTCCAACCAGAGGTGCAAATTCGCGTTCACGAGCCAATACGAAATTCCCTGAACCACTCCGATTGCAAAGGTGTGTTCCTTCCCGTCGAGAAGCTTCCCCAAAAACGGCGTCAGGTCCATGTCGTACGAAGGGAGATTGAAGGCACCGATCGCCACCACAGGCTCCCAGAACAGCGGATTGATTCCGCCGGTGAAGATAACCGGGAACGGAACCTCCCACCCGACGACCTGGCCGTCAATCGTCACATACACTTCCCTGTAAGCACCGTTGCCGCGCTCGGTCTTTAATCCATTCGCCGTGATGTACGAATTCGGCGGATTCGTGTACCAGAACTCGTCGTTTCCGTGAAAAGACACATACAATTCCAGAACAGCACGGCGCGAATTTCGCGGAATTTTGATTCTTCTGGAATGCAGATCCTTCTCGCTCTCCACCTTGAACCAAAACCCTCGCTCTCCATCGTCGGAAATCGGAATAATCAAATCCGCCGGTGATTCGTCCACATCTTTGTGATTCATAAGAGACCTCGATCTTCGATCGAGGTTGAAACCTTCGCCGCAGGGGTTAAACGGAACCCTAACGGCGTTTGCGTTGTAGTAGAGTAGCGTGACGGTGACGTGGTAGACGCCGGTGAATTCTTTGTTGATGATGTTCTCGAGCATCATGGTGAGGTCGAGGTCGGACCTGGCGAGCAGCGAGGAGTACCTGGTGATGTCCTTCCGGACGTCCCAGAAGATTCCGGAGGAGGTTGGCTCGGCGGTGCTGGTGCGGAGGAGCTCGGCGCCGCCGAGCCAGAGGGCGGCGATGCGGTCGTACTGGTCGCCACGGGAGGAGGCGTGGAACTGGAGGAGTACGCGGGACCAGGGGGCAGGGCATCGGGAGGGAGGGGAGTAAGGGGTGGAGTAAGGTGGGAAGTCGATGGTGTTGGCGAAGGAGTGGTGGAGGACCCGGTGGGAGCACGATGGGGTGGGGTCCTTCGACGGCGGAGGGTAGGTGACCTCCAGGTACTCTTGGCGGTGGACGGCGGGGGAGAGGGTGCGGATGAAACGGTCCTCGTGGGGAAAGGGTGTGGCTGAGGCTGGGTACGTGAAGAAGGGTAGAAGGAGGAAGAGGAAACAGAGGAAGGTGTCCATGTTTGTTAGTGTTGGTTGGCCGTGGAAGAGACAGTCAAGTGTTAGGGAGTAGAAGAGGAGTAACTGCCAGCGAGACTGATCAAGTTGTACTCTGATTCAATTTTATAGCTTTTTTAATAAACTCCCAAATTAATTCCTAATAAAAATATTATCGAAAAAATTTGTTCTTGGAGCTGATAATGTTACGTAGTAGAAGGGAAGTAATTTTTTGACTCTAATAAAGTAAGAGAAGAATTGTAATCTAATTCATTTATAATTAGACATTTTTTTTTATAGGTTATTGCTGTTTCTTATTTTTAACAATGCATTTGTACTACAATAATTGAAGTGTTGAATTGTTTATGAATGAGAGTAAAACTATTTTATTGTTGTTTGAACTGGAAATTTCTACTTCAAGAATGTATACATGAAGATGGAACAGCACGCGACTGGTAGATTCATGCGGGCTTTTAGTAATTAAAGTGGGTCATCAGTTAGTTTACTATTATGTTCATGATTATATTGTTCCTTGCCAAGTTATACATGAAATGATTCGGGCTAGACTCTGCAGCACTTATGACTTGGATAAATTGTGGATTGATTAATTTTCAAGTTATGAAATGGGTACATGTATATGATTGAATAAAGCTGAGAAAGGAAATTTCTTAGTTAACTAAGATGTTACTTACAGTCGTATAATTTTGTTGTACAGGTATATCTCGTATGCACGATGATCGATCTAAAGAATATATGACCAGGAAACACATATATGGAAGTTCACAACAGATCAGAGACTCAGTAAATTTTTATCAACAAACTGTTATAAGCCCATTTAAGTCATCTTGATATGCAAGTATCATCAATTTAGATTTTTAATAATAAATATGTTGAAATAATTCTGAGGTAAAATTTTAACATCAAATACTAACTTCGCGTTAAAAACAGATAAATTATTTTGATAAATTCATTATTGAACAACTAAATTAATGATATTTATATGTCTTTTTTTGGTACAAAGATATTTTTATATTTTAAAGTACTAACATAAGTGTTTAGTTCAAATTTACATTAAAGTTAACACTTACAATATAGTTCGAGTAAATCTCACGTGAATGTTAGTATAAAATCATGAGAATTTCCTTTTTCACCAGCCGGTAAAGAATATATTATTCCTATCTATTTCTATAAATGAAGAATCAATTTTCCCGTGACATCATAGGATTAAAACCCGCAACCAGAAAACTACTATTTTAGTGGATGATCCTAAAGGAATATAAAGTGAAAAGAAAATATATTAGTACAGAAAAGTTTAAGAAGGTCCCTACACATTTTTTCACCCACTATCAAGCAGTAATGTACAGAAGATTTTAGATTTATCATCTTCTCGTCAATGACATAACAGATTTACTCTCAAATTCAAAAGCTCAATTATAAATAAGGAGAAAATAATTTACGTTTACATGACCTTATAAGCAACAACATTGGCCCATCATCATCATCATCATCATCATCATCATCATCATCTATATCTCATGTTCACTTTGATTTCAATGGTTGATGACGAAAAGCATTTTTAAGCTGAAATAACAGAAAGAGAAGACAATGCTCCCCCGCTAATAAGCAAATCAGATATATCATCATACCCCCAAACCCTAGCCATGTACAAAGGGGTGGCACCCCTCTTGTTCATAGCATTAAGGTTCACACCCTTGTTCACCAAAATTTTCACGGTCTCTATATCACCACCCTCCACCGCCATGTGCAGCGGCACATGACCTTCCTCATCCTGACACTCCAATTCCAACCCTGCTTCACTAAGCATCAACACCACATCTTTGTGCCCCTTGAAAGCTGCAGCATGAACCGCTGTCAAACCATATTGATCACGGTAACTCACACCCCCACCTCTCTGCAACAGTGACTCAAGTTGCCTCACATCTCCACGCCTCGCAGCCTCTAGTACTGCTTCTCCTTGTTCCTCAATATCCACCACCGCTTCCTGTACACACAAATTTCATCATAACATCACTACAAAAGGACTAAAATCTTTGCATTGCAATAATATGATTGGGGCAACGAACCTACTACTAGTACTACATCTGCTATTTTTATTATTAGTAGTAGTTATTCTTAAATAGGCTCAGACATAGGTACTCCATTTATATGTGTGAGGTTAATAATAAAAAGAGATTAATTTTGATAAAATGATTTATACTATTAACTAATCATATAATATCTTATGTGTAATTTTTGAGGAAATTTTCTTAAAAGATTCAAGCATTTCTAATAACACAACAATATATGATTAAATGTCTCTAAAATTTCACAGATAATATGTCAAAATTAATCCTAACAAAAATGCACCAATCATCAGGAATACGAATACACCTTAACCCTTGAACAGAATGCTAAAATATGACGTATACGGTACAACGTACTCAAGGATTTCTCTAATTATCATTTCAGTTAGACCACTAGGCTAATAATTATAAAGAACATGAACATGATTCTCGGGCTAGCTCATGTTGTTCTGGACCTTAATTTTTTTATTGAAGTTCTAATGGACCTCGACACTACTACTACTAGAGTTTTGGGCTTCACTGTATTCTTTTCCAGGAATAATTATAGTTTTTAGTATTTTAGCCGATCGCAAATAATGATCCCTAACAGGACAAAAATTGAAGGAAACAGTGGGCACTCACATATGCTTCGTCACCAGCAATGCTTCCACCCGCCACGTGTACCTCATCAGAGCCCTTCACGTTATCCGATCCCACGGCCTCCTGAATCCTCAAGCCAGCTTCAAGCAGCAAATGAACCATGTCCTCCGGGTCGACCAACTCGGTCGCAACTCGGAGCAGCGACTCAGCTTCACCAGGCGAGAAATCCGCGAGCACCGAACGCTGCCGTTTGATCAAGTTCCTTGCAGCATCCAAATCCCCACGCGAAACGGCGTCGCGCAGGAGCACGGGGCCCACGAAAGCAACCTTAAGCTTAAGATCCTGAGTGGAGAACCCGTAAGGGCGAGAGGCAAACCACGAGTTGACCGAGTCGGGGCGAGTGCAAGCGGACGAGTTCGGAACGAACTCGGCTGTTTTGATGAGGAATCGGTCGGAGGGGGAGCGTGGGTAGGCGCGTGGGATTTGCGACTGAGGCTTGAGGATGACTTGGAAGGTGGCCGAGGAGAGTGGGGGGATGAGTCCACTCGGCGGGTTAACCAGGAACTTGTTGGGGGAAGAGGTTTGGACCTTGAATGCCACGGGTGCGTGGAGGCTCAGGGACCTGAGCCGCACCGTGGCTCGGCATTTGCAGTTCAACGCGAACTCTATCCGAACCTCTGGCTCGCACACTTCCACCAGCCTCTCCTCCATCTACCAAACCACAAATCTCCCTCACGTATTAACCATTTCCCTGATTGTTATAGAGAGAGCATTGGAGTCACGTGACACTTGAACAAACTTACTCTTACCACAGCTGAACCCACGTGACGATGGCAAAATTTTGAAATTATATATGGTTTTCTTTCCTAACGGAAAGTCGTTCATTTACGTGAGGCATTTTTCTACAGCGGCCAGAAGCGCACCAAACGAGTGTACTACGCTCCCCATCAAGATCCACGTGGTTTAGTATTGTGTCGTTGCACGGGGAGACTCGGTGCACTCGTGGGTGACTCTGTCTTTACTACGCCCCTCTCCCTCCAGGCGCGCTTGTTTGCTTGCTGCGTTGCATTTGGCGGGTATAACAGATGGGAGAGTGGAGAGTGGAGAGTTTCATCTTTCACACAACGCTTCTCCTCTTTCCTTTGCATTTCCTGAAATTATTATCATAAAGACACAAACTAAGTGTCCTAGCTAGTTGCAGATAGTTCTCTCACTCTGTGGCTTAGAATATGTTTTACTCTCATCAGCTTCTCGCTCGAAAGGCTCCGCTCGGCCAAATATGGTACCTCAGAGACTATTCTTACGCAGTTTTCTCATCGATTTGCTTCTCATTAGCTCATCCTCTCTTTGATTTCAATAATTTCGTCACCATGCCCATGTCCCTGTTTTCTGCAAAGCATATATACACACACTTAATTTCGATTTCATTTCGTTTCTCCCCGTAACGTTATCAACAGTGCTTATATATTTTTCAATTTCACTAAACTTTCACGTTTTTTCTTTTCCTAAATTGAGAAATAAAAATTGTAATCTCTATATCTCGGTGTTTGATGAAGGATGGCCGCGACAATGCACTCGAAGATAAACCGAAGGAAGCTTGACAAGCTCAATATCATCAAGATCTGGTAACGTTTTTCTTACATATATGCATATTCTTCTTCGTCAAGTGTAGTGTTTTTCCTAATCGAATTTCGCTATGTGATACTGTTTACTTTGCTTATTCACAGCGAAGAGATTTTGAATCCATCGGTTCCCATGGCTCTCAGGCTCTCCGGGATTCTCATGGGTAATTTCTGTTTCCATTTCAGTTAGTAGACTCTAGATAGATTAAATAGCTTTGTTTAATGGTTGTTGTGTTTTTTCATCAGGAGGAGTAGTGATTGTCTATGAGAGGAAAGTGAAGCTCCTTTATGGTACGCTTTGAATCCGTGTTTTCGTGATTAATGAAACTATCGAAGTTCCATAAATGCACAGCAATAGGGAAGAGCATTTCCGAATTCTCTTTCTGTTTTTTGTTTTTTCTTAATACTGTTCTGTTTTCACGCAGATGACGTTACCCGTTTTCTGGTACGAAGTTCAACTTCTATTTTTACTCTGCTATGTTTAATATTCGATTCCTTCCTAGTTTCTTCTCTACGTTGCTTTCAACTCCTATTGTGTCAGGTTGAGATGAATGATGCATGGAAAGTGAAGAGTGTGCCAGATCCTACAGTGCTCCCCAAAGGAAAATCTCAGGCCAAGTTAGTCACGCACTCTTACTTGCTCTAAATTATTATTATTTTACATATTAACTTTTTATCAGTTACGGATAGTCTCTGTTGCTTTTGAGATAACTACATTGCTCAAGATAAGTAGTGGCAGAGTAGGAACGTCTTATTGCATTGCTTTGATTTCCCTTTGCTCTGTATTAACTTGCTTCTATTTGGCAGGAAAGAGGCTATTACTCTGCCTGAGAATGAAGAGATGAATGTGGGAGATATTGAACAGTCCCTTCAGTTTTCCAACATGGCCACCACAACGGGGTTCCAGCATACAGCCTATTTTACTATGGTGTGTAGCAAGTCTTGCTGCATTGTACACAAAATGGATATAGCATTTAAATCTTGTTCAACAAGTGCTACCAAGTACATTATAATGAAAAGGGGAAAAAAAATAATCAATAAATTATCTTATTTGTCACTCTGTCGTAGAAACAAATTTTGTCCTTTATCAAAACGGTTGATTGTATTCGATCTGGCACAGAAACGGTGTTCCATAATTTACTTAGTTACCTGACCATCAATCATTTAAGGCATTGGTGGATCATATTAATTACGTTGTCTCGCAAGTGATTTTTTCCCTTCCTCTTGGACTGGTAATACAGAAGGGAGATATTTATAGTATTTTAATTTGGTTCTAATCACAATTAGGCTACTAAATTGTGAAAAACCCTGCAGACAAAGTTGAGCTTGTGTAAGCATATAATTTTCTGTCTGTTGCAGCGACTTGATAATGTGGATGAACCATGTTTTAAGGATGGAGCTAGGGAGGAAGAAGATCCATCCGAACTTCTCCATCAAGGTTTTCACCTTGAATTTGCTATCCGTATACATGTATGCCATATGTGGAAGTATCCCTTTGCTGACTCTTATCATTCTCAGCTGACGTGGAGAATATTACCTTATTTGAACGTTATGAATCACTCCATGCTAATGCGGATCCGTACAACCGCTTTGAGAGGTTTGTTAGCTTCAATTATCCTTATTTTGTATACTTGAGTTCTTCTATTTTCTGACAGCATGTCATATAGTCATGGTAGTTTGAAAATTTATATTTTGTATGTCATAATTAGGATGCTGTTTTAAATATTTCTGTTTTCTCATGAATGAACCCTGAATTCTGATATCTCATTCTTGAATCTTGAAGATATGATTTGTTATCATCTTATGCATTTTATTTTGTGAATACCGGGGCAGGTTTGATATCGAAGGAGATGAGGAAACACACGTAAATTTAACTTCAGGGGATTACACTCAAATTCCAACCACGCTTATACCCTCCCCACCTCATCAAGGCGAACCAACAAGAGGTGAGTATGATAATAATCACTTACTTCTGTAAACACAAAGATCTTAAATAATGCAGTTTTTTGGGAACCATGTTGTCATTCAAGTTACTGGTTGGATTAGAAAATGATGGAACATTGGAACATGTGTTTCCTTCCACCTTAATTGCATTCTTTTTCTTTCCCCTACATTTCCCATTCTGTGTATCCTACCCAAGTCGGTTGAGCTTATGCCAATAATGGGATTTTGGTGAAAGAGTGTACAATGTTAGAGCCTCCTTTGGTATCACAAAGTAGGAATTATTCGTCCTCCATCATTAAGAAATTTCATCCACATTGCTGTATATTATGCTGTCGCTTCCTTCTATTTGTTCTATCTGACTCATTACCCTACATTGCTAAGTATTAAATTTCAAACATTTGCTGCTTATGACAATTAAATATTGTCAACATAAAAAGGACAAAAGCAAGAAAGAGAACTGCTTGCTGACGTATAACAATCTGCAGCTGATATAATTCAAGACCAACAATACCCAGGAAACCCAGTCAAACAGCATAGTGATACACCCAGGACACCGATGAAAGCTAGACAGGTAGCATAATTGCTTAGTGATACAATGAATATCATGATGCATAGAAAAGAAAATGACCAACCTTAGAAGTGCAATGTGATAGGAACATGGAAGGCGAGGCCCAACAAAAAGAAAAAGAGGACAACCACAGGCAAACGCAATGGATTATGAGCAAACCATTATTCCCGTTCATATATACCAACACTGGCTTCAAAATGCTTCTGATCTTGTCTCAAGAAGAGGAAGAAAGAAAAAGGTTTTCAATTAATATTCAGAATGCATCTAGCAATCCATGTATTTTAAAGTAGATGCTTATACATGCTTAGAGTCAACCAGACACAACAGAGTGAAGAAATATAGATCAAGAAATTCATAATGCATCTTCAGTCGTTTTTCAGTTAAAGCATCTCTATGATGTTTTGTGAACTAGAGAATATTTTAAGGAAGTTGTGTGGAGAGTTTAATATCTTAAAACAAGAAAATAAAAGGGAGGAGGAATGGAATTATGTATTGGATTATATACTTATTTAGTACAATTATAAACTTAACGAATTTTATACTGCTTCTCTCTGTCGCAGCATACTGATATCATGTCTTCAACAAAGATAGCTAACCTCATGAAGCTACCACCTGTTGTGCTAATTGGTGATTTATTTACAAGTGAAAATAGAGATGTATATTATCCAGCACCTATACTTGACTTATGGATTAAGAGCACTCAACTACCCCATGATTTGCTGTCAGGTCAGTAGAGTTTTCTTCTTCCTCTTTGGGAAGGGCGGGCCGTATAAAATGGTATTAATTTGTATTGATTACTCAACCTCTATAAGAAAAAGTTTAAGCAGAAGGAAACAAACATCACAATTCTATGCAGAAAGGAATTCAGCAGCCAATCCTCCAGAGCCATCATTTTCATCACCCCCGGGAGTACATAATGAAGATTTCATGGGATTTGTGAGTCTCATACATCAATATTCTGGTTTGCTTTGCTGTATTTTGGAAGGATAAGGATAATGTCATTCATTTGTGTTAAAATGTTCAAATATGTAGCCTTATGAAGATTTTGACAGCGGGCTACACAATCAATCGTTAGCAGCCTCAGTAGAGCAGCTGCGGAAGCGGAACAATGATCACCATACTGAAATCCTCATGGATGAACTGAGGGCTAACCTTGACTATGGTTTGAGAGCTCCTGAAGCTACTCCGATGGTAACATCAGGGAAATCTGGTATATTTCATCTTAATTTGGTTATTGGATCTTCCATTTCTCTAAGTTAATTCTTGAGGTGTATCCCTCTGATTAAGAGAAAATGCGATGCAATTGTTCCTTCATATGACATTCTAGGAGACAGTATGCATTCCTTTCCAAGATCAGAATCTGAACATGGTCCTGCCTCACATTCAGGCATCGATATAGGAAGGTAGTGCAACGTACAACTTATTGAATCCATATAAATGACAGAAACAACCTGCGTGAACTGCTCATTATGCTTTCAACTTCCAAGGATTGGCCATTCCGCTTTGATATTTGATGAACAAATAGCATAAGAGTTCTGGTCTAGTGGAAAATATTTGCTGTTGCTTGATGCTTTAGAACTATTAACAGATTCAAAAAGAAAAGGCATTCATCATCTGGAAACAGCAGCGGAGGCCTTGAACCAGTAGCTGAGAATGTAAATTTCAAGTTAGCGAGGCTCTCTGAAATTAGTCCCACACCTGATCAAGGTAGTTTACTTGTTGAAGGTTCTCTAATGTTGCAAACAAAAACTATTGTTGTCGTATACTATTTACCCACTTAGCACATTGGTCAGCCTCATAGTGGTTTTTTTTTCTTTTACATCAGAACTAGTTGTGGAGACAGGACCCACGCAAACACAAGTGAAAATGAATCATCCCAGTGACAGGATAACTGATTCTATCCAAGCGTACGAATCTCTGAAAGAAATTTGTTAATTTTCATTATAAAGGCAATTTTCAGTTAAAACAACGAATATTTCTTTCATTGAAATGTGAACAGGCAGATGAAAGCACATTTCAGCACACCTGGAGCTCCTCAAGTTGAATCTCTCGATATCCTAGCCGCTGGAATGAACAGGAAATCAGCAGCGCTACTTTTCTATCAAACTTGTGGTATTTATTTCTACTCCTTCAGGCTTCAAATTACTTTATATATTAATATTTTAAGAATTAACAAACAGTTCATAACGTCCCATGTCCCAATATATCTGTTGTAACCCTATCATGCATAGTCCTTGCTTCCCGTGATGCCCTGAGAGTTGAACAAAAGGTGTCCTATGGGGAAATTCTCATCTTTAGAGGATCAAAAATGTGATTAAGGTTTGGTTTCCTCCTCAATTATGTATACTTATTCTAATTTTCATCTTCTCCTTTGATGTCTTGCGAACATAAAGAGCATTACTAATGTGTCTTTGTTTTCCTTAACAGCAAGTGGTACTGGTGTTTAAATTAGGAAACTATAGCTGCTCCTCCATATGCCGTTATTAGTTATCACACATCCTTCAAAATATACGTTAACAAATTTGGAAAAACTATTTTTTTTTTTTTATAGAATCAAATGAAAACAATGCACCAGAAAAGAGAATCAAATGGAAACATATGAGAGATTTCATGTTTTTTTGCTCTGATATGAAACTTGTATGGTTGGGCCTGTCAATTTATTTTATTTTTCTAGGTTTTTTATTTTTTTCTTTTCATTTTTTCAGAAAGTGGACCAGTTGTTTGTTCTAGCCCAGATGATTATTATAATGTACTAACTTTTAGCTTAATGGTCGTGCCGACGCCGTAATTTCCGATCATGCACAGCTCAGTTGCAAGTATGTTGTTATTACAAGTTAATAGCACGTGTCTAGTTGCGTTCACGAGATATCAATTATAAAGAATTTTGAAATTTTTTTACTACAATGAAGTGTAAGCAATAACTGTTGTATGAAAAATCAATAAATTTGAATAAATTATAAATAATTACGAACATTACACTTTGTTATTTAAAGTATCTTGGCTCCATACAAATGCATAAGCATTTAAATATACAGTGGCATTTAGGTTCGCACTGTGAATTGAGAAAATAATTTTTTACTTAAAATGCGTAAAAACCTTTTTTATTTTTTTTATGTATTCCACGTAATATTCATTTTTTATGTAAAAAAACATTTCTCAAAATGAAATAATGTTTGACATATTTAGTTTCCTACTTTCCCCCTTCACACTTTCAAAATTTGAACAAAAACTCACACACCCTTCACACTATATTTGACTATGGATCAAAATTTAGCAACTTATATTTATTATTGATTACCTTTCCTATTGTAAAATCAATGTTAAAAATCTTCCCACAACAACTATTCAAATGCCAAAAACAAAACAACATAGAATATAAAAATATCAAAACGCACATGCTACACTAGGTAGGGTTATGATGATGGATTACCCTTACCATAATAACCCATTTTCCATTTATAACCCTAAATCCGCATTCCCTTCTCTCTTCCTCCCTTTTAGCCCACTAACCTTTACCCTCTATACTAAACACTACGCTTCCCCAAAAAAAACCCTTCTTTTTGTCCTCCTTCCAGTTCACCGCCCATGTGGCCATCGTGGCTGAGCTCGCCGAGCCGAGTGCGCAACACGCCGCCGCCATCGCCGTCGCATTCTGGAACCCGCTCCCTCAGCTTCTCCTGCTCCTCCTTTAAGGACATCCAGAAACTCCTCCAGGAAGAAAAGCCCGAACCAGCTTCTTCCCCCAAATCCCCCTCCCTCTTCCGCAGAGTCCGAATCTCCACCTCCGTCCTCCGCGCGTTTGGATCACGCGCCTCCCTCCCTCCTCCGCCGCAGGCTGCATTGCCGCCTGGCCTCGACCGCGGCGTCGTCGTCTACTTCACCAGCCTCCGCGTGGTCCGCCGCACCTTCGACGACTGCCGTGCCGTCCGGTCGATCCTGCGGAACCTCCGCGTCGCCGTCGACGAGCGCGACGTGTCGATCGACGACCGGTTCCGCGACGAGCTCCGCGCGATCCTCGGCCGCCGGAGCGGTACGGCGCTGCCTAGGGTTTTCGTCGGCGGCGAGTATGTCGGCGGCGCCGAAGACGTGCGGCGGCTCCACGAGAGCGGCGAGCTGCAGAGGATGATCGAACGGCTCCCGAGGTCGAATCAGATCAACGGTTGTGATCGGTGCGGAGGGTTCAGATTCGTCGTGTGCGACGAGTGTGACGGTAGCCACAAGGTGTTTGCGGAGAAGAACGGAGGGTTCAGGAGCTGTTCATCTTGCAACGCCAACGGGTTGATCAGGTGCTCTGCATGCTTCTTTGTGCTCCCGCCCCACACCAGATAGTTTGCCCTCCCTCTATTTAGTTACTTACAGCTCACAACAACTGAAGAGGAGAAAAAAATGCGAAAAGTTAATGATTTTTGTTGATAAATAAACTACTACGAGTTTTATGTGTCATAATATCTTGAGACTCTTGTGATTTCAAATTCAATAGTCATAAATTATGACTATTATTATTTTAATATTTGGTGGTAGTATTAGGAGCCAGCTTTGATTTGTTATTATTATGGTGCTTGGACATTAATGATTCACATGGAGTGAGGCACGTACGTTCAGCACACAATGCTGTACTTTGTGGGAGGTTTCACAGGACTTTGAATTATGTCTGGTGGGTGAATGCCAAATTTTGAACCCAATGTCACGCCCCCCATCTTCAATAGTAAAAATAATTGGGGCAGATCAGGAGAAATACTTGTGTGAGAGGTATAAGACTGCAATTACGGTCAATAATATCATAATATTAGAATAAAATCTATAAATTAATGATAAATCTTACTTAAAATATTATAATATTATTAGGTATGAATGCCATCACGCGATATTTTTGAGCCATGCAAGTAGACGAAGTGTGGGTGGGAACTGGGTACGTTAGACTTTGTTTGGGGTTTGGCCCAGTTATCTGTACCCTTACTTTTGGCGCAAATACGTTGTCCACCTGCCTCGGTTTCTTCATTTGTTGCACAAATTTGGATTTCTTTCTTTCCCCCACCTTTGAAGTTTGTAGTTTGAAGTTAGTATGCCTGGCCCCATCTAGTTTGTCAATTTTCATTTAGCTTTTTGTGGGATATACGAGAAAAATTAGGAGAGTTTGAACAAATAATGATATTTGCTTTGATCACTGTCTCTAAATACCAAGAAAGTTCATGTTTTTTTGGGATAAAAAAAATTAATCGCGTTGTTAAAAAACCGAAATCCGCGGCTTGGGTGAGTATTATTCTTACATAAAACATTTGGCTCCACACAAATTGAAGCTGAAGCAAGGTTCGTGGTTTTCATCGTGAATTTAAGTTCTTAGATTGGATTATCAGTAATATTTGATTAAATTGTCTGAGTCTATAATATTATTCTGTTTGGTTAAGTAAAATTATTCATAATCTAAATTTTTAAGATAATATGAATTACCACCAGTATAATAATTAATGTAGCAATCCTTCTTTTATTATTACTAATAATTAATAACAATATTATTATTGTTAATGTTATCATGATTAATTATATATAATAATTATAATAATTATTATGATTAAATATTAATTATATTAATAATTCATTATTATTAAATAATATAAATTAAAAATAATATTAATTATTATTAAATAATAATTAATATTCATAATATTAGTTATTAGGATATTAATTATTTTTTAACAATAATTATTAATAAATTAACTATTATAATTGTAATTAATAATTAAATTCTCTTATTCTTATTAATTAATAGTTATTATTAATTATTAATATTATTGTAACTAATTAATAATAATAATAATAATAATAATAATAAACTATTTTATTATTATTATTAACTATTTATTATTGTAAACTATTTTTTTTATTATTATTAGCTATTTTTTATTATTATTATTATTCTTATTATATTAGTTTAATATATATATTATTTAATAATTTTTTTATATATCAAATAAGATAACATAAATTATTATTTAAATTATTTATATATATCAAATATTATATTTAATATTATTAATAATTTAAATAATAATAAATTTTCTAAATAATAATTAATATTATAAATAATTTTAATAGATAATATATCAAACGCCATCTTAATTGAAACGATTAAATAGGGTTAGTGCTACTCAACTTATTGATACTGTTACGGACTGCTTCCGCGTCTGCACTCATTAAAGTATTTGACCATAAACGGTATGGGTAAGAGTAACAAATGGGCCATTTGCATTTCTTTCATTTTCAGTCTTACCCGTAATACTTGACCAAA
Organism: Pterocarpus santalinus; assembly: GCA_031439595.1. Taxonomy (NCBI): domain Eukaryota; kingdom Viridiplantae; phylum Streptophyta; class Magnoliopsida; order Fabales; family Fabaceae; genus Pterocarpus; species Pterocarpus santalinus. The sequence goes on from CM062527.1 coordinate 6,936,336, forward strand.
AATAACAAAGTATTTGGACGTGATAGAAGTGTATATACATCTCTCGTCTTCATATTGTTTTCAAAATATTTTGGTTAAAATATAATTTTAGCCCATGTAAGTAGTAATATTATTGATTTTGAATGTAGTCCTTATACGAAAATATGTTGGTCTCTATCAATATCAACTAGAGTTATAATTCAGTTTGTGAGTCGTCCCATGTGGCTAATAGAGTTATAACTCTATTTGAAGATCAGAAATTTGCGTCAATTTCAATGAGGTGGAGTCTTTTTGTTCTTATTTTTCTGTGGTGTATGATTGTTTTGCTAGGATATTAGATAACTAGGTTGAGGTGATTTCTTAGTCTTGTTTTTGTTGTTTTCATTTTGAGCTGCCTTGTTGGTTGTTACCTTGTAATGCTCCTCTTCTTTGAAAGAGTTTTGAGCTTTTATTAATAATTATTAAAAAAAAGATTATTTTATTTGTTTAATTGACTATTATGTGATAAGAAAGAAACATGTAGAACATATATTAAGGTCAAGTCACCTCCATTCAAATAAAGTAGGTTAAATTATTTTGGTAGTCCCTAAACTTTTTGAAAAAATTTAAATAGGTCATTATATTTTAAAAATTTATAATTAAGTCTCTGAATTTACAAAATATTTATAATTGAGTCTTTCAATATAAAACGTCTATAATAAATTTGTCAATAAAAATGAAATATTCTATGATGTAATAATCTTATGTGCTAGTGCTATATACCTATTGAATTGGTACCTAAAAATATTTTGTTTTTATTGACAAATTTTTAATGAATATTTGTGTCTAATGACCCAATTATAAATATTTTGTAAATTCAGGGACTCAATTACAAGTTTTCAAAATATAAGGATCAATTTGAATTTTCCCAAAAAATTCAAAGACTAACATATTAATTTAACGAATACATTCCTATAACAAAGCCTAATAAAATTTCTCATTTATGTACACAACCCTCTCATCTCACAAGCAAATCATTTTCATTCATAGCATTAGATAGGGACTTTTTAAGTCAAATCATACTCTATTAGTTAGTCATATAGGATGATCAATTCACAAGAGTCATAATTCTAATTGATATCAGTAGGAACTTATTTACAAATAATTATAAATGTAGTAACTGCTTTAAAAACTTTTTTCCATGTAGGGCTCAATTCAAAAGTAATTATACATATAGATATTAAAATTATGTTTTTAACCAAAGACTTTGAACCGAAAGACGAAAACAACTTAGATATAATTTAGAAATAATGAATAAATCGCCTGTATAACTTGACCAAAAAAACTCCAACTTACACCCTTCTTATTATTTTGAAAACTTCAAAACCTTTTTAAGACTATACTGTAGTTACACTTTTTTTTTTTTAAACAAAAAAATCTAAACCGCTAACATTCAAAATCTATTAAATTTTATACAATCTAACTTAAGATGAATCGGTTCACAATTAAAGTAAAACTCTCCTAATAATAACTTCATTTTTATTTAAACTAAAGAAATTCTCACGCCTAAAAAATTAAGCAAACGTATATATTTTCTGTTTTTATATGGATAGAACCCGCCACTTTTGATTTCCTTGATCTTGTCTGCCTGCGGGTGCTGCTTTGATGTTGCCTGATGACTTTGCCGTAACCACTTGCTGGTCACGATGGATGGACTAGGAGGGCTATTTGAAAAGTATTCCAATAGTCAAGTCATTCTATTTATATGAGTTGTAATAAGGATTAAATTTATCACCTCATGTATATTATTTATCATTAACCAACTTTTACGGACTTTAGTCAAGTCAATTTTTCATGAGAGGCCAAAAGTATATACTATATGGACAGGAAGATAAACATAGTTCTCTTTTTTTTTTTTTTTTCGGTCGGGAAGATAAACATAGTTCGCACTATCTGCTAGTTGTGCTTTTGGTTTATAAGGAAGCAGAATTTATCAACCTAATCATAGTTTTCAATGAAATACTAATTTAAACTATTACATTTATATGGACCAATTTTTTTACAGAAATATATATAACACTTTCCATTTGGATACATTTGTACTTCAATAATTGATACTCGTCTGCATATATATATATATATATATGTTCGAATAATATTTTTTTATTTATTTCATTATATTCTAAGTAAAAGTAATGAAAGTAATTTCATATCTTTCAATTGTATAAAATAATAAGTATTCTTTAAAATTTTAATAGATGATCCCATTAACATAGTTTTATTTTTAATATAATTTTATAAAGATATAGAGTGAGAAAATTTCCTAGAATGAATAGAAAAGAAAAGTATATAGTGTACTTAGATAAGAAGTGAACAGCCGAGGCAGCAGGTTGAACAAAAATCCCACCAAACGTGCGGAAAAGCTATGTCAAAAGTATATAGAGTTTATTCGTTTTGGATTTATCTTAATGGTGGGAAGTTGTTTGCTGCATGCTCCATAAGTTGGATTAGTTTCGCCACTTCATTCAAAAAATAAATTAAGTTGGAACTATTCTATTTTTAAAGAACGACCTTTTTTTTTTTTAGTTTTACTTTTCCATAAGAATACTTTAAAGTGTAAAATGAATGAAGCATATATTTATAATTATCAATAAAAATTTATAATCTAAAGTTTCATAACATATAAATATTTATAGGATAAATTTTATATTTACAAAATGCATAAATATTGTAAATATAAATACATTTTAATAGATATTTATATATTATGTAAAGAAGATGATTGTTAAGAGGATATCTTACTTATGATACTGTTCAAATAATTAATTTCACAATAATATTTGTAGAGATATTCTAAAGAGTAAATTAATGCATAAAATATGTGATTTAATAAAGTTAACATCTCATGTATTGTCAAAATTATTAAATTATGTTAGCACATCATTAAATGATATTATAAAATTCTTTTATACTAATATTACATATACTTAAACGTATACAACATCTATCTTAATTTTAGATTAAAATTAAGTTCACAGTACACTTAAATTTAGGATGAAGGTCTACTTATTTGCTTACTTTAAAATAACATTATTTTTTAAAAAATAAACTTATGCTGAATAAAGTTTAATAAAAATTTCGAAATTAAAATTTTAATACTCGAGCATCTTTGATATTTATGCAAAAACAAGTTATTGAATGGTAAGCACCAAAAAAGGTTATTGAATGGTAAGCACCGAAAAAAAAGTTATTGAATAGTACATGCTATAAAGCAGATCACCATCTTCTCCCTTTCCTTTGAATTTCTCAACTCTAAAGATGCACTTCCAGTCTATGATTGCCAAGAAAAAGTGGTCATAATTTTTTACAGTAGATTTGGATTCAATTATTAAAAAAAAAAAATACTTGTTATTTTTATACTTTTATATTTTCAATACAATCCTTATATTATCAATATTTTAACAAGTATGAAAAAATAAATAAATAAATCTTTTCTTTCCCTTTTCTCCTTCTTCACTCTTAACCTCCATCCAAACAATACAATTTAAGAAAATCAAATTTGTTGAAATATCAGTATTCTAATGCAGAGTTAATTATTTAGTACCTTATAATTAAATTATCAGAGCGTAGCTTCCCGGCAAGTCTCAACTAAAATCCAAAGCAATCAAATTGACAATGGGGTCGTTTTACCAATTCTATGAGAGAGACAGACAGAGACACAATGTTTTCATGTTACCATCATTTAGCAAAGTCAAGTCCCGTGGCATAATTGCAGTTGGTCCCAAAACCTTCATCATCTCAATCTCATTCTCATGCCGTCTCATGTGCATACACAGCCATTCATCCATTTGTTCATGTCCTTACTTCTTGCATTTATTACATGTTGCCATCTTCTTCCTTTAGTCAGCAGTCATCATTCCACCTCCCCTATCTCCTGCTGTTTTATTTATTAGTGTTACTTGTATAGAGAAGTTTTGCACAGTTCCTTCTTACAAGTGTTATTGAATTATTGATTGGTTTCACTAATTAATCACTTACTGATATCATAGGAAATAATTTAATAATCATTTATCAAATCTATTTAATTACTAACAAATACTTATCAAATCATTTTCAAATGGTTTTAAACATAATAAACTACTTACAGCCTAGTTGAGGAAGCTCAGGCTTGTACCAATTCCACTCTCTGTACTCCGAGAACTTGTCCTGCTGCGTCATTTTCCTTTTCAACATCATTTATATGTTTAAAATCATTAGAAAATAAGATTCATTTAATTTAAATTACATTAAATTATCATAAAATTAATTACCTGCATGAAAATAAGATCTTTATATATCATTAAATTATTTAATAAGACAGACACAATATATACTTTGTCAATATAACAACAAATATTCTTCACTTTCTTCCTTTAAAGACAAATTCAATTTAGACTAACTTACATAACCCCTTTTTTCTGTGATAAGATGCTAGTTTGCAGATAATTAACACGGTGAGTAACAGCACCAACCATTTGTACGAAATGACTTGGTTCATAAATCCAAATTCATCAGTTCAAATGAAACAAGCAAAAACCAAACTAGAATGATCGTGAGTAAACGCGTTTTCAACTGTTTCTGGGTCCATGCTCCAAACACCAAACTCCTTAGGCAAGTGTCAGAACATGGTTTAGGCATATCACCCAGGTTACTAGTTCCACGGCTTTAGTACTACGACACGCTCTTAGATTGTGTTGTTGAGATTAAGGTCTGATCACAGTTCGTTTCTTGAAGAAAGAACCCAATCTGGGTCGTCCATCTTTTTTTATCTGATTTTTAACGTTGATAAAAAGCAACAATGAGCAACAGCTGGAAACTAAGCTGGTTCAGGGATCATAGTGGTGTTTTGCGCTTTGTGGTGCTGTGTTTGTTGCTTCAGAACTTGGGTTTGTGCTGCTCCTTAAATGAAGAAGGTAGTGGAATTTTGAGCTTGTGGAACCTTGTATTCTCCTAAGATCAATGGTTGGTACCTTGGAAAATGATGAGAAGTGGTTTCTATGTGCAGGTAAGGCTCTTTTGAAGTTGAGGGAGAGAATAGTGAGTGACCCTTTTGGTGCTTTGTCAAATTGGGTTGATGATGAAGCATTTGTTGACCCGTGTAATTGGTTCGGTGTTGAGTGCTCAGAGGGAAGAGTAGTGGTCTTGTGAGTGCTCTTTTTCAGAAACTGATGATATGTAACTAATTCTGTGTTCTAATAATTTATTGCCACAAACAGAATAAGAAATGAAGAGGAATATATTTCTTTATTATTTTTTTTTCTTTTTTAGCATTTAGGTCATCAAATGAGATCAAAGTTTTGTTTATTTACTTTATTCTTGGCAGTTATTACAAATTTTGAACATTAGCCCTAGTGTTCATAATGTTGAACTTGTGATGTTTATAATTAATAGAAGCGATTCCTTTGCACAGGAATTTGAAAGATCTTTGCCTTGGAGGAACTCTGGCACCTGAGCTAGTCAACCTTGTCCACTTAAAGTCCATGTAAGCAATTGTTTGTTGCTTACTTAATGATTTATATTTTTGCCTTCATGTTGATAACATCATGATGAATATGCTGTAGTATTTTGCGGAACAACTCTTTCTCTGGGGTCATCCCTGAAGGAATTGTAGAGTTGAGAGAGTTGGAGATTTTGGATTTGGGATACAACAACTTCAGTGGACATATACCTGCTGGTCTTGGGAGCAATATCTCACTATCAATCCTGTAGGGACAATGCTCTTAGAACAGCTCAATTTTCAATTCTGAACTTCTACCACTATGTACTCAGTTTCTTCTTATTGCAGTTTGCTGGACAACAATGAGCTTCTTGTTGGCTTCTCTCCCGAAATCAATAAACTGAAGATGCTTTCTGAATATCTAGTAGATGAAAAGCAGCTAACTAGTACAGCTGAAATGCCTGCTTGTAAAGGAAAATCCTTCACATGGTATGTTATTGATCAATTGAAAGGTGGTCTTCTCTTTAGTCTTTCACATATTTCTTCTGCACTTGTTTTCTATATTCTAAGCTGCGCCAATTTTCTGTAGGGTAATCTTAACATTTTTTTGTTATTGGTTTTTCTAAGGCGTGTTGGTCACAATAATGATATTCGGAGTCTACTGCAAAATCTTAAACTAAAAGTCAATCCTCCTACTGAAGATCCTAAACCAAAAGTTGACAAAAAATTCGATCATCCTACTGAAGGTTCTTATAATCGTCAAGATAATTCACCTCTTAATAGCCCTGCTTCATCACCCTTCCAGCCGGGACCTCCTTCAGCTTTCCCTAGTAAAAATGCTTCTGATTCTCCTCCTCCACTATCTGCACCAGGCTCTGGGGTACCATCTAAAAGTTCCACTAAAAAGAACAATCAACTACCTTTTTTGGCTGGAGTTATAGGTGGTGGTGCATTCCTTCTTATTTTAGGCATTGGCATATATCTTTGCAAGACCACCAAGGTAGCTAATGTCAGACCTTGGGCCACAGGACTAAGTGGACAACTTCAGAAGGCATTTGTCACAGGTAAATCTAAGCATTTCCCTTTCACTAAATTTATGAGGGTAAAACAATGGTTGAAAAAAATGTTGTTTACTTGCACATGCTTAGTGTATAGTGCATGCTGACCCAGAATTTCTCTTGAAACATGACAAAGAAGAGGAACTTATACTTATGGAAAATATTGGTATGAAAGGTTATTTGATGAAATGTGCGAATGCCTTATTTTAGTTCTCTCTCTCTCTCTCTCTCTCTCTCTCTCATGTTGACGCTGAATGATATGGACAGTGATAAATAGCTGGCTTCCAATGATTTATTGACACCTGTGATTTGTATAGTATTTCACGAAAATTTTTCGTAACAAATAGCAATTCTCTATACTTACTTTCATTCCTTGGGCATGCAATTTATCTGGCTTAAATAACTATATTCCCATTCCTTATGTTCATATGTAAGTTTTTTTTTCCCTTTTGTACATGCATGAGACTCAGAGTTTTACATTTTCAGGTGTGCCAAAGCTTAAGAGATCAGAGATTGAAGCAGCATGTGAAGATTTTAGTAATGTAATTGGTACTTCACCCATTGGTAAAATGTACAAAGGGACTTTGTCTAGTGGTGTTGAAATAGCTGTGGCTTCTGTTTCGGCAACATCATCGAAAGATTGGTTGAAGACTTTAGAAGCACAATTTAGGAAGAAGGTATCATTACCAACAAAAAATTACCAACAAAGTTATTTGTAAGTTTACAATTTAAGCATCTTAATTGTTATTAACTGTTTAAGCAATTATGGTTGCAGATAGATACTTTATCCAAGGTGAACCACAAGAATTTTGTCAGTCTTATTGGGTATTGTGATGAAGACGAGCCTTTCACCAGAATGATGGTTTTTGAATATGCCCCAAATGGTACACTATTTGAGCATTTACACAGTGAGTACCTTTCATTTTGGAGTTATTTGGTAAATTAAAAATGAACTGCTTTGAAATTTTTGCTATTTTCCTAACCCACCCCACCATCTTACACAGCTTAGATGGGTTGACCCAACGGATTCAACCCATTATTGAGTAAATTATCAGTGAAGTGTAGCCAAAGATAGCTTGTATGAACAAGTTCTGCAATTGGGATTTGAATTATATTTGCATGAGAAATTGCCGTTGCTCTATTTTCTTTTCTCTTTCAGTAGCAAGAATAGTTGCTTTTAAGGATTTGATCTTTTGTCATCCATTTTGTATTTATATTGGAAAATGGCTGATGTGTTTGATCTTGTTTGGAATTCCAGCAAAAGAAGCTGAACACTTGGACTGGCGAACAAGGCTTAGAGTTGCGACGGGTGTGGCTTACTGCCTGCAACATATGCACCAGTTGGACCCTCCTATGACCTTTATCAACCTGAATTCTTCAGCCGTCCTTCTAACCGAGGACTATGCTGCCAAAATCGCAGATTTTAGTTTCACAAATGAAATATCTTCAGCTGAGACAAAAGCTGGGGGTAAAAAACACATTGACCAGCCATTAGCAACTCTAGAAAGTAATGTGTATAGCTTTGGTGTTATACTACTTGAAATGGTGACAGGAAGACCCCCTTATTCAGTGGATAATAATGGCTCACTTGAAAACTGGGCATCACACTATTTACAAGGTGACAAGCTCCTCAAAGAAATCGTGGATCCAACTCTAGCATCTTACCAAGAAGAGCAGCTGGAACATGTTGCTGCATTGATCAAGTCTTGTTCCCATCCCGATTCAGCGCAGAGACCAACAATGAAAGAAGTGAGTGTGAGATTGAGAGAGATAACAAAATTAACACCTGAAGCAGCAGTTCCAAAACTTTCTCCACTTTGGTGGGCTGAGCTTGAGGTTTCTGCAGAAGCAGCCTGAAAATCAGTAGCTCAGATTGTAGATAACTGAGTATGAAGTTATTAGCTTCCTCATCTTCTTTTCTTTTGTGAAAGGAACCAAAAAGGGTCCCCCCCTGTAGATTGATACTTCCAATTCCAAGTATCAATTGTAGGAAGGTTGCAAATCACATGTGTATAATGGAGATAAAAAAAAGTGGTCAAGTTTTTCTGGTGCTTCGTTTAATTGTAGTTTGTCGAGCTGCACCAAGATATTAGCTGTCACATATCAGCTTATTTCAAGTCAGTTTTAATGTGAATCAAGATGTTTACAACTCTTCGTTCTTCCCCTTCAAACGTGCTATCTTTCGCTAGCTTATAATCATAGTCCTGCCCACGTTCAGTGATCAAAAGGAAATGTTGCGTAATCCATGCTAAATTTCTGGTTAAGAGTGTGCTTGTTTGGGATTTTTTTAATAAAAAAGTCACTTTTTGTTCATAAAAAAATTAATTTTTGTATTTTTGAATAATTTTTTAAAAATAATCAAATTCTAAATGAAATCAATTTTCAATCTTTAATTATATAAAAAATTTAAATTTTAAATTTTTTTTTTTTTTTTTAAGTTGAAACAAGCATCCTAATATAAAAAGCTAAAATTTGCAGATTAAACCCAAACAAGTTGACATGGCACAAAACGTTGCATAGTTATTTGACACATTCTTGGTAGACATTATACATTGCAAATTGGTGCGTTGGACCAGTAGAGATCTAAGTTAGGAGACATTGTTTGGTATTTTTGGAATAAGAAAAAGTTCATGCTATAAATTACTTGATACTCGATATTTTAGCAATTTTATTAAAAATGTTATTAAAGTATGAGATAATGATGGACCACGAAACAAAATATTAAATATTAAATAGAATATAATACCAACTTTTTCTTCGTCCCGATACACTTAAAGGATTTTTCTATAAGGTGGTTTGATATAGTAGTAGAACTCAAATTTTAAAATGTCAAACCAACTGATATATATACACTGCGGAAGGTGGGCTTCACGTAGACAGATAACAAGATCAAAATTTGTTGGTAGCATCGTGGAAAGCACGTTGAGGTGCACGATCAACTCACTCTCCATCTATGACCAATAAGCTATTTATATAGCAATCAATCAAATGCCTCTTCAAATTGGCGAGCTCTTTATCTGAACCTCTTTCAAGTCCTTTCACCCCAACGGCAATCAATGGCTGACAGCAGAAACTTGATTCTTCTCTCTATCTTGCTTCTTCTAGCAATCATCCCTTACATAGAAGCCATTGAAGATGCTCCAAAAACAACAGAGCAAAAAATAGAAGTGGTGGTGGAAGCCATGGTCTACTGCCAAAGCTGTGAGCACTTTGGAACCTGGTCCCTGAGTGGAGCCAAGCCTATTCCTTCTGCCAAAGTAAGTGTCACATGCAAGAACCATAAGGGTCATGTTAGCTACTATAAGGCCTTTGACACAGACAAGAATGGTTACCTTTATGCACCACTTGAAGGGTTCAAGATGCAGCACTATATACTAGACCATCCACTACACTCTTGCTATGCAAAGCTTGTGTGGTCTCCTCTTGAAAGTTGCAGCCTTCTCTCTAATGTCAACTATGCTCTCAATGGGGCACCACTTCGCTATGAGAACAAGAGGTTGCATCGAAGCAATTATGAGGCTGTTATCTATGCTGCTGGACCCTTGGCTTTCCGTCCCTCTGATTGCTCACACAATAATCCTTAAGCAAGCATTGAGTTTCCATTGATTTTTTACTTTGTTGCCTAAAGCTTGTGTTGGTTTAAGTATTCAACGTATGAAATTGTTTCATGTTGCATATTTTTCTTTGAGAAGCCAAAATTGCAATGCGTTTTCTTATGGACTAAATTTTCACTATTCCACAAACACAGGCCTCTGTACAAGTCTTTTTCCCTTGCGCTCAAACAGAAGAGGAAATTTACACAAGGCGTAAGAAAAGTTAGAACAAAGGGAAATCCAGTTATGTATTTCAATTAGCTAGCAATCACTTTGTTCCTAAAGAAACTCAATTTCATATCAATTAACGTCTTCATTATGTCAGTCCATGGTTTCTTTTCTGAGAAGAGTTGAGTTGGCTCAGGCTAACCAGATTTAGCCAACTTTCCTGACCGAAAAAAGAATTCCTCAATAAATCAAGTTGTTCCAAGGTGAAACTTGTATCTAACATGAGAAAGAAATAATCTATTAATCTTTAAATTAATATAGTATTGATTATGTACATACCACTTTACATAGTGTGTAACTTAAATGATCGATTCAAACTATTTGCTTTATTTTATATTGACCAACAATTTTTCGGGTCTTTAAGAATTATTTATACAATTTCGAATTAAGGGACAGAGATAGAGTAAAATTTTCTCCAAAAGTTTGAATCTCCAACGTTACAAGTAAAAATTTTCTCAGGCTCATGTTAATTTTCTTTTTTACTTAATTTTTATTTCATATTTTATTCAATTTCATAAAACAAATATATTTAATAAATAAATATAAACCTTACTTAAATTGGCCTTACGCCTATATAGATAGAATGTGAATTATACACTATCTCACATAAAATGAGTTTACACGATACGACTGAGAAAAAAAAAATAATAATAACATGGGAAGAAGGTCAATTAGCATCCATCTGAATCGCCGTCTTCCCCATGCGTTGCACCACTGACCAACTTTTTACTCGCACACTCAAACTCAAATCTTCTTCTTCTCCCAACATTCACACTTCTTCACAAACAAGCGTCCTCCAATAAATGACTAACACAGAAGAAGAATCTCCACTCCCTCCCAACCCTAACAACAACAATGCCACTCAAAACGACGACGTTGTCGACGAACAACAACTCGAAGAAGAAGAAGAAGAAGCCGATGACGACGACGAAGAAGACGACGACGTATTGCCCGAACCGCATCGCCGAACCCCTCAATCCCGAGAGTCGAAGCTACTCGAGCAGCGTTTCAGGGTCGAAACGCTGGCACGGCTGCTGTCGTCTGAGCTGGTCCCAATCCGAGTCCACGACGTGGTCGTAAACGGCAACACGAAGACGAAGGAGTGGGTAATCGAGGCCGAGCTCAAAGGGATCGAGAGCGCCACCACATTGCAGGACCTCATGCGGGCCTGCGAAGCCGCCATCGCGAGGCTCCAGAGGCTCGAGATCTTCGATTCCTGCAAGGTCAGGCTCGAATCCGGGCCGAGAGAGCTTCCGAACACCGCAAACGTCGTCGTTGACGTCGTCGAGGCGCAGAACGCGGTTTCTGGTGAATGCGGCGTTTATACCAAACCCTCGGTACCTTTCTTCGTTCTATTTTCTGTTCAGATTGAAGTTTCGTGGGTTATTTACTCATTTAGGTTTTTGCATGGTAGTGACGAATTGTTGGAATTGAGAAAACTAACGGCGCGAATTGTTGGAATTGAAAAAATTAATGGCTCAAATTATCACACATGTAGGACTGATCTTATTGATGTTTTCATTTTATAAAATCTTAAACAGTTAATTGCTTAATCATCCATTGGGATTGTGCACTTTAGAGGAGCCAAATTTAGAACTTTTTTGTTAGAAGTTGTTTTGAAGTAATTCAAACACGCATTAGATTGACTCAAATTGAGAGGCATTAGTATGATTTGAGGCATGAAAAAAATGATATGCTTGCAAATATTGTTAATTTTGGCAATTAGGATGTGCTGATATACACGTCAGGGTATTTTAGTCTTAGTTTGGAGGTTTGAGGAAGAGAATCTAACTTTTGTTTCTTTTTTTTTTTTTCTTTTTTTTTTGGTGTTCTCTTTGGGAATTATGTGATGAATTTTGTAGACTAGTTCGTGGACTGCTGAGGGTGGCCTTAAGTATAAGAACTTGTTGGGTTATGCTGATATATGGGATGCTTCTTTGGCATACGGTGGCAGCCAAGCAACAGAGGTGAGTGTAGGGGTTTATGCACCTCGAATTAAAGGATTGTTGACCCCTATTGTGGCGCGGATATCCTTGCTTTCCCAAGATTGGCAGGAGTTTTCTTCGTACAAAGAGCGGTTGCTGGGTGCGTCTCTTGGATTGATCTCGACGAAGCACCATGACTTGGTATATACTCTTGGGTGGCGTACATTGACAGATCCATCACAAACATCGTCCAGGTCTGTAAGGAGGCAGCTTGGGCATGGTTTACTTTCGTCTTTGAAGTATACATTTAAAGTGGACAGGAGAAATTCACCTATTAGGCCTACAAGAGGATATGCTTTTCTTTCTACCACCCATTTTGGTGGCCTTACACCCGATCACCGGGGCTTGCGGTTTCTGCGTCAGGTTTGATTAAATCCTTTTATTGTCCTTCAACTTATCTGGTGCACTGCAAATTTTATGTATCATGGATAACACATAATAACCTTTCTATTGAGTGATAGACTGATAGTGATATAAGAATTATTGAAATAATCTTGGGACTGGTTGAAATCTTCTGATTGATATAGATAAGAAATTTTAAAATGAATTCATGGAATTAATAAGCAGAAAATTAGGGTTAACTTTAAAAATTTTTGTGTGTGGAAGGATCTCCTTGGACAGAGATGAAAATTTCAGAACCTCTTCCCATAGAAAAGAATGTGTATTACTATTTGTCTCTCGCTATCTCTGATGACATCATTTAGTTCAGATTTTGTTGGTTGTCAGAGTAGAGGGTTACTTGCTGCTAGGTCTTGGGATGATTCTCATATGTTGAACAATATATTTGGTTATTTTTACTATCTGAAAATTGTTGTCTTGGGATAATTGGTTACTTATGTGCTATGGCCTCATGCTTCTTTAATGGGTTCAATATCCTGCCCTTAGTGAGAGTTAGATGTTAGGATTTAATTCGGTGCAATTGTCCATGTAATACCTTCAAAAGTATGTGCATGCTTCATAGAGGTGAACTGATATTAGCCTATAATAAGTTAAGACATTCAACCAAGACAAACCTTGATGACCAAAAGTAGTATTACCTTTTGAGCGTTATCTTGCAATTGTCAGTCACTTTTGTCATCAAGTGGGGTGTTTCTGGAATGCAATCAGTTCTGAGTGAGATGCCACTTGCAAATCATACCATGTGGGGAAATATAATTTGTTGTGTCAATGAAGCCATACCATGAATGCATTTTAGTCAAAAATTTCCCTTGTTCCATCTCTAGAGCTCTTGGATGATGCTAAGTTCAACTCTCATCATACGTAGATTTGTCTCTTCTATAATGTTTAATCTTTATGATTGCATTTTGCTTCAAATCATGGTTGATGGAGATCTTGGGTAAAAATGATAGAAATTAGAAACAAGAAATATAGAAATAAACAATCAAATTCCCCAAAATTTATTATTTTATGTCATGTGTGTTACTGACCATCGTTATAACTAGATTAAGTGACCATTTCTTCTTTCCTTGCACTTGTTTTTCTATGAGTAATTTCACATTAAATTGAGCTTTTACCATGTTTTTCTTCCCTGTGTTTTGCATTTTTTTTTTATAACTGTAATATGTGACTTTAGCTAAAACATATGGAAAGGCAAAAGGGGAAAAAAATCATCTGGTGGTAGGCTGGTTTCTTTACTTGATTATTGTTACCAGCTTTTTCTATTGGCAACAAACTATTGTCTGAAGCAGTAAGTTAAGACCTAAGACCTCATTGAAAAGCATTAAAAAGGAAGATAATTCCTTTAACATAGTGTGGTTGCCATTGTATAGGGCAAGGTAGCTGGTCATAAGACTTAGAGCCTGCTAATAATTCTTTTTCTTTTCTTGGTGAATTGCTCAGGATGCTTTTGATTCTGGTAATTCTTGGGGATGGGGCAGCCTTTAAGGCATGGACCATGCTCACAGTAACATATATGTATAACAGGCTGTTGCTGTAATAACTCTTCTGCATCTTAATATTTGATTATTTATTTTATTTTCTTTGCCCTTTTTAAATTTTTTTTTTCCTTTGAGCTACTCTAATAAGTTCTAATGCAGGAGTTTGATGTTCGCTTCGCTGTCCCCTTTGGGTTTTATAATACAGCACTGAACCTTGGGATATCTGCTGGTGCTGTTTTTCCATGGGGGCATGGGTTCCTAAATAAGCCATCTCCACTGCCAGAAAGGTTTTATTTGGGCGGTGACTTCTCTCCAGTTTGCACATTAGGAGGACCAACAACATTATGGGGATTTAAAACTAGAGGGTTAGGTCCTACTGAACCACGGAGGCAAAATAGAGATAGAGCTAATGATAACAATGGTGATTCCCCTGGATTGGACTTTGTCGGAGGAGATCTTGCTGTTACTGCATTTGCAGACCTATCTTTTGATCTTCCAATTAAGTGGTTGAGAGAACATGGAATCCATGGACATGTTTTTGCTGGTTCTGGGAATGCTGCTAAATTAACTCAAAATGAATATAAGCACTTCTCTCCTCGAAAGTTCTTAGAATCCTTTCGAATGTCGGTGGGATGTGGAATTGTTATTCCTACAAGACTCTTCCGCCTAGAGGTCAGCTTCATTTTTAATCTCTCTATATACTTAATTAAGAAGCAGGTCAAACTAACCAAAAGTTGGGGGATGCTGGGGAAGATTGAATTGAAATGCCAATGATAGGCATCAGAAAGTATGAAGGAAAGGACTTTTTAAGCTAGATTGCTGTAATTTTCCTTTTTCTTTCCCTCTTTTCCCTCATTTAGTTCTGAGCTGAGCACTTAATACTTGCTTGTAATATTATTTATAGGAAAATCTAATCCATGATCTGAATTTGCTGTGTAGCTACCTAATATATAAATTCGTATTTGAATTTAGCAATGTAATTTAGGGAAAGAACCTGTTGAATTGGTAGATTGGCATCGTTCTCAGAATTATTAATCTATTTCCTGCTGCGCCCATCCCCCGCCCTCCCTCTAAATTTGGTATTTACATTTTTTGTATCAAAACTTTCTATGATTTCTCACCAGCATATTTGTTGTTTCAGGGTAACTACTTCTACATACTCAGGAAGGATGAGCATGATCGTGGGAAGACCGGATTTAGGTTCAGCTTCTCAGCCCCTTCATAGAGCCTGAGTTCTGAGCTGAGATTCCTGTTCTTTTTATGTAGTTCTCATTTCTCAAGCATTAAATATTTTTGCTGTCCATTGCTACATCTGCATGGACAGTCTGTATTTTCATTTTTTTTTTTTTTCTTGTCTTGGAGAGGGGCACTGTTTTATCATGCGTTGGGAACGATTAACAGGGATCGGTTTTGGAGTGATATTACCCCTTTCGGGTTCATAATATAAGCCGAAGCTTATTGCGCGGCAAAGGTGTATGAAAATTTGAAACTCATGCACTCGTGTACTGTTACTTTAGAAGGACTTGATTGGCACTGAGAATTCACAAACTTTTTTTCGGCCAGCTTAAATTGCATGTGACACTCTCCACTCATCCATGCGGAGATTTCTGCGAAGTGCATTTCTCTTTCTATAAATTCATTTAGTTCTTTAGAAAAACCCGTTGTTAGGCCTAAAAATATGCAGAAATATGGGGACTTCTCAGTTTTACAAAGATGTTTTTGAGTTTCTCGCATTTTTTTGATGTGGAGATTATATCGTTTCAATCGTTCTATGCTGGTGAAACAGTTTTGAAAAGTAAGTTTAAATTCAATTTTTAAAAATAAAAGAACAACGTATATGCGGTGGACAAGGATGATTTTTGATATAAAATTCCAGTTTCTTTGTGAAAAAATGGTACTAATGACATATAGTAATGTTAAGATGACACCAAAAACAGCTACGAGATAACTAAAAGGGAGAGTGGTAGTTAATTAAGGCGGCCACTAATTTTTTGTATTGGATCGGTAGCGTCTGGATGGACTCATGACGCCGAAACGTCCCAAGATTGGAGAAGGTTTTAGGGACTGAGTAATATTACTGTTGAGCTTGTGAGCGGCATGGTTCTTTTATGGTGTAAGTGCTAGCGCCGTATGAATTTTTTTTGACGGTATAGCGATATATGAATTTTTAATTATAAATTTGTTAAATACTGTTCCCGTTTGATGATATTTGTCCAATTTTAACATTTTATGATTTAAGTATATTTATTTATTTTTAATATTAAAATAGTATTTATTTATTTTCAATTATATTCTTAATTTAATTATTATTTATTGTCATCGTAATTAGAGTTAAAAAATATATTAGATCAATCTACTATTATCGATGTAAAAAGAATAATTATAATATTAATTATATTAATAAAAATATATCTTTTTAGATGAAAATAATTTCATCTGTTTATATATTTTTATATCATTATCAATGTTAATTTTTTTTCTTAATCTGTATATTTTTTGATTTTGAATAAACATTCTGAATAGGAAGGAATATTATTTTTTTATAAACATATTAACATATTGATTACTCCGGTTGACAATTTGTTAATTGTTATAAATATAGTGGAATGGAAAGAAATGGGATGGAGCAGGATGAAGTGGAGTAGAATATAGTGGAGTGCTACTTCATTCTATTGCTTGTGTATTATAGTAATGGAATGAAGAAATTTATTATTTGGAAATTGAATGGAATCAAAAAAATTATTGTATATTTTTTCTACATTACCTTATAAGAAACATATTATTATTTAATTATTTTAATATTGAAAAAGACTCTAATTATTTAATAAAATTTATTTTTCACTATAAAATTAATAATATGATTAAGGTAAAATAGTTAATATTATTTTTTGAGTATTGTAAAAAATAATAACAGTGTACATGATTTAAATAATTATTGAATTGAATTTAAATATTGTTAACTATGAAAAAATAATAATTTTGTGATATTATATATCTACCAGTATAGCATCAATATAAGAGTAAAATGTCCTTGTGCAAAAAATTTAAATTATAAAAATGTGATATTCTGTGCAATATCATTTCTGGAGAAAATCAATCGAACTAGTTAAGAAAGGAATAAAATTTAAAGAAAGGTAAAAAAAGGATCAACCAAGCATACTCGATTCTTGAGGTTTAAAAGAAAACTGTAGAAAAAGAAATGAAATATAGCAAAATTCATTTGGGTTAGTTTGGTCTATAACAACAACAACAACAACAACAACTATGACTCAAAAATAAAAGAAACTACAAGCTAACTGATGGGGAAAAAGGGGGGGGGGGAATACATATTATTGTGAAACTTAAATATTTAGAAGAATCTTCAACTGTTTGAAAAATTAAATACATAGAGAATGTGAGTATAGATGAATGCAAAAGTTGATTGTGCTTGGAAGAGGAGAGAATATAAGTAAAGAGAGTTGTTATATAATAAGGTGACAGAATAAAATAGTAATTTAAAAAAATAATAATTAAAAAATAGGAATTTCATCCTATTTCCGCCAAATTGGGGGAAAATTAAATGAGTTGATATAATAGGATTGGATAGAATCTATTTCATCCTCTCCCATTCTATTCCATTCATTTTATTTTGTATCCAAATAATAAGATTTTTAATAATTTTATTCCTTCCCATCTCACTCTGTCCTTTTCCATCAATCCAAACATAGCCGTGGGAGCAGCATCCATTTGGGGTTGGATTTTGGGGCTCTTTTGCATTGGGAGAGAATAAGGAAAATGATTGAGAGGAACTAGAAGAAATATCAGAAGGTTTATGCTTGAAACTTTAGGTAGTGGATGGCGCTAGGAAGAGAAGGAACAAGGGAAAGAGCATTGTGGCTAGGTGGTGGGCGTGATGAGAGGATAAACAAGAAAGAATGGGAAAGATTTTGGATGAGGATTTGTGGGAATTAGGGGAATTTTTTTTTAATTTTTGTAATTTTGATGTAAAAATTAAGAAGGATAAATTTGTAATTTAAATAAGATAATTATTAATAATGTTAGTAAAATTTGATGATTAAAGTAAATTGATATCAAATTTTAAAATCTAAAGATCAAATTGATATTAAAAATTGTTTTAAAATTAAATTGATGTCAATTATAAAATTTTAGGATAAAAAAAGTTATTTATTCTTAACTCAATATACGCATAACTCTGATCAAATCCTAATCAAATGATAACTACCAAAATAAAATAAACTTCCTAAATTATCTAAATAAAATAACATACTTACTTACCAGAGATAAACTAAAATAATCTTAAATTATCATGAATAAAATAGGATAAATTATCCTATATGAACCTGCTTGTCCAGTCTACGGAAGAATTTTTCAGCTATTTGACCTGAGGGGGGAAAAACTTATATAAGATCTAAAATCATTCATAGCCTAACTATTAACTAGTAAAGTATGGAAGCACATTTCGTCCACCACTCCCGGCAAGAAACTGGTATCCTGCCTGTGTAAGGTGCACGGCATCCCAGAAGAGATACTTTGATGGATCCGGGCAAGTTGGATCAAGCACGTTGCACACAGGCCCCATCTCCAAGAGCCCTGTCCCACAGCATCCTTGAAGCGTTTGCACAAAGCCTTCAACAAATTTATGGGCAAAATCAACACATGGCATTGATTTATTATTTATATATCAAAAAATGATAATACGTGTAGACTCAGATGAATTGAAACAACGGAACATTAATTATGACACTGCATTACATATAAAATTTAATTTTGATAGTGTCAATGTAGAAATTGTTTACATTGGAATTTAATTATGTATCACTGTATTAGTCAAATAGAAAATCTATTCGTACCATATGGATGCAGACATAGCTCGACATCCATGGTTAGATGTGAAGTATTTTAATAATAAAATTTGGAAAAAGAAGTTGTAAACTCTTTTCACCTTGGATTGTTGGGGTGTCGGCCTGTTGGGATGTTATATTTATATAACATACCTCTTAGTAAAATTATTTGAATATAAAAATAATATTGCAAAAATTACCTCTAAAATCACATAAAAGTTAATAACGTATAATTGAATGATTGTGTGACAATGTATTAAAATTAATTTCGATTCATATGAACTATTAACTTTGGAAAAAAAAAGTAAAAGGAAATTTAGTAAATTCTCACCGTATTTACTTGGATATAGCACCATATCCAACATAGGAGTGTAGACATCGAAATAAGCAACCTTAGCACCATTGAGTGTGGTTTGCAGTGAATGAATATGGGACTGAAGTTTCATGTTGTAGGCTTGAGAATCTGTGTTCTGTTGGACGTTACATACACGATGGAGCCAATGTTGGCTAGGCATAATGCTGCTTATTGTCACTTGCAATGGTAGACACCCAATAGGAGGAAGACCTGCCAACAAAATCCGGCGCGCTCCTACTCGATAGAGTCTCTGCAGCATATGTACACAAACAATTAAAATGCGAAAAGAAAAGTCAATCTCATACCATTGAAAGAGAAATTCTCGTGTTGGTGGGAAAGAAATCTTGTTGTATTCTATTCACCGTTTGACAGATAGATTATTATTGTTACTTATTTTTACCATATTTTTAATGAAATAATTGAGGTTTTAAATGATGATCGTACATAACAACACTTTTAGCACATAAGAATTATCTCATTGGAAAGATTTGTGAGTTGTAAAAAGTGATATGGACTCCCTGAAAATGGATAATAATGCTGTTATGTGAAGGAAGAAAAGAAATGTGTTATTTAAACACCTTAATTAAATATTAATGTAAAACATCTTAGGATTCATATGTTAAAAAATATCTTAGAATTTTTCTTATTCAATTTTTTTATTTTATTTATTTCTAACTTTACTTGTTTGTATGATATTTAAGAAAGTGTTCAATAATGATGTAAGAAAAATTTGGCAAGAAAATTTTTCACAAGAGGAGGAAAGAATTTCTCTTGAAATTCCATGTATTGAAAATTCACATGTAATCAAAGAGCTTTCATTTTGTGAAGATTTGTAAAACTTAATTGTACTTTACGAGGGCATGCTAACGAAAGGAAGGTAGACTTGTTTTGCACATTTTTAATAAACAACACACTCTACGAAGATAATATTCATATTAACAATAATTGTTGATCAATGACGTCGTTATGATTATACTATTTCATTAGATGTGAAATGCATTTGAATTGGAAAAAAATAAACTATTTAATAAATATCAGCTACCGCCCATTAAAGGCAATGTCATATCTGATTTGGATCCTTTCATTCTCACCGAATAGTTCCTTCCACACAATAAAATCCATCAGTTCTCAAAAAAGAGAGAGAAACAAATTAAATGACCTAATACATAGAATTAGAAATTAAGATAAATTAATCCATGCACTCTAGGTTCGGAAGGAAGAAAGAAATTAAGGTTGTGCATTGCAAAAGAAAACAAAAGAAAACCAAGCCAGATGAGAAACACAAACCTGAACGAAATGCTGAAGATTTTGGAGCAGAAAATCTTGGTAATGCGAAATAGAACCAAAACCCATCATCCTCCCTGGTAACAAATATGCATTGTACAACATATCATTAGCCCCAGTGCTGATCACAAACAAAGCATTCTCAACAGTACGATCAGCCTTTTCCTCTCCAACAACACGCCTTATTCTCATCAAGCACTCCTCAAACAACTCAAATTGCCTATTCATGTCCATAACCCTTGCCAATGCCACAGTGTTTTCATCCAAGCCAGAACCCCCAGAGCCAAAACTGACCCCAGTGAGCAAATCATGGTCGCTCACTTGAGGGTCTAAATAAGCAGGTAAAAGGTCCTTGATGCCTAGAATGTGGACAAGGTAATCGGTTGCTATTTTGCCATTTGAGAACCGCCCGGTTGGGACATGGTTTGGGAAGTCACGGCCATAGGGTAAGTGGTCACTGCGGAGGAGGGTGTTGAAGCGGTTGTTGTTGCCTGGGTCGACGGTGGAGTCACCGAAGGCAAACACAGCGGACACATTGTGAGAGGCAGTGGTTAAGGTTGGTAGAGAGAGGAAGGAGAAGAGAGAGACGAGGAGGAGAAGGAGAAGGAGGAAGGTGTGGGCTGTTTTCATCATGGTTGTGGAAACCATGACCTTGTGCAATGTAAGTGTTTCTCTTGAAAAATATTATATATGTGGTATACTATTATTATATCTATAGTTTGGGATATATCTAGAGAAAGAGTCAAAGGTAAAATACAAGCTTTAGTTAGATGATTGTGTTTGTCTTGGACTCAAAATTCTAAGCTTACTATGAAAAATTCTAAAAGGTTGTTGTTCTTTTTTATGGAGAACTGAATGCTGGTTCTTAGCTATATCTATTGATTTCAAAATCAATGTTATATCGTTAACAGTTCATAGGTTACCCTTTGGATAAATTTTTCGGTTTCTTTTGTGAAATCGTTGAAACTTCATTTTTTTTTTTTTCAAATCTTAAATTTTAAAGATGTTCGGTTTTTATTTGAATGCATTTATCTGCGGAAAACGAATGGATTTTTGAAAACCAAGAGACTTAAATTCGTTAGAGCGTTTTCATGTAATATATAATCAAATATCACACTAAAAAATAAAAATAAAAAGAAAATTAAAAATTGTCTCTTATTGTTTTTGGTTGGTGAGAAGAAAGCATAGAGGAAGGGAATAATAACAACTCTCTGGCAATGTAGCCCCCTTAGCATCCCCCATGGAGACAGCTACCCAACTCAGGCGAAGGTTCATGCCAGATGGGGGATGAAATTTTCTCCCTCTTCTTCTCCGAGCCAATGTGTCGTCAGCACAAAAACTGGCTTTCATGGGGCACATGGATGAGGGTATAATAACCGTCCCAATATTTATTAAGCAAGTTCTTATTGTCACCCAACACACGTTGCCATAATATTGATGGAACTTAGCAACCTTACCATCAACAATGTGAATGTCTTCCACAGTGTCCGACCCGTATCCATTTCTATGATTCCCATATTCCCAAGCATAATTGATCCCTTCCGATACAGTCTTCAGTTCTGCCGAAGAATTTAAGCTGTACCTATATCAAAAGAGACGGATAACAGTCTTCTCTTATCAAATTTTGTCTCCTTCGTCTATCCCATCATTCATGATATTATTTTTTATTTTTAGATGAATAACTGGTTTTTATTTCTTTGATTTATCTGACTACCGTTTTTGAATTTTAGTAAATTCTGACAATATTTTTAATTAGAAAATATGTTGCAAAAGTGACAGTTTTAATTATTATTTTATTGACTGTTACCGGAAAAGAGAAACAGAATAGAGTTGGAGCGAAATTATTTTCCTTTTCTTTTTTTCAAAAAAAAAAAAAAATCAATTATGAATTTTTTTTTTTTGGGGTCATGTTCTTTTGATCTGTTTTTTTTTTTTTTTATTCTTTATTTTATTTGCTCCGCAGTTCGTGTGTCTATGCTTAACGCACCTTGCGTAGTTTTTGGTACATTGACTTCAGACTTTTTTTTGATCTGATATTGACTGGCCCAAGTTTTACACTATCCTTCCCACTGGAAATAATATTATAGCTATCCTTTTGGGCATTCCATATCTTCTAGGCCTACCCTATCACACAAAATTTTCCTCCAAGCAAAAAAAAAAGACCGAAGAAAAAATCTTTAATTCGCCTGAGCCAAAAAACAGTGGATATCTTTTTTACTTACATAGAAAATTAGGTTAACAGTATATTTAGATGAGAGGTAATGAAAAAAATGAAAAAAGAATAAGTGAAATGAATTCCAATTTTTCTCTCTCTTTTTTGATGAAGTCCCATTCTTTTATTCCCCTTAAACTTGGGATGGAATAAGGGGATGGAGTAAAAAAAATTTATAATATTTTAAATAATACAAATGTTCCGCTCTTTTTTTTTTTTTTACAATATAACTTTCAAATAAGATTAATAAAATTTTATTACAGTCGCTTATTAATCCCAAACAAAAATGAAAGTAATTTTCTCTCATTCCTTCTCTTCCTTTTCCAACACATTTTTATTAGTTTCGTTTCATTCAATTAATGCAAAAAAATCCAGACAAAATGTAAGAAAGATGTTCACACTAATCTAAAATCAAAGCACGCTTTAGAGTTCATTAAATATTTACAAGAGTACTATAGATAATTTGTCAACAAAAAAAATCTAGAAATCAAGTTTGAATTAACAAAATATGAGTTAAGGTTTTAGTTATATGAACTACACTCTCTATAGCCGAGGAAAGGTAGGGGGACGGGCTGAATTTATCAAATTATGAAATGCTCATGAAGCTAATTGTTCAAAAGGAAAACATAGACTTCTATCAAAAAAAAAAAAAAAAGAAGAAAAAAGAAGAAGGAAAATATAGACAAGCGGAGTTGTTAAAAGCGAATGCTTTAACGCTTTCAATACTTAAAAACATTTTAGATGTTACTTAAAAGTTTAATTTAGTAAAAATGAAATGCTTTACACTTCAAAGTTATAAAAGCTTGCTTTTGATTTTAAAAATTAAGATTTTGTGTTTACACCTTAAATTAGCTATAAAGATATTGGAATTCAATCACATTATTTGATGGACTTCTGGTTTGACCCATTTGTAACTAAAACTCTGTTTGTAATTTGTGACCCTTATAAGTCTATTTTTTAAAATTATTGTGAAGCTTATTAGATTTGGTATTTATACTATCGTTGAACTTTGAAGATGCTAACGTGTTAACTTTAAAAATGTTTTATTTCCATTAATTGTGAATTGTAGTTAAAATAAGCTATGAAATTTGTGTGATTTTAGAATTTAAATATGGCTTAAAATACTTAAATATCAGCCAAAGAAGAAAGTACATATATTATTATTAAATAATAATCTTTACAATATGTAACATCTGCACTTTTACAAAACTCTCAAACACTTTTTAGTAAAATTTTGCTTTTGACAATCTTATAGACAATTATATTGGGTGTATAAGCTAGACATGGATGCTAATCCACTTTCTTAATTGCGATTCTAAAACCTATAGTATGCTATATGCATTCGCTTAAGTAACAGCACTACAAAAAAATCGACAGAATTTTTTATAAAATTTAAGTGGTCTCAAGTGACAAAACCACAAAAGATTGGCAAAATTTTCGATAGGGAACAAGGATATTTATTGAATGAATATTACTTCACTATGACAAATAAATTCAGATAAAAATCCAAACTCTCTAACAATTTTCTAATTAGCTCATACACGGATTATTTCCTAATGAGCAAGCATTGTACAAAGCTCCAAAGCTTTAGACGTGAAAAATTGCAACAACAAATCAAGCACCATTTTTCATGTATAAGAATCATGCACAGAAATATACAACTCCCCATCTGCAAGGCCATGTCATTACACGCCCTACAAGTCTTATATATCAAACAGAATGATGAGGCTGAGAGCAGCACCTATTGAGTAACCGAAGCAGTGCATCAGCCTTCCTCCTAGCTCTCAAGGAACCATGAGCAGCCAAGCTTTGAAGTGAAGGGACACTCCTTGGATTTGCCAAGAGGCGCCTTGCCACCATCTCAGTCTCTTCTTTGCACAATCCTAGCAGAAGTGTTATAGAGTTTTCCTTCCCTTTCACTGACCCAAATCTAAGGAGATCAATAAGAAGAGGCACCAATGCTCTACTATTCCTTATCTCTTGTAAGCCTTGAGAGCAACCAAGGAGCAAAGCAAGCACAGCCAAAGCATCATCTGTTATGCCAGCCTTGTCATCCATCAGTAACCCAACAAGCACACCAACTGCACCAGCATTAACAATACTCGCCTTGTTTGGATTGTACACTGCAAGGTGGAATAGTGCAGTGGCAGCATCCCTTTTTCCAATTGGGGTACCTTCTTTCAAGAGTCCAACTAAGGCAGGTATTGCCCTTGGCCGTGCCCCAATTTGCACCTTGCATTCATCTACCATAGACAAGCTGAATATTGCTGCTGCAGCATTCTCTCTTGCCTCCATGGTCCTCCCTTGTTCAAGTACCTCAACTATGTTGTCAACCGCTCCTGCCGACATGATCAGAATCTTGTTGTTGTCATAGATGGAGAGGTTGAACAAGGCTGTCACAGCGTGCTCCTGGATTCTTGGATCATGCGATCCAAGTAGTGTTACCAGAAAGGGAATACCACCTACCTCAGCTATGATCCTTCGGTTATCTATGCCGGTTTTCGCAAGTAACCGAAGCTCATATGCAGCTTGCCTTTGTGTGTCGGCTGAACCTGTTGCAAGTTTTCCAACTAGAAATTCTGCTGTCATTTTGACAGCATCTGCAGCTGCTTTATTTGCTGAGATGTGATCAATAGCACTCTTGTTCGAGTTCTTCTTGCTGTTGTTTCCCCCAGAAGTAGGCTCATTCACTGGGACATTGTTCTTATAGCACCATTGCTGAACAAGACTCTTTAATGCATAGTTTGGTATTAGAGCAGTGTGAATTAGCCTTTGCCCACTTTTGGGGCAGGTGTGATGACCAGAGTTTATCCATTGTGCAATTGAATTTCGATCATAAGTGTGCCCGGATGATACAATCACGGGGTCCCTCATTAAGTCAAGTGAAATTGGGCACCGAAATTCATCAGGAACATTAGGTGTAATTATGGACATGGACTGAGAAGATGAAGAACTGTCATGGATTTTATTGTGTAAGTATGAAGAAGATTGTGGCTTACATTCTTCATCTCTTTCATTTTCTCCATCTCTGAATATCATGGATTTGGAATAAGAAACAAGAGATATGAGGTTGTTTATATTGGACACAACCACTAGTCCTCCTGTGCCTGCTTGATTCTGAGCTTCGGCCTCTAACTTGGATATTTCTCTATCATAATCTGAAGCGGTTCTCAAACCAATGCTACTTAACATCTCTTCCATTTTACCAAAACAAGGGTTCTTCTTGTTTTGTAGCCTGTTGTTGGCCATTACTTGTAGAAGCTGTTCTCTTCTTTGAAGCTCTGTAGGGTCAATGACCAAAACAGCCCTCTTTGCTTGTTTGTGAAGAAGCTCCACTTGCTCCGTTATATCTGCTGTTATATTAAGCAAACTCAGTGGCAAGATATCAAGGGCCCTTCCCATCTCCTTCACAAGCACATAGAATTGGTTGGAGATGAACTCTAACTGTATGAGACCCCAAAGTGGGCTTCCATCCTTGCACTCTTGGATCAAAACCTTCACCCTTGTAATCACTGAGAATAGCTCAGTGAAGCATAGGATTGAAGAAGGAGGGAATGGAGTTTCTGTCTCTTGAATCTCTCCAAACAAAGAAGAGAGAAGCTTGATCCTCCTTATCATGGATGAAACATTCCTCATATGCACAAAGGGGAGCTTCTCTATTGAGACAACTTCATTGGATATATGAACCAAAGAATCTAGCAAAGCCCCTGTCGGTAACAAGCCTGGGGAGATCGTCATAGTGGATAGAGCATCATCCATAGTGGTTCCTCACATTATAAGGATATGTTTCTGTTCATTCTGATGGTTGACAAAATTAGCTTTCTTGCAAGGAATTGGAATACTGTGAGAGCTTCTTTATGGCATTTAAAAAAATTAACGTAAAAATATAAAACTAATTGTCAAAGAAACTAGTTGTTTAATTAAATGCATGGGACCTTGACTCTTTCTATTTGTCCAATTGCTGCTAAAGACAAGAAGAAAAGATATTAGAGGTGAGTGGAGGATTTCCAGGTTGCTGCCATTTGGAGGATTTTCCTGGCTTGCAACATTAGTTAATATTCCCTAGCCAGTTTTTTTATTCAAACCATAGATATCTTTAATTAGTTGATGAGCCATGTCGAACACAACTTTCAGTTGTTTCTTTCACTTGCAGAAAGTTTTGTCCGCATTGGAACATCTTAGAGGCTTGGCTGATGAGATCTCCAAATGAATATTCTTCAGTGTGCAACTTGACAAATTTATTATGTGTACATTCCAACTGCACCCCCCAACTAGATGCACACAATTTCATTTTCATGATTTGTCGTTTCAGGAAAAATTGAGCATCAAGTATATTGTGGCTCCTTAAAGCCGAAACGGCTGATTCTAAATCATCCTACATTACACCTACCATATCCGTTATAATGTATGTTATGATTCTGTGTCTTTTCTGCAGGGTCCATTGTGGCCCCCGTAAAGAATCATGCCTTCACCGATTCTTCCTCGTATTTACACTATATTAGATGCCATAAGCCACACAATGGTAGTTAACAAAAAACAATATTGGGTGCCATAACGAATTAGCAGTCCTAATAAATACTATTGGCTAAGTTTCAACAAAAATAAATAAATAAATACTATTGGCTGTACAATTCCTTGTAAGCTAGTAACAACCATAGAAGATTCAATCTAAGTTCGCCCTACATAAAGTGGCTCTAGTAAGCAATATTACGAAGTCTTGAATTTTATAAGATTAAAAGGACACCTTAAGATTGTAGCAAAATTTATATATTTCTAGCTAGTTCCTTTGCTATATAGGTCAAACCTTTTTGCGGCCTCCGGTTTTATTACAGACAAAATTGTCACAAAAAGTGAAGCTAATATGTCTGGCTACATAAATATGTGTGCGCGTGTGACAAAGGTAGGCAAACATGATCCTGGGCACCTAAGAGACCAATTCACCTGACTATTTTTTAAGTGTGCTTCTCTCCTTGACCTCGTATAACAATTCCAAGGTTCCACGTCACCCTTTAGATTAGAAAACTAATAGAACCTTCCCTGAAATACCACGTACTTGGCTCCTTATGAGAATATAAACTTCACATAAGTTTGAGGTTTCTGGTAAATTATCCGAATTACTTGCTATGTAATTCTGGCAATAAGGCAAGGAGCTTGTGAGGGGAAAAAGTACTTTTTTTCAAAAAAAAAAAATTAAAAAAAATACTTCTAATATTATTTGTTTGTATTTCTAAAAAAAAGTTGAAGCAAAAAATAATTAATTTTTCTATTTTTTTGGGAAGCAGACAGAGAGTTGATTCTTCTGGAAATAGAAACAATAGAATAAAGAGAAAAGTGATCCTTAAATTTCGAATCCACTACTTTTTCATATTTTTATTATTCTATTCTTAATTTTCTTATAAAAAATATCACTCTCTATCTACTAATATTATAATTTTATAAAAGTATTTTTATTTTATTATATCCAAATAATTTAATAATTTTCTATTTCTACTTTTATTTTTACTTATGATTCTACTTTTAAAAAAGTACTTATTTTAAAATCTTAACCAATTGGGCTCAAGAAGGTATGTTTGACCTTACTCCTTGGCCTCTAAATTTGGGGGCTCTAGCCTCTAAATAAATGTGATGGTTTATTAGATGTCATGCATTGTTAAATGTTATTTATATGCAGATGCATTTACTTATTAACAGTTCAGTTCTTAACTTGTTCAGTCTCTATAATGAAGGGGTCTCATTTGATTTTTGTCAACTCTTTCTTTTTCGGTCATGCAACTTTTTCTTTTCTTTTTTTTTTTTTCCTGTCAAAACTCCTCCCTTCTTTTTCTTTAGCGTGGAAAACTCTTTCGTCTTTTTTTTTTTTTAAAAAAATCTGGTCAATGAAAACTCTGACCTCTTGAAAGCCATCAAAGTGGGATAAAAATGTAAATTTGATGCAAGCTACGTGGTGCCTCATCCTCATCGTTCTCATGTTTTAGCCCATATTTCGCTTGGACCGAGCCTACTTTTGGAATTGCCATAGCCAATGAACAATTGAGTTGGGCTTAAACTTGAAAGGATAGGTGCCTCAATCCAAAGAGTCGAAGCAATGATGTCACGCCACCAAACTTTTGGAGGTATTTGACTTTAGTTTTGCAGTGAGCTCCAATATTTTGATTTATCTCATCTGATTTCACTTTTCATTCTCCTATAAACTATTCATACTTTTCTTGAAACCAAAAAGTCAAAAATGCTTTCTTTTTCGTGTGTACAAAAATGTTAATATTAATACGCAGACTCTTACAGCGTGTTCGGATGTTCTTTCGTTAATTGAGCGGATTAGAATAGGTAAGAAGGGAAGGATATCTCATAACCAAACTACATATATATATATATATATATATATATATATATATATATATATATATATATATATTTTAATTCACTAAATAATAAATCATAATATTTTGAAATTTTAAAAATTGCACAAGCAATTGCTTGAAAAAAAAAAAAAGTGTTATGTCTAGATTGAAACCATTCGAGCTATGCTCAATCTTTTCACAATCGCATGACAGTCACTTTTCAAACAAAGAAAAAAGACTCGACAGTTTCTGAAAAGTCCCAGATTTGGTAAGTAGTCAATCACTTCATCGTCTTTTTTATTTTTATTTTTTTCTTGTTTTAATTTTAGGAATAGCATTACTCAAACAACAATCAGCATTATAATAACTCAAGGCACTAGAAGTGATATAGTGGCAAGGAATTTGGGTAATTTACACTAGATCATAGGTTCAAATTTTATTGCCTTTAATATAGGGTTAAAACTGAGTCGAGCTGAACCCGAACTTGACGTAGCTCAAGTTCGCCTCGATAGTATTGAGCTCGGCTCAATAACAAACAAGCTAAATTTTAATGCTTAAGCTCGGCTCATTAAAAGTTGATCGAGCTAGCTCATTTACATATAAATTGAGTTTTTTAATTACAAGTATATAGTCTATTTTCAACATAATTTATATCTATAAATATATATATTATTATAGAGATAATATATATATATATATATATATATATATGTATATCTAGTCAGCTCACGAGCTATTGAGTTGAACATAACAAAGCTCAAGTTCGACTTATTTAATAAATGAGTTCGAATCCTTAACTTAAACTCAGCTTATGAGCTCATGATCTTAGCTTATCGAGCTACCGAGCCAAAAATAGTTCATAAGCTAGCTTAATTCACTTTTAGCCCTACATGAATATATATATAAAAAAAAAAAAAGCATTATATTAATTCGAAGCAAGTGAGGAATAGGATTTTTTCTCATTGTATAAATAATTTTAATAAGAAAGAAACTAATTTTGATATACTATCCATCAATCAAATCTTTTTTTTATATGACTTTTAAATAATTATGGTAAGAATAAAACAAATACAATAATATGACTACACATAATTAGCTAAATGTAAAAAAAATTAAACTAAAAATATCTCAAAATTAAACCCTTTTTTATGAAATAATAGGTAAAAAGGAAGAGGTAAAGAAGAAAGAGAGATAGAGAGAGAGAGAGAGAGAGAGATAATTCTATTATTGATACTCTCAAAAAATGTCGTATATGGAGTACCTAAAAGATTATTTATTGTCAAAGGGTGAAAGATACAAGATATGATCAAATAACATATTCTATCTAATCAAATCTGTATCAAATCAGGATAAAGATATGAATATTTATATTCAAATTTAAATAATATTTCATAACACTACCATTGGATGTCTATTAGGGATATGTCTCGTTAAAATCTTACTAAGAAAAAATCCATTGGGAATGAATCTTAGTGAAGGAAAGAGAGTACAATATTCTCACAGTAAAAACTGCCTTGTTAAAAACCTTATCAAGGAAAATCCAATGGGATAAAACCTTAATTAAAGAAAAAAGAGTATAATATTTGTCCCCCTCTTAGGAGCATCATTTAATGTCTCAAAATTGACGCATTCTAATTTTATGCACCAATTTCTAAAATGTTGAAGTAGTCAATGTTTTAGTGAACAAATATGTCAAATTATCAGTTGAACGAATTTGTTGAACATCTATATAACTGTTCTATTGAAGATTGTGTGTGTACGTAGAGCTTTGGTGAAATATGCTTTATTCTATCCCCTTTAATACATCATTCCTGCGACCGACTTATGTAAGTGGAGTTAGCTTCATACATGACTGTTGGTATTTCCTTTTTTATGGGCAAGTCATACATTCCTGTGATGTGTTGGGTGATCGATCTAAGCAAGGTATATTATTGAATTGTTTCATGAATTGCTAATATTTCTATGATTTGATGAAGCAATGGCTATATAATTTGTTTTATTGAGTGACATAAAAAGTTGTACCTCCATTTTGAATAAATACTTTGTTTGGGATTTGCCTTTATGTAGATCAAATAGAAAGCTTGCATCTGCATACCCAATTAGTTGGGGTCTATATTCATTCAAATAAAATAAACCCCTATTAATAGATCCTTGAAGATATCACAATATATGCTTAACACCATTGCAGTGTCCTTTTGTTGGACAAGAGCTAAATCTCACTACCAAACTTATAGAAAAGGTATATTTATTCATGTATTCTTAGCGAGATGCAATAGTGCTCTAATATCACTAAGATATTGTACTTCGGGACCAATAAGTTCTTTGTCATTTTCATGAGGTCGGAATATATCTTTATCTATATCAAGTGATCTCACAACTATTGGGATACTTAATGGATGTTCCTTACCCACGTAAATCATTTCAGAATTTTCTCAGTATAAGTTGATTGATGAACAAATATTCCATTTGTCAAATGCTCAATCTATAAGCCAACATCTTTTATTTCAAATTCTTTCTTTTAAGTAATCCACAATTTTTGGAGTCATTTTAGGATATTTAATGATGTTTAAATTATCAACATATACTGCGATTATAACAAATTTAAATCCAAACAATTTATGAAGACATATGGGCACATTAGATAATTTTTATACCCATCTTTCAAGAAGTATTGACTAAGGCCATTGCACCACATGTGCTCTAATTGTTTCAATCCGTATATGGGTTTCTAAAGCTTTGTTGAACAAATTTCTTAAGAATTTCTATATGCTTCAAGCATTTTAAATCTTCTAAGGATTTTTATATAAATTTCGTTTTCTAATGAGCCATATAAATAAGCTGTAATAACATCTATTAGATGCATGCCTAGCTTTATTTTTTACTTTTTTATTGCCAAACTGACAAATCCACCACAAAAGAATATATATGTCTTCATATATTCAATGCCAGGCTTGTGAAATCCTTGTTCTACAAGTCATGCTTTATAGCTTTCTATTTCATTTTTACACAAAAATCAACTTGTACCTCACTGGATTTACACCCTCAAGTGTTTGACTATAGGTCCAAATACTTCACATTTTCCAAGTGAAGTTAATTCAACTTGAATTGCGTTTGTCCACTTTGACCAATATTTTCCTATCTACATTCTTCAACAGATTTTGATTCAAGATCATCATATTGCTTTATTATTTCAATAGCAACATTATGCGCAAACACGTTGTCAACAACAATATGCTTTTGGTTCCAAAATTTCTCGTAATAACATAACTTATCGAGATCTCTTTATTTCCATCATTTTTAGGTGCCTGAATCTCATGTGGTTTCATCAATAGTTGTGTCTTGTGACATTTTTGAGCACTTATCTCCATATTATGACCATTTTGATCAACTGTGCTTTTACTTTTTCAAGAATTTTTATGTTTGGAACCAATTAGTCTACATGCTTTAGGTGGGGCTTAGTCCTTCTAGGACCTGAATTCAAATTTGAATATTTGTAGCTTGTATATGAGATTTTGTAACTCTCTTTGGGTGAGTAAATGTGTCGGGCAATTGATTTGTAATATTTTGTAAAGTATTTCTAATTCACATTGCCTTATACGAGAATCTAAATAATATATAATGACAATATATTCCATATAATTTTCTTTTAAAGCTGCTTATTTTCTCCCTCTAATGTTAGGAAAATTGTTTCATCATAATGGCATTCAAAAAAATCTTGCCATAAATAAATCTATGGTCATTGCTTCAAGATATTTTATAATAGAAAATGATTCATAACCAACATACATTCATAATCTTCTAAATTTGAGGTCCCATCTTAGTGCGTTGTGGTGAACCAATTAGAACATAAATTGTATATCCAAATGTTCTAAGATGGGAAATATTTAGCTCCTAATCAAAAGCTAATTCTAAAGGGGAGAATTTATGATAACTTGTTGGCTTGATACATAGAAGTGCTGCTACATGTAAGTTAACATGTCCTCGTGCCAAAAGATGAAGTTTTATTCTCATAAATAGTTGTCTACCAATCACTTGGAGGTGCTTAATAAATAATTTTGTTAGACCATTTTGTGTATAAATATGAGCAATAGGCTCTTCAATAACTATACTAGTTAACAAACAATAATTGTTAAAAGTTTGACATGAAAACTCAACGATATTATCAAAAAGAATTGTCTTAATGACATAATTTGAAACTATGCTCTTAATTTTTATTATTTGAGCAACTAATCTCGCAAACGCTAAGTTACGATTTGACAATAACACCCATGTGACCAACTTGTTAATGCATCTATTAAAATCATATAATATCTGAATGGTCCATATGGTGGGTGAATGGGCCCATATATATCACCCTAAATACATTCCATAAATACAAATGATTCGATCCCAACTTTAACTGGTGATGTCTCATAATAAATTTTTCTTGAGAACAAGTAGCACATGAGAATTCCTTTTATTGAAAAATCTTCTACTTCTTCAATGAATATTCAAGTGAATTCTCAATAATTCTTCAAATCATAATTAAATTGGGATGATTTAACCAGTCATGCCAAATGCTAAAAGTATTTAGATCAGTAAATTTCTAGTTTACTCTAGTATAAATTTTCATTGTGCCAATATTTGCATAGTATAAATTGGAGGAAAAACGAAGTTTTTCTAATATATTTTACTTTCCTGATATAATAGTTGTGATATGGAGATATTCAACGTTCTCATTTACAATCTCAACATAATATACATTTCGACGAATATCTTTAAAAATTAACATGTTTCTTTAAGAAACAAAATAATAGCTCTTCGAGAGCTTTCAATCATTTTGGTTCTATCAATAATGATATTAATATTTATTTCTCCCAAATACACCATAATATGTCATATCATGTAATTTAAGACTTTTCATATATAATCATTTCACAAAATAAATAATTAATAATATTGTGCTGATATAAATACATGTATCACAAAAGTATTAATATTATTTTGTGTTATATTGCACATAAGAGCAAACAAGATTATTTCAAGATATATTATTATCTTGTGATATACTAAATCAATAAAATAAATGATATATTGGATCTCAATAATATCACATGAAAATAACACAATTAATAATTATGGAATATGTCATAAATACTATAATACTTTTATTTGATATTGAGATTAAATACTAAATGTTTCCAAATAAAATAAAATAGGGTCATAAAAAATATAGTCTTAAATTTAACATAAAGAAAAGAAAACTAATATGATTAGTAAACATATTCATCATTAATCAAATGACTAATATTCCATTAGGATTTCAAAATAAAATCAGATATATCTAAATAACTCATATTAACTATCTAAAATATCTTCAAAAATCAAATTTTTTTCTGCCTTTTACTCATTTCTTTAGTGATGCTTGATAAAGATTATGTAAAAGGTTTTGCATGCAACAAGTATGTGACCAATATGCTTTGATACCATAATGAAAATATTTATTTTCTTCATATGCCAATCGCATTTTTTTAATTAGAGTCACGACCTTTGCTACTTTTATGGTTATAATTTGTTGCATTCACTTCAAGGAATAAAGCAAAGTCAACTGGGCGGATTTTATGATTTTTCATAAGTAACTAATCATTTTGTTCAACCACAAGATGACATAAAATCAATTCAAAATATTTGTATAACCATTTTCTCGGTATTGCTAGTATAGGAGCACATTTGGGGCGTGCAAAGTTAAGCACCCATGATTTTAGCATTAAGCACACATGATAAATAGTTTTTGCCCATTATATTGAACACAACTAACTAAAGTTAAATAAATAATTAAAAGTAAATTCAATAAATAAGAAAATAATGAAATAAAGGAGAAATAATTTAAAGATTAAGTTGACCAATTTGCTTCTAGAAATTGGTAAATAATAAATCCGTTATATTATCCTCTTTAGGAGAATGTGTACTAAATTATAAATACCCATAATAACAAAAATTAATAAACTATAAATATTAAAAATTATCCTTAGAGGTACATTCGCTTCGAGGAATATAAAATTGAAAATATTCATTCCAAGTAATATATAAACTTATTTTAGGTTAAAATGACACACTTTATCTAAAAATAATATAACACACCTTAGGTAATGTGTATAATAAGATTTATTTACTTTGGGGAATGATCTTTTGACATATTCATTGCTAGAAGTATGTAAATTTTCTTAACTAGAGAAATTGTACTTTTTATTTTTGAATAATAAAGATGCACTCACTTTAGGGAATGATTAATTTATTTTTGGGTATAATTAACATTCACTTTAAAGAATGATTATTATTTATTTTTTGGTATAATTACCATTCACTTCAGAGAATGATTACCATGTGCTTTTGGGAATGATTTTACCTTTATTTTTTTTCTCTCTTATAGTATAGTTACCACTCACTTTAGGGAATGGTATTGAAAGAAAAGAAATATAATAATATAGAAAAGTACATGTTGATGAGGCCAAATAATAAACAAAAACTTAAATAAAGATTTAAACCATAGAGTAATAAATTATGGGTATATCCTAACCCCATATATACATTGATTGATAAATCATTTTATTTGACGTGATAATAAGATCATTTATAAATAGTCAAAATTGATAAATTATAAACATAATATAATTAATTGGTATAACTTATCGGCCAAAAAGAAATCTAATCATGCCAAAACAAAATAAAATGAAGTGATGAATTTTGTTTTTGAAACCCACATCAATAGTGACCGAAACATATATATTAATAAAATATAATATATGAAAAATATATTAAAGGAGGAAATATATCAATATAGAAACTATCGTCAATGACAATGAAAGAAACATAAGTGTAGCAATAAAATATGTATCAAAAGGAAAAACTAACCTCGAAATATCTTTCAAAGCAAAGTTGATTCTTTCTTACACTTCACTTCAAAAGCAAAATTATGCTAATAACGTGTTATGAAATAATAGGTAAAGAAGGAAGAGGTAGAGAAGAATAAGAGAGAGAGAGAGAGAGAGAGAGAAGATTCTATTATTGATACTCTTGAAGGTGTTATTATGTAGCACTCAAATGACTATTTATAGCCAAAAAATAATAGATACAAGATATGATCAAATAATAGATTCTATCTAATCAAATCAAAATAAAGATATGTGAAATTTAAATAATATTTCATGACAATCCTAAAATAAAATAGCCAAAAAATAATAGATACAAGATATGATCAAATAATAAATTTTATCTAATCAAATCAAAATAAAGATATGTGAAATTTAAATAATATTTGATGACAATCCTAAAATAAAACAAGAACAAATTTCTTTAGATGAGAGGTAAATATAAATTTATCTCTTGACAATATTCTTAGACAAACTTGGATCGAACCTCACCCGAGCAAGTGTAGTCTTCCGTCCCATGGCCGTTCACCCTTCAGGCTCAAGGACTGTTAGGTCATACCCTACTTGATTATATGGGCCGTCCCCACCATCTATCATCCAAACTTGGATGTAAGAGGACTTTGTAGATTGATCTCTTAAATGTTAGGCTACTCTCACCTCCTGACTTTCCTTGCCTCAGCCCCTCGACCCCATCATCTTAGATTCCCTTCCTCCTCTCCTTAACTCACACCCCAATAATGAGTCAATAATACTCCTTTAATTTGAGAAATTATTGGATGCTTATGCAGTATTAGATTGTATTGTGTTTTACCAACTAATAAAGTAATATTTTGATTAAGAACCTATTATTAATATATACTTTTATCTAAAAAACCAATTTATTATTAGGTAAAATACAATCCATCTGATATTCTATGAGTATATAATAATTTTTCCTTTAATCTTAGTCTAAGATTCTCTCATATCTTGCAATCTAAGGGATCGAGAGACGTGAAAGACGCACTTGCTTTAATGGCATATGCCCCAATCCCTTATAAATGCTATAGCATGATTAAGGGTTAAGACAAGTTCATCATCTTGACTCGTATACTATTCATAAGACAACAACAAAACTACTATAAATTAACATAATATTTATAAAAATTTAAATTAATTAAATGTTAAAACAATTAAATATATTTAGTCCAAATTTTTATTATTGCATGTATCTCCACTCTCTCTGGCTGCTATGCTATGCTTTTCCCTCACTGATTGAACAGACAGGTTCTGCTTCCCAACCAACTTCGTTTCTCTTCACAGTTCAAAGAAAGTTTGATTTCAACAAAGCAAACTAATAATGGAGGGAGAGGGTACCGGGGGGTGCCTCGCTACTCACTAGCTCATGACCAAGTCAAACTAGGGCTAGGCCCATTTTAGTACAGCGTATCAGAACGCCCGAATTCTTAGCTCACCGCCTCTTTGTTATGGCTCCACACCACACGTCCACATTTAGTCATTTAAGCCCCCGAAATAAGAAAGAAACAAAGAAAAATAAATAAATTAAAAAAATAAAGAGTGGGGTGGGACTCATCCTCATCCCCAATCATTCTTGGGCCGGCCCATTTCGCGGAAGCTATTTATCCGTGGCTCCGCGATCCACTCGTGCGAGTGCCGATCACCAACCGTTGATCTTAATCTAACGGCTAGTATGGAGCCTCCCTTCCCCCACACCCTGTTGTCCATTGTTTGTTTTAAGGGAAAACGACGTGCATTAACACAAGTGGGCTCTTTGGGGTCTCTGAAGTTGGGGTTTGGATGGAGGGTGCATGCATTATCATCTCCCATCGCTTTCCACTCTCTATGCCACCAAGTCCTTTTGAGGTGACATTTATCCTTCCTCCTTTTTATTGTGCCCCACTCCCTTACCAAATCGGAAAAAAGTCTACAAAAGTTACCATCATTTATCTTTATTTTTCGACTTTTCTGTGTTACAGTCACATTACATGTCTAACAAAATTTAGAAAAAGAAATCTAGGCATTGTCCTTGTTCTTTTTTTGTATTTTCTCAAAAACTTTTTTTTTCTCTTTTTTTTTTGGATGAATTCTCATGTTTTAATTAGTTTATTATAGTTCTTTTGAACTACATTCATACAAATATAAAAAGTTTAAATATAACTGATAAATTTTTATATTAAGAGTGTATTTGGTAGAAGATAAAAATGAAAGAGAAATTTTTATGGATTAATTTTATGTGTAATTTTATATATAAAATTAATCTATGAAAATTTGCCTTCTATTTTTACACTTTACTAAACACACCTTAAGAATAAATGAATTGAGTGATGATAAAGTCATATAGTCTTTTATAATATTTTAAAAATTTAAATATACATATGTTTATTATATAAAATTAAAATCACTTACTATCTCGTTTTGAAATTTCCTCTAAAGAAATGTAGAATTAGTGATGACATTTACTTGTAAGTTGAAAATTTATTTTTATTTGCAACAACTTGAGCCTTCTTTATCAAGTGATCAATATTATAATTTATTAATGTTTCAATTCTTCACATTGTAAGCATCAATTTTGGTGAGTTGTTCCAGTTTACTTATGAGGGGGAAAAAACATCAAATTTGGTGTGAGGAAGCCTTCTATAGATAAAATATCAAATCTTTAGCATATCATCAACCATTTTGACTCTCAGTTTTTTTCTTCCTTCGTACTAAAGATACAAAGTTATTATTCTTAGAATCTTTAGTATCAGTTTGAACCACTGAATCTATGGAATCCTTCATCTAATATTAAACTCGGGTATGGCCTGCCTTGTCAAGAGTGGAGAATTAATCAATTTATTATGAGCACCTGGCCTTGCTGTTATTCTAAAGAAGCGGTGAAACCTTAAAGTGGTGGATACAACTTTTAAGATATCCTTTTCTATAGTAAATATGCATAGTTAAAATGCATTAAAAACATTTTTTGAAAAAATCCAGCACAACCCGGATCTTATATTACATTTAATAAACTTTAAAAGTTTAGATCAATAAATGAAGGCTTAAATTTATTATGGCGTATCATTTAATTCATACAGTAAATATTGAGAATATGTAATTAATTTGAGAAATATTAGAAGATAATACCCCCCTTGCCAACACCATTTATTTCTTCTTTTACAAATAGAAAGGGAAACTAGATCTTAGGTTACTATGTGTGTCTAGTAGTTGTTTAATTTGATGTGGTTAAATTTGACATGCACTCATTTTGTTTCCACATGCTTCACCTTAAATTCCCAGTTTCAGTTGTTAGAAAGCAACTAGAATTGAAAAAAAATAACAACCGAAGAAACGAAATATCTAATGATATATAGAAAGCACAAAACAACATCTCGATAGCTTTATTTTTGGCTCCACTATGCTGTACTGCAGATTCCGAACTTCATCTAAAGTACTCAATTCGATCCCATTGGTTCCCTTCTTGTGACCAAGCCTCTCTCCACCAAAGGGATAAATTCACATTTATTGCGAATATTTCTTTTCTCCTATCAATCAAAATATCCCCATCTTTATTCATGAACTATCATGTCTAACTTGAAAACTACCAACACATACCACCCATTGTCTATATGAATCAATTATTTGGACCTACCTTTGCACTCCCAATTTGAATGAATAATACAAATGATATGTATGTAACTAGCCAGAAGAAACCAAGATAATAACTAGATAAATAAATTTGTTAAAAAAAAAAAAAGATATCACTCAAAAGTGGTTTGTCCCATTAAAAATGGACTCTAACCTCTAATGAATTTTACAAATAATATTAGTACTTCATATTCTAAAGTGGCTATATTAAGAAAAGTTTTATTTTCATTGATGCTACACATTTAAAATAGATTGCCGGATTTATGTGACAAATTTTGATTGAATGACAAAAATCATAGATAGGTAAAATATATATATATATATATATATATTATAAAGTATTCATCCCATATTATTTCATTTAATTCGACATCCAAAATTATATTATAAAGTATTCATCCCACATTTCGGGCTATTAAGCAATTTTCTTTTGTTTTACTAACATGCCCGACATCCAAAATTAAAAAAATAATAAATGCTGTAAAAAGACAGCACTGGCCCATGCAACTCTCGATCTTGCGACCCTCACCTGATCTAATTGGCCATGAAATGTGGTTGGCCTTAAATAGCGATGCAGCGTAATACCTATAGAGAGAACCATACATTTTATCATCATAGTGCTAAGGTTTGAGGATATAGAGCAATATAGGGGAAGTGGTAAGTAGTGAATCAAAGCCATGAAGGGCTACGAGCCACGTTCAAGCTCATCTTGTGCAGCCTGCAAGTTCCTGAAGAGAAGATGCATACCCAATTGCATATTTGCTCCATACTTTCGATCAGACGAGTGCAAGAAATTCGCCAAGGTGCACAAGGTGTTTGGTGCCAGCAATGTGAGCAAAATCCTCATCGAGGTGCCGGAGGAGCAGCGCGAGGACACGGTGAACTCGCTGGCTTATGAGGCGGAGGCAAGGCTTAGGGACCCGGTTTATGGATGCATTGGTGCCATAGCACTGTTGCAAAGGAAGATGGTGGAGCTTCAACACGACCTTGCCATTGCTAAGGATCGTCTTGCTCATTATGCTGCTGCTGCTACTACTACTGCTACTACAACAATTCCTTGTGCCGATATGTTTAATGCTCAAGTTAGCTTGCCACCTTTTCCTGAGTTTTCCACTTGCGGTGATTTCAGTGACAGTTTCTGCCACGGCTCTTCATCGTCTCAATCATTGAGCCGACATGAAACGGTGGATGATTTCATTCAAATTCCATATATATTTTGATGTTATGATGATCACCCCTTTCCCCCCTTTTGGTTGTTATTGTCGTGATCAATCAAAAGCAGCCACTTCGTTGTATATGGTAATAAATAAGAACTCTCTGAATGGATTTGCCTGAGTTGAAAACTTCAAATTTCACAATTTCTGTGCTATTATTATAGTATGTGGGAATTGGTGGAATATGATGATTTTTCTTTGCCTTTGTAGTTTCACTTTTGTGATGGAAATAGGATTTTCAAACGTGGGGTGTTTCTCAATTGCATAAATTGCAAAGTGACCATGAAATTCTGCTCCTAAACAATTGTTCTTATCAGTTTCTTTTCTGTGAATTCCGATGATCTCCAACCACTGTTGTTCCGAATTATCGGGGCACGGCCATGATGAAAAACAAAAATACCCAAAAAAATAAAAACCCTAAGTCTCCTATATTGTGAATTCAGATCAAACCTATTGGGGTGATGTAGACCTGAGCACCCTGAGCATTCATTGCCATTACCTACATGAGTGAGACACCATCCAGTACTAAGAAAGCAACACTACCAGTTTGATTCTTTGCTTATCTTTGAACGATTTCTTCCCAGTGTAGTGGGTCTAACCACCGTACTGTTCTATTGAAACATGGAGCACCCATCATGATTCTCACTGGTTAACGAACCCCACCACCAATGGTCCTTAAGCTTTTATCATGTCATGGGAATCCAAAGACTAATGACAAGGGCAGTAAGTTTGAACAGTTTCTTTGCGGTGTATGGCACATCTTAGTTCCAACAAGCCATGGCCCCAAAAAGAAACCCCCTACCATTCATGGTACATGAATCATCTTGGACCAAATAAATAAATAAAAAGAAAGCAAATGAATCGAGAAATTCTTGCTTCCTCTATGGAGAATTTTTTTTTTTCCTCTACATGTAATATCCATTATCCATCTTTATTAATTTCATCACCATTTTCATTTCCCAAAATTATTTAATGATACAAGATACATATGGAGGAAGAATTTTCTTACTCCATAGTGGATCCAAGACTTTCTCACATGAATAATCTCCTAACACCCCCATGTTGTGTTACGTTCTTCTTAACACAGCACAAGTCAAACTCCGAACTTAGCTTATACATTGAATTAAGTGCTAAGGCCATTGTTGTCCTATCAATTTTAGAAATTGCCATCACATATCTAATTAAGCTTTGAATACATTAACAAGCTACAGACATGAAGTCTCATTAACTGAAAAGAGCATAGAAGTACGTTCGTGTTGTGCTGCTTCATTCCAACTGTTA
Organism: Pterocarpus santalinus; assembly: GCA_031439595.1. Classification (NCBI taxonomy): domain Eukaryota; kingdom Viridiplantae; phylum Streptophyta; class Magnoliopsida; order Fabales; family Fabaceae; genus Pterocarpus; species Pterocarpus santalinus. The sequence continues at coordinate 6,978,562 of CM062527.1, forward strand.
AATTGCCAAATATTCTCAAAAGAAAATTTTGTAGACCATGACTGATCATCGAGCTTAAGGTAGGAAAAATTCTTTTGGAGACTAATGAGACGACCCTTGACAGATTTGATCGAGTGAAAAACAAACGTTTAACCTACAAGGTTTAAACATTAACGTTGGTCTTCTGATCAAGTTTCACCTAACATCATTGCATAAAACAGGTGAATATATAAGCAGTGAAAGGATACAACAGGCAGCGATGCATTACACAGCAGTACCATCAATTTACAACATATGTTAATCCTCCACTGATCATAAATTAGAACTTAGAAAAGACAAAAGAATTGGAAAGGGAGGAAAGATAATACAAGGCAACATTATACAGGGCAGGCACATTAGCTTCAAAATCTTTTAATTGAAACCAACAAACTAAAGTCGGAAGACAATCTTTGTAGAGTCAGCTACAAGTCTGGCTTCATAACGAGCAAAGGTGTCCAAACTACACCATCCTTCTTCCACGCATAAACCTCATCAAATTTCAGATTACATCTTCCCTGTTCGAAGATAAGCACAATTGTTAGAAAAATGAAATGTGAAAGTACAATAATTTTGACCAATTTATTGCAAGAGATAATGTTGACGGAACTGTTCATGCCATGTGTGTGTGCGTGTACACATATATAGCAGATACATCAACTTCCAGTTCCATAAATTATGTGAGTCTTCCTTCACAACTGCCTGATGCCCAGCAGTACGTGGGGGCAAGGCATGTGAAGCGTTGTCCCACAAGGAAAAACAGTAAGAATCTTTTAAGAGATAGCAGGCTATTTAAGTTCTTCATTTTAATTAATTCTATCTAAGACTACCTCATATCATTTTATTCTACATATAGAGTCTGAAATATTGATTAAATAGGTTAGCAAATAAAGAGGTAATGGAAGTCATGATAATTTCAATTGAGATTCATAAAGCTAGCTTTGGCAAAGTCAACGGTGACACACTCATGTTAAGTGCAAACAACAGATGGTACACTTGGAACCCTTTTCTTACCCAAACTCGTGGTTGTTGTTGTTATATAAATGTTTCAGGAACAAGATACATGAATAAATGACAATCCCATGCACCATTTACTTCAGCATAGAGATGGAAGATAAAGGTGTAAAGAACACAGTGAAAATTTGATAAAAGAGAATGCCTATCAGAATATATCGCTCAAAGCCCAGCCAATAAACAATTTTCCCTTCAAAAAAAAAACCTCAATGCCAAAATGAGAGAGAGAGAGTATAGACAGAGAAACATGCAGGATCCTGATATCAATAATATCATCATCCCAAACCTGTTCACCCAATCATCCAACACATAACCCAGCCACAATTTTTATGAAATTGAATGGAAGTGGTAGCATTCCCAATCCCAAAGGTATCCTACATAGCATTTGCACATCGCTTTGCCACATAACAATAAAGTACAGGAAACATCAAGTTATTCCATACACTATTTCCGATATCATCTCCTTCTCTTATCCAAATGAGCAAACAAAGAAAAATAAATCATTTTAGCATGATCATCAATTTCCCCCTTCTCTCTTTCGCATCGTGACTGAATAATAGGCAGTCAAAAAATCCCTGATACCCGTGGAAAGGTTTTATAGGCCCACCTTATGTATTTAGAAAGCATGTTGTGCAACTGGCCTCCCCCTACCAATGCTACTTGTTATACAATCTTATTTCTTAAACTGAGTAGCCGTGTCATATTTGAGAAGATAATATCAAGCGAAATATTCATGAATATGATGATATCAGTCTAAAGCCAAACCAGTACATAATATGCACAAGCACCTAACAAGCTAATACCAAGGTTAACTTGGCATGTTCTCTCTCTCTCTCTCTCTCTCTCTCTCTCTCTCTCTCTTTCGCTTATAATTTACATTTACCGTAGACAAGAGAGAGATGTAAAATTAAGATAATTAAAAATGAAACTGATTCATCCATAGAGGATTGAAGAAGCTCGCAAAAGCTACAGCATGCAATAACTCTTGAATATACTTCCCAGAACAAAAGCCCTTCCTCAAACCAGACTACCAGAGTATACTAATCAAAACCAAGTCAACTTTTGGCACATTTAAAAATTCGAATGCAATACCACTTGATTATTTTCATCGAGGAGAGAAAAAAAAAAAAAAGAAGGCATCTTTTACTAAATTCATAAGTGTATAATATCCAGAGAACAGAGCTAGTCGATTCAAAATGTTAAGTATTTTTAAGAAAAGATTACAAGGAGCAGAACAAAACTTAGCCACTTCCCCAGTGCCTCACACAACTAACCATACCTTCTTGTTGTTGTTGTCGTTGTTGTTTTTTTCTTTTTTTTCCCCGAAAGAAAAAATTAGGTTGAAGTGAATGCTCACCCTGGTTCAAAGTCAAGCCATTAAAACTCTTGATGAGGTACGTACTTAGCCCAAACCTACCAAAAAAATAAAAAAAACTAGTAATCCAACCCAAATTATGGCGAGACATGAGGGGAAGGCATGTGCCACTTCCTCCTTCTAAATTACTCCCAACCACAATTCACTTAGGGTGTGTTTGTAAGATTTGATTTTAGAGAAAGGAGGGAAGGGAAGGAATTTAAAGAGTAAAACCCCTTCCTTTCCCTCCCAAAATGAAACTCACAAATACACCCTTAAGTTTGGCCATTTCATTTCATGCCATTCCATCCGTTGCCGCCCTGCCAAACATATTCTTAGTTCTTCATAATTAAACCACAAAAAAAGCATGCTTTGATTGCTTCCTAATTAGTGATTCGGCTCCAAATTACGTAAGATGCCTATAAACAAAAGGATCATCCAACAGTTCAGTAAAATCTTGACCAGGACAGAGAGCAATGAAGGAAAAGAAGTAACCTGAGTTGGTGGCACACTTAGAGCGCTTCATTCTCTGCACCTCCAACTGAGAATCCATGAACACATTCATCCTCTGCAGCTCAAGATCCCTGGTGAACTCCATCCTCTGCTTCTCCAACTCCATTATCTGCTCCTGCTTCGACCTCTCCACCCTTTCGTATATCTCCCCAAACCTCACAATCGCCCTCGCCAGCTCCCTCATCGCACCTCCCTCCGAAACGCCCATCACCCTCTCAACCCTCTTATTCGGAGTGGGCCAACAGGCCGGGCCCGGGCCGGGCCTCGTCTTAACGGTTAGAGTAACAGTGGTGGTGGCCTTATTACTCTTGTTGTTGTCGCCGATGAGGGAGTGAAGGCGGTTAAAGAAGGCCCAATTGGAGGTCCCGGGCTTGGACTTCTCCGCCTTGTACTTCTTCTTGAGCGTGTCGACCCTGTTCTTGCACTGAACCTCCGTCTTGTGTGGCTTGACGCCGTCTTCACGGCCGTTAACGGCGGCAGCGATTTCCTTCCAGTCGGGCAGACGGAGGTTTCCGCGGTTGAGGCGGACGTAACGGTCGCCCCACGCCGAGATCAACGTCTCGGTGGCGCCGTCGCTCCAGCAGTCCTCTCGGGTGGAGCGGTTCATGGAGTCTTATCGGGTCGGGTCGGGATTGGGTTCGGATAGGAGGAGAAGATGGGAGGGGTTCGGGTGGGGAGCGAAGCATCGGATTCGGACCCGTGCGGGCACAAGGAAAAGTGGGGTGTGGCCGTGCATTGTAACCGGCGGTGACGTCACCTTACCGTAAGGGGAGGGAATATTTTGGTGGGACGGCAACGAGCTTTGCCCACGTTTTACTGATGACACCAGGTTTCAACTTCAACGCTCGCCCTCTCTCCGTTTGTTGTGTCGTTTTTTTGGTTTGTGTAAAACGTGTTTGATCCCGCGATTCCACAGTAAAGTTGCGGAACACGACGAAACTGTCCCTCCCTTCACGTTGTGCAAGGCCAACGACAGTAAAACGGGTTAGGCATTCGTGGCCAGAATGGTAACTTGGTACATGGCACTTACGTTTCGATTCCAAGCAATAAAGAAAAAAATTGAATATGGAAATGATGTGACCTTACTGTGAGCTGCTTATGAAAATCCTAGCCTAGTGACTTCAAATTGCAACTCGCAAAAGTTTGAAAAATTAAGGGTGCGTTCGGATCATGAAAACGTTTTTTATTTTTTATTTTTATTTTTTTAAAAAAAATTTATTTTCAGAGTTTTGTGAATTTAGAAAATATGTTTAATTTATAAAAATAAATTTCATTTTCAAAAAGTGAAAATAATAGAAATATTTTTGATTTGTTTGTTTTTAAAATTAATTTTTAAGATCAAATTTGAGATAATAAAATTATATTTATTATTAAATAATAAAAATAATATATATTTGATTTACATATTTTTTATCTATTAAAAGTATTTATTAGAATAATAAATAACTCTATAAAATATTAAAATTAAAAATAAAATAAATTACTTACTTTTAAGTTACTTTATTATCATTATCAATTATTATGTTTTGATTTATACATAAATAAATATTTACATATTATAGTTGTCTATTTTCAAAATGTCCTCAAAATCAAATTTGAAATAATAAAATTGTATTTATTATTAGATAACGTAAATTATATATATATATATATATATATATATATATTTGATTTGCATATTTAACTCATTTACTAAAAATATTTATTAATATAATAAATAATTATATAAAATAAAGTATTACTAATAAGGATGAACATGAGTTACAAATAATTTTAATTTAATTATTTTTTAATTAAATTCTAAATTTCAAAATGACAATATAAAAAAAAATTTCGTATGATTATGAATAGAAAAAAGAATGATCCAATAATAAGATTTTAATAACTTGTGTTAGTAATAACAATTATTCATTTAAATTATAATGCAGCAGCTGGCCAACAGCCAAATTTGTGGCTTAGCGGTAATATGTCTTGCAGTTTGTGGATTGGTCGTGCGTTCAAATCCTCAAATGCACAAATATGATTTTTCCCTGAAGCTTAACCTGAAGCGAGGAGTAAAAATAAGAGCCTCCTCCAACAGGATTGAACACAACACTTCATGGACAAAAGCAAGCTAACACCTCTGAATTACCATTGTGCCATCGCATTTTCAATGGAAAACATTTGCAACAAGCAATTTAAAATGCTAAAAAGGTGAAAATGACGTTTTCAAATTTTCAAAAATTTCTAAAAATATTTCCATAAAATGTTTTCAATAAAATTTAACCAAACATATTTTGATGCTATTTCCTATTTTCACTGAAAATGAAAATAAAAAATAGCCAAACCAAATGCCCCCTAAGTGTATGTTTGGATTAGATTTTGCAAATGTGGATTTGGATCAACTTGATTTTATAAAATTGATTTTGAGTAAAATTAAGTTAATATTCAATGGAAAACATTTGCAACAAGCAATTTAAAATGCTAAAAAGGTGAAAATGACGTTTTCAAATTTTCAAAAATTTCTAAAAATATTTCCATAAAATGTTTTCAATAAAATTTAACCAAACATATTTTGATGCTATTTCCTATTTTCACTGAAAATGAAAATAAAAAATAGCCAAACCAAATGCCCCCTAAGTGTATGTTTGGATTAGATTTTGCAAATGTGGATTTGGATCAACGTGATTTTATAAAATTGATTTTGAGTAAAATTAAGTTAATATCAACGTGATTTATATTTAAAAAATTTTATGTTAAAAGCGATTATAATAGAATAAATATTGTTTGGATGATCAAAATCAAAATTACTTTTAAATATATAATTACTAAAAGAGTGCAAAAGAATAGTGAAATTCTAGTTCAACACTAGTGTACTATCTTTAGATGAAAGGATAAAATTATCAAAAAACAATTAACGTGATTTTGGTGCAACACAAAACCAACATTTTATCACTTCTGGGTTAACGGGGGTAGAAATAAGAAACCTGATCGAGTTGGTCCACTATGAAACTACCCAAACATGACAATCCAACTTTCAAAATTAACGTGTGTTGTGCAGAGAACGCGTAAGCAAACACACTCTAAATAAGTTTTCAAAATGAAAGCTGTGGGAGCCATACATATTATTAGATTTCCTTGAAAAATTGCTTATTTACCCCATCAGCCACATCTTAGAGTGTCTTTGCTGTGGGGTGAAAATGAGAGAAAATTTTCATAAATTCTATTTATATATAAAATTATACATAAATAAAATTTATAAAAGAAATTTCTTTATTTTTATCCCATACCAACATAATCTTAGAGAGTAAAAAATAAAATGTCTGAACAAAAATGATATTTTTTTTTAAAAAATTTGGCACATAAGGGGCCAATAGGCCCCAGAGAACTAACAACGGAAAAGCGAAACGGGACAATGATTGACCAAAAAGCCGAAAAGGGGCCAATGAAGCCGCAGGGGCATTGTCAGCAAGGAACAGTAAGTAAAGACCACGGAAACAGAAGACAAAAACCTGGCACCTGGTATCCAAGGACAAGGTCTTGGGTGAAGGCCCAGTGGCCTACCCAGATTACCCTCCCCTAAAGTGACTTTAAAGATTTCAGTCGGGTTCTTACTTTTCCGCCAAATGAATGATCCGGTTATGATTTTTGAATGTGGCCATGGACAGCATGACATAGAGCTGGGGTTAGAATTAAGAGGATGGCAGATTGAGAATCCCTTGTATTACCAGGTTAGTGCAGGCCAAAGTCCAAACCATGACCAATTCAATTGGTGAAGCCCGATACCCAAGAACACCCCACAACTAGCCTTTAAGGCCCCATGAATTTTGAGCTTTTGTCCAGACGATTTTCGTGGGGAAGGTCAACATTTTTCTTTATGAGCTTGGTGTCAAAGTGACACCGAGTTTCAAATTTCAGTGTGTTCACACTATCGCGAGATTACCAGCATGTCATGTTCTCCATCTTAATCATTCTGGCATTATTGTTGCATTTTTTGCGCACTTCTGATTTCATGCATGTCTTCAGACTTCTTCGAAGCGCATCACTTTTGTCCCTTCTTATTGATGCTAAACAGCATTAAATTAATAAGAGTAACATATATTCTTCTAAAATATCATTCTAATCATCCTCCTAATTTCTAAACAAGAAAAATAATAAATATTTTTTATATTTTTAAAATACTAAATATGTTTGCAAAATATTCAATAGTTTCTATGTTTAATAATTAGGAAGATTGTTAGAAGGATATTTTAGGAGGATATATTAATTTTCATTTGATAAAAATTGCTACCTCAAGAAGCACGGGCCAATGAATGAACTTTCTATGGGAATTAATCCTTCACCGTCTTATTAATTCGGTATTCTTATGAATGAATTACGATGACCTCTAGTCTTGTTATTTATGCACATCAATGCACCATGTGCTCACTGTTCTGATAACTTGCAGCAGTCATCAATTATTCAATGGACTCAGCAGTTAACAAGTGGTTAAATATTATACTGACTCAATAGTTACGGACACGTGGACCAACATTTACTCTAACGTAGTCGTCTATTATCAATACTCGAATCCCTGTCGCACAAGTTCATGTCAAGAAAATTCAAAAAGTAAGGCTAAGCATGTCAGGATATAACTGCGAATTTTTCCAGTAATAGATCAAATGAGGACAAAAATCATTCGGTAGAAGATGGAGCACAAAAATAAACTTTCTAAAGATTATTATATGCACAACAACTCAACAATTTACTTCTAGATTTTCTGGATAAACCACTGGTTTGTTATATATTTCATTTCAAGAATTCTTCGAAAGCTTATCTTAAAGCAGCTAATCATTATGTTGTGAAATCATTTGGAATTGAAAATACCATCAACATAACAAAAGAGAAGGTAGGGGAGAAGAATCATCGAAATACAAAGCATTATTTAGTAACCATTGCTTATTGGATTAGTCACATACTATATTCATTGTACAGTTATGCATTCGAATATATATTACAAATTATTAATTAATAAATAAATATAAAGCATCTAGTATAATAAGATATCCATTGCAAAATTATCAATAAAAAAGATATTATCGACAAAAATAAAATAAATTTGATGATATAACAATAAAATAAATCTAGTTAATCTTTACAATTAGCTCAAAGTATGTCGTTTAATCAAGCCATCAATGCAGTTGGAATGCAGACTAACTTTCCCACGTGACAGAAGTTGATCGTGTGCATTCATCACATTCTTAAAAAACTATGAATATGCTACAAAATGTTAATTTTTTTCATTATACGTCATGCATATCTTGTTGCTAAAACAAAACAAACACAATCCCTATTTTTTCACAAACAGATTTTATAAATAGCATTTCATACTCGTAATTATAAACAATTTAGATAAGTTGCGTATACCAAAAATATATTTTAGTTGACCGACATCATGATTCACAAGTCTTCAAACTACAATTATTGAAGCAAACTTATTATTAAACAACTTCAATGCCAAAATCATGAGCTTCGTACTCATCACCGAACCATTTTCCTTTATTTTTTTTATTTTGGAAAAGTTTTTTTAAAAAAAAAATTTACGAACATTTCAATCATTAGTTAAGATTTAAAGTAAAGGAAGAATAATTTATTTATTTTTAATTGGAAGTAGAAATTTATATGTTTCAAATTGATTATTTATTAACTTATCTAGGAGAACATTGAGAAAAGCTGAGAAATAACTAAGCTGAAAGAATACAAGAGGAAAAATTGCATAGGAAGCCGAGAAATAACTAAGCCGACAGAATAAAAGAGGAAAAATTGCAGAGGAACATTGTAGAAAAGAATGTTTTTTCGCAGACGCTAAGGTTTCTTCTTTTCACATATTACCGTGAATGCATCATGCTAAATTTTAACTATATCGTTGCTCTTAGCTCCTTTTTCATATACTAGTGTGAATGTTAAAATCCCTATCTAATAAACATGGGTGAGCAAAAAAATTGGTAGTCTCGTTTAGTAGTTCTCACTACAATTTGGGACAAAATCTCACCCATTGGAAATGCTCTTATACAATATGAGACAGAGTGAGTGTTACTTCTTTGTTGTTAAAGTTGATCGTGATTCGCCCGCATCCCTTTCCTTTTTCTTTTTTTTTTTTTTCATGGCATAACCTTTCTAATAATTATTTTTTCTAGAACTTAAACTTTGTTTAAACATCAACTCCCTTAGCATTTTATTTCACCCTTACTGGGGCATTTCTCCACCATTTGAGATATACATGGTGGATATTACAAACTCCGTCAAATCAATTCTTAACCAAATTCTTACGAAGTAAAATGAAGTTTGACCATTATTAGCCCAACATGTCATATTTCGCACTAATCAACCCTAAAGGCCGCATCAGTAACCTCTCTAATGAAATTTAGAACGTGTGTTGAATGTGTGGTCTAACAAATACTCTATTATTAATAAATAAATTACCGACACAACATGATTTAGTTAGAGGAAAAGAGGAAAAAGACAACCAGTTACACAAGTCAAACGTACGACAAAACACACTCTGCGGATAGATGTAACTGGGATTCCATTTCAATTTCGATTTCCTTGTCAAAAGTCACAGATTCGACTCTCTCATCAAAACCTCATAATTGTCGACGGCGAAGGTAGGCACCGCCACCATCACCTTCACTCCCTCACTCTCCTCTCTCACCGGCAAAAACAAACAATACCTATCGCAGCACACGCTTCCCACGTGAACCGGCTTCCCCATCCCAACGTCGACCTTCTCCAACCCTAACCTCGACCACTGCGACACTATCAGCACCCCGACCGAGTCAGGAACCGCTCCCGACTCGGACACCAACTCAGTCACCTCGCTCACGTGCTCCTTCCCCACCCTCTCCTTCGCCTTCCTCACCAAACCCGACCCGTACCCGATCCCCCTCTCCTCCAGCTCCTTCGCGCTCGTTACCGCGCATCCCAAAACAAAGGCGTTCCCGTAGTAACCGTCGGGTAAACCCGGTTTGACCCGGTTCCGCACGTTGATGCTGAAAAGCAGCTTCAAAACCTGGCACCACACACATAATGTAATTGAGAGTTAGTTAATAAGTTTGTTACAGATGGTTACGATTAAGAGTTTGTTAGTGACAGTTATCGTTAGTTAGGGAGTGGCCAGTATTAGTCTACACTCGAGAGCATCGTTAGCTACGTGCACTCGCTCATTCGTATTTGTTACCTGGTTCGGTGGAAACTCCAGCGCTCTGGCCCAGCTCCTCCACACGTGTGCCGCAAGGACCTCGAACGACGTGTAGAACGCCGACTCGCCGGGTTGACTCGTGCACCGAGCGAGGCTCTTCAACTCGCCGAGTCGTACTTTGTCGAAGGTAATGGAGGTTGGTTTGAGCCCGTTGGAAACCCGGTTCATGAAGTCGCATAGGTCAGGGACTCGGTTGAACTCGGGGTGACTCTCCGGGTTAACCCGGGCGTGTTTCGATGTTGGTGGCGGGTTCAGGAGGTGACGGTCCCACACGGGTTTGGGTCTGGAATCGGTGAGTTCATCACCGAGTTGGGCGCGTTTTCCGGAGGCTAACTCGGCGAAGTAGTTGAGGAACTCGGCGCTGCCGATGCCGTCGGAGATGCAGTGGTTGATCCCGACCGCGATTGCGGCGGCTCCGTCGCGGAGCCACGTCAGCTGAACCACCAGCGGCGGCGCTCCTTTCAGAACGTCTGCCACGAGGAGGGACAAGAGTTTCCTCCATTGAGTAACGGTTTTGGGCGGTTTCTCGAGGTCGTTAGAGCTGTAACGGTCAGAGAAGGCCTCAACGAACACCGCACCCTGGGCTCTACACACCACCTCGAGGCCCGGGCCATCGAGCCTGGGCCTGACCCTCCCAGCAAATGGGTAATAAGGAACCAGTGCTTCAGCTAATGCCGCTTTCAGACGGGCCGTGGTGGCTCCCTGATCAAGCCCGGGCCGGGTCCGGTACACCAAGAGGTACTCTATGGTGAAACGAAGGAAGAGTTGGGAGTCAAGAGCTGATAGAGCGAGGACACGGGCTGGGGTGGGCTCAGAAGGAGTAATAACCACAGCTTCTTTCACATGCACAGAACTTCCCATGTGTGATAATGTTGAGCTTTCAGAGGAGAAGAAGAAGAAGATGGGCTTTAAGATGGTGATCCAGGGCACTGCATACACCTCAAGAGAGCCCTTTTAAGATCAAATAAGTTAGGTGCTGTGCTTGTGGAAAGTGAAGCTACAAATGGGTGGTATTTGTAAGATGTTGAGTTTAATTTGTTGTGTGTGTCTAAATTGTGAAAGATTTGTGGCAAGATTCCCAGGGTACCGCTTTATGGAAGAAAATGAATTATCAAAAAAACAAGTATAGTGTAGTAGAACAGCTGTGCTGGCTTTGCTTTTTGTCTGTTGGGTTGGACGGATGCGGCTTTCACTCTCCCTCAATCTCAGTCTCCACGTAGCCGAATATTGGTCTTCAAAATTGTGTTTCTGTTTCTTAGTGGTGTTTTTGAGAAGCTCGTTGACGTGGGGTTGTTTGCTTGATTCATTTCTGAATATATATCTGTCACTCTGTCCAGTTCCGCAGTTCGTGTCCCTACAAACCTAGTAGAATTTTCAAGAGCAAGACACAAGAGGAAAGGTAAAGAGCATTCTCTTAGGTGTTGGGCATATGGATAAAAAGGTTAAAAGCGTTGCCTAAAATGATAGGTTAGGCATATGGATTTATGTGACACACATATTATTGGAGTCATATTATTATTTTGCCTTAAAACATGCTCTTTATATTAAAATTAGGTAGGTTATAAAAGATGTTTATTTAATTATTTATAAAATTTAGTAAGATTTAAACTTTATGATAATGTATTTAATTACATTTTGCATATTCATGCCGCTAACCCTGGAGTCCGACAGATAATAGTTGCATGGATCCACATAATTGAGAACAACTTATGTAGTGGGGTATTGTCCCTTTGTGGGATAATTTTCATCTTTATCTCCTCTAAAATGTCTTACCTTCTTTCTTTTGAGATATTAGGAGGATTCAAATATGCCGACCACTAGCGAAGTGTATGAGTGATACAGAGGAAGCGATTTACGTTTCTTAGAAAAAGAATGAGTGTTAATATCTGAGTAAATCTTACGAGAAAATACCACATCGTTTAGTTTTTAATCCACATGGAGCGTTATAAAATATCAGAACAGGCTATGCTAATTTATTCATGAGATGGTTCTGTACTTATATTTATCAAGAAAAAAGAATTACAATGCTAATTATTCTAAAAAATTGAAGTATTTTACGTAAACATGATTAGTCAGAAATCCTGTTCTAAAATAATTTTATAAACAAAAAATGTGAAAAAAATTAGTATAAAAAATAATACAATTATCATTTTCGGTCTAAGGAATATGCAGTTATGCTATGGCGGTTTGTGAACCTTAAACAGCTGATCATAAAGGATTATGAGATACTCTCTTCCTTTCGATTTATAACTTAATAAATTATTAAATCAATATATCTAAATATAAAAATTGAAATGGGGGGAGAATAATTTAATTTAACTTTTTTTGCGTCTAATTAAAGCGTAAAATGCAACAAAAAAAATGCCAGAAAAAAGGAATTGATCTTACAGCATGTGGAGTGTTATGCTATCGATAAAAGAATGTTATTCTTAGAATGGCATCTTATACTTTGAGGAAACCAGTTCCAATTACAATCACCTTGAAATAATAAAAGTATCTTTCCCGATTATAAGCAAATGAAGTAGTCTAGTAAAACTGAATCTATCATTTAAAAATTGGGTAAATCTGCATCTGGGTGTGCTTGCCGAATTAATGCCAAGATTTTGTTCCCAAAATTAACTATTTGCGCGGTGCCAAGTGCATTCCAATGTGCCATATATTATCGGTCTTCAGATTCATGTGCAGGCATCTTCCTTGCTTACCCCGCGTGACACCAACAATGACACAACCGGAGATTCCCTAAAAGCTTGTCAAATCCCCAACTTAGCTATCACCGCCCAATAAATTCTCTTGCATTTTCTCCTCAACATGGTCTCCTTCTTCCACACAAGACAAAATATGAACAGTGCATTAAGATGGGGATGGATCGAGATGTCTCAGCTAGCTTACACAGTACACATCTAGACAGGAAGAAGAAAGAAAATGTTTTTTAAATCTACAAAAATATAGATATTATATATTAATATGAGAGTGTGGAGATATCAAAATATAAATGTATTAAATATTGTATATTTATGTAAAAGTGATATTCTATTGGTATCTAGTTGATGTCTTAATAATATGGGAGAAAAAAGTTAATCCTATTCACGGGATAAGTATACGATATGATAAGAGAATTTTCAGATAATTTGTTTCGCTATATTGATGAATTAAGGTCAGCTATATCCCCACCCCCCACTTAAAGGATCCATTTGAGATCAAGACGATATGCATCGATCTATCTGAAAAGTTTTAAGTGTTTTTAATTCAAAGATAAGGGTTTACTAAGAAAAAGAAGGGCAATCAAAATCTTATTGGCTTTGAGTATTGATGGATATGCGTGAATCTTTTGCACGTAAAGCATAGTAAATTGCTTGCACTCTTTCAATCTGATTCCTTGTTCCTTTGGCTGTCTCTTTTGCCCTGTTGGATGCATGCCCATTACGTCTTTTCACAAAAGAAATCGAGAACAAGATAGATAGATAGATAGATGGACGCTTTCAAAATTATATATTATCTGCTAATAAAGAAACAATATTCCCGAATCGTTTTTCTTTCCATTTGTAAGAACGAACCTAGCTCTATATGTGGGGACTATGCTGATATGAACGTTTTGTTCTCAAAGATTATATACAATATGGTACTTAGCTGGGTAAAAGAGGATCATGATTATAAAGATAAGGTCAAGAATAGTGTTATTGGCACCAAGAAAAGTCCAACTACAATTGATGATGAAACAACTAGCAAGTTAATAGTTTTGGCATTTCAACATTCATATATATATATATATATATATATATATATATATATATATATATATATATATATATATATATATATATATATATATAAGCGTAAGCTACACAAACCTTTTCAATCTTCTATTTCAAAAAGTAAATAACTCAACTGTTGCAAACGACCCATTGATCGTTTGAAAGTGCCTCTAACGTGTATTTTCTCCGTTTGCAATTAAAGAATATTGGAAATGCGAAGGATGGACATCATCCGGTGACAATGGTGCACCCTTGGTCCCGCAAAAATGAATGGGTGGTTTCAGGTCAAACAAATAAAATAATTGCCTTTCATTTGTTTCTAGCAGCATAAAAAGCGCGCATGGGTTGAACCGATTTCACAATAATAATTTAACAAAGAACTTATCAACTGATATTTATTTTTCTGTGAAAACATCAAATATTCTCCTACTGAAAATAATTCTGCTCGATTTAGATAGAACCGTTTGAGCGATAAAGTTTTTCCTTCCGAATTTTTATGAATTGGTGTATATATATATATATTTGCTAACCTCCATACCTTTACGTAAAGATTAACATGATCCGTATTTTCTTTTGGACATAAAAATTTTTCTCTTATTTTGTTAAACAACTTATGATTTTGGATAAATTCATAATTTTTATTCTATTTACATTACTTACTCATTTTAACTTTTTCTCTCACATAATTAATACTCTCTCCTCGCTATTTCGCATACTTGACTAGTTTTTCTTTATTTCTCTCTCCTGAATATTGTATAATGATTAGGGATGTTTAAAATTGAATCGAACCAATTAAAATCGGTAAAATCGGCTGAAAAAATCGATAACTAAAAAAAAAAACAATTGAATTGGTTTTTTTTTGGTTTTTTTTCCTGAAAAAATCAATCAGTTTGGTTCGATTTTCGATTGGTAAACTCTAAACCGAACCGAACTAAATCGAATTGAACATATATAAAAGAATATTCTATTATACCCTTTCTTTTTTGAAATATTGACAAAAATATCCCTATTTTATTAACCTAGTGCCCCACCCCTTTCCCAAGAACCCTAACCCAGTCCTCTGTCCTTTGTTGACTACCACTCACCTTCTTCTTGTCACTCTCTCTGTATGTCTTCTTCCCCTAATCCCTTTTCTTTTGCTTGATTGCTGCTGACCTTTTCTCCTTTTTCACACTTTATCTTTTCACTTCCCTAGCCACTCACAACCATCGCCCTCTTCCTGCCTTGTCACTGCCTGTACCGTTGCCGCTTACCCCATGGTTGTCATAGCTCTGTTTGCGTTAGTTTCTCTTCTCCAGTTGTGCCTTCCTTCTCAACCATTCCTCTCTAGCTATTGATGCCTTTGGTGGTGGCAACCACGAATAAGTGCTGCCAATTCGCCACCTCATTCTAAGCATGGATCAATGGGAAGCACGGTGATTTTTGTGAAGCCATCTTTGATCATCTCTTTATTTCTTTTATTATCATTTGTTATTTTTATGGAACTGGATGATAGATTTGTATGAAATTGTTTTTCCATTTGCCTTTTCCAAAGCACCAATGTGTATTTGAAATTATTTAGTTTTGCATTTTGGGAATTATTTGATTCTAGGAACTGTAATTTTAGGGGCTATTTTGAATTGATTTAAATGTATTTCACATCGTACAGAGCTTAGTTTAATTGTATATCACTCAGTTGTAATCATTTTTTGTTCTTTTGTTTTTATTTTGAAAATCGAAAAATCGAACTGATTGTGTTTAGTTTGATTTGGTTTGATTTGATTTGGTTCGATTCTATACTGCGTCAAACCAAATGGATGATGCAATGTATAAACTAATTGGTTTGGTTCGGTTGAGATTTACCCTAAACCTTACCAAACCGAATCGTGAATACCCCTAATAATGATATTAAAAATTTAAGTAATATTGTTATATGTTCAATTAGTATATTTAATACTAATTTTATAATTTTTTTTATAAATTTTCTAAACATTTAGATCCTGACCTAAATAATTATTAAAAAGTCCTTATCGCGATAAATAACAAACATGAAAGATTAAAATACTACATTAAAAAATATATAAATCAATTGGTTTTAAAAAAAGGCGCACAGAGAAGTAATATGCAAAAGGGACTAAAATATGTAATTGTGTAATGCGCTATAGTAATATGCAAAAGGGACTAAAATATGTAATTGTGTAATGCGCTATAATACGAAAGGGCGTAACAATGTGACGTATATATAAAAAAAGGTAGTAATACGTTATTATGCTTCACACGCAGTATTCCTTATTATGTTATTACTCCTTAGTTTCTGCAATATGCAAAGGGAGTAACGGTGTTTGCCATTATTAATTTAATTTTATGATTTCATAAATTATGTGTGAAACAGGGGTTATTTACGTGGAGATTTAATTGTTTAAAATTTTATAAAAAAATATTTTATCAAATTAGTATTAAATAAGGTGCAGGGTTTAGTATTAAATAAGGACATTTTAATAATTATTCATCAAATAAGTAATATTCGTTATTGCTAATTTAATTTTATGATTTTAAAAGTTATGTGTGAAGCATAAATTATTTAAGTGGGGATCTAATTGTTTAGAAAAATTATAAAGAATATTTTATAAAATTAGTATTAAATATAATTATGGATCATATAACAGTATTACTTGAAATTTTTAATATCACTTATACAATATTCAGGAGAGAGAAATAAAAAAAAATTCAATTGTGAGAAATGGTGAGGAGAGAGTATTAATTAGGGAAAAGAAAAGTAAAAAGGAGTAATTAATGTGAATAAAATAAAAATTACAAATTTACCCATAACCATAAGTTGTTTAACAAAATAAAAGAATAGTTTTTATATCAGAAAAAATGTGGACGACGCTAATCTCTTTGTAAATACCCCTGTTTTATTAACCAAATACCCCACCCTTTTTTCCAAAAAGGCAAAAACCCTAACCCAGTCCTCTTTCCTTTGTTGATCGTCGCTTACCTTCTTCTTGTCACTCTCTTTGTATGTTTTCTTACCCTAATTCCTTTTCTTTTGCTTGATTGTTGCTCACCTTCTCTCCTTTTTCACAATCTTTGTCTTTTCACTTCCCTAGCCACTCGCAATCATCACCATCTTTCTGCACCTATCACTGCCTGTATTGTCGCCGCTCACCCCATGGTTGTCGCAGCTCTATCGCATCAGTTTCTCTTCTCCAGTTGTGCTCTCCTTCTCGGCCTTTCCTCTCTAGCTATTGATGCCTTTGGTGATGGCAACCACAAATAGGTGCTACCAGTTCACCACCTCGCTCTGAGCATGGATCAACGGGAAGCACGATGATTTTTGTGAAGCCATATTCGATCATCTCTTTATTTCTTTTACTATCATTTGTTATTTTTATGGAATTGGATGATAGATTAGTATGAAACTGTTTTTCCATTTGTCTCTTCCAAAACACCAATGTGTAATTGAAATTATTTAGTTTTGCATTTTGAGAATTATTTGATTTTAGGAACTATAATTTTAGGGTTTTTTTTACAAAAATAAAATAAAATAATTTTTAATTTTGAAATTACGATAATTGAAAATTAATTACGAAAATCCGGGGATTAGAGTCATTTGAGAAATCGGCCTAGGTAGGCTGATTTTAAAAAATTACATAAATAGGCTTAGCTAGGCCGATTTATATGTAAGTATAAAATTGTATATAAATCGGCCTACCTGTGTTTTATTAAATTCGGCCTAACTAGGCCGATTTTTGTTGAATATTTTTCCTATAAAAACCTCCAACGGGTCGCTGATGCAGATCACCTTCCGTTTGTTAAAAATTCTGTCTTTATGAAAAAAAATATCTGAGAAATTTATCATATTGATTCACAACAATGGTGAAATCATAAACACAGCAGAGGGTACTACATTTTATAGTCAAAATCTAATTGGTGTTACTATTTCTTCATCATTTATAACTCTGTCAGAGTTGACAAATAGAATATTGAGAAAGTTGTGCCTCTTCAATCGAAAGCAAATAACTAGAATGGTGTACAGAATGCCCACTGCATTTAGGCCCAGTGTCATCCGGTACACTAATTTTCTGGTTGAAAGTGATGAAGATGTGAATCCGATGTTCTATTGTCACTCCCAATGTCCTAAAATTCATATTATGGAGTTGTTTGTTACCCTCGAAAATATAAATGGTAGTTTCGAAGGATCAACTCCCAACTTACAATCTTTTGGAATGGATGCTAGTGCTAAAGGGTCAGGTTCTAATCTTATACTATGTCCAACTCCGGTAGCCATAACTTCTCCATCTTTCGATTTCTACTTTCAAAATAAAAATGTTGGGCGTGAAAATACAGAAGATATGGAAGATGGTAGAAGCTTAAGGCAGCTAATAATAGAGATTGCACAGCCACTTATGGTAGATAGCCTAATTGCGGGTGTTGAAAAAAATTTTGATCATCATGGAGACGAGGAAGACGAACCACTTCAAGTACCAGTTGATAGTGATAGTGGTGAAGGCTCGAACGGAGATGCTGCTCCTATGACTGATAGCCAACCATCGAAAGCTCGACTAGTGATGTCCGAATCACAGAATCATCCGCGTCATTATTCGTATTTGAAATTGGATGCGATACAACAAAGCACATTTGCAAGGTTCCATGGAATTGCAGGGGATATCTTGTATAATGTAGAGGAGGATGAGTTGCACATTGGGTAATAATTTCCTAACAAGGAAGCTATGTTATTTGTTGTTAAAAATTATAACATTCGAAGATCTATTAACTACAAGGTATTAGAGTTTGATCAGTTGACAAACCATGGAAAATGTAAGCATTTTGGTAATGGGTGAACGTAGAATATACGCATTACATATCGTCAAAAAAAGGAGCGGTGGGAAATTTGAAAGTACAATGGCCCACACACGTGTTTGTCCATTTCACTTTCCCAGCAGCATCTGAAGTTGGACATGAATATTATATGTGCGACCATATTTCCCATGGTATAGGCTGATCCAACGATATCCAGTAAAGTGCTGAAAGGATCAATAGAGACGAGGTATGGTTTCAAGACTTCGTATAGGAAGGTGTGGCTGGTAAAGCAAAAGGCTATTGCTAACGTTTATGGTGATTGGAAGCGTCGTATCATGAGCTACCGCGATGGCTACAAGCTCTGTAGATGTTTGTGCTAAGTACTATCGTCCAATTGACTACTTTGCCATATTATAATGGAAAATTTCTCGATAAGAGCTGTGTGATGTTCCACCGCTTATTCAGGTCATTTTAGTCTTAAATTGAAGCATTTAAATATTACAAGCCATCAATTTCAGTTGACAGCACCCACTTATATGGAAAGTATAGTGGCACACTTCTAATGGCAAAGCATAAGATGGAAACTCTAATATTCTGCCAATTGTATTTGCGGTGATTGAGGGTGAGACAAGGGATGCTTGGTCATTTTTTCTTAGCAATCTGCACCAACATGTGACACCACAGCCAGGAATTTTAATAATTTCTGACCGTCATGAGGCTATCAAAGCAACGTTAAATTCAAAAGATAGTAGGTGGCATCCTCCAATAGCTTATCATGCATATTGCATACGGCACATTGCTTCGAACTTCGCACTTCAATTCAAAAGCAAAGATGCATGTCAAACCCCTGTGAATGCGGTGTATGCAAAGACTCAGCGCGAGTTTGCATATTATTATAGGTTATTGAGAGATGAGAACCCAGCAGTGTGTGCATGGAATGATAAGATGCCCAAAGAAAATTGGACACAGCATTGTGATGAGGGACGAAGATTCGGGCATATGACGACTAACTTGTCACAGTGTATTAATATTGTTCTCAAGGGCACCCGCAATCTTCCGATTATAGCCCTTGTAAAGGCCACTTGCTTTCGCCTTGTTGAGCTATTTGTAAGAAAAGGGTAGGAGCCCGAGGCCCAACTTGTGAGCAGACAAATGTTTTCACAGGCGCTGATGCGGGCGATCGAGATAAACAAGCAGTCCATTGCCACCACAAATGTGTCCCAGTTTATATATGCAAGTGAGTCGTTTGTGGTGGAAGAACTTGCATCAACAGCAGGTTGGAGTCACCGAAGCTATAGGGTGAACTTACGAGAGCATCGGTATGACTGTAGGTACTTTCAGGCCTTACACTTCCGATGCCCCCATGTACTTGCTGCGTGTACATATGCACGAGTTAATTGGGGTGCTTATGTTGACGATATTTACTATATTCAGAGTGTATTCAATGTCTACACAATGGAGTTTACAGCTGTTGTAAGTGAAGACTTTTGGCCGGAATACTATGGAGTTCCACTACGGCCAAATCCAGAACATAGGCGAGCTACTAAGGGTCAGCCGGTTTCAACGAGAATCTGCAATAACATAGATGAGGTTGAGCCAGGGCAACCAAAGTGATGTGATCTTTGCAAGCAAGAAGGGCACACCAGATAAAGATGCCCAACCTTACATGCTTCAAGCTCCAACCGTCGGAGTACTATCAACTAATGTCTTTATTTTTAGTTCGACTTTATGTATTAATTTCCGTTCTTATGTACGTTAATATTTATTCTGTTGTATTTGTAGTTAATTTATTATGTTGTTGTATTCTGTTCTCATTTCCACATTAATTTTCGTATTTTCAATAAATACAATCTACATTATATTTTGAAGAAGATGCAATCTTGAGTTTAATTAGATTGAGAGAATTAACCTCGTTTCAACTAATCCCAACTTTATAGCCAAGAATCACTGATACAGAAAGAAAAAGAAATAGAAAGAGAAACAGAGAAACAGAGAAAGTAATGTATTACAACTAAATTAAAGTAAAATAATATAACTGTAAATTACAATATCTATACTATACTAACTTAAAGTAAATCAAGCTAAAACTAAATAAGAATATCACTACTAAATTAAATTACAAGATTACAATTAAATTCAACTAAAATTACACTATTACAGGTAAATTAAAATGAACTATAAGAAAAAGGGGAATAAGTAGTGAATGCAGAAGAATATTCCCGCGAGCATGCCTACAAAAAGAAATGAAAGTTTTTAGAAAAAGCAAGAAAAAAAAATATTACAACTGATCTAAAATTGAAAAATTAGGGTATTATAACTTATACCTAATTCATGCATATCCCAACCAGTCCGATGGTGTCATCTAGGAGCCGCAAGAGGACAACCTGTGTGACATTGACAGGTTCGAATCTCTCGCATCAGTCTGCCTTGTCCATCCATTGGTTTTTACACCTGGTGCTGATCCTAATCCTGATCCTTATGGTGGTAATGCTGGCCAAAAGTACTAGGATTAATATGTGGATGGTGGTGTCCCCCCAAACCGATCAAAACCATACATCATTCGATTTGCAAACTCAGATGACTGCATCAGCATGGTCGAGAATGGTATGTTTGGTGCATTCAGGTCAATAACATCATCCATAGATGGCCTGTAGCACTCTGATGTCATTGGTACATCATGTGAAGCCTGAGGTACAACAGCGGAGGCAGCGGCCTCTT
Source organism: Pterocarpus santalinus (assembly GCA_031439595.1). Lineage (NCBI taxonomy): Eukaryota > Viridiplantae > Streptophyta > Magnoliopsida > Fabales > Fabaceae > Pterocarpus > Pterocarpus santalinus. Next base: position 6,999,926 of record CM062527.1, read on the forward strand.
GGTATGACCTATATATGTCCGTGTCCTGAACATAAAAATAAGCATATCCGAGAGGCATTTGTGAATTGAATAGCTCCTCAAAACTCACAGAGAGTCTAGGGTCAATATCCTAGTTGAGCCTAGTCATGAACTGTTGAGCAGGGTTGGAGCAGGGCATAAACTTAGAGCTAGAAAAAGCACCAACCTCGTGGCTAGAACTACAAAACTAATGGCTGAAGTCCGATATAGAAGGGTTGTTGCGACTTGGCATAGAAAAGAGGCTCGGTTCCACGCAATCAAAATCATCGTAGTCCTCATCGGCATCCTAATTAGAGCCAACATCCTGCTGATGGGTGCGAGCGCAGGTACAGCTCCATCTACGTCTTCTACCCCCCAACCTTGATGATGCGGGCCGCGTGCATGATCTGATCTTTGAACAAATGGCAGTGGTAGGGCATCAATAAGTGCTCCAGCTAGGAGTTTCGCCATTGTACGGTCATTTTCAGCTCTTTCTATAGACAAGAAATGATGTACAACACCCAAGTATCATTCGAAGTATGCGACTAACGAAAAAAAGCACTGTGTACAGGGAAACTGAACAGCTCGGCCCCTACGCTCATCCCATATCTCCTAATATTGTTGATAGTGCGTAGGCCACTAATAATCAATGCCCCTCCCATCTGTACGATGTAGCCTGTCAATGTTTAGCAACTCTTCTGATATATCTTGCTGTCTGCCAAACTGTCGAAGGATGCGATCAACTTGATGTCACTCGATGATAGTGAAGCATAACAAGGATGTCACCAATACCCAATTATCAAATTCCATATACACAAACTGAAGTGTCTTCGCTCTCACTTCTACATACTCATAAGGCATCCATCGAAACTGCAATATACATCAATCAACTGTTAGATGCCATTTAAAAAAATTACAGTCCTAAGTTAATTTTCTCTTTACATAGCCTACCCCGTTAACATTGATAGCGTCAAGATCATCTCTAGAATGACGTAATCATCTCTTCTCTAAATTAGAAGAACATTGAAATCCTCCCCACCTATTAAAAAAATTAATTAGTTCTTTTGTAAAATAGAAAATAATAAATCCAATTGACTATTTTTATAAAAAAATTACCTCTCAGCTAACGGAAACCTTAATGGACGTCGAGGATATTCTGTAGGATGTATGCCGGTAACCATGCCCATGATTGTAGAAGGGCTAGGCACCCAACAAGGTTTGGGTTGAGTGCTTAACATCGCGACATAATTAAGATGTATGCTGGTAACCATGCCCATGATTGTCGAAGGGCTAGGCACCCAGCAAGGTTTGGGTTGAGTGCTTAACACCGCGACATAATTGGCAATAAAGATTCGCCAATACTGCAGAGCCCCAACTAAGCCTCTCAATAGCACCAAAGTCACGGAGAAAAGGAAGCCACTTCAAACTTACTCTCACAGCTGATGGATCTGCCATCAAAAACTCACCAAGAGGCCGTAGAATAAATGCACGAGTATAGCGTGCAATTGTCTCCTCCAATGAATCAACATGCAAAGTTTGAAATTCTGAGCTCAACTAGATGAGTGTAACATTACTTCCTTGTATCGATGACTCATTTGATATAGCCCCAAGAAGCTCTCTATAGAAGCTTCATAAATCACAGTTTCAGTAGGTCTCCCATTTAGTTGTGCATTTGCTAACTGGCTCACCATTAATGCGTAATCCAAGTTGGAATACAACGTCCTAAAGTGTGATGGTGCTCTCTCCAAAAGGCAAGTGAAACGTGTGTGTCTCTGGATGCTACCTCTCGACAAGCGCACTAATAAATGCGCTATCATACTTGAAGTATGGAATATTTGTCGCATGCTACAAGCCATAAGCCTGCTTGCTCTAAATTATTCTGCATAAGTGGGTGTGGTACTGGCACTTCAGACTCCTAACGCCGACATCGAAGCACTCGATCAGGCTACACATGCATAATCAATTTCAAAATTATATTTGAATTCAAGTTTAAATTCTCACTCAAATTCAAATTACAACACTCAAGACATATGTAATATCGATTTTAAATTCAAATTCACATTAGGATTCGCATTCTTATTCACATGTCAAATACAGATTCAAATTTGAATAGCAAAACTCAAGTTCTAATTCGAATACAAAATTACATGATCAAAATTTGAAAATCAAAATTCTCACTAAAATTCAAATTCAAATACAAAATTTGAAATTAAACATTCTCGCTCAAATCAAGATTCAAATTTCATATTCTAACTCATTCAAATTCAAATTCAACTTCATAATCTTATTCAAATTCTAATTATGATTTTAATTTTACCACATACAAATTCAACAATCCCACTCAATGAAAATTTAAATTTGAAATTCAAAATTCCCACTCCTGCTCAATAAAAATTCGAAATTACCGCTCTCGCTCAATAAAAATTCAAATTTGAAATTTTTGAAAATCAAATTTCACATTAACCCTGGATTTTCGTAATTAACCTTAGGCAGGCCGATTTATGTGCTTTTTTGAAATCAACCTAGTTAGGCCGATTTATCAAACATCCCATTAACCCTGGATTTTCGTAATTAATCTCAAATTATCGTGTTTTCTAAATTAAAATTTTTTTTATTTTATTTTCGTAAAAAACCGTAATTTTAGGTGCTATTTTGAATTGATTTGGATGTATTTCACATGATATAGAGCTTAGTTTGATTGCATATTACTTAGTTGTAATCATTTTTTTGTTCTCTTTTTTTTTTTTGAAAACTAAAAATATGAACCAATTGTATTCGGTTCGGTTCTCTATATTGTGTTAAACCGAATGGATGATGCAGTGTATAAACTGACTGGTTTGATTCGCCCTAAAACCGAACCAAACCGAACTGTGAATACCCCTAGTAATGGTATTAGAAATTTAAGTAATATTATTATATGTTCAATTAGTATATTTAATACTAATTTTATAAATTTTTTTAATAAATATTCTAAACATTTAGATCCTGACCTAAATAATTATTAAAAAGTCCTTATTGCGATAAATAATAAATATGAAAGATTAAAATACTACATTAAACAATATAAAAATCAATTGGTTTAAAAAAAAGGCGCACAGAGAAGTAATATACAAAAGGGACTAAAATATGTAATTATGTAATGCGTTATTACGCAAAAGGGCGTAACAATGTAATGTATTTATAAAAAAAAGATAGTAATACGTTATTATGCTTCACACACAGTATTCCTTATTATGTTATTACCCCTTAGTTTCCGCAACATGCAAAAGGGAGTAACGGTGTTTGCTATTATTAATTTAATTTTATGATTTCAAAAATTATGTGTGAAACAGGGGTTATTTAAGTGGAGATTTAATTGTTTAAAAAATTTATAAAAAATATTTTATCAAATCAGTATTAAATAAGGTGTAGTGTTTAGTATTAAATAAGTAATATTCGTTACTGCTAATTTAATTTTATGATTTTAAAAGTTATGTGTGAAGCATAAATTATTTAAGTGGGGATCTAATTGTTTAGAAAAATTATAAAAGAATATTTTATATAATTAGTATTAAATATAATTACGGAACATATAACAGTATTACTTGAAATTTTTAATATCACTTATACAATATTCAGGAGAGAGAAATAAAATAAAAAAATTCAAGTGTGAGAAATGGTGAGGAGAGAGTATTAATTAGGGAAGAGAAAAGTAAACAAGAGTTATTAATGTGAATAAAATAAAAATTACAAATTTACTTATAATCATAAATTGTTTAACAAAATAAAAGAATGATTTTTATATCCAAAAAAAATGTGGAGGATGCTAATATCCACATAAAGGTGTGGAGGGATTAGCAATTTCATATATATATGATGCATAATAAAGTCATATTTTAAAAACAAGAAAAAAATTTAAGAAATATTATATAGTGTATATTTCGGGCTTTTTATTTTTTATATGGGAATTATGGGATAAAAGTACCACAATATGGGATCATTTGCATAAATACAGAAATGTGGGAAAGATTAACACATTTCACCCTACATCGTGTAATGTTTTGTGAGATATAAGTTTTTAAACAAAATCTACTTTTTGCAAGGCAAAATGTGAGATATCAAATCTAAAAAACACGTTGCAAGTACTTCGCCGTGCAGCAAGGCGAAATGTGTAACATCGTCCACAGTGACATCGCGCGTGTTGCACATCGTGCAAGGATTTCGTCGTGGAGCAGGGCAAAATCTCTAAGCTCATGTGTGGAAAGTTGTGTAATGTAGAAATCTTGCATGGAAAGTTGTGGAATGCAGTTGCAAGTGTAGGTTTTTCACCAAGCAACTGCTACAGTAACTTCCACCAAAAGCTCAATTGAAGGAATCTTGACTGCTTGGACTCTTTGTTGTATAAATGGCTCTATGTGTTTGTGGGACACAGAGTTAAAATTTTTGAGAGTGTAGTGCGCTTATGTTGTTAGAGTGCATGGGAGAGCAGAAGGTGTGTTTTTTCATTTTGCTGCAGTAAGAGGTCTCAAGAGGTGTGGTGCTAGAGTGAGTTTGAGGGTGCATTTTGGTTTAGTGTGTGATCAATAAATATAAGGAAACCAACCACAAATTATATAAGGTGAGAAAAATAAAAAAAAATCGTATAAAAATAAAAAAAGTGACCAAAACACCTTCGAATATCATTTTTTGAGGCCAAAAATGGCACCAATCGGCTTTGCAGTAGTAGCCATGTCAATGGCCTCGTCTAGGGTTTTTCAAAAAAGTATAATAATAGCAAATCAGAGTCTTAAGTCAAAAGTTATGCGCATTTAAAGTTTTATAGATCATTTTATCTTCAATATAGTCCAACCTTCTACAAGTCATGCGCCTAACCCTTGGCTATCCTAGGAGTATTCGTAATATATTCTATCCTAACTCATTGAATTTAAGTTTTAAAAAAATTAAAAATATGATGGTGGGACCATAGGATACCCATGACTAAGCCACAGAGAATAATGAAGGCTTATATAGAATAGAAGCAAAGTTCAGAGTTTAACAAAATGAAGGCTTCAGGCTTCATTGAAGGTTTATATAGAAGCGAAGCAAATAGCCGTTGAAGTTTATGACCGTTGGAAAGTGAACGTTGGGCATGTGTCAAGAACTGCACTTTTTCCTATTTTGGATCACACATTTCGCCATGCTTTAGGTAGGAAAGCTATTTTTTTTTCACTTTTCTACATCATGGGGGCGAATTCTTTGCAAAAGTTTTGTGTCAAATTTCGCTTCTTAGAAGTGGTAATTCGTGCAACACATTTTCTCCTCCTTGGGGGCGAAATCTCTCACAATATCACCATACAACCATAATAAAATTCAAAACACAATATTATCTTAATATTATTACGCTGTTCCCATATTGAAATAACAGAGCCTATATTTCAAAACAAATATATCAATATAAAAATAATATTATATTATATAAAATATATTAATTAAAATATAAAAATCTAGTAATATTATTAACCTTTTTAAAAAATTACATTATTTTAGTCAAGCTGAACCAATATTCCATGCATACCCAAACAAAACTTAAAAGTATGTGGAGTCAAAATTTTTAAAATTTAAACTTAACCCTTTAAACTTCAAGCTAGAACAAGTTTTCAAGTCGAGTCAAGTGTTTAGAACAGTACTGTTACTTCTCTGCGTAGCAGACTACACTTGCATTGCAAATGGCAGAAATATTTAACATAAGTCTCGTACACTGACTTCAATTTTGTTTGACAGAAGAAAATAAAAGGAAAATATACACTTTTTAATTCTTAATATCCATTTAATTGGTAAGGATTATCTTAATTAATAGGATCCGATTTTATTTATCTGAAAGTGCTAGATTTATACACCAAAAAAAAGAAAGTGCTAGATTTTATTCAAATTGTGTGACGTGCCTCCCTATGCTTTTACTTCTTTTTTTTCTGGATAAAGATAGCACGCTAAACCTCCAAAGAAGAGGCGGCACTTACAATAAGTCAATACAGCAACTAACAACAGGAATAAAGCGAGAAAAATAAAGAAGTAAACACAACACCAAATGCATAATGCCTATTATAGCTAACTGAAACTACAAAGACCCTGCCAATATGCTGCATAACATAATTGGCTGCTGAAAATTGTTAACATCCAATTTAGGAACAATTGCACACAAGGGACGCCATCAATCAGGTACATCAACACCATTCTTTAGTCCAAACTTGCCACCTATGCCGTAGCAACACTATGCACTTGTCAACCGGAAAAGCCTCCCTTTGAAATATTATTTTGTTGCTTGCTTCCCACATAAATCAAACAACGCTGAAAAAATATACACACCATTTCTTCCTTTGATTCTTCATCAGATTCACCTCTAACCACGATTCAAAGGCACACCTCGGCTCCATCGTCATTACCCAGTCGATTTTCCACTTATTGAGGCAGGAGCACCAAAGCTTCCAAAAGTGGTGACAAGAGAAAAACAAATAACCAATATTCTCCAAATGGTTGTCACATAAAGCACAAGTAGCATTGTTGCTAGGAATTATGTTCAAACTAACTAGCCTATCCTTGGTATTTAGTTTGCCCAACACCAAAAATCAAATCAGTAATTCAACCTTTGGAGGAGCCATTTTGCACTAAACCTTAGCCGCAAGTTTGAAGGAATCATCACCAACATTCTACAACTTTAAAACTACATCAGAAAAGGATTTCTTTGTGAACCTCCTAGCATTTTGGAAACACCAAATATTCCTACCAAATTGGTCCCTACTTGATTGAGCCTGGTCCAGCAGAATTTGCAACTGGGTTACCAATTCATTTTCCCAATCAAAGAGCTCCCTTCTCCAAAGTAAGTTCGAGCACCATGCCAACCTATCCCATAGTCCACATTCTTTAATCTTCATATGCTTCTACAGAGATACAAAGATATAGAGTACAGCCTAGGAAACTTACTTTTCAAAGTCAAATTACCAACATACACATCCTTCCACAACAGGGTTGTTTCACCATTACCTACATCATTTCTACAAACATGTTTTACCTCCTTATTAAGCTTCCATACACAGATGGCTCGCCATGGTACAACGCCTTTCAGATTTAGTTGTTCCCCAATTGGTCGATCCATCACCAAATTATTGCAAGAGCACACAACCCTCTTCCATAATGCATGATTACCTTTGGAGAACCGTCACTAGCATTTAAATAATATTGCTGCATTTTTAATGACCATATTTTCCACGCCCAAGCCTCCCTGTTTCTTCGGCAATTAAATGAGCTCCCATTTCACCAAGAGATGGAATCAGTCCCCTTCACCTTTTTCCCCTAAAAAATCGCCTCCACATGGAGATTATCTCCTTGGCTATTGCTTTAGGCATTCTAAATAGCCCCAAGTAGTACATAGGTAAGTTGTTTAAAACCAATTTAATTAACATAACTCTGGCAACTTTAGATAATATATTAACTTACCAACCACTTAACCTTTTCTTGATTTTATCTAACACAGGCTGCCCATTCCCTATCCGATTTGGGTTTGCCCCCAAAGGCATATCCAAGCATCGAATAGGCAAAGAAACTATCGAATAACCCGAAAAATGTATAAGCTGGGCTATAAAAATAAGAATAAAAAGAAAATTCAGCCTAACTTGGCCCCGCCCGAATTGTCCCAGCCCGCTTTAGGCTAGGTCAACCCGATTGGCCATAAATATATTTAAAAAAAAATCAATTACCGTAATTTGAAAAAAAAATGGTAAACACTTTGGCCTATTTTTGCATTCTAAAATGGTACCTCTACCCAAAAAATAAATAAAGTAAACCAGAAAAAAATAAAGTAAATGGAAAAAAAAAAAGAAACACAAAAAAAAAAATAACAAACGGAAAAACCAAATCCCTTAATAAAAAGGTAGACAGCAAACTGAAAGAAAGTAAAGCAGACCAAAAATATGAAAACAGCAAACTTTTTTTTTGGGTCAAAACACAACAAACATTTGTAATTATTAAAAAAAACATTTTTTATAGGTTAGGCCGATATTAGCCTGTGGCCCGCAAAGGATTGGACTGAGCTGGTATTTTGCTAGCCTGAATTTATACTTAACATGATCAAGCCCAACCCGAAACACCTTAGCCTGAGGTGGTCTAGCCCAAATGGGCCAGGTTAGCCCATTTAAATAGCTCTAAAAGACACCTCCAAACACCCTAAGATTCTCTTAACTTGATCTACCCAATTTCTATTGCAATGTATTGGTACAAGTGCAGATTTATCATAATAAAGCCTAGACATAACCCCAAAGCAATCTAAAATGCATCTACAGTTGACAAAAGTCTCATACTTTGCAGGACACAACAAAATTTTATCATTCGCGAACTGTAGATGGGACATATTAACCACATCACAACCAATCTGCAACCTTTCAATTAGATTCTATTATTTTGCCCCAAAAAATAATCAATTCAGAACTTCAGCAATCAAGACAAAAAGGAAGGGGGATAACGGGTCCCCTTGCCTAAGGCCCCTTTTCATAAGAAATGACTTGGTTGGGGATCCATTAACCACAATTAACATATTGACGCTTGACAAACACTTGCGGATCCAATTCCTCCAAGTATTACCAAACCCCATTAGTTGTAGAACATGATCAACAAAGATCTATCCGATTGAGTTCTATGCCTTCCTGAAATCCAGCTTCAGCAAAACTGCACTTTTCCTCTTATTCTTCAACCATTGAACATCTTCATAAGCAATTAGAAAGCCATCAAGAATCTGTTTCCCTTACACAAATGTTGTTTGTGTCTCACCAACCAATTCACCCATAACCTTCTGCAACTTATTTGCAAGGACTATTGCGATTACCTTGTATACGCAGCCAACCATGTTGATAGGCCTACAGTCCTTGATCTCCATAGCTCCTTCAAACTTTGGGATTAATGTTACCTACATCATGTTGAGCTTCCTTAGTAGTGAATCTGAAATAAAAAAAATTTAAAACACATTTACGAAAATCCACCCAACTGTATCCTAGCATTTCTTCACGAAGTTCAGGTTAAAGCCATCAACTCCTAGAGCTTTGGAAGGGTCGCAGGACCACACTATATCTCTAATCTCCTCTACTAAAGGCATCATTTCAAGCCACTGTGAATCTTCAGCAGTAATTTTGTATTTCTATTAATATCTTTCAAGATATGTTCTTTGGACATTTGTTTCTAGTAGCATTCTTTACGACCATACCAGATATTTAATTGACCCTTCAGTGCATTCAGTCTTGCAGTTGTTCATTCATTAGTCCATTCACTCCTAAATTCATTTCAATTACCGTTACCTCATCCTCAAAAGTTTTAATCCTAAGGTCAATATTTCCAAACACGTCCTTGTTCCATTTTTTTTTATAAGCACAGTAATTTTGTGAGCTTTTCCACAAGATCTAGATTTCCCAAATTCCTCTATTCCTCCACAGCCATCTTGGTAAACTCTGGATAGGAAAACCATGTATCTAGACTTTGAAAGGGTTTTTGACCCCTGTCCATAGAATCAAACTCAAGGAAAAATGGCACATGATCTGACACTGAACATTTCAAATCCCATAGTTTCAATGCTTAGAATGTTACTAGCCAAATTGGGCTTACAAGGACCCTGTCAATTCTATTATAGGAGTTGCCTCTAGACCATGTGAACTTACACCCAGATAATGGCAAATCAAATAGCTCTATTTCATTAATCTACTGAACAAAATCAATCATCAATCTTGACATAATTCCACACCCTAGCCTCTCCTCCGGACAAGTAATTTCATTAAAATCCCCCATTATTATGAAAAAGACATTTAATGGATTTTTGAGCTCCAAGAGTTCCTTCCAAAATGCTCTTCTTTCTCCTGCAACACGAGGCCTGTATACAAGCACTATGGCCATACTATAAGCCATATCTTGATAGAAGCCTTTAACATATAGCCATTTAGACCCTCAAACCACCAATTCAACATTCAGAAATAAATTTTCCCACACAAAGTAGACCTTCGCTCATGCTAATTGCATCCACAGCAGCCCATTGAAATTCATCATTGCACCAAATCTTCCTAATCAGACTCTCCTTTATTCTTGGGCACTTAGTTTCCACCAAGCCCAAGAAAGACACTTTCCTGTCTCTAATCAATTTCCTTAATACTCTTATCTTCCCACCATCCCCTAATTGCCTTACATTCTAAGATCAAATTCATAATGAAGACATAACATCACCCAATTAAAGAGCCTCACCAACCCTATATGTCTTATGACCCCCTTTTCTTTTCTTTCTTCTACGCCCCTTTTCCTCTCCACTATCTCTTCAATGATGGCTTGTACAGCCACTAAATCAATACTAGTTGATAACCTAAGTTCTTTCCCCATTTCCGTCTTGCCTCTACTTCTTGATCCTTGTCACTTGGAGAAGAATCTGATGCAATGCTTCCCTCAACCTCACTGTCGCCATAATCTTGTTCACGCTTATAATCAGAGTCAACAACTGAGGTTACCCTGGGATCGACGATATGGTCGAAGCCCGGTAGGACACATGGGTCTAAGACAGCATTTTGAGAGGACCTCCAATCTATGCTTGTAAACAAAACCAAAGCCTACTTTGTAACATCGAGGCCTAACACAGGATTACTTCCCATGGTATTTTTTTTTTTATCTAACAGCCCATTTTTAACATCATTCACATCATATGTTGGTTCTTTGCAGTCTACTTCAATTAACTCCACTTTAGGCCCATTTGTAATTAAGCCCAAATCTTGAAGTGCCTTCATTGTTAGCCATTCATCATCCAGCGTTTTAGTCATTGTGAAAGTTGGCTCCACCTTCTCATTAATGTCTCTACTAGTTACGGGAATCTCACTCACTATCATATGGGAGTTAATGTCATTAAATGCTTGCTCCCGTGTGTTCCTCCCTTGTGGCTCTTGATCCTCAGCCATTAGAGTCGAGTTTCTATGTGCAGACTTCAACAGAATATTCGTCATCGAGGACATGGCCTGAGTCTTCAAAACACCTGGAGACTCCACTTTTCTCCAAGACTTTCCATGAATATTCATAGTCATACAACTTAGAGCCTCACATTCTATAGGTGCAATCTCCTTTACATGAATATCAAACCCTCAATAGTTATGATAGATAAATCCAACCTTGAATTAAGGTCAAATGACAAGTGTCTATCAGTGTCCTAGCTTTTAATTAAAAGTTAAATTATTTAAAATAAACAATTATTAAAAATTCAACTTAAATTAAAATTATTTAAATGTATTTTGTCTTATATAAACTAATAAAAAAACATTTATAATGCTAGTGGCCATGCGAAATCAGTAAGAAGCAGTGATACGAGTGAGTAGTACTATATTTGCTTCATTTTTTTTATGAAGGCCACTGGTTCACTCGAACCCAAGACAGTTGGTTAAAAGGACAAACACCTAGCAACTTCGATCAACTATACGTTGGTACTATATTTGCATGTAGTGCTACATAAACTCAAATCTTTGTGGATCAGGCATGTGATGGAACTACTCAAAGAAGCATACTAATGAGAGTCAATGTCCTGTGTACCCTTTCAAGGCTTATATTTTGTACGTATGGTATTTGTTTATGCCTCCATTATGCCACATTTAATTTTCTAGATCCAACTTTCTTCCCTCTTCACTACTTCTTCCCATATCAGTTGAGAAGCATGTCACAAGCATTTTATGTTATAAGATTTTAATCATAGTTCTGAAAACTAGATCAGACCAGGAAACAGTCAGGTATCCGGTTCGGTCATAGCCTAAAAATTGTTTTTCAACAAACCATGATTAAATTGCTAGGAACCGATTGAAAACTATTAAGCTAACCAAACCGGACCAATTTCAATGGTTGGCTGGTTTTACTTTTTCCCAAAAGACCATCCCAAAAACAATGTCGTTTTGTGAGTTAAAAAAAAAAGGTCTTAATCAGTTTCATTTTTTGGCTTTGCAAAGAAAAGAGAGTAAAAAAGACTAAACAGAGTAAAAGACCTACATCACCCTAACCCCAAAAGCCATCACCTTCCACACATCGCGCCGTCCACTGCCACCACTCCGTCCTCCATCTTAGTGTATTGTCCTGTTGGTATGTGCTTTGTGAAGTCTATATGTGCTTTGTTGAGAGTATTGAATGGGTTAGGCCTAGTAATATTATGCATGTGATAACTGACAATGTAGCTAATTATGTTGCAGCTGGGAGGCTTATTCATGAAAAATATGATAGCATTTTTGGGTCTCCTTGTGCTACCCATTGCTTGGATCTCATTTTGAAAGATATAGGCAGAATGTCTAATATTACAAGCCTTGCACCTCGCACTTCCAAGATTACTATGTTTGTTTACAAGCATATGGTGTTCTTGTCTTGGCTTAGGAAAAGGTCTAGTTGGAAAGAGATTGTTCATCCTGGAGCGACCTACTTTGCTACTATATTTCTAACACTGAAAAATATATATGAACATACGTTAAATTTGCAAGCTTTAGTTGTGGACACACATTTCACTAGGCACAAGTTAGGAAGGAGTGCTAATGGGAAAGTTGTTAGTGCTATTGTCTTAGACAATAAATTTTGGGATAGTTGTTATAGCACATGCAAGCTTGTAGGCCATTTATTAGATTGCTGAGAATTCTTGACTCTTATGAAATTCCTTCATTAGGATATGTTTATGAAGGTATGCAAAGGGCTAAAACTGCAATCAAAGAGATGTTTAAGATTAAGAAGATTGTATATCAACCTTACACGGAAATCAGCAAGGTAAGGTGGGATAAGCATTTAAAGCGAAGTCTCCATGCAGCAACTTACTTTCTAAACTCTGCTTTCTTTTATGATGAGAAATTCATTTAGAAGCATCAAGTTATGCAAGGTTTACTTGATTTGCTTGATATGAAGAGCCTTTGTAGTGATTCAATAAAGGCAATGAAAGAAATGCAAATATATCAGGAGCGCAAGGGAAGCTTTGATAGGCCAAAGGTTATGTAAGCAGGTAAGGAACTCCAACCTAGTAAATAATTTAGTTTTATTATATATATATATATATATTGTTGAGGTTGGTGATAAAATAAAAACACTAGTATCTAACTTTTGCAGGTGAATGGTGGAGATATTTTGCTAGTAGTGCTCCAAATTTGCAAAAGATTGCAATTTGTATTCTTAGTCAAACATCTTCTTCCTCAGGATGTGAGCGGAATTGGAGTCTTTTTGAACAAATTCATATTAAAAGAAGGAATAGACTGGAATATCAAAGACTAAATGACACTGTTTATGTCACCTATAACTTGCGTCTTAAATCAAGGTATTATATGATTTATATCATTAGATTATTTAATATTTATCAATGCCATTATGTAATTTTTCAAATCTTAAGTTAGCAAACTTAGAAATTGTTACAATATTTTTGTATTTTTTTTTTTAGGACACAACAAAAGAAAAGGTCTTATGATCCAATTGACTATGAAAGTATTAATCTAGTTGGCTTTTCGATGATGGAAGAAGTTGAAGAGCTAGAACTTCCCAATGATATTCAAGAGTTAATATATCAAGATAATTCTATTCCTTCATATCATGGTAGTGAGTCTTATAGTTTATTATATAAAATACTTTGTTCATAAACTCTGCTCTATATTTTTAACATGTTTTGTATTTTATTAGATGATAGTTAGACATATCATATTGATACTAGTATACCTCATGGTCCAAGTTTTGATTCATTTAGTGATGATGGAGATGGAGATGAATATGGAGATGAAGATCTTGATGAAGGGGACATTCGACACGTTAATGCATATTTTGATGATCTAATTTGATTCATGAACTTTTAAATTTGCTTTTGATGTAATATGGTTAAACTTATGCTCTTTTGCAATGTTATTTATGTCATGAACTTACAATCATGTGAGTTATTGTTGTCATGTTAGACTTGAGAGATTTGGTCTATATGGATTATGTTAATTTTGATTAATTTATGAGGTATGTTATGTTGTATGAGTTATGTTAATGATTTAATGATATATATATATATATATATATATATATATATATATATATATATATATATATATATATATATATGAACTTCAGATATACCGGTTGAACTATTGAACCTTTAAATCAATAGCTTCTTCGGCTCGAAGCTCAGTCTAGTTTAACTGATTAATTTCAGAACCTTGATTTTAATATACTAGCATGAAAATTATGATACTGGATTTTTTTTAACTCTCATAGTAATTAAATATATCCATCAGATATCATATCAACTACTTTTTCATTTCGCGATGACTTGGAAAGTAGCGGTGTGAGTTGGGATTGGACAGGGTTTATAACCTAGTTTTATACCGTCTCAATACCTATTTTAATTGATTAATTTTTCAACTTTTGTCATATCTTTGGGTCCTAACTTCCTGCCCTGAACTTGGCATGGCAGTTGCCCAAAAGAACAAACATTGAGTCTGCTCACAACAGAACAAATAATGGCATTCGACTCATAACACTTGTTGCATACTTGCAGCGAATTGGGCTTTCAATAAGCGTTTTTCCAATTCTGTACAATGTGTTGCTTGGACTCTTGCTCAGCCCAATTTGTATTTCTTTTCTGGTAAAACTTATAATAGAAAATTGTTTTCATAAAAAGCTTTTCATTTTTTTTTTCTTATGTGAAAAAGCTTTTCATTTCTTCATTGATTTTTAAATGAATAGCTCATTTGAAATGTATATAATACCTTCAACTTCTACTAAATTTCAGCGTTAGTTCATTCATTTTAAAATCATATTCACTTAAGATTTATGTGCAAACACACAAAATCAGAATAAGCTTATAAAATGAAATATTTCTAAAGTTTACATAATTTATTTGAATAAGCTTATAAGTTACTAAGGTATGAGTGTATGGAGATAAGTCGCTTATACACACTTTTGTTTTTTTATTTTTCTTTGACTTTATTCACCTTGTGCTTGTCTTATTTTGTACTAAAATTTAATTTTCTTAAAAAATTATAAACAACAATAATTAAATTCTTTATCCCTTGGTCTTAGAAATTTTATTTTGTTTCCTATAAGTATCTTTCATTGGAGATAATCTTGTTTGAGATACGGTCGAACACTATATGTGGACACCTCTTCCAATTGGAATTCGAATTGTGATTCGCCACGTGTGAGATACTGGCCCTTTATGTAATATTTCAGTTATTACTAGCTCATTTGTTTCCACAAGATGGGTTAGTTATAGAAAATTAATTTTGATGTACTCTCATTATAAAAAGTATTTTACACGGATATTGAATCATGTATTGCCGTTTTCACATTAATTACTTCAAAAGTCTCACATATAATAATATATAATTGAATAATAATAATATAAAATTATTTTAAACTGATAGTATATTAAAACTAATCTCTAGTTATAGTCACCTTTCTACAGAAGATAAAGTTCTAGAGAGAGAGAATGGGTAAGCACACTTGTTCTTACGATATGGCTTTGACCCAATATGGCTTTGACCCCATCCAAGCGTTGCTAAAGCTGTATGCTAGCCCACCACCAACAATTGTGACCATTGAATCTCGTACTTATGGCGATGAATGCTGGGAAAGAATGGAGGGATGCTTTTTCTCTTTTCATCGATGGTTTTCCAATGGAGATGACTGGGGACTGGTCATTACAAATCTTCAAGAGGGAATGGGAAGTCATTGATGTTTATGTTCCACATAAGAGATGAAAAAATAATGATTATCATTTTGGTTTGCTCATTTTAAGAAGTTAGATGAAGCTAGAAATGCTGTTAAGAACTTGAATAGGGTCAAGATAAGACAGAAGCTTTTGAAGGTCTTCTTTGCTAAATATGACAAGAAAGGCAAGCATTGGAATGGTCCTTTTCTGCAGGAAGGAGAAACAATTTCAAAAGCGATGGGGAGAGTAGAGAAACCCATGAAAGCTATGGTTAATGGGAGGAGTTTTAAAGAGGTTGTTGAAGGATTGCCTCATCATCAGAAGGTAGACGATTGGGTATCGTTAAATCCTAGGAAAATGGCGGTTGCTGATGCTGAAAAGAATAAAAGGAAGCTTGATAAATTGTACTTTAAGGGGTTGGTTTGGAGAATGGTTGAAGAGTTTTTTAGCCCAACCAATTTGGAGGACGTGAAACAAGAGCTTGGTGTCATGTTGGATGAGGTGATTATTGTGATTCAGAGGGATGAAGACATCACATTTACTTCGCTTGATGGCAGGAAGGAACAGGAGGAGTCGCGATTGGTAGGAAGGGATGAATGTCCAAGGGTATTTTTGGAAGAGGATCTTGTTCTCTCAATACTGCACAAGGACCAAGGAGTTTCTAGCTCCCTCATTAGTGATTTTTAATGTTCTTTAACTCAGGAAGGTTCCGCTCTGAATTGTCCGATGGTGGGCCTTTGGGAAGGTGTATTGAGGAAGCCAACCATGTTCTTGGGCCAGGCTTGCAAGACCACTCTCCCCCTCTTTTCAACACGCGTTCAAATGAAATGGGCTATGGGGAGCCAGCCTGCAATAGCCCAGAATGCCCGCCTAGGTTCAAAGATTTTATTGGTGTGGTTGGGCTTTCTAACTAGGATCAAGTACACTGTGTGTCTTTGGAAAATATTGAGCTCAGAATTCTTTGGAGCAAGAAATTAAAGCTACTCAGAGTTGTGGGGATTCTCTTTGCTCCTTTTCAAATTCAATAGAGAAGATTCTTCAAACGCCTTTGTTAGAATCTTATTCAACTTCATAGAGAGAGGTTAAAAAAGATGTGGTACTGTTTGAATAGGACCTTGTGGAAGCACAAGTTTTTTGGGGTCTTTGAAAAGTTTTAGGGCTAAAGATTAGTAATAAAAAGGTCATGATTGCCGCTATAGCAAAAGTTCAATAATGTTAAGACTTTGCTCTACCAAGAAGAAGGGGTCGCCCTAAACCATTCTAAGGATTAAGGGGTTCGTGTTTGTGGATCTCTTATTTTGGGGGTGGTGGGTTGATGCGCTTTATGTTGATGGTTTGGCCTTGGTGTTGCTTTGGTGTTGCATCAATTCCTTGAGTGGGGTGGTTGGTGTTTTGCTTGCACTGTTGGCCATTGTTTGGCTTTGTTTCTTGGCCTTCTAGTGGCATGTTCTTTTGCTTGGGGTTTGTTTCTTTCTTAGTGGCTTTTTCTACTAGTTTGTTGTCTTTATGTGTGCTTCCTTGGGTGTTTTTTGTGTGATGTTCTGATGGTTGGAGTTGTGTGGGTGATTTATGTTTTCCTTTTTGTGTGTCATTATTTTTGCTTTTGATTTTGCTTCTATTTGCTCCTCTCCCTTTATGGTTAGTTAAGTGTCTTTTAATCTATTAAAAAAAAAAAGTACACATGAAATCAAAATATACACTCTACAAAAATATAAATGGTTTAATACAAAATATGCTATGCATACGAAAATATTTTTCCTCACGCATTCAAGCGGTTGAATAGAATGTAACTTCAATATTATTAGCCAAACCATAGACGTCACAATCTTTTACAGGGAAACTGAGACACACATGAGGTGCAAGCAAGGTACAGTGACCGGAAGCAGGAGCTGCTTAATTTCCTCTTCAACTTTACAAAACCAAAGTGCCAAATTAACTCATGATGTCCGTTTCAGCCCAAAGTGGAGGACATTAGAAAAAGACTGCAAATGGAAAAGGCAAAGGTTCCCACTTCTGCATGATAAAGAGCATAGTTAAACTCTATCATGAGAGAATTTTTTGGTAGATATTGTGGATCAGACTCATACTCAATTTCAGTAAAACACAAATTTGTCAGGACAGATCAAAAGTTTTCAATCTTCATAAGGTAGTTGCTAAGGATTCAAAGGCAGGAAATTTTTGAAGCCTTCAATGCATTAAAAACTTAAAATTTTTGTCTTTTTCATACAAAATTTTTCTTTTTGAATCCTCAACCAGTGCATTAAACCCTTTTGATAGAAGAGCACTAAAACCAAATAATATGCTCCATGATTGATAGGCTTCCCAATATTAAGTCTGTTCGATTATTATACCCCTATGAAGCACCCTAATTTAAAAAAGTCTAAACATGTTGCAGTTTAACTTTTAACACCTATAGAACCTAAAACCCTTGGCCTATCATTTGTTTCCCTGGTCTTCCTTATTGACTGTTAGGACTCCATAGACTCAAAATGAATATTATGCATACCAGATCATTAATTAATTAAACATTTCATTAAACGGTCTACATTATATATGTATTTTTAGTAGCTGATATGTTTTTATCATAAGCGACATTATCTTAGTTATGTTTAAATTGAATGAAATCTTCATGATAATTGGTGTCCAATTAAGGATATATCTCTTCATAGTTGGGTAGTGTCCAACCCTTTAACTAGTGGAGGGGGTCCAAGTGTCAATGTGCATATTATTGAGTGTGTTTGGATTTGTGTTGGTGTAGTCCAAACGGGGGTTGTAGGAGTGCAAACGGGAATCTTGCAGTAGGTGATGATATTTGACAGTTTGCAACAGTCCATCATGATTTTTCTTGTCAACCGAGCTTAGAGGAGAAGCAATAATTTGTTTCCTTCATGGTGAGAGTTTTCATATTTACTTTTAGTCAATGATCTTTTTACTTTTAATTCTTTGCAGTTTTTATCTGGAAAATAAATTTAATTTATTATAATATAAAATATGTACCATTTTTAATAATTTCAAAAGCAAAAGCAATTTTGATTAATATTATCCAAAATAACATATATTTTATTAAACAGACTTTTAAATTAAAGTTTTCTAAATATAAATTACATTGTATCAAACTTTTAATCAAAATTAATTCTATAAAATCATGTTGATTCAAAATGAATTTTATAAACTTCAATCCAAACACATACTAACAAGTGGAGGGGTTTAGATGAGTTCCAAGGCAGGGGCAGCTAGCCGCACTGACAAATCCACATGCAACTCCTCCAGGTATTTGAATCTTTTTTGTGGCTTCTTGGTTCTTACTGTGGCTTCTTTCTCCCACGCTCAGAGCATTCTTCTCCTTTGAGGCACCCTCCGTTACTGGCCATACTCTGTTTCATTTCATCAACAATATTCTTTTAAGTACTAGTCTTCGCGCTGATGTGTTTAGCAAGAATTGAAATCTTCGACATAGCTATGTTCCTTTTCTAGATTACCAGGATCTCGTCTATTGTTTCATCAATAAAATTATGATAATTTTAGTAACTTTAATTTTTAATAATTTGTTCTCTTCTAGTTAATAATAACTTCTCCTAATTGTTAATTTTTATAATAAGGTATCAACATTAATATGTAGAATAAGGATTAATATCGGGAAAGCGTAAAAAGGAAATCATTTAGTAAAAGGTGCATACAATCCCAGTTCCCAACTAATAATTGTGTTCAAGTTAAATTTTTTGTTTTTCTAAAACCATTAATTAAAATTGATTTTCCATAAAACTTAAATAAAATTGAACATGCTGTAGGACTAACCGAAACGAATTTCTAGAAATTTGAAACTGAACATCTCACCTTTTTCTTTTGGCATAAACATCTCACTTTTAATTCTCCTTTATTTCTTTTTTTTCTTTTTGGGCTTTAAATTTTTGCTGGGTGTAGGATGTTTCTTTACATTTTTTAATAAAATTACATTAAAATAGTTTTTGTTATGTCGTAATGCCGATGGAATAGATAATTAATTTGAAAGGCATATAGTTTAGTTTTGATATATTGACATTATAAACTTTTTATATTATTAATTATTAATTATATGCTATAGAAGAAGTGAGTAATTAAGATCTTGATACATGAATTTACTAAGATCCCAAGGGAACCGTGCTCATAACACAGACGAAAAGTCTTTTTATCTATGAAAAATATTTATATGGTCTGAGAGCACCATGTGACTGTGCTCCTAACCACACAAAATACACTTACATAATTGGTCAGAGAGCACAGCCACATGATACTTCCGGACCATCTAAATATTTTTTCTCTTTTACCTGCTTCTTGTCATTCATTCTTGGCACGTGGCAGATTCTCCCTTTGCATGCAAAAGCCACTCATAGTACACATATGTTTTATCTCATTAATTACTAAATATGTATGTCTAGCATATATAAATCAAATATACTCTTAGCCTGAAGTGCGATCGTCAGCCTAATGATGAACGAGAAAGGTGGACTGTTAGGGTTTTTAAAAAAATAAAAAAAAAATCCACAGAACTCCACATAAAAATATTTCAAGAGAGTTTTATTTCTCAATATCAGAATCATATGTATAACTAAAGTTATATTTGGATTAGTGGTAAATTGTGGAGTAAAATGAAATGAAAGAAAAAGAAGTAAAATATAATGGAGTTAAATAATATAATTATCGTACTCTATTATTTGAATATTTTAGTAATAAAATAATGTTCCATTCCAATCCAGTGCCTGGAGATTCTAGTGGAATAAAATGGACTAGTAATATTTATATGTTTTTTATTTCTATAATATATTATTACCCTTGTATCAAATGGTAGTAATTATAAGTTTTTATTTGGGATGGAGTTTTTTATTTCTGTAATATATTATTACCCTTGTATCAAATGGTAGTAATTATAAGTTTTTATTTGGGATGGATAAAATAATTAATTAGTTATTTTAATTATTACTTATTAATAAACTAAAATGAGATTCCATCCAATTGTAGGGAACAAAAAAAAGAGTTTTTAGTGGAATAAATCCATTATATATCACTTTATTCCATTATAAATTTGTCAATCCAAACAATAAAACCTCATTTCATTTTATTGAACTCCATTCTACTTTATTACTTACCATTAATTCAAATATACCCTTAGTGTCAATTACTTATATATATGCAAGCTCTCTCTACGTAACCACTTTCTTATCCTATATATATATAACTATCAAGTTAAAATCATGCACTTAATAAGAAACTACTTTCTATTACAAATATGATAAAGTTAGTCAACTAACATAATTTATTACTCAACTTGGGTTATAACATAGGCTCAAGATAACTTAGTGAAATTAAAGTAACAACAACAACAAAAAATTATACAAGAAAAGAATTAGAAAGAGAGAATATATTTCATATACAATATTAGGGTGAGGACAATAACGATGCTCGTTTGATTTAGAGTTTGATATAATTGTTTTCAAATAATTAAAAATAAAAAAAAATCTCTTTATGAATTAGGTGATTTCGGGTTAGTATGGCCAACCCAAAATATAAATTAAATTTAACTTAAAATTGTAATCGATCAATATTTCAAAACTCGAATCAAGCCCAATAAACTTGCTGCCCTCAAATAGCATTGGATCATAAGAACCCTTAGACCCCTACTAGAGAGTAGAGACGCTAAGCGTTGAGCAGCAGAAGCATATCAATCTCGATCCTATAGCTTATTTGAAGTGAATAATCAAAATAAAACAAAAATAATTATTTCTACAGTCCATATAGATTAGATTTTTCAACATTCGGCTAATTATCTAACTCAAAGAAACAGTTTTGTGCCGTTCAAATTGGTGCCGTATCCCATACTCGAGGGAATTAATGTTGGCAATTGCAATGACAACTACTCAATCTATTTCGCGCTCAGAAATACTGAAAGAAATATTGAAACTAATACTATATACTAGGAAATTCAGAGTTTAAGAAGCTCACTACAAGGATGCAAAATTTTACTATATCATGAGAAATTAGTTCAAGTTTAATTAGCCCTTTTATAATAGAATACCATGTTCAACCTTAGTTGATGGTGTCATTAATCGGTTTACTTATTACCTAGGAATAAAAAAATTTTTGGTAAGTGCCCAAGAATTAACTTATAACTTATCCCAAATAAACACCACTAGTCTCGAAAAAAAGAAAAAATACTGACCAATAGTAAATACTACTCCAATATAGTCAAAAGAAGAAAATCAACAATTAAAGGCGAGTAATAATGGTTCCAAATTCCCAAACCAATGTGCACCTGTGGTGGTCTGTATTCTTTCTTTTCTTCACTGCACAGCAATCCCTTTCTCATGCCTCTCTCTCCAAGACACACACACACACACACATAATATAAATTGCAATGCCACCGCCCTCCTCCACCATTGACAAAGATGACATCGACACAGCATTGAGCAGGAGCCTCCTCTTTGGACTAATCAACACTATTAACACTGAACGAGGTACCGAACAAGGGTCTTCATCTTTCTCTTCAGTCTCCTCGAATTAACCCCTTTTAAAAGATTCAATTGCAGGCACCAACCAATGGAAAAACTGGAAGACCACCACCACGAGCCTAACCCTAATAACAACAACACTACCCAAGAAACCAAACCCACCGCCACCACCGTTGCAACCACCACTCCCTTTGAAACACCTAAAAGTATTAACAACAGTGCCAACAGCAACAACAACAGTAGCAGCAGTAACAGTAACAGCACCGCAGCAAAAACCAATAATAATAGCCGCAAGTGCAAGGGTAAAGGTGGACCCGACAACAACAAGTTTCGTTACCGCGGCGTGAGGCAGCGGAGCTGGGGAAAATGGGTGGCTGAGATAAGAGAACCGCGCAAGAGGACACGAAAGTGGCTCGGAACCTTTGCGACCGCCGAGGACGCCGCCAGGGCCTACGACCGCGCCGCCGTGATCCTCTACGGTTCAAGGGCACAGTTAAACCTACAACCGTGCGGTTCCAATAATAACACTTCTAATTCTTCCTCTCGTGGATCTTCTTCTTCTTCGACTCAAACGCTTAGGCCTTTGCTTCCTCGCCCTTCGGGGTTCACCTTCGCCGCGGATTCCCGGTTTCCCACGCTGTTTAGTAACGGCAACACCACCCCGGGGTTCGTGCCTTTTGGGGTTTACCCTTTGAGTAACGGTAATATTGTTGCACCACCGGTTTTGTGCCCTATGGATAATAATAACGTGGTGCAGTTTCATCATCATCAACAACAACATCTACATCATTCTCCACAAGTGGTGCAACTTCAGCAGCAACAACAGTGTCAAAACCCTGAATCTGATATGAGAGTAGTAGGTGAAGCGAGTCCAATTAGATTAACATCGTATCAGATTAACCATGGTCATGGTCATGGTCATCATAATCATCATCGTGTGCAGCATGATTCTTTGTCGAATCAACAGCAGCAACAGAATTGCATGGTGGATGAAGTGTTGAATAATCCCTTGGTGGGTTCGCTGGGGTCAACTTTGTCATCTCAGGTTGCTATAGATGCAGCGGTGGATCCGGATTCGACGTCGTTGGAGGTTCTGGGGACTGCGGGTCTCGGATCTACGTGGTCGTTGGCGAATGAGGAAGAGTACCCTGTTAGTTTATGGGATTATAATTATAGTGATCCTTTTTTCTTTGAATTTTAAAGAAATTTAATTTGCATGCAGTGGCTCGAGCTTGATACATGACATATATACTCCTATTGGTCGATTGATCTTGATTTAGTATACTGAACGGAGAAGATCACATGTCGACTACCATGTGAATAAAGTGTGAGAAGAAATTGAAATTTGTTGTGAACAATTTGTGTGGCTGAATTTGTCTGGAGTCAGACCCAAAAAAAAAAATCTGTAGAAACCCTAGGATTGTGATTCAATTGCAGGCGTTCTATTGGCAAGCTGTCAATGATTTAGTCAATTAGTTATTTTTTATCGTCTTATAATGTGTAAGTTTTATTTGTTGTGTAGAACTGGTGTAGAACAGGTGGATTAGCCTATATGATTGATTGTTTTGTGTTGTTTAAACTTTACATGTAACTGTTTATTGAGGATCATATTCTTCTGGGTTTATCTGGGTTTCTTAGAATTGTGAATTGTTAACCAGTAAATCAGAAATTGATAGAGTCGTGGGAAAGGGTGTATATGTAAGTATTGTCCCACTAAGTAGGAGCTACATAGTTCACACAATGGCACAATATTTTGTTGTAAATCTTCATATTCAAACCATCCTTTAAAATCTAAATCTGTTTGAATAGTTTTGCTCACAATTGATCTGTACTTTCATTATATGGCTTCTACACATCATCTCTGGAGATGCTCGAACCACCTAAGGTAATTTTTTTTTTTTTTACAGTAGGTATTATCCTAATTTTTTTTTAATGCATTCATTTGTAATCTTATCTTATATATCTAACATGTTTATTTATTCAGTCTAACATTCTCATTTTTGCAACATATTGTTTGCATTTCGAGAATTTGATAATATAAATAAAATTTTCAAACTTGTTACATACACATTTATTAAATTATTTTAGATTATTGTAAACAAATATATAATTTTTTTTATTGGAATAGGTTCTCTTTTCTTGGAAACATTAAAAATTTGAATCGACAGGAATGTCAGTGACTATTGTTAGTCCGGTTGATACAATAATAGTGTTTAAGATATATCTAGTAATTGTGGTATTTGCCTTTCTTGTTATTGTTTCTTGATAAATTTGGAGTCAAATATACGTCGAATTTATTTAAAATATTTTTGGAACGCGCGCATAATCGATGTATAAATATTTGTTTCTTTGTAAAAGCCATAAATTTATTTTCAATATATTAGGTTTCGTCGATTTGAAAATCGAATTGAAGTATAGCTTGTTCAACACTATGGCTACGTTTTTAGTTCAAACATTTTTGGTTCTATCCTAAATTCCTAATTTAATCATGCATCAAATACGAGTTCAATTGGTTTAATACAATCAATTTAACTATTCACCAGACACTTCGCTGGTTCAACCTTCATTTTAATTTTAAATTCATGGTTTTTTGGAAAAATATATTAGAATTATAAAGTGCATTATTCACTAAAGTTTTCGCTTTTGTCGTGTTTAAAATTATAACTTACGTACGTACGAGACAAAATAACCATGTTCCAGTTTTGTACTTCTAACTAGGGTCCGATTCAGGCATCGAGTTTATACATATTCAACTGATCTCGTATTATTTCAAACGTACCCAGTGTCTTTGATAAATTTAGATATAGTTTATTTTGTTTTTTACTTATTCATTTTACCAATTGTCTTATATATTTATTATGTTAGTATGTTTTTATAAGGGCATTGAACAGATGGATCTTAGTTTTGGTCAAGCTATTGTGTTACTTCTTACGAAGAAAAATATTTATTCATTTTTTTTTAGCCCCAGTTCATATTCCTTTCTTCGTTGACCTTACATTTGGTATTTGTTACACTATCAAGTGTTAGGTGATAGTTAAGATGGCCAAACTTTGTAGTGGACTTGGACCGTGGATGGACGCATATTCTGATAATCTTCAAATCAATCACTATTAAGTTTTAGCTAATTTATCCTAACTTTTATGAGCGCATTCATATTTTGAGTTTTACATCGGTTGGGCTTGGAGCTTCAGTCTAGTATGCACATCTCACTGTCTTGTTCCAAACATGAGGACTCTCTTTTTCATTTTAGAAGAATTCTCACTTTAAGGATCTTTTTTCGTTTTGGTAAATTTTAATTGAGACTTATTATTAGGAATTCAAATAATCTAACTCAATTTATAAAGGTTTCAGAGAAAATTTTAAATTTTTTAATAAGAATTTATTCTATTCCAAAACTTTAAACATGTAACACCTGATTAAAGGGTCGAATCACGTAGCCTTTCACTTTAAGGAGCCTAAACCTTATTGAATTAATTTTGTTTTTATGAATTTAAACGTTTAAATGTCAAAAAAATGTAGGGGGTGAGTTTTTCTAGGCACTTCGGGTGCAGATCAATCATTGTAGAAATTTGAAAATAGCTCTGGGGACCCATCGTATAATGGCAATCTTATGCAGGTTATTTGTATAATGGGCTCTTGGTTTGACAGATTTAAAGCCCAATACATCCCAAGAGATTGTAATGCTGTTGCAAACTCCTTATCTTCTGACCAAAAAAAGTAAAAAAACCTCCTTATCCCACTTGCTAAACATACAGGTTCAGGAGCGTGGATGGGGCGGATGAGGCGCGAGGCCTAGTGGCAAAATTACATTCATTAGAAGAAGCAGTTGATTGTATAGCGGAGTTCTTTGCTCAGGATATTTCAGTTGAATAAATTTAAAACTCCCATTAGAAAAAATTAAGCATACTGATCAATGCGGAGTGTATTTCATTCACATAATTTACATAATATAACCCATAAAATTTCTGATTTTGCTTGGTTATTTTCATAATACAGCTTTTTATTTTTCGCAATAAAATTCTATTGGTTGAACATGTCAAGTTGTGGTCTGTTAACACAATTTGACCAGTTTGAATCTGGTTTGATTTGTTAAACATATGTTTCTGAAATGCTGATTGTCGGAGCTCATATAAACAAGTCGTTAGACCGGCTATTTGTTAATTTGATTTGACCAATTAATCCGATCTAGATTTAAAAATAATATACTTCTTGTTAAATATGTGTATGTGTTTGAATTAGTTTATTTCATATTTGATATAAATTATTTAAAAAAAAGGATTTTTTCATCTAAAATTTCTTTTAACATATTCTTTTATTGTTTCATACTAATGAGTTTAGAACCACTTTTATTGTTTTACACTATCTTGTAAAACAGGAGCGAAGCAAGAACAGAGATCAGAGTGAAAGTCATTTAAATGGACGCCTAGAGAGGACAACTAAAGTATAGGCTGTTGTAGTTTTTGCCCTTCGCACTAATGTGTAATATTAGAATAATGCTTGGTGAACGCACTAACAGTGCAATGCATATGTGATATATGTGGAAAAAATGAGAAAAATGATAAAAATGTTTGAATGATAGGTCATATATGATTATTGTTATTTTTATTTAATTTTTTTTAATCTAAAAACTTACTGGTGTAAATAGTACAAGCGCTAGTAAGTTTTGTAAATATACACAAAACTTACCAGCATAAATAGTGTAATGCTCGTAAGTTTTTGGATAAGAAAAATTTGAACAAAAGTAATAATGATTATGTGAGACTCATCATCCAAGCATTTTATCATTTTCTTCACTTTTCAATATACATCGCATTGTTTGTGCGTCCCTCTCTCACTAATCCTAATATTATTATTCTCATATTAAATAATTAAGAAAGTTAATTTTTTTTTACCATCTAAAATTGATCAAACTTTAGCTAATTTGACTTGAATTAGAACTATATAAGAGTAAAGATTTCACATGCTAATTTTTTTTTTAATTTTTTACTTTTAAAGACTCAAACTTAAGATTTTATTTAATAATCGAACCACTTGAATTAATCAAGTATTGATAATAATTTTATTATTATATTTGGGTAGGGAACCTTTTCTCTAGTATTTAATATATTAATTTGTATAAATAAAAGTTAGGTACAGTAGTAAGTAAATTACACTTTCAGAATGGAGATTAAGATTTAAATCCTAAAATAGCAATTGTTCGGAAGGTTTTTTTATTGGAATAGTGTTTAAAGGTAAAAATATTTTAAAAGCCAAGAAAAATATATATCAATCCGTTAGATATTGGACTTGAGTCATATTATTTACAATTTTACAACTATGTGACTCAGTTATTTTTTTCTTAAATATTTTGAATTTATATTTCATTCAAATAAATACTGGTTAATGAGTTTTTATTTTTTAAGTATTGGACCGGCTATTCCATGAAATCTTATTATTCAGTCAAATAAATTATCTTAAATTTCAATCCACTTTCATATCATGATTTAAGAATGTCTCTATGCACCTTTCACAGATTATCCATCTATAGATGATTATTGTTGTTACATTTGAGAAGTTCTTATATCTTCATCTTTTATGGAGGATACCTTTTTTTTCTCTAACATGGATTATAACTATATAAAATATTATATAAAATCTATTTTTATACCTTACTTCAGAAAATTTGTCATAAAAATAAACGGTGGAGTATGATTCTTTTACCCGTAAAAAAAAGATAGAACTTCAGTTCCTTGTTCTCAATCACGTCACAATTTCTTGAACAGTATAAAACCCCTAAAGAATATCTTACTTTCTAGGATAAGTCAGGCGTTTTATTACTCGTTAACTTTACTTACACATAATTTGTCATATAAATTTCACAGAGATTTTATTTTTGAATTTAATTTAAATATATTAATAATATAAAATAATTTTATATTATCAATCAATAAAAATAATAAAAAATATCAACTTATATAAATAAATATTTATTATAATGAGAGATCTATTATAATTTTTTATTTTTTTTTATTTCTATTATTTGATAATATAAAATTATTTTATACTATCAATATGTATTAATTAAATTAATAACAAAATTTCACATAGATTTGAAATATGTGAACAAATTTTTCTATAACTTTATCTACATTACAAAAAATCTTTGTCATCCATTCCCATCTATTTTGGATCTTTGTGCAATCTTTGCAATCTTTCTATGTGAAATTATTTTTTCTTTTTGTATTATTAGTAATTGTGGTTAAGATATTCTGTCTAATGTGTACGATTTTGTACACATTTTGCTAAGCCCAAAATTGCGTGTGGGACAGAGAAAGTGGATGCTGGACGGGACATTGATCTGCATGTGTGTGTGCACACATGTTGCAGTGCCATTTACAACTTGTTTTTTAATCTTTTTGACGTCGTCAACGATGACATTAAGGATGAGCCAACCCACATTGTTCATGACCAAATGCTAATGGACCGAAATCACGTACTACATAGTGTATACGCCAAACATTATCTCAAATCCTTTCGATTGAACAAAAAGAAAAATCTTTTTTTTCCCCAAAAAATAAAGGTCGGCAAAAGACTTAAAGCAGTCAACTTTAGGGTGCCAGTAGTTGGAAAAAATCGTCCACTAATTATTCTTGGTTTCGTAAATACAAGCTAATTGAAATTGGGGAACGACACAAAATTCCACAGTCCAAGTTGAACTGGTAACTTGAAGAGGTAGTAAAATTTGACCATTTTGATCTTACCTAGAAATGTGAACTTGGACGTTGTTTTTCACTTAGATTTACCAAAAAATATGAACTAGTAACGTGAAGAGGCAGTAAAAATTGAACTTTTAAATCTTATATAGAAATGTGAACTTGGACGTTATTTTTCACTTAGATTTAGATAGAGTTGAATATTTTGTTGGAACACAGGTAATTGGTTATTAACAGTTGTAGTGTGATAGTTATTTTATTTCATTGGTGGTGAGTGAGTGAGTACTGAGTTGCGCGCGTTTTATGGAATAGAAGATAGGGCTAATTCAAGCAGAATTGCCGTGTGGGCAGCAATTTGAAAGCAACGTGTACTTTCATTGATAATTAATAATCCAACAGCACCATCTATGCTTTGTCTGGCATACACTCTGGGATATTAAGTTTATCTCGAGCTAAGATATTTATTCTTAGTTTTTCAAGGAAGAAACCTCACTCTATTTGCTTCTTCTATAGATTATGTATTTATCTGATGTATTGCCAATACATGATTTAATAAATTAAAGTCGTATTAAGGTCTATTTGTTTAATTTTTTAAAGAATTTTTTTTAAAAAATATAAACATGTATAGAAAATTTAAAATAATTAAATAATTTTAAAAAAACTGAAATTAAATATATATATATATATATATATTTAAATATTTTAAGGTTAAAAGAAGCTTTTGTAATTTTTAAATATTCACTTATATGACATTCTTTTTTTTTTTTTTACCTGAATTATTTGTAACATTTTTTAGGATAAAGTTTAGAGTAACATTATTGAAAAAATTGTCAGAATTTTTATTAATTCATTTATCCACCTAATAATGACATGTGTATCACATAATTCTTACAAATAATTCCTGGTGAAATTAATTTTAGGGCTATAAAATTTTTCTAAAGTTTATCAATGATATATATTTCATTGATTAATTTAAATTATATTTTTGTTAAAAAAAACCAATTGAATAGTTTTCATTTAAGTAATTGATTATATTTTAATTCTTCAATTTTATTAAATTTATCACACACTTTAAAAGTAATTAAGATGTTTAATAAATAGTATAAATTGATAACTGAGAATGATATCAGTGCCTCACATACTCTAGTAATGTTAGTTTTGTATGACAACAACAATAACAATTACGTCTTATCTTACTACATGGAGTTAGCTATGTAAAATCCCCTTGTCATAAAATATTTTATGGAGTAATTTTGATTCTTTCAAATATTTGTTTAAATAGTTAACTATTAGATATTAACTCTTTAAAATAAGACAACGAATTAAATTGAGATGATTATTGGCATTCTGTCTCCTTTCTAGAAGTCACTTAGCAAAATACTATTGTAACATATTTGTTTTATCCTTTTCCCATCTTTCGATTTAACTTCCGATGTAGAATATTAAGTTAAAGTCTTGTAACTCATATAAGTTGTATGTTGTACACTCTTTGATTTTGAAGAGCCATATCACTTTACAATAATATCAAAGAGTTATAAAAAGAAAAAAAGAAACGAAAATAGTCTAACCGTGCTTGACGGTTTGCAAAGTGAAAGGTAAGTTAGAAAAACTACCACCTTACATAAATTAATATGAAGCATGATGACCATAAAGTCATGTTGGAAATTAAGTTGTGGAAATTATAAGTTTGATGAACCTCAAGGCATATGGGAAAATGATAGTGTGGAAGTTTCACCACACCTTCGTTCATTTTTCTTTTCCACAATAAAGCACTTCTGCTTGTAATTGTAAATAGGCATGTAGATATGTGAAATTATTTACACAAAGAAAAAGAAAGAAGTAGACATAGAGTAGTTTCGCCATCCGTGGGAAAAAGAGAAAAGAGTAAGAAAAAAAAAAGAGTTAGAAATTAACAAGGAGCTTAATAAACACACTACTTAGAGGTGGAAAATAAAGTTATTTGCAAAATAAAATCATGGCTCATTTATTTGCTTATTCTTATTAAATTATTATTAATTTTATTTACTGCTTCTTTATATTAAAGTTACTCATTACTATTTATTATTGTAATTTATTTATTATTCTCTTATATTTATGTTGCTTATTATTTATTGCAAGTTATTTTATTTATGGTTCATTTATATTAAATATGTTCAATATTATTATAATTTATTTTATTTACTATTCCTTTACACTATTTAAAATTATTATGAGTTGATTTTCTCTAATAACTCCATGTAATTTCCTTATGGGAATGATGTTAAAGAATAAATTTACTTGAATTATACATTGTTATGTATGTTGAAAATTTATACATGATAGCAAACATGTAAATTAAAGAAAAAATATTTAAGATTTGCATCTAAAAGAAGGCATATGAATGGATGTAAAATATTTTTATATTACTTGCCTTGATTAATGTGGTGTAATGGTCTTATTTCATTGTCACAATATTATGAATAACACAAAAAAGGGGGAATTCTCTAGGAGAATACCTTTGATTATGTGTGAGACAAGCAAGCCAAAAAAATAGTAAAACTAAAGCAAAGATATTATAATATTGGTTTATAATATTTCATGTAAAGTTGCATTAGAAAGATCTATTTTTAGTAGCTACAATATTATGTCTTGATATATGATCGTATGAAATTCCGAATATAATGCGGTAGATATGTTGTTTTTCGTGCTAAAATACAACTGGAACCAATATAGTTCAAATATTTTAGAACTACTCATTTTCTATTGAGAATTTTCCTTCTCATTTTTTATTCCTGGTAATTTTAGATTAGTCAAGTAATACCCAAAGGAAAGGTAAACTCCGCTACCTACTAGGAATATATGGAGTTGTATTTAAATAAATTGTAGTTTATTCAACTAGTTTAGAAATGTTTAATCTCTAACCAGTAATACTTTGATGTATTTATGTATATTAATATTCAACCATGAACTTTCTATGTAATATTTGTGGTATTAGCTTTTATAATGAACAGGTGTTATAGACTATGTGGATCAAATGATGTCTTAATGTCATAAACCATTTCAATAGTCAAACTATTAAAATCTAAATATTTTTTAATTATTTTGCCCATAGTTTTTTCACTCTTCCTTTTATTTCTCTATTAGACTACCTTTCCATCTGATATACTCTCCTTAATTGACCTTCTACAAACCTTCTTTACACATATTCAAATCACCTAAAGTGACATTTTCTACCATCTTTCACACAATAACTGCCATATCAACTCTATCCGTAATACAATCATTTATAATTCTATCTTTTCTAATGTATTTACTCATTCAACACAACATTGTCATCTTTACAGTATTAATTCTATTTTTTTGTTAACGTTTTACTTCCCAACATTCAATTAAATCTCATACACCTTGCCGCTCTTATAGCTATGCTGCTCCTACTCTGTCTTACTTCAACATTTATTTCATTTCAAAGTTTGCTAACTTTCCATTTATTTGCTCTTTCAATTTTCATAATGGGATTATATCGTTTGTAAAAAAAAAAAAAAAAAGGACTGAGGCAATGACTCTAAGATATATTCAATAAGCGAAGTTGACACTTGGTATAGTCTTATAGTTATAGAAAAATCTTTTGTCACTCACCTAGTATTCTCACACTAATTGTGATCCTATCATATGCCATAATAAGTCACAACTGGAGAATTAAACCAATAGTATATAAGTCATTTTAACTTCTTTTATAGATGTAGAGATTTTATTATAATAAAATATAAGATTAATTTTGATATATTATCAGTATAAATTTTTTTTATCATATTATTTAGTTATAATTAAATATTTTTGTTGATATGATAATATATAGTTGAATTCTTATATGAACTATTTTTATGTTGATGGTGTATTAAAATTAAATTTATAAAGTATTCAATTACATTTGTTATATATATATATATATATATATATATATATATATATATTACAGGAAAGATATGTAAATATTTTTATTTTAAGTTTCATCCATCACTGGACCATATTATTAGAAACTCGATTAATTCGGTTTGATCTATAATGGTTTTAAAAGGTTTTTAAATTTTCTAACAGGTAATTTTTTTACCCATTCTTATAATTCGAATATGAGACACTTAATTAAGGAGTCGATGTAATTAACCACTTTGACCAACTCACTTGATACAAGTAAATAATAAAGAGCAATGAAATAATTACAAAAATTTGAATTTTGTACTCTTTTGATTTCTATATATGTTGAATCTTACCAACGTATCACGTATTGATTCCTCACTCGCTAAACTAACGACGCTAGTCATATTAACTTCATATAAAGATTTTTTTTTTATTGACCAAAAAAGATTTTTCCGTAAGCATGAGGGATTAGTATACATGATTTGACGAGTGTAATGAATCGTGTTGATAAGTTTCAAAATATAAATGATTTTTGTCAAATTTTTTTCTTGGTTTTTTTGTAAATGCGCCATGACTTGGATGGAGGTTCTTTGCAATTTTTCCTTTATCATGATGACAAGAAAAAGTTAAAAATGGAAAACTTCCTCGCCTTTATTTTAGATGTCCATTTTTTTAAAATAAATTGTTACATTTGATTATTACCAAAGCTGTTTGGTAGTAACTTTTTTTTTAAATTAATTTTTATACTAAAAGATAGGATTTAATTGGGATGTACTGATAGTGTAAAATAATTTTACACTGTCAATCAACAAAAATGTTAGAAAGTGAAAAATTATGGTAGGTCCCTCATTATAATAGGTGATTATATGTATGAGTTAACACTTTCTAATATTTTTATTAGCTGACAGTATAAAATTATTTTATATTATCAATATATTTAAATTAAATTCTTAAAAAATAATGAAGCATTCCCTTTTAGTACACACATCATTCCATAATTAAGTAGAATTCTAATTTTCTGAATGAGAAAATTTGCGATTGACACATTTATCCTTAAAAAATAAAATCTTCAAAATGATTTTTATAAAGAAAAATCATCAATCACATTTATATTTTTAGATAGTAAACAAATTAATTTGTTAAAAATGAATAATAAATGACCGTTTGTAATTTGAAATACTCTTTTAAAGGTTTATATACTTAAATGTTTACTTTTTCATAATTTAAAGATTTTCCTTTCCCTTCATATATTCGATTTTATTCTTTTTATATTTTTATTTTTTTAAAAAAAATTAATTGATAAAATAAAGATTTTTCTTTCCTTTCATAAAATAATTTTATACTATCAATTAATAAAAATAAAAAAAATAAAAAATTAAGATAAATTACTTATTATAATAGATAATTATTTATATGAGTTGACATTTTTATTATTTTTATATATTTAAATTAAATTCTTAAAGAAAACACGTTTAATTCGTCTGCTAACAATAGTATATCTATTTAATTTTAGTTCAATTATGAACATACATGCACACTTAAGAGAGAGAGAGAGAGAGAGCTAACTCTTATAAAATAAAATTCTATATGTAAAAAAAAAAAAAAAAAAAACTCACTAATATCATTTGCCACGCACCGAAGATGCGAGTATACCTGATCCTCAAACGTAACTATAAATAAATCTGATATGGTCGTTTCTAGCACTCTCTGAAAGTACTCATTACTCGCAGCACTCATAAAAAGCACTCTAGCTGGGATTTCTCGAAACGACAATCACCATTCGCTGCCGCGGGAACCATCACCGCCGCCGTGAAATCTTCTTCAACGCCATTGAGTCACAACCAGAGACACCGCCATGTCGTCGAACCACGGCTCTCATTCCTTCGATTGGCACTTCGACACAGAACTCGAAGACGAGAACATCGAGCTCCGAGGCCGGAAACTGTTCTTCGTCATCGTCCTCTTCGCCATTGTCCTCTTCACCACCGCTCTCTTCGTCTACGTCCGCTGGATCTGCCGCTCCCGCGGCCTCCTCCCGACCACAGCCTTCTCATCGATCCACTTGAGCCACGCGCCGCCGCCTCCTCCGTCGCAGGGCCTCGACGCAGCCGCGATCAAGACTCTGCCGATCGTGCTGCACCAGGATGCGTCACCGTCGCCGTCGCCGGCAGATCCGAACCGCGGCGGCGCGTTGGAATGCTGCATCTGCCTGAGCGCGTTCCGCGATGGCGAGAAGCTGAAGGTTTTGCCTGGATGCGAGCACAGGTTCCACAGCGAGTGCGTGGACAAGTGGCTCGCGAATCACTCGAGTTGCCCGTTGTGCAGAGCTTCGCTCACTCTCGTTCCTTCGTTTCCGAGGATTTTGTTACAAGAACCGCCCATTAGGATTATTAGCAACCACTGATTCAGATCTCTTTCTCTCCCTCCCCCCTTTCTCCTTTTCCCTCTCTTTCGTTTTTTTTTTTTTTAAATTGCAATATTAATTATTAATGATAATTTACTTGTTTTGGATAATTTGTTTTTTGGTAATAGTAATATGAATTTTTTTTTTTCCTCCGAGTTTATATTTACTCCACAAGTATCATACAGATATATTTAGTTTTATTTTAGAGTGGATTATTTTTAAAAAAATAATTTTTATTTAATTTAAATATATCAAAATTTAGTATAAAAAATAATTTTTATTTAAGTAAAATAAAATATAATTATTTTTTTATTAAAATAAAAATAATAATAAGATTTTTTTAAAAAATTATTTTAAAATTATAAAAATAAATTTAAATTTTTTTATATATTTAAATATATTAATTATTATATATTTTTATCCACATATTAATAAAAAAATTTTGTTCCCTCCAACACTAAATCAAACGGGTCGTACGTCATTTGATTTACTCTTCAGTTTTGACTGTGTGCCAAAAAGAATAGAGAAACTACGTTAAAATATGTATCTACTATTTAACAAAAATAAAAAAGATAGTGTGAGGGTAAAGAAATGAAAATATTGTGTATATTATTATTATTATTATTTAGTTGCTGGATAATTCATTTTCAGTCGTGTAAATCGTTGTAAGAAGAAATTTGTTAGCGACACTACTCGTTTGTATACAACTTGAATGAAGGAATTAAGTTTCAGGATTATAGTATACAAATTAAGGATGGTAGTAGGTATTCATAAGGATGAGAAAATATCTTTCACCTCTATCCCTATTTAAAAATTTACCCTTAATCACCATTTCTATTCCATCCTTATCATGAGTCCTCATTCTTTATTTATTTTTTTTTAGAGATTCAAATCTTTATGGATATTTATAAATTTATGCAAAAAAATTAAAAAATTTTTAAAAGAAAAATTATATATAAAAAAATCTTAAATTTAAATAAAATATTTATAAATATCTACAATATATTATACTATTAGTAATATAACACAATTCAAATAAAAAATAAAAATATATGATACAAATCTAAGTGTTATAAATATTATTTTAATCAAAGTTAGTCAATTATTACAAATTTGATTTTGATTAAAAGTTTCATATACCATATGTTGACTATATTTAGAATCAATTTGATTTTATCGTATATTATTGTTAATATATATATATCATGAATGAGGATTTAATGAATTTTAATATAATAGGGGCCTCATCCCTATCCCTATCCCGACCCCATTTAATAAATGAGAATTTTGTCTCTATTCCTATGAGAACCAAATAAGTCCCTATATCTATTTCCGTTATGAATAATCCCTATAAATACCTACTTTGATGGATTTTTTTGTCATCTCTAAGATAAATTTTAAAATAGTTGGTATTACTTGGATTAAAATGATTTTCAAGTATTCAATCATTGCACTAATTGAATACTTGAAATCATTTTAATTTAGATTCAATTGCAAATTTAGTATATTTTATTTATTAAAATAATTTAGTATTTGCAAGATATAATAAATACCAACTTGGTACTTCTACCAAAACAAGAAGTACCAACATTATACGTATTGGCAGACCTTGATTAGTTCTCAAATGTTTTGTTATTTTTTATTTTTTGAAAAAATGTTTTGTTACTTATTAGTTGTATTTAATAAACTTTAAATGTTTATTGTAAAAATGAAGAAAAATGCTTAATGATTTCATCAAGGAGGATAATAAAAAATTGTTGTGGGCACCCAAGAAATTCCTTTTCACATGGGGAAGGTCTGAGATAGTGCCATAGTGGACAATGTTTATGATAATATTTAAATTGAAAATTTTATTCCCACGTTGGATGATGGGAGGCTGGAGCTCAAAAAGTTCATATAATTTTCTGCAACACCATCTTTTTGTTCGATAAAAGTCCTAAAAGATGTTGCTCTTATGAGTCAGCCACGGCTGGGTCTTATGAGACAGATGATGCTCCTGTTTTTATTATGTTGTACTGGTGGATAATGAGAGATTCTTAAATAAATTGGGACCCCCCAGAACATAAAAACACGATTCTGCTCTATTAGACCCCTCCTCTTTCTCATTTTTTATTTTAATTTTTTCAGTTTAATGTCGTTAGCATGAACTTTATGCCGCAAATTCAATTTCAATTTTTATGCATTGTCACTAATCACGAGCTACCCACATAACCTAGATAGTTAGATTACGCCCAAAATGAACATATTCCTTTTAGTCGTTATATGTTAAGTTGGTAGTGGTTTTCTCACACCTGTCTCTATTAGAAAGCTATTGAAAACCTGGTCACATGGATAATGTGATGCAGGACTGGGTTGCGCATGCAGTTCCTTTGATCAGCCACTTCAGTAGCATTCATTGCTAAAACTAAACTGGATATTGGTGTTGGATAGACGTTTCTTCTTTTTCTTTTATTTTCTCCCTCTTTTGCGGTGGAGATAGGGATGTAAACTGAATGACTTATGAATGACATACCCATCTAAGGTATGAGCTTATGCATGTTAGTTCCGTGAAGCAACTCCGTTGTTCAGCTAGGTAGCTTGTTTGCAGAAGAATATGTTTCCCTAGGGGTACATGAAACATCGTTTCAGTCTTATCTCCATGCCTAGAAAGAAATGTGGAAAAGCATTTAATCTTAATACTAAATAAAGGAATCTGTAAAAGCATGTTATCTCAATTCCACAAATCGAATCTGTAAAAGCAATTCATTTGGGCTAGATATTTCACATTAACCACATCCAAAAGTGGGTCATTGTCTATTTGTCCAATTGAAACCCCTCAAAAAGAAAGTTTCTCTAACAAAATTGTGATTTATAATATATTATCTTCCTCTTAATAATAACAATAATAATAATGTTAGGATTAGAATCAACAAATCTAAAGAAAATGGATAATTGTTTTAAAAATCTATGATTTGATTAACAATAATCTATCTAAGTATCTACGGAAACCAATTATAATTGTGACTTTACCATTGCTTTTCTTTTCCCCTAACAGATGTAACTTGCAATTAACTCATGCTCAAGGAAGGACCCACATGCGTTATATGATGCACAAGATATAACGGATCTTGGTTTTTTGTTTTCAATACAGTGGATGAGTGTAATATATACAATAATATAAATTTATGGGTTAAAGTATATGGATATTGAAATAAAAAATTGTCAGTGGTAGTTTTTAGTTTTTCAAAAACTACCAGTAGCCGTTTTTGCTTTTTTTTAATATGTTGTATGGAAATACATGATTTATTTTTTGGTTTTTTAGAAATCGCCATTTGTGGTTTTTGCTTTAAAAAAAAAATTGTTGCATTTTGAAAAATCACCGATGGCGATTTTTCTTAAATTCTTATATATCTACAATCCATCCCAAAATTCCATATTTTAGTATAAATTATTTTCAAATACTATATAAAAAAAGGACCCATGGATCTTGGCTTCTTAAAAAAAAATGTTGTCACTGTTATATTTTATTTATAATTATGAAAATACAATATTTTTTGTTGCATTTGTTATTTTTAATTAAATACTTAAAAATAATAGTTCTTATTTTTATCATTGTTCTTCAAAAATTTAAAATAAAAAATAAAATGATGATACAATTTTTTCAATTATTAATTAAATGCCTTCAATAAAAATAAAACTAGAATATGAACCAACCACTCCTTCAATCTCCATATGTTAAGGATGATTTGAAGTTCTTGACGCAGAAGGAACGTATTCTTGAAAAATAAATAATTCATGCTTTGTTTTAGAATTTAGATTTTAAAACAATACAAATGAACGTTTTACCGAAATACAAATATGATTTAATTATAAGAGTGTTTGATTTGTGAGTAAAAATGAGAGTTAAAATTTTATAAATAAGCAACCTATCAATGAAATTTTAGCTCCCATTTTACCCTAAATAGGAGTATAAACAAATCAAATTGATCCAATGAATCCGAAAATTTAAACCAAATCAATGGATTTAGTTCGGATTGGTTCAAACAATCAATTCATTTTAAAATGGAACAAAATCAAATCAATAATAATTGGTTTGATTTTGAATATTTTATTTTTCAACTTGATCAGCCGATCGATTTTTTTTGTAATATCTAATCTTTCAATACTTTACATTTAAATTTATAGTAACAGAGTCACTTTTTATTTTTTTGGTTAATATTTGTTTAATAAATTTTTCTATTCACACCATTAATAAATATATCTTAATCAAAATTTATATTATTATTAGTTGTTATAAGAACAAAAACTTTTAAAAAATGTAATTCTTTATTTTTTAGTTTAACTCAATGACCTAAATCAAATCAACCTGATATTGATCGAATCGATTTGATTTGGATTTATTGGAAAAATATTTTAAAAATCGAATCAAATCAACCTAATTAAATTTGATCGATTTGGATTTATTTTTTACTCAAACTCGATCCAAACCGACCTATTTATACCCCTAACTCCAAACCAAATATATCTCAAGGATGTGTTTAGTTTGAGGATAAAAATGGGAATAAATTTTCATGAATTTTATTCTTATGTAAAATTACACATGAATGACATCCATAAAAATTTACCCCTTATTTTTACCCTGAACCAAATATAACCTAAGGAAAAAAAAAAAAAAGAAACTGTATATAAGTGAAAGTTGTAAAATTCGTTTTTCATGTTATTTTGCGTGAATGCACCCGTTGAAACCATTCCATAGCGAAATACAATTGCAACTTTGGCATGCAAGGCCCAAAAATATATGCGACCGTCCAATAGTGCATATGTTTTAAATATTTTGGTACGCAAGACCCAAAAAATAAACCTTGGCATCTAACATTTATGATTTTGACATTCAAAACATAAGTGTGGACGGGGTTTTTTAATTTGTTATTGTGTTTTTAGTTGTTAATAGGAGTTTTATTGTGTTTAAAAAAAAAAAAATTAGAGAAATACGGTGATTTCAGTCTAGCACCACTTAAATCAAATACATTATACCAAATTTGGTTAACTTGAGGTAATGTGTTGCAATTTTATAATTAAAATAGAATAAACTATCTCACATACTCTCAAATATTCTCGTATACTCTTAAATATTACCAAACAATCTCAGACACTTTTACAGAATTGTTACAGGATGCCACTATATTTATAGATGAAAATTCGGGCAGGTTATCAATTTATTTTTATTATTTCCTTAGTTAAAATTGCAATAAAGTACAACAAAATTTATTTTTCTTTTTTTATTTTAAGTGTTGAACTCACAACATTGTAGCACAAATTGCGAGTTCTAGGTGATTTTTTTTTATTAAATCCCCTAAACATCATATTCTCCTAAATATGTTCAAATTACCATACTTCTTCATTTAACACAAAAAATAACAATATTGATCGGCTTCAACCGTGTACACGATCCACTAAATACATTCAATTAACAAGCAGTTCATGTATGTAGATGTACTGGATTGTGACTCAAACTTGTGTGGGCTCGACGAATTTATTGTAAAGCGATTAATTATATAATCTTAAATTTATTTGAATATTCCAAAGCATATTTACATTTGTAGTATAATCGTATAATATTTTTAGAAATCCTCTTAAATGAAAAATTTAAAGAAATTATTAATCCTCACTTATCAAGACTAATTTTGTAGCATTACTTATAGGTGGCATTTGGTATATTATTTGTTAAGATTGCCAGTAATGTAGATTACCATTTAGAAAGATTATCATATTTTAAATTGTTGATAATGTTAAATGCAGTGTTTGGTATGCATAAGCAATCTAAGTGGTAATTTATATTACCCTATTTGATATATCACAAAAATTACTAGGTAATATATGTATTAAATCAATATAATAATAATAATAATAAATAGCTAATAAAAATAAAAATAAAAAATATTTTTATTATTATTATTATTATTTATTAGTTATAATAGTAGTATTAATTAATAATAATTATTAATTAATAAGAATAAGAAAATTTAATTATTAATTATGATAATAATAGTTAATTTTATTAATAATTATTATTAAAAAATAATTAATATTATTACTAATTATTATTAAATAATAATTAATATTATTTTTAATTTATATTATTTAATAATAATAATAATAATAATAATAATAGAATGATTGCCACATTGGTGGTAATCTACATTATTACCTTTTAAGGGAATAATCCGTGTTACCATATTGATGGTAATTCACATTATTTTAGAAATCTAGATTGCTAATAATGTTATCTAGTCAAATAGGGTAATATTGTGGATCCAAATAATTTAATCAAATATTGTCAGTAATCTAGATAGATTATCTCATATCAAAATGCCATGATAAAAGTGGTGTTACAAAATGTTCAAGTGCCTATCAACACCATGCGTTCATTAATTAAATAGATTTAGATTTTCTATAATGATTATCCACATAAAATAAGAAAGTGAGGAGTTAATTACTCTTAAATTGGGATCCATATATAATAGAAGTTAACTTCTCACTTTTTCACTTTGCAAAAATAATCATTTTGAAGGATCCAAATCCTAATTAAATATTGATAAAATGGTTTATTTTAATTTTTAAATGTTAAAATTTATTAAAAAATAATTTGCAACGCCGGAGGAAACTCTTTTTTGTTTTTTTGGGTCAGAGGAGGACACTAGTGTTGGCATTTCTCTCATCACTCCAAAATCGAATGAAAATCTAATGGGCCATCTTACTGTTTTGCGTACTTTGAAACCAGTTTGCATTTGGGCTAAAGCCCAAAATCAGAGGGCCTTTACGTGTTAGGGTTTCTTAGCTATAAATTGTCGCAACCTCGGCGCACGATACTCCTAATTTTCTCTGCAATCTCTCAGCAGTCGTACACTAGGGTTTTTACTAGGGAGGCGAGGAAGAAGCACGAGCTACGGTTCCGTATCACCATGAGAGCCAAGGTGAGCTCCATCTGTCTATGTTACTTCGCTCATTTTATTTGCCTATTATGCTTTGATTATAGGATTGAGGTTTGATTTGGGATTTGGTTTGTGCAGTGGAAGAAGAAGCGTATGAGGAGATTGAAGAGGAAGCGCCGAAAGATGAGACAGAGATCCAAGTAGTGCGTTTATTTTCCGGAAATCTGTCTTAGTTTTTTTTTCCCCCGCTGTTTATGTTGTCAAATGGGACAGCCAGTAGTTAATGGTGCTGCTTTGTCCCGTTTGATGTTTTGATGCTTAATTTCTGTTTGTCATAACTTATATTAGCTGTAAACAGTGTTGTTACTGTGCGAGTTAAATTTTTTTCCTGATTCTGCAATTGCCTGTTTCGCCTATAAATCTCCGTTTCTATATCTATTAGGATGATTAGAATTTCGGATTACATGTACCTGCGTTGTTTGTTGTTTGTTTATTTGTTTGATGAACTAGTAAATCTTAGAAAGCGAAATGTCTAATTTCAATTATAGATTCGTAGGTCTATGGCATTGAGTTATTTTTTTGAAGAAAAAGGTCTTCAATCATGAAACTTTTGTGACCGTCTCTTGGACATACGCAATTCAATGTTTTGATCTATTTGGGGCATTTGTTATTGTACTTCATCCTTGGCGAAAGAGGCCGGTAATGGAGTTTTGGGAGCTCTATCCTTAAAAAGGGATTGCGTTTCGTGTATAACTTTTTTGCTGTCTATAAAAAAGATGGGAGTTGTAATGCAATAATTTTCTTGTTGACGTCTGCTATCAAATTTTTTGTGAGAAGGAAAATTCTTGCTTCCTTCAATATGCAAAAGTGCGGCATTGCCATTTTCACTCTGTCGATATATTTTTTTTCTCCCTATCAAAGTTGCTTTACGTTTGCTTTATTTGGTGTGATTGGAGGATGAAACCCTGTTGATTGATTGAATTACTTATGTTTTGATCTAGATAATAATGTTTGGAGGTATAGAACTAATGCATTTCAGTATGCGTCGGAGGTGTTGAATAGGTGGATGTCGAAGGGAAGTGCTTAGTTTAGAAACTAGATTAGGTCGTTAGTCTTGTTTTGGCAGAACTAGTTCGGTGGTGCTATGCGAGATTCATGCAACATCGATTTCTACTCATTATCATATTATCCACCTAATCAGAACTTTGACCAAATGAAATTTTTACTGAATTCAGCAGCAAAACAGTTACGGCAAAAAATAGCGAACTGTTTGACTTTTAAGCGAATAAATTTGTGGCTAAGGCATATGCTGTAAAGTTTATACATGTGTTGAGTTTCGTAGTTGCAATACTACACGCATTCAAGCAGATTTTGGATCTATATTATCAGGGTCAACAACCTTATCCCATCAATTCATATATTTAGATCTATTTTTTTTTTTTGATATTTCTAGAAAAAGATAATTTTTGGGATTCAACTATTGAGTAGCAGTGATGAATAAATTGCTTATTTTAGATTTTTTGCCTTGTTATCCAAAAAGTTGTAACACAATTGGTACCTTCCTTAGTTTATGTGATAAAGGGGTTGTTGGTTTTAGGTTAAGGATTTGATCTTCGTTTCCGATTCCCGTCTCTATTTTCTCCTAGCATCACTAGGGGCTTCTAGAACATTAAAAAAAAAAAAAGCATGTTGCCCTGTAAAATCATTCCTTTCATATATATAGACGAACTTGGACTTTATTAGAAATAAATGCACTCCATCCGGGACAGCAAGTTGGTCATTCTCTCGCGACTTCTCTCTTGGTGCACTGATAATGTCATCAAGAGCCACTAGAACTCCACCCTCCATCATCGCAGCAGTGGTGTCACGGCTGAAATCTCTTCCTCTGTCGCCGTGTTGTCGTCATCCGAGTTTGGCCCAATGCTTGCTTGCAAGAAGTGCCATGCTGACGTGTTGGAGTCCTTTGGGAACTTCAAGAGGCTGTATTTGGGAGCAATTATGTCGGAGAATGATAGTTACAGTTATAGGGGGTGGCAGAGGAGGAAGAGGGTGAGGCGGTAATGACGTTGAGCATGTTGCCATCGGAGGAGAAGGTGGTGGAGGAAGTGGAATGGAAGGAGGAGGAGGAGGAGGAGCAATGTGGTGAAGGGAACAAGGAAGTTGCGGAGGATGCACAAACGTGGTTGAAGAAGGTGATGCAGTGCATGATAGCAGTTGAGGTTGGGAGTTCCATTCAGATCTTGCAACTCAAGTGCACCACCCTTTCACCTTGATCCACCAATTCCCAAGTTAAAAATTCGATAGAAAAAGATGACTTTGAAATCCTCTCTCTCTAATTTCTCCTTTCTGTTTCTGATTTTATATATTTTTTGAGTTCCTTATGATGCTTTTTGTAACTTTTTTATAGTTGAGTTTTAATAATTTTTAACTATTGATAACCTTCCATTTATTTTAATTTTAATAGATGAAGTTGATATTAGT
This sequence comes from Pterocarpus santalinus, assembly GCA_031439595.1. Classification (NCBI taxonomy): domain Eukaryota; kingdom Viridiplantae; phylum Streptophyta; class Magnoliopsida; order Fabales; family Fabaceae; genus Pterocarpus; species Pterocarpus santalinus. Next base: position 7,044,442 of record CM062527.1, read on the forward strand.
CTGTGCGACGGGAGGTTTTTTGAATTCTACGTCACAAATTAACCTGTGATAAATGTTTCCTCCAAGGCTTCATAATATTGAACGGAGAAATAGAAGAAATTTATTGAAATTGGTGTTTGTTTTATTTTATTATTGGAAGAAATTATTTTTCATATAATCATCCAATCATATGTTACAATGCAGGTAATTTTTTAGGTATGTTATTTTTTTTTTGTATCAATTTTAGGTATGTTATATTAATGCATTTGTTATTGTCGAACACTTGCCCATTCCTCTTATTAGTTTTTGTTTTCATTTCTTTTTTTTATTTTTTGTTTTTTTAATAAAAATTTTACGAAGAGAATAGTAAAAATGAGAAATAAAAACATGAAACAAGTTTTTTTCTTTCACTATTTTTTTTTCACAAAATCTTAAAAATAGTAATATTTTGATCAGGCTCTGTTGATTGTTTGAATTATTATTGTCTTGACCTGGATAACGTTTGGAGGTATAGAACTAGTGCATTTTAATCTCTCAGACGTGGTTGATATGCGACAAAAAATTAGATAACAAAACATGTATAATATCCAAGCATTACATTATGTCAACAATTACTTTTTAATTTAAATTAGAATAATTGAATTATTGACTTAGAATTACCTTTTGTAATGATCAAAATAAACACTTTCATCTAAATAAATGAATTGTTAATAACATTGGCAGCTATGACTTGGAGTCTAAATTAAATGAAAATTGTGTTTGCTTCCATAAACCTACCATCCGCACTCATGGTTTAGGATGCACTTATGAAAAATAAGTATATTGTGTCGAGTTTGATATGTGTGTTGAGTTTTATAATTGTAAAACAACACTTCTACTATCTGATCTAGGATCAATATCACCACCATTAACAACTTCTCCCAATCCATTTTGAAAATTCAGATCTAATATTTTTTAGGCGTGCTATGTAGCACGAAAAGAATTGTACGAATAAAAGACAATTTATGGGGATTTATTGTCGAGAAGCAGTCAATAATATTATTTATACAACCTCCTGCTCTATAAATCACTCCTTTCTTGTATAGACGATCTTGGTCCCTCTATAACAAATAAAGTCATATGTGGCTACTTTAACCTTTTTATTGCAATTTTTTCTCTCCAATAAGTGAAATGTGTTCTTAGTAATCATCTTCTCCATTTGAAAAAAATGGATATTGTAGAGGAAAATATATAATATGAGTTTCATGAATTATTTTCAACTCAAGGAAATAACACAGAACAATATGGTTCATACTATCAAAATCACCAACAATTAAAATAACACTTTCATCCATAATTGGTGTGCTGTAGATACATACACTAGAAGAACGATGTCTAAAGTAACGTAATAAAAATTAATCACATAGATGAGTTTTAAAATAATCCCTAACATTTCTAAATGACTTAGCCAGCACATTATGCTCATCATTAAGATAACATGAATACTTATAAAAAAAAATAACATGAATACATGAAATAAACTTATCTTATTGTTCATTTCATTTTGTGTGTTATATATATAAAAATTGGGCAAATTTTGACTTTTTACTAGATGTAGGAAGAAGTGAGTTAGTTCGATGAAAGTTTTACTTACTTGAGATAAGTTGAGGAGGTTCAATATCATTTTTAATGCATGTATCAACCTTACCACTAATAGATGTGAAATCAAACATACTATTATAAAGCTGAATGCTATTTAGAAAATGTTTATGGTACCATTCATTAAAAGAGGAATAGGCAAGTGTTCTATAGTAACAAATGCATTAACATAACATGCCTTTACCTGGCATCATATATATATTTTCCCCTTCAATAGTATGCAGCCATTCAGGAAACATTTACCATGGTTTAATGTGTGGGTGTCAATATCTCACATTGCACTAACTAATAACAACTTCATCTATTAAAAACTCAACAGATGGAAGGTTACGATAGTTAACAATTATTAAAACTCGACGGTAAGAAAGTTACAAAAGTATCGGAAGAAACTCCAAAAAAAATATATAAAAAAATCAGAACCAGGTTAAGATCGATCAGAAAAAGAAGAAATTAGAGGGAGAAGAAGATTTCAAATTCATCTTTTTTTTTCCTGTCGAAACTTTTTTACTTAGGAAGTGGTGGATCAAGGTCAAAGTGTGGTGCACTTTTGAGTTGCAAGCTCTGAATGTATCTCCTAACCTCATCTGCTATCATTCGCTGCATCACCTTCGTCAACCACGCTTGCGCTTCCCCCCCAACCTCCTTGTTCCCTTCACTGCGTTGCTCCTCCTCCTTCTTCCGCTCCACTCCGTCCTCCACCACCTTCTCCCCCGGCGGCAACAGGCTCAACGTCGTCAACGCCGCCCCATGATCCCCGTAACCGTCATTCTCCGCCGTAACCGCTTCCAAGCATGGCCGCTTGAAGTTCCCGGACGACTCCAACAGGTCGTCGGAGGCGGCGTGGCGTTTCTTGGAGGCCACCATTGGGCTGAACTCGGAGGACGACGATGCGGCGGCCGAGGAGATTCCGGCGGTCGTCTTGCGGCGGCGGCGGAGGGTGGAGTTCCAGTGGTTCTTGATGGCGTTGTCGGTGCGCCCAGGGAGGAGGCGCGAGATGGTGGCCCACTTGTTGCCGTGGAGGACGTGGGCCCTGAGGATGATCTCGTCCTCCACCGGCGTGAAGGGGCGGTGCTGCACGTCGGGGCTGAGCTGGTTGCACCACCGCAGCCGGCACGACTTCCCCGACCTCCCCGGTATCCCGCTGCTTATCGCCGACCAGTTCCTCGGCCCGTGCTGCGCCACGAGCTTCAGCAGCGTCGCGTCCTCCTCCGGGCTCCACGACCCCTTGATTCGATCTCCGCCGTTAGATTCTCCTTTATCGCCGATCATGGTCCCCGTTTTCCACCTGTTCGCGAAAATGCCACAAAGAAGGAGGAAAAATGAAAAAAAGTTGGTATATATTTACATATCTATTTACTTGTTATCTGTTTTCGGTTTATATCATAAATGAATGAAAGAATTAAAGAAATGATAATGTAGTTGGCATGAACCTTAAAACCGGGCTTTGCACATAACCACCTTGGGGTATATCTCTGGTTTTTCCAACGTGTTTGTCTCTGTTCCTTAACTTCTTGTTCTTCCTTCTTCTTTCGAAATGGGAATTTGGTTTCGGATTGGGAGTTTTAGGTTGGTGGAAGTTTACAGAATTACAGGTGGGTTCTTTGGAAATTTTTTTGATGTGGGTTTATGAAGGGGGAGGGGACTGGTTGATGGTGAGAGAGATTTCATAATAATGGGAAAGGAAGTTATAACTGCCTCACCCTTTTCTAACTGACTCAAATAACGCCTTTTCCTAGAAACTCTACAAGGTTTGGGATATATATATCATATTATGCAATAACAATTCTTGACCTTCTTTTGTTTCTGTTTTAAACTTGTATTTTTTGTGTGTTTAATTTTAGTGGGGTGACCAAGATTTTCCAAGAGTGTGGCAGTTAGGATGGAGTATTCAACTTTCTAGTTTCTATGGATCATATAAATGTATTTGACTTTTGTATTTTGTTTGTTGGCGTAAATGAGATTTAATTGTTGTATTTATTGCCATCATAATCTTGATGAGGCCAGGGAGGCTAACTAATTGATGGGGAAGTCAAAGTGGAACATGAAGGTGGAACGGCCATCGGTTATTTAAGTGTGGTGATATATGGTTGGGGGATTGACGAGAGAGAGAGAGAGAGAGAGAGAAAGGGAATTGGATCAGTAAATGAAGGAGCAAAAGAGAGGGTTTTTGTAACTGCAAGTTGTTGTTGCAGTTAGACATGCATATAGTACAAACTAGAGATAAGAGGAGTTTTGAAACCTCAAATAACTTGATTCAGTTATTCACTAAATCAAAATTTATCTGCTATTTTTTTTCTTATAATTTAATTTTTTTTAAAAGGATTTTGAGGACAGATCAGATCATGTCGCAAACCTTAATAAGGACTTACAATGGTATTTATAGATGTGATACCAATGAAGATTAACTATTAGTAAAAATTAACTGTAGACCCTTTTATTCGTATTTTTCCTACTAGTTGAGTCAATTCGCATCGACTTATGTCCTATTTTTAGATAGGTTGAGACATATATACATCATATCATTTGAGAAATTTGGGGTCATCTTCAATGGTTTAGTAAGGTGGGGTTGACATTGTTTTTTATTTGTTCAGGTTCCAAACACAAGGTTTTTTATTTATATTATAATATGGGACTATGATCTCCTTTGGTTCTTGTGTTTTTCCATCATATTAGTATGTTTCTACGGGATCAAATCAAGATCCCAACTGTGTAATTCAAACTAACTTATCACTCATTCACTTGTGCTAACCTGTCTTACTTTAAACCACTTTTACCGAACATACAAGTTGTATTGTACCAAGAAAAAATGTTGGAACGTCAAAAATGTTGGCATCTAGTCACAGCCACTTATTTTGATTCAATAGCTGAAAATGTTTTCTCTCATCTCTCACATAAGAAAGCTTTTCTAACTAGATACATTCCTCGATATGGCTTGCTTTGATTCATTTATACGCATACATGTATCCATGTGCTAGGATTTTAATTAGGATTCTATTTTAATTCATTATTATTATTGTAAAAAAAATTTATATTTATATATAATGAGATATTATCAGATCATTTAATAACTTTGATAGTTCATTTAATAACTTTGATAGTTCATGTAATAGTTAACTTATTAAAGCATTGTTATATGGTACAAAAATGTATGAATGAATCTATGCATTTCAATCGACAGATACTAAGTTGAAGAATAAATTTAATTTTAATATATTGTCATGTCTTTTGATATACTAGTTTTGTGGAAACTATGTACTCTTGAGTATTTCTCTAAATGTCAAAAAAGATTGAACGATAGTGTAGTAACATTAATCATGTCATAAAGTGCTGAAAATAGAGTCTTGAACCTAAGACTTTCATATGGCTATATATATATATATATTTAAAAATTTTTTATACATAGTTTATAATTTTAAATCCTTACATTATCCTATTTGGCCAGATTACGTTGGGTCCGTTTGGTGTAACTTTTGGTAGAAGATCTTTTAAAAGAAGGTCTTTTAAAAGAAGGTCTTTTAGAGGAATTACTTTTAAAAGAATGATTTTTGTTTGGTTTGAATATGTCAAAAGTAAGTTTAGGAGAATGAGTTTTGTTTGAATAGGATAAAATAAAATTATTTTTGGTTGTTGATGTGAGAGTAATAGTAAGATTACTTTTTAAAAGGTGTTTTTTTAGAATGAAAAGTAATTTCAAAGATACTTTTTTCAAAAGGCCTTCTGGAAGAATACCTTTTAGAAAAAGTTAAACCAAACATCTCATTTTACTGCACAAAGTCATTTTCCTTCTCCTAAAAAGCCTTTTGACAATTCCAAACTAGAATCCAAACAGGCTCGTTAATGATTTGATCTGTTAGTTTTTTTTTTTGGTTTTGTTTTTTTCTTTCTTTTTGGTCTGCGACCTGTTAGTTTGTTTAAAATATTTTAAAAATGTAGGCTTTAGACTAGGCTCAAGTTAAGAGATTGCATCATAGGTCTAGCTTGTTGAGGGTGAAATTTGGCTTGGTCTTGCTTATTTCCATCTTTACTTGTCAATAATGCAAATCAAACATGACTCGCATGGGTTATGGGAGTGCGGGACAACCATTGAGGCAACGCCTCATCCGTGGTCTATTTAGTCTTTGAATAATTGGGAAAATGTTATTCATACATAGGTTTTAGACATCTTTTACAATATCTAGGGATCAATGTGTAAATATTTGAGGATTTTAGTTATGTTTTCGATAAAAGTAGTGAATCTAGTAAATAATTGATAATGAATGAGAAATCATTTCACCTGATTTACCGCTTATATAATTTAAACTCACAATTATTAACATATTGTTTTCCACATTTTCTTGTAGACGGATTTACTATCTATTTAATTTGAAATTCTCACTTATTTATATATGATTTTACATGTTTATACATGATACTGGGAATCATGTAGAGCTGTCTTATATAAGAGGAAATTCAAATAGATGTTTTAATCATCACGAGAGATTCTTCCTTCCTCCAGCTTTTCTTTTCCTCCATGCACAATATCCACGATCTGTTTTCATTGATTTTATCACCTTTTTCATTTCTCAATATCAATCAATGGTACAAGATCCATGTGGAGGACGTGGTGGATCTAAGAATTTCTCCTTTCACCACTGTCACGAAGAGTAGGTATTTGCATTTGTAAGAACTTTGGCGTTCACTCGGAAAAGCTTTACAAGTTGTGATCGCATATGGGTGCACATCTTTGACTTTAATTTTGTGCAATGCATGGCAAATATAGAAAATACGTATGAGGTGATAATCAGACATTGACCTTCGGAATTGGTGAGTCCACACTCGCTGACGCTGCGGTTACTGGGAATCATCTTCTGGAAATTGTATTTGAAGAGTTCATCGTTTACAGCCATCAAATCCTCAAAAAAAGATTTAGCGACCTTACCACTCACTCCCATGACTGATAAAAATAGGATTTAATTGATATATACTGTCAATATAGAAAAATTTTATACAGATATTTAATTATATATTGCCATATCAACAGCATTGTTTGATATAACCACCCACTACTTTAAAAGTCTTACAAACACTTGTATGTGATTGAATAACAGTGTAAAATGCATGCCAATTAAACTTATAAAAATAAACTTGTTTTGAATATTTAAATTCATATATCACTACACATGTTAATGAATATCCATTTTTTTTTTATTTTTTTGGTTTTATATTATTCGTTTTCTTCCTCAAAAGTTTCGTCATCACTGTTTTGACCAAAACAATGTGCTTAAAGATGGAAAACAGGTTCTTAAATAATCCAAAGCAAGATGTTCATAATTTTTTTTTCCCTCTCCAGCAACCGCAGGCCAATTTTATTTTGGGGTTGTGAAGTGTGAACCACTGCCCATTTGAATATTTAAAGTTAGTTAGATATAGAAATAGTTGCAACAAACACAATACCTAACTGCAACTAAAAGTAGTCAGTTAGTTAGAATTGTAACAGAAACAGGACAAGTAGTTAACAACAGTTGAATAATACATACTGTTCATCAAAAGTGGGTTTGTCAATGAGGCGAGTAATAAAGCATATTGTAATCATAACTCAATGAATAAACTAGAGATAAATAGAGCTTACTTTCTGACTTTAAGAATTAGCCCATTTTAAAAAGCATTTTGCCTCAATAATCAATGTATACAGGAGAAGGGAAGCCAAGAAGATGAGGATGAGAATCAATTTTCTGTGGGAAGGTTTAACTTGGTGAACAAAAGGCTTAGAGAAGAACAGAAGACTCTTTCAATGTTGTTTCTATAAGCTGCTTTTGTTTTGATAGTAATCTCATAAGGTTGTGGTAAAATGTTTCTAAAAGTAATATGTAGTATGATTTAACATAATCATCTGATCAACTATTTTTCTACTGGATCACTTTTCTGCTCTTTTACAGTACGTTCCAATATAAGTATTTGTATGGGGAGATGTTTGTTTAATTCTTCACCATTTTCTTTATCCAATTATCCTAATTATTGGATCAGATCTAAATGAAATAAAGTTGGCTACATTTTACTGTTCCTCCTCTTGTTTTTCCTTGCCGCTCAAAGTATCTATTTGTATACTTCGTTTTAGTTTTCACCCTCTAACTTGCCATAATTAGAGGCACAAGGCCAACATTTCTGCTTCCGAATAAACTTGCTTTATATCTGATAGGGTATATGAATTGCTGAAAAGTGAAAAGAAATGATTTCACCTATTTTAGAAAATCTTTGTACGCATTGAGAACGGAAGAAGAACCTTTGCCTCTTACTTCTAGTGGGACAATTTGATGACATGGATGATGAAGCAATTTTGTTCACAGCTGATTTAATGGACTGTTTTTGAGAGTGCTAAGGCAAACACTACGTTCTTCAGTGTCCTTAAAGCACAACACCAATATGCTTTTTGATTCTGCTACCCACGTTGGCTATGTTAGCTTTAACTGCTCTGAGTCTCAACCCTTCGAGGACTTGGATGAGTTCAAGAAACAGTTTTGGTTGAGTTGAGTTTGAGGCAAGAAATTAGGCTCACTACTAATGGAGCTTTTGAACAAGTTTGGCTCACTTCCATCTCCTTGTGTGAAATGAGAAACCAATAGTCTCACATTAAAAGACGCATATATTTTACACTCCACTAATATACAATTGAATTTCTATATATTAACCGTGCATAAAAATTAAATTCAATATAGGTAATGGGAGAAAATGTAATTAGCCTTTTTCTACCTCTTCTTATATCTCTTTTACTTCCCTTTTTTTTTTTTTTTTTGGATTGCACAGGGTCCTCTACCGGCTCGAACCTAGGTGCACTTTTTAAAGGCGGATATATCCTTCATTAGACGTCTCAAGTGTTTGGATTCATTTGATTGGTTTATGGTTACGGGCTGAGACAGTTATCATCGTTTGGGCGATGTTTGGGCTGAATACCGAAGATGAAACCCCCAAAACCACTATTCCAAAAGTTACGTTCTCTTGGGCCATATTTGGGCTGAATACCGATGACCATTTTTCGATCGACCCAAAAAACAAAATGAAAAGACAATTTTATCCCGCACGTTCGGGCAAGACGACGACTATAGACCCAGTGGAGTTTCAACGTTGAAGAGAGAGAAGAGTGCAGTGAACAAGGTACAGAGTGTTTTCTTTTTCCCCTCTCTTCTCTGTATCTGTTCCCCAATTCCGAATCAGAACCCAAGAGTTTGTGATCTAAGAGAAGAGAATGGCGAGGTCTTCTACCAGCAAGGACGCCCAAGACCTCTTCCGCGCCCTTTGGTCTGCGTATTCCGCAACCCCAACAAATCTCAAGGTCCCTTTTCTTCTCTCTCTCTCTCTCTCCAAAAAAACTGAACTTGTTTAAACCCCAATTCGTCCCTTTCTGCAGATCATTGATCTCTACGTCATGTTCGCAGTTTTCACCGCCCTCATCCAGGTACCCTCCTCTTCCAACAACGCTTCTATTTCAATTCGCTCAAGATCTGTCGTTCTCAGTGCTTTGTTTGATGAGATTTAGGGTTCAAAATGGAGAAAAATGTGCGTGCGTGCTTTTTCTGACGAGTGAGATTAGTGCTTAGTTTTGACCCGACCCGAACCCGTTTATTGGGGTCGGTGTTTGATTATCGGAGCTGGTGTCAATGTTGTTCGTTTTGATATAATTTCATTGCTCACTAAATGGAAAACAGTTAAAAAAGAAAAGAAAAGAAAAGGAAAAAAAACTTCTGTTTCATGCCTTTTAGGATTTTGGGTGGCTGGAAATTCTACCTCTCGTGGGGGATATTAGATTTTAGCGTGGTGTATGTTTTGTGTAGTGTATTGTGATTTGCAGCACCTATGTGAGTTGGTTTTTTTCCTAATGAATGGATTGTTTATGTAAGTTATACAAAAAGTGAGATTAATTTTTTCGTGAGGGTTGGGGATGTTAGAGTTTTGCCTCAGCTGAATTTTGTACTTGTTAGCGTCATATTCCTCCCCTCCTCAGAGTATGTGGAATATGAAACTACAAAGCACTAGTGACTGATAGGCATATGGGTTGGTTTTTCTTATTTTTTCTTTATCTGCTATTTGGATTGATATAACAGAATTGCTTGTTGTTTTGCTCTCCTCGCCACACACCAGTCCCGCACTATGAGCTAGTTTGTTATGGGATGGATTCTATTTTTATATGATGTGGTGCATTAAGCTCTATAGATGTGCACTAACCCCTTGTATATATACTGCTGGTATCATAATTAATGGGATCAGGAAGCTCTTTTCAGTATTGAAAATGAATTTTAAGAATACTCTTATTTTTCCTTATGAACAGGTAGTTTACATGGCTTTGGTGGGATCATTTCCATTTAACTCCTTCCTCTCAGGAGTGCTTTCTTGCATAGGGACTGCAGTTTTGGCTGGTAAGTGGCAAAGCTTTATTCTCAATTTGCAGGCTAGGTAATTATGCACACACACACACACACACACACACACACACATTCATTTGAGTACACTTTGAGACCTTGAATCCTGCTACATGCATATATGCATAGATATGGATTGGCTCGATCTTGTCTTTCTTATCATTGTTGTGCTCCTTTATTTTGGACCAGTTTGTCTCCGGATCCAAGTGAATAAAGAGAATAAGGAATTTAAGGTAAAAGTTCCTTTCATGTCTATTTTGATCTATCGGTTGATCTGTTGAGGTATATGAGTCAAATTGACTTCTTCATACTATATTTTAACAAGCTAGCATAATTATGTAACTTTGAAGCTTAGATCCTGCGTCTATAACTTGACAAAACAAGGCAGAAGGGAAATGGTGAAATTAAGTGATATGTTGTTTGCATACTTGTTTCTTCACTTGATACATTCTTACAAAAATTTGCTCATCCATGCTACTGCAGGATCTTGCACCTGAGCGTGCTTTTGCAGATTTTGTTCTCTGCAATTTGGTACTCCATCTGGTGATCATGAACTTTCTTGGTTAAATTGGGTTTGTGAGGCTTTTTGTCTCCAATTGAGCCCTCCGATGGTTAAAATGAAAAGTAGAATACCTGAACCTTGTTTTTGTGATAGTATTTATAGACTGTCAGTGGCTTTATGGGACCTTGTTTCAAAAAAAGAGATGCTAGATGTTTACTTTGCGATCTTTTAAATTACTTTTTGAATTGTGAATTACACATGTTGTTCACTTGGATATCTAAATCTGAGTACCGCCCTAAAACACTCAAAAACAACCGAGTTGTAGTCTTATCTTTGAACAATTTTTAATGATGTATGAACACTGCCTCCATCTTGATCACATTGGAAGAAATTTATAAATTTCTTGCGATGTCAAAGCTGTTTCCCGAGCTGCAGAATACAACACAAAATAGCATATAGAATGAGATTTGTGATCAAGATGAAAGTGAAATATTAATTCGCATCCAGGTGTAGCGCCCCTGTGTGTGGTTCATGAATCAGGATTCATAATACGTACCTTTCTCCCTGAAGCCGGTCCTAATTGCCATGGAGACGATAGGACACGGATTGTATGGATGTTTTCTAGCCTGACATTTGCTTCTATCAATTTTCTTCAAGCAATCAATACATCCATGATATTAGCCACATATGCCACTTCAAGCATATTTTATTCTGAAAGTATGTACTCTTAACACACAAAATTTGACTATAAAATGGAAATATTTTGGTAACAAGTTCATCTTTTTCGTGAAGTAGCATTTTGATCGACATAAGAAAAATAATAGTAGTAAACAATGCAAAGTAGTTGCAGAGTACAATCGAAGTAATAATATATTTGAAAATAAATAAATAAATAAATAGTTAGTTTGGAAACGATTAAAATAACCAAGCATTTTTCTTATAATAACGAGTTAAGAAGACATGAGCGTGATTGACGAAGGTTGAGAATGACGATTAGGGTGATGTTGTAATGCACTGGGATGTTGTAGTGCTCTGCATTTTACATCTTCACCGTGTGATGGAAAGATAGTGCAGTGCACCTTTAGTTATATTCACATACTACATTATTTTACACAATTTTTATATTATTTATGATATACCATATGTAAATCATTATGTAATATATTCATTAAGTAGAATCTTATTTTATATATATGTGTTATCACAAATCACGATTACAAAAGTTCCGCAAAGATTCAAAATAAGTAGATTACATATCTTTTTTGTGTCACCGATCGTATACGAAGAACGGCGAAGGCTCCGGAGCACACCTCTTGTAATTTAAAGATTAAGGTACGATGGTGTATTCATATTTTTCATATTTATGATTTGCTCTGAAACTCACTCAAATTCCCCTTCAACTTCCGTTTTCCCTCTCCGCTTCCGCCCAGGTGGGGATCAAGCTATTGCTAACAACTTCTCAGACTTCCTATTGTCCCACGACCGACAACCTCTCCCGTGACGCGCTCCCCATGGGTCGTGACCTTTTCCATGAGTGCGGTTTGTATTTTCTTTGTACGGTTTCGAGTGCTTCAATGATGCCCAAAAGTCTTCACAACATGGAGTCTAACCATTCTAAAATTTTAGTTCATCTATTTCCGCCAAGAAATTCAATTTGCCTTCCTAGAGACCGAGCAACATAAACCCCCATGTTTGAACCGAAGACCAAGTTTAAACTTTAAAGTGTCATGTCAAACAAAATTATTAATATCAAAAGCATGTAATAATAAGATCATGACTCTTGGATTCAAACAAATCTTGTTCGCCGAGGCACCTTAAGTTCATATCAGTTCTGGAAAATTTTTAATCTGGAAAGTTTTGGAAAGAAATAGGTTGGGATCATGTTAGATCTGGAAGGGGAAAGGTTGATGGCGGTGGTGGCTATGGTGGAGGTGGTGGAATATGGAGGCGGTGGCGGGCTAGAGTGTGGTGGTGGTGGGAGCGGCTTCGCCGGTGAAAGGAGGTGAGTACCGATGTGCGAGAGAGAAAGAAAGAAGGAGCTAAAAATAATTTTAAAATTATGTTATTATTTAATAAACCTGCAATGGTGGTCGGAAGGTGAGGAGCAGTGGTGAGCAGGAGGAGAGGAATATGGTGGTGGCAGCGTGGAGGAAGAGGGAGGGGGGAGAGAGAGTGTATGTTTGAGTGAGAGAGAGACTTTGAGAGAATTTTAGAATGTATCGTGAGAGTAAGAAACATGATACACTATCACATTATAACCTTTAAATTATAAGATATATGGTGTATTTTGTAAAATAAGATGCACTAGAGTCTTTGCCATAAAAAATGAATGTAATGACATTTATATCTTTGGACAATTAAAATAGAATTTTAATCTAATTATTACTCAATAATAATAATTGATTATTATCTTTAATTAATATATAATACATATGGACTATTAATTACGAATTTAATTTAGTTAGCAGTTGGATGTGTCGTGTTTGACTTTAATTTTCCCTCCCCTTGGTGATCCCTGTATCAAGGGATGTTGCCGTTGGTTTAGAAGCTCAATTCCCATATATTCATCCTTTCCCCTATTTCTTTGCTTGACTAGGAGCTCATTAGAACATAAAAAAAATGCTGCTTCAAAGTTCGTGTATAATATTATGTAATTAGTAAATAGTATAGAATATTTTATATTAATAATATATCAAAATTAATATTAGAATAAATTATATTAATTTCTATTAAATTTAAGTGATATTATATATAATACTTTTCAATTCGACACACTTATACAAACACCTCTTTAGGAGTATTTGGTGTAAATCCTGTAGGGGAACTTGATGTCATATTCTGTCAAAATATAATGACGTTAGGTGTAATATTATCCAAACTTTAAATAAGGTCAGTGTAATTTTCACAAATTAAAAAATATCATCTATAATATCATTTGACCTAAGAGGAGATTAATATAATTTACCATTTATGACAACTGTCGTACGTTCAACTTCTTAACCTTGCCGTAATTGGAGGCACAAGACAATCATTTCTGCTTTGCGAATAAACTTGCTTTATACCTAATAGGTATATAAATTGAAAAATGAAAACAAATAATTTCACCTACTAAAATGACCCCCAGGAAGTTTTTTTTTTTTTCAAAAAAAAAATTGTACTAAATCACTGTACGCAATAAGAAGGCAAGAAGAACCTTTGCCTCTTACTTCTGGTGGGACAATTTGATGACATGGATGATGAAGCAATCTTGTTCACAGCTGATCTAAGTGATTGTTTGAGAGTGCTAAGGCAAACACTACCCTTACCCTCTTCACTGTCCTTAGAGCACAGCACCAATATGCTTTTGATTCTGCCACCCACACTGGCTATGTCAGCTTTAACTGCTGTGAGCCTCAACCCTTTGAGGACTTGGATGAGCTCAGAGAACAGTTCTGGTCGATCATCACAGCAAATAGAAATGACGATATTGTCCCTTAATATGTTCACTTTAGCATAGGTTTCATCTTGAGGAGGATAGTCAATTGTTACTTCATCAATTTCAGTTGGAACTGTGATGGTTTTGCTTACATCCATGGCTTTTCGCTTTAGATCTTTGACATGGTCCACCACACTCCCTAGTAATGCTGCCTTGTCCATCTGCATCCACACAAAATTTACCCCTTATAGCATCTCTATATCTATCAAGGGTGGTGGTGAACTGGAATTGAAATGCTTAGGATATATCATGCAACCTAGTAAAGCTATTCATAGCATAATTGAAATTAAGTATGCTGTCCATGAAAAAAAAAACGTGACATTGAAATGCCATAAACTTATGATGGATCGAATCCGAAATATCTACCTTGATGATACCTTGGTACCTTATATATCAGGTCATTTTCCTTGGGTAGGTAATTCCATTTTCTTGCTAGATGTCCGGAACAAAATCCAAACTCTAAATGGTATACTTGATATGAGTAAAGTAACCATATATTCTTACCAAAAAGGAGTAAAGTAACTATGCCACTTATTAAAAGAGACATATCATGAAAATCATTTACCTTATCAGACTTAGGAATCAGTTTTCTGAGGGTTGCAAGCTGTGCATTGATCCTGTCCCTGCGCCTTTTCTCTGCTTGGCTGTGGCTCTTGGAAGCACTTGCAGCTCTATCTTCTGAAACCCCTTCAATGGGAACAGGCCATGAAGGGAACTGGCCTAATTGAAGAGAGGCAAAGGCTGAGTCAGAGGCATGAGGCAGTATCTGCGCTGGTACTGAAAAGGGAGATTGGTTACTGTTTGGTGCAGAGTTGCATTGAGCCCAGTTGGTGTCTAGAGGCCAGCCAGAATAGTAGTAGTTTCCCATATCCACAATACAATGGAAATCATTCAGAAACTTCTCCTTGGAGTTCTGAGCTTTTTATCTCCCATTCGCACCTACACTGTTTGCTTGCTTAATGTGTGGTCTTCTTATTATCTTGATGATGATTGGTGTCATTATGTCATATGCAATTAAACTTTAATGGGGTCAAATGAAAATCGTTTTTGGATGTATCTGCCTGTCACTTCAGCAAGAGAAATTCTCCCTCTAATAAATCTTGCGGACTTGAACTTCATAAAGAATCAAAAGTTGAAGGAGGAGAAAATGGAACAGCAAAAGATCAAAAAAAGTGACATTATTCATACATCGGAAAAGTATGTTAAGGGTGAGTTTGGATTATATGTAAAATTATATATAAATTTAATTCATAAAAATTTACTTCTTACTTTTATTCTTATATCAAACTTATCCTAAAGGTAAATGTATTTCGTATATCTTTACTATGTCTATTTTTTATGTCAACTTTTGACGTATAGGCAATGTTATTCAAGTGAAAAAGCATGATGGTGTGGCCTGGCCTAACAGGCTTATCTTAATTAGTATCCATGCTGACTAAGAATTCGAACCAGAAATGAAATAGTGCCTGCAAGTAGACCTGGGAATCACTGTTGGAACTTTGTTATCTCTTGACCTTGTAACAGTAGTAGATGTAGTGGATGCTGATCAGTATCTTATTCTTTCTATCTGTAACCACAAAGTGTTTTGTCTGTTCTGATGGTAATTATAAGCAGTGGGCTCCCTTTGTGGATTATGGTCCAGATCCTAATTGTGCTTATCCTGAACTTAAACTTAGCCTATGCTTTATTCACGTGTCAAGACTGAAAGTCTTTAGCATGAAATTGCATGTTAAAAATATAAAATATTCTTATTTCTTAAAGTCTTTACGTGGGACATATCCTAGAAATAAAATGCTTCAACAACCTTCCCCAGATGTTTAATATTAAGATTGTGACAAATCCAATGTGTTACATGTATGGGGGATCCCTCATTCTCTTTCATTCAAGATTTTTTTTAATTTTTTTGGTACATCATTCAATATACTTTAATAAGGACTTCCATGATGAATTTCAATTTAGTTAGAACTAAGCTTCACCTATGTTGTAGGACTATTATATATAGTTCCAACCATGGTTGTAGTCTTTGCCATGATGACTAACGTGAAAAAGTTTATAGAAAGAAAACAAGCACAAGATCACAAAAAGGATCCCAAGATTTGCTCACACAATTAGACAAAAGCATCATGTAACCGCATTGCTAAACAGATCATGGGCCCATTATACTAATCTCAGCATATATTGGCCAAGCAAGGGGACTAGTCTAATTGTGCATGCTTCAATAACAAAAGCTTGATTTCATACCATCTCATGAAAATTTCATATGATAAGATCAAATATAGATTTTTATCATTGATTAGAAAATTGAGATTTGATCTAAGATCCATGAAAATATCAAATTAATAATAAAAATTAATACATGATCAAATCATGTAAAATTTTTACATAAAAAGATCTATTCCTCATAATTTTCTTATTTACTTATTTATTTATTTACTTTCTTATGGTGAATTCCTTCATGTGTCCTTGATGGAAAGGTGGAAGTTCAAAGCAGGCCACCCCCTAAAAGCGGCTTATTTTGTACACTTTAATGGCTCTCTGATTGAAAAGCTTACTTAGCGTGTCTCCGGCACAAGCTAGCAAACAAAGGAAGCTTCAATTACAATCAGAGGAGGGTCCCATTCTCACTCACAATTGTAACTCACAATAAAGCACCTTAAAGAGTGATATGACTACTGATCAACCACTCACTTTGCTAGGCTCTATTATATCTCTATTGCAAATTGTGTGGTTTCTTACGCTTCCGTATTTTTCTTCTTCCATCTCTTTCATTATGTCTTTTATTTTTACCGCTCTTTCCATTTTATTTTGTCTAATCGAAATTTCAGGCTTTTGGGTCCCATAATCTCAGATCATATCTCCAATATTTATCTATGTATCGTCGGCAAGTGAAGGCGTCTCCATAAAAATGTGGCAAACTGAAAGTGATCGTCAAAGTGAGACACCACGTCATTTTATATGTCAAGCAATAGGATGATAAGAAATGAAGCATGATCCATCAGAGAAATGAAGCGCCAGAAACTCTTAGACTTTTTTAGAAAAGAGATATCTTTCGCTCTAATTTATTTATTAATTATTACATGAACATTATACGCCACTCTTATTTCCTTAACCATATCTTCTTCAAAACATTGATAAGACAATCAATGAATGTACTCCAAAAAAAAAAATCGCTGGCTTTACGAGCACTTAAAAACTTCTGAGGCATTATGGAAACAGGATCTAAGGTTGAAAGCCTGTGCGGTCCTCATCGCCCCTTTGGTCAGAGAAGGCTGAAATATTAAGAAGATAAAGATGCAATCATTCATATGTAATAAATGCTTTAGTGGGTTGTAACTAGTGGAGTTCAAAAATTAACACATAGTCATAGCTTTGGCTGTGGGAAGACAGAGACACAGTACAACCAACTGTTGTTCATTTGTCTTATTCCTCACAGGGTAACCATGCCATCTATACTTGTGTGATTGCAAACCAGAAGTGAAAATCATTTGATACAACTTGATTCTAGAATCCAAGATCAGTCAAGTCATTTTTCCTCTTTCTCCCTCGAATGAAAGAAAATTTGACTCAATCTACACAGCTAATATAAGATTAATAGATTCTCCTATCATTTTGAATATAAAATAAATATGAGTTTCATATAAATAATATGGTAGCTTTTTAGTGACTTTGTACATTAAAATCTCCCCTCAAATTAGGAGTAGGGGAAATATTTAAAACCAGAGAAATCAATTGGGTAAATAACCCCTGACTCCCCAACTAATCTCCCAAACATCACTTGAAATCCAAACAAGGAAAAGCAACTCCCCTGCATCCAATATCAGTCAAGTTACTTATTGAATCTTGGTACAAGACGAAGCTGTACAAATGGCGTGGCACTGTGAAATATAAATATATTCCTGCATGTATTGGTTCGTTACCTTGATTCCTGTAATTCCTTATCTCTAATAGAATGATATAATATTCATACTGCTTTCATAACTTTATTTTCGTACTGTTTAACATTACTCTTTTAAGAAAACTTTACCATTATCTGCCAATTCAAGTACCGAATACTAATTTGGTCTAAATCTGACACAATCTTATCTTTTAAAATTTTTAAGTAAGCGATATATAACAAATAACAAAACAAAACTTGTTAATGAGGCATTTGTAAGTATCTTAGCAAAGACAATGCCCTAGCCTTAAATTGGGATCAATCTTCCCCTCAATTTTTTTTTTGTTACTATTTTGGCAAACTTATTAACACATGACTATTCTATTATGAAGAGCAGTTATTTCATCTGAAAATATAGCATAACAAAATATTGAAAAATAACTAATTGACACAACGTAACAGTTTTTTCAGCATAGAGTAATTATTTGAAGGACACTCCTTTGATCTTCATATTTATAAGGAAGCTTATACGGATCAATATTAGTCATGTGCTCTACTTAATTGGTGAAACTTATATAAATAAAATAGCTAAAATTTGTAAATTCATGTCTACATCCTGCCTGAAGCAAATCTTACTCCCATCTTGTTTTTTTGGTTTTTTATTTTTTATTTTTTTTTTTTGGGGGGGGGGGGGGGGGGGATGGTTCTGAGTAACTGATATTTCACATCAGTTCATAGTGTGCTTGAAGAAGCTGAAGCTTATTCAAATACATAAATCACACAGCTACCACACTAGTATCTGCTTGGTGAATTCTTCATACCTTGTTTCAGTACTCATTAAAATGGATGGCACCAACTTTCCACACAAAGTAAGTTGTTGCAAACATCACTGTGCTGATAAAAACAAATGAAAAAACAACAATGAACAGATCAAAGCCCCCAGGAAATTGGAAGGTCAAGCCCTGCTTTGGCAGCCCCCGCTTGCTGTCATCGAACAAGTTAGTAGGGGCTTCTGGAAGTCTAGATCTTTTCTTCCCTCGGTCGCTTTCTTTTAATGCATCCAACACCCTGCTGCCCATGTCTGATTTAGATGCCTTTGATTCTGTGTATCGGTTGAGGACTCGAGCCGCCCTTAACCTCTCTCTTGCTGTCAAGGTTGATCGTTTGGACACAGATTGAGAGTTAGGAGATGCTGATGACCCTTGATTTTGGTCAGTTGACACATTGGAATCCTCTGATGTCTGAGATCCTGACTCAGCATTGCCATTAGCTTGTAACTGGACATTTTCAGCGGGAGGATTCATGGATGCTGACTGATCATTAGTCAGTGAGCTTTCAGCATAGCCAGAATCCTTACTAGTACTGATGTCTGCTGCAAGCTGATCGCTATCTGCAACTGAAAGACAATGGCCAAATCTTTTTTCCTTGGAAAGCAGTCTTGATCCAGGCATTACCAAGGAGGGTGTAAACTGAGTGGCCTTTGGTAGTGAAACACCAACAAAATTACCTGATGCATCCTGATACTTTGCTTGCAACTTCTGATGGAAAATGAAAGAAGTGTGTAGGTGATAAAGAAAAGTGGCCGTCAATGATAACATAATTAAACCATACTGAAGTAACTGATGACAAACACGGTAATAGTTGATAATTCATTATTTGTCGGTGCTTTTCCTTTGAATGAATCATCTTAAAATGATCATTAAAAGGACTCTGATCAATAGCCAAACTATGTTTATAGACAAACCATTAAAATCTAAATCTTTCTTAATGATTTTGCCTATAATTTTTTTAATCTCCCTCTACCTCTAGTTTTTAGGCTACTCTCCATCGTATTTAAAAGTTTGCTCCACAAATTACCAAACCACCTAAAAAACCTCTGCCTATGTTGCAAATCTTTAATACTGCCAGTCTCAAAACCCAAATAAAAAGATAAGAGTTATGGCAGTTGGTCGACAGCCAACATAAAACTTTGTTAAATCTTCATGACATAAATCATAACATAATTCCAGAGCTACAATTGATAAATCTATCTTTGTAGCAGACAATACCAGACCGAGTTTGACCGAAGCATCAGGTTGGTTCATGTTGACAAAATGGGACCTTACAAGAGCTCCACACACAAGATTTGACAGCCTATATTTCATTATAGCAACAGAGATAATTCACTGGAATCACGGCTTTCATAAGAAGTATCCCATTACCAATAGTCTCCACTCCTCATTAAAACATAAATTTTTTTTTCTTACGTTTACTCTATAAAGGCCTCAAGTCCTAATCCTTACCATGGGAAGGTATGTACTATGCAATGAGTGATTACAGTGCTCCCAACTCTTACCATAAACTTCATCATTTTCCCTTACATCTAACAGTTTGTCTTTCCTTTCTCAATCAATCTCAAAGACTTTAACATATTAAATCCATAAAATTTTTATCATCGTGTTCTCACAGTTGCCACTAGAAGCAGGTTGATGTATCTTCACTAGGAAGCTTAATTCAAAGCTGGGCAATTACAACTCTTTGAGGTGAACACATTAAACTTATTTTTTCAAAAAAGTTCCCCAATTAATCTTTCTTTTTTCCTTCTGTTTTTCCTCTCAAGTCAGGGACACAATTTCATAAAAGAGCTTTGGAAGTGGAAGAAATTTGGGGCAGTAGAATAAATGACAGCGCTACATAGTCAACATAGTACCATAGTTCTTAGAAAGCCAAGCATGGACAAGCTCAACCAGACTCTTAAAAGATGAAGAGAGAGAAAACAAAAGACATTTAATCATCGTTATTCAGTTTGCTGCAATTCTCCCTAAAGTTCTTCATCCTTTCAAAGTATTAAACAAATTATGTATTGTTTCTGCAACAATTTCATTTCCAAATTAATAAAAAGAGGTACCATAAAGAAAAAATCTACCGTTTGAATATCAACATAAATTGACTTTGCCTATGTTGTGCTTTACTGCAAATCTTTATCGCCGATCATTATGCAAAATTTCCATATTCACGTTATCCCTTCAGGGCCAAGAATTTTTTTTGTAAGTCTATCCGGTACACTTTATAATTGAGGATGAAAAAAAATCATACACTTTTTCATATAAAACTTATCTCACAGTTTCAAAGGGACACCAGTTGAGAACAGTTCTCTCAATGACTTTTAGCAATTTAAACACAGAAACATATAGTCCAGCTCCTATACAAAGTGAACAGTGAAGAAGTAAACACATACCATTGAGTTGAAGCTCATCATGGAATGTAAGGAGATTGCCATCTTCTGCTCTTTCAATGCCCAACCATGTCCACGGATATTAGCCACAAAGAGTGGCTTCCCTCTCGCCACTATATTGTTAACTGAACATCTAAAGATTGTTGCTGCCACACGCTATATAGCGCGTGACCACACGTGCTGTTCCTTTTCGGGTTAAGATAAGCCGTTGAAGGGAACGAAGTTCTTTAGAGAACGAAGAGTCCTAAATTTTCTCAAGCAGCACTCTGATAATCTTTAAGAATTTTAAATAATTATTTAATGACATGCAGTCGCTTTAGTAATAATATTTAAATATTTAAATTATTATATCAAAAGTCATATATATAATGACAATATATTAAAATTATTATTTTTAATTATTAAATAAAAAAATGTTGAATGGTTTCATATTTTGAAGATATTAATCATGCCAATGACTTGTTTGATATTTTTTAATTATTAGGAGGATTAGTAAAACGATACTTTAAGAAGATAAGAAAACTTATTTGATAATAGTTTTTCTTTTTTATCAGGGGCGGGAGATTTTTAGGCTATGTTTAAATAAATAATGATCAATAAAATTGAGTAAAATGGAATGGTTGAATTTGAATGGAGATCCTATTGTATTGTTCAAATTTTCAAGAATAAAATAAAAATTTAATTTAAATGCATTGATAGTGTAAAATAATTTTACACTGTCAATTAATAGAAGTGGTGAAAAGTACCAATTCATACAAATAACCACCCATTATAATCGGGAACCCACCATGATTTCTCATTTTCTCCTATTTCTATTGATTGACAGTGTAAAACTATTTTACACTGTCAGTACATACCAATGAAACTTATAATATAAAAGAAGATTTGGATATTATAATGGAAATGAAATGAAAATGATTCTAATTTTTTTTCCTATATTACAATATTACAATTTAACTTTCTTATCTTTAAAAAATGATTTGAACTATTTAACAGAATTTTATAATTCATTATAAAATAATAATATAATTATGTCAAAATATTCAATATTATTTTTAATATAAAAAATTATTATAGAGCATATAATCCATATAATTACCCAAACACGGACTTGTTAAAGCAAACTTCTACTGTACATATTACAATTAATAAAAATAAAAAAATTTTGCTAATTAAAATTATTTTACCGTTCAATTAACTTTCAATTAATAGAATAACATTGTGCATAAATTACACGTAGTTTATTCAATCCAATTAACTTTCAATCAATAAAATAACACTCTGCATAATTACATGTAGTCTATTGAGTTTCAATAAGGCGTATTAGGATGAGTATAATATTCGTTCTTCCATATAAAATACCAAAAAGTGTTTGCTATTTTCCTAGTTATTATTCACCGAAGTTGTGTTCATAGTGAGCTACAAGATTTTCTTCTCCATTATTATTATTATTATTGTCGTCGTCGTCGTCGTCGTTTCAGTTTTGTTAGGATTTTTTCCATTCACTTTCACTTCTTTATAATTCTTGGGAAATCACATTTGGATAGATAATTCAAAAGCAAACCTGCATTTATTCTCAAATTGAATAATTACAGAGTAGAATACTATAATAAAATGAAACTAATGGACTCTAAAATTATTTACTAACATCTCAATATTTAAAGAGTATACAAAACAACACCACATCAAAAAAATTAAAAAATAAAAAAGTATACAAAACAGTAAGACAATTATGCAACTAACACATGGCATACTCATTAATGTTCTAGTCATCATGATATTCACATAACATCAACTTGAACAGTCAAGAAAGTCATTATAGGCAACTAACATAAAATAACTCAACCAAAACATCAACATAAAAATCTTCTGAAAGGAAGCTAATTTGTCAAAGTTCTAATCCAATAAGAAATGTTATGTCAAGCAAAATTAATAAAATGGGAATGCTATGTAGCCTCCAAGTTCCATATGAAGTTATCATACATTGAGACTTCCACATAACCTGCAAAACTATAATGTAGAATATGTTAACGATGTTATTTCACCAAACAAATAGGATATTCAAAAACAAGTTCCAAATTACAGAGTAAGAAAGAAAATGAAGACAACATACACAAATTACCACGAATGAAGAGGCTAAATACTAGGTGGGTCGCCTGGCACAATATAAGGTAACATTTCCTTGCGCTTGTCAATTGGAATTCCATTAGAAGCTTTCAGATCAACAGGATTTTGAACAAGGTGCATATATTCCTTAGGCAAGAGAGCTGGTTCAACACCAATTTCCTCCAATTGTGCCCACATCACATTTTCAGCAACAACATTCTCATTTTGGTTGATTAACTCTGTTACGCTCTTGCTTAAGCTATCAAACGCCTTAACCATTCTCTCAATAGATTTAGCAATATGACCCATACTTATATCATCTTCCACCACTTTTCTTGCTTTCTTCCTACTCCTAAACGAGGCTGTACCATGAAGATGGCCATCAGAAGGCCCTTCCGGAAGAGTTAAGGGGTGAAACTCCTCCTCGACCTTTTCAAAGCCATCTAAAGTAACTCTTTTTCTATATTTTGTTATTTTAGAAGACATTTGACATCTTTTAGACTTGTATTTCAGTGCAAAGAATGCAGCTACAACACTTGAGCAGCCATGAGTTGAGACATGTGGAGCAATAGTATACATTTGGATCTTTTATCTTCATTGGCCATCTATAACTATGTAAGGAGTGACACATAAGCAAAAAAAACAATAACAATAGTAACATAAATGATAATTGTTAGGACAGGTTAAGATAGTAAAAAATAACACTTAAAATGTCTCAATTTTTTTCTGTATAACTTGTAAAAACCCCCTGATGATTAATAATCCCAGGCACATTGCCCATTTGGGGCATTCTCCCATCCTCCTATAAGCACATCAAAAGATGGCTTAGTTGGCTTGAAGTTGGGTTACTCTTTCCAGTTTTTCACTTTGAGAAGCACTCTTGTCGTGTGGTCCTTGGTAATCCTCTCAATCCAGAGCTTATAGTTATAGTGCTCTACCACTTTCCTACTCTTAACCATTATTTTGACACTGTTGCCTGTGCTTGTGGTTTCGTAGCTTGAGACTACTAGTGGTTATACAGAAGCTATGTTTTAGATAGGTAAAAGCATATTTTTTCTGTTTTTAAGTTTTAATGCTTTAAGTGTATAGACAACCAATAGGCGTTTTTGAGGTTTTCAATGTGTAAAAGTACACAGAGAAAGGTAAAGACGGGGGTTCAACTCTGTGATCAGACATGTGCTTCTAAATTCTAATCATGACACCTGAGGAAACTTGTCACTATGTTGTTTGGATCTCAGTTGTAATTATTGTAACAGTATCATCATTCTCGAATGTCACCAGCTTCCAACATGATAAGAGAACAAAGCATGGTCCACTCCATCGCGCTTCAAATAGACGGGGGTTATTGAGGCTTATGAATCAAAGTTAACCACTAGCTTCTCAGCTTTTTCCCGAAAGCAAAAATCCAGAATTACAAAAATTGGGGTTTTAGAATGCTCCATAATCCACACATTGTATAAATAACCAATGCAACGAATTTTTATAAACATATGACCTAAACATTCATTATCCCCTGTTTTCGTTCATGGCTTCATGCCCACCTCACTATAAAAGCCAACACTCTGAAAATCATATACCCACAAAATAAGAACTAAATCAAATCATCGAAACCCGGTGTTAAGCACAATAGAAAGGAGCATTAACACCAAAACTCTAATTTAATCCAAGTGAGTCATAGCAAAATAAAGTAAGTTTTTACTCCAAAAGAGAGAGAGAGAGAGAGAGAGAGAGAGAGAGAGAGAGAATCGTGAACAAGATAAAAGAATGAACTTACTTTCTCAAAAAGAAACAATCAATGTTCGGTACAGAAATTTGGCGGGCAAGTGAGCAGCTAAGAGGCGAAGGGATGAGCAGTACTGCAGCAGTGAATGGTGATGCCAGATAACATTCAAATGAGCTAAAACTTAAAAGATAAAAAAGTAATTTTATAAAAAAATAAATAATGAAAAAATAACTGATTCTATCCTATTTTTTCTCAAATTAAGAAAAAAAACATGCGATAAAATAGGAGCGAATCTATTCCGTTATCTTTCCTTAATATCTCACCAAATTATAACTGATCCCCACGTTACACACGACATGCATGTATACTAGCAGCCACTGCCTTGTCTGCTTGATAAGGATTATGTTGATGTACAAAATATGCAACTCACATAAGGGCCAAGAGTTTGATGAAGAAACAGAAGGCAGCCCCAAAAAAAGAAAATGAATAATTTGAATACTATCAATTACTGTTATGTGAGAAAAAGTTACATGAAATTAAGCCTATGGTTAGGAGTTTTATAGGTGATGGAAAAGAATAATTATTAATGAAAGGAAAAAAAAAAGGTGAGAAGTGGAATAGAATATAACATATCACGTCTTTGTTTGAATGTTTAACAAATTTAATAAAGAAATGAAAGAATCCCTCCTTAACTTCCTAATTTACAGGATCAAAAAATCAGAATTTGGGATAACAAGAGAGAGACATATAGTCCCTTTCTAATTATCCCACTTCCTCTCTTTAAACTACTTCCAAACATGATTTATATAAATCTAACCATGTCATTCCTTGCCACTCCTTTCATTACCATCCTTCCAAACATATCCTAATATGTCATACTTTATTTTAGGCTTAAATATATATTAAAGTAGAGTATGTTTTGGCTTTTGCTTTTGATTCTTCTAAACAAAAAAAAAATCCCTCATTAGCAAAAATAGAAAATAGTCCTTAACACAAACACAGACAATCTCTTAGACTTCAAAGGTCAATCATATTCACTTTGAAACAAAGAACTAATCAAATAAAATAAAAGTGAATTATAATAACCTTCCTAAGCTACAATATAATTACATTCGACATCCCTCTAATTTATTTTAGTCCGTATAGTACTTATAAATAGAGAGATATTGAATATAATTACACTAAATTTTAAAAGAAATTAGTATAATTCAACCACAAAATAATTTTGTAAGATCAAAATAATAAATATAATATTTTCCGTATTGGGCCGATATTATCAGCATAACGTTCTTCCTTTGTCAAAGAAAAAAATTAGACTGAACAAAAAATCCTAATCTTCTCTCATCGTTGAGGGAAAAGAAAAAATTACGAATCGACTTCAAATCTGAGCAAGTTTGCCAAATGCTCGTCGGTCTAAACAACATTTTTTTTTTTAAAATGTGCAAGGTTCTTTGTTACCACCAGAAATGTGTCAATTCCTGAGAATTACGGTTGAACATGAAATACGTCTCATAAATTTTAAAAAAATATGCACACGACGGGCAGCATGCCAGCAAACTTTTAATTGGAGCCTCCATAAAAATCTAGGCCATGACATGCGTATCATGCTAGCAGTAAACTTAGCAAATTTCGTATTAAACATGGGACTAATTCATTTAATACAAGAAAAATGGTAGAATATAGAAATTTATCAGCTAGCTCGTGCCAGCGACCCAAAAAATGCCTCATCTACAAACAAAAAGAAATTACAAGACTATTATGACACAAATCACCAGCAGAAACTTGAAATTATTATATAAATTGAACCTACACCTCCACCAAAAGCACGGAAAGAATACCGCATCAGAATCCCACAAAATATTCAATGCAAACTCCGAAACTGCTACCTTGCTCTCCATATGGACCTAATTCACACTAAACACGCCACGGTTGGATACATGTCAGTAACTGCTACCCATGGGCGGCATGCCAAAAGGAGGCATTGGTGGCATCCCTAGTCCACCCATTTGAGGGGGAGGAGGAGCAAAGCCTCCTCCCATACCTGCTCCTCCCATTCCAGGCATTGGTGGTGCAGGCAAAGCAAGAGGCAACAATTGAGCATACATGTTCTGCAACAGGAAACACGTCTCATTCAAATCAGTACTCTGATGGCCAAGATTGAGAATGAAGGATGAGATGGAAATCAAAATTATCAACAGCAAACAATTTTGAAAACTTTGCTGACATAAATGTCACAAGTACTCTGCCACAGCAAAAATTAAGTTATATTAACAAAAAATGACCAAACGAATTACCTGTTGTGCAACTACTTCCTTTTCCTCTTGCTCTTTAGCCTTCACTTCATTTTGTGCTTCAATTTTGTCCTTCACCAGGTCATCAACTTTGCCAGTGTATTCACGGATAAACTACAATAGCAAGAGAGTTACGGTGAGAAAAAGTACATGACGGCAATAAAGAAATTAATTTCAGCTAATGAAAGAGTGAAGAAGAAAATAAATGTGTTAGTATAAGATCAAAATCAAAACCTTCACAAGCTAAGCATCACTAACTCGCATAGACAACATCTATTAGTTCCTCATTTATCATTTTTATAAACAGGAATCCGACTCCAGAAAACACAATATTCACCGAAAAAGTAGTTCAAAGCAACTGTTCAAGACTGTATCCCATAAATTAAAGGAAAGGAGCACTAACAAGTTTTGTAAATTTTAAGCCTACTATCAACTAATTGTCATAAAATAACATACATGTGAACTCAATTATCGGTGATGCAACTCAACAGAACAAAAAATACAAACCTGCAAGAGATATGGGAAGGCAAAATCAATCATATTGTGCATCCAAGCCAGTTCAAGAACAATGTCTGCCCGTATTAAATCATAGCAAACAAATAGACACGAGGCAAAGCATTCCTTCTTTCCCTGCACAAGCACATGAAAAGAAAAGTTAGTGAACTCAATTGTATAGCATAAATATGAAAAAATGGAAATGTCAACATTCCAATAAGAGGAGTACAATCCTTCAGTCAACAGTTTTTGACAGTAAGACAAACATGCAGTAGCAGAAGATAGAGTCACTATAGGCTCGACAAAGAAAGAAAATACTATTAAATCTAGGTGTCAAAACACTTTCTCTGCTTGACTTAGAATTGCACATGCTACAAGATGTACCACCAATATGCAATAACCATTGTCGAGAAAAAGGGAGTAGAGTAGCTATGCATGCATACATACGCAAATAATAATAATAATAAATAAAAATAAAAATAAAAATGATGATTTAGCTCCTTATAGATATTAAACAAAACACATTAGCCAAGAATACTAATAAACCTTATAAAATAGGAAATTGCAAGAAAATGAATTATATTTGCAGTCAAAACTGACTTTGTTACCTGATCAATGAAATAAACAAGCAACTCCTCTGCAAGTTCACGCTCACCAGATTGTGAGGCCGTCTCCATGGCATCTTTGTAAAGGTTATCCTTCTTTGACAAGGCAATAGACTGCTTCCACCTACCTGCCTTCTTGTATATATATGCAGCAACACGTCTCATCTCAAGAAGCTCATGCTTTTCAATCTGCATCATATAATAATAATAATAATAATCTATCAGGTTTCCACAATTGAAGCTGAACAACAGGCACCACTAAGAGAGAATACAGCTTACCTTTTGGGCAAGGCCTATTTGATCAAAGTTATCATGCAAATCAATTGACTCACGCAATCTATCATAGTCTTCCTCCTCAACATATATCTCGTTCAAGGCTTCATTAACAGCAGATACATTGTTGCTCTGGACAGCAACCATGTATGGCTTCACGATACGCAAGTGACCAGCCTATAGCACATTCCGGGGGAAATACCCATTAGTGTTATAGGAAGCAAGTGATAATAAAGTAAGACCTAATGAATCTTTTTGCCACTACTGATGCTACCTTTCGCATGATGTCAACAACACGTGCATGGTCCACACGAAGTGCTAGAACATTCAGAACATCATTGATAAGATCTGGATGCTCTTGCAAATAGAAGTGAACAGCCTTGTAATACAACTCCACATTAGCAACTTTCACAATCACATCTTTGAATTGCATGTGATCCCATGCTTCAGGTGAATGGTTCATGATGGTAGTTGCAGCATTATCAAACTCATCATATTGGATGTACAAATAGGTCAATTCCTTCCAATGCTGTTGTTCATCACAAGCTCTTATGAGTTTTGGAATATTGAGGCGGGTTGCAAATAGTTTGATATGCTCCATAAGCTTCTCAGGGCGGTATCTAGCATACAGAACTCCTAACTCAGTGAAGATACCCATATGTGCACGTTCTAACCCTAAACCACTCTCCATAAGAGATATTAGCTCATTGAAGCAACCTCTGTTTTGGTAATATTCACTGACCTCTTCCAAGTCATCCACCTACAAATTTAACAAAATAGATTGACACAATAAGCATTGGAAATTCCATAAGCTCATTACTAGCAGATCAACATAAAGCCCATGTCATAAGCACAAAAGCCTTCCAATCATCACGTGTCCACAATATATTTATTTGGATATTGGTTGACCTTTTCATTCTGAAGGGCCAGATCATTCAAACTCTCTAATTGAAGTCAGATTGCATCATAAATTAAAAAAAAAAAACACCCGCTTCAATTTGAAAAAAATGTAATATAGTGCACTAAAAAACAAAAAACAACATCTTACCTGAATAATAATGTTGAGCCCACATATCTGGGCCAAACGAAATTCCTCTGCATCAACACAAGCAAAGCAAACTTCCTTCCATGTTTTTGAGCTGTTCGCTTTCCTTGCTGCATCAACAGCACCTTGGAACTGTTTTAACTTGACTAGTGTGATAGCCAACTTGGCCCAGTTAGATATAAAAGCAAATATGATTTTTGCAGCCTCATACAATTCTTCATCATATAACCGATCACCAACATTTTGAAGATTAGCAACATTTGGCATAAGAATGAACTCCTCAATGTCACTTAGCCTATCAATCTTTGCATATGCATAAATGAGCTCACTGTCCACCTTGGGTTCTTTTGCCTTCTGCCTTACCATCAGCAAGTATTTCACCAAGTCATGGTAAACATTGGCATCTTCAGCAGCACGTATAACATCCAAAAAATGTGTAGCATCATCTGCTCGTATAAATGACTCAATTGCATCACTTACTAGCCCTTCCCTGAGTTGAGCCTTGGCCACCTGACTCCAAACAGCATCTTCTTCAACTCTGAACGCAAACTCGACAGCTCTATCAATGCTATGAATATTATCTAGCAAGACATCAACTGCTTGAACATTCAAGTTGAACTTCTTGAAAATAGCAAATGCTTCTTCGTATAACTGAGCTTCAACAGCCATTTCTCCAACTGCAGGCCCGTCAAAATTATCCAGTCTATTGATATAATCCATCACTCTGGATGGATCAGCCTTGATTGCTGTCAAGATAAGAAGATTCTGCAAATTGAAGTTCCCACTGAATGCAGAATTCTGAAGCACAATCTTCTCGAGAAGTTCAATCAATTCATGGGGAAGATCAGCCGTCATGAAAGCCTTAACAGCTGCAGAAACTTGTTCAGGGCTCTTGCTTTCAGGCAAAGCAGTAGATACAACCTGATCAATAAGTTGCCTTCTGTAGTCATTATCAGGGTTAAGAACTTTAGCCCACAGATCAGCATCCATTCTCTCAACAACATATCTGTCACCACAATATAAGCATGTAAGCATTGGATCCAAGACAAAATGATTTGGTGTAAGGAAAAACCACATATACACCACAAACCTTGCTTGCAGTTTGAACAAAGAATTTTTGTTCGTGACATTAATCAGTTCATCATCACATTGTCCTCGCCGGTAGGCTACAACTGCCAAGGTGGGGTCACGTTTCTCACAATATTTGCCCACAACTCGTGAATCATAGTATGGGTTGGTCGTAAGAAAATGTTCTGGGTTGTTGTTGCTATCAATGATAATTTTACCCAGAGCATTGTGGACATGTACATCCTGGCTTCCCTCACTTACAAGATGTTCCAGGAACTGCGTGAGCAGACGAAGCCGATTCCTGATACCAAAAAATCACAGGATAAAGGTCAGAAACGTGAATGCAAAGCAACAACACATAGGATTAGAGTACAGACAACACCTCTTCTCACATTCTTCCACAAGAGGCTCCACTGGCAGTAATGAACGAACAGAAAGAATCAAGCCTTTTATAAAATCTTCTGGACACTCATCATCTAGCAGCTGCCCAACAACTAAAGGAGCATTCCCTGGGTTCACCTATAAGGCAAGGCACAAAGTTCTGATACGGGTAGAGAGAGAGAGAGAGAAAGTATAGCACTTAGGAGATAAGGGAGGATACCATGATACCTTTTGAACATAACCTTCAATGTAGCGAAGCATGTTGTTCGTGTATAAATAGTGAGTAAGATCTGGAACAAATCCAAATCGATCGCAGACATTGATCAAAGGTCGTGCATCTGGAAGCTTAGCCTCCATTAGAAAGTTCTTTGTTTTCTCAGGATCATAGAAATTTGATTCTCTTGTCACACGCTCGACCTCTTTGATTTGACCAGTCTTTGCTGCTGCTTCGATGTACTTGAAGTGAATCTCAGGATCCTCACTGTCCCATATTATTATAGAAGCATACAGTAGCATAAATACATTGGAAATATCTCTAGTACAAATGAAGTAAACTGCCATCACAAAAAAACAGAAGTTCTATCCAACAACGACTAAACCTTTCCCCACTAGGTGACATTGACTACATGCATCAAACAATATCATCCTATCCTATCATAAAACAGAAGTTCCATCCAAATGAACGAAGAATTTACCTGGAGCTCAAATATGATCCAAGGAAAAAGTATAGTCCTTCATAAGACCTAAACTGCTCAAAGAGTTTTATGCAGGCATCAACGCCCATTTGTTCACAATATTCTTTAGCAACCTGAACAGACATAAGCAAGCTTAGTTGTCAATTAATATTTAGTACGTTCCAAATTATAGAAGACAATTATACTTCCATACCTGCACAATTATCTGCAGGTTGCCTCTAAGATTAGCTAGCAATAGGTCTTTCATGCACTCCAGTGCCCATTCCCGTGATAGAGTACCAAAAAACTCCACAAGTGACTGCAAGAACCACACAATGAGTAAGAAAAACTCCCATGATTATAAAATATATACACATACATTTATAAATAAACCAAGCTAATATGGCACTAAACCTGAGGCTCAATTGCATGTGTATTCACAATCACACGTTTTATATCAGGCAACTCCGTGTAATGCTGCACCAAGAATAATGTAATCAACAATGGGTATGACTTTAAAGTACAGTAAGGGTAAGAAGAATACACATTTGGCAAGTTATTACTTGCAAAGCTCGCACGTAAAGACCAGCTTTTTCACATAGTTGGGCAATACGAGGACGGTCATAATGGCTGAACATGCCATTAGCCAAAATTGCATCAGCAACATTGGGGAAAGTCACCAGATTTATCTCCAACACCTGAAAAACAATTCACAAGGAGATTGTTTCACTGCAAAGAAAGAACAAGCCAAATGCCCATAACAAATGCAAAACAAAGGCCACAACCTTTGTCTGAAGGAACCCATGTTCTGGTAGATTTGGCTTTAAAACATCTAGGAGAAAGGCTGTTGCCTCACGGATCAGGTTTCTCTGAGCAGAACAAAGAACAAAGAAAGTAAAAATGACAATAATGTTAAGAAACATACGGTACTAAACCAATGGTCATGAAGCTAGAATATCAAATTACTACTCATCATAATTGCTGATTGCAGCAGACAACAAACCTGAAGAAACAGATCAGTTATAGTGTTGTAATCAACTGGGGAACCTCCCTCCATTTGAGACATCATTAAAGCAAAATTAACAGCACCCTGCAAAACAAAATGAAGATGGTAACTTGAAAAATTTCTATCAATAGAAGAAAAAAATTTCACCAGACACTGTTAATGTACAGTACATTTAAAAAGTGAACAGTTACCAAATATCCAAAAAGGTGACACACAATCAACGAAATACAAAGAAATAGTTCAATTAAATTAATTACACTATATAAACTGCAGAGGTTTCTCACATACCTGAGGATCTGTCCGAAGGATTGTTTGCAGAAGGAAGAGGTAATCAGGTGTGTACCCAACCTATCACAACAAATATGTAATGAAAATTTTCAGGCTCATATGCTTGCAGTAAAATGAAAAGAAAATATACGTAATGCCAATTATACAGGGCAAGTAAAAATCTCCACATGCAATAATAGAATTAACATATCCTATGAACCAAATTTCAATATTCTTTGATAAGCAAACAGGCACCTGCTTTGAGTATATCAGAATTTTGTCAAACTCCCTCCTCTCAGCAAAAGCTGCAACAACTTTTGGAGTAGCTCTTGCTTTGATATATATTTTTAAAGCAAGATCGTTGTCCACAGTCTACAACGGAACAGACTCATAAAAATTAACAGAAATACACCATTTAACAATAAGCAAATCAGAAGAGAAGTACTACTCCATCAAGAAGACAATTAGAAAGATAACAGCATAAGCTTAAAATTTTTTAATTCTTCAAATTTTATAATGCAACCCAACCTTGACAAGATCTCCTAGCTCCTCGCTGCACTCAAGCTTGTCCTCTGCCAACCAATTCTCCAAAAGATTTTTCTTGTTCTGGTTCACAACCAACCGAGACAATTCCAATGACTCAAAGGCATTCAGCTTTCCCCTTGTTAAAAGTGTTCCAAAATACTGCAACAGTGGAGGAGTTTGACCAGCTTGCACAGGAACACTCTGAAACATCGAGCAGATACATTTTACACATTACAATCTAATTAACCAAACAAAAGGAAACTACCAAAAGAAGGAGTTTAATTTCCTTTTTCGCTGAAACCAGTGAAAGATGACAGTCTCTGAAAATGAAGTAGCACAAAGAGTATGAGAAAATTCTCGGATAGAGCTAAATTTTATCAAGAAACCTGAAATTTGGCAACCGTGTCGGGTGTACGAAGGATTCCTTGTGGAGATTCAGCAGCAAGCTCAGCTGCTTCTTTATACTTTGTTTGGGCAAAAAGTTCATGAAATCGTTCCACTACCTGTAATTTCAACAAGGAATGTCATCGTGTCTATGAATAAAAAGAACCAAAAATGTGACAACAATAAGACACCATTCTTAAGAAGCTAACACACAATACAATCTAATAATGAATTCCAAATATTTTACACAATATTAAATCACATTGGAGAAAGTAGAATGCATTAATGAAGTACGTGACTTAAAAAGAAACAGATTTCCAGCACATATCATCACAGTCATTCATATCGCCTTCCTTTCCTTCTCCAAGCATCGATCTTTTCGCAAAAATAAAACAAAATATCTAGAACAAAAAGGATGACAATGCAAAACAAATATACAACAAATATCAGCAAGGAAATGAAATGTCTGTCTAGGAGTTATGATAAAAACTGAACTTGCAACTGCTAAAAAGGAAAATTACAATTACCTATCTAAGTACTGCACTTTTTATTGCAAGCATGCAATCAAACTTTATGCAAGTTAGCAATTAGCGATTATATGAAACCCCACAAAATCAACAGACAATGCATCCAAGTTCTTGGCATCCCCCCGACAACACCCCAAATGACAAAATATTTTTACTGAAGTTGAGTTCTACACAAAATAGACATACCAGCTTCTCAGCACCGGGAAGATTTCCTCTTTTGGCAAGACTAACTGCTAGCTCCAAATTGTTTAACTGTGATATTAACCAGACGAAATTTGTTAAAATGCCATTTCATTTCCCACTTTGCATCATAGAAGTGACAATCAAAAACATACTTGACCGCTGACAAAATTCACGATGGTTTGTTCATTAACAGTAGCCAATAACACCTGGCCCCTCCTGTTGATGGAATAAAAGCCTCCGACTGATGTAGCTTCTGCTGTCAAAAATATAGGATCTGGACTAATTCTGTTCCTATATACAGCAGTAGCCGTCTCCAGATCATAGACAAATAATAGGCCAAGTTTGGTAATCACATAAATCAAATTGTATTTGTGGGATATCTGCAAAAACCAAACTAGGAATCAAATATCTGCACCGTTAATAAAAGGAGCAACAACCATTAACAACTTCG
This sequence comes from Pterocarpus santalinus, assembly GCA_031439595.1. NCBI lineage: Eukaryota > Viridiplantae > Streptophyta > Magnoliopsida > Fabales > Fabaceae > Pterocarpus > Pterocarpus santalinus. Next base: position 7,079,518 of record CM062527.1, read on the forward strand.
GTACCTGCATGGCAACTGGAAAGTCATCAGCAAAATCTGGGGGAAAGAAAAGATCTGCCTGTTTCTTTGTAAATGATGGCTTCCCTGCCAACAAATTTGAGAAGTGAAACTCCAGAAAAATAATCAATTTAATCACAGGTAATACAATGATACGCATAGTTCAATTTCAAAACATCCCTAGTCCATCTTCAAAACCACTGACTGATTTCAATATACAGCTTACCAGATTTATGAAATGAAATTAGCTACCGGATACCACTCAAATTTGACAAATATTTACTTCTTCATTTAACTCTAACTATCATGCCTACAAATTTTTATCATTACAATTGAAAACCGAACATAAATCCATTATGATTGGCCAAAAAAACAGAATCCCAGTACACAAGTAAAAATTCCCTATCAGTGAAACACGGGGAAAAGCAATCCTTGAAGCATGGCCTATCAACAAAATGCAATACATTTAATCGACTGAGAACATTAGCAATAATGAGTAGCCTCCTCCATAATGCTCTGCTCTATGGATCATGTAATTCATCCATTCACTTAAGTTCACGAGATAATTATAGTCTGAGTTCAAGAAATTTGAAGTGCAAGAAAAAGGTGATATTCTAGGGGCATGTTCAAAAAGAGGCCATTCTGGTCATTCAAGCGATTGCTGTACCAATAGGTCATAGCTATACAAAAGCATGATTGATATATGTTTCTTTATTTCGGATAAAAACATAGCAATATAAATACTATACCAAATAACCAATTTAAATTTCTGATTTGCCGGATTTAAATTTGGAAACTCAGGGATAGGACAAGTAACTTGGCACTACAAGACAGATTTGTGTAACACCCATGCGCTGCCCATAGAATTAATACATAAGAGATAGATGAGAATGAGGTAAAAATATGCAGACCTGGCTGTGCGCCCAGCTCAATAACATGCAACTTGGATATAATTTGACCAGCATTAAGTGTCTTTGAGGCAAAAGAAATCAAAGTAGAAGGATTTTCATTCCCAGTAACCTGTCAAAAAAATATAATCAAATTTTGCCCAACACATAATAGCAAAAGTACGGTAGTCTGCAATTATTCAGGTGATATTAAATAAATAATTGCAGGAAAATAAAGGCATAATCATAAGAAATCTCACTTTAAATTGGGCAAATGATGCAGCATGAGCTTCAAGAGCCTGACTGCGCTGCTGATCCACGGAGAAAAGTTGCATGTTTCCTTTAACCAATTGTGGCCTCTATAATACAAACAATATGGACAAATAAACAATATCAGGCTTGTGAAAATCATAGTAAAAAGATCATAACTTTGGTACAATTATACACAGAAAAACCCAGCAGAAATAGATATAAAGACATGCAAATTCGAGCTAAATGAAAAATCCTATAGTATAGTTGAAATTTTTTTCACCATGATAGCCTACTATAATAAGCATCAAAGATATACCTCGGGTGAACCAGGTGCAATACCAATCAAGACCAACCATTTTTCCGTAGGATCACATCGATAATTAATTATCTGGTTGTTAGCCAAATTCGCTGTTCTCTCAAACATCTTTACAGGTTCAGATTCACCTGCAAGTTACATATATCATGAACCATATAACAGTGAATAATTTGCATACAAGCTACAAGCAGTCAAGCACAATGAACAAGAATATGTGTGAATTGGAAAATATAGCAGCATGAAAATATAAGTTAAGCAGATTAGTATTATCTTACCTTCCATTGACCAGTGGTATACAGAGGTCTGTGTTACAAGACCCAACAGCTTGGGGGTAATCCACTTCCAAAAGACTACCTATACATTAGACAAGGACATTCATAATGATTAACAAAGTTGTCCTACGGACCCATTATGTTACAGTATATGTATCCATGTACATAATAGTTACCTGCTCAGGCATCTGATACGATTGCACCTTTGCTTTCATCTCAATATTAAATATCTGTAGGTGATCGTGAGTGGTCCCTTGGAGTTGGGCTTCAAGAGAATGATGTAGCTTGTCAGTGAAGACAACCCAAAGTAAATAATATTTTAAGCGCCAACAAAGGCACACAGCATAATCGACTAAAAACTCGAAGATTACCCAACGGTTGGGAGCATTATGAACACTATAGGGTTAACTATTATTGCTGGTTTTGGCAGAAGGAAGAAAGCCAAATCTTTGTGCAATGTGCCATAAATGCCACTGTTTGAAGTATTTGGCTAGGGCATAATTCTCACACTGATAGATTTTCAGACAAGCATGTTTTGTGGGATAGGGTTAGGCATATGGCCTCTATTTAGTGTAAAGTTCATGATCTTTCTAGAGGAATTTCCCTCTCACACATGTTGAGAGATTGGAAAGTTATCCTTCATACATAGTTTTTACTTTTTCCTTCGTTTGTTTTTGCTCTTGTTAGGTAGATTTCTTGTCTTCCCACCTTGTATTAATCTTATTTTCTCCCCCCCCCCCCCCAAAAAAAAAGGGAACATTATAAATTATTTTCTTTTTAACACTGGAAATCCGGTCAAACGTTGACAACATGAAAAAACATATAGGACCGCAACATCTAATTGGCCTAACGTAAGTTGGGGATGATTAATACATTAGCAAAAGCAGAAAGTATGGAGAATAAAATATAAGAAATATAAAGTTCACATATCTTTAAGAAACCTCACGATAATAAAGTCATAGTTCAAAACCCAATGCATAATTTCTTTCTAGTTTCTGCCTAAATAAATTTCTCATCTAATAGAGTCCCTACTTGCACCCTCGTGTGGAAGAGTGAGACCATTAGTACACAATTTTTGCAGTTCGATGGTGTTAATTTAGTGCATTTCTTCTTATTAAAGCATGTTCGGTACCTGCTTTTTCAAGAGGAATAATCCCTCTTTTTTTTTCTTTTTTCTTTTCAAAAGTTGCATCAGAAACTTTTGATTAGAAGCTATTTCGAATGCAAAATAAGCTAATTCAAACACATACTGAACATTATTATATCACTTCAAGGCGAACTCACAAGTTCGGGCGAAGATTACAAGAGACATATCCTACCTTTCAACGCAAGGATTCTAGAATTCGGATTCATAAGAGCAGAGTCCGCAGTGATAGGCCTCCTCAGCGGTTGCATCGGCATGTTCATATCAATGATAACCACGCTGTTCTGCGGAGCCGTTTCTCGAACGCATATATACTTATCCGATTCCATCGTCACGTGCGTGAAATTGATGAATTGTGGATTGATGCCGACGCTCGGCAACTGCAAATCACAAAGCCAGATCACACCAAATCACATCACTCAATTCACTATTAGCCGAACGAATTCACCGTTAACAAACGAACGATCAAGCTCCTCACTCTCCAGTTCTCACACAAAAAAAAATTAAAAAAAATTAAAAATAAAAAACCTCAGATCTACGATAACTTCACAGTAATCAAACTAGTAAAGTAAACTTGCATAGTACTCGACTTTGAAAATCAAAATTGAGCGAAGTATAATTGTAAAACACTGATTATCATCACAGAAGCAAGTGTTCTAGCTCTGAATTCGAGAACTTTGACTGCGAATTGAGCTCAGCGAGCTGAGAAAAACGAAGCTCGCGAACTGTGTAGCTACATAGAGTGCGAAGAAGGTGAAGGAGAAGGAGAACTCACGGTTAGGGTTTCTTTCATGGCGATCGGAGCGTTCGCGGCCGCCATGGTGGCTCAGATCGACGGAGCTGAGAAGTCGAAGACTCGGATCTGCGATCGGCGATTGAGTTCCGTTCCACGTAGTGTGGAGGAGCGAAGAGGAAGAGTATATATAGAGTGAGCGAGAGGCCGTGGAGGAACCAAATCGGTGTGAGATCTGGGAAGGATTGAAGAGCAGACTTGGGCCCTCTTTCGAAGGGGAGAGAGAGAGAGAGAAAGAGAACTTCGTGGAAAATGAAAAAAATGGGTTCTGACGCAAATAAATCGGGGTTGAAGGAGAAGGGGAGAATGGAATTGGAAAGGACGAGACGAGACGAGACGAGAAGAGAAGAGATCTCGTCTAAGGCACTAACAAGTGAAGATAAATTATCTTTTTGGGGCATGTATGTAAAAGAAATTAGTTTTTGGGGCGGTAACATAAAAATAATTAAATATCTTGAGAGCACAGGAGACTACAGAGACGGCTACAGCTACGTGTCTTTGTGACCCGATGGCTTTGTTTTTATTTTGTACACGTCGGATCTCGTCCTTTTCAGGTCCATTTGTAGCAAAATAATTCCATGATAAAAAAAGGACGAAGTAAAAGTAGCAGAACAAAATAAATGCTTCTCTCGCCTTCCTTAAGTAAGGAGTATTACTAAGCTAAAACTGATCGAGCTAACAGTGATCGGGCTCAAAGAAGGAATGCTAATTATTTAAAAAAAATACAACTATCCAAATGATTGTGGGTATTCATTTTTTATTTGTGAATTAGGTGATGTTATTGTGTGAAATTAAATTTTAGTCTTTGAATCGTTTTGAAATTTTTCTTTTTGAAGATGTTCATTTAAGGATGAGTTTAGTAGGTGAAAAAAATATGGATGAAAAATTAATAGATTAATCGGTGCAATTTTATAAAAATTATTTTAAAAATTTTTATTTTATTTTCAACTTCGTAACAAACTGATCCTAAATGTCTAGACGTTCTCCAGCTATAACATTGTGTTTGTTAAGCTTAACTACGATATAACATTATGATTTGTTGATATCACAAACTCTTTGCACCCTTAGATTTAAGCTTTTTATCTAATGGTTTAGGGCTTATTTTAATAAAAGTAGGAATTACAAATATAATATTGATAATCCAACAACAACAATAACAATTAAGAATTGTCCCATTAATTAAGGTTGACAACATTGACCAAATATCATTAGTGTTATATATATATATATATATATATATGTGTGTGTGTGTGTGTATATAATCAAACCTTTAAAATATAATTTTTCCAAACAATTTCACTTATAGTTTTTTTTTCTCTATTTTTACCTCTAGCTAGTAGTCTACCCTTCATCAGAATTTATTTTTTAATTGAGATTTTTACATATCCTCTTAACAATGATCAAAAAACTTAAGGCAATATTTTTACCATATTTTCTATAATATTTGTTATTCTAACTTTCTCTTTGATATATTCACGTCTAATACATGTAACATTAAGTTTGTTTTTGTTATAGTTCAAGTCCAAAACTAGCCTATTGAATATAAGAGTTTTATAACTTAAGTACCACATTAAGCATTTTTAGTTACCAATGTGGGATTTATAATATTGCCATGCCTTTTAAGAGTCGACATTTATGGTGGCTTCATTTTATTGTAGCCTTTTTTCTCTTGGCAGCCTCACTCATTTATCAGTACTCGTTATAACACTCTCACTATCTCCTTTAATCTAACATATAGGTAGCCCTTTTCGTAACTCTTAATGAAAGTATCAATTATTATAACTCAAATTTATAGAAAGAAGTCAATCTAAAAGACTAATGTAATTGGAGAGTTTTATAATTTAAGTACCACATTGAGTTTATGAATTTGCTTGATGTGAGACTTATAGGTTTTTCCTTGTTAGCTTTTTATAATCCAAGATTCAATTTCATACAATATTCCCAATCTTATATTTATATGGTAATTTTTTCTTTTAAACTTGTCTAATGCTTTTTTTTTAATATCATAAATAACACTCAAAGCATTTTAATCTTTTATCATTATCTGATTAAAATTGATAATTGATAATATATGAATTTTATGCATGACAAGCATAAAATTTCATACAATATTGTCAATCTTATATTTGTATGGTAATTTTTTCTTTTAAGCTTGTCTAATGTTTTTTTTTAATATCACAAATAACACTCAAAACACTTTTGTTATCATTAGGTGATTAAAATTGATAATTGATAATATATGAATTTTATGTATGACAAGCATAATATCACTAAAATCATTAAAAAATGTGTTTAAAATTGCAAAGGAAGTTATTTACTTTAGGAGTAAATGTTGCATACATGTTACATTGAATAAATTTTCATAAAGATTTAATTTTATCAATCTAATTGTCAAATCACGTAATATTATCTTAGTAGTTAAATATGTCAATTTTTTAGAAAATATAAAATTAATAAGAATTTAATTTAAATACACTGACAGAAAAAGCTTTACATCACAACCAATGTAAATAGTGAAAGTGACAACTTGCACAAATAACTACCCATTATAATGAGGGACCCACCATGATTTCTCACTTTCTATTTCTACATTGGTTGACAAATGTAAAACTGCTTTACATCTAAGATACCAATTAAACTCAATTAATAAATATATGATCTAGTAGACGATATTTATTTATATGTTTAAAAATACAATATATATCAACATAAAATAAGACATTGAAGTATTAAATCTCTTTTAAAATTGTAGAGAACTACATCTATATGCTTAATAAAAATTTTCAATTCAATAATTAAATTAATAAATTCAATTTTTATAAAAAGTTATTATTAAGTCAAATAAATATACCAAAATTTCCTCCTAAAGCAAATGAATTCTGGCTCTTCAAAATTTAAATACAACATGTTACTAAAAAGGCGTTGGTTTAAGTGAAAGGAATTCAAATTTCTTAAATATATGGTTTTGAGTTTGATTTTAGGATTTATGTATATGAAATAAACACTATTGGGAGGGGTCACTATATTAATCATATCCTGCAAGATTAATTTTTCATTTGTCAAATGATGAGATAATCTTTTTTTTTCTTTTTTGCAAATTCATTGATTGAAAAAAATATACACAACAGAAGCATGTATTATAATAGACTTGAGACAATAAACAACACACAAAAGTTATTGCCTTGCTTAAGCCATTTACATTAATGATGCTTATGGTTTTTAACTATTATTGGCTTTATCAATTTCTACCAATAATGCTGTATGAGGTGGGAAACAGTCAAGTGTCCTTCTCTCTTTGTGCACTAGAAACCAGCCTCTGAAAATCTAGTCATCATTGCATGCTCAACTACAATAAGAGCATTTTCCTTTCATCTCTTCATAACTCTCCTACAATCTTCAAATGGTTCCAAATTATCTGCCTCTAGCCAACATAAGCTACTGCTACTCGATGGACATCATGATTAATATAAGCTAAAAGCAGCCAGAAAACCTAACTATGTGCTATCACACATAGTCACAAAACAAACACAAACCCAATCAACTATCACAATAGATGTCATTGATGTAGTATCTGTCAAGTGTAGTCTTTTAACATGGTCTGAAGTATAAGTTATTATGAGACCTATGAGTTAGCCTCACACTTTTTTCATAATAAGGTTGTTTAGAAACATATGAAATTGAATTTATTCAAAAAATTGAATTCAATTCCTTGGTTTGAAACCAACTAATATCATGAAATTAAAATATGAATAGAATTCAATTCTTTAAAAAGACCTGAAAGTAAATCAAATCAAAATAAGTCTTATTTGTAATTCCTATTATAATGAATTTGACATTAAAAAGTGTTATATCAAGAATGTCCCTTAACTCTATTTAATATTTCTCTCTTCTAATTTTATCACTCTTCTACTCTTTTATTAATAAAGGGTAAAATAGTCAAGATAAAAAATTTAATTCATTTTTATATACATTTCAAATAATATAAATGCATTTAACTCTATAATTTATAATTATAATTTATTAATTTATTCTAAATATAAAAATTTAAATCATAATATATTCAATTCAACCTACCTTTATCATTTCAAACAAAATGAATATAAATACTACCACTCGCAATAGAAAACTCCCAACCCAAGGGGGGAGGGACATGTGGTCGCCGACAGCCGGAGTCGAAACCAACTCCTCATGGAGACATGCCTAGCGGAGACATTATGAAAAGCCGAAAATATCACCGTTTTTGGTCACCTTTTTTTGGGTCTTGTAAACCCAATCCAGTGCGGGCCATGAGTACCCACAAATCTATGGGGTTCAATTTCAAACAAGGCCTCTAAAGCCCAACCCCACTTGCTTTTGCGTTCCAGACTCAAAATCAAAATCAACCGAAAATAAGGAGCGGGAGGACGCAAAGCCCTCGCTTTCGCCCGCACACAATCTGAGCACTCACTCTCTTCATTTCCACTCAGCTACTTAACTCAAGCGAGCTAAAACCTCACTTGCTGCAATTACTGTTATCTCAGAAAATTAAAAAAAAAGAAAAAAACAATGTCGAGCATAGGCGTCCGTGGATTAACGGTGCTTGGCGAGTTCAAGCCCTTCGGCCTTATCGCCGAAGCACTTGACGGCAAAATCTCTGACGCCGTCACGGACAAGTACGATTACTTCCTCTTCGACCCCGAAATCGCGCGTGACAGAGACGCCGAAGATAGCTGCGACGAGGTCGCTTCCGCGTTGAGCAATCGCGGCGATCACGAGCTTTTCATTCGAGGCAACCGGTACTAATTCCTATTATTATTGTTATTATTTTAAAACCCTCGGTTCTATGGTTAGTTGCTTTCGAAGTTGTAGGAATGAAGAAAATGAGAAAAAAAAAATGAAATAATAAAAAATGGAGTTGAACATTAACCTTTATTTTCAAATGATGTTGTTGATCTTTTTGGTGCTGTGCATGATTATGCAGTTCACCTGAACTCGCGGCCTTTGTGTTGTAATCTAACGTAGCGTGCGGATTTGTGGCAGGATTATATGGTCGACGGGTGCAAGAGTATTTAAGAGATTCACCTTGCGGTCGCAGGTTGTTAAGGTGTGAATTTTGATAGTTTATGGTTCGAAATAGGTTCCCCTAACCCTTATGTTAACATAAGTTGTGCTAAATTTTGTTTACTGAACATTGGTGATGAAGGCAAGGAAAATTATTGCGTTTCTTCAATCAATAATTCTCAATTTGGATTGCTTCCCTGTGTATTATATATATATATATTCTTTTGATAGGTGCGGTGTGTGATTAAGATTGAGATTTAGGCACTCATTTTGTCATTTTTTTTGATTAAAGAGAATTTAGAGAACTAAAATATCCTGAGAATCTGAACAGCTTGATTCATTTTATCGTTGCACTCATATTTATATGAATGGAGAGCTAAAGCAAAATAACAAGTTGGGAAAAATTTATGGATTGGAAGGTGTGATATGTGCGGTTACAAAGAGGTGCATGAGTGTGAGCACTGTGGTGATGAGATCTGCAAATTCAGGAGGCTCTAACAAACTGAGTGGAAAGTGAGTGAGGTCATGCTGCAGACGATGACTCCTTCATTCTGGAATTTTCTTCTGCTGCTTGAGGTGTGGGAAGTCACATGCTCTTTAAGTGATTAAATTACAAGTTCTCCTTTAGAATGACTAGAATTTGAGTTCAAGCCCTTCTACTCTTCTTCATTTCTCCTCGCAAGGAGAAACAAAATTTGAGGTGTGCATTTAGAGAGCATGTTATTCGCTTGTATAGCTTGAATTCTCATTCAAATTGGATGAGATGTAGTCAGTGGTGCAGCAGCAGATGGGAAAATAGAGTTTTGGAAGATGAAAGTGTGAGCAATCTTCAAGTAAGTGGTTGCTGAAATTTCTGGGCAGCAACATTGAAGTCAGGAAATTTGAGTGGCTAGGATTGGAGTGTTATGAGCAATTTCCAATAGAAAAAGGAGTTCTATTTTGATGAATAAGAGGATGAGAAACGTTTAGGACTGTAATAAATCAAGATGCCTATCTATATGGCTCTGAATAATGCTGCATTAGATGTATCAAGAAGAAGGAAACTGGCTTCACAAGCCTTAAAAGTTCAACAATTCAAATTCTCATTTACTTTGCATAAGTTTAACACTCAACTCCTGCCAATTCTGCAAATGCATTGAGATATTGTATAGGATATGGGTGAACTGACTAATCTCAATTACATTGGTTTGTCCTGCATCATATTCATTACTAAGTGAACCATGATGTACGACCAATTCAACTAACTGTGAAGTACAAAAAACTTTCTTGGGTAACTCATCTGTTGGATCAGTGTCCTAATAATTATTAAGCACAGTTTCCTTTGATTCAAACATCTTCTTGACTTCGCAAGTCTGCAGAGACAAAGCTTTTCAAGATATGTGTGTTCTGTTGCTCTTATTCAGAAACAGCTCCACTCCACATATTTTTTTGCATTGTGTAGCACTAGCTACCATTGGAGTAGGCTTTCTTGTGTGGTTGGTAAATCTTGGGTGAGCCCTTAGTTTTTTAGATAATTTCGTTTTTTATTGGGAAGGAAGAACTTTGCAGCAGTACATGATTTATGCTGTCCTTAAAGCCTTTCATTTTAGTGGAATGTTTGGATTATTAAGGAAATATTTGGCATTAGATTTGTTGTGGGATAGAACAGTTTTTATGGTCTCTATTTGGTGTTCAGCATATAATTTCTTTTTTAGGGAATTTGGGTGCATTTGTTTCAACTTTTAAAAAAAGTGATTTTGAAGCTTAAGTTTTTTATATATAGTTGAAAAAGTTGAAAACTGATTTTTTTCAGAAGCTACTCTTTTCAGTTTCTATAAAAAAGTTGAAAATAGATTTTTTCGAAAATCTAATTATTTTTAAAAAATTATCCAAACATACGAAAACTGATTTTTTTTTAATGAAAAAAGTGATTTTTGCCAAAATAATCCCAAACAAACACACCCTTTATCTAGTAGGCATTCATATAGGTGTTGTCTGTTGACACAATGACAGCCTTGTTCTGTTTACTTTTGCTTCTCTGTTTAAGGAGGCTATATATCTTTATTTTAATCTTTTCCTTATAATGAAATTCTGTCTTCTATCCAAGAAAGTCTCCCTTGACTTGACTTTGGCCGTTGGGTTTTCAACGAGGTTGATATTTATCCAATCAGCTGATTGCTGCGATATTGTCTATTCAACCAGGAAGTGCAGAAGTAGATATCTAAAAGTCTCAGAGACTTGATTTCTTTCCTTCCTTGTAGTAAATATGATGCTACTTTTTGTTTTATTTACTGAATTTTTTTGTCTATAACTATTTATTTTGAAATTTTAGGCATGCTGGTGTCGTTTGGGTCATACAGCTGAGGCTCTTCTATGTATATTACAAATTGATTGTTTGACAATCTATAATACCTCTGGTGAGTGCACTAACTGAATCTCAACCATTGTATGATAGAACATTCAAAATGAAATCATATGGCATGGGAATGAAAACAGTTGTGGCTTTCTAATTATAAACTTTATTTTACTCATTGGAAACAGGTTTCTTTTACTCATTATTAGTGTAGAATCAAGAACCTACGACCAAAATAACCAAGAGTCCTCAGGATTCCTACTAAGACTCATCAATATCAAAAGTGTTAATAAAATAGGGCACCAAAAAGGTTAGTTATATATAGTGTAAGGATGGTCAAAACCCTAGTCAAATCCTTTTTCTTTCTTTCTTCTTTTGATAAAAAAGAGGAAATTCATTAAGATGAATAGAAGATGATTACAAAGAGTTAGGAGGATAAGGGATCCTCTTTATGAAAAAAAAGGAGGAAAAGCAAAGAGAATAAAAAAATATCAACAAAGCAAAGCTGTCCCATCTCTCAACAATTTCTGTGAGAGAAACCCCTTTTAAAAGACTATGGGCTTTATGATGAATAGAAGCCTAACTCCCAATCTTATGCTAATGCCAGATGCTATCCAAAGAAATCCCCTTAAAGTTGCAATGCAGTAACTGTGTTCCAACCAAATACACCAAAGAGTGGCATAGATTGCCCATTGCTACGATAATTTGGCTTGTTTCCTTCTTTCATAACTGGTCCAAGGACATATGGCAAACCTGACACTCTCCAAAATTATCAAACAAAGCATGTCATAAAGAAACAGCCACAACATCCTTGTTAAATGGTTACCAAACATTGGTTTCCTAAAATCAGTAACTTGTTAAAATAAGGGTGCATTTATTTTAGCTTTTTATGACAAAAAGTGATTTTTCAACTACTAAAAGAAATCACTTCACATAAACTACCCATTTTAGCTTTTTACTCAAGAGCTAAAAATAGTTTTTTTTTTAGCTTTTGAATAGAAGCTGAGATGAATAGCTTTTATAAAAAATAATTGTTTTTAGTGAAAAAAATCACTTTTTTTGTCAAAAATTTTTGAAACAAATGCATTCTAAGATAAAATCGCTAACCCTTTGCTTGATTGAAGAAAAATGGGATGATTTTGATGTTTTCTTTTACTTGGATGTGAAGAGAAAATAGTGAGGAAAGAAAAAAGTGGGTGTGGGGTCCATGAAAAACTTTTCTCTCCACTTATGGAAAGAAAACTAGTGAAGGAGAGAGAATTTGTTTAAAATATCAAATTTATCCCTATTTATATCTCTACATTTATTAGAGTAAGGGTTAATTGCTATTTACCCCTTGTATTATAGACCATATGCACTTTACCCCCTACATTTTAAAAATGTGCATCTTGACTACCTGCATTTTTGCAAATGTGCGCTTTACCCCAAATAAGTGTACTATACTCCCCTGAATTTTGGATCATATGCAAATTGATTCCTTGAACTTTCCTAAATGTGCAATCCAACATCCTGAATGTGCAATATTTTTGTTCATAATTGATGAAAAAAATTAATAAAAGGGCCAAAGTGCATATTTGCGAAAGTGCAGGTAGTCGAGATGCATATTTTTAAAATATAGGGGGTAAAATGCACATGGGCATGACCTATAATACAGGGGGATAAACTGCAATTAATCCTTAGATTAAGGGTAAACAAGTCATTTACTATGATTATATTTTCTTTCTTCTCACTTTTCTCTTCAACTAAGCAAGAGAAAGAAATTTTTTTTTCTCTTTATTCTCTTCTCTCCTTTTTCTTTCTTTCCATTTTCTTTCTTTTCATTTTCTCTCATTATCTAAGCAAAGGGTAAATTACCAAAATAACTTCAATATGTCCTAATTATTCCATGTCAGTGATGACAATGTCCAAGAGTTGCATTCTTGTTGTAGTTTATGTATATATGTTTTGTTTTTGTAGGCATGAATAAACTGTGGTCCAACTGTTTTTTGGGTGAAATACTGAAATGGCTTTCTTTCCATCACTCTCTCATGTGCATGGTCTCTTCCATTTCATTTGTTGCTTTAGCAGGGAATTGAATTCACTATATGCCACATGCTTCTTTTTTATCTTTGATTTCAGTTTTATGCTTTGTCTACATGTCAAATTGTCACTATTTTCACATGTTTGAATTCATTTTTTTGCTTTTGGTGCTATAGTGACTAATATTTCCTTTTGTTTAATAGGTGAAGTAGTATCACTACCACTTCCTCGTACTATCACATCTATATGGCCTCTTCCATTTGGTTTATTACTCCAGCAGGAAGCTGAAGCAAATATACCATCTCGTGCTACTCTTTCATCTCCAAGCCCTTTGTGTAGTACTCGTGATATGTTGCTTACTGCATCTAATCATATCCAAAAGGGGGAGGGAACTTCAATATGTTCACATCTGATCCTGATGGATCCACTAGATGAACAACAAGTATGTTATAACGGTCTATGGATTGTTGCTGAGGGCTTTTTCTTCATGCTTGTATCTTGTGAAGTTGTGACATATTTACTGCAATAGATTCTTGTCCTGGTATTGCTAGTTTTTGTTTCAGTCCTTCTTAATTTTAGCCTTTTTTCCTGTTCGTTACTGTAATTGTAGCCAACTTTTATTGAAGAACGAGGGAAATTGAACATAATGAAGGAATATGATGAAAAGACAATTTGGACAAGTGATCAGGTGCCGCTTATGGCATCCTATAATAAAGGTTCTTTCATTAAAATTCTTGCAATCAGTTCCTGGTTTCATTGTAAATGTTCTCTTGTCATGGTAATTTTTTGATGGTGGTACTTTGAATTCAGGAAAGATGCAGCACTCTTTGTGGGTTGCAGAAACTGTCAATTCTAACTTTGATGAGGCAACCTCCACTTGTTTATTAAATGTAGACCCTAGGGGAATATTACCAAAACATGTGTCCTTTCGCAGAATATGGCAGGGAAAGGGTGCTCAGACAGCTGCTTGTAAGGTGGTAACAGTTACTGTTATCTGGCTGTTGTTGGTCTCATGTGTATTTGATTAGGCAATTCAATTTTTTGTTTCAAAAGGGGAACGCAATTCATCAATTAATGGCATACTTGTTTCCTTTCTTAAGTAATCAGTGATCATGAACGTGAATGCATTGTATGCTATTATGTTGCCTTAAGGCTGTTTTATTTGTATTTCTAGCAGATGAGAAATTAATAATTAAAAAATTGTTAACATTAAGTTGTATTAGTTTAACATATGCAGTACATTTAAAATAATTATTTCATTTATTTTTTTAATGTTTTATTTGATTTGTTCTTCTGTTTATGGAAGACCACCTTATTGCGGTGGTGCTTCTTGCATGTCTTTTATTTTGTCTACACATGATTACTGTATTCTTTTCCCTTTTTATTCTTTCTCACTTGGCCCACCATCTCACGTTTTATTCTTTTATTACTGTAAGCTCGGACAACTTTCTGCTGCATGCTCAGATTATCTTATCATTTGGTTTTGGTTTTATATTTACAGTTACTCTTGTCAAGCTTACTTTAACTTAATTCCTCTTAATGATGTTTTGTAGAAATATATTGCCCAAAGTGCCTGATTGTTTTATTGCTAGAAGAATTATTTTATTCAATTGGAATTTGGGATTTTTAGTTCAGAACAGTGGAATCCTTAGTCCTTAAATATGGAGTTGGATTTCTTCCATGTTACATGCTTTATTGTTACTTGTTTCTGTATTTATCTTTATTTTTATTTTTTTGTTTTTAACTTTCCCTTCAAATGATTGCTAGGTTTTTATGGCCACTGATGATGATGCAGCTCCTGTTGTCTGCTTTTTTCACCAAGAACAGAGAAAGTTGTTCTCTGTTAGGCTTCAGAGTGTTGAAATAAATAATGAGATTGTGTTTGATGTTAAACCTGATATGAGCTGGATCATAGCTGCTGTTGCCGTTTCGCCTGTGACAGTAACTCGCCCAAGGTAAATAAAAGATTTTTCCGTCTGTTTCCACATAAAATATTGCTTTCATAATGTTATATACATTATTATCTTCAAATATATACGTGCTTTTCAGGGTCAAAGTTGGACTACTTCCATATTCAGATATCATGGTTTTGGCCCCAGAGAATGCTCTGCTTCTCTATGTAAGCTTTATGTATGGGTGGGCACCTTTTGATTTTGTCATTGTTAATTTCTTTTTAGTGTCATGATCTATCTTTCTATCCCTACATATCTCTTTGTCGATAAATCATTTATGGGATAGGATACAATTCATTGCTTCCTTGTGGGTTAAGGCTCATGGACCCCTCCTTCTCTCCCCAGCACAGAAAACAACGAAGGGATTTTGTTGGTGCAAACATAAAGGGATTTGACAACTTGCTTGTTTAGTATTCTTTTTGTTTCTGTTAGGACTTAAAAGGGTTTGCTATCATCCTGCCTTGTTTTTGTCTTTACTTTGATTAATGCTTCTATGTAATAAATGATTTTTCAATTATTGCTTATTTTTTCAGATAATTGATGTGGCATCATTTTTTAAATAATTTTTTTTAATGGTTAAACTTTGAGTACTCTGTGTCTTTAGTAGTATTGTATTTGTAGGGTTAGTGATAAGTATGTAACTGATTTTGGTAGAGACTAGACAGGTCATTAAGTTCCACTAACCAATACATTTTTTTTTTTTTGCCCCCCTGAGTCTAGCTTTTTGAAGTTTGACCTATATGTTCACATGAGTCCTTTTAGTGACTTGCCTTTATTGCCTGGATATAGTTTCTTATATATGCTGATTGAAATATCGGAGCTTAAATTTTTGGATTCTTTATCTGATTGATCTTTTGCTCCTTATGTGACTGTCTTCATTCTCCCCTCCATTTCCTAGATAATATTTTCTGTGCATCAACTGGCATCAAGAAGCTGAAACTTGGTATTTGTTTTTGAATATTGTTTGCTTGTATTGTAGTCTGGGAAGCAATGCCTATGTAGATATGTGCTACCTTCTTGCTTAAATAAAGATAAACGCTTGTATGATTTGGAGTTTCCAGAAACATCTTCTTTTCCCAATGACTTAAAGATTACTGGCCTGGCTGATGCTGTTGAAGGGCGGGTCAATGTGATAGTAAATAATAGACAGGTATGTTGACTTGTATATAGGGATTAGTTCTTTTCCCTTTTCACTTTGAAGTTGACATATGCAAATTTTTTTGCTAGTGGATACCAAACTCATTTTGTTTGCATGAAATTGTGACTTTGATATTCATGCATTGTATGTGCAGATGTTTAGATGTGCATTACAACAAAGTCCTTCATCGTCATTAGCTGATGATTGCATCACAGCACTTGCTGAGGGGCTTAATTCTAGTTTCTACAGACATTTTCTGGGTCTTCTCTGGAAAGATGGTGACCCTGCTCATTTATCGGAGGCTGAATCTAGTGTTGATTCAGAATGGGACTCTTTTTGTCATGTGATTATGCAAATATGCAGAAAATCTTACATTTTATCTCAAAAGTGTTCTGGTTCAGTGCCACACTCTGCTTGGGACTTCCTTGTCAATAGCCAATTTCATAATAACTTCTGCAAAGTAAACTCCATGTTTGGAATATCTTGTCCAGTGTCACTTGATCTGCGGGAGTCAAATTTCCCTGGATCATCTATGGATGGTACACAGAGTTCTGAAAAGCCATTTTATACTGATCTGTTAATAGAAAGTCTGGACTCTCTTCATGCACTCTACGAGAACCTGAAATTGGATAATCTTCGCAAAAGGTATGTCTTAGATTGCCTCTGATCTTTTATTTTTAAACAGTTTTGTTTAGTTTTGCATTTTAGTCTATGGCAGCCATCGCTAAGGCTTTTTCTGGATATCTCTTATTTGCATTCTGACAAGTGTTTTGTCTGGTAATGCTGACTTTGTTTAGGAAGCAGCTACTTGCTTGGGTTTGGTGACTAGCCAGTAATCTAGACGACCTTTTAGTTATTAGTTCAGTGTTTTCAATGTCAGGTTGATTTGATTAGGATGTAGGCTTAGTTTAAGCTAGGTAGCTACCTCTTTTTTTCCATGGTATTGTATTGACATTCTGTTGCATGGTGGGTTGGTATATTCAAAGGGCATGATAGTTCGAAACTATGGCTGTGGTGGTCGAGTAGGAAGAAGGTGTGTGTTGACGATTCATACAAGTTATGGCTAAGTAGTTTGTAGAAAACCTTGGTTTGAGCATTTTGGGTTTAATAGATTTTTTAGCACAACCCTGAGGCCAGTAAATCAGACGTATTAGAAAATTTGGATTCTGAAAAGGAGATGTGTGGAGTAATCTACAAAATTCAGGAAATTTCTGAGGCCTATAGACTAGTGGATGCAGTACACTTTGAAAAAGAAAATGGAGCCGAAGAGGCTAATAAATGCAACAAAGTTGTAGTCTTTCTGCCTATCAGAAAGGGAAACACCTGCATTGCGACGATCATAAGCAGAGCACCAAACCGAAAATTACAATCTTTTACATAGTCCTTGTAACCTGATCTGATGTTCACCTAAAGTATTTTTATGTTATGCCTTTTCATCAGGTGTTCAGCTGAAATAAGACTCTTGAGGCACATATTGATTTACTAACAAAGTCTAAAACATTCTGCATTTAATACTTTTGTTATTGGTTTATTTGACACCATTTGTGGCTTCCATCCTATCATTATGGGCTGTATTCTTCTTTTGGACCAAGTTAAGCTCAATGTCCTTGTGCTGTTATCAATCTTCTTGACCTGTTGTTGCTATTTAACGTTAGAAACTGCTGGAAGATGATCTGCATCAGTCAGTAGTCTTAGATTTGCCATATGCTATAGTTCTGAAGTTATTTGGGAGAACATTCATCTGTCAGAAGGGCTTTGTATATATTTTTCTTATGCTGTGTTGCCTAGAAAAAACTTTTTCTTTGTGTGCTGGGGATTGACTGCTAAAAGATTAATTTAATTGTCTTTCTGTTATTCACTTATTTTTCCTACCATCTGATTTATGCTCTTTTTTTTTTTTGTTTTTTTTTTGGGGGGGGTTTCTGTAGGCTGTATCATCTTCAGTATTTTCCTTAGTAATTAATTTTTCCACTTTCAGTTTTTTTTTCAAATATATTTCTATATGATAAATGTTGCTTATAGGGACTTAGAGCTTCTAGCAATTCTCTTATGCAACATTGCTGAATATCTGGGTGAGGACAACTACTTGGACCATTATATTCGTGATTTCCCTGGCCTCTGTAAAAGGTTTATGATGTCCAGAACCACCATTTCCCATAAAATTTGTCCAAGTTTGTTCAGATGGCTTGAGAACTGCTTGCAACATGGATGCAATTATGCTAATATTAGTGATCTTCCACCTTTGGTGCATAAAGATGGAAGTTCTGTGGTTAGCTTGGCCCGGCAAGTAGTTTCCTTTTATAGTATATTATCTGGTGCTAAATTGCTAGGAAAGAAGCTTTCTTCTGGTGTTCACTGTAACATTTCCATGGGATCACATTCTTCAAAGGAGGAGCTTACTGTTTTAACAATGGTTGGTGAAAGGTTTGGACTTCAGCAGCTGGACTTACTTCCTTCTGGTGTATCTCTTCCACTTCGTCATGTAAGTTTGACTTCATTGGTCTCAAAGCTTTGAGAACTTTTTTATGTCAATTCATTCATGCTGGCAGCTGCATTTATTTTTTTTCTGGGTTCCCTGATATTTGAAACTGCCTGTTGCCTTACTTCTGCTTGAATAATTGTAATGTTCATCTTGATAAAAGTCTCATTTATCAGACATTGCCTACTGTATTCTTATTTCTTTTAAGATTGTTTCACATATCTGAGACAATTTATTTCCTATTTTTTATGTTTAGTTGCACTGCTGCTATAATACTTTTGTTCTTTGAATATTATCCCTTGCAAGGTATCAGTTTTAACAACCCTACTGAGCCATTTGCACCTAATTGCTGTTATGCCTTCTAGGCATTAGATAAGTGTCGAGATTCTCCTCCCAATGACTGGCCAGCAGCTGCTTATGTTCTTCTTGGTCGACAAGATTTGGCAATGTCAACCTTATGTCGGGAATGCAAGTATAGGGAAATTGAAACACCAACCAATGTGAATGTAATCTCTATGTCCACACCTTATATGCTAAATCTGCATCCAGTCACAATATCTTCTACTATATCTGATGCAATTGGATTGGAAGGAACAAAGTTTGAGGATACAGATTCAGTTGATGGGTCCACGACTGATGGTATGGAGCATATTTTCAACTCTAGCACACAGTTGCGTTATGGTCGTGATCTGAGATTGAATGAGGTCAGCTTTGGTATTTATTCATCAAACATAAGAATTTTGGAACAAGATTGATTTAATTATCTATATCTTTTAGTGATATATATTTCTGATCCTTATTGTGGCTTGTCTATTAAGAAAAGGGAATTTTTCACGCATCAGTTTGTTAGTAATCATTTTTGGCAAGGAGGTAGCAGCTTTATTGCCATGACTACCCATGATGCAGCGGATTTTTTGTATGATACCCTGTTAATGTTAAGCCTTCTTGTGCATGTTATGCATACCATGTTTATTCTTGCTAGTGTCATGAACTGACATTTTACTTCATTTCCACTGTCAATTGACGAGTGTTTTGCTGGTGCAAAAGTTATCTATAAACTTAGTTCTTTCTTTCTTTCTTGAATCATGGCTCTTGCTACTTTTACTAGGTTAGACGCCTTTTGTGTTCTTCAAGGCCTGTGGCAATTCAAACATCTGTCAACCATAGTGCTTCTGATCAGGACCTCCAGCAGGTATGCCTTTCAGTTTTCAACAGTATTTGATTTGGCAAATAATTAGTTAGTCTACAACTTGATTATTGAAGCAACTGATATAGTCTTGATAGTAATATTTTTTGCAAGTCTGATTCTGCAGTCCTCTTGCTTCAATATTTTTACATATGCCCATTGGAATTATCCCAACCATCAGACTGTGACAATTGGCATAATAGAAATTAAATTTGGACTGTATTATTAACTTTAAAGTGAAATCAAAGTCATTGGTGTAACATACCCAATGCATGTAAAGAATCTCTCCCTGCTGTGAGATGTTCATTTTTCACTTTTATGTGAATGAAATTCATTCATCTTCGGTTCATGTCGATGCCCAACATATAATTGGACTACTCATAAGTTCCTTTGGCCACATAATCTTCTTGTTTGTTCCCTCTCTTTGTTCATTAACTTTGTTATCCTAAAGTTGTACTTCTTCTGAGTATATGATATATGATTGATTTGGTTATTATCATCATATATATCTTCTCTTCATCTCGATAAAATTCTTTTATTAAAAGAAAAAGTTATGTTTTTTATCCGGAGGTAAAAATATTAATGTACTCTTGGTCTTAGTTGCACTAAGATCAGGGTCAAATTTAATTGTGAATGTAAAAAATTTTGATTCAACTATTATGGTAGATATAATTAAAGTACAAAATGGATAATTTTTACCTTGTACTTGTCCCTTCTTTTTTAATTATAAAAAGTTAGACACGGTTATTGTGAATTAGAGATTGTTACTTTTTTAATAATTTATAATTGTTAAGCTAAATCATGTCCGTACTGAAACTGAAAAAACCTTAGAAGTTTGTAATTGGCATATTGTAGGTTCTGCCTGGTCTTGTTGTACTTAGACAGGGAGGAGAGCTTGCTTGAGCTAGTAATCTCTCCCGGTTGTGGGCCAAGTTTTAATACGTCCATCTTTGTAGTTATTTCTTTCCTAATATATCATTTTCTGTTGAAAAAAATAAAAATAGAGCTTTAATTCTCTGCCCTACTTTCTGCTTTTGTGGTTTGAATGCTCTTTATATTTTTCTTGCTGACTGGAACGGGATATGTTTTTGTTTTCTCAGAATCTTTGCCTTTGACATTTTCTTTTATTTTTTGTGAAGGCTCAATTGTGGCACCTGGCACAAAGGACCACTTCACTTCCTCTTGGACGTGGGGCATTTACTCTTGCAACTATATATACACTCTTAACTGAGGTGTTCTTACATTTAACTTCTTTAAATCCTATTCTATCTTCATTGTGAACATTTGGAAATTATTTTTCTGGAAATATACACTTTCTTATAGGACCTTTATAATAGGCATTTACAGTTCCAAAGCTTGTGTTAGCTGGTCGGTTGCCTGCCCAACAGAATGCAACTGTAAGTTTATATTGTGTTCTTGAGGCTTGACAATACCTATAATTCCTGTTTTGGCTTGTGAAACTGTTTAGTAATTTTTCAGTATTTTGTATTTCTTTTGACTTATAAATTGTTGTCTACTTGTAGGTTAATCTCGACACCAACATCAGGAACATACAAGAACTCAAGTCTTGGCCTGAATTTCATAATGCTGTTGCTGCTGGACTTAGACTAGCCCCCCTTCAGGTTTAACATAGATTCTTAAGGTTATGTTGTTCCGAGTAGTTGAATCCTGATAGGATATTACTTTATTTTGCCACTTCATTGATACAGTTGGTACTTAAGTGGTTTTGATGCCATGTGTTGTATCAACTTTACTAACCCAATTCTGCTTCATGTTAATCACTACAAAATAACCACTTATTATTTTAGTCAACCATTCGTCATTTCAGTTATGCACTTGTCAATTGATTCAACCACTTATTGTTTGAATGAACAACATGATAACTATATGACAAGAATCAGAGTAGTTCGTTAAACTTAAATGTGATTATTACAGTTAAAGTGGCATCAATACTACTTTAGGACTCAATTTTATGCTACAATTGGTTAATTGGTCCTTTCTTTTATTTGCAGGTGTTTAGTTTTAGTTGTTTGCTGCAAAACACACATCCTTGAAGTGCCTAATGATTGCTTGATGCATGTTAATGTATCCAGAACTTAAAACACAATTTTGTCATTGTGATTTTGGCCTAAAGCTTTTTGGTGTTGAGTTTCTGTCAAATTTGTTAGGTAGATGCTTGTGTCTGTTCTTTTCTTTTGCCCTCTGAAATGAATGAGTATTATATGCATATTTTAATTAAATATTTGGATCCTGTAATTTTATTTTTCATGCATTAAAAGTATTCCAACTTCTACAAAAGGTTACAAATGTAAAAGCTTATCCCTTAGGTTGTGTTTGTGAGTTGGGATTTTGGAGAGGAGAGGAGGGAAGGGAAGGGCCATTTTACTCTTCAAGCCCTTCTCTTCCCTCTCCTCCTCTCCAAAATCCCAACTTACAAACATACCCTTGGGATACTGATCATGTAGAAGACCCATTGATGTCCCGATTTGTACATAATTTCATTAACCAACTAATTGACCAAATTCAGAACTATTTCATCCATGCTGAGAATATAGGTAACTTAGGTATGGCGTCCACTAGTTCATTCTGTTTGGTGCATGGTTCTGTGATATGCATGCATTTGTCTCCCATCTACATTAACATGGCAACTTTTTTTCTTTGGATAGAAATAACAAACCAACTTTTTACAATGGCTTAGTTCTGTCTCTCCCACATCCTCCCTTCTGTTTTACCACTCACTTTCCTCTTTTGTCCATCTTCCTTTTTATCTCTGCTATTTCAGCAACAATAGCTTAATTTTGAAAACTCTAGCATTTTGCTCTGTCCATGAGCACTGAATAACAGCATACAATGCACAGTGCCAAATCTCCTTGCCTGCTGTACTCCTCCCAAACCTCTCTGCACTATGCTAAAGTGCTCAAAACTCTGGATCATCTAACGTTCATCTTCAACCCAAATACTAAAATGCCTAAGTCACAAAAACTAGTTGGGCTGCATAAAACTATACGATTTAATGGGAGTTAGTGTTAGAATCAGATATACATTAAGAGCATCTCACTGTTTTCAAGAAATGCTTTAGTTTCAGCAACGTTGTTACTGATATAGAACTTTGGGTTTGAGTATTTGTTATTGTAGCTTGCATAATGTTATATCTTAGATACTTATTTTTAAATGCATATACCCCTTTGCAGGGAAGAATGTCAAGAACATGGATAATATATAACAAGCCTGAGGAGCCGAATTCTGTTCATGCTGGACTTCTCCTTGCTCTAGGATTGCATGGGCATCTGCGTGTATTAAGTATTACTGACATTTTCCAGTATTTTCATCAGGTAGAATTTACTAGAGCTCCATTGTCTTTGTTATCTTAATTTTAGCACTCTATTAAATTCTCAAGGTTTATTTATTGTGCGCATTGGAGAAATAATTAATTATGAATTTCTATTGGAAAGATATCTGAATTAACTAAGCTATATATAGCACATATTATTTGTTGCTGCTTCTCTAAGTTCATTCTATACTTCTGTGACACTTGACAAATTATTTTGCCATTTTATTTTGACCTTTATTTTTACCTCTTTAGTTGGACTCCATCTAATTATTAGTTGAGAGCTATAAAAATTAGCAGGATATTTTTTGTAAGAGTAAATATTCTTTTTACTCCCAACATTTTACAGTTGACCTCAATTTAATCCTAAAATAATTTTTGAAATCAATTTTGTCCAAACATTTTGAATTTTGACATCAATTTAGTCCCATATTGATGATTTGATGGAAGATTTGATTTTATGGAAAATTTGTTAAGACTAAATTGATGTCAAAATTCAAGGTAGTATGACTAAATTGATGTCAAATTTTCTTTCAAAACCAAATTGATATCAACTTCAAAGTGTTAGAACTAGATTAATGTAAAAACATATTTTAGGACCAAACTGATGTCAACTTTAAAATGTTAGGATTAAAAATATTATTTACTCTCTTTTGTAACATAAACTTCTCTCTGCAGGGGAGTAATTAAACCATATACAAAAGCTTAGGGGGTTAACTGCAACTAGACAATTATAGTGGCCAGTAGAAAATAAACCGTTTGTGGATTTAGTAATTCTTTGAATTCTTTTCTCAACTGAAATGTTTCTTCGGAGAGTGCTTGGAGTCAGAATGCTGTTCATGGAAGTAGAACTTAAGTCACAACTTGAATTCTCAAGTAGTGGAATCAACCAATTTCAGTTATTAGGGGTCTTGTTGTCACCACCACCAAGATGGTCGGTGCTACATCATGCATTTAATATCAATGACCCTGGGGACAAAGCTTTCATCTTTTCTTTTTTATTTTTGTATTTTTATCTTTCAGCTTTTTCATTTTGTATGACATTGAATTATTGTCAATACATCTTTGTAGGAGCATGAAAGTACTACCGTAGGATTAATGCTTGGTCTGGCAGCTTCTTATAGAGGTAGTATGCAACCAGCAATATCAAAGGTATCAAACGCGACCTTATTTTTTTTTTTTTGGCCAATGATAATGTGGTGGATCTTGGCCCACAGATAGCAGGTCATAGCTTGAGTGCATTAGAAAGATACTTGCATAGCTTTGAGATCTAAGTAATCTTATTGATTGGATTTTTTTTCTTGTGAATGAAAATCACTTACCATTTTAATGGAGAATACTCAAAAGTCAATTGAATCTAATGGAACTGAATCAGAGGCATCTCAAACTGAAGTCTAATAGAAAGCACTCATTCTTGTCAAAGTTTCCATGACTCTATTAAATCTGGAATTTGCTTAATTCAACAGATTTCCACAAGGAAATACTGCTATTTTAACTTGAGCATGGTAACGTATAATAAGCCTTCTCAATCTTATATTTGTGCTCAGTACTATTATATTGAGTGACTGCCTAGTAAGTTTTGCTTAAAATAAAATTAGGATTTAGTGAGATGGTTCTGTTGGTGGGATCGAATTTCAGGAATGAGGGTTGTAAATTTGACTGGATGAGTTGTTTTCTGATTGTTTTAGGAAAGTGTTTCTGATTGAATTCCCTGCCCTCTGTTGTCTCACATGAATGTTAACACCCTCACTCAAATAGTTTCATGTTTTTCATATTTGTATGTGGACAAAGCTACAAAATTATAAAAGACTGCTTTGCTCATTTGTGCTTTTCATGAAACTGGCGCCTTTTTATTGGACATCTTCTAACAACACCCATACTCAACACCATGCTTTTCATTTTGCTTTTAGTATGTTAAATTGATGGAATTTGTTTTGAAGAAGAACTGATCAAACTGCCCTGTTGCAGAGTCTTTATCTTCACATTCCTGTACGACATCCATCTTCCTATCCAGAGTTAGAGCTTCCAACCCTGCTTCAGGTATCTTTTATGTCATGTCCTGTTTATTCACTTGAGAACATTCAATTTGTGTGTGGTAATATTAATATCACCACCCAATGATTAATTTTTCAAGTTGCAATTTTTTTCCTCAGTCGGCAGCTTTAATGTCTCTTGGGCTTTTATATGAAGGTTCAGCTCACCCACAAACAATGCAGGCTTTATTGGTAAATATATTTCTCATTTTTCTCTGCTATTATTCCATGCTTGAAAATTTGGAAGTCACTTTGTGTCTGAGCTGGTACTAACTAATCTGCTGCATTCTATTGGCCAGTGGGTATGATTTACTTTCTTGCTGCCTCTTCCCCCTTCTATTAAATGCAATTAAGAGTTTTGATATATGTATTCATTATAATTTGTGCTTATGAATTGGTTATCAAAGATGTACTTTGCTTGCATGATGTTGTTTGTGGGTATGTACAGGTCCTAAGGTCCTGCATAATTTGAGAAACCTGCTTCAATAGCAATACGTCAATTCCTTTCATGACTCATTTTTTGTATGCAATAGCATGGTTCATTTTCATTAAGCATAATAGTACTTATGTCTTCTCTGGTTGAATTAAGGTTTGCAGGGTGCAGTATCTACTTTAAATTGTCACCTATGTTTTATATTTAATTTTTTTACGTATTGTACTAATTGACATGTAACTTTTTCAGGGTGAAATTGGGCGCAGAAGTGGAGGTGACAATGTTCTTGAGCGAGAGGGTCATGCTGTTTCTGCTGGATTTGCACTGGGTCTTGTTGCGCTGGGTATGTATGCTTACACGGATAGCTGCTTTGGGATTGTGGTTTATTGTTTCTTTATCTAAGATATGTTGCCTGAAGGACGGGGAGAAGATGCACTTGGTTTCATCGACACTTTCGTGAATCGTCTGTTTCTTTACATTGGTGGCAAAGTTCAAAATGTATGTTATGGAATCCACAAATTCTCCCTTATTTATTTTTTAACCCTCCCTTGTTGAGAACTTCAGAACCTTTTTTTGAATTATGAATGCCTGTAAGAAACTGCACCATTATGATCCTCTGTTGTTAGGCAGTTTAAAATGTGTTTTGTATAACTCATAAGTACTTCCATATCAGGAGAGATCTCATTTTTCGACAATGTCAATGGACGAAAATCGTGGCACTGCACAGGTTCAGTGAATTAAATTTGTATTTTATTTAATTTTTTTTCCATAATGTAACAAAACAAAAATAATATTGTTTATGACAGTTGACACATTATGATTGGATAGAAGGGATCCTGTTGCACATAACTGATTTAAGCACTCCTACTGTTCTTATTTCTTGTAGATGATGGATGGGACAACAGTGAATATTGATGTCACTGCACCAGGAGCCACAATTGCCCTCGCTTTGATGTTTTTGAAGGTACTTCCAGTGAACTCAGTCTACAGTAGATATGTCAACAAGAAGTCTGTCTATGTATTTCTGCAATTTTATGTATTTTTTGCCCTTTATAGATTGTATGGAGCTGGTTCAGTATTATCATTGCCTACATATTTGTAGCTTCCTTTTAAGGATATCCTTATAGTTGATGTACAAAAAGTATATAATGCTGAGGCCAATTGTGAGTATGGCATAACTTTCTTTGGGGTCTTGGTGACTTTGGGCTGTATTCTTTTGACAGACAGAATCCGAGGCTATTGTGTCTAGGTTGTCAATTCCCAATACATGTTTTGATTTGCAATATGTGAGGCCTGACTTCATACTGCTTCGTGTCATTGCTCGAAATTTGATAATGTGGAGCAGGTTTGTGCCTATTTATATTTTTTGCTGCAATTTACTTGGATCTGTTTGTCACTCTTTTGATCCATGTTTGCTCCATATTCTTTTGTAGGGTTCATCCCTCAAAAGATTGGGTTTTGTCTCAAATTCCTGAAGCTGTCAGATGTGGTGTAGAAGGCCTCGGAGGGGATGCTGACGATGTTGATGATATGGATGCTGAGGCTTTTGTGCAGGCTTATGTTAATGTAGTGGCTGGAGCTTGTATATCTCTCGGTAAAATGCTCTTCTACGTACCACCGATCTTTTTCTTATATGTTTTTATAGCCAAAAATTTTTTTTATATCAAAGGTAATCATGTGACTGGAACTATTTAAATCCTCATTCGCTACCATTGTTGTTGATGATATTTCATTAACAGAGGTTTCTTCTATGTTTTCTGACTTCTTTGCTAGCAGCAACTAAGTGGTTGTGATGTTGTTTGATCTTTATTTTGGCCCTCATTCTTCTTAATCATGTCAGGGCTGGTGTTTGCTGGAACAAGAAATGGAAATGCACAGGAATTACTTTACGAATTTGCTATATACTTTCTGAATGAGGTTGGTCCATTGCATTATGCTGTCTAACTCCTTGAGGCATGTTAAGTGGTTGGTTCCAAATAATTTATTTTTATCTCGCAGATCAAGCCTGTTTCCCCTACAAGTAGTGGAAAGGTTTTCCCAAAGGGACTGTCTCGCTACATTGATCGGGGCACATTGGAGACGTGCCTTCATCTGATTGTGCTTTCTCTATCTGTGGTACATGCTTGGCCCTTACTTCCACCATTAACTAATTATATATTGAAATCATGGGTGAAATTCTATTGTTAAATTTCTGCATGCCAGGTTATGGCTGGGTCTGGACATTTACAGACGTTTAGGTTGTTGAGATTCTTAAGGAGCAGAAATTGTGCAGATGGGCAATCTAGTTATGGTACTCAGATGGCAGTAAGTTCTGCAAGTTGTCTCTTTTTTTGATATTACCTGAATCTGGAGATATATGAGAAGCTTGCTTTGGAACTTAAAGCTTTCCGGGGGGATGCGCATCGAAATTCCCCGTGTTAGGTGGTGGTGGATGGTTTGATACCATTATGCCAAAAGGCTAATGGTCTACTATTTGTCTTATATCTTGCATATTTCTTTTATTGAAAAATGTGATACATATATATGTGTGTTGTTAAACTGGATCAGAGAAGGAGAAATAAAAGATGAAGAACAGAAAATACATGAGTATAATGTGTGCGATTCAACATATGTTATAGGTTCTGATCAAGGTGACCAAGAACCTGAGGTATGAATTATGGAAAATGGACAATTGGAGAGGTTGAATTCGAGAGCACCTCTACCACACCCTCCTGACTAGTGACCTCTCTCACAGCAACTAACTACTCTCCTTTCTTCCTATTCTTTCTTTTATTCACATTTTTTCTCTCTCGGTAACAACTCAGCTGACTCAGCACTGCTGACCCCCCACCCCGCCCCCCCAACAAAAAAAAAACACACTCCTCACTATGCTGATTACATCAATTGGGCTTAGTTGGTCCAAGTTGCCTCTCATTTCCCTTTAACCCACATCTAGTGAAGACTTGTTTCATTAATGGCTTATCAGTGTGCAGCAAACAAAGGAATTTGTTTACAGATATAAAAAACAAAATTTAGGTTGCTCTTGGACCCCTGTTGGATTGCTATGATGTGTGCTAGCATTTGTGCTTTTTAGCTGAAAGACCTAGTGAAAAGTTCTCTTGAATCTCTTCAATCGTTTGGCATTCCATCAACCAAAAATGTGTGCACTTGTTTGTTCATGTACATAAAGTTATCTTCTGCTTATGCATGCGTGTATGCATACAAACATCATAAGACAAAGGGTTTTTGGGAGATTCAGATGACTCATACTATGATAGTATTGTCAAAGAATCGCTTTGAAGTTCATATTACTTCCTGTACTTCATTTGGTAAAACAAACTCTATTGATATAGTTGATATTCAGGCAAAATCTTGTACATGCTTGAAATTTCCTTGTATGTGTGTGTTAATTGGCTTTCTTCAATATCCATTCTAATTTTGTGTTGTATAAACCTGCTGTTTTAGGTAAGTTTAGCTATTGGTTTCTTGTTTCTTGGTGGTGGAATGCGAACATTTTCAACAAACAGCAGTTCCATTGCTGCTTTGCTCATTACTCTATATCCACGCTTGCCCACTGGTCCAAATGATAACAGATGCCACCTTCAGGTATATCAGATTGCTCGAATAGCTGTACCTTGTGATAAAAGCTTAGAGGGTCTATGTAGTTTACTCTTTGAAATTATGCTCTTCTGAAGAAAGTCTTTTTCAGGCATTTCGCCATCTATATGTCCTTGCAACGGAGGCACGATGGGTTCAGACAGTTGATGTTGACACCGGTCTGCCCGTTTATGCTCCTCTTGAGGTCACAATCAGAGAAACTGAACATTATGCTGAATCAAGCTTCTGCGAGGTCACTCCTTGCCTCCTGCCAGAAAGAGCTATTGTAAGTCTGAATTGTCTATGAATGAAATCAGTGGGTACTTCAATTTGTATTGCATGGGTTATCATTTTTGGTACCCAATTCTTCTGTTTGAATTAATTTAGTTGATTGATTTGGAATTAATCTATGCCCTATTGTTCAATTGGAGAGAAGCATTTGTAGATCTAATTTGTTTGGCTTTGATGGTTACAGTTGAAAAGAATACGTGTTTGTGGGCCTCGCTACTGGCCTCAAGTAATAGACTTTGCCCCTGAAGGTGAACATAAACTATTATTCTATCTGTATGATCTTATATTGATTTGATATTTGTAGAATTGTATTCTTTTCAAACAACTAACCCCAAATTATGCATTAAATAATAGATAAGCCTTGGTGGAATTTTGGTGACAAGAATAATCCATTTAATTCTGGTGTTCTGTATATCAAAAGAAAAGTTGGAGCCTGTTCATATGTTGATGATCCCATTGGGTGCCAGTCACTGTTGTCACGGGCAATGCACAAGGTTGAAATTGCATGATATTTGATGCTGTTCCACAAATTTGCACAAATGTTTTACACCGAGTTTAATTTTTGCTTGGTCTAGGTGTTTGGCCTGACAAGTTTAAAAGCATCTGATACAATCTCAGACATCGATAGTGGACCTGGTTCTGCGACAGTTGATCAGTTGGTCAGTACCTTCTCATCTGATCCTAGTTTGATTGCTTTTGCACAACTCTGCTGTGACTCTTCCTGGTATAATAGGTAAGCTCATATTTTGAGATAGTTTTTCAACCTGTCTTCACATCCATGCTCTGTTTGATTTTATCTTTAGTATTTCATTCCATTTTTTTTTTTAGTTAAGAAAATAATAACTGGTCAGATATAATAGCCTTTAATGAATAGAACTGTATAATTTATATTAGAGTGGTGCCAAGGGAACAAATCCAAGTACATGTTTCATATACATACAGGATCCCTCTACAACAACGAAAGCCTTTTATTGGAACCCTCTAGCTGCATATTGCAGAAAACTTACACACACACACACGCACACATTATAGATGGAATGTGATAGGATGGGCCTCTAATTAATGGGCCCTAGGGATTGGAATTAGTTTGTTAGTTAGTTAGTGGGAAGAGTATAAAAGAGTGTTAGAGAGACAGAAAAGGGGAGTTGAGAAATTAATAGTTGAGAGTTTAGGAGAGCAAGGGATCTCTCGAATATCTCTAACTATTATAGTTTCATATTCAATGATAAACCCTATTTTGATCCAGTTCTTATCAATTGGTATCAGAGCCCTAATCTAGGCTATGGGGCACGTTTATATGGAGATTCCAGTTTTCGATGGAGATGAGACATCTAGGTGGTTGAGCAAGGCTAAACAGTACTTTCAAGAACAAGGGTTACCAGAAGAAGAGA
The DNA here is from genome assembly GCA_031439595.1 of Pterocarpus santalinus. NCBI lineage: Eukaryota > Viridiplantae > Streptophyta > Magnoliopsida > Fabales > Fabaceae > Pterocarpus > Pterocarpus santalinus. Next base: position 7,110,377 of record CM062527.1, read on the forward strand.
GAGCAATGTCAGCAATGGCCACTCTGGAAGGCAGGGCAAGGATGTGGTATCGATGGTGGGAAATCAGTACAAAATTGTTTGAGTGGAGAAATTCAAGCAAAATTCCTTTTCATCTATTGATTTTATTTATGATAGGATTACTTTTTTGGCTTCTCTTTGGTGCTCAACTCAAGGCTTATTTAATGGTGTTTCATTAGCTGATATTCAAAGGGATTGACATGCTTTATTACATAGCTCATCCCTTTAGGCCTTAGCCTTATATTTTGTATCTTATATTTTGTATCTATGTGAGGATGTCTCATCCTCTTTTGTACATTCCATTCTTTTCTAATAAAATTTCTTCTTCTATGATCCAAAAAAAAAAAAAGGATTTGTTGAGAGGTTCCAACCTGGGATGCTGTCAACCCGTTCTCGATCTTGTTGAAATTAAAACAAGAATCGACGGTGAAGGATTATAAGGAGAGGTTTGAGTGCTACATTGGAGCTGTGGACATGGCCGATCATAGGTACCTTAGGGCTATCTTCTTCAATGGGTTGAAGGAGGAAATTACGATAGAATTGAGTCTTGACTCCTTTTATAGTTTGAAGGAGTTGATGACAATGGCGGAAATGGTGGGCAAGCATAACAAGATTTGCACGAGGGGCAGCCTCACTGGTAGCGTCGTGGCTACACAAATGGAGGCGAGAATAGAGGCTGTGGAGAACAGTCTTGGAGAGGTTTTGCAACGGCTGAAGGATCTTGGACAGAACTGTGACGAAAACCATTGCGCTGAGAAAGCCACTCGCAAGACGTGGGTGTCATCACGGTGGGTCCACGGGCGGTGATTAGAGACGCGTCGTCAGCGGTGGAGGCGCAAGTAGGAGCATAAGCAAATGTCAATGGATGCTGTTCCCAAAATGGTGACTTGAAGGGGTCGCCGGAAAAGGACGACAGAGGAAGCACTGCAAAGGAGTGGAGGGAGGAAGTTGTGGCGCATGCAAAAGCAGCTACGACACTGCAACTTAGTGTTGGTACCATCTTGAAGGTGACGGAGATGATGGTGGCCGGAGGTATGTCTTTAGTAGCTGTGACACCGACTAAGGCAGCAGCACCGTTACTTCATGTTGGAAGTGGCATCAAAAGAAAGGAGAAAGAAGAAAGAGGCATCGTTGGCAAAGACCTAGGGGCCACGACGACTGCTGCGACGGCGATGCATGCTGAGATGGCGGCGATGGAATGCACTCTCAATGGGGGCGGCGTTACAAAGAGGGAGGAGGCAGCGGCCGGGGCACAATTGCAGAGAGGATGCTTAAGTTTTGACCTAATGGGCCAAACCCACATGAGCTGAAGATGGGGTTTTCAATGAGGGGACCTATTTTTTCCTTTTAATCAGCCCAACCCAAATGCAAATAGGGAAGAAGTGGGAGTCAAATCACAGAGAGATATCACCAGCTTTCATGGCCCAAGCCCATCTTAGTACAATATATGAAGAGGATGATGTTCTGATGCTAGTGGGCCTAGATCAATTTATTGTCAACTCAATCAAACAATGGGGCCCTGGAGGAAATTTTTTGCAGCTGTCTAATAATAAGTCCTTGTACTACCACCTTGAGGGCAAGGTGGATTTTCTAGGGGGAAGTATTGATAGGAAGGGCCTTTAGTTAATGGGCCTTGGGGATTGAAATTAGTTTGTTAATTAGTTAGTAGGAAGAGTATAAAAAAATGTTAGAGAGATAAGAAAAGGAGAGTTGAGAAATTAGTAGCTGAGAGTCTAGGAGAGTAAGGATCTCTCAATTATCCCTAACCATTGTAGTTTCATATTCAATAATAAACCCTATTCTGATCCAATTCTTATCAGAATGACTGGTACTGCTCGTTCATATTATCTAATTTTAGAAAACTTATTTTATGTTGTATTGAACTTGCAGATCTGATGCTGATTTCAAGGAATTTTGTTTGCAAGTATTATTTGAGTGTGTGAGCAAGGATAGACCAGCTCTTTTACAGGCAAGTGTACATAGAAGTTTAACGTGTACTTTCTAAATTCAGTGAATGATGACCCAATTTAAAAACTTCAATTCTGGTTGCATTACCATAGGCATTACATTCTTTAAATTATTTCTGTGCTTCACTGGAGAGATGGAATATAATTGGTTCCATCTTATGATTTCAATTTGCTGATGCCAGTGTAAGATATGTTACATAAGCATTGTTGAATACCTTGTAAAATGTGATTTTCACCAATCTCATAGTTGTCAATCGCACTGTTTTGCACCGCTATAGTGGCAGAGCACTGGGTTGTGGCTGGAGGATGTTTTGTGTTGCTAATCGCAGCTGAAATCGCAGTGTCACGGCTGTGATTCATGGGTGGGGATGAAAACCCATCAATGCCCCTCCCTTCTGCCCATTTCTGAAGAATTTTAGGGCCTATATCGTGATTTTGCCCTCAATCTAGGGTTTTCTCATTTCTTTCTCTCTTACTTGACTGCTGCTCCTCTCCCCCTCGACTGCTGTTCCTTTCTTCATTGTCTCTGGACTCTGCTCCTCAGCCCTCTCTTCCCCATCTCTCATTGATCCTCTCTTCCTTGTTCCTTTGCTGCTACTCTCTTCCACAGCCTTTTTAGTTCTCTGTTCCTCTTTTTTCTGGCAGCCCAGTCCAGCCACCCCAGAGCTTCTGGCAACCCATTTGCTGCTTTAAGTCTCTGTTTCTCACTCCTCTCTCTCTTTCCTTTGACTGTCTTTTTTTTTTTCTCGTTTTAAACACTCTGTTGCTTCTCCCTACGCTGCTGTTTCTTTCATGTTCTGTTTTTCTTTTTTAATGTGTGGGCTCTGAAACCTTTTTTTAGGGTGGCTAATATGAGTTTTATTTGGGCCGCTGGTTTTTCTTTTCTTTTCTTTGTTTGAAAAAAAATGTTGTTGGGCCTTTTATTTGAGTCTTTGAGGCTTAAATTTAATTAGGGTTTGGTGTTATATTTTTTTTCCCCTTATGCTAGTTGACTTCTATTGTATTGACGTATTATTTTATGCACTAGATTGATGGTGATTGCATGTGGGGTCTAGACTATGACTTTTGATTATTAATGATGAATTTGTGTTCAATGGTGGTAATTGTTTTATTTTTGAGCATTTATATGTATATAGTATAAATTGCATAAAACTCCATCTCATCTTATTTGTCGTTTTAGAAAATTGATTGTTTCAACTTCCAAAATAATTTTTATTTTAGAATTCCATCAAAAAATTTAATTTATACTGATTTTACCCCTTTTTTGCATTAAATATTTTTGTGCACAAGCTTCATGAAGTTTCTTGAGCTGCTCGCATATCACAAAAAGATGAAAGGAAATTGAGGCGTGGCTGAAAAAGAATAGTAGAGATGAACAGAACATGGAGAGATGGTGAGGTGTGTTGTGTTGTTTAGTGGAGAGATAATTATTGTTAGTGTTATAATTTATGGAACAATTTTCCAAAAAGTTAAAAGCAGGGAATTTACTCTTTTAATTTTACGTTTTTACAAGATCAAGACTATTTAATGATTTCCTGAATTCTAGGGCAATAACCTTAAGCGACAATTAATATGAAATGGAGAGAGTATTTCTCTGTATTTTTTGATGTAGAGGCCATCCCACTCTCCACTTTTCGACTATTGCGTTTTTTAGGCTAGACGCTCCGCGCTCTATCTGGTATTATTAATAAACATGACCAATCCAAATTTTGAACACGAATATTCTCATGTTGATCATACTCGTAGATGTCAAATTTCAACTAAATTGCTTATACATAAATAAAAATTCATGTGATCAATTATTTCTTATGTTTTAGATTTCAAATTGTGAAAATACTATCTCACATTCCTTGATTCAATTAGGTTATACCTTAGGCTATAAATATAGGCTGAGCAGTAATGCTCAGGGAGCTAAAAAAGGAAACAAATAATTAGAATCCTAGAATTCTTATCTGGCTGTAATTATTTACATGATCTTAATTAAATACAGTTGACTAATGGCTAATCCTATAATAACGGTGACAGAATCAGCAGCCATAATTCATGGAATAATTCCCTTATTTTGAGCCTCATCATGATCAGATCTGATTTGACAGATTCTGGCAAGAGAATCAGATCTCCAACACTCCCCCTCAAGCTGGGTGGTGAATGTCAATCATCCCCAGCTTGGAACTTAAGTTCTCATAATTTTTGTCGTGATAGCCCTTTAGTCAGAATATCTGCTGTCTGTTGACTTGATGGAGTAAATTCCAGTGTGATGCTTCCATCATCAATCTTCTCCTTGATAAAGTGGCGATCTATTTCCACATGTTTGGTCCTATCATGGTGGACCGGGTTTTTTGCAATGCTTATGGCTGCCTTATTATCGCATAGAATGCTCATAGTATGTTCTGATGGCATGCTCAGTTCCTTAAGCATCCGATCAAGCCATATGCCCTCACAAATACCATGGGCCATGGCCCTAAACTCTGCTTCCGCACTGCTTCTAGCAACCACTGATTGTTTCTTGCTTCTCCATGTTACTAGATTACCCCACACATAAAGCGTTATCTCGTAGTTGACTGCGATCCGTTATAGAACAGCCCGATCTGCATCGTAAAAATTTCTACTTTCTTGTTGGAATTCTTCTTAAAGTATAATCCTTTCGGGGAGTCTTCTTGAGTACTGCGAATTAGAGTCGGTTGGACTCTCATGTGGCTTTACGTGGATTATTCATAAATCGACTCACCAAGCTAACTGGATAGCATATATCAGGTCGAGTGTGAGTCAAATAGATTAGTCTCCCTACTAATCTCTAATATCTATCCTGGTTCATAGGGGAACTTCCTTCTTCAGTTCCAAGTTTTATGTTTGGTTCTATGGGAGTATCTGCTGGTTTGCATCCCATCATCCTTGTTTCTTTCAACAGATCTAGCACATATTTTCTTTGGGATATAGCAATACCGTCCTTGGTGCGAGCCACTTCCATCCCGAGAAAATATCTAAGGTGACCAAGGTCCTTGACTTCAAATTCACTTGCCAGCACCCTTTTCAATTTCTAAATTTCTTCTTCATCATCCCCTGTGATGATAATGTCATCCACGTAAACAATGAATAATGCCATCTTACCATTTCCTGCATATTTTACAAACATGGTATGATCGGTTTGACATTGAGTGAAGTCATGACTTTTCACTACATGAGTTAATCGATCAAACCACGCTCTAGGGGACTGCTTGAGACCATAGAGAGACTTTCGAAGCTTACACACCTTGCCACAATTCTCTGAAGTTTCTAGTCCTGGAGGAATCTTCATGTAGACATCTTCTTCAAGTTCTCCATTCAGAAATGCATTTTTGATATCCAGCTGGTGGAGAGGCCAATCCAGATTCGCTGCCAAAGACATAATGACACGAACAGAGTTTAGTTTTGCAACGGGGGCAAATGTCTCCATAGTCGACCCCGTAGGATTGTGTGAACCCCTTGGCCACCAGCCTATCCTTGTACCGATTGACTGTGCCATCCGAGTTGTGTTTGATTGAGAAGATCCACTTACAGCCTACTGGTTTCTTTCCTGCTGGCAGGTTCATGATTTCCCATGTTCCATTCTTCTCTAAAGCATTTATTTTTTCCTTGACAGCAGCCTTCCACTTAGGTTGTTGGAGTGCTTCTCCGACATCACATGGCACTTTTACTTTGTCCAGATTGGCAACAAAGGCCCTGTATTCTTGTGACAGGTTCTCATAGGACAAAAAATTACCAATGAGGTGTTGAGTGCAAGACCTCACCCCCTTTCTTAAAGCTACAGGTTTATCAAGATCATCTAGAATTGAGCAATCATTGGTTGGATCAGAAAGTGTTACCTGTGTGGAACTCAGGTGCTTCTGTATTCTGGTTAGAGAGTTGACTTTGCTTTGGAGAGGTGCAGGTCTCTAATTCTCTGTGGGTCTTCCTTTTTCTTGAGTACACCAGTAATTCTTTGTCACCCTGTGAGTTAGATGACTCAACTTTTTCTTGAGTTCCCAATGTTGGCTGAGAAATAGCATGCTCCGGAATCTGCTCAACCTCTAAGACTTGTTCTAGAATCTGCTCAAACTCCAAAGGTTGGAATTCTCTGCTCGATATCTCCCCCTGAATGCTACCTTTGGAGTAGAAGGCCTGGTCTTCAAAAAATGTAACATCCATGCTGGTGTAGAATGTCTTTGTTGTGGGTGAATAGCACCTGTACCCTTTCTGATTTGGGGAATAGCCTAGGAAGATACATTTTATTGACTTTGGATCAAGTTTGCTTTGGTTGGGTTGGTGGTTATGGACAAAGGCTATATAGCCAAATATTCTAGGTGGCATGTTGGTGAAGAGATGTGGGTTAGGACAATGTGGCTGGAGGGCTTGGAGTGGTGATTTCTGGTTGAGGACTTTGGAAGGCATGCAGTTAATTAGATATGCTGAGGAAAGGACAGCTTCACTGCAGAAATGATTCGGTACATTCGTTGACATCATGAGAGATCTAGTGACCTCCAATAGGTGCCTGTTTTTGCGTTCTGCAACTCCATTTTGCTGGGGTGTATCAGCACATGACGTTTGGTGGATGATCCCATGTTTGTGGAGATAAGACGCAAGGATTGTATTGTAGTACTCTCGGCCATTGTCTATTCTTAAAATTTGCACCTTGGTCTGGAATTGTGTCTGGACCATTTGATGAAAGGATTCAAATATTTTTGTGACTTCAAATTTTTCTTTCATGAGAAAAACCTAGGTGGTCCTTGTGTAGTCATCTATAAAAGTTACAAACCATCTAGCTCCAGTAATAGTCTTAACTCGGGACGGTCCCCAAACATCACTATGAACAAGTGCAAATGGTTTAGAAGACTTATAAGGTTGTGTCGGATAATTGTTCCTCGCATGTTTGGCTAATTGACAAATTTCACACTGAAATACATTTGAGCTTTTATTAAAAATGGAGGGCAACATCTGCCTGAGATACACAAAATTAGGGTGCCTTAGGCGGTAGTGCCACAACATTACATTATTGTCTTCTTTTCCATTGCTAGCTACATAACTTCTCCCTCTTGGTTGTTCCTCATTGTCAACTTGAAGAAAGTAGAGACTTGCGGATTCCTCAACACTGCCAATCCTCATCCCCAAATCCATTGCCTGAAATTCACACACATTTGGAAGGAACTTAGTAACACAGTTAAGATCGCGAGTAAGTTTACTAATAGATAAAAGGTTGCAGTCTTAGTTTGGGACATAGAGGACAGAATTAAGTGTGATGTCCTTCGATACCACAACCGAGCCTTTACTGGCCACCTTGGATGTTGATCCATCTGCAATTCTTACGAAGGAGTCATCTTTACATGGAATATAATTATCAAAGAGTGTGATGTCTCCTGTCATGTGATCAGAGGCCCCAGAGTCTACAATCCAGGATTTGTGTTTGTCATGTCTAATAGAAAGCGCACCATGTATATTACCTTTATGTACCAACAAACCTGCTGTGGAGGTAGTTGTACTTGTAGTTTGAAGGGTTTGCTGGAGTAGTTTCTGTAGGACCTCCATTTGTTCTTTGCTGAATGGTCCTGGTTCAATTGCGCCACTTGGTTTTCCTCCTTCTGGTCCATTAATAGAAGTCATATTGGCCCGGTTCTCCTTGCTACGATGAGTCTTCAGCTCTGCAGGTTTACCATGAATGGACTAGCAGGTGTCTCGAGTATGTCCTGATTTCTTGCAGTGATCACACCAGCCTCGTGACTTCTTTGGATAATTTGGCTGGTATCCTTTGGTGGCAAGGGCTGATCCTTCAATGTTCTGATTTTGGTTTGGTACCCCGGGCATGATTTTCTTCTTGCTTTCTTCTCTTCTTACTTCTAAGAATGCTTAACGAATGCTTGGAAGAGGTTTTGTTCCCAAAATTCTTCCTCGCACTTAATCAGGGTTCTTATTGAGACCTAGTAGAAACTTGTAGATGCAATCCTTCTCTACTAGCTTCTTGTATTGCTGCTGATCTTCCGGACAGTTCCATTCGATATCCTCATAGACATCTAATTGTTGCCAGAATCGAGTGAGTCTGGTAGTACTCCCTGACTGTAGAGTCACCTTGGCGGAAATCATGGAGAAGACTCTTGATTTCGAATATTGTTGACGTGTTGTCAGCATTGGATTAGGTTTCTTTTGCTGCACTCCAAATTTCTTGGGCTGTGCCATAGTACAAGAAGTTTTCTGCTGTTTCATTGGTCATCGAATTCAGCAGCCATGACATTACAAGGCTGTCTTCGAGTTTCCATTTCTGGTAGCTAGGGTCATTCTTCTATGGCGCCTTGGATTTGCCAGTGATATAATCTTCTTTTCCCTTTCCTTGAAGGTAAATTCGGACTGATCTAGCCCATTGAGTATAGTTTTGGCCATTCAGTTTGAAGCTAGTAACTGGTAGAATTGCTGGTTCGGTCAGGTTCGGAACATTGATTGTTTCCTCTCCTGCCTTAGGTTTTGGGTTGATGACTTCGTCAGCCATGGATGAAGTCGAAGGAACTTATGTCTAGATCAAATTTCGCTCTGATACCATGTGAAAATAGTATCTCACATTCCTTGATTCAATTAGGTTACACCTTAGGCTATAAATACAGGCTGAGCAATGCTCAGGGAGCTAAAAAAGGAAACAAATAATTAGAATCCTAGAATTCCTATCTGCCTGTAATTATTTACATGATCCTAATTAAATACAGTTGACTAATGACGAATCCTATAATAACGGTGACAGAATCAGCAGCCATAATTCATGGAATAATTCCCCTTATTTTGAGCCTCATCATGATCAGATCTGATTTGACAGATTTTGGCAGGAGAATAAGATCTCCAACACAAATATTGGGCATGGATACTAATCTTCTGTACTAAATTACTAGTAGAGTATAAATAAAATTATCATGGAATTTTTATGAGCATGATCTGCATAATGTAAACTTAAAATAGGAGTGATTTATTATAAGAGTGACTGCAAATGCATGATCCAACAGTCAAGATCTGCTTCTGCTCCTCTCACTTGATAATTGATATGTATTTGAATGTATTAGTCTATGCTTGCTTTAACCATTCAAATCATAAATTTTCGCATTTTTTAAAATGGGGATATTCTGATACTGATAGTGCATTTGTTGGTGGTTTTTTTGTGCAGGTATATTTGTCATTATACACAACTATTGAATCAATGGTTGATCAAGTTACTAATGGTGCCATTGTTTTTGGTGACTCGCTCTCTGTATCTGGTTTTAAGGTGAGATTTATGCTTAATCTTTATAGTTGTACCTTTTTTTGAAGGAATGATGTCTCTGAACGGGTATAATAATAATGATCTCTGATTTGTTCAGTTTGGGCGTTTGCCCTATTTGGGTCTCTTGATTTGGGTTTTATGGTTAAGACTTTATTAAAGCTGGCTCTCTAGCCAAGCGACATATATGGTCCCTGGCAAATACTCGATGGATTCCATCTGATGAATTGTTTCCCTAGGGATGAGTTACATTATGCTTATCTGTACATCTATTTGTATTTGGTTCTTCCAATTAAATAAATTTTACTTCTTCGGTCGATTAAGTAAATTAGTGACTATATAAGCATCTACGTGAGGGTATGCTTTGGTGCAATAGTTTGTTTGCTTGTTTGTGATCTATTGAACATGGGTTCAAGTCGTAGAAACTGCCTGTGATAAGCAAGGCTGTGCGCATTTGACACTCCCAGGCTTTATAATGCTGGGGACTCTCGTGCACCCGGTTATCCTTCATAACTCAGAAGCATGTGCATGACTTAGTTTTTAACCTATCTGCTTGCAGCTTGCACTGACTTATATCGAGGCATTGATGACTGGAAAATTATCTGCTCCAAAAGGAGGAATTGTACAATCAACATTTGTGGGTTCTCTTAGGAAGCAGGTGGAAGAGCTCCTAAATTCTTCCCAGCAATTGAAGGATGATTTTCATAAATATTTGAAATTGGGGACATGGCCTGATGGGGAATCCCAAGATAAACGCTCAATACTACTTGCTTGGTTCCTCCAGTGGTTTGATGTGCCAGCTTCAACCGTAATTGAAACTGCCATTGATAGAGTCAAACCCAAGTTAATGTCGTCATCTTCAGTTCCCTTGTTGCGTCTGTCTTTTCCAAGAACTCATATCAATGTTATTAGTGAGATAGACAGATGTTTGTTATCGTAGGTTAGCTCTATAGTATGTTTGATTTTTTTGTTTGAACAGCTTCAAACCATGTTTTGGAAGCTGCAAATGGAAATCCAAACATGTAGTTAATCTATTTATTTACTGATTCTTGTGTATCACATCGTTGTAGCTGGCAAAGCGTTTTTACTTGTACTAGCTCATCCCATTTCCTACTTTCCTGTTCTGCGAAACAAATTGGCATTGAGAAGGCGTCCCTGTAAACCGGGTGCATTCATTTGTGTATATATAGATTTGATCTTTCACTAATTATAATATTGGGTTTGTATGGTCTTGCGTCCATGGAACTGCTATGAGCCTATGACTGAGTATACAAAGAGCGAGTCTTGATGAGTATTAGTTGCAATTTGCGAGTTAACCATGACAGTTATAATGAGTTAATACGTTTATCTGGGTGCTGATAAGAGTGGGCAAATTTTTTTTATGGTTTCTCACATTATCTACAGTTTATGGTGTCATTGCATTTTCAACTATTTAAATTCTGTATTCAAACTTATTCAACGGCCATTCAATAAGGAGTTGTGTTATTTGGCGGTGAAAAAATAAATGCATTCGATATATTACCAATTTTTTCTTTTAGTTATTAATTTTTTAAATTAAAATTATCAATTTATTTGATTTTGTTATTAATCAGTTGTAGCATAATATTATAAGATATTTTGTATACAATTAATTGGTAATTTAATTAAATAAGTTGATAATTTCAATTTAAAAAGTTTGTAACTGATAAAAAAAATTGATATTTATACACGGCAATTGATTGATAATTCAGTCGAAAAAGTTAATAATTTTAATTTGAAAAGTTGATAACTGAAAAAAATAATAATAATACATCGTAAATGTGTTTCAACTGCATGTGTAAATAAACTTTCTCTTCAATAAATAGCCTCTAATATTACTTAACAAGTTCTTCCTTTTTTCAGTGAGTAACGTTGACTTTTTGTAATCTTCAAGTATATTAAATTCGGTCATAGGAGCGCTTTGATGTGGTCAATTTTTTTAGGAGCCTGAGCTGAGCCGTCTATGATCTGAGTCAAAATTAGATATATTTTGTTCAATAGAAAACATTATTTAAGGACGATTATTATATTATTTTATGCAAGCACAGACGCAAATACAAGTATTTTGATCTTAAAAGGTGAAACAATCAAGCTTTAGAAGTCAACTGAACCAGACCTTCATACAAAAAATATTGATGCAGTGATATACATCGTGTAATTACTTTATTTCTCTTCAAGTATAAATTGTACAATTCAGAAGCTTGCTGCGCATCCGACCTGGACTAAGTTGGTTTAACAAATAAACATGAGGAAATTACCACCAAAAAAAAAAAAAAGAGGGGAGGGGGGAGAGTTGCCCAAGTCCTAAAATAGAAACTAACAAAATGACTAGTAACAAAACTTACAGGGACAACAAAAGCTGAGGCAATGAAGGGGAAAAAAACAACTTTTTTTCTTTAAGCAAAAAGAGAAGAAATAACAATTAGTTAAAAGAGAAAATAAAAGTATTGTATGAAGATATCTATATGTTGTTGGTCAAGATTGAGCGATGATACGTGTATAAAGGAACTCGTTCCAAGTGTCAGGTAATCCTGGTAAACACCAATGGATACAATCTGCATAAGTAGCTGGGTCAGCTTGCTGCTCTGGTGTTAGCATCTTTCCTTGACGTATTGTATAAACAGATGTATGTGCATCTTTTCTGAACTCTGATAAGGTAGTGATGTTAATGAAATTCACCGGTACCTTCATTGATTGTGTCACATTGTAGGAAATGGCAAGAAGTCTACGATCTGTGCCCACATCCAATGGGGTGGACATGTTGATAACCGGAGTGGTTTCTTTGGCACATTTTATGCCATCCGGGTTGTTCCAATTCTCACTCCTACAAAAATCATATGATTAGTTACAAATGTTTAACCCAATGGCCAATTTTGCAAAACTATTCATAATTGTTAGGAAAAATGAAAAACAAAGTAGTGGGTCACAGACTAAACTACCAAAGATCTAAAGTGTAGGCACCAATCATGTTAGTAAATAGTTTAAAACAAAGATGGTTTTACCTAATGGCAAAATAGACATGTTGTATACTAAAAATAACACGCTGCAGTTGGATTGCAAAAGGATTAAACCGTTTGGCAAATTAGCCATTGGGATTGGTTATTAGGTTAGTAGATAAGCTTCTCAGAGCAAATTGATGGTCTGTGTCATCAGATATGAACATTAAAATTTTTATTTATTTATTTATTTTTATGTTTGGACATGAACATTTATAATTATATATAGATATAGATTTTTGGTTAAACATGAACATTTTAACAACCGAGTTGCGTCTATATCAAATACATGTTAGATTTTTCATGGTGACGATATGACGCAACACTTTAAAATATATTAACACGTTAAATTTTGTCGAATCAATGTCTTTATCTGCATGACATATCGGGTCTGCATCACTGTTCATATAAAAAAATTCAATATTTGTTTGTTTATTCCAAATGCAGCTTTCAAAGATGATGAAAAATCAGAAATTAAGATTCGGTCGTTACTTGATGTGAAGAGGGGACGTGCTGGTGAAGAAAACTTTGGTTCGATTTGGGTCGATGTTGTCATCCACCCATTTTGACCATGTCTTGAGGACTCTCGCATATGCTATTGGCCTAGGGACTTCATCGTATTCCGTGGACCCTTCATCAAACGACCCTCGTCTATTGGATCCATCACACACCCCAAAACAAATAAAGCAATATATATAAGGATCAGTGTCATGAATTTGCTTGAAAGGTAAGATACTTAAAAAAGAAGAAAAGAAATTGGGTATGGTGATTGTGCTCACAGGACTTTCATAGAGAAAGTGTTCATCCACCATATGTAGGTGTTAAAGATCAAGTAGTCCACATCCTTCCAATTCACCCCATGCTTTTCAATGGATTCAGGCATGATTATACGGTTCAATATGCTGTGCATGTTTGGATCATCTGAATTTGACTCAACAAGGAATGGTGCCCAATAGAACTCCACTGTAGTAATGTGGTCTGGCTCCTGCACACACACACACACAATGAACTAGTGACTATAATTGGAGTGGATCCTAAGCAACACTACTATGTGCACTTTTTTCGCTGACACAACATGTCCTTTCTTAACTACCATTATTATGATTGGCACAATCTTCCAAGGCCAGATCTTGCAAAGAAAGGCCAAATAAACAGGTAACTTGGTTGTTTGAACAACCCCATTTGGTCATCAAGTTCAGTGGCCCATCATCAATGCACGAAATGGTTAATTGGAGTTTGCACTGGTTGTAGTCCATAAGGGTAATAATTAATGAAGGTGAATATTACTTTTAACCAGTCTAGTATGATGCTATGCTTGTGCTTCGTCATTATGGCAAATTATTATGATTTATGATGATGAAAAATGACTTGGGAAAGGGAGAAAGACTAACCTCAATTTTGAGGATAGCAAGAGAACCATTCTTGTACCAGGTCTTCCTCTCTGGAGGAGCCACAGATTGGACCATACAAACCATTGATTCCCACTGGTTCCTATTCAGTGAGTCTCCAACAAACATGAGCCTCTTCCCTCTAATCTTCTCAAACAAAAGCCTTGGTTTGAACCTTAAATTTAAGTTTAAAAAAAAATGCAACCAATGAGAACAAAAACATTATTTAAAAAACCAAAAAATTGGGAAGATTGAGAAAACAAAAAAGGAAAGTGATAGAACCAGAAAAAAAAAGATTGCCTACTTGGGCAAAGAGCAATCTCTTGGCTGCCACCTCCAGTTCTGATACATAGAATCAGGTCTTCCATTCCTCATGCATGTGACTTGGGAAGTGAGGAATTCACATTGGTCTTCTTTGTACAGAGGATGTGTGACATTATCAAAGACCCACTCCCCTGTGAACAAGTCACAATCTTCCGGTGGCAACTCAACAACCTCCTCTTCTTCAACTTCTTCTTCCTCTTCTTTCTCTTCTTCTTCCTCCACAACTTGCAACTCAATCTTCTTCTCCTTCTTCTTCTCCTTTTCTGTTGCCACAATCGTTTTCAGATCAATCCGTTCTTGGGTTTCATCAGAATCATCTTCATCAACATTGCTTTTCTCAAGTTGAGTCCTTGAGTTCTTAGAAAATGTCACAGTGACACTGTCTTCACTGTCTTCAACTATGTCCTTCTTGGTGACCCTTTGAAGCACGGTGTCTTCCACGTCTTTCCTTGCACCCCGTTGAACAGATTCAACTTGTTTCGGTTCACCTTCTTGGATTTCTTGACCCTTAGGCCTCGAAAATGGGAACTCAGCAATGGACTTAACGTCCTCGTTGTACATGAAGATCCCAAAGAGGAATATGGAGAAAACCACGACGAAAACTGAGAGGTTGTTGTTCTTGCGGCCCTTCATTGCTCCGATTTCTGAGTTGAAAAGCGGAGTCTTGCGGCGAAAGGGCTGCATGGTGAAGAGAAGAAGAAGAAGAAGAAGAAGAAGAAAAGAGTGGATATGTCAGAAGAATAGTGATGACTGAGCAAAGAGAAAGAGAGAAGAGAGGTAAAAATATAGAGAGACATTTGAGAAGAAAAGAGACTTGAGTTGAAGAAGTTAGTATTAGGTTGTATTTCTTTGTTTGTTTGTTTAATTGGGGTTTGGTGAAATGGTCTTGTCTTGGAAGAAACTGCAACAGAAGGAAGGAGGCTATTTTTGGTGGAGGGAGAGTTGTCTTTCTCAGCTCTCGAGCTCTCTATCTGTTTACTCTATTGCATTTCATTTTAGAGAAATGTTTATATAACATATGTTAAAACCTGTTTCAGGCAGATGAAGACTACATGAATCTGTATATATGAAAATAAGATGAACTATGTGTCTCAAATTTTTATTAAGTAATATTATTTATATCAATTTTTTGAGACATCTTTAAAGCAGTACTTTGATATATCCTTTAAATATTTATTGAGAGAAAATTTAAGACTCATTTTTTATCAATATTTAAATAATACCTCATCATATCCCGTTAAAAATAGGGTTTAATTTATATTTTTACAGTGGCATCCACTTATATATTACCATATAAGCAAATATATATAATCCTTACCCCAATTATTTCAAAAATCATGTAAATAAAAAAAGGTGATTGGATAATAATATAAAATAATTTTATATTATCGGTTCATACAAATTAAATCCTTAAAAATATGCCGAAATATAGTATAAATATAATTTCTCTTAAAATCTGTATATAAGGGGTTTACCAAGTCAAAAAAAAAATGTATTTACAAAACTATGTTCAAATAACATGATGTTTATTTTATTTCTATTTCTATTTCAATTTTGAATTCTCTATGATCCATTGGCAACTACTTTCAACATCTCCCTCTTATTCAGACAATACGTGAGAGAGAGGAATAGAGAGGAGTGAACTCAAAGCCTTCAAGTTTGGTACCAGTCTCAGTCAGTATGAAAACGGTGGGAGTTGGGGTGCTTTTAAGGCTCTTTGGTGGACAGTGTGTTGTTGTCTTTCAGTTTCAGTCCTTCAGATGGCTAGGTAATGTTTGATGGTTAGAGTGAGTGTCGTGTGGTTGTGTTTTCCACCCATCTCTAATCATGGCATGTTTTAGGAAGGTCAGCATATATAGATCCATGTTTATAATTTTAATTGAGATATTGTTAGGGCAAAAACAATGCACACTATCACTTGGCCAAATTTTTTATCACAATTTGTTTCATAGAATAATGTAACGTATTTATTGATCTTTAGATAGATGAATAAGTCATAATACTTATTTCATTCAATGATCATTTTTTTTTTTCCTTTCAAGAATTTTGATAATTTTTTTAGCATTGTTCTTGATCATTTAATTTTATGTTATTAAAAGAATCTGATTATTATAATCCTCTAAAAGTTTTATATATGCTAATATATATAATTAGTTCACATGAAATAATATATTTAAATTAAATTCCATCTTAATATTTTGGTTTTAATTAACACTGTGGTTTATTATTAATTTCTTTTACTAATTTACTATTAATTTATATTTTTATTACTTTTGGTTGAGAAATTTTAAAGTAAGAAGTAAAATTAATATAATAGAAGTGTAATTAATTCGCATTTATTATATTAGTCTTATTGTTTTATTAAAAACTAAAAATGCATTGTCAGAATCCAGGTTCTATAAGTCAACCAAAGATGGCAAAAATGACGATTGGATTCGATGTTAAGCAGAGTAGTTAATAAGGGATTTGAATTCTTTATTCTCAGGCTATATTATTCTAATTATTTTAATGTGACTCGTTAGTCATTCCATGTTAGAAAAATTAGACTTACTTTCATAATTAGAGAGGAAAATCTAAAACCTTTAATGAGTTATGACTTTCCATTAATTAGCTCAGCTTAAGAATCCAGCATCTTTATTATTATAATCCACCTCAAGATTATAATGGCCCCGATTTTGCAATGCCGTAAAGATAGTTAATAGTTATTTCCTTTGACATTTGTGAATCTCTAGATCTGATTGCTGAAATATTTTGTAAATTTTGGCACAACATATTAGGTGAACTCCTCGAACTCTAAATCTTTTTTTTTTTTTCAGCAGTAAATTCGCTAATAAAATAGTTTCTATAATAACGTAAAAAATGGCGGGTAGTGAACAGGTTTTTCTAACACCAACAAAAAAAAAACGCGGTTTTCTTTTAAATATTAAAGTGAAGCTTAAGATAGTGTTAAATGTAATATTAAGACATCGTGTCCAACTTTATTGTGTTTTATAGTTTTGCTAACATGTCCACCTTTTATAAGTTTCAATTACTAGTAATTCTAAGGAAGAAGAAGTTAATCCATTTTCAGCAAATTCGCGGTTAAGAAATGATTTTAACTTCGACCAATTACGGTGCCATTGTACAGTCAATTGATCATCAATCCAATTTAATTAAATAAGTATTAGATACAATAACCCTATTTTATTGGATTCTGTTTGAAAATAACATCACAATTGAAGGAAAGGTAAATATGAAAGAGAATGGAAATGGGGGAATTTCGGAAGTTCGAATCCAACAACGGTTACCAACTCAATATTGCAATGAGTAAGAACAACACAAAACCAAAAAATAATGATGATGCATAAGAAAGGGCAAGAGCATGCATTCAACATAATAGTGTCCTAAGGAAAGGCATCGAGGGAGAGATACCTGCTAAGCAAAAGGTGTTTTGACTCTCAAGTCAGATGACAATTAAGTCAGAATGATTGAGTGAGATGACCGTGCTTGGGTTAAGCCTTTCTAGGGAAGATTCATAATGATAATATGTAGGACAAAGGAAAATCCCTATACAGAGGGATATTTTAAAGTTATCAGTATGGTTGATGAGGATAAACAATAATATTAATTTTACATAAGTTTTAGATACATTTGGGTATCAATGTACAAATGATTAAATATTTTAATTATATTTTTTTCATAAATATGGTGAATGCGATAAGGTAATTGATAATATATAAAAGATTTTTTTTTTTAGATTTATCACTAATATATAATTAATTAAAATTCATAATTATTAACATATAGCTCCTCATATTTTTTTATAGACATATTTACCACTTATATATATAATTGAAATCTTTATTTATTTATTTATATATAATTTCATAAATATCAAAAAGTGTATATACCATCACTATGTATGAATAATAGTATTCAAGGATAGACATTTCTTTCCAATTTATTCAAAGTCTCTTGATTAGGATGAAGATGGTCCAGTGTTACTCCAAAAAGAAAAGAATGACTTTGAAGAGATCTTGTCTAATTGAAGTTCTTTAATGGATTGAGATATATAGGATAAGCCATATTTAGTCGATGTGATATTAAGACAATCGTTAGTTCTCTCCTTTTTTTTTTTTTTTTTTGTTGCTCCTCCTCAAATATGAGTTTTCAAAACAGGCAAAGGCAACTTCGGTTTGTAGAGCAAAGAAACAAATTGAGGAGAGGATCGAGCTGTAACTATTCTCAATCTGGAAAGATAAAAATAATAGTATTGTTATTTGGATATTAGATTTTAGACACTATTAGATTACATTAGGAATCACGTATATAAATAATCAGGAATTTAATTACATTACTGATAAATATGTTTGTAAAGAAATATAAAAAAAATTATACCTTAATAACTAAGAATTTAATTATATTAATGATAAATTGAATGAAAGTATATTGCATTTATTATTAATAAACCTTATTATTATATTTATCACATTTATCAGACATATAATTGAAATCTTAATTACTTATACATTGATTTTCAAGTGTCCAAAATGGTAGATCATGAGTTTAACAATATTTCTCTATGTACCCCCAAAAACAATTTTCTCTAAAAAAAATAAAAGGCACAGTTGAGACCGAAAAAAATAAAATAAGAGGCATAGTTAAAACATGATGCCCCTGCTTGCTTCCAAAGTTCCAATAATATGGGTAGTTGGGTACCTCCATTGATATTTAGGCTATGGTGTTTTCTGTGGTTATATTATAACGGTGCCAAAAAAAAAAGTTGCACAAAAAATTTATGAAATAACGTGACTACTATTTATGAAATCACATAATTGTGTATCAAAAACTAAAAAAGATCATTTGAAATATTGATGGAGGTCAAGAAAACTCATTGATACTTATTCGAGGAAAAACATCTTGGTACCAAAAATCTTTTTTGTCTAAATTTATTATACACACGAACTATACAATACAATATAAACATTACTAACAAACGAAAATGCCCTCCACTAGACCACTGCTATGCAAATAGCAATTAAAGGCAATGCATAAACAAAGTTAGGGGAAAAAAGCAAGAACGTAATTTTGGTTGGTTGAACCCTACTATCAAATTAATGGTACTTCTATTCTTCAAAACAAAATTGTGTTTGGCATTTTTGTGAGGAATCTTTTTTTTTTTTCTTTTTTTGATGATGGCTTGCGAGGAAGGTTTGATAATTCATTATCATGCTATTAACTGGGCAAAGGATAAATGGCATTTGACAAAACCATGGCATCCTCTATGAGATTGCAAAGGATTTGTTCAAGAGGTGAATTCCAATTTAGCATTAGGTTTTTTTTTCTTTTTATATTGAAAGGTTAGGTTGAGGGGACGATTCATCTCAGTCAAGAGTTAATACATACCGTTGATCTTATTGAATGCTTATAAAAATATTTATAAATCATCTACTAATAAGAAAATTTAAAAATAAAAATATAAGTTATGGCAATGTATAAGTGGAAAATCAATTACATAAACCAACTCGTATTAGCTACCAATGTGGCATTTGTTACACCTTATGCAAGAAAAATATATAAAACTTTGGCAAACTTTGCATTCAAGAGAGGCATGTATACATCAGCAGCTGATTTTTTGAAAGGCAAACTTCTAAAAGCATCAAAGCCAGACATCTGATTAACTTTCAGATGTATACATCAAATTAGCTAAGCTGCAACATCACTTTGTGAAAGCCAAAACATGATGATACTGAAAGTATTAACGGCCCCCTGGATAAATACATGGAACAATCATCACCTAATCTTAACTAATAGAAAGGAAATAAAACAAAAGAATATTGGGAAGGGAAAAGAGCTCAGATAAATTAAATCAATGGGGTCCGAGTCCAACGGTGACAGGCCTGGAGCTCGCACCTAACAGATGCCCACAAGCATGTTCTATCAAATGCGGATTCGTTGGCTACAGTTTCATACAGTTTAACCATAAACATCTTTTCAGACCCAAAAAAAAAACGCACAAATATCTTTTCTTTCCTTTTTTTGTCATAAGTAAAACTATTAGATTAATGATTTTCAATTTACGTATTTTACATTTCGTCCTTTACAGCTTCTCTATTTCATCTCTTAATTGTGAGGGAAGAGCACAATTCGAGATATACGTTCAAAGCTTCTTTGAGACACCAAAAAAAAAAAAAAGTTATAAACAATATAGAAATAATGCATTTCTTCAATAGCAGTTTCAATTTATTTTTGGCAAAAAAGCGCTGACTCAGTCTTTTTTATAAAGGAAAATTGCCTCTGTTGTAAGTTGTTTAAAGGGTAAGTTTGATTTATGTTTTTATACCCTATTTTTATTTTCAATATTTTTTATTTTTAAGATTTTATGAAAAAAATAGTGAAAATAGAAAATATTTTATTATTTTAACTATTTTTATTATTTTCTTCACAAAACTCTAAGAATAGGAAATAAAAGAAATGAAAATTGAAACCAAATAGTTCTGAGTTTTTTTTTTTGAGTAAAATCTCATATTAACCCTTAAAAGAGTTGTGGATATCAATTTAGTCTTTGAAATATTTGTGATCTCAAATTAGTTTTCAATAAATTAAAAATTAGTTTAAATATTTTTAAATTTTTTGGATTAACTTAGAATAAATAATAATCTTTTGAAGGTCAAATTGATATTTTTTTTAGAATTAAATTGATAATAATTTTTTAAAAAATTAAATTGATATCTCATAACTTTTTAAAATATAAATTTATTATTTTATTCTTTCTTTTTTTCATTCCCCCGACCCCAAAACGAATCCTCTCGTTCTCGGTCAATTAGCTCTGGGGCCCCGTACATCCTAATCCAAACAAATAGGGTCCCCCGCAGTTGTGCCCATACATAAGGCTAATCGTTTCGTTGACCAAAAAAAAAGACTGGGCTCTTCTGCTTTGGTCTTCCCCCCATTGTAACCACGATAAGATCTAATTCGTATAGAGTTTTGCAAACAATTGTCAAGGATACTTTTTGAAAGAATAAAAAAGAAGAAAGAGTTTAATTAGTATGTAACACTGCCATATAATTATATGTTTATATTTTTAAGAGTTTTAAGATAGTAAATAATTGAGTTAAATATTTTTATTAATATAGTAATATATAATTGGATGTCTTTATAAATTTTTTTTATATTGACAATGTATATAATGTAAATCCAATAAGATATGTGTTTATTTAATGTTTTTCACTTTTTGTCTTTTTGACAGTATGATGAGAGCCTTCAATTTAAAATACACGCTACACAAAATCATTGTGTACATATAAATATTTGGCATTCAGAATTTTTTTAAGAGAAAAATGGCACGCCTAACTACCAAGGGAAGCAACTTCGGTGAAAAAGTAAATTGAAGACAGCTAGGAGGAGCAGGAAGCAATGTGAAATGAGAAGGACTGTAAGATCCTACAATAAAGCAAGAAAGTATATGCACACGTATTCTTCTCACGCACCACATGCACTAGCCGAATGATGCAAGAGTTTTTGCCAATATCACAAAGTAGGACACCACAAACACAGAGCATAAGCATGGCTTCAAAAAATCCAGTTCTTAAATAACCCTTTGAAAACCCGTGAATTAGCTAGGGACAACGAAAATGATTGAAGAAAATAAAATTGGGATTGCTTAAATTAATAGAGGAGTAGCAACCCGTTGGTTAAGACCATGATTAAGAAATAACTCTAATTTTCCGTAAAACTTGAAGCCCCTCATCAGTAGAGTTTGAACTTCAGTCAGTACTTGACTATAGTGCCAAGTTTCATGCTATCAACTGAATGATTATCCAATATCAATTATTCTATGAATTTTTATTTTTATATTCAAATTTAAACATGCTACAATAAATATTCAATTAAGATATTTGATATTGTATATATTTTTTTGAAAGAGACAATTGTAGGCGCTGCCTACCCAATATTAGCAGAGTTGGGTAATTGATACAAACTCAGATTCCACATTGAAAAAGTTGGCGTGGAAATCAGCGACTGACTGTGTTCTTAAACTTTTCAAAATCAATCCAATAAATAAATGGAGCATATACATCTCATCACTATGAGTCCTCTCATTTCTATTTTTTCGATCACCATCCAAAATTTAAAGCTTACTGGACTAATATATTGGCATGACAAATCAAATAAATCTCAAACAAACTCACAAATAACTGAAAATTAAAAACAAAAAAATAACAATATTATTAGCCGGTGAGAGACAACTCCAACTTTTAGGTAACACGGTACCTATCTAGTGGATCTTTGAAAAGGAGCCGTTCATGGTAGACTCTCCAAGCATAATCCTCAAAATCAAAAGAGTTAAACACTCTCTCTTGTTCTTCACCACCAACATTGCTTTCTTCTTCTTCTTCTTCTTCATCTTCATCTTCATCTTCTTCCTTTTGGTCCTTGTTGCCAACAGTTTTGGGAAGGAGCGGAGCCACAGTGCTCTCTGTAGGAAGAGTTATCAGCAATGACATTGTTATGCAGCGTGAATCATTTTCATCTCCCACCGTGGCCACTGGTCTCCCTCTCACTTTCTTCAACTTGCCATTGCTCCACACCTACATATTAATAGTTTTGTCATATGTTAGCTCGCTTATGAATACTCGATATCCTCTTAAAAATAAAGTATAATATTAAAAGAATTATAATAGAAAATTATGTGAATTTGCGTGGGAAAATGTAAGACTAATTTTAAAAAATTAAAAAAGAGAGGCTGAGATTAATATATACAATCAACCAACTAATATCATCGTACTTTTTGAGAAAGCTATTACAAGAGTGAGACACTTTTAATCTTGTAGACATAATTCAAATTAATACAAGAATGCACCGGGAATTTTTGGTAAAATAACATGTTTTGTTTTCAAAGCTTTGCTTAAACCATAATTTAGATGCACCAAAGGGGCAAAAGAGTAATCACATATCATCTATATTTTCAAAATGGCCAACACGATTACGTGACAATGTGTAAGCTTTTCCCCCAAACCAAGCCACCAACCAAATAGAAAACAAAAAATTTCCAACAGAAAAGCAGCACTGCACACAAGAATTAAACAAAAATATCCAAGTCATAAGGCTAACCAACCACGTTCATTGCGTCTTAGAATAAAAACAATAATTAAATCAACATCAACAGAAAATAATAATAATAATAAACCTAAAAAGAATAAAAAATCAAACCTGAGCAATATCCCCAACCGTGACCAAGATCGAGTCCACGTGCGGCAACACAGAAACCCAACCCGAATCCGAAAGCAACGAGTACTTCTCACTCCTTATCTGATACTGCAACGAAACCACATACGGGTAAAACCCACCCGAAAATCCGGGCCGGTTCCCGGGTCGAACCTCAGAGATCCACATAATAGAACAAAACCGGGTCGGGTCATCCCCGATCGGGTTTTCAAGGCCCAAAGCTTTCACTAACTCGTCAACGATCCTTAAGCCCAACTTCTCCAGCGCACGTGCGAACTCGCGGAGAGAACTCAGAGCCAACTCGGTCGAACACGAGGAGTCGAGGCGGAACGACTCGCCGAGCCCGAGTCCGAGTTCATCCTCGTCGTTTTCGTCTTCGTCGTCGCATTCGTAGCCCAAGGGCCAATTCTTCGGGAAGGAGGCTTCCTTCTGGTCACGAGGGAGGTCGAAGAGCGCGAGCGATTCCGACTCGGCCGAGTTGGCGAGTTCGGAGGGGACCGAGTGATCGGTGAGTTGGGCGAAGCCGAGTTGGGAGACGGAGGAGAGGATGTCAGTGGTGTTGTGGGAGAGGGAGATGGAGGGAGGACACGTGGCTGCTGCAGCGTCGGAGGAGGCGGCGGTGGAGGAGCGGCGGGTGGTGGGGAGGGAGAGGTTTGGAGGGAGGCGGTGGAGGAGGCGGGAGAGGGCGTCGGCGGCGTCGGAGGTGGAGAGGAGGGAGTTTGGGTTGGCAGACGGAGTTGGCGGTGGCGCTGTGGTGGCGCCGCCGTGGAGGTTCGGTACGAGGTGGTGTTGCTTGTGAGCTGAAGAGGCCATGACGTCTGAGAGAAAAAGAAGGTGCGAGAAATGTGCGACACTGAATATTTTGGTAGGCTTCGTAGGTCCTTACTTTCGTATATGAATGAATGGGAAGTATTTTTTTAAAATATTTAATGTTGTAATGTCTAACATAGACATTGATAATTATATTAATTCATAATATCCGTACCAACCAAAAATATTAATTTATTTCCATAAAAAATATATTAACTTATAGTATCTATATTGACAATTATAAATTTTTTTGATATATTTTAGTATCAGAGTAATTTTTATGCAAGGATAATATATCAACCAATCAAATTGTACAAAAATATCAAATTATATTAGATAATTATTTATTATGATAATTATTTATTATAATTTGATATTTTCTTATAATTATATTGGTTAATATAATTTAGGTATATTGACAGTGTAAAAATTTTTTATACTGTTATCTAATTAAAATCTTCCACTTACATGATCATTCAAGTAGTGGGTTGATTATATTAAAAAAATTTGATGATATGGCAATTTATCATTGGATGTTTATATAAAAAAATTTTACACTGAGAGTGCATTCTAATTAAATCTATTATTTTATATATTCAGTGTATAAAAATTAAATTATTTTAGTATATATAAATTTTTATTGTCATCTAATTATATTATATGTTATTATATGTAAAACTTTAAAAATAATAAACATGAGGATGAAGAATATTTACTAATTGATAATATATAATTAAATTTGATGTATAACCAGTGTACAAGAATTTTATACTATCATTTAATCGTATAATTTTATTTGTAATATTTTTAAAATAACGGGTAATTAAATTAAATATTTTTATTTATATAATAATATATTATTAGATATCTATGTATACATCAAAATTAAATTTATATTTTATTTATCTTGATAGCATATTTTTTTTGTTCCAAATCATCAGCAATATAAAGTTCATTGAATTTTAAATAATTTTGCTTGTGCTGTATCAAGCTGCTAGGATGGTAAAGTTTTCTAACACTAGTTTTATTCTGTTTACAAGATAAAAGCATGGATAGATTAAAATCAATCTCTTAATATTTTTATTTTTACTTTTGATATTCTATTTAATATCTATATTCAATGTTCAAATAATTAGAATTATTAATGAGCATACAAGAGATATCAAAAAAACCCACACCCACGGACACCCATGGGTAATACCCGCAATAGGGCAGGTATAGGAGGAAGATTTTGCCTCTACGGGTAATAGGGACAGGGATTTTAAATACCCACATGTTAAACGAGGCGGGAGCGAGGATCACTATCCCCATCCGCGGGTATTCGCCATGAAATTACTATTTTACCCTTAAATTATTAACTTAGTTAAACTAATATTATTGTTATTTAAATTGATTAGACTAAAGTTTAAATTTATAAGTTAGATTTATTTGTATTTATTATTTATTAGACTAATGATTGGATTACTATTATGTATTTTTTTATTTTAAATATTTTAAATTGTTAGAATTTAGATTGTAGAATTAGATTATTGTACATTTTTTTGTTTATTTTATGTATTTATTTTTATTTTAAGTATATTAAATTGTTAGAATTTGAATTGTTAAATTAGATTATTATTTATGGTTATTTTAAGTATTTTATAATATTAGAATTTTTATATTTAATTTAAATTTTTAAAATTTTTAATATTTTAATGGAGATCCATGGATATCCACGAGTACCCATAAACCAGCGGATAAATAAAAAATGGGTATCCGCATGGATATAGAGCAGGGAACAGAGGCGAGTATTTACTCACGGGGTGGGGGACGAGGGCCTATCCCTTGCCCTGCCCCGCCTCGTTGGCATCCCTACATACAAGCTTGTGAATATTGGGCGGCAAAGGACTATTCACACGTGTCATGGGGCCATTTTGTCATACCTCTTTTATTTATTTATTTATTTAGTTTTTATTCCTTTGTTGGTGTTCTGTTTTTGGTAATGAGTAATTATTGTTTATTTCCTTGGTCAAAATGGGGCAATATAGTCAATAACGTCTGGTTTAGCAGGCTTTACTGAACAATATTAGGACATTACTTAACACTAATTTATTGCTTAATGTTGCTTGTGAATGCATTATAAAAGGAAAAGTTTTTGGCTTGTAAATTTAAATTTAATGATATATATATATATATAGAGAGAAAGAGAGAGAGAGAGAGAGAGAGAGAGAGAGAAGAGATGAATTTATTTCAAAAGTAAGTCTTATGTGTTTATTTTATTGAGTGATTAATTATCTATAAAATGCAAATCTAATAATTGTTTTTTTTTTGGGTGCAAAGGAAACAAGAAGAAGAGACTAATAATTAATTGTTTGATCATGTAATTAATGTTACTTTAATAATTAAGTATACTAAACTTTAGATAAATCAAAGGAATTACAAGTATGTAATATAATTTTACATATATTTTAAGATATTAATTTTGATACTATCAATGTAAGTAATTTTGTATCATTATCTATTTACTTGCTATTATTTGTAAGATTTTTACAATACAGTAATAGTTATAAAAGTCAAATATTTTTGTTGTTATATGATTGGATAAATAAAAAAAAATTATACTGATAATATATTAAAATTAATTTTATATTTAAATATGAACAAATTCCTAATAATATAAAGGAGATATAGTATTACTTCTCCATACACACAAACACGCATGCATCACACACACAAATTCAGCTGTCATTTATTGTTTTCTTAAATTCTTCATCATTGAAATAATTTGATATGTTTAGTTTTCAATTTGTAGATTATAATTTTATTCAACTAAAAGTAATTGCTTTTACTTTTGCTTAAATCATTACTTAGTATTAAAATTATGTTGCACTATAAATTCAATATGATTGTATGAAACATGTTAAACTAAAACTTAATTTGTACTCCACGACAAATAAAAAAAAACTTAATTTATACTCTTTAAATTGTAATTTAATATAAAATGAAAAATCTAAACATGCTATTAATTACACTAAAAATGCTTTTATATAAAAAATCTTGTTAATAAATATGCTCAGAATGTTTGTTAAAAAAAAAAAAAGTACCCTGACGAGAAAGTGAAGAAACACTGGAACAGACAGGCTTTAATCCAAGTATGCACAATGGAATACCTTGATTGTTTCTGAAAAATGGAACGATGACTTCAAGCAACCCAGCACGTTGATTATTTAATTTATCTTGCAGAAATGCACGGTTCAATGTGTCTGTGGTTGCACGTAAAAATGGCAGCTTTTGCGGCTGCGGGTTAATAGGCTTGCAGGTGAGGTAGTGGCAGTCTTGTGCCTTGTTGTGAGGAAAGATGCGTCTCTCGTGACAGCAGCAACGAGAAGGAAGGGATCATGTCATGTGGGATTCGCAGTTCGGACTGTTACGACACTGGCACCCTCACTGTTTATTTCTTTTTTTCAGTAAAACTTTATTTTAATTATAAAAAATTGTCATATTAGTATTTTCAAATATTATTGTCCCTGAATAAATTTAAAATTGAGAACAGTTATAATCTTTGTCTTTTCAAAAATGCTCAACCTTCTTAATTAATATATCTAAAAATTTCTTTATTTCAATAATTCACACATACATATTAAATAGTTATTAAATTTTATATAAATTATAACTCATATCATTATGAATGAAAGTTTGAATTAAAAGGATATTTAAATTGAGTATTGGAAAAATATATCAATACTCTTGTTCTTTTATATTATCACCTTTTTTATTTTTAACAGTTGGTTAGTTTTTTTATATATAAAATTTTGGTAGAATAATTAATAGAATATAAATTTTTTAAAAAAATTAAAAAAATATAATATTTTAAATGAATCCACTAAAAATACAAACGGACCCCACGAAAAAAATAAAAAATAAATTTGTTATCCGTACTTACCGATCACAAAATAAAAATTCAACATATTCTTAATTGGATTCTAATTTTTTATTATTTTTTTTATCTCCTGTGGTGTGCGTATTTGTGTGTGAAAGAGAGCAACAGGAAAGGAGAGAGAGAAAGAGAGAGGAGAGGGAGGGAAAAGAAAGAGAGAGAAGATAAAAGAGAGAAGAGATAGAAGAAAGGAAGAGAAAAGAGGGAGAAAAATTTAAAAATGAGAGAAGAAAAAAAGAGAAAAAATATTATATTTTTTAAAATTTATCAAAAACATCATACATTTTATATTTTTCATAAAAATTCTGTATAAAAAATTATTTCCCTTCCATAAAAGAATAACTTTCATACACTGTTAATATAAATGAGTTTTATATTATTTTTTAAATTTATATATATATAATTTTTCACTTTTGAGATAGTTGAGGTAAAGATTGAATTCTTTTATTTACATAATAATATACAATTGAGTAATTATATAGTAAATATTTATATTAATAGTATATTAAAATTAAATTTAGAAAAATAAATATTTGATAAAAATAATCTTTAAACAAGTAATTTAATAATACTTGTATCTTTATAATAAGATTTATTTTATTTTACTTTTAAAAGTTTTGTTCATGACTCAGATTAAAAATAAAAACTTTTCTTTATAATAAAATGTGAGCGCATTTCAGATTTGAAAATGAGCAATTATTTTAAATATATTCTATAAATAAAAAGTAACTCTTCAAGCAATTGATTGTTTTTTTCTTATCTTTACATGTTATCAGGGACCGATCTGGGAAATATCTAAAGGAGAATTGAAAATATTAATTATATCATCAAATTAATGTTACAATGTGTTAATAAAACATATTAATCTATGTATATATCATACTCTTATCAAAGTTGAGCACAATATTCTTTTAAATCATAAAACTTGTAAACAATAGAATCTCTTAAAAATTTTTGGCCATCTTTTTCTTAATATAAGTTATAAAAGACAAATAAAGATGATTGTTCTACTCTTAAAAAAAACAATTATCATACAAGTTGTGAGATTGGGCCTAAGATTTAAAATTATATTTTGCAAGTTAAATTCTAATTGTAAATCACAAATGGTTAATTGAGATGGCATTTTTTTGTTGCTTTGCGTTGTCGTATCCTTTACCATAGACTCGCTTTTTGAGGTTGGTTGTCAATGGATATATAATATTAGAATATTTCGCTCAAAGTAATTATACTAAAGAATTTTTATCACAATTTTTCAAATTTTATTTGAAAAACCAACTAATCTATTAAAAGAAATTAATAAAAATGTATTTGAGTATACCGTAAAAATAGAAATAAAAGTGTGAATAATCTTTTGTATAATTTTTTAATTGTGTATATATATATATGTATAATTGATGAGCCAAGGCCCCTAACTGGCCCCCTCTGTTCCTCCATGCTATGTCAAAATTTTTTATTTAAGTTTCACATTTTATATTAAAAATTATTATTTGAACACATTATGTATAAACATAATATACTACATGTTCATGCTTTTCGTCTCGTCCCATATAGCAAGTCTCATCATATAAATATGTTCATGGTGTGATAAATATTGAACATATTTAATCCTACGAAAGATTATCACGAAAAGCTCTATGAATATAACATGGGAGGTTAGTCGTAAATTGTGGAATGCAAAACTTTTTCCTCTTTTTTTCATGGTCTATTACGATTGATCCCTGAAAATTTATAATACATTTCTGGAAATATAGTCGGATGAAATGGCATTGATTAAAATAAATTAAAGATACCAATGCAAGAATCAGAGGGAATCGAAAGAGAAAGAGGAAAACAAAATTCTATGAATCATTTGATCAAAAGAAAAATGTGCATAATGTGCATAATAATTTACACTGATTTTTGGCTTTACCTGAATTTATGGATGGAATAACTAACTGTAACAGCTTTTAACTAGAACTAACTAGTACGTAATACTTTTTTTTATGATAACTAATAAGTAACATTAATACCCCTCAAGCTAGAGTGAATATTAATTTGTCTCAGCTTTGGAAAAACTAAATGTGACAGCTTCTAACTAGAATTAACTGACACTAACAATTAATATGTGGTTAGTTCTAATAATTTAATATTTATTTTCTTTAAATAAGATTTTAGATTTGAGTTTGTAAATAAAAAAATTAAGATTAGAATATTTTTACTCACATAATTAACTCAACTTAATTACAGGGTTTAATAAACTTTTTTTTTATGTGAGGGTTTAATAAATTTAGATAATAGTAATTTAAATAAAAAATTTAGAAGAAATACTATAATTAACCCTTCACAGCTGACCAAGAAGCTTTTTTTTTTTAAAATAAAATTTGAAATAAAAATGATGGGACTTGAGCTTAATTTGGATCGGTGATATCCTAAGCATCGATCAAAGGTGAGGAAGAGGGATACAATTTTTCATTCCTCTTTTTAAAGTTGACATTGGTTGATTTTTACCTTTAATTAATAGTTGAATAATATGAATGACCTAACTGACTAAGCTAAGCTTGGAAGAAACTATGTGCACATTTTTTTTTAATATATATAGACAATAGTTTATGATGAGGGGTAGATTTATCCCAGTCTGGGACTAAGTATGAATGAATTCCTGTAATATTTATAAATATATTTATTGACCATTTACTAACAAAAGAATATGAGAATTAAATATAAATTAAGATGATGCATAAACAAAAGATCGACTATACAAACCAATCTCCATTGGTATCATCTGCACATTAATGGATTTTATTATCATATATAGAAGTTTGGTCAATCAACAGCAGTAGAGGACCAAGTTATGGACAACATGGGATTTAGATATATCAAATTCAAACAACTGTTCAGCGGTTCAGCCTTTGAAGCAGCCATTTTCTTTTCTTTTCTTTTTTCTGGCTTAAACACGTTTCTTTCATTTATGTTTTCCCAAAATGCAGGAGTTTGCTTACTTATATGCGACGTAAAGAAAATGATGCGATAAACTTAACTGACGTCAACAGCAGGAGCATTTGTCATTATGGGGGCTTTATACCAACTATAATCCAGAACTTACCCAATTTGGTCTAGGTGAATGTGATGTAATGTGTAGCGTTTTGAAACATACTCAAACTCTACATGAAGTTAGTAGTCTGAATCAAATTGTCTCAACTCAGGAACAATTTTTTATGATTACAAGATTAGTAAGCCAAAAAATGAAACTTGTTACAAGAAACTAAAGGAGATCAAAGAGGCCAAAGAGAATAGATGTGAAAAGCTAATGAAGTATCTATTGAATTATACGTTTTGAATAATATTGAATATATGAAGAGTTTGAAAAGGAAGTCAATAATTATATCAATTTATATGTAATATGAGATCATATTGATTTTAATTAACTTATATATGCTTTTACGACTAGGACAAATTTTTTTGAAAGTTTTTAGACTTTATGCATATTTTCTTTAATTTAAGTATATTGAGACCAATAATTGTCATGTTTACTAAGAGATTTATATTTAAGTTATATATGTTCTCACTTATTGTGTTTAACATGAATTTTAACGTGCTTAACAAGTATTTTTTTTTAATGTATATTAAATCAATGAATTTGCCTCCAACCTAACCCAATTGAGTATTTAAATGAGCAGATTGGGTCCAAAAAATAGCCGAATCCACCTAACTCACTCCAATCCAATAGCTCCACATAGGATTTTCAGATTAAAAAGAAAAAAATGCCCACATAGAATTTAGAATCAACTACCGATCAGGAAAAACAATAACTACTAGTCAAAGTGTTTTATTTTTATTTTTTAAAGAAAGTTGTTTCTATGTTCGTAAAAGGGGGCTCCACAGAGTAGAGCAACGAATAATTTCGCCGGGCCCTACTTCATTTTCGATTTTGCTTTTCCGGCAATCAAATCCCCATAGCTCCCTTGCAGGTTAAAATCGTACGGTCCAAGTTTCCCTTCGGCCCCGCATCACCGTCCATTTTGTTCAGATCATCGGAACGAGCACCCCTGCACGATGCATCATACTGGTGACTCACAGGGTACCTGAAAAAGCACGCAGAAACAGAAAAACCCGAATACACACAAATTCATCGCAAGAGCTCTTTGGATTTGGATCATCATCACCAACAATGTTCTCTAAATTCTTCCAGAAACCTTCGCCGCAACGACACCCTCAGCCACGGGTACGTGCTCCTCCATTTCCGCAATAGATTAACGCTATGCTCATCGCAGATTGCAAATTCTCCGATTCCTTTTCGTCGATTATGTATTTGATTATGTGAATTTCTTTGTTTAACAATGCATTGATGTGATTATGCGAGTTTCGAAAGCGATTTTCTGTTTCTGAGCGTTTTGCGTGGTGTTCTGCTACAGCAGGAAGCGGTGCAAGGTAGTTCTGCATCTGTGGATTTTGATCCACGAGTTGTTCTTCACTACGGCGTTCCGTCTACGGCGTCTATCCTTGCCTTTGATCGCGTCCAGCGTCTATTGGCAGTGGGAACACTGTGAGTTACTTCTTGTTAATATTATAGTATTATTGGCCTTATATTGGAGCTTGGAACAGCGTGTTATTTTCATCTTTTTATGCTTCATTGGAATTCTACCTTTCCGATGAAACCAAAGTAGTAAAATTAAAATGTTCATGGATCAGATAACTCACTAGTTTTAAGTAAGATCAAGTATATGATCCATGCTTTTTGTGCAATATATATGAGATCTACAAAGTGGTTCTAGATTGATGCTTTTGGGTCTAGCTGATGAGTTAAGTACTTTTCTTTTTTTAATTTAAATTTTATTAAAAGGAATACAAGTGCAACTTTTTTTTTTTGTGGTTATCATTCAAATTTTCGCCATTCTTTTGTTTGATGATTGAGGAGTAGCACAAATATTGGAATTGCAGTATAGTACACCAGTACTTTGTGGTGTTGTGAGCTGGACAATTTTCCTATGGAGAAAGTAGCTTTATGAGTTAATTTCGGAATTTTCTTCACTCTTGCAGTGATGGTAGGATAAAGGTGTTTGGAGGTGACAATATTGAAGGGATTCTTTTCTCTTCTAGGCATACATCCTTCAAGAATTTAGAGGTTTGTAATTTCGGGTCAATTTTGAAATTTGAAACCAAAAATTTGTGTATCAACTATTCAATCTCTTATATATTATTACCCTGATAATGTGTTTTGTTTCTTCTTTGAGCACGTGTGTCTTTGGAGTTCATGTGTATGAGGTGATGTGTGTATGTAACTGTGTTCTATGTGTATAAGGAGTGCATGTGCATGCATGTGTATTGATCTAGCGTTGCTCAAGATTGGACTCTAGATGTGAAAAATGAAATATTTTTGAAGAATTTCATGAATATTATGGTCTCTAATCTTTCTGCATCTCTCTCACAGTTCTTGGAGAATCAAGGTTTTCTCGCTAGTGTCTCAAGTGATAATGAAATTCAGGTACCTTCTAAGGCTGCTAAAGTTCTTTAGAACTGTCCATGACCAGGCATTCTACGTACTTATCATTCGTTATTGTTTTCCATCAGAGCTTTGTTACCTTGGTCATTATATTCTGTTTTAAAATGTCTTTGTACCTTGTTTCTTTTCTTTTTGCTCTTATTCTCCCCACTTTCCCTTGTTTCATTTACTAATCAGTCCAACATGTTTCTGATAATGCCAGGTTTGGGATTTGGAAAGCAGACAAATTGCTTCTGCATTGCAGTGGGAATCCACCATAACTGCTTTCTCCGTTATTTATGGCACCGGTTACATGTAAAATACTTGTTCGGATGATTTGGAATCTGCATTTGCATAAAACATTTTCTGATAAAATAATGCACATGGGTTTATCACTTTTCTTTCTTTTTTTTTTTTCACCTGTTTATGAGATGCAGGTATATTGGAAGTGAGCATGGGATGGTATATGTGTTGAAGTTCGACTTCGAAGACAGAAAAATTAATATTTTGCCTTATTATGTTCCCACAAATGTTATATCTGGTAACTACTCATTCTCATAGTTCATTTATGCCATATTTGAGTTTGAATCAAGACTTGTATTTTTGCACAGACAAAAATGGCTAGGTTAATAGAAGCATGAACTTTTTTCTTTGGTTTGAATTTGGGGTGTGGGGAGTGATACCATCTGATCCAAATTCTTGATTATCTGATGTCAGGCAACTTTATTTGGATACAGATGGTAACCCACTAACCACAAATTTTGAAATGACCTTGTGGTTATGCATGTGAGAACTGTAGCTATTTTCATGCTTGGTGTAATCTATCAACTTTCTTGACATGGTTGGTGCATGTCATCCAGAGAGATTACACAATTAGGATTATAACTGCTCCTGAAATTCTGTATAAATGCATATGCTCCTATAGGGGATCTAATACTCCTTTTTGACATTCTGCTAATACACATATTTATTAACCACTTGACTTGAAAGTTTAAGCTGTTAGAAGAAGCTATGTGAATTTATTTAATTTTATCTTTAATACACTGCTTGTTGAGAAATTCGTTTTGGCTTGAGCTGTAATTAAAGCACAAGTCCACCACTGCCAAATGTTGAAATCAAACTTTTGGTGATTTTGTTAAAGAGGCTTTGATACCAAGTTAAGGAATTGCTTCACCGAAAAATCGAGAAGTATTAAATATGGGAATTTTTTGGTACCCTCATTTTTTGTAAGGGTACCTCTTTGCAGTTAGTAGCTAATATTAAGCCACATGTCCAACCTCTTTAACAATAAAATTTAAAAGAAAATATATTTCGAGTTAGTGGGTTCATAGCTAAATATTCACCAGCAATTGCTAAAGGGTATTGGTACCCTTATAAAACATGAGAATACCAAAGGAATCCCCTTTAACTAAGGTAAGAGCTTTTAAAATCCATTTTTTACAGCATTCTTTGGTGTTAGGGTAGTATATTTCTTAAGTACATGGAAGTTATAGTAAGGTTTAATTGTGATACTAGATTCACTAACTATAGTGCATATTAAACAGTATTTCCTAGAGCAGCACTGCTGTTGAGTACAAATTGGTTTCCGTGCAAGTGTTATGAAGCTCTTTAAACCAATCACAGCAGAGTTGATACACGAAGTGAGGAGAGAGAGTCACTTTTACACAAAATACAAAACAGTTACTTATATATATATATATATATATATGCACGTAGTTTCACAAAATTACGTTCCTATGATTTAGCAATTTTCTTCCTAGAAGCATCACAATTTTATTTAATGTACCCTTGTGATGCATTGGATTGGGACCCTTTTTTACCTCCACACTACGTGGTTTTTTGACAATGAAGACACTATAAGAAGGGTGGCTAATGAAAAATATATTTATATATTGCAACGTTTTTGCACTTCATTTTGGAAGGGGATAGAGTGCCTTGTCATGTTAGGTAGTAATGCTTATATTATATTGCCCTCAGGGAACATGTTAACAAATCTCAAAAATATGCACCATAAGTGTATTGTTAAAGTTTAATTTGGATTTTTTTTTTCCTTGTGGGAAAATGAAATCATGTAGTTTCTCTATGTCCAACATCTAATTTGTTTCAAATGATGCTCACCTTTGCAGAAGCGGTTGGGATGTCACTTGATCATGTTTCAGTTGTTAGAGTTCTTCATCAGCCTTGTTCTAATGGAAACAGGCAAGACAATCACTTACTTAAGATTTTCTCTAATTGATTTCCTTGTGTTGTTTGAGGAAATTGCAAGTTATCAATTTTAGGTAATTTTGAATTTCCATGGTTGTGCTACAGTGCTAGTTGATCTTTCTATTAAATGGTCATTTATTTGGGATTTTTCTGAAATTATGAATAGTAGTGAGTTTGAGTTTCATCAATTTCTAGATAGGCTTGACCACAGAACGCAACTGAATTATAACTTCATAACCACGAGACAAAAATGTTCTTATATAATGAAATTTGAATGCCGTATAAGCAAACCATGTTTTTAGGGGACAGCAAAGTTTTCTTCACTTCTTGTTTTATGGCAGTGGCTTATAATCGAGGACTCTTCAATTTAAACTGAATTTAATTGCTTGGGGGTTTCTTCTTGTTTGAAACTTACAACATGGACAATAAACTCAATGCAGATATAATTCAAGATAAGGGTAGAGATCGAGTGAACTATACTGTTATCAAAAGCAAGAACAATAAAATGCCTTTACTCCCCTTATCAATGTTTGCACTCATTCAAAAGAAAGCATCTTGTTCATCATTCATAAGCATGACAAGGGGGAAGAGCCATAAAAATATGGTTGCAGTATGCAGATCTGCCTGTTTAGCTTGAGGGCTATGGTGGGTTGGAACAAAGTAATAGCCTGTTTAATCCAGTCCTTTCAGTCTGCAGGCTGAATACATTATGGATGATTTACTCATGGGCCATTCCATTTAAGTATAAAAATTGTATACAAGTATAAATGGGTTGAAAGGGTCAACATAAAGGTCAAATCAACCTGTACTTTTTTCTGGTAATTTAAATGGGAAGTCAAACTTGTAGTGTTAGGGTTGGATTACCAATTAAGCAACCCTTTTAAGTCGTGACATTTGTGAGGAATGATTACATTTGTCCACAACAGCCACTTTGGCATAATTTGAAATTTTCTACAAGTTGCAACGAAAGCAAGCAGGTACTTATGCAGGATCTGAGTTAGAAAATTTGATAGGGATATTATTCTGAATTCTGACCTTAAATTTTTGTCCTTTAACTCCAGACAGATAAACTTGTATGCCTAAAGTCTAAGATGCTTGTCCCTAGATGATTTACATTTTACTGTGTAACTTGAACCATCTAGTATCCATTTTGGTTCTATTAACCGTTGATTATGCTAATTGCTTGCAGTTGCAACATAGAAAATGCCAACGCGAAATTATTTATGACTTGTTGCAGTAACACATATCTAAGATACACTGTTATACACATTATGTATGTAGAATATGTGTTCATAACGTTAAGAGTACTTAGCTTTTATATAATATGTAAGGTATGTTCATGTTTTATTTGATTAAATTGAAACCATCATCTTGCAGACTGTTGATCACATATGAGAATGGTGTGATAGTACTCTGGGATGCTTCTGAAGATCGAATAGTTCTCATCAGAGGCTACAAGG
The DNA here is from genome assembly GCA_031439595.1 of Pterocarpus santalinus. NCBI lineage: Eukaryota > Viridiplantae > Streptophyta > Magnoliopsida > Fabales > Fabaceae > Pterocarpus > Pterocarpus santalinus. The sequence continues at coordinate 7,147,387 of CM062527.1, forward strand.
ACATCGAACTGAAGAGAGAAAGGGTGACTGGTTATCCAAATGACCCTAAGGATGAACTTTCTGATGATAAAGTAGACAATGAAGAAGTGGATAAGGAAATAAGCTCTGTTTCTTGGGCATCTAATGATGGATCTGTTGTTGTTGTTGGTTATGTAGATGGTGATATAATGTTTTGGGATTTGTCAACTGCTGACTCTCCTCCGGATCAACAAGCTCAAAAGTTGTCTAATAATGTTGTCAAGCTTCAATTATCCTCAGCAGATAGAAGACTCCCTATTATTGTTTTACATTGGTGTGCCAATAAGTCTTTTCATGATAGTGGGGGCCAACTTTTTGTGTATGGCGGTGATGAGATTGGGTCTGAAGAAGTTCTGACAGTAAGCTTCATACTCATAGTAGCTATTTCACAATGGTGTTTTAATAGTTGTTGTAATAATTAAATCAGCATGAAATCAATCATAATGTTAACCTTTGCAGAAGATTATGCATAGATGAGAAAAAATTTCCATACTTTTGGTTATGTTTATGGTGTCTTGACACAAAATTTCACATAAAAAAGCCATAATGACAAGAACCACAAGTTCTGATTGCCACAAGATCCTGTCACAACGAGTGGCCTTATTAATGTTTTAGAATAAGTTTAGCATTAACGAAAACCAGCTGGAGGCTAAAGTCTTGTGTTCTGCGGGCTAAGGGTGGAGATGATAATTTGAAAATTTTCCATGAGTTAGCCCCTTTGTATTAGAAGAAAGTTTTTTATCCAGGAGGTTGAAGATGATAGAGAAAACATGGTTAGGGATCCAGGCGCAATTTCTGAATAGATCCCTGATTTTTAAGTTCCTTTGTTTAGAGAGATCAACTTCAGGCCCTGCGTTGAAGGAATTGTTGTCCAATTCTAGCAGAAAGAACCACACTAAGAAAGAAATAAAGAAAGCAAAAGGACCTAGATGAGTATTATAACATTAGTACTTTGGTCTCTGCTTCTTTTTAATCTCTTTGTGCTTTGATTTTGTTATATACAATAAATATACATCCTGTCATCCTAATGGAGTAAAGTTGTATTCACTATTGATAAGAAAAAGAACAAAACAGGCTATGCGAAGTTGTGAACCTGGGGTCCAAACACTGTTCAGCCTCTGCATTGCCACTTCATTGTTTTTATTGATGAATAACTATTTTGTTGGAGCTGCTTATTGCTACAGTCAGTTTTGCACTTTTGCTATATCAGATTTGAAAATTAACTACTGTCATATTAGCACTGTCAATAGCTTGTTAATAATTTCATAAACTTACATAGATAACTAATGTGTCACTATAATATGGCCTTTTCTTGTTTACAGGTTTTGAGCCTTGATTGGTCGTCTGGGATAGAAAGTATTAAGTGCATTGGCCGCGTTGATGTTACACTTCATGGTTCTTTTGCTGATATGGTTTTGTTATCTAGTGATTGCCATACAGAGGGAGCTTGTAATATGGTATTTGTATTGACAAATCCCGGACAACTGGATCTTTATGACAATGATTATTTGTCTTCTTTAATGTCTCAGCAAGAAAAGAAGACTTCTGCTCCTACAATGCAATATCCCATGGTCATACCCACTCTTGAACCGTACATGACAACTGCAAGGCTTGTTGTGGTATACCAAGATATGAAATCATTTAGGGACTTGTCTCAGGTAATCCATACTTATTAGTTCTAAAGATTCATTCTTTTTCTATGGCTAGTTGTCATCCCTATGTTAACGGGTATATAGATGTTATATTTGCGGTACAAACATAACTTTTTTTAAAGATAAAAATGCTCTATTGTCACTGCTAATAGCAAAGGATATCTGTGTAGATTCTTGTTGCTGCAAAGCAGCATTCAGTACAAAATCAGACAAGTATGGGTGTAAAGTGGCCTTTGACTGGTGGTGTTCCAGGTCAGCTTTTCAAAGAAGACGATGATATTATTCAAATATATATAGCAGGTTACCGAGATGGATCTATTCGGATATGGGATGCCACATATCCGGCTTTGTCACTTGTTTACATCATAAAACCTGAGGTTTGCTGTTAGCATACGTCAAAAATTAACTAGTGTTCTTTTTTTGTATTTTCAAATGTTGCACTTATATTAATCGAAACTCATATATTGAGACTTGGCAGAAAATGATTTCTGCAATTGGCAGGTGAATGATGTTAACATTGGCACTGCAAGTGCACCAGTGTCAGCGTTGGATTTTTGCCCTGATACTCTACATCTGGCTGTTGGTGATGAAAGTGGTGTTGTAAGTTTCATAAGTATTGAAGTATTTTCTATTTTGACATTCTCTTCTCATAAAACGAAGTCTTCAATCCCTGGTAATTTTATCCTGTGGGAATGTAGGTTCGTCTATATGGGCTAATAAGGAGTTCAAATGATACAACTTTACACTTCGTGACTGAAAAGGGAACTGAAGGTTGGGTGTGCTTTCTTTTCTACTTGAATTGCGCAGATAAATCTGTATTTGTTTCAAGTGTCAGGCAGGTTTTACAATTATCTGTACAAGAAATTTTGGCTGCAAAAATGAGAAATATTGTTAAAGGGGCATCTCAGAATTTGGAATTTTTTTAATGAATGAGTTGGGGTAGCTTTATGTATCTTGAGACTTAGATTTAATTGAAGGCTGAACCACCAATCAAATATTTGAAACTTAATTAGTTTGCATATCTTCAGCCTTTCCATTTGTGAATTACAACAAATAAGGAGTGCCTTCCAAATCTTGGGCCACTTGTTTGGCATCATTTTTCACAGCTGATAAAAAAGGAAGTGATAGAGTAGATAGTAGATAGATAGATCCTAGACCCTAGAGCAGCGGATTAACCTCCACTGGTAGTTAAAAACAGTTAGCACTGGCAGTTAGAGCCAGCTGTCATACCAACAGATTGTAACCAACTTTCCCGCCTTTTCAATACTACATAAGGAACCATTGTATCATTTTGACTCATAATGAAATTATCACAGATTCAGACTATTCAGTTTCTCTACCTTTCTCTCTGAACTTCTATCAGGAAGTGTCAAGAATTTTATTGTTCGAACAAACTTTGTAGATAAAATAAAAATTCAGCTTTCACTATTTTTTGGAAGAATGGAAGGTCAAAGCTCTGTTTTAGACTTTTGTTTCGATTGCAATACTCAACATAGTTGGTCCTTTCCTCTGATTTATCTGTTATGTACCTTAAAAAGCTCTATCGCCATCTCATACTGGGTATGTAGAGAAAGTTGTTTTGGACCGGGTTGAAAGAGAATATTAGACATGTCTGCAGACGTTGGAGGTCATTTTGTCAATATGTTGTAAGAGGTTTTGTGGGAAACACAGGAGAGTAAGGTACTTTGCAGTTGTGCTCTTTTTTGCTGGAGTGTGGTACATTTGGTTGGTGTGTGACGCAAAAACAGCAGAATCTTTAGTTAGATCTCTTTTCTTCCTTGCCTATCATGGGATAAGTTTATTTTCTTAATGAATTTTAATTTAATTAATAAGAAAAAAGAAAATAAAGACTTTGAAGAGGTATTACTACCAAACTACCCTAAGCCTATCATCCAGTATTTTCTCCATGGCAAATGCTTTCATTTGAGTTATGAGAATCGTGACAAGTGGGCAGTAACCATGCAACATGGAATCTCATGCACCTAGTATGAGGAAGAATTGAAAGGTAGGTTTAGTATAATGACATACACCAACTTGCATTTTGGTTATGAACTTGGATCCCGGAGCATGTAATTTTAAGAATAATTTAGGTTTAGTACAGGTGTATTACAAGGGTAGTATAATCCTAACCCACTCACTAACATAGTTTTATTCTGGTTTAATTAATTTGTAGATCCCTATAGTTTTATTCAATTTTCAATTAGTTCCCTATGGTTTTTGGTGACCTAGAATTTCGGGGTGTTTGTATGTGATTGAGGATGATGAGAATGTAGAACGAGGTGCATGATGGTGGGATTTTGATGAACAAGGCGTGTGCAAATGGGGTGGTGGGTGGTGGCAGAAGGAGGAAGGGAGGATGAAAAGGGTAATAGCTCCACCCTCAACCTTTTCCACCAAATTTTGAAACATAAAAGCTTTGCAAACAAGCTTACCCCGAATTTCTAGAAAATGAAAATAAAATCACACTTTGTGTAAAAAAAGCTTACTAGTTTGGGAACTCAAGAAAGGGTCCGCATCATCGTTGCTAAACCTTGACCTTGAAACGATGATGGACATTTCCATTGCTGGCAGGTTCTGGTGTGTTCTGCGGCAGAGTCACGGTGGATTGGCCGACCTCAGTTGACCTGATTAGTTGTTGATGGTGGAGCAAGATGGTGGGGTGGTGGGCAGGGGGAGGGGATGGCGGCGGTAGCAGTATGGTGGAAGTAGGAATCATGGTGGGACGTAATTGAAGAGGGTGATGATGCGTCCAGAGTGCACTACACTAAGTGGGTGTATTGGTACTCAGTATTAGTTTTAGCCATGGATTTTCATTTTATATAGATTGAATGATTTAGATTAGCAAGGTATTCATCAAGTGCACCATAGTATTTTCATCATAGTATTAGCCAAACGTTTTTTGTAACAGAGAAGATAGACAAGGACCAGGTTGAAATTTTTTTTTACAATATAGGGATCTAATTATAAATTTTTAAACTACAAGGACCTAATTAAAAATTGAGTGAAACTATAGAGACCTATAGATTAATTAATCTTTTATTCTCTAATGAAGAAAAAAAGCACAAAATTGGATAATGGACCCTCCAGTTGATTGAGAAAGATTATTGGAAACCTCTGAAAATTTGTTTTAATTTTGTAATCAGTTGTGTTTTTCTGCAACTTGTTCCATGTTTCTTGAGATTTGAGACAACATTCTTTGCAGTCATCAAAGGAAAAATTGATGAAGGACCAATTGGATTTCCTTTTTCTGTATATTGCACCATTTTACCCCTTCACCAATAGTTTGGCCTATCCTTTGTATTGATGAGGACCACTGTCTTGGTGAAATTTGTAGGAAAGCTTCTTCGACAAAGTCTCCCTCCCTTCACAATGATTTTACTACCCTAGATTATGATGCTTTGAAGTCAGGCTGGTATTCAGAGTAGCTATCAGTCTGAATGCACTCTTGCAGTTAAGAACCGATTAGTTGTTTGTACAAACATTTTTTCCCTGATTCTTCTCTTCCGGTGTAATCATGATACTGGTACTTGTATGCTTTATCAATAAAAATGTAATCTAATCTCCAATCACCATGGGGAGCTGTATAATTGAATTGACAACGACCTAGCTTACTTTTTTGTGTGTGTGTATGCTAAAAAATGAGTTGATATTCCTAATCTCTAATTTTAACCTGTTCTTATCTAATGTGACAGTTGATAATAAGCATCAAGAGGATGGACCTCATTGCACAGCAGTGTTTTCCCTTCAAAGTTCTGCTGTATGCACCCTACAGTTTGCAAACCATGGAGGGAAGCTTGCTGTTGGATATGAACATGGCCAGGTGAGCTCATCCATTATTTCCTTTTCTTTTTTGAATAAAATGGCTTTTTGTTGTTGGTTGAGTTGTTGAGTAGCAATTTGAATTAAACAAGCATTGAGTTTCCAACTTACATCTTATAGTCCACTTTGCAGGTGGCTATGCTTGATATCAGTACACCATCAGTTTTGTTTCGTACAAACACTGAATCTAACACACCTTCAGCAATCGTTTCTCTGAATGGAAAATTTTCAGACCCTTGTAGCTTAAATATCCCACAGCAATCTGTATCTGATATTTCTGATAGTACTGGAAAGGGGCTACTCTTGATTATGACAAGGGATGCAAACCTTGTTGGTGTAGATACTGCAAAAGGAAATATGGTTTGCAGTAGGACTATGTGTCCAAATGTAAAGTCAAATGCAATTTCAATGCATATTATAGGCAAGTGTTTTGGTTAAGAAAAATAAATATTATAAGCTGCCAATAGTTTTATTACTTATCCAGTGCTGTGTTATTCCAGATGGTATTTCTGAGCTATCAACTGAAACACAATCATCGAACTCACCTCAGAAGAGTGATTCTGGAATCCAAGCTGACATTCAATCTGAAAATACACAAGTTGAAGTTGAAACTGCTACTACTGTAGAAAATTCATATTTTGGGCAGATAGTATCAAACTCTCTCATTTTGCTTTGTTATGAGACTGAACTGAGCTTATACTCCTTAAAATCTGTGATAGAGGTGCCATTCTTCATGTCCATTATCCTTCAAATTTTACTTTATTCCTTCCCACTGCTTAATGAAATTACCTAAAAGCAGGGTAGCAGCAAGTATATACGGAAGGTGAATCTTGTACAACGATGCTGCTGGACTACAATCTCTAAGAAAGATGAGAAAGAATGTGTTCTTGTTGTACTGTATCAAACTGGAGGCATTGAATTAAGGTCAAGTGCTTCTTAGACTATGTGTCTTCTTAACATTCAATTGAGAAGAGCCAATGCAGCAGTGCTCTGAAAAAAACAAGTTAAACTTCATTTATTAATAAGTAATAATTGAATTTTGAAATGGGTCCTTATAAAATTCGAATATTACTGTTTAAATAAATAGTATTGTCTATGGAGGTTCATTCATTCTATATTATTTTCTTGACTGGGACTTGGGTTTCTCCTCATCCAAATGTCAAATTTGCAGTTTTGCCAAATGAAAAATCTTCAATGATATGTACTACTGGGGAAACCATATACTTTTGGCTCTGAATCTGTAATAGTTATTCTTGTCCAATGTTTGTGCTGTGCCGTATCATAATAGCTTTTCGGGATGTCATGGTCCACTTAGCTATGTCGCTCGCCCCTGTTTGTTTGCTGTCTTTACTGTAAGCTTTGATGGATGTAATGTGAATGTCACTTTCACCAGGTCCATACCAACTCTGGAAGTGTTGGGAGAGAGCTCTTTAATGTCAATCCTAAGATGGAATATGAAGAATGACGTGGAGAAGACAATATGTTCTTCTTCAAATGGACAAATAATTTTGGTTTGTACTCTCTCTCTCTCTCTCTCTCTCTCTCTCTCTAAATGAAGCTATTTTGTTAGTATTTGCTGGCAGAACTTATTAGATTGGTCTGTTTAGTATAGTGAGTTTGGTATATATCACTTAGCCAATATCTATTCACTCAAAGCTTTTCGAACAGTTAATCATGTGGGAACTGTAGTAAACTGAAGTTTTATTTGGAAACAAGGACAGCCAAATATTCCAGTTTATTCTGTTTCCTCCTCCTTTTCTTTTCTTCTTGTAAGAATCACCCGAGTTCCCCAGTATAGTCATGATCTAAAATCACTAGGCACTAGCATTTGAAACAAAATGTGATCTTTCTAACTGCACTGAATAATCCACAATTAACATCAATATCTCTGCTTAAAAAGGAAACAGAAAAATCATTAAAGCCGCTAAACATTTGCGTTTTATGTGCATTGGATCTTTCAAAAAGCATTTCATCTGAAAGATCCAAGAAAATGCATTGCATGAATAGCTCTTGTAGTATTCTTACAATTGAATAAGTTTCAGTTGCTTTTTGGTTTTATAATCAGGTTAATGCCTGTCATGTTTTATAGGTCAATGGGAATGAAATTGCTTCAATATCACTGATGACATGTGACAATGAGTTCTGGTATCTTTCTGTTCTGCCTTGTTTGGTCATGTAGACTAACTGAATGTGATCAGCCTCTATATTATGAGAAAAATTATATTTACAGCCTTAGTGCTATATAACTTTGGTTTCTAATATGAACCTCCACATTATTTTAGGATTCCGGAGTCTTTTCCTTGTCTTCATGATAAAGTTCTTGCAGCTGCTGTAGATGTTATTGTGAGCCAATCTCCAAACCAAAATGAACGACAGGTCCATATTGTTCAGGCTTGCTGTCCTTATTTCTTCCATTAAAATTTTCAGGATGTGTAATTCAACTTATCTTGCCACAGGGAGCACCTTCTATCTTCGTGAATTTTGTTAAGAACTTAAAAACGGGGAAAGCAGATCCGAATGCAAATCAAGCAATTCATCCTAATATTGTCGAAAATCTAGAACTATTATTCTCCATTCCTCCCTTCTTAAAGCCTTCGTCAGGCACAGTTGATCAACAAGATGCTTTTGAGCTTGACATAGGTTTGTCCTTAATATCTTATACCACTGTCTATATTTTATTTTCTGAAATTTTTTTACCTTATCTTTTGCAGATGAAATTCATATTGATGAACCTCCAGTCTCTCCATCTCCAAAGAAAAGTGATATTGAAAGGAGAGGTACATCTATATTGTTTTATTTTCTCATTGCAGTATTTTATCTTTTGAATACTGAATGAGTGAATGGTTGGCTTGCAGATAAAGGGAAAGGAACAGACAGACAGAAATTATTTGAGGATGCAAGTGCTGATTCAAAACCAAGAGCTAGAACAGCTGAAGAAATTAAGGCTAAATACAGAAAGACAGGGGTAAATGTAAGATGTGAAAATTCTTTAATTTACTCATTTTAGCTCACATGCCTGGACTCTTGGACCTGATCCTTGGTTTCAGGATGCCTCAGCAGCAGCTGCACTTGCAAAGGATAAGCTTCTACAGCGGCAAGAAAAACTCCAGGTAGATTATTATTTGATTCTATTATACTTTATTTATCTTATCCGGATAGGTTCAAACTGCATCTCATCCTTTTCATAGAAAATAAAAAAGCCAAATCACCAAAAATAATCCATTTTTAATTAGTTTTGAGAACGATATGTTTCTTGTCTCAGGTTAGTGGATGGTAGATTTGGGTTCATCTTAATTATGGTTAAGGTTCCATCGAAGTCTATCAACATATCTAGCTGCATGACGCATTCCTACGAAGTTCTACTTTACCTCCGTTTGAAAATAAAACGAATTCGGTTCCTAATTACGTCTTCTAATGAAAAAGCCAAAATTTATACTGTCCTTAAATAACCGGGTTTTATGTTAACAAAAAACAGGTTCTAGAACAAAAATGACCATTTTGAGAAATCGAAGTAGTTATTTATTATTAATTGAAACTTGGCTGGAATTCTTCCAAATGTGTTTATTATTTTTCTATCTAACCATGTCTGCTTTCTATTTATACTAGATGCTCAGCCAACGTACTGAAGAGCTGCAAAGTGGGGCAGAAGACTTTGCATCCATGGCAAAAGAACTTGCTAAAAGAATGGAAAATCGTAAATGGTGGCAGTTATGACTAGTTGCATGATTTATTGTTTCCGTCGGCACCTCTCGGTAGACTCCAAGTTGAAGTTCTGGACTAGCGAACCAACCTCACTTCTTTTAGAGGTAGCTCTGACTCTGTTCCCTAGTTACTGTTGTAAACAATTCATACGTCTGCAAGTTAGAGTAATTTGCTGTCCAGTCAAAAAAAAAAAAAAAAAAAAGGAGGTTAGAGTAATTTGATTGTTGTGTATGGCACTTTATTTTGTATATTATAATTATCCTCAATAAGGTGCCCAGTGCATAAAGCATGTGAATGTAAGTTGATATTTTTTAAATTTCAAATTTCAAATGATAAAGGAAAAAATGGACAGAGAGAATATCAGTAATTTTCTTTTAACTAAATGTTAATAATTATTTCTTAATGAATTAAATAAAAATATGGCCATATTTCACACGAAGTTTATCTGAGAGAAAATTATCTAGATGCAATTTGTATAAATCTAATAATGCAGAATATGTTATGATTTTGTATTTTTCCTTTTTTTTTTCTCCTTAGCATTATTCTTTGAGAAATTGTTAGTCGTGCAAGTGAAACAATACACAAATTCCAGGACACATTTTAGTAGATTAATAGCATATTTGATTTTCCGTTAAAATTTTTTTTAAACATAGCTTGGGTAAAAGTGACAACATAACATGAACCATTATTTTTATATCTCTTCATCTATATGAAATATATTAATATGTTACAGGACAAATATACATAAAAATTTAACGATTGTGTCTAGACGTATTTATTCTTGATTTTATGCTGATCCCATTAGTGTATATTTAATATTTACAGAACAAATATACACAAATTTTTTATAAAATATAATCCTTTTATACAGTTATTTTTCCCCCGGTTTATGGTACTAATTTGCATTCAATATTACCCTTACCAAATGTAAGCAGTGGGTTCCTGAACCCACAAAACTAAACCGACTCATTCTTAAAGGTTTTTATTTACCCCATTTTTTTAATTACTCATTCTTGAAGGTTGAAATTTGAAAGGACTCATCTTCCTCTTGTCTCGGGACCACTGGATCGCCAATTCGCCACATAACCATCGAATATGAATGACAAGTTATCAATTTACCTCACTCACGTAAGAATTTCTGTGTTTTTGGACACATGATATTTGCCCCATTGGCGAGTGCAGCCAATGCTCGGAGACATGAAGCAGGTAGGTTAAGCTCCATCTAACCCATTGCCTGCCAATCCCATAGCGTAAGACGTACCTAACTAAAGTTTAGAATAACCAAACTATGTATGTGGTGGTGTAAACTTTTTGGATTATTATTTTTTACACAGTATACTGATTTGAAATTCTCAATAAATCTAACAAATGAAGTTTCTTATATTTCCCAAAAATTGCTGAATTAACATTTTTCACATAAAAACTCTCCAAATAGCAACATTACTCTAAATTAGCTTGCAAGTTACGACAATAGCATATCTTGTCAGTTTACATTTACTAGTTTCGGTTTAGATTTAATTTTATACTGATAGTTTTGAAAAAATTTGTACTATCATTCAATTTTACATTAGTACATTATTTAAAGTATTTGACTTTTATAATATATTTTAAAAGTTATACAAAAAGTAATATATAATTGATTAACTACAAATTTTATCCTGATAAAGTATTAAAATAAAATTTATCTTTTCGAAAAATACATGTTCGTTTTAAATTTTTAATACGCTATTAATTTAAAAATATTTTATACGGTTGTTTAGTAATACGATCTTAAAATCTTATAGAAGATAATATATTATCAATTAATAATTTACATTTACGCTATATTAGAATTAAATTCTTATAATAAAGCACTAAAACATTAAGTTGATTGAGCCTTCATTGGATCATGCACTTATCCGTCTTTTGGGAGTTCGCAATGCTTGAGTGTACCGTTCATTATTGTATTTATTCTAGGTAGAGAAAGAAACATAGTATTGTTATGGGAAAAATTTAAAAGGTAATCCGAAAAATAAACAGAAGAAAACTGTGTTGATACTTATCTTTCCTTTTAATTATTAAAATTTATGATAAATTTTGGCCCTTATTTCTTTCCTTTCTTATTGATAAAGTTTTAGTCTTCAGAAACCAATATCTGAATAGGTTAAATCATAGAACATTGAGTTTTGACTAATAGAAACTATAGATAATCCCAAAACCTAAATTTTTTGCAAATCAAAAGAAAAACTATAGGAATTTAAACTCAAATTAGTAAAAAACTATTTATTAAAAAAAAAACAACATTCAGTGCTAAAAATCAAAAGCAAAGCCAAAGCCAATGAAACTAAATGAAATAAAATTAAAAAGATATAAAAATCAAAACTCAATTGACGAAAACTCTAGAAGTAAAACCCGAGGGGAAAATATAGACCACGATGAAAGGTTGATAAGTACTATGGAAGGTTGATACACCCTGCATAGCATGACAAAGTCTTCTCGATTCAATCATGCTTCCAGGCCAACATTACTCATTATTGCCGGCGCAATTTGCTTATCCTATTGATTTCCACGCACAAGAACAACAAAAAGTTTAACACCTTATTTTCTTTTGGCGTATGATTGTCTATAGAGTATTGTTAAAATGACCCTCAAATCAAGATGATTCTTAAATTTTGTTGATTAAATTTTTTATATAATATTTTTATATAATAAAATAAATATTGATAACATTTTTTAATAAATAAAATTCAAAAACCAACTTACCCCATAACTCATCATTTGTTTGTATAAAAAGCTGGGACGAATAAGATAAACACAACCACAAGTATTGAAATTCCGCACAGACAAGAATAAGATGCCCAAAGATTACTAAACATAAGAATTGAGCATACGCCTTACAACAATATATAATAAAAAAATGAGGTGCTTTATCAATGACAAATACCTTGTCCACTTGCTAAATAAAATACAACCACCCACTAAGAAAAGGGGGCAATTAAATAATATAATACAATAAAAAAATTCAGCATCCTTCTTCATCCAACGTTTTCTCCAACTCTTCCTTAATCAAGAAGGTGGTACTCTGCTCAAATCTGTGGATTAACCTGAACTTTGTTCTCTGCAACATCTCTCCTCCTATCCCTAACTATACTCTAATGTTGGATAGTAGTAACAATTCAAATTAATAAATAAATAAATAAATAAACTCTGTCAGAATGACCCAGAAGCATTGCCACGGCAGCATCTTATGCTACCATCTGCTCCTGCTCTATATACAACTGCTCCACCCATGGTGGAAGCATGTCTTTGCTGAGATCATACTGCTGCTTCTCAGCACCAAATATCTCGGAACTTTCAGAGGGAACCAATGAATGGACCCATGAGACATCTGGCTCAGCATGTTCTGGCTGTGCCAAAGGGGAGGCAGTTGCTGCCCCATTGTTTCTGAACCCAAAAGAAGCAGATTTCCTCAGCTTGTTCAGTTCATCTCCATTTACACCCCAATCCAGTTTCCCAGTGGGGGAGCTCCAATCTGAAAGGCCAGAGGACACCCTGCAATTAGGGTTAGAAGGCGAAGACAGCCCAAGGTGGTGGTTTGCAGCTCCGCGATCAATGAAGCTTTGGCTTCGCTTTGCGAAGGCTGCAGACCTGGAATTCATCACTGCTGCTGCCACAGCAGCCGATGAGTCGAATCCGAAAGCTGAGGGTTTCCTCACTGGAGACGAAGAGACATTGGATGGATAGCTTGCCCGGAGATGGTTCATGTTTTGGCGCATCTGAAGTCCACTTGAAGATTGCAAATGTGTTGGAGTCGTAGATTGTGCAGAAATTCCATGCAATTGAGATAACAGTGAAGGATCAGCAGATGCTAACAGCTCATCGAGGTTAGTAGGATTCAAATCACCAATCCTACCAAAGTCCTTGTTCCTGAAAGATGGGGAAGAGATCCTGGCAATCTCTTCTATCAGTTGTTGCTGCTGCTGCTGCTGCTGTTGACGAGCGGGACTGTCCAGACCGAGCAGCTCCATCTCCAAATCCAGATCCCTGGCACTCAAGGCAGTCTTCAGCCGGCTACCTGCAAGCTGCAATGATGGTGGGGTAAGGTTTATTTTGTTTGCCCACAAGCTTCCACTCTTGGGAGATGAAGAAGCTGCCAAGGGAGACATGGGCGGTGTTGAAACAGTCGGCATAGGCAACGACGAGGAACTAAGAGAGAGTGGACTCATCGCTGTCATGTCAAGTCCACTAGCTGAATAAGATTTTGGTGAAGGCATAGCTGACCCAGTGGAGGCATACACCGGGCGTAACTCTTCAGGTTTGTGAGCAAAGAAGCAGACTTTTCTACTACAGCCAGTCTCATCCTTGCAAAGCCTTGTTCGGTATTGGGCAGGATGAAGCCAGGACTCAAAAACACCATGTGCATACTCACAGGAATCCCCCTTCTGGCAGGTCCCTTTGCGGAATTCCGGGCAGGGAACACAGCTGTAAGGGTATTTGCGTGGGTCTCTCCTCCTTGCGTTCTCCCCTGGATGAACAAATGGACACTCAGTCCAATCATGGGAATAAGCCCTTGAGCATGGCTTCACCTTGAAGCTGTACATCCTAAACTCGTCGGTTCCATAGATACCGTTGTTTATGTCAGGCAACGATATATCAACAGGATATTCTTTCTTATCAGCTCCTTCTTTTTCTTTTTTCTCCACTCCTTCTTTTGATGAGAAAGAAGATAACATCTGTTGCTCCATCTCCTGGTGGAAAAGCTGATCCCTTTCGCCACCCTTGAGAAACAACTCCATGGCCTTCCTACGTGAACTGGAGGAAGAATTAAAGGCAGGTGCAATCAGATTAACAGGCTTGTTTCCGCTAGCATCGACGCTGTCAGCATCAGCCTGAGCATCAAGCAAGAGCTTGACGATCTCAAGCGAGGATTCGGAGCCCCCGGCCACAGCACAATGGAGAGCAGTGGCCCTATCAGAGCCAAAGGCCCTGTTCACATCACCCTTGCCTGTCTCAATAATATACTTCAGCACCCTCTTGCTTCCAAACAAGGAAGCAATCATGAGAGGGGTCCTCTTTTCGGATCCCATCTTCTTTGATCCAATTCTTCTCCCATACCAAAAGCCTGCTTCGTTGACATCCAAACCCTTCTCTTCCACTTCTCTTTTGAAAGCTTCAAAATCATCGGATGCAGACAACTCGAGCAGAATTGAGAAGTTATGGACACCATCCTTGTTCAGCTTCTGAAACTCACTTTCCATGACTTGGTTTGAGGGAGAAAGTTTACTTTTTGGACCACTGCACATGCCCAAAATCCTGCAGAATAGAACAGCATAAACTCAATAACCCACAAAATTTAAACTTTATTATTCTCACGGCAGAAGAAAATTAACCAAAAGCCCCAGCTTAAAAACAAAACTTCATAATCCTAGCAACATCTAACAACAACCATGGTTCAGCATCCCTGTAACATCGCATAAAACGTTTTATACCAACTTTATCAACGAATTTCAGATCCTTGACAGCATATATCAACTATCTAAGACAACAGTATTCCAACACCGACTTTCTTTCCACTAGAATCTCAACAAGGAAGAAACAAAAGTAACCCAAGAAGAAATTAAAAAAAGGGGGCCAAAAATCAAATAACCCAAAACCTAAATCTAAAGCCAAAGTTTGAAACTTTGATCTACCCATAAGCAGACCCACGAACCATTTTCATCAACACAACCTAAGATCAGGCAGTAACACCCCAAAAAAACCAAAGCTTTATTATTTATCAGGTAGTGAAAAAGCATGAAGGAAAAACACACACCTTTGAGTAGAGAGAGAGAGAGATTATCACTGGATTAAGCTTTTTGTTGTTGCAAGAGATAGTGTAGAGAAGAAAATCGAGAAGACCTCGATTGAGAGTTAGATGAGGAAGAAAGAGGGGAGGGGAAGCCCTTTTTATTGCCTCTGAGACCAAAGCCCACCAGCAACAGCTATTTGGGGGAACAAAGGAAGAAGAGAGGAAAGTGTGACTTTTCTTCCTCCCTCTTTCTCTCTTTTCTCTTTCTCTCTCCCTTTGGTCAAAGTCAATTATTCAATGCCAAAGCTATGGGCCCCACCGGCAGCGCTTGCACCTTGCTTCTATCTTCCTGAAGCGCAAATGCCAAATGAAACTCCAAATGAGATTGAAATGAAATGCAAACTCAAATTTCGCGTGGACCCCACCCCATTGATTCCCCATTCCATTATCCCAAGCTCCTAACGGGTGGTTCACTCTCTCACGTGCGCTCCTCAGCTGTGAATCTTATCTCTCTTGGTCTTGGGCACGCGCAAGTGCCCTGTTTCAACTTCGATAGTCTCTGTTCTCTTGCTCTTGTTGAGGTTGACAATTCCAAGTCCCCACAAATTGCATGCAAAAGAAAGCTTCTAACCTTTCATATGCATTGGCCGAACCTAAATATCCAAAATTCTTTTAATAATTTGGTGTGTCAATTTTCGCCCGTTATGTTGAGCCCCCCCCCCCCCTCTCTAAAAAAAAACGCTTTGAACAACTTGCAAAGGTATGCCATTAGGGCAATCATTTTTCAAGTAACCATTTTGAAATATAATTGCATCCAGAGAAATGATATTTAGTTCGTAAGGATTTTCCTACATTTGTAAATAAGATTGTTATATAAAAGTAATTTTATTTTAACCTTTTCTCTCCTCCATAATTTTCTTCTCTTTGTCATGATTTTTGCTCAAAATTTCATTTGATTGGTGGTGGTGTTGTTCGCGCAACTTCGTAAAATTGTTAATCGTAGGCATGACTCTTGCATCCAACTTTGGCTTTTTATGAATACTATGTGGTATTTTTTTTTTTCTCTCGGATCAACATTTTCACAATTTCTTTTGATCAACTTGTGGTATGTTAATTTTATCCATTGTTTTATAACATTTTGTGCATGCACATATTTTAAAATCTGGTCAGGTATCTATCCACACTCCATACAATACAATTGTATTATTGCAAGAAAGTTGATGAATTCGTCAACTGTGTTGCCCCATGTCATGACTATTCTCTTATCATCGAATAATTATAATTATATGAAGTAAAAGAATATTGTATAATTAATGGCACTTGATTTCCTTCTTCATAAGCAACCGATGCTCCACTTCATTTTCAGAAAGTTTTATGACACGCTTTTGATTTTATTTTTGTCCTTCCAACTCTTGGACCTCTTTAATTAATGATAATGTTGAAGAGCGAAGAGTGTGGGAGCAAGAGAGGGGACCACAACGAGAATGGGCATGGCAGTTCAACCCATTAATAGTTTGAACGCGTTTACGCTGTCTCTATTTGGCTCTTTCAATTCTATAATGTTTGATAATTGTTGAGTGCTTACTGAGTGGGTCGTAGTTGGGTGACAGACAGCAAGATATGTTCCTGAGTCATCCTTCCACTATATAGCTTGAAAGCCCTCTTCCTCTCACATTAGAGTAGCACTTCGAAAAAAGATAACCACAGCTTTGACGTAGTCATAGACTCATAGTACTTGTGGTTTCATATAATTTATGCATTATTATTATTGTTATTTTCTCTACTCTTTTATCTATGAAGTATCCACTTTATGGCTATTGGCTCCAGTCCAGCTCAATTATTTTATTCAGTTATTGTCATTACTATTATCAGTCAAATTAACACATTGTTGCTTAGTTTGGCTCGGTTGAAGTAGGAAAGAAACTTCTTCAAGTGACAAACAGAAGCAGACTATGATGGCTGAGGGAATTGAAAGGTACAACATCAGCGCAACCGCAATGTTTGATTTGGATAATAGTAAAATATTATATACATCATAACACTCGCTCTGCCATAAACTTTCTAATAAGAAGTGCTTAAAATTTTTCAAAATAAGCTAAATGGAAACTGATTACCTAATGATTTGCGTACACTTGTTAGTACACTCAGTATTTTTAATTTGCCCACTTCAATTTTTTTTTAAAAAAATATGCTTTTTTCTTTATTTAATAATTCTTTTTTTCTTATTTTTGAAAATACAAAACTAAATGTAAGAGATTATTATGGATATTAATCAACGCATGGAAATGATAAATCACGGGACAAAGAATTGTTGACGAACCAATTCAGATATAAGAAGATAAAATGAAAGTTGGACTACGGTATTCTATAGAACACTCCAGTTTATTCAGAAAACGAAAGGAATATTGTACTATCTTTTGAGATCAATTTTGATGTATTCATCGTATAAAAGAGTTTAATATTATTATTAATCAAATACTTTTATTTTAAGATTTTTACTTTTTGATTGGATGAAGAAAAAAATCAGAAAAAAATTGAAAGTAAAAAAAGGAATGAAAATAAAATAAAAAGAAAAGTCTATTTTTTTTTATTGTTGGGATGAAAAGAAAATAAAAAGAAAAAATAAGAAATTTTTCTTTCTCTTGTTTGGTTTAAAAAAAAAGTGAGAAGAAAAAAATATAATCATAGTAAAATATTTGTTTACCCTTAATCTAGTAAATGTAGAGACATATAAATTTGATATTTTAAATAAATTATCTCTTTTCCACTAATTTTACGAGTGGAGAGAAAAGCTTTTGGTAGACTCCACATTTACTTTTTCTTTTCTTTTTTTTCCCTTTTTTCTCTTTACATCCAGGCAAAAGAAATTGTCAAAATTATCCTATTTTCTTTCATCTTGTTTTCTTTCTCCTCATTTTCTCTTGAACCAAATAAATAGTTAAAGTAATAGACGATTGAATCAAACACCTTGTAGATATAATAATATATGATTAGATATCTGTATAAAAATTTTTACACTAACAATATATACAAATTAAATCCATATCTTTTTAATCCTTGTATATGATGTTTATTTTTAATTTAGTCTCTACATAAAAATTCTTTTAATTAATTTATATGTAAAATCATTTTTAACTTAGTTTTTGTCATATGTTATCATTATAATAGCATTTTTTTAAAAACCATTAATATCTAAAATCTAGTATATTCTAATTAATTTGACTCAAGTTTGATCAATTCACTTTTTTAGTACTAATTTTTTTTACCTACAAAACTTGAATCAAAAAATATTACTTAAAAGAAATAAATGTGAACTACTGAATCCAACCAAACATTAGTTTTATCATTATAATACTATAAGCTTAGTACAAAGCTACTTTATAAATGTAAGAATCAAGTTGAAAATAAGTATCATATATAGGGACTATATTAACAATGTTTTATATATACAAACCATGGTAAAATTTGTTACATATAGACCAAATTTAAAAGAAGAAAAAAGTGACGTACAGAAACTAAAAATATATTTTAAAAATGAACTTTTTTATAGCTTGAATTGTCTCAAACTTCAAATTCTAACAAAGCATTCACTGGTCTTGGGTTTTTTTTTTCATTTTTAGTTTCTGGTTTAAGAGATTAAAGTCAAGCCTCAAGGCGTAAATATCTAATTTTTTTTTTCATGCAAATGAGTTTATTTTGTGCTAATTTTACGTTCCTCCCCTTAATTAGAAGGTATTTGTTTTCTATTTTTTTTTATATATTGTCAACAGTGAAGTTTAAATATATGACCTCATGAAATTTACGCAAATCTTTTACAAATAGACGCTTTATTTGATTTCTATTCTAACACCTCTGATTTTGGTTGTAATCTTAATTCATTCTGGATGGCCATGTTATTATTAGTCTCGTAACTACTTGACTAATTAATTGATACCATTTCGTTAATGAAATGTCTATTTTTGTGAAAACTTTATCAATATTTTATCCAAAATATATTATGGCAAGCTTACTTATTCTCTAAATAATAATCAAGGAGAAAAAAAGGCGGTTTTCGGTCATGTTTCTTTTTTCTTTAATTTGAAGCATAAGGCAATGTTGCCCAATAAACTAATTGAGCCACCATCCCAAATGGGTTGTGGTCGGCCCGGGAAAAGGGAGGCCTTCTGGAATCGTTTAGATCGAATGTTAAAATTGAATGTTAGGTTTGGCCGAAAGAAAAAATGTAATGTTGGCTTTTTCGATTGCTAGAAAAATTGAATAAATGGCCCAGTCTGAAAAAGAATTGGGCATGATGATTGTGGTCTGAACGGAATCTGGGTTGGGCTTGGGTAATTGTTTTTTATTTTTAATTTTTTGAAACTTAGAACAATGTTGAGACGCCGACCAAATATGTTGAAACAATCACACGGTTGACCCAAAAAACAAACATTCAGACCAAAAATTGAAAAGAGCAATGTTAAAACATCTACAATTAAATACTGATATATAGTATTTATTGACAAAAATTAATGATATTATTTAATTTTCAATAAAAAAATCCTCAATTAATATAATCTTAACTTGTTCGGCTTCTTAAATTTTAATAATATATTTTAGGGGAAAATTTAATGTTATTTTTTTTTTACAAATATGATATATGATATATGATATATATGTATAGTAAAAAAGTTAGTTTTTTTTTTGTAAGTTTGGTAACTAAACATTTTCAGTTTAGGGTCAAAGTTGAACTCAAATTAAGGGTGTGTTTGTTTCACCTTTTAAAAGAAGTAATTTTTAAATTTAAATTTTATATATAATTAAAAAAGTTGAAAACTGATTTTTTTTCATAAGCTACTTTTTTTTAGTTTCTCTAAAGAAGCTAAAAATGAATTTTTTTATAATTTAATTATTTTTAAAAAATTATCTAAATATATGAAACTGATTTTTTTTTTAATAAAAAAGGTGATTTTTTACCAAAAAAATCTCAAATAAATAAACCTTAAATGCAGGGAAAAGAGTATACAAACTTTTTAAACTTATATCCTTTTGCAAAGTACTACCATAAACTTTAAAACCTTCCTAATTAATTTTTAAACTTTTAACTTGTGATTCAATGGATCATTTTGCAATTAATTTGCTAAATTACTAATAGTGATCGAAAATGGTATGATTTTTCACATTCATTAGTACAAAATATTGATTAATTTATAACATTATTTATTGAATCGTATAGAATTAATAATTTTTTATTATAATATAGTTTTTATTTATTTTTAAATTTTAGAAATTGTTATCTATCATTTCAACTATTTAAAAATGAGATTAATTTTAATATAATATCAATATAAAAGTATTTTATAATGAAAACCGATTAAATCTCATTATATGTGCAACTTTCATGTTAGTTATTATATAGTCAAACGTTTATAATAACATGATAATATATAATTGGATGATTGTATAAAATATTTTCACACTAACAGTATATCAAAATTAAAAATATTTAAGATTTGAACCACAAATAAATTCGTCAATAGTCTAAATTTAATGTAAAACAAATAGTTAATATGTTTTTATGTAATACTACCATTATTGGATAGATAAATTTAAAATAGAAGGGTCTACTAAAATATTAATCAAAATCTAAGGGACTAGTTAAGAAGATTTTAAAGTTTCTAGTGGTGATTTATAAAAGAATAAAAGTTTCGGGTGGCTTTATACTCTTTTTTCTTAAAATCATGATGAAGCATAAGTAAGTCCGGTGTCCGGTTATATTATTTATGTTACTAAGTTTAATCAATCATACTTTTCACGAGTTTTTTTTCTAGGTTTTTTTAATGGAAGCAAAACTCAAATTGCAATTGATAGGAAGAAAACATTTTGCTATACTTGATCGATGGGAAAGCATAATAAAAGATTATAATAAGATAGCTTTGGATAAGATGGCGAAGCTGATAAGCTTATTATTATTTCTTAGTCACAGTTGACTAACGGTTTTGATGGAAATAGGGAAATAGGAAAAAGGAATAGGATGTGAAGATATCATCAGTCCTCTTATATAGTGTGGTAAGGTAACTGGTCATTCTATTTTTCGTTCTATTTTTCGACATTTGATAGATAAATTGGAACTAATCACAATAATACTCTCTCATTATCACAAAATCTTATAAAAGGAATATATGGCTGGGAGTTGCACCACCGAGAGCTGAAATGCTGATATGGCTAGTCATGCTGGAGAAATTGAACACAAAATATCGTTTAAGAAGACTGAATATAATTGCAGATGATCAAGTAAATTGCCCCTTCTGCAACAACCATGAGGAAACGATCCAACATCTGTTCTTTGCATGCCAACAATCTTGGAAGTTATGGAGCTCTTGCTTGTCTTGGTGGGGTGCAAACTGATGCTGCCCTTGTGAGCCTCATGTATTCTTTGATGCATGGATGGGGGTTCAGATATATGGTTTTCAGAAAAAGCTGCGGATATCTTTGTGCTTTGTTGTTATTTGCTCCGTATGGTCTGAGAGAAACATGATTGTGTTTGAAGAGAATGGGAGAACTTATTTTTCACAATTAAGGCTAGAGTTGGATTCTTTCTTTTGGTTTCCGGCTGTAGGTATTCTGTTACCGAAGGCAATTTTGTTTAAGTATTATAAAATACTTAAATATGAGTGATTCTTCTAACTGAGATTTGAACCGTAATTCATCATATTATAATAAACTAGCCCCTTACTACTAGATCAAACTTGAATTGATATACTTGGATTCTAGGTAAAAGGATAGTGTCCGGAGTTCCCTTATTCACTTTATTGTATAATATATAAATTAGAGGGGTCTCCGCTCATGGAGAAGAAATAGAAGGGCCTGAATTGTAATGTGCAGGGGGCTGATTGATGTGTTTGTGATAATTGTGGTGCTTTGAATATGCTGTGACACTATTCAATCTGTGTTATGGGAGAACTAGATTCAGTTCATCAACGACGTGCTGGAGTATGTATCAAGAATATATTTGTATGCTATCTGATAATATTTTGGTGAAACTTGGCGTTGACGTATTGATTAAATACTTGTAGCTGATTAGGTGTTGTTTGCTATGGCTATAAGGTTAGAATAGAGATAGGGAGATTTTATTCTTCTGTGTTCTGATCTGGGAACAGTAATGTGTCAGACTTTGTATGTTAGTGGCTGCTTTCTAGCCTTGGAGAGTTTTTCGAGCCTATATGCAAATCCAGTTATCGAAAATAATAATAATAATAATAATAATAATAATAATGGTGGGGGTAAAATACATAGGATATAATGGCAATTCGACTTATGATTCTAAAAAATGGAGTAGTTATTCGTTCGGAGGAAATAGTATTGTCTTCTTTCTGCGAGATTAGCATTAACGAAGCAATCGCATTTTCATTTTTATTCTCATTTACTCGACATTATTCTGGCAAACCAGTCTTCACCTTTTATTCTGCATATTATTTAGTGCATGGTTGTAGTAAAACCAGAGAGCATACGTAAATATTTAATTAGGCAAAAACACTATTTTCCCTCAATTATTTTTATTTTTTTACGATAGTAGTAACAATGGCAATAAAGCAGTGGTGACAATATGAGCTGATAGTGATAGTGTAATTACGAAGGTAAAATATATTGAGAATAACATTTAGATCCTTATTTTTTTTTAAAATCATGAAATATTTTTACAAGTTCTTATTTAGAGGTGGAGCTAAACCGCTTTGTTGGAAGGACAACACTTAATAGGTAATTTTATGAAGAGAATAATACATCACTTAATTTTTGCTTTTATATAAAATTTTAAATAAAAGTCATAATATATAAAAAAAAATATTTTACAATCAAAATTTAAGAAAGACACATATATATGCATAATATATTATCTATTATAGTATTTAAATATTTAATTAAGTAAAATATTCATAATTAAGAACTAATCAAATAAAAACTTTTAGAAGGAACTAAATAATAAAAAAAAGATAAATTTATAGAAAAACCTTTTTTGGGGGCACTAGGAACCGCCGTTGCTCTTATTTATCTTTTTATTCTATTTGAACTTTTTTTATTATAAAATTAAATGATATAAAAATATTTTTGTAGTGGATTGATATTTCTCTCATTATTTATGTAAATTTTAAATGGTATTATTTTGCAGTGCTTTCAATTTCTTGAATTGAATGTATAAGCAGTAAATAAATTTAAAGTCAATGATAAGAAAATTTTATGATATTTGAGATTTAGGGTACGTTTATTTCAACTTTTATAAAAAGTGGTTATGAAATTTAAATTTTATATATAACTGAAAAATTTAAAAACTAATTTTTTTCAGAAATTAATTTTTTTAGTTTCTCCAAAAAAATTGAAAATAAATTTTTTTAAGAATTTGATTATTTTTAAAAAAATATCTAAACATATAAAAAATAATTTTTTTAGTAAAAAAATAATTTTTTTCTCAAAAAAATCACAATCAAACATACCCTTAAGTCACAAAACACATAACTGTAAAACGGTAGTCATAATAATACTTTGAGTTAAGATTAACCTACATCTCAAACTATGAAAAAAAAAAATTCAAAAAAGAGCTAAACACTTCTTTTATGCGAGTCTATGAAAGGCTCAATTTTTAATTTATTAAAGTTTTGTTCTTATTTATTGGATAATTTTCAAGTTAATTTGCCATTATGTAATCGTTAGAGGCCTGAACTATGTACGGAGTTATTTGTCTTTTGCGTATATATTTTCTTTTATTTTTATTGTAGAGAGAGAAAATAATTTAATTCCTTTACAAAGTTCTAAAAACAGAAAATAAATTATATATAAAACAAGATGGTGGCATTTTTATTATTAATTTTAAAAATAGGAAATAAAAAACATTTTTAAAACCAAATAGACTCTAATTTTTTAGATCTCATGCTCCATATTTCATATAATTACCTATATTTTATTTATGTGACCACACCTAAATAATTTTCCCTCATTATTTATATTTTATACTTGGTGTTTCAACTGAACATGCTTCTTTTTTTTTTTTATCTTAATTATTATTACATGAAACTCTTGATTATCCAGTGCAAATAATAAGATCATGATCGCTCCTTTTTTTCAATTATAATTTTCTGTCAATCAATTGAATTTCTCATCATTGAGTGATTATTAGAGACAAGCACAGCTTAACTTAAGTAAGTTAATGTAACTAACTTAAGTTAAGCTATGCTTATGTCTAATAGTCATCGAATTCATATTCGCTATAGCCCTTCCTTGGCATTAAAAAATACTAGTTCTCCACTATAAATTTATATTATACTATTTGATTGAACACTGAAGGTGTTTAATTGTTTATGCATTTTTTGTTATGAAGATTATACAACAAAATGCAAGTTCATATTGTTTTCACACCTAACTGGTCGTAATAAAGAAAAAAAAAAATTAAGAAAGCACATAGCTTAATGACATAGTGAAATGCTATCATGGACTTCATTATCCATCAAAATGTAATTAATAAGCACTTCTCCCATCCTTTTTCTTTTTCACTCTTAAAAATTTTTAGAAAAATAAAGATAAACGCAACAGAATGAACAAACAAAATTTTTAATCACATGAACACATTTATATAGGATCAAATAACACATATGAAATAATATCTCATGAGTTTGGTATCACTTTGTATTATTTAAACAACGTAAACATATGAAATTATAAAAGGATCGTACGAGATATTTATCTCTTGAAACGATGTCCAGTAGAAATTTGATATTCATCTCATGAATACAATCTGCCAAGGAACTTCTCTTCTCAATCCAAGATTCATTCCTTGTTGCTCTCTTGAACAACAAAAACCTCAGATGACTTTAGAGTGGGTGGTGGTGTCAGAGAGTTTTTCAACAAAAAGAGAGAGGTTTTTATGCTCAAAGGTTTCTATCTTATTTCTTTTGCCCTCAGCCTCTTTTCTTTGTTTATTATAATCAATAGTAGCCTTTTCTTTTCTTTTCTCTAAGATTACACTTTTGCAAAATATGGGCTGACATTTATACCATAATCAATTCTCAATTGATTTCCATAATAAACAAAAATTATTTTAAAATAGAATTAATTCTCAGATAATTCTTATTTTAAATAGGCCAATGTAATTTTTTGATATTCACTAAAAATTAACATTTATTAATATATAAGTCATCTCATGTCTTTCATTAACCCAAAATTAGAAAAGATCAAAATGCCCTTGACATGAGTTTATAAAATGTGGACTTTCCATTTATAGAAACTTTCCTTATGAGGATCCGCCTTCACCCTGAACTTGACTTCGAGATGTGCTAATAACTCTGCAATCAAATTGTAAGTCTAATCCAATAATTAAATTCTAATTAACTATTTTAATTAGAATTAATTCATTCTTGGCTAGTACATGTCCTATTGTGTGTAACTAACTAGGTTTATCTCTAATTGGCAACAAGATTATAAAATCAACCTTTTGATTTTATCGGAAGCATATTTCCATACCTAAAGTAAAATTTCCAAAATACCCTCGACTCTCATAAATCATGGGTAACACCTAGCACAGTATGCCATGACCACCCAAGTAGGGAGAAATATATTAATTAGAATATTCTAATAAACTAATGATCATATTTACCGTATACTCGAATCCTTCATTGCAACATCCTAATCTAACTAAGATCATGGATAATGTCAAACCTTATGGCTTAGACCATATAAACTATCTATGTTTCTATTCTTCAATCAATGGGACACGACATAGAAACTTTTTTCCATTTAAGTTCTAGTCCCTTGGCCAAAGATTTCATGATCAAGAACAACCCCATATCCATAGGACCTATCCTCGTTTACTTGAGGTAATGAATTCCTTCTTGACTATTCACCTATCTCCATACATAACTAATTATAGATACAAACTGCCTAATACTAATGCATAGCATGAGCATATAAGCAGTAGCAAGCTATAGTTACCTATGTACAAGATAATCGTGCTATCTGAAGTCTAAGGATTATATGCACTCATATGATCTAGATAATATTTCATTGACATTGGTAAAATACCATGTGAATATTATCGATATGTCGAGTTCGACCCACTTACATATAAGTGTCCACATATCTATTTTGACATTTAATGTTGTATAGTATGTGACTCACTATTCCATCTTCATTAGTACATTGTATCAATCATGGAAATAGATAGAGGTGACAATCTTCCGGAATAATAATGTTTAATTAATATTCCTATGATCATGAACTATTTTAAAGATCTTGTACTAGACTATTATGTCACTCATATTCTCAACTCTTGAGAATGAAATATCTAACAAAAATCTTACGGACTTATTCTAATAAACATGCACAAATTATGAATAAAAGAATAATAGACTGCCATTAATAGGTATTATTCATACATTTATCAGTTCTAGAGCATACAACTAACAAAAATATCTCTAGGCAATGTTTTTGTTTCCCTTTCTATCAAATACAGTACAGTGTGTACCAAGCCTAATAATTAATAAATCATTTGCATAAAGAATAATCACCTTTGCTTCGTAATCAATAAGTCTAAAACTTGAGAGTCAACTAATCCTCTTAAGATAGATATTGTATTAGGGAAATGGATCATCTTCCATAAGATTCAAATGACTTAATTATTGTAAATTTTTACTAGTGATGAGAAATGTGAGCTTAACTTAGAGTCTTATTAAAAAAAATCAATAATAAAAAATTATATATAATCAAATTGTGTAAAATTTTTATATAAAAAAATCCATTTATATTATACCAACTTTATCTTGATTGCTCGGCTACTTTTGAGATCCCTGGTGTGTGTGTGTGTGTGTGTGTGTGTGTGTGTAACTATCTAACAGTTAAATTATGAAAGAATTTAATATATAAACATTGATTAGTTATGAGACAATTAATATTTAAGAGAGTGGACCTTTAATTTCCAAGAAGTTTGGATAACCAACGATTAATGGATTGGAATATAACATGGTGGAATGATGTGAAATGAAGAGAAGTGGAATGGAATAGAGATTTCGCTCCATAGTTTGGATAATTAACAATAAAATGGAATAAAGATATTATCTTTTGTTTGGAAATTAGTGTGAAAAGGAACAGAATGAAGAGGATTTTATGCTATAGAAGAAAAAAGATGAGGAATTCCATTCCATTCCCCCAAATTTGAAGGGTAGGAAAAAAAATAAAATGGGGTGGAATCCATTTCATGATCTTCTGTTCCATTCCTTCCACTTTTGTCACATCTAAATAATGGGACTTTTAATTGTTGCACCCCTTTTATTCCATCATCTTTAACCAATCCAACCATAGCCATAGAGATTGATTGGATGACCTAAAATCCAGTTCAATTCTAAAATGATTAGCAAAGAAAAGTATAATATTTATATCATTTTCTAGGCATTTTTAAAGGGACATCTTGAGATGTCCCTTAAACATTAATGAAGAGAAGAGTAGAGTCTCATTCTTAACCAATAATTAAAAGATACTTCAAAGTATCCCTTCAAAAATGTTTAAAAAAGTGATATAAATAATATTTTTCAGTCAAAAAAATATTAGAACACATGGAAACAACTTCCCTCTACTTCATGAATTACCGAATCCCTAACTTGGATTAATTAAAGGATGGGATGTCGATCCCTCCATGAATAATGGGTCAATATTCAGCAAACCTATTATTGCACCAGTTCGAATGACATGCCTTCCAATATGTTATTAAATGCCCAATGACTAAGTGGTTGGAACGTTTTCAAACACAATAAGTTACTTAAAAAAATAAGTTTGATTAGTGACTATCCTCTAACATGGTGAAGGATAATTTGGTCCCCCACTACTTCTAGAGCTTCTGATGGTCCCTTAATTTTGATCGTTAGATTTTGTTTAATGAACATCGCACGAATGAGATTTCACTCGGGTACTTTTAATTTATATTTGGGTTTAGGGGTCTCAAGTGTTTAGATTTTTGCAAATGAATCCCTCCCTTATGTTCAACCAAAGCAGCATTTCCAAAACCGGAGACAAATTGTCTATGGAAAGGAAAAAGAAACCCTAACACCCGAATGAACTACCAAGGATTTCAACCTAAATGTGTTGGTGAAGGTCATTTGGTGAAGGTAGAAAAGAAACCCTAACAGCCACATGGATTACCTTCTATTTATAACTTTTTTTTTTGGTCTCTTTTTCACCTTTTTTTTGTGTTTTAGATGAACAAAATTAGAATAGAAAATAGCATCAAAGGAGGAAGTGAGCTATGATTTTTGTGACGTGCACTCTCCCTCTTTCCCTCTCTCTCTTTCCCTCACATTTTTCCTTTTTTGGTTCATTTGTCTCTCTTTCCCTCTCAAATTTTTCTTTTTTGGTTCATTTGAGGGGTTCTTCGATTTTTATCTATTGGCACCATAGAAGATGATAGCAACAAGAGCGAGGCCAACCAAGGTCGTGAACACCATTGCCAGAGTGCAAGCCACAACTATCATCAACTAGAACCTGTCGCTTTCGCCGTTGCCACCAGAGATGAAGGGACTGTCATTGTTGGTGTTCAAGTGAGCAGTTATGAACATGGAGGAGGAAAAAGGAGCTGGAATTACTAGACCCTTGCTGCGATCCTCACTTATTCCTCTTTCGATTCCACAAATTCTCTCTAAGAAGTGAGGAAAGATGGAACCTGCTTGTTTGGTGAAGGTTGAGCAATGTAACTTCTTTTTTCTTTTTTTTTTTCTTTTCTTTTTCCTTTAAGTAATCGAAATGGATATATAAAAGTCCAACAATGTGGTCATATGTTTTGGTAGATTAATTGGGTCCCTTTCGATTTGTATTGTTGCCATGATGAAAATGTCATGTTACGTTTCACAATCAATCATGAATTTACCTAGTTTTGGTTTTGGGATTTTCAATTATTGTAGTATTACTCTTGTTTCTAATAAGAACATATGAATGTGGTAAGATTTGGCTTAAACAAATCTCATCCAGTTGTTTTTCTGTGGGTTTAGTTGGAAACTATCTCTTGATTTTGATTCTCTTCTTTATTGGATTATTGCATTTGCTGTAAATTAGAATATTAGGAAGCTTGTGTAAAGGGAGAAGTTAAGTAGATTACCGACTTCGGTGGGAATGGCTTGAATGTATGGTATGACCTCTATTAGTTATTTGAACTTGGAATTTTCAAAGAACAACAGGTTGATCAGTCGCTGGAGAAGAAAAGTAACTTTGCAAATGAAAGACATGAAGACCTATATTTTCATGAGAGTTAATACATACGAAGGTCATTTTGCAATTTTAAAACTGGACCATCAGAAACTCCAGAAGTAGTGGGGAACCAAATTATCCTTCAGCCTCTAACACTAAAAGTTCTTTAAGACTTGCCAATGTGATCAATCTAACCAATTAAAACATTTTGCCTGTAAAGTACTTTAGCTTCATTAGTCTAATTGTAAGCAAACCCTTTTTGGTAGGCGATACCAAGAACTAATTCTTACGATGTTCGCAATTAGATCCTTCCATCTTACTTGTCAGTTGTCATGAACCAACTACCGTTACACAATATAATTTAGGTTGCCAAGGACAAACATGCTCGATAATAAATTTCAAACCTGTACTTTTACATTAAGCCCTCATAGCTTCACAAAATAAATAATAAAATGACATTTTTTCATTATTTTTTATTTTACTTACACAACTTACATGTAAATATTAAATTATACACAAAATCTAAATGAGAAGTTCACATAAAAAATATTGTAATAAAGAAACAAAACGAAAGTCAATTTATATAATTAGTAAATCTAAAATAAGTTTTCTTTCCACCTTATAAGAATATAACTATACTTGTATTAATTTATTTAATTAATTAACACTTACAAAGACATTAATTTTGAGTTTTTTTTAGAATATTCTGACCATAATACTTTTTTAAAAATTAAAATAAGCTAATTCATACTTGCATCTGTTAAATATTTGACTATCAAATTGAGAATTTAAAGTGATATATATGAAACTCAAATAATATGTACAATATAATGCATGGATTAACCCACCAGAAAAAAAATATAATGCATGGATTAGAATAACATATTGATTATGATGTATAAATGCATATTTAAAATGAAAATTAATAGAATAATTAATATTTTTTTGGCGTGAGAAAGTAATTAATATTGGTGAGAAAGTAATTAATATTGGTGATATATGAAATATGGTGAAACCTCATGTAATCAACATTTGTGATTTTAATGTTTTGTGAGCCGACCTAACCCCTTCTTTTTCTTCTCTTATTTTGGGTTTCTTTTTTTGTGAATGTTATTAAGGGACTCTCATCCTTCTTCCTTAAATACAATCCTACCCTTTTCATTTTATTTGTTTAACTTTTTCGTTACCTAATAAACAACTTAGATCTATTAGATTCTGAGAATAATTGTTTGGATCCGCTAATCGTAGATCTTTGTATTTTGTTTTGTTTTGTTTTTGTTGTCACTTTTATGGTTGTTTTGATTCTTCTTTGCAGGTGATTCTCTTGTTGGTCTTATAGATCATAGATAATTAAATCTATTTTGAAAAAAGATGTAATATATTTTTTAAGTTATAATACTTTTCGTACTAATTTCCGTTATGAATGATATTTAAAAATGGACAGTCTTCAGGTAAGGAGTAGAGCTACTAACCATTGATTAGTTTAGAGTATCTAGTGTATTTATTTCTTATTAAATTTAGATATAATGTATCTTTTTCAATTTATAAGTGTCATTAAATTTGCTTTATGAATGAAATTTCCTTTTTCTTTTTCCTGTAAAAAATCGTCTATGATTTTAATGAATTAAAGAGTTTTCTTATTCCCACACAAAATAAACATTTTAATTTTGGGTGCCGGGACCATTCAAGCACCTTGTGGTTAATATCAAATCCACACATGACAACATTCGAATCGAACTAATCTTTGAAACACTTTGTGCTCTTATATAAAAGAAAAATATGAAACGCCTTCCTCATTGTAGAAGCCATAAAAGTACCTATAGACGATTAAGTATTAACGCTTTCGCACACCAAACACTTGGGGACAAAATCCAGCCTCTAACTTTTTGATACAGCGAAAAGCAAGCCGACGACGCTTAGTGGCTTCTATGATTATTGCATTCATAATCTTTTCTGGTATGGAATTAGACGGAGACACCAAAATCAAGTTGTGCATGTCGCCGAAGTAAGGAGGGGGCTAATCCCTTTTAGTCCAACTACATGGACCGCGGTTGTAAATTGCAATCTGTAGCAGCAATTATAGTTGTATCAGATACATTTTTTTTCGTAATTTTCTGCACTATAACGTAACCACAATTGTTATTGTATCTGCAATTTAAAACCGTGTTATCGGTCTTGAATTCTCAAGGTGTGACTGGCCAAATTCATCCGGGTCTTAAGCTATTTATATCAACAATAATAATATAAATTGTTAATATCATGATTATTATCAATTTACTTAATTAATTAAATTATTTCAACACTTATTTTTTTAAATAACTCTCGAATTCAAATATTGTTAAAAAAATAAATATAAAAATAATTTTATTTTTATAATAAACTCACCTAACATTCTATTCATATTAATAATATATATATATATATATATATATATATATATATTTTGTCAACATAAAATAATTTATACTAATATTTCATAACAATGAATTGTTATTAAAAATTATTCTCATAAAATTTATATATATATATATATATATTTTGTCAACATAAAATAATTTATACTAATATTTCATAACAATGAATTGTTATTAAAAATTATTCTCATAAAAATTACCTATAAATTTTTCATTTGAAATTATCTATTGTGTCAACTTCATAGAAGACACCCCACCCTCCTCTCTCCCCACATCGGCCAAAATAAAAACGCCCCACTAAATTTTCTAATCTATCTCTCTTGGAATTTTCTTAACCAACCATTCACACCTATTAAACCCCATATATTCCACGTTTCATATTCGAGTCCATGTCAGTTCCCACCATGGCCCCTATTTCCCTGCACCCACACTCCCTTTCTCTTTCTGATACACATTCATGCCGTTACACGTACCCACCAACACCTATATTAGAATAAAAATAAAATCAAAGGAACCTGGTTTCATAGTACTACTTAGTATGCCAATTAGGCGCTCCAAAGTAAGATTTATTATAAAGTAAGAAAGCATAAGGTCAAATTATTTAATATCACTCATATATATATGTATTTCACAAATTTTATAAAATAAGAAATAAAATTTCGTATGATAAATAATTACTTATTCGGATGATAAATCAACACTATCGTAAGCTATCTTTTGGCAGCAACAATATAGAAAAAAGAAAGGCAACATGAAAGAAAAGGAAAAAAATAAAAAAGAAAAAATCAGGAGGCGTCGAAAAAAAGAAAAAAATATGAAAAGACAAAAAAAAATACTCAAAATGACACAATTTTAATAAATTATGTATCCAAAGCTGTATCCAGCAGTACTCGAACCATATATAATCTTTTTTTAAAAAAATAATAGATATATATCCAGACATACTCAAAACTTATCCATACCCCAAAAGTACTCAGTACAGATACTTTTATCAAGTACTTTTATCAAAATAGAGCATCTATGCTTCATAGCTTTAAATCAACTTTTCTAGTGACATACATATATATAAATGCGTGTGATCAAGAGTACCTTGGAAAGCAAGCCTAGTACTAATCAAATTGTAGGAACAACACAAAAACACAATGATCAATAATAGCCCTGGGCATTGGCCCGAGCCTGTAGTCCGGGTTCAGTCCTTGTCTGAAAGCTGCATAGGTTCAATCCCTGAAAGGTATATCAAACCCCTTAGTGACCGTCCATCCATAACTTCTTCTGATTCAGCTTTTGATGATGATGCCAACATCCCAATCATTGACCTTGAGGGTCTATATGGTGGTGACCCAGACGCCCGAGCCTCAACCCTCAGGCAAATCTCTGAGGCTTGCAAGGAGTGGGGCTTCTTCCAAATCTTGAACCATGGTGTTAGCCATGACTTGATGGACATGGCAAGGGAAACTTGGCGCCAGTTCTTTCATTTGCCCATGGAAGTGAAGCAGCAATATGCAAACTCCCCAAAAACTTATGAAGGGTATGGTAGCAGGCTTGGAGTTGAGAAGGGTGCCATTCTTGATTGGAGTGACTATTATTACCTTCATTTCCTTCCCTTGGAATTGAAGGACTACAACAAATGGCCTGCTCAGCCTCCCTCTTGCAGGTTTAGTTTATGTTTAAATTAACTTATTTTAAGTTTAAAATAGTCTTCTTTTTTTTTCTGTTATAAATCACCGATATTCAAAAATTTTAATTAATATAGTCTGAATAGGTCAATCCATTATGACAGTAAAGCTTTTATAATATTAATTTTTTAAAACTCGAATTCAAGATGTTGGTTATGCAAAATAAGTGTTGAATCAAGCGTTGGTAAGTTTATAGTTAAAAGCTTATTAAGAGAATTTTGATAAAAAGGAAAACAATTATTTCTTAAAAGTTAACAAAATCCAAACACCCTAATGATAACCTGATCATGAAGTATTTGCTGCGGACATATCTTCGCTATAGTTGATTCTTTGGTGCCTAGATATAGAGTTATCCTTCGGTATATAACAAGCACAAAAAACTTTGAATGCAGGAAAGTGTTTGATGAGTATGGGAGAGAGTTGGTGAAGCTATGTGGGAGGTTGATGAAGGTGCTGTCAATAAACCTTGGATTGGAAGAGGATTTTCTTCCGAACGCTTTTGGGGGTGAAGAAGTTGGTGCGTGCCTAAGGGTGAATTTTTACCCCAAGTGTCCACAGCCAGAGTTGACGTTGGGGCTTTCATCGCACTCAGACCCAGGAGGAATGACTCTCTTGCTTCCAGATGACCAAGTTCCTGGTCTTCAAGTCCGCAAAGGCGACAACTGGATTACGGTGAAGCCTACCCGCCATGCCTTTATTGTCAATATTGGAGACCAAATTCAGGTTAATAATCTCTCTCTCTCTCTCTCTCTCTCTCACACACACACACACACACAATTATGCTTGTAAATAAAGTTTGGCAAGGAATCATATGAGTAACAATTTTTATGTCAAAGATGAACACGTACATGGACGTTGTGCAGGGAAAAACACAGAATTTAACGATAGCTAATGAGACCAAGAGACTTTATTTTTTTCTCCTATAATATCTATTTTAGTGTCAACTTTGGATGTGAAAATCATAAAAATCTTTATATATTCATGATGCATGAATCTGTCACATGGAGGGGACACTTGAAGTAGAGGCATTGATTTTTTCCCCCATTGTATTGTTACTTGTCAAATTTTGGATGTTTGTGGCCTACACATTAGTGTTTCTGAACATACATGATCTTATGTGTTTTTTTCTTTTTAAAAAAATCGATACTTAGGAATTTAAATTATGTTTTTGATATATGTAATGGAAAGTTTAAAGATTTATTATATTATATTTTTTTATCACACACAGAAATAACATAACATTACTGATATTTATACATTGATTATAAGTTACTAGCATATGATATCTTATGATTTTTTATAAATAGGTTCTTCAATAATGTAATTAAAAAAATTTCAATTATTAATACATAATTTAAACATGTTCAAATAATGTGCAAAAAAAAAAGTAAGTATAAAAAATAATACTCATTTTTTTATGTTCTTTTGGGTAGAAGTGTTATATTCACAATTATATTGTACCTCTGACATCAGAATGGTTCAAGACTTCGAGGCATGGAGTACGTGGGATTAACTAGATTGGGCTTAATAGTTTGATTGAAATGTATGTTTTTTAAATATTAAAGAATGTTCTTTCACTATTGCACAATCAGCGCATACACATAGTGGATAAACATTTGGCCCGTTGGCCACATGGTTAAGGATAAGGCCTTGGGTTTATTGGCATGACATTTCTGAATAAATGATTTTATACTTTTGAGCTCAACCGTGCTTTTACCTTTCTAAGTCTGTGACAGTGAAGTTCTGTACTCTATAGTTGTAGCCAATTATACCCTCATCATAGAAAGCTAAGACCAATTGGACCAATCGTATGCGACTACCACATATTTACATCTTTGAAAATGTTCGAAAGACCCAGTATGGCAAAATATTATTTCCACCATGATTAAATAAGGTGAAATACCTAAAACCATATTGACTTTAATCAGGTTAGAGCACACTCCAATAATTGAGAACTAGATTTTTCAACTGAAGAAGTACACTTTATATATGAAGTGGGGCTTCAAATATTAGTTGGGGACCTATCTTTATTTTGTATAGATAGATTCTAATTAGAAAAAAGAGGGGAGTAGATTGATTAACTAACTTCTTAACATGCAAATGAAGACCTAATTAGTGCATCGCATAATTATTTTCTACCAGTACGCACAGGAGCAGCAGCAGTAATAATAATAATAATAATAATAAGTTGGCTACCCCACAACCGCATGATAGTATAGTATTGCTCCCAAAAGAAATTCATCTTATTCATTGTCAATGACGATGATCTTCACGTCCTAATTAATTTTGCATGAAGATATTAATTGCTTCCTATGTTGAAGTTTAGACGTTTAGATCATTAGTAGCTTATCAATATGAAACTCATAATTTTGTTTGTTTTGTGTTTGACAAGGTTCTAAGCAATGCAATCTACAAAAGTGTAGAGCACAGAGTGATTGTAAATTCAAACAAAGAGAGAGTTTCCCTAGCCTTCTTCTACAACCCCAAAAGTGACATACCCATAGAACCAGCAAAGGAGTTGGTAAAGCCAGACAGACCTGCACTCTACAAGGCCATGACCTTTGATGAATACAGGCTCTTCATTAGATTGAGAGGACCGTGTGGAAAATCTCATGTGGAATCTTTAAAATCTCCGAGATGATCGATATGAGCAAGGGCATTGCTTATATTGTATGATCACACGGCCAAACAGGCCCTTATTCAGATAATTGTAATTTGTAAATCTTGTAATTAGATGGGGACTTGTTTTTAAAAAAAAATGCATATTGATTAAGCTACAAAGGGAGGGTACAAAGATTGGATGTAGATATGAAATTGTTGTGAAAAACTGTGTTCTTCCTGATTGATTTGTAATGGCCAAATTTATCGGATGGTCCGAAAAGATAATTCGTAGTTGGATAATTATGAGTGGCTTTTGTCCCCACTTCCCAACCGATGATTGTGTTGATAAGCACACCATAATTTCAGGGGAAACATTTGTTGTCTGCTTGAACTACTGTGTTAAGAATGATGCGATATAATGAAAGTAATTATTGAACTTCACGACATGTTTCGAATTCAATGTATTAAATATCTTTTGATCATTGCTCCGCTGTCAACAAACTACAATAAAATTTCCTTTTAATTTTTTTATCGAAACCATAAATATTCTTCTACGGGTGGTAACCCTATTTAAGTCAGATAGGATCATTTGGATAGCAAAATTCTTCCTTTCGAATTTTAACATAATTGCCTAACTAAGGTTTAAATTCGAGATTTCTAATTAAACTAAAGCGGCCCCTACTAGCTAATTTACTCGATTATTGGTATAAGAAAATTACTTTAACTATACCTAAATTACACATATAAGAATTTTTCTAATTTAAAGTTCCAGTTAAAAAATAAAAAATGGAGAATCATTAATTAAAAAATAGGATTTTAAAATTTTCAATGCATTAAATGTTCCGAAAACTTAAAAAACTTTTCAGTACTTTTGATTCTTTAATTAACCATTATCCTAAAGTTAGAAAAACTCTACATATAATCTATGCAAAAATTATCAGCAAAACATATAATATATCACAATTCTTTTAGGACAAGCAATTAATTCACCTCCAATCCAACCGTGACAAGTTATAGCTAGCTGACTCAGGCTTTCATGTTTCCTCCCTTTACCATTGCTATCAAAGTTATGAGAAATAATTTTTGTACATATTCCCTTTTAATATTTTTGTACATTCTCTTTCTATCTCATCTCTCTCCCCAATTGCTTTTTCATTTTTTTTTTTTTCACAATTTGTTTGGAAGATTGTGAATGGTTGTCTAGATATTCACATTAAAAGATGATATAAATAATACTCCTCAAGTTATATATATATATATTGTTTCTTTTATTTCTTTTTTATACATATGGAATGTCTTCCTCCATTGTATCTGATATGTAAGACAAAATTATGTTAGATTTTAAATCATTGTTAATAACTTGTAATACATAAAAATATGGTCTGAATTAGAGATTTACATCTAATGATGTCAGACATTCTCATCTAATTTTTTTGCACCGATCACTTTCTGCTCTTGACCTCCTTCTAAGGATATATTAATCTCAGTAAGCTCTTGCCCCATCTCAAAGACCACCATTTCTACATCGATCATGTCAAGCATGTTACTCTTTCATTAATATAATTAATCAAAGATTGTATATATAGTGACTGCTCAATCAAGAACAGGCAATTAATAGAAGTATATTGGTTAATTAGTAGAGCAAGTTATGCTTTTTCTGTGGTTGATTATCTTAAAGCAGCTGGAAACAGCCAATTAATGGATTCATTAAACAGACGAGACTGGTTTCTCTCTCCATCTTTGTAGCTCTAACGAATGCTCCTAACTTAGTTATGGCTAAAACTGTTATTAAATTATAAGTCTCTCTTGCGTGACTATATTCATATATAGCATCAGAAACTTTATCATATCGCGATAAAACAAGTGTAACTATGTTGAATTTTCTAAACCCGATCATGCTCGAAAGTCAGTATTGTCAACTATTTATTAAGGTTTTCGTCGGAAAAAAATATATTAATATTAATCAACCAATGAGAATTTTAATCACGTGCTTGAAACTGTACACGTATTAGTGACTCTTCCTCTAATTAACTATTTCCAAATTAGAGGCCACTCATTTTTGTCTCACAGTGGAAGTAAGTCACCCTAATCTAGAATTGTTTATTCGGACATAACGTTGTGGATGACGTATACATGAAAGGGTAGTTTAATTAGTTGGTTTTAAACTTTTTTTAAAAAATAAAAAGTTTAGATACATGCCGCCGAAAATAAAAGTTTAAAGAAGATATGACATGTTACAAACTTAAACAATAATTTTATGTTAGTACTTATGTATAATTCAATTTAATTTTGATTATTATCAATGTAAAAGTATTTAATTATTACACTCATTATCTCAAACATTTTGTATATATATTGGCACTAACATATAATTGAATTACAATATAAAATTTTTTTATACTAAAAATATATCAAAATTAATATTTATAAAATTTATTAATGGCAAAATACAAATAAATTCATCAAAGACCAGTGAGTTAAGATAATTTAGGATACGTTTATTTTAATTTTTGAAAAGGTGATTATGAAATTAAAATTTTTTATATAATTAAAAAAATTAAAAACAAATTTTTTTAAAGATTTTAATTATTTTTAAAAATTTATCTAAATATATCAAAAAGTAATTTTTTTTTCCGAAAAAACCTTACCCGAACGCTGCTTTAATCTTACCCGTAAATTGATTTTTATTTGCTGGTTTTAAACTTTGAAATTAGTGAGCTCTCAATAGTTGCATAACATTAGCATCGGCATATAAAATTCAGAGACGGACAAATCCATGGTGGTCGAAGCAGTTGCCGATTGAAGTAACCTTTCTTTTTCTTTTAAATAAGGAAAAGTTCTTGTCATCATCCATGGAATTTTGTTCTTTTTCCTTTACAATTTGTTCCACTTGTGTGAACTGTTAACGGGCAGACTAAGCACCTTTAACGACAATTGCGATATGAAAGTGATAGGTTTGATTATATTTTGTCCGTGACGTCTAGAAGTATCTATTACTATTGTAAAGAATACTGGGTAAAATTTTTTGAATCATAATAATCAGCGTTAATTGCAATTTACCATTTTATATTATAAATTATATATACTTTATCATTTATATTTTAAAGATATGTATCTCGATTCTTTCTATTTTATCAAGTATGGACTTTGACTTTTTTGTTAATTTTTTATCAATTATAAATAAAAATATTACATATTTAAAGTATCAAGTTGCATATTTAAAAATATTTAGGGGGTCAATTTATATATAACCCAAAATTCAGAAAATTATAATATATTTATTTGCAGTAAAATATATATTCGCGAAAGTTCAGAGAGTCGGAATATATGTTTTTAAAATTATCAAAGGTAAAGTGCATATGACTTATAATACATAAAAGTACAATTAACCCTAATAATTATTATTCTCATATATCGATAGAGTATTTATTATTAATTTTTTATTTGTATCCATCAACTTTCTTGGTTGAAAGAAGTTACTATTTTTCACTGTATAATAACACAACTTAGGTAAAAGCATTAACAAGTCATGTTATCCATCAAGTAACGAAGTTTAATAAAGATATTTTAGTAAATTTATATTATAATTATGTATTGATTTTAGATTTTTTAAACTATATAAAAATGGTTAAAATAACAACTATTTTAAACCAAAAAGACTGATTTTTAATTGGTTAAAACTAGTCTTTTGTCTCTGCGTGTCCCAAATTTTAGTTTTAGTCCTTATATTAAAATTTTTTTTGTTTAAGTCCCTATACTAATACTTTATCAAATAATTAGTCTCTATTATTAGAAAATCACCAGACAATGATAGTTTTTATTGATATATCTAATAGGATCCGACATAAATATAATATATTATCAATATAGTCTTAAAATGATATCTGTTGAACAATTTTTAGGCCTGAGATAGTCTTTTTTAAAAAATAAAAAAGAAATCAAAATATTATTGAAATGACCATTTTTTTAAGTTAAAACAACCTCAATTAAGTTTCACCATGTCTCTTATTTGCTCCCGTTAGCTGCATAAGTAAAAATTAATGATGTGTAACAATTTTTTAATGATAGAAACTAAATATTATTATAGGGATTTGAATTAAATTCTTTTTTAACATATAGGAAACTAAACAAACAAACAAAAAATAGTATAGGGATCAAAATTAAAATTTATAATATGTATAGAGACCAAAAATTGGTTTTAACCTTTTTAATTTTTTCAATAATTTTAAAAGGCTCAAAACCCTTTAAGCG
Source organism: Pterocarpus santalinus (assembly GCA_031439595.1). Classification (NCBI taxonomy): domain Eukaryota; kingdom Viridiplantae; phylum Streptophyta; class Magnoliopsida; order Fabales; family Fabaceae; genus Pterocarpus; species Pterocarpus santalinus. Next base: position 7,187,477 of record CM062527.1, read on the forward strand.
AAAGAGAGCAATATCACAACCGAAATATATGTCACAATAATAGTTTTTAATTTTTTTACCTTTTTGAAATTATTATTATTATTATTATTATTAATTACTTATTTTTTTAAAAAAATCTAAAACTTGAAATCCAAATTTTTTTTATAATTATCTAAAAATTTAAAGTTAAATAGTATAAAACTTTTATTCATTATTTAAAATATATGAAGATAAATATAGTAATTCAAATATTTTTTTTATTTTTTTACATTTATTTCATTTAAATATTTCTTACTTTTATATTATATAATTATTATTTATTTTGATTTTGGTTTTATTTTTATCAAATTAAAAGAAAAAGAGTTAACAAATATGTAATGGTTATCAATTTGCTAATATCTATTAAGTAGAGCTAGGTACTAATTGTTGGTTGGTGCATGTCAGTCTCAACGAAGAGAGAGACGAGACGATTTTGTTTACTTTGTCATCGTCCAAAATTTAGCCATTCGGCCGCGTTGAGAAAAGTCACAAAACATGTAAATAATTAATAGTAAATAGCTCTTACATTACGTACCTTCAGTCCGGTGCATGAGTTCATGTGCACATGGACCGAGTGGCCAAAAATGAATGTACTGAGAATGCACGAGAGTATATTAGCCAAGTCAAATTGAATATTTAAAGTTTAACTTAACTTATAAAAAATTATTTAAATTTAGATCATTTATAAGTGCATTAAATATAAATTTTGGAATTAAATTATTTCAAAAATATAAAAAGTGTGCTCATCATCAATCTCTTTTTAAAATTTATTAGCTTGCTATTAAATATACATATTTATGTTAAAAATTGAAGCAGAAATCAAACGAAAAACGACCACTTGAAAATTATAATTAAGTAAGCGGAAAAAAGGTGTCAAATATAATTATAATTCTCTAAATAGAATTACAATTTCCTAAATAATAGCAACATATAAGCTACTATTATCTATACTTTTCTATATAAATTTATAAATTTTTTGAATTACACATGCGTGCACATGCACACATAAATAAGTTACTCCTGAGCTTTTAATAATATCAAATTTATAAAGCTCAAACTTAACTTATTTACATGATGAGCCTATAGACTTAAACTTGAGTTTATTTATTAGTTAAAAAAAAAAATTGATCATGTATTTCAAGAGGCGAACTCAAATACATAAAAAATTTTCACGAAAATGATCAAATAGCAATTGAATGTGGCTCATATTCTATGTATATCGATGTATATCAGTTATCAAAATCTAAGAGTTATGTGCTTCTCTCTTTCCCCTACTTTATGCATCTCACTTAATTGGTTGCAGTATTTTGTAACAAATTTCAAATAAAATGATTACTGTTGATTTTTATTTTTAAAGTGAACTTATTTGAAGTTTATGAGTAAGTCTATATCTATCCCTTTATTGATTTAATAGTTACATGCATCTTACTCTTACATTTTATAGAATGTTCACTGTAAAGGAGTGGGTTGTTTTTGTATTAAATAGCAGTTTAATTTAAAGTGTGTTAAGTAAACAAAGTTTGCTTTCTGGCTTTTATTAACCTAGAACTTCACTATATTTGAAAATAAAATACCTAAAAGTGGGTGGCATTCTACATCATTTTTAGGGAGAAGTGAACTGGTTTCCCTTTCCAATGTTTCTTTTATTTGGTGAGACTCTTTCCAATGTTTCTTGCTTCGCTTTCATTCTTTAACTTAAATATTTTATAATAGAGGTATAAATGAGTTGATTTGGTTTGGGTTTGAAAAAAAAAATTTAAAGGAACCAAATTTAATTGAGTTGGTTTAATTGGTTTTATTATTATTATTATTTTTAGTAAAACCAAACCAAATCTGACCATAATCAAATTGGTTTGATTCGAGTTATCGAGTTGAAGTAAAAAATAAAAATTTATATTTTTAACTTTTTTCCTTATAATAAATAATTATATTATAAGGTTTTGGTATGTACCGAATAACGGTTTGAAAAAATAGATGACTTAAATAAATGTAAATAAAAAGGTAAAAAAAGACTTTATTACTTAAAGCATAAGCGCAAAACACTAAAAGCTCAGGAATAAATTAAAAAATATAATTGATCAATGATTAGGTTAGTTGTTCGAGTTTCAAGTTAAAAAAATCATTAGTACGAGAATTGAATTGGTAATAATTAGTTTAGTTTAGTTTTAATTTAAAATAAACTAATTACCTAAATCGATCCAAACTAATTTCATTATGCAAAACACTAAAAGTTGAGGAATAAATTAAAAAAAATAGATTAGGTAATTGAGTTAGTTGTTTGGGTTTCAAGTTGAAAAATCATATATAAATACAAGAATCAAATTGATAATAAAAGTGCATAGTGGAGTTGGATTGAATGAAATGAAAATCCATCTCTACCCATCTTCATTACCAAAAGTACCCCAAACCTTCTAATGACAAGTATACATATGCATAAACTAATAGAAGGGGTCTAGTATAAGGGACTAATTTTTTATGTGGTAAATTCACCCCTAGAAATTCATTAAAAATTGATGAATTTTACTGACGGCTGTAATCCATCAGAAATATCGATGGATAATCCATCGATAAAATTAAATAAATCATTGACGTAGATTTCATCGACGGTTTAATTTTCCATCGACGAAACTGTCGATAAATGTTCGTGTCTAATGGTACCAAACTATTATCGATGGAAAAACTGTCGGTAATGGATAATTGATGAAATGGATCATTTTATTAAATTATTACCGACAAAAAATCCGCTAGTAATAATAAATCAATAATAATGAAACAGAACGTTAAAATGCAAACATCCCCTTCTTCTTCGTCATTTGCGGTCAACATCTCTCTCTCTCTCTTACGGCCCCAAACCATTTTCTTGCTACCAAAGCTTCCATTTCATTGTCGGAGACCGCCACTATATTTGTGGTATGTCGATAAATATTTTAATTGATTTACTTTTTTTATTTAGCCTCTTTTTATTATTCCATTTTTTTACTCAAAGTTTTTAATTTTTAAGTTAATTAACTAACTTAATTTGTTATATTGATTGTTAAAGATCTCATTTGGAACACTTGGTAATTGGTGCATTGATTGACTAAAGTGAATTAAGAAGTTTTAGGTATGTACATTGTACCTATTTTTAAACTTTATATTTTCTTAAATATTAGATATTTAAAATTTCTAGGATAGAGTTGTAGGATGGAAAAAGGAGGATGGGATTACATAATTGGGGAAAGGTTTAGAGTTCCTTCCCATTATTTGAATTATGTGCTGTAGTGTTGTATACCTGCATGATGTAAAGTAAGAGAATATGCTCTAGAATGATTTTTAGAATTAATTGATTAATTTATATGACTACATATATTTGTTATTTGTGTTTGACTGATAAAATAATTTCTATGAAAGCTCGTAAAATAAGCCAAGACTCTGGCCAAATTTTATTGATAATTTAGAATATTGTTTAAATTAAATAATTATTGTAATGAAATAAGTAATTATTAGATGTATTTAGGGGATAAATTAATTTTTGTGGAAGATCCTACTTTAAGAGAAGACTTTGCCTAAATCTTTTTTAGCATTATTTTAAAATATTGGTTGAATTAAATAAATATTGGAAGTATGCATTAAAATATTGTTGTGGATCAAAAAAATATTGTAATAAGAATTAGTAGGAACACCTAATTTATGGGGAGACTCTGCCACATTTTTTTTTATTGATGTGTGATTATATTGCTTTGTATGTGTATAATATTGTTGAGATACAAAATATTTGCTCTAAATCAAGCATAGATGTATGATAGATTGCACCAAAATCAGTGGGATTAAACCAAAATTTTATGAGGGAGATGAGAAATTCATAATGGCATGTGTTCAAATTAATAGAACAATTTACACATGAAGGGACAATTGCATGTTCTTGTAAATATAAATGTAGGAGATTTTAAAATATAAAGATCCACTAGATATCATCTGCATAAGGATGGGATTAAACTTGATTGCTAGGTTTGAATTGAATATGGAGAAGCCTTACCACCAGAGAATCAATTTGGTGTTGATTATGTTAGAAGTAGTTTGATTGTGGTTCATGTAGGTAACAAGGAGGGTGTAATGTCAGTTGGGAAAATAATCTTAGTTGTTATCAGGGAATAATTTTTTATGCTTCTGGTCATGAGTTTAGAAAGTACTCCAAATCTTCAGAAGAGGTTCTCAATCCAGATGATGAGGGATTTTATAGTTTGTTAGAGGCAGTGAATATGCCTTTATAGGAAAGGTGTGTGCATTTAAAATTGTCTCTAGCAGTAAGAATGTGGAGTAACAAGTCAGAGGCAAATTAAAGTCAAAGTTCCTTTAATAAGTGGGCTTCACCGATGAATGGGATTAGTCCACAATTAGAAACTATCCCAGAGAACTTTTGCCAAGACAAAATGTTAGCTTCTAAGCTTGGGTTGAATTAAATGCAGATTGATTATTGTTTGAATAAGTGTATGCTCTATTACAAAGATGCTGCTATCCTGACTCATTGTAAATTCTATGGAGAGCCTAGGTCTAAGCCGAAGAAAAGGAAAAGTATGACATATAAGGATGTTTTGCATAAAAGATTACACTATCAATCCCTAATCCCCAAACTTAAAAGGTTGTATGTATCAAGGAATTTAATACCTTACATGAGGTAACACTTTAAGAACCAAAGGAGTGATGATATAATGACACATCCTTCTCATGGTAAAACTTGACATCATTTTGATTGAACCTATCATAATTTTGCATTTGATTTCTGCAATATTATGTTAGGGCTATTTACCGATGATTTTACTCCTAATAATCAATTTACTAGAGACGGTCTTACTTACTAAATTTTGAGGTGCCCCACTAAAATTTGAAAATTTTTAAGAAATATATAAGTATTATACATATTTGATTCTTATTATTTTATTAAGTTTAACTTCGTACTAAAATAAAAATTATGCAAATTTTTTTATTATGCATCTATATTATCTTTACCTCCATGACTTAAATTTTCTAATTATATCACTGACAATTACGAAGCCTAAGTGAACTGAACCCAGCCAAGGACTAGACTAAAAAAATAGTTAATAAACCTTATTTAATAATGGCAATTATAATAAGCTTTTTTTTTTTTTTTGACGTGGAAGGGAGGCTTTTATTCAAACAGAAATGTTTATACAATCATTAATGACATGAGTAGCCACAACTTGTGGGCATTCTTCAATCCAGATTAGATGAGGATTGGTACAGGCGAACTTAGCTAGGTTACGTGCTACTCTATTGCCTTCACGTTTAGTATGACTAAAAACGCACGAGTGAAAAAGCCTCACTAAACTAAAACAATCCTTTTCTATCGAATGGATCATGAATGGATGGCACTCCTGTAGATGAATGGCATCAATTAGCTCCTTACAGTTTGATTCTACTACAATATTCTAAAGACACAAATCATGGGAGCCAAGAATTTTTGAAAAAATTTATGGTCGGATCCAATAAAAATGAAATAGTTTTCGAATTCACCATTGATACGACATGATGCTTTTTCCATTCATTACTGTTGGGATCAGTTGTGGTTTTACAAACCCTATTGAGGGTATGGATGAAACAATTGCTTGATAAAAATGCATAAAAAATGGAGTTCGCATTTAAAAGCCAAGTACTTTACCATTGAGTTAGCAACCTCCAAAAAAAAAATGATGCGTAGATACAATAAAAAAAATGACCACCCCTTTGTCTAGAGTGGTATACATTATTTTTGTAATTTATTATTATTATTATTATTATTATTTTCTATTTATATGTACCTCTAAATCAAAAAGTTCATATTTGTCTCATAGAAAATCTAACAAACTCACTATTTGCTGAAGTAAAAGAAAAAAAAAAAGGGGGCCCTGTTACGTGAATAAATCGATCGAATTATCTTTGTTTGATAAACTATTGTCAATATTACTATTGAAAAATAAGTAGAACCGAAAAAACAAACGAATTCAAATTCGAAAATGAGATATTATTATTATATATTCTTTGAACAATTTCTTATAGAAATATATTTCATTTGATATTATTCAGTATTTTTAAAATATTTTTAATTCAATATATATATAGAGTAATTAAATATTTCCAATATAAATTCTACTCGAAATATGAATTCTGTTTGAAACTAAAATAATAGTAATATAAAATATAAAATCTAATAATCTAATAAAATAAGAAAAAAATAGAAATTTTTTAAAAAATAAATAATAAATAATATATATGTATATATATTTATGCAATAAGTATCTTTCCACTGTTTTCGGCTCAATCTACCGTGCGTTTGACTGCCTAATTTTAATAAATCATGTCAGCTTAATGATCGAAACCATCGACCAACAATTCCTATAAAGAAACCCCCTCTATATAGCTAGTTAGGCAGAACATATTCCATATTATTATTACCTTGTATCTAGGAATTTAAAAATTTGGTTAGGCCTACTACCCAAGATACAGAAGAAACAAGGCGATATATTATCAATGTGGTGTCATATGGACAGCATAATTATTTGCCTTCGGTTGCCCTGTGCCTTTGCTTTCAAGACAGTTGGGTCCAACATGGACGCTGAAAGGGACTTTAAAAAAAAAAAAAAAAAAGTCAAATAGCACGTGCATGAAATGAAGGTTGCAAGTTTATTTAATCTGTTCATTATTGTATTGCTATGTAATACACGTGGCTGTGATCATTTCGATCAATTCGTCTCCTTTGTCGGCCCTCGGTGGTAACGATCAACACATTTATTTATTTATTTTATTGATTTATGCTGATATCGTACATTTTTTTTTATGTGGAAATTTTTTTTCAATTTTAAATATTAAAAAACAAATTATCAAATATTACTAAAACTTAAATATAATAATAAATGAGTTATACTTTTAATAAATTAACTAAGATTTAAAATTTTAAAATAATGATTAAAAAAATATATTAATTGCAACTATGTTGATTAAAAATTAAAATAAAAAACTTAAGTATAAAAATGTGGTGAAATCAAATCTTTTTTTACCCCCGTCCTAAAAGCATACTTTTTTTGCTCCCGGTAAATCAGACAAACCACCGAAAAAGCATTGAGATGGGGCATTGGGCTTGGTAGCGCTGCGGGTAGATCTTAAGAGCATTTTCAACGTTATCGCCATTTAAATCCCACTTATGGTCCTATTATTTGCCATATCAATGTCACCTAATTAATGGGTTATAAAAAGTAAAAATGTCCCAAAAATGAGATTTATATCTCCAATAGAAGGAATTAACTTTGGTCCCACATAATTTTCAATCTTAGAAAATAAAATCAATATATTTTATAAAATATTTTATTATAAATATTTGTATTATATAATTTTATTTTCAAATTGGATAAAAGGATAAATTTTAATTTTTTGGAATAATTTTTATTTCAAATTAATTTTTAACAAATTAAATTATGGATAAAAATATCATACATTTACTTTTTAAAAGTTAAATTCTAAAAAATATTGTATAATTAATAACAACATTGCATAATTTTAAAAGCATTATATAATAAAAATATTACATAATTGAAACATGAGTTGCAACATTGCATAATTGAAATATTATATAACTAGCAATTTTATTTAATAAGCATTATGGAATTGCCAGATATATTCCACCAAATTTGCCTGTAGTTGTCAATAATTTTGTCTATCACGAAGGCGGATATTATTTTCAATATACCTCTCATATGGAACAAAAAGTTTCCTTACCCAACTCGGGTTATGATATGCCATTCTTCACGTCGTCGGGGAAGTTGAGCAAAGTTTCCTGCACATGTGACTCTCTCATCTTCAACAATAATATTATGCAATATGATGCACGCCCTTATTATCTTCGCAAGTTTCTCTTTCTCCCAAAATCGTGCAGGGCCACGTGTAATTGCAAATCGAGCTTGTAGCACTCCAAATGCTTGCTCCACGTCTTTTCATTGTAGTTCTTGATATTTTGCAAATAACTTTCACTTATCTCCCTACGGTTGGAAGATTGTTTTGACGAATATTGCTCATTCAAGATATACACCATCTGTTAAATAGTATCTCATATTATAATTGGTTCAATTCACAATATAATTTACCTCTGAAGCTTGACCATCCAAAACTTCATCAAACACTGGTGAATGGTCTAACACATTGATGTCATTGTTCGAACCGGCGACTCCAAAAAATGCATGCCATATCCAAAGGTCAGATGAAGCCACAATTTCAAGTACTATAGTTGGAATTCCATGGTAACCACTCATGTACATACCCTTCCATGCTTCGGACAATTTTTCCACCGCCAGTGCATGCAATCAATGCTACCATCATTCCTGGGAAGCCGCGGTCTTCTACAATTTGCAGCAAGTGTTGTACATCATTCGAGCTTGGTCTGCACAAGTATTCAGTCTCGAATATCAATATCACATCTTCAACGAACTTCTCTAAGCACTCAATTGTCGTGCTTTCACCTATCTGCACATAATCATCAACAGCATCAATTGATACTCCATATACCAATATACGCATAGCAGCTATGCATTTTTGTACTGGGGATAAGCCTTCTTGCCTGTAGCATCAACCCTCTGCCTGAAATATGAATCAACATTTGAGAGGGCTTCCATTATGCGAAGGAAAACATGCCTTCCCATTTGAAACCCTCGTTGAAATGTCTCAAGAGGGTACACTGGATTAGGTGCAAAGTAGTCATTAAAAAGACATTCATGTTCTGCTTCACAGTCCCTATCTAAGGTCCTGCGAGATTTAGAGGAAGAGTTTTGCTTGTACTTCTCTAGAATAACTTGAAGTTGGGGCCCATCTGAATCATCGAACATAAAATCCTCAATCCATTCATCTAAACATATGTTATTGGGTTGGTCTAAATCACTGAGCAAGACATCATCAATCAAGTCATCAAACAACTTGTTATCGAGATGATTAGAGGTTCCAACCATTTGTAATAATAGATATTTTAGTAGTGATCGCGAGTGACAAAGTGTTTTGAGAGCAAGTATGGAAGAGTGATGCTCCATATTTATAAGCCTTTTTCCACAATGAATAGTTTGACTAAACGGCTAGTTCTACAACGGTTAGTTTTGCAACGACTAGTTTTTCATTCGTTTATTTTTTAGAAGTTAAAATCTAAATAACCTTGTATGATTTTAAAACACTACATAATTAAAACATTACATATAACTAAAAATGTTACTTGATAGACAACAACATTACATAATTAAAATATTTCATAATTAAAAACATTACTTAATAGACATTATCGATTTGCTACTTATACTCCATCATTTCAATCGACACTTAAATTAAAAATACTTTGCCATAATTTTTTCTACAAGCTTAGTATGAAAGGATCGTTGCGTTTCACTCATCATGGATGTGTCTGCACAAAGTACTTGCATGTCTATTTCCCTTTCCTTAACATCTAGCTCCTTCGCCTTGATCATCATCTCTTTTTCTTTCTCTTCTAGCTCCTTTTCCTTGATCATTATCAACCTTTCCTTGAATGTCCTATCATTTTCCTTGTCCGCTAACTCCATTTCCTTGACCTTCTTAAAATCTTCTATGAGAGAAAGTTTCCTAGCTGTAATAGATTTGAGTGCATCAATGTCTTCATTGAAATCCATGGATGCTTTTAATTTTCCCTTACCCTTCCTTTTAGATACTTTGGTGCCTTGTGGACGAACTGGAGAATCCAAACCAATATCCTCACCTGTTGGCGTTTCTAGATTTGATGAGGATAAGTATGCTCCACAAGCACCTATCTTTGTTCTCTTGGAATCTCTACTCTGAATTGATTGGGTTCTCCATTTTTGTTCCTTTTGAAGCTCATTCCAGTGTCTTTGAAAGGCGCATTTCTTTCTATACCGAGTAAAATAGAGTTCATAAGCCAACTTTATTATATCGTAACTATTCGAACCACTTTAGTGTCTTCGACATGCTCAATCATAGCAACCACCAAATTATTGAGCCCCCATGTTGATCCTATGCCATCGCTTCTTCATCGCACCTACCCCTCTTTTGATCAAATCACAGTTGCGTGGATCCGGTTCTAAAATGCATCACTTTTTTGGTCGGTACCCACTAAAGGATCCATTGATACATTCAATCATACACTTATTAGTAACTCATTCTCTTCCTATCATCAATAACTACTCTCTTGTGCACGATCTTCAATTTGCTCATCATTGAGGTTGATAGCATCTAGCCGTTGCGGTTGGAAAATTGTGAATATTGTAAACTTGAAGTGGAATTTATAGGTGTTTGATGAGATGGGTCAGATGACCCACCAACACCACTTGATCCTGATCCTGATCCCCCAAATTAGGTTTGAAATGGGAACGAAAATGGAAATTGAAATGCTTGTAGATTTTGATTGTTTGGAAAAAAAGGAGTTTGAAGATTAGAAGGAACTTAAAAATTAGGAGTTGGAAAGAAGTTTGGAATTTGGAAATTTAGATTTGGATTTGAATTTTGAGAATTTGAAGATTGTGAATTTCGAATATTTGGATTTTGAGGGAAGTTGAAATTTTGTAAGTAACTGAGAAATAAATTTAAATTAACTTGATTTAGATCCATTGTTTGTAGAAAAATGAAGGATTAGAATTTGTATGGAAAGAATTTAGAGTGTGCTGGAAAGAATTATGAAGAGTTGTAAAAAAAAAGAGATTGAAAGAAGTTGATATTTATAGAGTGAAAATAAAAATAAAATAATATTTTAATTATTACCGTTGATTTCAATGATAAATTGTGCTAAAAAATACTAAAATAAATAACAAAAGTACACCACTTGTCAGTGTCCTTGGTCCCTTTGAATGGGAATGTATCTTTTCTCACTTGTCCCACGACCTTGTCTCCAACAGTGCCATGGAGATGTCCTTGATAGTAGACTGTGTGGGACAAATCAAATCCCACTGTTGGATTTGCTCTAACAGGCATAGGAATGCTTTTGTCTGACATGGAATAACAACAGAAATGGGTTAGACAGTTTATCAAGGACTTATGATTTGATTTGTATTAAGTTTGATATGTTTTGATCTATTTTGTGAATAGGTTAGGCTAAATGTTTTTAAAGTCCATTACAAAGACATGCTATAGGATTTATTATTTTGAAAAAAAACCTTTTAGATTTAGAATTTTTTTAAAAGGTCCTTTAAATTTAATAGACTAACTTTATATAACTAAATAATACATAATATATTATTATTATTTAAAAAAATTTATGTAATGTATTATTTATTTAATATAAATTATTAGAAACTTAAATTGTTAGCTTTGTCAAAAAGGCTAGATCTTTTGCTTTTAACTTACATAAAAGCCTATTAAATTATTCAATGATAGGCTTGATAATCTATTTAAAAGCCTTATTGCTTAATAGGCCTTTAGATATTTTAAATTTAGATCAAACTTTAAAAAATTATATCAGACCTTAAAAAAAAAACCTTTCTTTGTTATGGAAGCCGTTAAAAAAACAGACCTATATCCATTAAATAGATCAAACCCACATAATTTATTTTAGAAACATATTAGACCTAAGCCCTAGTTATGGGATCACGGGGAACCTTGTTCTTTCATTTCATTAGTTTCTTAGAGACAAAATTTGTGCTTTCCCCAAACTTCTACATATTGTGAATTTTTTTTTTAATTGGAGAACATCAAAATTCAATATTAATATAAAATTAGAAGGGAAAATTTCTTATAATTGTGTGGACAATTATTAAAATATATATAGTTTTCATTTTCTTATAAAATTTCAACTGCATGTTTATTTTTGTTTATTGAAAGCTTTGCGCATGTACTTGCGACCTTTCTCTTTTTAAAATTATACAATTTATAGAGCGAAATGTGATTATTGTTTCATATTTTTATTTCTCTTAGGCATTTTCAAGACATGTGGATTTTTATCACATATACGACAGTGATAGTGAGAGTGATATTATGCTTCCAAATTAACTTGTTAAGAGTGTGTTTGGTTGTGAATTTTTTAGCCAAAAAAATAATTTTTTATTAAAAAATTAATTTTCATATATTTGGATAATTTTTTAAAAATAATTAGAATCTTGAAAAAATATTTTTAATTTTTTGTTAAAAGCTGAAAATAGTAATTTAAAAAAAATCAATTTTCAATATTTTTAATTCTACATAAAATTTAAATTTCATAATCACTTTTTTTAAAAATTGAAACAAATGCACCTTAATATTTGCAGTTGAAGAAATCATATTTATTTTTTCAGCCAATAGAATCGTGATTAGTGGGATAGTCTTTTTTTTTGGTTTTTTTTTTTTTCTCTGCTGTCCTTTTACCAAGCTCTAGTTAGTGAACCTTCTGCAAGCCGAACCGGAAATTGAAGCCCTGTTCCAGAAGGCCCAAGCCTGAAAATAAAGATTGAGAACATAGAGGCCCATGGTTTTTGGTCAACAAGAGGCCATGTTTGCCATTACAAGCTTTCAGCTTTTGAGGCCCAATCCATGAGTCACAGTTCTGGTACACGTTAGCTAGTTTTATTTTGGGCTTTCTTGACCCAAAAATAGAGAAAAGGAAGTGAACAAAAATAGCTGATTTGGGCATTCAATTATGAGTGATCAACACCTACACTGGCTGTAAAGATAGAGACCACCTTTAATTTGCATGCAATACTTCCCTTTTTTTCGATAATTTGTATATAATACTTCTATTAAGTCATTTTCATTATGTTGAATTTGTTTTTTTTTTTTTTGGGGAAAGGTTTATATATTTGACTTCTTCAGCATCTTTATTGATTTTAAGTTTGATTTCAAACAAATTTCAATAAGGATCGTATAAATCTTTGCCGTGCCCAAAAGATATCTTCTTAGATCCCATCTCTAGGAAGATTTTTTTTTTTTTCTCATGTTCGTAATTATGTCCCAAAATTGTGTCTCTGATTAGACGTTAAGTAGCAATCATTACCTAATGTAATTTTATGGAAATTTTTTGTCGGTATTCCACTGCCCCTTGTGTCACTTTCATTTTGAATGGGATTAGGAAACTATCAATTCTTTGTACCATTTTCTTTCCATCCCTCTTTCTCCGCAAGGTGCTTCAGAACATGGGCATCCAAAGAGACCTCCAATGTTGACAATCATAATTATGATATGCGTGGGAAATCAAAAGAGCTATTAACAAAATAAAATAATGGTATATCATAACGAAAATAAAATAATCAACATAAAGAAAAGTTCTGTGTCCTATAAAATAATCATTTTCAAAGTTTGTTCCTTTGGATTTGAGGGACAGAGACCAACTCAAACAATTTTATTTTCTTTGTTGTTTATGTGGGTATATTACTATATTCCCCGAAATGAAAGGTTCTGGCTTTGAAAACACAAAAAGAAAATAATAGTCAATTATTTTGTTAGGGATTGTGCCATTACACTTGACCATTTAGGTTGGGCTTTTGTCCATACAAAGAAGCAATCTAAGATTGACAATGAAAAATTAAGTTCCTTTTCCAACGTTACAAGTAAAATTGTAAAATTTACGTATTATGCACCCTATTTATCTATATTTAGAGGGTCAGGAGCTTAAACCATGGAATTATCCATTAACACTATTGATAAAGCAAAGAAGTATCGTTACTAACAACTTTGGCACTCCATTTATGGATTATTTATTATTGTATAGATTTTGTTGATGTTTTGTCCAATTGAAGGAAGAAATCCAAAGATTTATGTTGATATCATAAATTAGATATTTTCTTTTAATTTTACTAATGTAACTGACACTGAATTTTTCACTTGTTACATTTATTTAAAACTTACCACACATTCCGACTGCAGTGGGATGATTGGGATCAAATTTACCTAAATTTTTAGACACCAAAAAACTTACCATACATGCATTGAGTTGAGTAAATATTTATTTTAGTTTTTGAAATTGTCAATACATTTTATTTTACTTCCTGAAATTAAAAAATTAATTATTTAATCCTTAAAATTGTAAAATATATGTTACTTTAGTCCTTAAATTGTGTGTCATTTTTGCAAATTATGAACTAAAATATTATACGATTTGCAACCTCAAAAATTAAATAATTAATTTTTTAATTTTAAAGTCTAAAGTAAAATGCACCTATAACCTTTACTGATATTGAGCTTCAGCCATGCAAGATTGACAGCCTGTCACTAATCTTCATAATATAAAGTGACATATCTCAACAAATTTGGCATGTAACGTGTGGCCTCAGCAACAGGCAACTTATTTGAAATTCAAACGTTTGTCCAGGGCCAGTAAGGGAAAAAAGAGAAGAAAAAGGGTTAAAAAAGAAAACTAAAAGGAAGGCAAGGACAACAATGATTGTAAAGTGAACAAACGAAAGAGGGTGGAAAAAAGAGCTTAATGATTCTACATACCGGCCCGGTGAATGAGTAGTGTGGTGAGTGTGGTGACTGATCACCAGGAAAAAGCAAAGGGGTGGGTGGCGACTCTATTTCAGAGACCTTAGAGAAACATACATTATGATCAATGGTGGGTCAGTTGTGTGTGTTACTGATTTGATTTCATGACCCTCCAATCAAAAGTAGGTTATACCAGTAAAAACTTTAATTTACTCCTAAGAATGAACATGTGCACGTGGTCCTACTCATTTTATTTATCAATTATCTTTTGCTTCTCTCAGAATTATCTCTCTCTTTCTCTTTCTTTCTTTCTTTCTTTTTGATAATTTCAATTTTATTATTTTCTCAGAACATATCCATTCCATACCAGCCTATGCTTCTGAATTGGCTGCTGAGATATTTATATGTGAAATAAAAAAAATATCTTGACCAATACTCTTAAGTTGTTAAGTTGTTTCTATGTGCCACTGCCCCCAGAAGCCGGAATAGCTTAAGAAAGCACTTTGTCCGTATCGCTAACTAATTTTATCCTATTCATTAGACTTTTTATGCTTGGCCTTATTTTCAAACTTGTTTGTTTCTTCAATTCTGCAATCAAACAAGGGAAGAAGGATATAAAATTGAATAGGGGAATATTCGAAGCATAAGGAGGATTAGTGCAGCTGAATAAGAATATGGTAAATAATTAAACATCTATATTATCATTTCAAAGCACATACTAAATCAATAATGCGATATATTATAAAAATGACCGTGCGAAAAAGTGAACAAGTAATCATAAGAGATTTAAAGTTATAAAAATATTCTCCAATAAAAAAGTTCTGTACAACATGCATGAATTCAGTTTCTGTACCATTATTAAGCGTTATTTATACTAACATATTTTAATATTTATTTTTCATTTAATATTGTCATGAAAAGAATGAACTCCCCAGCTACAAAAGAGAGAAAAAAGTGACAAAAGAAACCCAAAAAACACGTTCTGGAAATGAAAAGTGAAAACAACTAAAGAGAAAATTTAGAAAAAAAAAATGAAAGCAAAATGAGGCTGGTCCCATACACATGTTGACTTCTCACCATAAAGAAACAAAACAGAATGAAAATTAAAAAAGGAAAAAGAAAATCTTCACGTGACGTGGACATCATATCCTAACTACACGTGTCATATCCTGCAAAACATAATGGTTCTAGGCCCACCAAACAAAAACATCAAGCGCTCTCTGCTAACCGGAATTCAATCTAGTGAAAAGAATTAATTTTTCATACGTGACAAACTACGATTTGACATATAGTAACCATACTTGAAACAATAATGTCTCCACCAAAGAATACATGGGAAAAAATCAACCCTTAGTTTTTGAAGGTAGTTTAACATTTACTTCTTTTAAATAAATTTTTGAATTTAAATTTTATAGTTTAAAAATGTAATGTTAGGATGATTTTACTTTTATATATATATATATATATATATATATATTTAATTTAGATATACTGATAATTTTTATACTGTTATCAATCAAAATATTTTATTTACATGATCAATCAAGTAGTAGATGGTTATGTTAAAGAATTTTATTGATATAATAATTTATGATTAAATATTTATATAAATTTTTTATATTAATAATATATTTAAATTAAATCCTATATATATATATATATATATATATATATATAATCTGCATATAAAAAAATATATATTAAAAAAACCCCCTCTCTCTCTCTCTCTCTCTCTCTCTCTCTCTCTCTCTCTCTCTCTCTCTCTCTAAGTTGGTAAGACAAAAGCTCCCTTGGATTGGCTTATGTTTTACAACAGCAAAACACAACAGAGTTACACATAGACACGCAGATTCTCTCCCTCTCTCTGTGTCTATATTTCTACCTCTGTCTCTCTCTTACCACGAAGGCATGCACATCACAAAGTTCACAAACCATGCGGTTTATTACACTTTTACCCCTGCCTCACCCCTTAATTCACGTGTTCCTGCCCCTGTGGCTCTGTCACATTCTCTGAGCTGCTTCTTCCAGTTTCCATGGCTGTGTCAAACGGGGTAGAAGCAGTCCTCGAGTTTCTCAGAAAGAATGGTCTCTCGGAGGCAGAGTCTGCACTCAGAGAAGACATCAACGAGAAGAAGGGTAGTGTTCATGGTGATCATGGCGAGCTTGGATCCTTCGATTACGAGAAGTTCTTCTTCCCCATGGTTCCTCCTCCGCCGCCGGTGAAGCTCCGATCGTTTTCACGGCCTCTGGAGGATCGTGGCGCCGCCGGTGGAGGAAGCTGCTCTGTTTCTTCAGAGGATGAGTTTGTGAGCATAGGATCATCTACTTCCCGTGTTTCTTCTGCAGGTTTTTTGAAAGACCCCTTTTTTGAATTCGAATCAGTTGTTTTGTGATGATGCTGAATTCAGTCAATTGCTTGTGTTGAATCGATGATCACTGTGTTTTTTTCAGAGTAATGGAAAAAAAAACTTAACAGTTAGTTACTGTGCTCTGTTTTTTTTTTTTGGGACTCTGCTATGCTGCTTAGCTAAATTGAGAACAGAACAAAGAAGCTGTTGCTGTTTCATGTTTCACTGTGTGTTCAGTTTGATGATCGTAGAGAATTTTCTGGTTTTCAATTTTCTATATTTGGATCACATAATTGATCATCCAATTTTAAAATTTTCTTGTTTGGTTTTATGTTAGTCATAATTCAATTGTGTTTTGTACTGAATATTCCTCGTTCTTGTTTATATGATCTGCACAATTATTTTTTTTGTGAAATAATATTAATATATGTTTAAAGAATGTTCTTAGTGAAAAGAGTATCAACGGATTTGCAGATGCATGCAAATGCAATTCTTTTGTCTTTGTCAAAAAAATGTAAAATTTAGTCCTCGTTCACTACATTTTGTAGTTTATGCATATAAATTCAACTATTTTGAAATTTTCGAACTACTTACTTCTCTTTGTTCATCACTGATTTATTCAAGTTATATATGCAATATCGTGAATTCATGATTATTCCGTTTTCCTGTTGCTTAGTTGATTTCGATTCACCAATGCATGAGAGAATAGAGCATCCTAAAACCTAGTTGTTTTTGCAGAATTCATCAACCCATATGGAATTCGTTCCTCGTCTCAGACTCAGAATGATTCTGAATCGTCATCTGATAGATTGTCTCAATTTGGCACAGCGCGTGATTATCATGATTTTGATATGCAAAATGAACCATATTGGTATAATGAAAAAGATGATGACTATTTCATGACTCCGAATTTTGAAGGGCCGGATTTCTTTGGGAGCCAAAGTGAGGATAAGTTTGTTATGACAGCAGAAATGGAGAACCAACATGACAATTCTTCAGGTCTTGATTTCAACTACGAAGAATTTCGATTAGAGGGAAATGATGGTTACATGGACAAGGCTTGCCTTTATAATCATTCCTCTGAAGAGGATGGAAATGTCACTTATTCAAAAGGCTATAACAATGACAAGTTTGAAGGGGAATTAGAGGGCAAGGGTGAGAAACAAATTGTATCCTATGGTTGTGAAGTTCCATTTTGCAAAGGCTGTGATGGTTCAGGAGAGTCTTGTAGTGGTGATCCTACAAACTTCAGCTACCCTAGTTTGAAGGAGATACATTTGAATGATTTTCATTTGAAGGTTGTTGGAGATATTACCTCTTTTGATTTTGCTCTAGAGGATACTGAGAATCAAAGTTTTGACTACTACCCTAAAAATGACAGCAGTGAGGTGTACAAGGGTCCCTACGACTTAACTATCGAAGTTGCTGAAACAAATCTACCAAATGGACTTGACAACTATGAAGCTCGAGATGGCAGAGATTTCGCCGAAGAGTGCCAAGATCCGGAGATTGCTGCAGATGGAGAGGATGCTACTGATGATGAGCTCTTAAAGTACACTCAAGAGGAGGAATATGAAGTATTTGACCTGAGAATTATACACAGAAAGAACAGGTTTGTTTTGAAGATGATCTTTTGTCCTAAACTTTCATTTCTACCTGATATTCCTGGTAATGCTGGTGAATACATTGACTTTGAATCTGTAGGAAACTAGGAGTTAATAAAATTTAAAATTAGATGCCACTTTGTTGGGTTTTGTTATTCTTATTTTTTAGGCCTTTAAACTTTTTTTTTTCTTTTCCTTTTGGTGTCAGCATTAACTATGTTCATGTTGATTTTGACTCATTATTTATTTCTTGTGAAATTTCTATTTTGGCTTTCCAACTTTTTCTTGTAGGTATTTTGAATAGTCCAAGGTTGTATTTGAGCATAATTTGCACTAATATATTATGGAATTTATAGGACTGGATTTGAAGAAAGTAAGGAACTCCCCATTGTGCTAAATACTGTCATAGCCGGCAGGTACTATCTAACAGAATATCTTGGTTCAGCTGCCTTCAGTAGGGTTGTACAGGCACACGATCTTCATACCGGAATAGATGTTTGCTTGAAGATTATTAAAAATGACAAAGACTTCTTTGATCAAAGCTTAGATGAAATTAAGCTTCTGAAACTTGTCAATAAGCATGACCCAGCAGATGAACGTCACATATTGCGTCTTTATGATTATTTCTACCATCAGGTATGTCTTGAATGCTAGCTATATAGCTGGATTGTTTTCATGTAAGATATACAGATTTCATTTTGTCCAAGTTATAATATTTGAGAAATCATATATGCTGAACAAGGAAACTTTATACTGCATAGCAGAAATTATTCCTTTTCATACCACTTTTAGGATGGTCTAGTGGAAATTTATGATTAACATATCTTTGTCTATCTTTCTGCATCCTGTTTCATCTTAACTATTAATGTTAAGTCACTTGTCTTAAATGAAAAACTTCACAGGAGCATTTATTCATTGTAACCGAGCTTCTCCGAGCCAACTTATATGAATTTCAAAAATTCAACCAAGAATCTGGAGGGGAAGCATATTTTACATTGAACAGGTTGCAGGTTTGTACAATCATCCTGATAACTTCTGTGCCTATTCCACATGATTAGTTATTCATTTATTATCTTGTTAGTTGTCTAAAACACCCCGGATCTCTCAGACCTACAATGCTCACCAATATGTAACTCTCCTTGAATTTTAACATTGCCTATCCATTGACAGATAGTTAATTCAGTGTTAGAAATAAATAAAGTATCTAATGATATATCTATTATATCTTAGAATATCATGTAATGTCTCACATCACATCTTAGAATATTAAAGAGTATCTTAGATGATCTCTTAGGATTGATTTCTATATTTCCTTATATTTCATGATATGTTTCTTTATTTAATTAAGATTAGGATTCTATTATTATTTTAAGTAAGGTCTGGTGCGGATTCTATTATTATTATAAATAAGGTCTGGTGCTTTGTATTTTGTACTGCACCGCATTACATCAGAATGTATCATATCAATATGTTTTCATATTATTCATTGTCTTTGTTCTCTCTTTTCTTCCTTTCTTATCTAAAGCCCATAATCTCGACATTCAGAAATTTGAATAGAATGGCTTCTTGTCACAAATAGAGATGTTATTAAAGAATGATGATCACGGTTTTTGTTACCCTTCTTTGCAGCTCATTACTCGTCAGTGTTTGGAGGCATTGCAATACTTGCACAACTTGGGAATTATTCACTGTGACCTGAAGCCAGAAAATATTCTAATCAAAAGTTACAAAAGATGCGAGATAAAGGTTATTGATCTCGGAAGCAGTTGCTTTCAATCAGACAATCTGTGCCTATATGTGCAATCCAGATCCTATAGAGCTCCTGAAGTGATGTTAGGCCTTCAGTATGACGAAAAAATTGACATATGGTCTCTTGGTTGCATCTTGGCTGAGCTATGCTCTGGTGAAGTATGTGCTAATTTGCCTTTCTATGATATCATGAAATACATTTTTCTATAGCTTCAACATGAGCATAGAACCTTGATCTTCTTTCATGGAATTTAATCAGTTGTTCAGTTTGGTAAGCTAATATAATTGAGGGATAATTTAAGTTCAGAGAATGATAACTTTTTGTTATTTATATATCCTGAGTACTTGTGTCTTCTGTAGGTGCTCTTTCCAAATGATGCAGTTGTGATGATTCTGGCACGGATGATTGGAATGCTTGGTCCTATTGATCTGGAGATGTTGGTGAAAGGGCAGGAAACACACAAGTACTTCACCAAAGAATATGATATTTATTATGTAAATGAGGTTTGTTTCCCCTTGTTTTTTCCCTTATAGCTGCTTTCTTTTTATAGTAGGTCAACATAGTTCATTTTTTGTTCTTCATGAAATCTTAGGTGTAAAAACCTTCTGCTTTTCTTCATGTCACATTGATTCATTTATTTGACGTGAAAAGCAGCAATAAGTTCCCCTTTAGCTTCTAAAATTATTAAGATTGCCGAAATGTTGTTAACATGATAGTGCAGTACCTTTTGCGGCATTTTCTTTATGAGGATTGGTTAAATCTCATTAATCCACATCTTGCTCAATTTCAAATCTTGCCGTGGCTGCAGTCAATTAAAATCTTCCACAATATATTAGCAAACTAGGTAAATTCGATACTGGAGAAAAACTCAAGTGGAATAGTATAGTATTTTGGGAGAGAAAGTAGAATAACTAAAAGGAGAGTAAGCATATGTACTACTATCAACAGGGAGTGGGTCTAGCGGAAGGGACTAATCCCCCGCAAGTAGCAAATTACAATTCGAATCTTAGCTAGGAGAGGTACACACATTTAGTGTCACCGTGCTTTGAACAAGATTGTCTCCGGTAGAGGATACTAGTGGGAAACCAAAATAAAGGAAAAGCCATATGTACTATTTATCCTTGTTTTAAATTCGATTTCAGTTGTTTCCAACTAATCTTTAGTATCATACACAGGAGACTGATCAACTGGAGTACATAATTCCAGAGGAGTCATCATTGGAGCAGCACCTACAAGTTTCTGATACTATGTTTATAGACTTTGTCAGATACTTGCTTAGCATCAACCCGAAAAGAAGGCCAACTGCAAGACAGGCACTAAAGCATCCATGGCTTTCCTATGTTTACAAGTCCAAGTAGCATTCTTTCTCTGAAGGAAGGTTTACGTTGGAATTATCCATATCAGTTATGATCTTATGAGCTTTTTTTTTCCCCTGCATATAGCAAAGCTTGCAATCACATTTTTGGTTTGTTTGTAAGCAACAAGAGGAAAAATTCACTGCCTCAAGCTGTATATTTTTTTTCCCCGCTGATTAACAGTTTGTTCTTTGTACAGCCCATTGTTTTTGCCTTCCATGGTTTGGGAGGTTTGATCATTACCGAAATAACATTTTCGTGTCACCTTTTTGATTCTTACGTAAGTCACATAATACTGGGGTTCGTTGAATTCATTGCATCTGGTGAAGCAGACTTAACTTGGCATCATTACAAAAACTATGATTAGAACTTCAAAGTGATTGGTGCTGCTAATGCAGATTCAGCAACACAAGTTATGATGTTTCTTCAAGGTAGTCACGAAATTTTTGCTAAGTTTTTTTCTTTTTTTCTTTTTTTTTTTTTTTTCATTCAATGCTAAGTATATAAGTTGACATCATTGTACCCATTATTTATTTATTTATTGATGAGATTGTACCCTTTATTTAATATATTAAAACTAAAGTAATCGGATGTTTTTTTTTAATATGGTATTTGGGTAGAAAATATACCAAAATATAGGAATTGGGAGGAATTTACATTAATATGGGACTTACTAAAATCGGAATTTTCAATTTCTAAAAGGGTGAAATCCGAAATTTCGATTTTAGTAGATCCTATATCATTATAAATTCTTTTCAACTCCTATATTTTGGTACATATATAACTTAAATACTATATAAAAAATACAATTCCAAAGTAATCTTTTCACCAAAAAAATAAAAGAGAGACTAATTTATGTATACCCGAGATAATATTGATTTCTTACCTTTGTTTTTGAAATTATTTATATATTTAAATTTTTTGTATAAATCTTTATTGTTTCGTGAAGTACATATGCTCTTCATATTAAATTTAAGGCGAAAAATAGATTTGTCCTCTAATTTTTTTTTATTTTTAATTTATCCTTTAAGTTATAAATATTTTAAATTTGTTTTTTAATTTTCAAAAATTAAATATATTTATTCTCTTCATAAATAATATTACTTATATTAATAAAAAATTTTTATTTTACCTCTAAACTAATAAAATTAATATATATGACATCATATGTAGTAAGTTATATTTTTAAATTGACCCTTTAATAGAATAGATAATATTTGTAAAGAGAATAAATGTGTTTATCTTTTAAAAATTAAAGGATAAGTTTAAAAACAAAAAATAAGTTAAAAGTTAAATCAATTATTTTTAACTAAATTCAATTATACACAGACTCCTTTCATGTCATTTTGAAATATATTATTATATAAAGTTTTAGAATATGGGAGGTCTCTTTATTCTTTGAGAAAAAAAAAAAAGATGAAGAAAGAGAGATATAATTAAAATATCTTATACGAAAGAATGTTAAAAAAACAGACATTGTTACTCCTTTTTTCTTTTTGATCGTCGCATTCAATGGTACTCTCCTGTGTGTGTGTGCATGTGGGCGTGTGTGTGTGTGTTTTTTTCTGGTCGTTGCATGCATTGGTACTCTCGAACGTGGTGGCGGGATAATAGGGCTTATGTCATGGACTTCGGTTGTTCTGGGCTTGGGTGGAGTTCCTAAGACTCGAAGCTAGTGTGCAGTATGGACTGACGAGATGACAGCAAACAGGCCAATAGCCAATAGCCAATAGCCAATAGACCAGGCTTTGTTAATAAGTGACCTTCGGTTATGTCGGTGAAGAAAAAAAGCTGAAGTGAAAACCATACTTTTCAAAACGCCAATTCAGTTCTCAAGAGATAATTATATCAATTTGGCCTGCAAATAATATTTCTTTAACATTGGAATGAGCCAAGATTTCTATTTATCAAGGTAAAACTGAGTCAAGTGGTAAAAGTCATCATTTGAGGACCAATATGATATTGATGATCATCATTTGAATTTGAATGTATATATTCTATTGATAATTATAAAAATATTATATTGTTGTTATGAGATATAATTTTAGTGTATCATTAAGATAAAATATTTTTATAAGTAATTCAATTATATATTGTTATATTATTAAAAATACTTAATTTTTGTAATAATTATATAAAAAGTTATATATATATATATATATATATATATATTTGTTTGATAATATTGTAAAACATATTACAATAATAATGTATCACAGTTTATGTCATTTTTATTTTATTATGCTTTTAGAATTTTGTAAAATTTAATTATGCAAATAATTTAATTTTTATTTTTTAGAAAATATTAAAAAAATATATTAAATGAAAATTATCATGAAATTTTTATAAATATTAATAAAAAATGTACTAATTGAAAAATATAGTATAATATATTTTATTTTAATTACTTATTTAATGTAATGATTATGTACAGTACTATATAAATTATTATACATAAGATCGGTTATCTATCTTACCTCCACACACCGAATTTATCCCACTTGCACGAAGCGATTTAAAACTCGGCACTCGGCCACATGAGATTGGATCAATGATGATTTAAGGTCACTTTACTCCATACTCCTCATATAAACTAATATGATCTTCAACTTAGTTATCCCTCACGTCCACTGTATTACTTGATATTAACTAGTTAAACACTTAGGATAAATATGTTTTTAATATGCATGACATGATTAATTTATTTTAAAATTGTACTAATTAATTGCTATATAAATTTATTTATAACATTCATAAGTGGTAGAGGGGATTGGATTGAGGGAAGGGAAACCCGTCCTTACCATAGGGTTTTCTCCGAGTAGCAACTGGGGGGAGAATTTTTTTTCCTAAGATTATCAACATAATCGTGACATAACTGGCACTTTATGACTTTAACAACCAAACAATAAATGCAATACCCCAATAGTCATCGGAAGCTTGGTGGAACCATCAAAGTCTGGTCCAATGACAAACGGCGGTGACTGGTGGACCAGAGACGTTTCAATGTTTGATTGGTCTTGAGAAATTTTCAACAACTGATGAATAATTAAATATTTAATCATGCATTTTGAATTATCTATTTATTGCTAACACTTTTGACCACAATAATAGCATTCATTACATCATTAATGCAGATTTTAACATATGCGCCCTGCTAGTCTGATAAGTATTAAAGTATTCAATACAACCAAGTGTGCAAGTACCAAAAAGCAATGCTTCTGTTCGTCAATTTTAAAACTAAAATTAAAACTCAAAAGACTCGAACAGTATTCATCTTTTCATGGGTTTTAATAAAAAATTAATTTTTAATCCTAATGTTATTACCTTAAATGACAAATATTATGAAACAAATAGAGTATTTATATCTTAACATGATTTTAAATATATAATAAGTATTTCATCTAAGATTTCAACTTCTTAAGATATATGTATATATATATATATATATATTTCATTTTTCTTTTGTTTTGTGGCAAGGGGGTTCTTTGTTTTGAATATTATGTTTTCTTCTGGACAGTTAAAGTAAAATTTTCTTTGAACTAACAAATTTATGGGAGTTTATTGTTTAATAAATTTCGAGTTAATTTGAATTCCGAATGACAAGAAAAGAAGCAAATTTCTAGTCATTAAACTAACATTGAGATGATGCATGTTTATCCATTTATGACAAACAAATAGAAATTCTAAATCCTGGTACTGGTTTCTACGGCTTTACGAGCTACCATGGCTGACAAAGATCCATGAAGTAGATGTATTAAAACCAGCTTCCACATTCATTTGTAATGCAAACTACACTTGCACTTGCAGTGCTATTCTCAAAGCCAAAGAGCAACGCAATATAGATCAAGTTATAGGATTCCTTAAGAGTTCGAATGAGCAATTTCTGGAGTAAGATCTCATGACAACACAAAGGCATTGGGAAATACTAATCGATTTTCAGGTACTCATCCAAGAATGTTCAATCAAGAAGGGTTTTATGGTAATCCTCAACAAAAGGGACTAGTTTCAGGTTCAAAACAAGGTGTCAAGAAACAATGCTCCCATTGTGGGAAATTTGGCCATATAGTAGATGCATGCTACAAAAAGCTCGGGTTTCCACCAGGTTCCAAGTTCAAAAATACGAGTTACAATTCTCAAAGGGAGTCCAAATACTACAAAGTGAGTCACCAGAAGTTATTACAGAATCTCAACCATAGGTTGATCAAGAACCAAAATTTGGCTTCATTCAACAATGATTTTATTGCCCAGCCCAAGCCAACCATACATCAGTGCACCATAATTCAACTATGTCTCTTCAAAATGACAATAATTGTAGTTTGAAAAGATCCTTGATATTGGTACTATTGATCATTTTTGCACATCACTTCAACACTCCACAACTTACAAATGTACTAAACCAGTCATAGTTGACCTTCGTAATGGAAATAAAAATGTTTCTCATTATTTAAGAACTATTCACCTTTTTCATCTCTGATATTAACTGATGTCTTATTCTAATTAACTTGGTTTTTAGTTTAATATGATATTAATCACCAAATTTACATCATTTCTTGATTGTAAAGTTGTTTTCTTCAATAATAGAATATCAATACTTTGAAGAAGATTACAGTTGCTAAAGTTGAAGATAGACTGACTATTTATGCTAGAAGAATCTATTCCACCAAATCCTACTATATTATCTCCCTATACTTCTCAGCGTAAGTCTGTGGTCTTTTTAATGTGAATCGATTTTAATTCATATAGCCATGTCTTATCTAGTATTTTATTTATATTAAAAAATTTAAGAATGAAATTTCCAGAAATTTCTTTTAGTCTTCATCAAATCACTTCTGTGATTTAAATGGTACCCGACTTTTGCAAGATTGAAATTGCCTAATTATGCTGTCTTGGCATTGGAAAGGCAAGTAAAGTGGTGATTGTTAATCTAGTCTAGTTTCTGAAAACTCCTTGTCTGTGTCTATATGTTGCATTGTGGTGACCACTGATCGATCATTAATTCATTACCATTTTCCACCAAAACGCAATTCAGCTTCTGATTACTTGTTAATCAGTACCATCTCCTTGTTTGGTTAATTGTGCCACGTCCAATGCCTATATTGTTGACTTTGCCTTTTAAAGATATAAAACATAACCTAACAAATTTATTAAACATAGACTTCACATTTCATAAATTCATGTCTAAATAAAGTGCTAATTAGTTAGTTAATAATCATTGTACTTCAAACTTTGTTTTTTATTTAAAAATATCTTTTGTGTCACTCTTTCTTCAACTACTCAATATCTTATTCCTTGTTAAGAATGTAAGACAACAAAGCTTTTTACACCTTTTTCTTTTTTTTTTAAAAAATAATAATGTAACCAGAAAAATACTACACATGTTTATTAAAATCAAAATAAATTATCTTAAAGTTTAAAACTTACAAATAAAATAACACTATCGAAAGCTTTAAGTGTAACGCCGCCTAATTTTGAATGAAATTCAACTGCAAAAAAAAAAAAAAAAACCTTGATCTATAAAAAAAAAAAAGAAGAAAGAAGATGAAGGAGTCTGTCCAAAATAATAATAATAATAATAAAACTTGACCTGAGTCAATCTTTTTTCATTTTAGTATTCGAGAGCTCTAAGGGGCTGAATAAATGGTGATTAAATCCTTCACTCAAATTACATGAAATCCGAAATCATTAGAATTAGGAAAAGTGCTACTTAACAGCTTATTGGCTGAATGAGTAAAATGTTTATCAAGGAAAACTTATTCATTTGGCTGATACTTTTCTAATTTAATCAACTATTAGTAGTCAATCTTCATGTTCATGTTACGCACAATCATATTTTGTTTTATGTATAGAGGTTAAGTATATTTTTCGTTTTAAAAAAATAGCACTTTTTTATTTTTGTATCTTAAAAAAGTTTGCTTGATTTTAGTATTTTATTTTTTTAAAAAGGTGTAAATACTAAATAATCCTTGTCATAATAACAAAAAAAATATAATTTTTTAATAGTTATTTATGGTCATTTTTTTAAAAATAAAAATAAAAATAAAAAAATAAACAACCAAAACCAATGATATTAAGCCATTAAAAGTGATGTACTAAGAAAAAATTTAAATAATATATATAAGAATAAAATTTTGAATCTTGTTACCACTTATGTTAAAAAAAAAATAAGAAAACCAATGGTACTATATTTTTGGGGGAAAAAAATATTTAACCATATCTTTCATGTCCTGACTGTTGCTTGTGAATCTATCTATTCTGTTCTAAAACTCTGATCTAATAATTAAAGAGCAAGGACAATCTCTTTAAAGACTCGAAGATTGTCCTTTCTCATTGGCTCATTCTAAATCGCCGTGGCTTCCTATTCCTTCTTGTTAATTTTTTTTGCTTCTTTTGTCCATTATAATCATGAACGCGCCCTCTCTCGTCACGCTCCCTCCCAGCGCGTTTCTTTCATTCTTCCTAATTATGATCACTCCTTACATCCCCTAATTTGCATTTACTAATGTTTAAACCAGAATTGTCTTTCGGACATGTACTTGGATGTTATGCGGAGAAGGAAAATGAATAACTTAGGATATGTTTGAATGAAACATAAATGGGCACAAGAAAATTGAGAAAATTTTGCTATGTTAGAAATATTTAAACAATCAAGATTTTTTTGACAGCATTCTTAATATAATGATATAGTATGCTTATTGTTTTATGAATTAACGTGTAATTTTACTGTTTTATTCAATTTAACTATCCTTAATTTTAACTAAATAATGCTAAAATTTGAATTATTTTGTTTAGACGTGCATCATTAAGATTGAATTTTTTAAGCAATTTTCTTGAATTTTGTAAGTTTTGTGAACTAAAAAGAGAAACTCGTTTTTGGTACATAAAAAAAGCGACTTTGAAAGGGATAAAAAAAATAATTGATTAAAAATGAATAATTATCATAAAGTTGTCAATTTTCTTATAAGCAATGTTAGACTTCCTATGACTTGAAATTAATCCTAGTATCGTAGTTTTAGGTTATTACAATGACTATACACAGGTTTATATTCATGAACTACTACAAACTATATAAATTCTTTATTGTTAATATAAACAAAATCCTGCTTTTTTTTTTTTGAGAGAAAAAGCAATTGATGTTATGTTGAACAAAAAGAAAACATCAAGTTATATTTTGCAAAAGAATTATAGTAACAATCAAATCAATAATTACTATATGATTAAAAAAATAAAAATTTCTAAATAAACAGGGACAATATTCTTAGTAATTGATGTCAACGATAAAATAGGACAAAAAAATTATTTACTCTTAAAAATATAAATGAAAAATTTAAAATTCAAAGTCTAAATTTCTATTTCCTCTTTCATGTTAGGTACAACAAAATATAAATATTATTTTTCTTATTCGTTTTTGCGAACGCATTTTATTTTTTCAAATGAAAAAGCCTAAAGAATTCCATAGGACTAGACACTAAATTTGACCAAATAAAAACAAAGAATGAGTCCCAGCCAAAGAAGTTGTGAAAAATTCCTTAGAAATAATAACAAAATGTCACATGAGTCGTAGAATAGATTTTTAAGGTCAAATGAATATATCTGATAGCCATACCAAAAAAAAGTATAAAAAACCTAATGTTTGTGTGAAAGATAATAAAGAAAATGAGAAAAATGAAAGGACAATAATAAAAGAAAGAAAAGACAGTATTTTTTTTATTTGAGAATTTAAAAGTGATGTTAGAACATTCATAAAAAATAAGAGTTTAATTGGTATGTACTGACAGTGTAAAATAGTTTTACACTATCAATCAATAGAAATAGGGGAAAGTAAAAAATTATGATGGGTCCCTTATTATAATAGGTGGTTATTTATGTGAGTTGACACTTTTTATTATTTCTATTGGCTGACAGTGTACTGTCAGTGTATTTAAATTAAATCCAAAAAATAATTCATTTCTTTCTTCTATTTAGATAGTTAAATATTTATTTTCAAAATCAGAGTAAAATAAAAAAAAATGATAGTTAAATTTTATTTTCAAAATCATAGTAAAATAAAAAGATAAATTATTTTATTAAAAATATTTTTTTATTATTTCACCGCTTTATAAATATAAATTAATTTTTTTTAAAAATAATTCTTCCAAAAAAAAATTAAACTAATAATACCTTAAGAAGCAAGAAGAAAGATAGTTTTTATTTCCTTCTCGTTCTGATCCAACTTTTCTTGTTCAATTCTGTGTGATGAACCAATAAATATTCAAAATTCAAATATATTGCAAGAATTAATTTGAATCCGCGTTTGAAACTTTAAACTCTCGGTCCCAGTAGCATAAAATCAAACATCCGAAGTACATTATTAATTAATACAAAAAAAAAGGAAAGAAAATGAAAATCAAATTACTCAAACAACAGATCGTAGCCATCAAGACATTTCTTCTAACGCGCCACCGCAGCGCGTAGGACAAAACCCGGTGCCCCACCCTTTCTCCCTCTCTCTTTCTCTTTCGTTGTCTTTCTCTCTCTCTAGACCTCGTCGAAAGCACCACCATCACCACATCTCCCTGAAAACAAAGAAATAAAAATCACGCACACGAAAACCAACGAACAAATAGAGAGAGAGATAACCACACTGCATCGTACGCACCACGGCACGGAACAAAAAATCAGCGATTCTCGACTCGGTTTTGGTGGTGGTGGTGGTGGCGGTGGCGGCATGGGCGAGTTGACTCAGGCGGAGGTGTACTCGGCGCCGCAGCAGCATCGGACTCAGCAAGTGTGGAGGGCGCTGTTGAGCTGGCTGGCGTTCTTCTTCCAGATCTTCTTCCAGATTATCAGAGCCCTCGGCCACTACCCTCTCCTCTCTTTCTCTTCTTCCAACTCTTCTTCTTCTCATTCCTTTAAGCCTCTTCCCTCCGTTGAGCTTCACGACCACGATTCGCCGCTACCTGAAGAAGAAGTCGCTGCCGCAGCGCTCGAAATCGCTGCTTACGATTACTCCCCCTCCGATCACCGCCCTCGCCAAAAACTCACGGTATCACCGGCGGCATCAATCTTTTAATTATTTTAGTTTCTGAGTTTTTTTTTTTAATTTTAAATTTAAATAGTTTTGCAGCTCAGTGATATTTATGCATGCTTAGAGGGAGTGAAAACTGAAAAATAAATAAGTAAATAAAGAAGAAATAGGATTGGAGGGGTTAATTTCTATGATGAGGAATGAACTGCTGGACATGTTTGTTTCTTTTGAGAAATTTAGGTTTTTTTTGTTTTTAAATATTTTTTTTGTGGGAAGTTTGAGCTAATATGTGACGTGTTTGGGAGTTTGAGCTGTATCTGGATGGAGAAAAAGTTAGGGTCTGATCTCAGTAGGGTTTGAAACGATGCTGAAACTTGTGTGTCTGAGGGAACAAAATTAGTTTGAGCAGTGCTTTGGTGCTGTTGCAATTGCAGGGCCAATTGAAATACTTACTTGTTGTAGATCAAGATCAGTGAGCAGTGAGCACATAGTACATGGGTGAGTCTGTGATCATAGTATAGCAGAAAGAATTTGTGTGTTTGGGATGAAGATCATATGCTTTGACTTTCGTTTGTAGTTCGAATTTTATGTGCTTTGTGGAGCCCTCTGATGCCACACACACAAAGTGAGCATCCATTTTTATTGTTTTCTTCCCATTTTTCCGGTTTGCTGCTAAGATTACTTGCATCCTGCCAGTTCTTTTGCTTGTTTGTTGTCTTGTCTTTGCACAATTTTTTTTTTTTTTCAAATTTCTTGTTTTAAAACACGTATCTGGATGTTCTGGATTTGATTTCACTTGAATTTGTATATTATAGTGTCACTTAGGTGGCTATGTCTTGTTGGCTGGTGCAATGTGGAAAGTGGTCAATTTCTATGATCTTAAAGGGTTTTTGAAGCATCTGAGATGAAACACACAATGTTGGAAGTTGCTTTGAAATGCTTTGTCTTGTTTGGTGACGTTTTGAATACGATTATAGAAGCTAGTCCTCCATGATTGGCTGCAATTACCAATTTCTTGCTAACTCTCACAGAGTTGAGTGGCTCTTGTCAGAACATATGAATTTTTCCTCAAAGCTAAAAATCCATCATCATGTTTTGGCTTCTTATAATGGAGACAATTGTGACCTCTTAATTTTTTTGGCTATTATATTGAAGTGTCCTCCACTGGTTCCTTAGTTTGGTTGTACCAAATACCAAATGATGAGCATAAGAATAACTTCTAATTGATATTTAACGTGTAGTTTGCCTCATTGTGATAGTTTTAATTACTATGGTGGAGTTTTAATTACTATGCCTCTACCATGTTTACCCTTAGCATGAACTAGCAAATACCCAAATTTTGGCATACAACACATACTGCTATATAGGACTCAATTTGTGGTTGAGTCAGAGAGTGCATTGTCAAATATGAAGTGCACAGCGTTTTGATTTTCAACACTTTAATGAATAGTTTTTCTGAATTGAATTTGTGAATAGAAGGGGAAAACATACCTGAAGAAAAGCTGTTACAAGGTGTATTATTCTGATGAGCTGTTGTATGATTGCAAAAGATGACATTCTTTATGTTGTTTTCTTTTCCTACTTCCTTCCCACTCCCAAAATCTTCTGTTTCAATGTTATCACAAATTACCTGTTGTTATTGTAGATTGTGATTTTATATGTGGAATTACAGGTAGTGCTTGACTTGGATGAAACACTAGTATGTGCATATGAGACATCAAGTTTGCCAGCTGCACTGCGTTCTCAAGCAATCGAAGCTGGTTTGAATTGGTTTGAGCTGGAATGTGTATCTTCAGACAAGGTATGGTTACTTTGTATATTGTATCTGATTGCTTGTCCAGAGCTTGAGTATTATATCCTCACTTGGGCATGTGGGATTTTCAAGGAAGGAGATGGGAAACCAAAAATCAATTATGTTACAGTCTTTGAGCGCCCTGGGCTGAAAGAATTTTTGAGGCAACTTAGTGAATTTGCTGACTTGGTTCTGTTTACTGCTGGTCTTGAAGGTTTGCCCAAAAATACTAAGCTGCACTCATGCATCTTGTTCTTTTGGGAGTTATTTTTAATGTTTCTCAATGATATATGGTTCTACATTCTCACAGGTTATGCTAGACCCCTTGTTGACAAAATAGACTTGGAAAATCGGTTTTATCTACGACTTTATCGGCCCTCAACCATTAGCACGTAAGTACTTCTGCCTTGTTTCTGATCTATTACTCTGTTTTTGTGCAATCAATCTTGCTTTATGGTTCTTCATTTCTGGTAGCCAGGCAACTATATGTGAATTATTATTATAATCCATTTAATCTTTCTATGTGGTCCTTTATTCCTTGTTTTTCTGGTACCAACACATGTCTTCATGTTCTATCCTGTCTTCTTTATAAGATGGCATGGAGATCATTGAATCTTGGCAACACTGATAAGACACCCAACACTGATAAAACACCCACGATCACTGCTGTCTGGTGCATTTGTGTAAATATCATTTGACTCTATTGGACTTAAATTAGCCTTTGCTGTGTAGTTAAATGGATGAAACTTCGGTGCCATTATAGAAGAACTGTGCATCAATTCTAAATGTCTTCATTAATCTGTCTTCACATTTACTCAATGCATTTAAGTATATGATATTACTTCGACATCCATGCTCATGATATATATGTTTGTGATATTACTTTAGTAACCAGAGTGTGTTTAAGTCTTGAAGAATGGTATTTTTTTTGGCCTTTTGTTTGTTATGCAGAGTGTGGTTGCCTTAACCTTTTTAACAAAGACTGTTGTATGGCTTTTGTTATATCTTAAAAGTAAACCTGAGCTTCAGAATTTCTGGCAGAATGTCTTGATACTTTTATTGGTTTTACCAGAAATGTTTAGATATGAATTTAGATGAGATGGATAAATCTGTTTATCAGGTTTGTTGATGTTTTCATTTTTGGTATACTGGGAGTAGTTATCACCATAACTTGAACTTAAGAGCTCTACCCAAATCCCTACCCAACCCAACCACACTTGAGTGTCTTGACAGCCTTTTCATTTGATTTTATGAATTATGGCTGCTTAGTCACCATGACTTTTATTTCCACTCTTGACTTGCACTTATCTGGAGTCTCAATTCTTTTACGTTTGGCACGGTAATGCACATCATCAAATTTGCATTTTCTTTCTTCTTTTTGGGGTTAATATAAATTCAACTGCTGAAATTGTATTAGCAAATTACAACAACTGAGTTGTAGTGCAATAACACGAGATTGGTCTTATTCAGTGAAACATCTTGCATTTCTATTCTATGTATGTCCAAATGTATCTGTGTGTGTATTTATCATTTATGTTACAATTTTTGTTTTTCACATTATTTTCAGTTAGCATGGAGTTCTCTGTAGTTTTTTAAACAGTATGTTACTGAATGATCTGAACCCTTTCTGGAATTTTGAAGTTATTTTGCATTTTATGTTTTTGAGTTTGAAGTTCAGCGTGGAGTCTCCCGGATGAATTTGTGCTCATAAATACTGAATGCTTGCAGGGAATATCGGGAACATGTCAAGGATCTTACCTGCATCTCAAAGGATCTATGCCACATTGTTATTGTAGACAACAATCCCTTCAGCTTTTTATTGCAACCAGTAAATGGAATTCCATGCATTCCATTTTCTGCTGGGCAACCACATGACACACAGGTGCACAAATCTTTGATATCAAAAATTAAAATCCCTGAAGCCAAAATAAAATAAAATCACCCATCTTATATTTTGATGATTTACTCACCACCTCGTCTGTATTTGCATGTTTATCAGCTTCTAGATGTCATTCTTCCACTTCTCAAACAACTCTCTGAGCAGAAAGATGTAAGACCTTTGCTCTATGACAAGTTTCACATGCCTGATTGGTTCCAGAAGCAAGGGATTCCAGCTTCTATTTGGACATTGTAGGATTAAAATCGTTTGCATTAAGCTCCTGGTTTTTCTTTTCTTTTTTAATGTGAAATTGGTAGTTATATTGCTGGAAGGGCTGCCACTCGATGGACGAAATAGATTTTTTGTATAGCATCAATTTGTTTCTGGAACATCCAGAGGTTTCAAGTACTGCTTCTTGAAGTCAAATGAGTTCATCAGTCACCACTTATGTATGTAGATTGGCAGAATTCTAATTATTGTTTATAGGCTTGCAATCTGTTGGAAATTATCTCCTTAGTCTCTTGTACAATTATTTATCAATAATTATTTGCAGTTCTCACTTATTTTATTTAGCTAGACCAAATGCTTTATTGAGTTTTAGATTTTCAAATTGGAGAAAGTTGAGTGTCTGAGTGACAGAGGTTGTTAGTATTAAACTTTCAAAACAACTGATATTTGGTGGTTTGTACTTTGTAGTCAGCATAATTATGTAATTGGCGAGAAATGTGACGCCTGGAGCTAGAATCCTTAGCCACTGGCTTTTCATAGCTTGGTAATATTAGGCTGCTCACATTATGGCAAGAATGGGAGATTTTTTATTTATTTATTATTATTCAATTTTATTCTGGGGGGAGAGCTGGGAGAAGATTTTGGTGTTAGGTATTTATGATAGGCCTCTTGAGAAAGGAAACAATCTTATTTTCTTAAATGCTGGTACAAAGTAGGTGGCTTTTAAGTTTTGACTAGTCTATAATATTTCATCTTGTGGCTGGAATCTATGCGGTTGCCTTCGACTGTATTAAGATAACTGTACGTGTTGTGCACATTGTACCTTAACCTTTGAATGGATGCAACCCCTGAATGAACGTTTTCAAACTAGAACATTGAATATTTGTCATGTCAACTTGAAAGTTCCGTGTTCAGATTTGAACAGGATGAAGAGAGGTCTGATGTTTTCAAAAGTTTAAGTAGAGTCAACTAAATTTAAATGTAACCATTTATACACTTGTGCATACTTGTGAAAATGGTGTTTCATCAATGCCACGAGGGAATCTAAAAGCTGAAGTCTAATTAATGCAGACATGTATATAAGTAGCAGAAAATGGCGGTTGTCGTGGGATCCATTGGCATAACCGCCGTAGCATAATTTCAGGTTGAGAGTAAGAATTGGAGTGGAATAGTACTATTCCGATGGTAGGTACAGAATTATCATGTCAATTATACGTGAACTGCTTTGGAGATAAGAGATGCTCTATAGGAGTCAGCTGCGTTCATAAAGGATCAATGTCTTTTTTGGGAGCCTACTGAATGTATTAGGAATTTAGGAGAACACTTCTTTGGATTAAGGAAAATTTAGCAATATCCCAAGGATGCCCTTTTGCAGAATTCCTGTCCTTGTCCTCAATTAAATGTGAATAAACAAATATAAATATAAATTAATTGAGGTTTGACATGGATGATAGAAACTATTTACCAAAATTTAATTAGAAAAATATTAATAAATAGTATAAATAAATAATTGAGAATCCCAACAGCTCCATCCTCCCGAAGTTCGGAATTTTGGAAGGCCTAATTTATGCTATTCCATGTCAAATTACACCATTCACTAGGTGGTATCTGTTTGTCATAAGTCTCTAGCAATGTTATGGGTAGCAGCTGGCAAGGCATCCCAAGTGACTTAGAGTATGGCCATATGCTTCATGCTGATAAAGAAATAACCATTGATTAAAACCCAACATCATGTTAGGTGTTTTGGTTGTCAAGAATAGAAATAAAATTAAAAACTCTTTCAAGCTAGACAGCTTGGCCTGTCCCTAAAGCTCTATCCAGTATCCCTCGAAGCTGGAACTAGAAGAATCCCTTTTCATTCTGAGGGTGACACTTTCTCTCTAGTTATCTTCTGCTTTGTCTAATTTGTATACCCTTCATTTATTCATAGACACTAATTCGATTGCTTTGTCAGAATGTCTTGTCTCCTTTGGACTTCGAAAGCAGCTTTCCATGTTACTCTTGCGGTTGGTATATTCATTTTTGCACTGTAATTATAATTATTTTATGCATGGAATTCTAGTGTAACATACGATCTGTGCTCTTGGTTAGCTGAACGACCAAATGAATCAATTGCAACTCAAACAACTGCTTTTTTGCCTTAAGAAAATTATTAGCTTGCTTTTATCTTAAAAAGGCACTTTATTATTTTATTTTATTTTTCAATTTCCTCAATTTAATGCAGCACTTTTATGTTAATAGTGCAAGTACACTTTAAAATGAATCAAAAGGATATCATATTATAAAATCCATCGAGCCCACATGGTCTGTGCTTGGATTGCAGAATGCAGACACGGTATACCCAAAAGAATAAACAAATGCATATGTACATACCAATTATATGACTTGTAGATTACTATAGGTAGATTGCAATGAAGGTTGGATTGTAAAGTGTGTATATATGTCAAGGATGTTTGTCCTTTCTGCATTATTTAATTATTTTTTACTTGTGAATAGCATATGGTCTTATTTAATTTGTATTTGCCATTGTACTAAGCTTTTGAAGCAGCCATGATTCTACATACAACACATAATGTCCAGTACTTTAGAATTAAATAATCCTTTTGCTTTTTGACTGGTTTTTCTGACCATTATGTTTCGTTTCTGAACAATTTCATTTCTCTAAGATTCTTCCTACACATTTAATTAGTTGTCCTAATAGTTAGCGCCTTCTATTGTATTTTCTCCTCCTCTTTCTTTCTTGTGTTACGAATAAATTGGTCAAAAGGTAACATACTTAGTTGTTCGTTAATGCTTTTGGTATGTGTGTAAGTTTGAAAAACAAGGCCCTAACATTTTGTTCGTACATCTTTGAAGCTGGATAGAATATTTCTTGAAAGGATTAGGTGAAATAATTATGCCGAGAACAATATGAAAATGAAGCTCATCTGCTTGCAGCTTCACATGTTTTAATTAAGCATAGATGAATATATATCTTCTCCATCTTTAAGCATTATCACGATTTTATATATTTTTTAAAATACACCTTGTGCTTGTAATTATTTAAATCTCTTATTACTAAAAGGTTAAAACTAATAAGAAGTTCGCATATGATTGTATGCATTAATCTTCTGCATAAGAGTTAGCAAACGGCTCTCTATGCACATATGCTTTTTTACAAAGTGCGTTTGGAGAAATTTATTTTAAATTCAAAATAGTTTATATAAAAAAATTCTGAGACAACTTTAAAATAAAAAGCAAATTTTTTAAAATTAAGCTGTTGTTATTATTATTATTATTATTATTATTTTGTCATACAGACTCTCACGGCAGCGGCGCCGGGGGGGGGGGGGTGAAGGGTTCCAAATTCAGATTCGAACTCTTGGTGCAGCTCTTTTGAGGCCAATATATTAACCAATGCCTAGTAGGCTCAGCTGCATGGACGTAAACTCTCATATTTGTTGACGAAGAGGTTCTGCTGGAAATTCATTTTGTCCAACATGAAGTATGTATATATGAATGTTTTCTTTTAGAGTTTAATTCGTATATATTGATAGTGTAAAATAATTTTACACTGTTAACCAATAAAAATGGAAAAAATAAGAAATTATGGTGAGTCCCTCATTATAATTAGTGGTTATTTGTATAAGCTGACATTTTTTACTATTTCTATTGACTGACAGTATAAAACTATTTTACACTGTCAATGTATTTCAATTAAATTCTTTCTTTTATATATATATATATATATATATATATATATGTAAGAGAGAGAGGGTGGTTATTGATTGATAGTAATAGTAATTACTTTGGTTTAGCTTTGCCGTTGAAATTTAGGTGGTGAGGTCAGTCATTTTATTAGGTTAAGACTTCATCACAGACACCAATCATTACTAAAGAGTTGTGATAAACACAAAAAGACTAAAGAATTAATACAAAACACGAAACTATATAACCCAAAACTAAGTAATACAAGAAAAAGAAGAACTGGTCATCAAATTCATTCATTTCATCAGTATAACAGTCTTTTTAGTTTTCACAGAATTCTTTTGCACCAGAAAGAAGAATAAATTATTTCACATAATGAGTCCATTGGTCGATTGCCACGTTGGAAGAGACAGTTAACAACTTAATATAACAATCAGAATCGATAATTGATAAGTGTTAAATTTCTTATTGATAATTTTGTTGATTTTTTAAATTATTATTAACAAAAATTTAGGATACAAGAAAACTTTCCGAATTTTAAAGTTAATTAATCTCAGCAATGATAGTACCAACAAGATGTTGCTCAATTTGAACTTAAATTGCATAATTATCGTGAGCGAAAGACTAATGAGGAAAGCTAATTTTGTAATTTTTTATATAAATTTTGTTAAAATTTACTTCTTTAATTACTTTATTGATGTAATTCAAATTATAGTTGAACTTCAAAATCTTTGGCTGCAATAGCTAATGGGCTGGAAATGATCCTCTCAAATTAATATTTTAATTGATAAGATCAAGTATGATATCTCATTATGAATTTAAAAAGTGAATCCAAATAAGACATGTGATTTACGATATCATATGTCTTATCTAGATCTCACCTTTTAAATTTATAATGAGATATTACACTTGATCTTGTCAATTGAAAAATCAAATTAAGAGGATCTATTCCCATTGTCGATCACTCCATCAATCAGCATGAATTTTGCTAAAGAATATATTTGTCAATTGTATTCAAATCTATCCGAAGGACAAATAAACACACGACAATTAGTGTTTAATTGATAACGATGCCCAGTTGATTTATGATTTCAAATGTCATCGGATTCTTTTATGTTGAGCTAACAAGATTTAATTTGGAAGGACACCATAATTTCAACATCTGAATCTAAAATTAGACTCAGTTGATGGTCAAAAAGAACTTATTGCATTGAGATGGCTAATGCGTTACAACTTCATTGACTCAAATTCATTAAAGTTAAAATGAAGTTTGGTAAGTTAAATCAACAGAATTAGCCTTCTAGTGGCTAATGATACCCACTAACCAAAGAGTCAAAGACAGCTTTTCGATAAATTCTGTACAGGCTACTTTTTGATAAATTCAATAGAAAAACTTAGATCTGTTTAACTTCGTTTTCTATTTTTATTTTTGGTTGATGTATATTTATTATTAATTATAAAAACATCACTTGATTTTCATTTTATTTCCAATTTCATAATTACAAAACAATAAATTAGAGTATGTGATTTTTTTTAATAGAAAGTGAGTACCGTGAAGGAAGAAGAAATTCTATTTTTTAATGTTATGATAAGGAACTTTTTGAAATCAATTATTAATCGAGATGAAGTCCTTTATTGGATTATTTTTCTAACACCCAAGACCAGTCTGGATATTTAGTGAAGTTTATTTTCCTATATACTTATTCAATATAAAAGTAAAACTCGAATTTTATTTTTTTTTTCAAAAATTATATTTATAATGTGGTTTTTTATTATTTTAAAAATCATTATTTTTAATTAAAAAACATTAAACTAACTTTAATTTTTAAATTTTTTAATAACTTATTTAATTATTATAAATTTATATATATATCTTTTATGAGATTAATCTTCATATACTGACTCTATTTTTTTACTTGTCATTTTAGAAAAAAAAATTCTTAATTCATAATGTTTATTGTTCTCTGTAACATCCCCTTTTTCATAACATATTTAATATAGAATAATTTGGTCAATCTACTTAATTAAAATATTTTAATTGATATATTTGAGTTGATTTTGTGACAATAATTGATTGATTAAATAAATAAAATATAGAGATTAACTTTTAGAGTAAGGCTATAATTAGTAACAACAATTTCAAAATATATTACTCTATTTATTAAGATAAAAAATAATATTAAATATTAACATTATGGTAGATAAAATAATAGCTACACTAGTAATAATAATTATAAATAATAATATAGCTATAATTATAGAATAATTGTAAAAAAGAAAAACACAAAAACTCATGTCAATGGCATGAGGTTTAGACTAAAGACTTTAACTTTGAAGAAAAAAAAACACAAAGCAATAAATGTAAGGGAAGAAAAAAAAATATACATATAGTAAAATAATAATCACAAACATCATTCGATGTTTTCCAACGTTTCAGCACTCTATATAAAGAGAAGATGGGGTCACAATGAAAATCAAGAAGAAATTAGCACCATATCAGAAGAAAAAGAGAGTGTAAAATAATAAAGTGTGAACTAAGAATGCAGAGGGAAGAAGCTCAGTGTGCACAACCCACTTCTCGTTGTCTATAATAATTAGAGGTAAATAATAAAATTATTTATGAAATAAAATTATGACTATATTTATTTATTGTAAGTATTTTATTTATTATTCCTTTATACTAATGTTACTTCTTAATATTTATCATAACAATTTATTTAATATTCCATTATATTGTTACTTATTATTGTGTGTTATTGCAATTTATTTTATTTGCTCTTGCAAGTTATTTTATTTAATATTCTTTTATATTATTGCTCAACATTATTATTGCAATATATTTTATTTATTATCCCAAGTTATTTTATTTAATATTTCTTTACATTATTGTTTCTTATTATTTATTATTGCAATATATTTTATTTACTATTCCAAGTTATTTGATCTAATATTATTGCTCATTATCATTGTAGTTTATTTTATTTATCTTTTCAAGTAATTTATTTGATGTTCCTTTATACCATTACTATTATTATTATTATTATTATTATTATTATTACTATTACTATTATTAAGATATTATTTATATAATGATATATTATTTTGAGTTGTCAATTCTTATGAAAATTATATTTCGTTTGTGGATCAATATTAAGAGTAAAATATTGTATCTCACACTTAAAATAAATGAAATTTATTATATATGAATCTGAACACTTAAATTATTTATACCTTTATTTAGAATTTTATATTTTAACTTATGGATATTACTATGACCCTTACAAGAACATAACCTAAATTCGTCAATATGCCATGATGACAAGGACAAATTCATAGACTATTATAAGAAAGCTTAAAATGAATTAAATAAAAGGGATCTTAGATTCAGTCCCTTTAAAAATTAATACTTAAATTTGACAACTATATTTTTAGAAATTTTATTGAGATATTATATTATATTATTTCAACTCTTGTGCACTTCATTTATTTTAAGTTTATGCATTAATGTATATCTTATGCATTTTATTCAGTTTATTTTTTTACTTAATTTATTATGTGATGAATTTATGTTGTTCAATTTATTGTTTATTTATGTTATTTAAGCCAATTATTTAAGTTATATTTACTGCTTAAGTCTATGTATCTTTATATTTATTGTGAATTTATTCATAATGGCAAGTAAGGAATTTGAAAAAAAGATATTTAAAATTTACCACTAACTACTAAGAAGACAAAGAGATAAGATGTAAAATCATTTTATATTACCTGCCTTAATTAGTATGGTATAAAAATCTTGCTTTGTCATTGCGATGTTATGAGTAACACTGGAGAATGAGAATTTTCTAAGTGAGGGTCTTGGAATATATGTGAGATAAACAGATAGAGGAAAGTGGAAATTAAAATAAAAAAATTATAACTATATTAATACTTGCCACATTATGTATTACATAGCATATTTTTTTTCTTAGCATTTATTATTAATAATATTATAAAATATGATTTACTTATAAGCAATGTGATGAGATTATGATATAGTAGCCATGTAGATTTTTTTACTAAGATACGGCTATAATCATCATAGTTTAAATATTTTAAAACTCTTTATTATCTACTGAGAATTTTCAATTCTCATTCCATTTCTGGTAGTTTCAAATTAGTCAAAAAACACCCTAGAAGGAGACAGACTCCTCCTATTGCTTGGTACATACTAGAGTTTTATTTAAATAAATTATAGTTTCTTTATCTGGTTTAAACAAATTTAGCCTATAGTGAACAGAATTCTACCTTGCTCTTAAACTCTTTATTGTATTTATGCATATTAATATTCAACTTCGAACTTTTTGTATATATTTGTGCCATTAGCTTTATTATGAATATGTATTACATTTTTTGTATTAGAGCCTCGTTTTAGCTATGAATAGGTGTTAAGTGTAAGTTGAGTCTTTGTTATCTATATGGTGGCTCCAATTTTTCTTTGCATGCCTTATAATATTCCCAATATACTAATTATCTAATATTCAGTCTGATCAACTTAATATTAGGTTATTTACGTACTTGTTGGACTATATGACATCAAAAGGACAAGGGATCCCAGAAGCGCAGAGTACACCAAATGATACTCTATCAAGGATCGTGGGAGCCGTTAAGGGTTTGGCTGAAACTGTCATGGCCTAGGCAGAATCAAATAGAATAGTTCTGCAATATACGCAAGAGACTCAGGACAAGAATAATAATCACTATGGTGAAAGAAGCGGAAACTTAGTAGAAGAAGCTCTTATAGCTAATCCTTATTACCAAGGACTCTCTGAATTTAGGAAGGCCACATCACTCTCATTTCATCAAGATTACAACATAGTTTTAGCTAAAAAATGGGTTATGCAGTTGGAAAAAATCTTTACAGTCATTGGATATGTGGATTCACAAAAGGTGGTCTTTGCCACCTATATGTTAGAAGGAGAGGCAAAACACTAGTAGAGAAGTGTCAAAAGTCTGCTAAAATCTATTGGAATTGAAATCACCTGAGAAGTATTCTTAACTACTTTCTTTGACAAATACTTTCCTGATAGTGTTAAGAATGAAAAAAAAATTTGAATTTATACAACTTAAGCAAAGAAGTATGATCATATGTCAATATATAACTAAATTTGATGAACTCTCTAAATTTTCCACCTACCTAAAAATAACTCTGATGGTCATTGAAAGATGATAAAATTTGAGTTGAAGTTAAGGCTTAACATAAGAGAGAATGTATCCATCTTAGAGATCAAAGATTTTGCCACTCTAGTGAATAAGTATAGGATAGCCGAAAAGAGTTACTTGAAGATGATATTTGAGAAAGAAAGATAGAATTTTCTTACGAGAAAGAAGGTGGTAGAAATGCAAAGTAAAAATAATTTTAAGAGTAGAGTGAACCCAGAAAAAGGTAAGCAAATGCCAATTAGGGAACCCCTATCTCCATATAATAAGTGTGGAAAATCTCATGGCTCCAAACCTTGTCTTTTTAGGTAAAACGTCTACTATCGGTGTAGGTAGTCAGGACACTATGCCAAGGACTAGAACACTGAAAAATCATTGAACAATCTTGTGCACAAACCACAAGCTAAAGGAAGAATATTTAGTTTAAGTAGAGAGAGGTAATTCAGTCTCCTGACATGATCAAAGGTACATATTTTCTTAAAAATATTCTCTTAATTGTATCATTTGACTTAGGAGTTATGTACTCCTTTATATCTATTGATGTGTGACGAAGGTAAATTTGCCTTTATCTTCCTTGCCTTTTGATCTGTTAGTCTCTACTCCC
Organism: Pterocarpus santalinus; assembly: GCA_031439595.1. Classification (NCBI taxonomy): domain Eukaryota; kingdom Viridiplantae; phylum Streptophyta; class Magnoliopsida; order Fabales; family Fabaceae; genus Pterocarpus; species Pterocarpus santalinus. The sequence goes on from CM062527.1 coordinate 7,231,321, forward strand.
ACGAAGGAAAAGTTTCTATTTTTCAAACCTATTTCAATTGTCCTATTTTAGTTGAAGGAAAACCTTTTATTATTGATCTTATTTGTTTGCCTTTGATTGGTATAAATATCATAATTGGAATGGATTGGTTGTCTATTAATGACATCATTCTAGACTATTCCAAAAAACTTGCCTATTTTTCCAATGACCTATTCAATAAACAAAAGTCTTCTAATTCTCTATTCCTTAATACAACCCAAGTAAAGAAGTGTTTCTCAGAAGAAGCTTAAGGGTTTCTACTTTATTCTTTAAATTCAGAGGTTGAACAGGATATAGACAGCATACTCATAGTGAGGGAATTCCCAGAAGTATTTCCCAAAGATATAGTCAACCCATCACTTGAGAGAGGGGTTGAGTTTTCCATTAACATAATACTAAGAGTAGGACCTTTATTCTTTGCACCCTATAAAATGTCTCCTTTAGAGTTGATTCAACTTAAAAAACAGATTGAGAAACCGTTAGCTAAGGGATTCATTATAATCTTCTTAGGGTGCCCTTGTTCTTTTAGTCAAGAAGAAAGATGAGAGCATGACGTTATGTATAGACAATAAGCAGTTGAATAAAGTCCCAATCAAGAATAAGTATCCACTCCCCAAGATAGATGACCTATTCGACTAGTTGCTAGGAGCCTTAGTCTTTTTCAAAATAGATTTAAGGTCAGAATACCATCAAATAAGAATGAAACAGAAAGATATACTTAAGACAACCTTTAGAGTCAGGTATGGACATTACGAATATCTTGTAACTTTTGAACTTACCAATACTCTTACAATATTCATATATTATATGAATAGAGTCTTTAGGTCTTATCTTGACTAATTTGTGGTAGTCTTTATAGATGATATCCTCATATATTCTAAGATTAGAAAGGAGTATTAACAACACCTTAGAATAGTGATGCAAATCTTGAAAGAAAAATAATTGTATGCCAAGTTAGCAAAATATGAGTTTTAGCTGGATGAGTTAAAATTCTTAGGTCATTTAATCACAAAAGAAGCGGTTGCAATAAATCCAAGTAAAGTTGAAGCTGTAGTTCACTGGAAAAAACCAAAGACGTTCATTGAAGTTAGGAGTTTTCTAGGATTAGCAGGTTACTATAGGAGATTCATTAAAGGATTTTCCCAATTAGTTTTACCTTTGACTAGGTTAACTAAGAAAAACTTACTCTTTGAGTGGAATTCAACTTGTGAATCTAGTTTTCAAAATTTAAAGAATAGACTTACCTTTATGCCCGTCTTAATAATTTCTGATCCTAGGAAAAACTTTGTAATGTACTGTGATTCATCCAAAAAAGGATAAAGTTGTGTGTTCATGCAAGAAAGAAGAGTTGTGGCTTATGCCTCCAGGCAACTTAGGTCTCATGAAAAGAATTATTCAACCCATGACCTAGAGCTAGCTGTCGTAGCATTTGCCTTGAAAATCTTGAGACATTATTTGTATGAGATGAAGTTTAAAGTATATAGTGACCATAAGAATTTGAAATATCATTTTGATCAAAAAGAATTAAATATAAAGTAAAAAAGATGGATAATGTTTTTGAAGGACTATAATTTTGAATTGAAGTATCATGCTGGTAAGGCTAATGTGGTCATCGAAGCAGTAAGTAAAAAATCCCTACACATGTCTCTAATGATAATAAAGAAGCACAAGTTATTGGACAAATTTAGGAATTTGAAAATTTCGGTATTCTTGAAACCCCGCTGTCTATATGCTAACGAGTTTAGGATAGAGTGTGATTTGAGAAACTAGATAAGACAAGCTTAAGAAAGTGATGAATTTTTGAAGGCTCTAAAGAATAGGCTTCAAACAGAACAAATTAAGTATTTCCACATTAACGAGAAAGGAGCCGTGATATATAAGGGAAGACTATATGTGCCCATTAATGAAAAACTAAAGAATAAAATTTTATGTGAAGTATGTTAAAGTAAGTTTACTATACATATCCTGGTACAACCAAGATGTATCAAAATTTTAGAAAGTTGTTTTGGTGGAATGAGATGAAGCAAGACATAACTAATTTTGTGGCTAGAAGTCTTATTTATCAGAAGGTTTAAGATAGAGCACTAGAAACCTGCAAGACTCTTGCAACCTTTGTATATTCCTGAATTGAAATAGGAGAGTATATCAATGGATTTTGTGGTAGGATTACCGAGGACTCCTTCAAGGTATGATGCAGCATGGGTGATAGTTGACAGATTGATCAAATCAACCTATATCTTACCAATAAGGATTAGTTGTCCATTGTATAAATTGACTCAGATTTATATCTAGGAAATTATAAGATTGTATGGAATACCAATAAGTATAATTTCATGTAGAGATCCTAGATTTACATTTAAGCTTTTGATAGCTCTACAAGAAGCCGTAGGTAAGCTTGCCACCCTCAAAACAAATGGTCAAATAGAGATAATTATTCAGACCTTAGAGGATATACTTAGGGTTTGTGTATTAAAACTTCAAAAAAGTAAGGATACTTATCTACCATTGATAGAATTTGCCTAGAACAATATTTACCATCGTACTATAGGGATGATATCATTTGAAACTCTGTATGGTAGAAAATATAGGTTATTCTTGTGTTGGCTTCAAATATGAGAGAAAAGTCTGCTAGGACCTAATTTGGTTTAACAGACTACAGAAAAGATCAAATTCATCAAGAAAAGATCATCACTGCTCAAAGTAGACAGAAAAGCTATGTTGATCATAGAAGGAGATTTTTAGAATTTGAAGAAGGAGATTATGTTTTTCTCAAAGTCACTCGAACTACTGGGATTGGTAGATCCCTTAAATCCAAAAAACTAAATTCTAAATTCATTGGTCTATTTCAAATACTCAAAAGAGTAGGACTTCAAATTATACTTCCCTCTAATATTTCAAATCTCCATAATATCTTCCATGTCTATCAGCTTAGAAATATTGTTTTGACCCTTCATATATCATAAATTATAAAACGATGCAAGTAAGAGATGATTTAATTTATGAAACCAAACTGGTGCAAATCATAGATAGATTTGTCAACAACTTAAGATGGAAAGAAGTTTCTTTAGTCAAAACGATTTGGAAGGGATTGTCACACAAAGAAGTAATATAGAAATTGGAAGATGAAAACAAGAAATCCTATCCACAGTTATACGAAATAGATTAGTAAATTCTGGGGGTAAAATTTCTAAGAAGAGAGGAGAATTGTAATATCCTCTTTTTCATAACATATTTAATGTAGAATAATCTATAGACATTATTTTTTAGAGTGAGGCCATAGCTAGTAACAACAACTTCAAAATATATTATTCTATTTATTAAGATAAGAAATAATATCAAATATTAATATTAGGATAGATAAATAATAGCAACAATAGTAATAATCATTGCAAATAATAATATACTTAAAATTATAAAATAATTGAGAAAAATAACACAGAAACTCATGTCAATGACGTGAGATTTAGATCGAAGACTTTAGCTTTGGAGGAAAAAAAACCTCAAAGCAATAAATGTAAGAGAAGAAAAAAATACATATAATAAAATAATAATCACAAACGTCATTAGTGACTTTTTCAACGTTACAACACTCTATATAAAGAAAATAGGGGGTTACAATGAAAATCAAGAAGGAATTGGTACCATATCGAAGGAAAAAGGGAGAGTAAAACAAGAAATTATGAACTAAGAGAGGAGAAGGAAGGAACATAAAATAGAAAGAGAGAGAGGGGGGAGATAAAAAAAAAATGGCAAGAATAGTAGATGGGAGAGGGAAAAAGTTTGGTGTGCACATCTCGCTTCTGGTTGTCTATAATAATTAAAGGTACATAATAGAATTATTTGTAAAATAAAACTATGGTTATATTTGCTTATTGCAAGTATTTTATTTATTATTCCTTTATATTAACATTGCTCCTTAATATTTATCACAACAATTTATTTTATTTACTCTTCCAAGTTATTTTATTTAATGTTCCTTTATATTATTGTAATTTATTTTATTTATTATCCCAAGTTATTTTGTTTAATGTTCCTTTATACTATTGCTCTTTATTATTGATCATTGCAATATATTTTATTTATGGCTCTAAGTTATTTGATCTAATATTATTGCTCATTATTATTGTAGTTTATTTTATTTATCTTTTCAAGTTAATTTATTTGATATTCCTTTATACTATTGCTTATTATTATTATTATTATTATTATTATTAAGATATTGTTTATATAATGATATATTATTTTGAGTTATCAATTTTTATAGAAGTTTATTTGAGGAACCAATATTAAGAGTAAAATATTGTATCTCACACTTAAAATAGGTGAAATTTATTATATATGAACCTGAATGATTAAATTATTTATACTTTTGCTTGAAATTTTATACATTGGCTTATGGATATTACTGTGACCCTTGTAAGAATATGACATGTATGTGTTATAATGACAAGGACAAACTCATAGATCATTATAAGAAAGCTTACAAGGAATTAAATAAAAATGATCTTATATTTGATCTATTTAGAAATTAACACTTAAATTTGACAATTTTATATTTTTAGAAATTTTATCGAGATGTTATATTATATTATTTCAACTCTTGTGCACTTCATTTATTTTAAGTTTATGCATTAATTTATATATTTTGCATTTTATTCAGTCTATTTTATTACTTAATTTTATGTATTATTATTTAATTTATTATATGATAAATTTATGTTGTTCAAGTTATTGTTTATTTTATGTTATTTAAACCTTTTATTTAAGTCATATTTACTATTTAAGTTTATGCATTTTTATATTTATTGTGAATTTATGCATAATGGCAAATAAGGAATTTAAAAAGAAGACATTTAAGATTTGTTACTAATCACCAAGAAGGCAAATGTAAGATCCTTTTATATCTACCAGCTTTATTTAGTATGATGTAAAGGTCTTGTTTTGTCGTCATGATGTTATGAGTAATATTAGAGAATAAGAATTTCCTAAAAATAAAAGTCTTCGAATATATGTAAAATAAGTAGATAAAAAAGTAGAAATTAAAATTAAGAGATTATAATTATGTTAATGCTTGTCACATTATGTATTGCATAACATATTTTTTTCTTAGCATTTATTGCTAATAATATTATGAAGTATGATTTGCTTATAAGCAATGTGATTAGATTATGATACAGTAGCCATATAGATTTTCGTGCTAATAAGAATTTTTAATTCTCATTTCATTTTTTGTGGTTTCAGATTAATCAAAAAATATCCTAGCGAGAGACAAACTCCTCAACCTATTAGGCACGAATTAGAGTTGTATTTTAATAAATTATAGTTACTTTATCTGGTTTAAACATGTTTAGCCTTTGGCGAGCAAAACTCTACCATACTCTTGAACCCTTTATTATATTTATACATATTAATGTTCAACTTTAAATTTTCTGTGTAAATTTATGTCATTAGCTTATTATGATTAGGTGTTACATTCTCCCATATCAATAATGCATTAATGGAGAAATTTTGAATTTTATCTTCACAATATTCTTTTTTTTTAATACTTACCTTTACAGTATTATAAACATGTCAATAATCAAGAAATGTAGTATGACATTAATAGAATAAATTAGTTAAATATTAAAATTTGAGTAAGGATATTTTAGTAAAAACATTTCATAATTAAGTCTCAATTGTTGGTTCTTTAATTTTTATGCATATGATCAAATTGACAAATAAAGAGAAATGAAGGAAGTATTATATATATATATATATGACTTTTAAAATAGTAATTATAAGAGTTAAATTCTTTTTCTTATGTGACTATATATAATTTGATAACAATATAAAAATCTTTTATATTGATAATATATCAAAATTAAATTGATCTTGTAATTAAATAAGTACTTTATTTTTTAAAACAAATTTAAACAAACGAACTCTTGATTTTTTAAGATCTAATGTTGCCTTTTTTCTTTTTCTTGTTTTTTTCCCCTTTCACCGAATACCATCATTTTTTCAAAGAGTTGTTACTACGGATTCGTATTTATGATAGATACATGTCAACATATGATTCTTATTCAAAATATATCCCAACATAACTATAAAACAAATCACGACAACACTGTTCAATTAAAATAAAATTATTGTCTAAAATAAAAAATTGTAATCTAGAAGCCTATCCACATCGGTGCTAGTATAAAATAACTCATATTCTTTTGAAGAGAATCCGATTTTCAAATTAATATAGTAAAAATCAATTGAGGTTTCATCTAGTGGTAAAAGAGTCCATCATAAGGTGAATCACAATTTGACTATTAGTCGATTGTCTATATTTAAGTACTTCACAATATTTGAACAGAATTATTTTTGATAGAAGAATAACTGTAAAAAAAGAATAATAGAATTATTATATAATACAAAATAAACCACCTGCAATGCAAATTTTATGTTAAGCTGTCTCTTTCCTTACAAAATAAATCAAACATAATAATACTACATTAATATTTTTTAATTAATTTTTACAATTGATTTAAACAATATTTTGGGTTCTGCAACTTTTATTAATTTTTATTTTGGTCATATATTTTTTTTAACGTTATGATAAGGAAATTTTTTAAATCAATTATCAATCGAGATGAAGTCCTTTATTGGATTATCTTTGAACACACCCAAGATCAATCTAGCTGTCAGACATTGCTATGGCAATATCATAATTTTATATCTAAGTGATGGTCATACGGAATTATATATGCTTTCCTCTTTGTTCATTTTTAATATTTTTGTTTGATATTCAAATGATGGAATTGAAAATTATTATTATGCGAGTCGAAGAAACAAATTTTTAAATATTAGATAATATATTTTAATAATTAAAGTAAAAACTTGATTGAAAAAGTCAGATAATTTAATATTTTAATGATAGTTTATTTGATAATAAATTTTAAACACAAATCATTGCGAATTTTTATATATAAAAAAAAAGATTTTTTTTTCCTGTCATTTTCTCATACTATATTTTTCTCTCATAATATCATACAATAATATTAAAAGAAAAAAAAAATACAAAAGTTAGAAATCCAATCAATGCTCGTGTATCTTCCCATCTGGTCCTCCTGAAATTCCTGAAACAGCGTTCCTAGTAGCCAGCCAAGTGCCAACTGCAAAAGTCCCTTATTTCATTTTCTGTCTCTTTTTCTTCTTTTGCACCCAATCCAAACACCCAAGAATCCATGTCATTTTTGAATACCTGATTCTTCTGCGTCTGGATCTCAGTTTTGAATTTCGAAGATCCCAAAAATTAATCACCATCATTTTTAAAAAAGACTTATTGTCATAAATAAACTAAGGGATGGAGAAAACCATAGTAAATTCCAAATCTGTAACCGCTCAAAAACGGAAAAATCATTAATTTATTAAGCCCTGCTGCACAAGTTGAAAATGGAATCTGACTTACTCAGATTTAGCTTTTAAATTTCAATTAACCAAAAAGGGAAAAAAAAATATGAAGCCCTTGTTTTTTCTGTGGTCAAAATCAGAACAATGGTTTAAGATTCTTTGCATTACTTACGCGAGCTTCAAATGGATATTGAGAGCACGTGCAAAAGGCCAAAGGCGCGTGGACAGTGTATTTATGCTGCACGCGGTTGGTCGGTGTATCTTACTATGTCACATACTTACATTACATCCTCTTCCTCGAAAGCTCTGTTTGGGATATTTACTTATAAAGTTATAATCCAAACTTAAAGGCAGTGTTTGGGTCAACCATAGCTCCAATAGTATTATGATTTATGAATTAGAACTAACATTGTTTTAATTTTATTTGCATTTAGTTCTCTTTTGGTTACCGGTAATTTAAGGAAGTGTTTTCTTTTTTGTTTTTTGTCCTTGACTATAAGGAAGTTTCATTTATTTACTTCAGTTTCACCTTTTCTTTTAACATGAACTTGTAATATACACACAAGCAATAGTTCTGTTCTCATAAGAATAATGCAATGATATTTAAAATTGGATTTAATTTATAAAATTTTTTATATAGATATTTAATCATAAATTACTACATCAACAAAATTTTTTAATATAACCACTAGCAAATGAAAAATTTTGCTTGGATGATAATGCACCTAAATTAAACTCTTTAAAATTTTATTAAAAAAGTCATCGTGTTTTTTTATTGCAACTGTAACTTCAGTAAAACAAACTAAATTTTGAAAACTAATTATACTTGTACTTTTGTTCACAAGCATGTGAATTCGATCCCAACAATTTCAGATCAATTTGTGCTTTTGTTTGGCATAATGGTACTTTGCCTCATAAAATTTATTGAAAGACACATGAGGCATTGAGGAATGAGGCACTATTCATTTGTATCTTTATTTGAGATAACCGTATTTTGTTGTTTTGTAAGATTTATTGGAAACGTTCAAGCATTGAAACACATTTATTCTTTTAATTGAAATAACGATAATTTTAGAAGATTTATTGAAAAATGCTCAAACATTAAGATACATGCGTTCTTTAACAATTATCTCTTGTTATTTAAATTGTGCACAAATTATTATTCCAATATCATAGTATTTTTACATTTGTGATGCTTTTTATAAATAATACTTTTGTTTAGACTATATTTGTTTTCGGTTACTTTTAGTGATGTTTCTTTCACAAAAGAGACATTGAAAAAAAAAATCTCGAAAAAATCTTAAAAATAGCGTTTGCCAAAAAAAAAAAAAAATATTTTTATGAATATTCTTTCGTTCATAGATAACAACGGATTGGGTTACTCTCATATTTCACACATAAAAAAAGAAAAAAAAAACACAAAAACAAAATTAATAGAGGAGATTAATTGAGATGTATTATTAGTGTAAAATTCTTTTATAATGACATCCAATCACGTACTGTCACATAGATATAGATGATTTTCTTTTGAGGTAGTGAGTGTTAGAGTCAACCACCTTTATCTATGTAACAGCACATAATTAAATATCAATTTTTGCAGTGACGTTACATACCTATTAAACCCTTAACAAATTAACAAATAATAATAAATCTTATCATTATTATAACAAAATTTGTATATTTATTTTTGATGCGAAAAATTGTACATTTATCCTTCGCAATGTGATGCTCTCATTTTAGTGACGCCCTGAAAATGAGGTAAACCTAATTGGGTTCCTAACACCCCTCTCGCTCAAGAAAATTTTCACACAGAAAAAAAGGCATATGAAATAAAATTAGAACAACCGAACGGGGCCTTGAAAAGCCGAAGCAAAAGCCAAGCTTTAGCAACTTCGAAAGCTCTTCGAAGGCGTTGAAGTTGAAAACCAATGTCTCTCTGATGTCATAACAGTCTCCACAACAAACACAACACCCTGAAAAAGAGGGAGAAAATAAAAAACCTTCAAAAAACTGCAAAACTTCAAAACTCTCTCCCTCTTCTCAGCCATCTCTTATTCTCTTCCAATGAAGCAAAGACGACCCCAACCCACCACAATCCACCCTTTTAGATGAAGAATCCCGGCACCGCCACCGTCGCCGCCACTATCGCCGCCGTGTTCATCCTCTCCATAATAACACCTTCCTCCCATGCCCTCGGCTCCGGCACCACCCTCGCCGTCACCGACGCCTCCGCCACCGTCTGCGGCGTCGTAGCGGAGCAACAAACCCGCCGCATCCAGTGCTACCGCGGCGGTGGCGGTGGCCCCGTAACCGTCGCCCCTGAAGTCTCCTTTTCGTCGATCTCCGGCGGCCGGAGCTACTTCTGCGGCCTCCGTTCTGGCAACTACAGCCTCCTCTGCTGGGACCCTGCCGCCACCTTCGAAAGCAAGCGACTTTACAACAATGACACTGTTCTATTCGAGAATCTCGCCGTCGGAGACTCCCAGGTTTGCGCCACCGTGGTCGGAACCGGAACGGTGTCGTGTTGGAGAACCGGTAAAAATTACGAATTTCCATCTGGGTCGGATCGGTTTGAGTCCATTTCATCCGGGTCGGGTTTCTCTTGCGGGATTCTGAAGGACAGTTCTCGGATTCGGTGTTGGGGTCGTAATGGGTCCGTTGCGGGTTTGATAGAAAGTGATATTGGGAACATGTCTATGTTGAGCCTTGTGGCTGGTGGTTCACATGTTTGTGGGTTGAATTCAACTGGGTTTTTGGTGTGCAAGGGAAGTAACAGTTTTGGCCAGATTGAGGTCCCTCGTCAAGGTGGGGCTTTTGAGTATTCTGGTTTGGCACTTGGTGCTGAGCATAGCTGCGCTATTAGAAGATCCAATGGTTCGGTTGTTTGTTGGGGTGGCAATGGATTGTTCTCGGTTAATGTTACAAAAGGTGTTTCTTTTGAGGTTATTGTTTCTGGGTCTGATTTTACTTGTGGGTTAACAACAAGCAATTTTTCAGTTTTGTGTTGGGGACCTGGTTGGTCTGATTGTTCTGATTCCAATTCTAGTTCAAGGTTTGAGGTTCCTTTGTTTCCTATTCTTCCGGGTCCTTGTGTTCAATCTTCTTGTAGTGAGTGTGGTATATATCCTGAATCTCAATTTTTGTGTTCTGGTTTTGGTAACATTTGCAAGCCTAGGCCTTGTGGGCCTCAAGTGCTGACACCACCAGCGGTGGTGCCGTCGCCATCGGTGCAGCCTTCATTGACTCGGTCAAAGACCTTGACAAGGGGGTTGTTGGCATTTGCCATTGTTGGATCAGTGGGTGCTGTGGCTGGTATTTGCACTGTGCTTTATTGCATGTGGACTGGTGTTTGTTTTGGGAAGAAGAAAATCCATAATTCTGTGCAACCAACAATCACTAGAGGAGGAAGTTCCAGTGGTGGGGCTGTTCATTCTAACAGCCCGCCTTCGAGATCATTGACCATTAGGCGCCAGGGCTCAAGGATAATGAGGCGCCAGAGGAGTGGAACCTCATCAACAAAGCATCCGGACAGGGCTGAGGAGTTCACCCTGGCTGAGCTTGTTGCAGCCACCAACAATTTCTCACTTGAGAACAAGATTGGTGCTGGCAGCTATGGTGTTGTGTACCGAGGCAAACTCGCAGATGGTCGCGAGGTGGCGATCAAGAGGGGCGAAACTGGTACTAAGATGAAGAAGTTTCAAGAGAAAGAGAGTGCATTTGAGTCCGAATTAGCCTTCTTGTCGCGTTTGCACCACAAGCACTTGGTTAGGCTAGTTGGGTTTTGTGAAGAGAAAGATGAGAGGCTCTTGGTGTATGAGTATATGAAGAATGGGGCATTATATGATCATTTGCATGACAAGAACAATGTTGACAAGAATAGTAGCGTCTTGAATTCTTGGAGAATGAGGATAAAAATCGCGCTGGATGCTTCGCGAGGAATCGAGTATCTCCATAATTATGCAGTTCCATCCATAATTCACAGAGATATCAAGTCGTCTAATATTCTGATTGATGCCACGTGGACAGCAAGAGTATCTGATTTTGGACTGTCATTGATGAGTCCCGATTCTGAACTTGATTACCGGCCAACGAAGGCAGCTGGAACGGTTGGATACATTGATCCTGAGTATTATGGTCTAAATGTATTGACAGCAAAGAGTGATGTCTATGGTCTTGGAGTGGTACTGCTAGAACTCTTAACTGGAAAGAGAGCTATATTCAAGGTTGGTGAAAATGGAGGCACCCCTACGAGTGTGGTAGACTTTGCAGTGCCTGCAATTATGGCCGGAGAATTAGCGAAAATTTTGGACCCAAGGGTTGATCCGCCGGAGTTGAACGAAACAGAAGCAGTGGAGCTTGTTGCCTATACTGCCATGCATTGTGTAAATTTGGAAGGGAAGGACAGACCAACAATGGCTGACATTGTGGCCAATTTGGAGCGTGCTTTGGCTCTTTGTGATACCAGTCACGGCAGCATTTCCAGTGGTACAATCTCTATTGTATCAGATTGATATTCAAACCCCCGGGAAGGGAAACAAAATTGAAAATGTTCCTTATTCTTATTGATTCTTTCTGATAAATTATATATGGGTATACTCTTTTGGGGGTAAAGACTAGAAATGTCTTCTAACATTAAGCTGTAGTGTAGAATTTTGTAAAACACTAACAGCCAGTAAAATTGATCATCTACAATTTAATTTTTCATGTGAGAAGTTACAACTTTCAATCCTTGTATGCCTCTAACATGGCAATAGAGCTTTCATTTATGCCTATTGCATGTGTATGCGTCTATAAGTACAGTGAATCTTTTTCAACTCCTCTTTTTGTCCTTCAATATTTAGGCTACACGTCAAAGCGTTGCACTTGATTTTAGTATCTTTTAATCCCCATAATTTGGCGCCCGATCAACCATTAACCATTACTTCTTTTCAATTATTTGGTCCCAAATTGACTTACTTGGTCCCAAACTGACTTATTTGGTACAACTGGACAATGAAGCTACATGTAGTTTACCAAGTCTACTGCACATTTGATGGGCGTGTGAGGAAGAGTGTGAACAAAGATTGGCTTTTAAAGCATGGAACACCATGCAAGTGCACCCTCATTCTAGGTTGCTCTTTGTATTGAGTAGTTGAGCTAATCTATTGAGTCCACAGGCATCATAATTAATCCTTTTCCTCATGTATCATCTTTCTAAATATGGTCCCCATAACAAAAAAGACCGGTCTACTTATTTCTTCTCCTTTGAAAGGCGTTGCTGACTTCCATGATGTGCAACAAGTCTGACCAAAGGGCAAGGAACCAATTCAAGCAGTTTAATTATTTGAACATAGTCATTTAAACACTAAAATCGATATATGATAATTGTAATTCAAATAAGTATCAATTTCAGTTATATAAGTATTAAATTAATTTATTACTTTCAGTAACAGTGTATATCCATTAGTTAACATCACGTTAGCAGTTATATAAAACAAATCAATACTAATTTATATAGTACTCACTGCATATCAATATTCAATTAGATGTCTAAGGACCATGTACAATAAGCACTTCTCTTTAAGAGGTGGATTGGTTAATGCATCACACAACTGCTCAGTGATGGGATCATGAGTCATGAGTAATGACACCTATACACAGGCTTTGAGTAGACATCTTGAGGACAATTTGTTCTTCTTCATGAAAGAAATAACTCAACTTGAATTTTCTCTGCACAAACCAAATATGGGAACGCTCTCAAATTAATGACACGTGTCATTCTGCACATGCTGAACCTAAGGGGCCATGGGCCATAGGTCTAGTGGGTTACAAATTTGTGAAGGGGAATGTGTTGGGGCCTTAAGGGTGTGATGATGAATGTGCCTATGCAATTAGTGGCCGGTGAGCCAACCCCCTTATGTTCATTTATGTTCGGTATGAATGTGTGCTTTTTCCAAGGCAATGACCAAGCCTAGGATGTTCATATGTTTGTCTTGGAATATCCAGTCTACCTTTATAGATATGAATCTCATAAATGAGGCCGCAGCTCGGAAAGGCTGTGTGTTACAATTCATATTGGGTGTGTAGCAAGATCACTGTTTTATGTTTTCCTTTAGCTTCTATAAACTCAAAAAATAAAACTTAAGAGATAAAATTTTTTCGGTCTTTGGCCAATGCTTTTATTCCGAATGATTCATCATTATGACATGTGAATGCTATCTAATTAGAATTTACGACAAAGTAGGAGCAACATGAAATTGGAGCCACTTAATTACATGTTATTTTATAAATTCTACTTGCAAAACTTAAAAGAGAAATGTCGTTTACACCCATATCATATCGTATATTGATGAGAATGAATAAGTATTAAAGTACTGGTGTATAGAGATAAAAAAAAAAATGTTATCTATATTTATATAAGAGAGGTGTTATATTTTGGTGTTAGATTGTGATGTTAAGGTAATATCACTCAATTTATAAAATGTAACCTTAGCCAAAAAAAAAAAAATACATGTGAGATCAATTGTATTTAGACACAAATAACAGAACTAGGATATAACTAAAAAACTTTAGTTATCAAGATACAATTGACGTTATTTTTTTTTTTTGTCAACTTTAATTTTAATTCCGGCAATGTTTCTTTCACATAAAACTTTCTACAGACTACACAAAAACTATCAACAACTATGATCTGATGGAAAAAGACAAAAAGTGAGAGAGAAAAAGAAAGAAAATCAATAATTGTGATGAGAAGTCTGTGAAGAACTTCATTAGAATAAGTAAAAAATTAGGGTTTTGCTAAGTTTTGAATAATTTAGTGTACACAAATTGAATTAATGATTTTAAGAAGAAATTTCTTTCAGATTAAAAAATCTAAAAGTTAACTACATTTCAATTAAAGATATTAACAATAACTAAATGCGCATAAAATAATTTAATACTACTCCACCCCTTGGTCTTTGTTCTGCTTTCCCTTCATGCACGAAAGCCATTTATTAAGCCCTTTACCTTTTTTTTGTGGATTGCTTTTTGCCAATGACTATCTTCTTTCAAGTCAAGCACTATTGACAGTTCTTGGAAGACGTGGCTAACTAAAAATATATGCTTTGTAAAACATATATATATATATATATATATATATAATTTAGCAATTGCTCACAGAATAATTATCTCACTGATTATAACTTCGAGAGCATCTTAAAGTATGACGTATACTAAGAAAGCACCACATACCAAAACCAAAATTAGGTATGATGTATACTAAGAAACCACCAAATACCAAAACCAAAATTAGGCCATAAAGGAATTAGATTATTGCCTTTCAAAACACATTTCCTTATTACATTGACATGCCTTACAACACAATGCTAGCTCCCACGCTTCTCAAGAAAACAAAACACACACATATCTGATTTCTTAAAAGCATTATTCAACGAGCACCATTCACAACACCATCGAACTACTACATACAAACTCTTACTGAACGTATTTTAATGGCTGTACACAATGCAGAGCAGAAACATTAACAGAATCAATAAAATTCGAAGCGCATAAGAAGCCTCACAGAGTTGTATTTGTCTCCCTTGCGGCTATACAGTGGAATGGCTCGAATGCCACTTCTTAGCTCCCACACAGGTAGGCATGTTTGGCCACCAAAGTCATCCTTCTCAGACATGTCATACTCATGAACTTCTATTCGAAGAAGTGCCAGTTCCGGAACAGTTAGGGGGAACTCGAATACTTCATTCCAACTAGGCACCCAATTATCCTCTATTGCCTTAGTTCTTTTCATCACAGTATCATCAGGGACCCCAGCAATCCCCACCTGCGTAAAAGTTTATCAAGCAATGAACCGGGTGAAAATAACAGGAAGGATAGATAAAAAAAACAAGGAACATATCATATGCAATAGACTGGAAGGAAGCAAGTTCCCTTACGAATTGAAAAGATATGGCTACTTAAGGACCCCTCGCATTAAGTGTCCGAATTTGAGAATTGATCTGAGTACATCATCTTAACTTACCCTTGTGTAGAAGTCTGGAGGCGAGAATTGATCAAAGTGTGTGCGCCCAAAATCATGAGACCATCCTTCCCCCATATAAACAGTCACCTAAATAAGAATAACAAAAATATGACCTTTGTTAGTAGTAAAATTGAGACACTCGGATGAGGCAACTGATTGACATAAAGCCCTCTAACCTTCAAAGTAGTCTTCACAGGTAACTTAGCTTTAGGATCAAAGACCTCATTGTTTGGACCAGTCTTTAACAGAAAATCTGGTTTTTTAACATAACCACACCCTCCGTTGGCTGTGAACATTCCATGCATCAACCAAAGTGATCTCCCATACCCCTGTCATGAAACCGCCCGTTATGAAAACTGATTCACATCAAACAATATCGTACTCAAGAATATACTCCAATATTAGTTTTGTGCAAGAGCAACCTCTAATACAGCTGAAAGAAGTGTGAATTCAATCTCACATCCTAACTTGTGGAAAGTCACAGACAATAACACACATTTACTCTAATATTCAATAAATTATAAATCACGCTAAAAAAAGGCCACCCCGTATTTCAACAGTCACTTTGTTAGATGTCTTATCATATGTTTATTTGTATTTGGTCAAAAGCTGGAAGATTATTAATTTCCTCTTCACCTGTGCCTCAAACAAGAATAAAGAACTAGGCCAACAAAAATGAACCTACAAAGCAATGGTAAAAATCCCTAAAACAGAGAAAAATATTAAATCAGCAATAGAAAAAAAATGGGGCAGCTGGCGTGAGAGGAAGAAATAGAAGGGGGAGAAGAAGAAACAGAAACCTGCATGTTAAATGCAACCATTTGAGCTCCATGCATCCACCCAATTAATGGGTTATAATTTGAAGAGTCAATGCGCATACCTTTTGGATACACCCTTAGTATATTCCGCCGAGTAAACCTATAGTAAACCATCAGAAAATAAAAAACTTCTCTTTTCATTTGCACACACACACACACAGAGAAAGACAAATTTATTCAAACCCAGTAAAACAAGCTACAATGAAAAAATAGTCAACAGAAGTAGTCAAGCAGTATATATAAAATTAAATTTTACTACATATGCATGACAATGAAGAGTTACAGGATGTCAACTAATTCATAGTGAGGGTGGTCAACCACATGCAAACAAGTTCTCTCTCGAAAGAAATCACTTGAAACATTTAACAATACCTGACAATTTCCTTTCCGTGAGTTATAGCAGCCTTTTCAAGCTGTTGCTCACTTAAACTTAGACGTCTCACTTTATCAGGATCCACTTTGAGCCATTCATCTAATCCACCTTTAGGCTTTCCAGCATGAATGGCAATTAAACGTCTATATTCTGGTGCTTCATTATGATGTGACTTATCAGCTTCATCAAGATCTTCCTCACCATTAAGATCTTGTTCATCCTCATTGCTGTCCTAAAGATAGAAAACCAGAAAGTCATTTAACAAATCTCCCTTACAAAATTAAATGCAGCGGCAATTTATATACGGCATCAGTTTAGTGTCAGACCTTGTAATCAGCAATAGTGCCACCTTTCAAGCTTGGGACTTCCTTTCCCCAAGCTTCATCATCACCTGAAGCCTTCTGCTGCTTTGAATCATCCCCTGAAGCTTTTCCCTCCTGTGAATCATCCCCTTTTTCCTCAAGGTACTCTTTAGGTGGTTTGGTTGATATAATAATCCTTTTTTTGAGTGATTCAGGAGAAGGGAATTCCGTCAAGGCTTCTTCGGTAGGAGAAAATAGTATGTCCCCAAATGTTTCAGTAACCATCTAAAATTTGGACAGGATTGTCAACTGTAAGAATTTAAGCCTTTTGAATTCCCATAAAACTAAGTAACTAACCTCAGCCACTTTAGCCTGAAGATCTGGAGTAAGGTGGTCTTCTAGGGTTATTACAATGGGATACTCTGATGCAACAAAGGCATATTCCTTAATAGACCTCAAACATCTGATGAGCTCCACAGGAGTAGTCAATGTCCTGTATTTAAAAAATGAAAATAAATAGATATGTGAACAACTATATTTAAAATTTTAATTTCTAGATTCAATTGGCAATGGTAAACGATGTATTGATATAATATCATTATAACTTATCTATAACTTTTTCTACAACCATGATTTCTAGTTAACTTAAACGAAAAAGATTTCAAACTTTTTCTTTTATTTTGTCTGTAATGCCAGATTGCAGATAAAATACTACAATCTGATGCCTTTTTACTCCAACTTATCTTCGAAACATCATTGTCAAAGGAAATAGTAGAATAAATGTTCTACAAATTGTTGGAGAATCATTTTCCTTTGCAGAATTGTGAAAGGCAATTCATGTGTGACACTCAAGATAACAAATCAGGGCAGAAAAGGATAACTGAGATAAACAATCACTTTTAAAACTATTAAATTTATTTCTTTGACTTCCGCCTGATCACTAAAGAAGAATGAAGGGGGGGGGGGGATGAGACAAGAGCGCATGAATTCATGCATAAAAGTCAACATCATTCAACCCATAAACTTACCTTCCATGAAGAACATCCACATTATCCTTTGTTGCATTAGGCCATATGTCTAATTCAATCACCCTTACACCTCTCTTCAGTGCCTTTATGATCGGGACATCACTACAGTCGCTGCTAAGCTGATTCCCAGTTAGATAGGAATTATGACCAGTAAATACGAAATAATGAGACAAGGGTAAAGTCATATCCTGGTGCACCTGCAGAAGAATAAGCAATTACACAAAACACGGTAATCAGAACAACAGAGTTCATATAATTATACAAGATGTAATATCAATACCCACAGAAGTAATGATGAATTGTGGGACGTTTGGATGGAATACAATTGTCTCGTATCTACAAATTAGACCAAAACCCTTAGCGACTGGAATGTTTTGAAGAATTAAGGCACTGGAAAAGAAGCTCCTGAACTAAATGACCAATTGATGTAAACACAATCAAAAGCAATATAAAAAGTAACGGCATATCCTGAAGACAGCGTGAAAGCACATGGTATATCCAACAATAAAGGGTGTTGCCATAAAATGAAACATGAAGCAAAGGCTTTAACCTTCCACCAGCTGTGCCCTGTCCTTACCAAGAGAAGGAACCTAAGAGAAAGGTTAAACTGCATAAACACATTCATTCTGGCAAAAAACAGATCCTCACGCTTTATTACCATTTCCCATTAAGTAAATTCAATTACAGATCCTAGTAATGGGCTAAACCAATCTGCAATAAATGACCGAAAGTATAGACTTGGCACCAACATGAAGCCGAGTTACTATAAATTCAGCAGCGATTCTCCTTATTTAATCGTTCTTACTTTCTACATAGAACCAAACAATAACAACACTAAGAAAATTACCAAAATTGTAAGTAAAAAGACCAAACTTTAGGAACATCAAAAGCTCATATATGTGTGTATAGTGTATACAAGACGAAAATAGTAAGAATATGAAGCGAAAAACGGTAATCAATCTAGTACAGATCCACTCTAACAATTAGAAAGTAAACAATGCCAAATCCAACATCGTTGACTTAAATGAGCGACCCAAAAATCAAAATAAGAAAAAAAAAAAACGGAAAATAAGGACAAAAGAGCGAAAAAGAAGGGAACTTTATTGTTTTTCTTTTACCCCAAGAGAAGGCAGCGTAGGAGGGTTGGAGTCACTGAAGAGGTACTTGAAGAAAGCGTCAAGGTGGAGACCCTTGCGGTGGAAATGCTTGAGGTCATCGATGATGCCTTGAGCTTCCTCTTCGGTGGCGTTTTCTTGGCCCTGAACCTCAACAAGGAACTTCTGGAGGTGCGAAGCAGTCATGAGATCGTTTTCGTCGGAGAACTTGTCGAAGAGGGACTTGATCTCCGGCGGCGCCTCCTTATCGGCCAGCTTGAACCGCCGCCGGCAGCAGAAGCACACGCTGTATGTCTGCTTCGACATGTTCCTCTGTTGTTTTCTTTACACTCTCTGCTCTCCAAAGAGTGTACGTGTGTGTATGTATATGCGACTGTGTGTTTGTGCGTGTGCGTGTGCGTGTGCGTGTGCGCGTGTTGGTTCTGCGTTCAAGGTTGTAGTTGTTGCTGTCTGGAAATGATGCAAGCAGGTTGAGCGAAGCAGAAAGAGGCTGTGCTGGCTCTTCGGTGGCTCTATGTGTAGTGACTGCCGACTCCGTCCACCTTGTGTTGGAATACTATAATTCCTTAGATAATTTATTTTACATAATGTATCGTCATACTAATTGATATATATATATACATATATATTAAAAATGTATTTATATTATGAAATTAATTTTGATGTAATATCATTATAAAGTAATTTTATATTATTATTTAATTATATATTTTTATTTACAAAATTTTTAAGATAATAAATAATTAAATTAAATATTTTTACTGATATAATATTATATAATTAAATATCTATATACATCAAAATTAAATTCTTACATTACTAATACATATAAACATATCAATTAAACGCTAACTGAATTACATAAATAAAAAACCTTCATGAAATAAATTCATGTGTATTTTTATTTATAGATTTATTATTTTATAAAATTTTCATCCTCATTTCTATTCTCATATCAAATATACTTCTAGTGTTAACTTTTTATCTATAATATTCAAACTTAAAATTTTATTTAAGAAAAATAAGTATTGAATTAATTTAATTAATTAAATATTTTGTTTTAATGATAAATATTAAGTTAAGAAATGTTAATTTTCTTCTAATTTAACCTGAATGGCTCTTTCACCCAAGCTTTCTACACATTATTCAAATATATATAAATAATTACGTATTACTAACCAAGAATTTTCATTACATTATTAGTAGATGTGGTAAAATATTCAATAAAATATGTGAAATTATTTTACTATATTTATTAGTAATAACTAAAATTTTTTATATTTTTATAAATAAATTAATTATGAGATTTTGTTAAGGCATTTATTAAGATTTCAAAAATGAGAAATTTTGGAATTTTTAATGCATTCAACATATTAAAAATTTTAAAATTTTATTTATTAATTTGTTTTTTAACTTTTGAAACTTTAACAAATATCCTAAAAGAGTATTGGTTAACAAAATCTATTAATTATTAATATAACTAGATGACTAGAATTCTCTATTACTTTTATGAGGAAAAGAATTTATTTAGTCCTAACATCATGAATAAGGAGATCATGAATACAATCTGGAGCAGTGCCTGACAAAATTTGCAGATCCTCATGTCTGGCAAGGTTTGAATAATAATAATAATATTAAAACTTGATTACAGATAACTCTGCCATCAATTTAAAGTTTGTACGTTTATATTAGTCTTATAGTAATTTTGTATGTTATATTAGTAGGTGGCCTCATAGTTGAATACTAGGTAGGGTCAGCTGGCTTTTTTGGTTTTATTTCTACTGTAAACGTGATTCATGATCATTGATTTCAAAGGTTCGTTTTCCTATAATTATAGGGTGTCCTGTGCCCTTTGGATGCGTTATAATGTGATATTAATTCTTATCGGAGAACTTAGCGATGATTGTTCATCTTCACACCAGTTACGCAATGGTAACCATTTGCTTGTAAGGGAGTGTCAAAATGGATAACGTTTATGATGTAGAAGTATTTTATTTATGACCTATATTCGCATATGCCATGCATGACGATATTTAAATTATTATATAGAAAAAGTAATCAATGTGGTCCACCAACCTTTCAATTATACTTTTTGCGCTACCTGCCCAGTTGTTGGCTTGGCTGTAAAAATATATCGGGAGATGTATTTTTTGCGGTGTAGTTGAAAAAAAAGTGAATAAAAGGATAAAAATATTTAAATAATAAGTTTTATATAATTATTATTTTTTTTATTTAATTTTTTATTTAAAAATTTATTAATATATTGTTTAATATGCTAGTAAATTTTATATTTTATATATAAAATTTACCAATTTTTTAAATAATACACTGATAAATTATGTATTTTGTTGAAAAATGCTAGTAAACTTTTTTTTATAAAATTTATCAGCGTAAACAGTATACATGCTGATAAATTTCATACATATTATACAATATTTACCAACATATGTATTGTTAACACTGGTAAATTTTTCTTTACAAAACTTATCAGTGTAAATGGTGTACATGCTGGTAAATTTTGTTTGTATAATACAAAATTTACCAGCGTATACACTGTTTATGCTGGTAAGTTTTTTTTTACTGTTTATGCTAGTAAGTTTTTTTATTAAAAAAAAACTTATCAGCATAAACAATGCATATGCTGATAAATTTTGTGTGTGATAAGTTTTGTATATATTATACAAAACTTATCAACATATGCACTATTTAAACTGGTAAATTTTTTTTCATACAAAACTTACCAGCGTGAACAGTGCATACGTTGGTAAGTTTTGTGTCTATTCACGCTAGTAAATTTTTCTTTTTTTACAAAATTTACCGGTGTGTGTACTATTCATGCTGATAAGTTTTTTTTATAAAACTTATCAGCATGAATAATGCACATACTAGTAAGTTTTGTGTAAAATTTTTGAATAAAAAAATTTAAATAAAAATAATAATAATTATATTTGACCCATTATCTAAGTATTTTTTATCATTTTTCTCCCTTTTCATTATGCGTAACATATATATTCACTGTTTATGCGTCTCTCTGGCAATTCTCAATTCTCGCTTGGCTATACCCCACAAGAAATTTTTAACTCTTTTGAAAGTAAGAGAAAATTTTGATTTTATTTTATTTATGAGATTAATTGATAAAAGAGACTAAATACTTATATTTATAAGATTTTTAAAATAATAAATGATTGAGTCAAATATTTTTATGATATTATAATATATATAATTGAATATTTATATAAAATATTTATTATTTGCTATTTTAATCTGATATGTTATTATTATTATCATTATTATTATTATTTATTTTCATTATATTTTTAATTAAATAGTTAATATATTAAATAATAAATAGAATAAAACAATTTTTTCTCTTACACTAAAAATATTAATTTTTTTATATTACTCTAATAAGAAAATACATATAGTTTCAATCAAAAATACATTCCACCAATGTTTTAGTCTTAAGATTTGTTAAGTCGTAAAACTTGGTTTGATGGTATTCTTTCAGTAAGAGTTTTTGCTTCTGAAAAGTATACTGTTTGGTATAAAATAAATAAAGTATTTTTATTCTTGACTTTTATAATCTGCAAGTGCTTTTGAGAGTATTTTATGGATATTTTTTAGAAGTGGCTTATATTTTCTAGAACTTAAAAATTAATGTAATTTTACTCTCTTTAATGATCGTAAAAATGTAAATTATTCTCTTGAATATTTATATCGATTATAATTATTTTAGATTTTAAAAATAATTTTATAATATATTTATCAAATATTTTTTTTGTAATTTTTTTATTAAAAATAATTTTTATATTATTTTACTAAACCATAATATTATAACTTTTTAAGATCAATTTTTAGAAAGTTGAACACCTCTAAAAAGTCTCAACATTACCGAACTAAAACTAAATTATGTGAGCAGCGAAAATTGGGAAAGATATTCACCAACAATTATTGCAGACAAGAGAATCTCCTCAAAGAAGGATTGACTAAGAGACTTCGAGATCTTGTTGCCATAATTGTTTTCTTTCGCTTATATCAGCAAAAATAAGCACATGAAGGATCTGGAAAGGTACCTACCTATGTATTTGGTAAACTAGAGATACATGACAAATATTTTGGACGGGCTATAGGTATACACATAGTTTTTATGCTCGAGTACAATAGATCTTCATAATGTCTCGATATTCATGATTGCGCTGCTTCGTATTACAGTCAACATACTTAGGTACATGTTATTCTCTGACTTCGTTCTACTTCGTAATCTTGGTTATGTTGTGAAGATCGTTTAGGTTATATAAACTGAGCTGTGCTTGATGGCTAGAATGTATCAAATGAGAGTGGCGGTGGAAATCATGGTAAAATTAAAGATACCATGAGAGAGAAAAAAGTGAAAAGAAACTAATCAATCAGAGTACTTAGTGCAATATGTACGGTGTTCCTACATATAAGCATTTCTGATATAAATTTCATCGAGAAATGCCTAACAGTATGAAGAGCAGCACAATGAAACCATTACGAAAAGAGGCGTCTGCTTTTTATTAGTAGTTGCATTTTCACTGGCATGATTTTTGCTCTGCCTCCATTCATTACGCATTCAACTACTTTTCCTCGACTTTCGCACGCAAAATTGTCGTGCCAGATGGCACTTCTAAATTTAGGAATGGCTAAAAATGATATACTTAGACGACTAGATTATCCGTGCTAAGAGTGAATGGTGAATGCGAAGATGATTTTAATTCTCATAGTGATTTGGGGGTAAAATTTCCATTTATTAAATAAGAAAGGGATAGAGGATGAGGTTTTCATTTTATGGAGACCTATTAAATTTTTATTTACATATAAAATTAATTAAATAACCTTTTATATCTTGTCCCCATTTATTAAACAAGTCAGGAGTAGGGGGTAGATCTTTGTTTTATGGAGACCTACCAAATTTTTATTTATATATAAAATTAATTAAATAACCTTATGTATATATATATATATATATATAGAGAGAGAGAGAGAGAGAGAGAGAGATACCCATACTAATAGACATATATACGTAAACTCTAATAGGGATATTTATAATTTGAATTTTTATAATTATCTTTTATGATTATAATTGTTACTAAAATTATTGAATATTATGTATATTTTATTTAGATTTTAAAATATTTTATTATGTATTTTCTCTTTTTGATTTCTTTTAAATTTTTTTTATATAAACCTGCAGATATATGTGGGGATTTAAGTCACCATAGGAAATAAAGGCAGGGAATATGTCTTTGCCTCATAAATATCTATTGTCATATCTATTTGAATTTCATCCAAATGATAGTAAAGGAAATGCAAGCTATAATTGATTATAACAATCCAAAAAAATTTGATTAAACTCTTTGAAAGAAGAGAAAAAGAAAAAATAAAATATTTTTTTACTATTTAAATGAAGAGAAAATAGAAGAAGAATTTTTTTTTTCTTACTTAATTAAAGAAAATATAAAAAAATAATCATATTAAATACTTTTTGAATTTCTATTATAAGTAAAGAGTGGAAATATAAATATAAATATAAATATAAATATTATTTTAAATAAAATTACTTTTTCTAAGTTTACCTTAAAAATTAAGAGAAAATATTTTTATGAGTCTAAAATATTTTATTCTATGTTTTCTATTTTCTCTCCACGTTAAAATAAAAAGATATCAAAATCTTTTAGTTTTTTTCATCTTATTTTCTTTATCTAATTCCATCCAACAAGTAAAGGATAGTGATCGACACCTCTTGGAATGCATGTATTTGCCTACCGGGATATAAACTTGGAAGCAGTATCCTTGGTACAATATACTTGCAAATTATGCCATGTAACTTGTTAATATAATAGGTGGGATTTGACGGTGTATTATATTGATATACTAATTATTTATAGTATATCATTATAATTTTTAAAATTTATTTATAAGATATGAAACTAAATAAAATTTTATTTATATGATTTTGAAATTAAATAAAATTTTTGAGAGGATATTTCAAGATAATAAAAATAAATTTTAATTACTTTTAAAATATATATATAATATTATAATAATTCTTAATTTTATTTGTATAATTTTAAAATTAAATAAATTTTTATTTGTATAAACCTAAAGTAAATCGATATTTTTAAAAATATTTTAAGATCACGTAGATAAATTTTGATACTTTTAAAATATATTTAATTATAATTCTAAAATTTAATTAAAATTAAAAAATTATTATAATATCCTATAAATATTTAATATATAAATACATATTTAAATCACACGCATGTATTATCTTTCACCCTCACAGAGTGCATGGTGTCTTATGCAAACAAGGGACCGTGGCATTCGCCCGAACTTGTAATGATCTTTCATCGATGGAAATCCACGACAAAGTTAGCAGAGAACCAGCAATTTAATTACTAGGCTAGTCACCGGTCTCTATCAAAATGCAGAGTGCAAAACTCTCTTTCGGAAGAATGGCGCTTTAATTCCACTACCGAAGGGAATCATGAAGACTTTCAGCATTCAGTCATTCCTCCACAAGTTACCTATATTTTGCAAGAGAAATGTTTTTTACCCAAAAATGATTTTTACCCCTTCAACATATGCCTTGAACACCACTCTAGATATTTAGAGATCAATGTAAACATAACTAAGAATTTAATAATATTTTTGATAAATATAATTGATTTTAATTTTGATTTACTAATAATAATTTTTTTATACTATCATTTAATTATATTTTATTACATTAATAAATATAATTAAATTTTACATATATTATTTGAATAATTATATAAATAAAAAAATAATTAATTAATTATATAAAATTCTTTTGAATTTAATTTAAATATACTAATAATATAAAATAATTTTATATTATCAACGAATAAAAATAATAAAAAACACCACTTCATATAAATAACCACATATTATAATGAGGGATCCACCATGATTTCTCACTTTCCTGTATTTCTATTAATTGACAGTGTAAAACTATTTTATACTGTCAGTGCATATTAATTAAACTCAATTCTTTTACATTATCAATGTTTCAAAATTAAACTCAATATAATAAAGTAATTTATGATAGATAAAATATTTTTTCATTAAATTCATTGACTACTTAGAATAGTTGAATTTTTTAATTATTAACATATGCTTCTTCGTATAGCATATTAACTAATAATGTAATTAAAATTTTTACTTATTTATACATAATTTTCAGATATCAAAATAGATATTTACTTATTAATTTGGCAAGCAGGTGGCATGTGCCACCATGTGAGGCTGTGTACTGTTGCCAGACAACTGCCAACCGAATTATTCATCAATGTCTTCATTGAAATGGTATAGCACCAAATTCAAACATATATTATGGCTTTCTGCATGCTCTCAGGTCTCGCATCAGCATACGCCTTCAAACTTGTATTCAGCTATCTGCCAAAGATCTTAAAGCGCTCCTGGAACAACACTGAAGATCTTAATGCTGTATGTATTCATGTTAAAGGTGAAGATAACCACAACGGCCCATAACACTGTTTCATGCAGCTATAGATAAAGATAATTGTAGTTACAAGTTACAGTGATCCTCTTTGCGCCCCTAGTCACTAGTCAGAAGGAAAACTAACTAAGAATATATGAGACCATACTATATGTCTAGATGGCTAATTCATATAGTTTCATCTAAATTGAAACCGCATTAAAAGCCTTACAGATTTTAATTTCTCGCCCTTCTGATCATACAGAGGGACTGAACGGAATCCAGGCCTAAGCTCAGAGATAGGCAAACATGTTTGCCCCCCAAAGTCATCCTTTTCATGCTTGTCATACTCTCGAACTTCTATCCGAAGCAAAGCAAGTTCTGGAACAGTTAAAGGAAATTCAAACTCTTCTTCCCACACGGGAAACCAGTTATCGAGAATCACCTTGGTCTTCTTGTTGGCTTTATCAGCTGGTACTCCAACAATACAAACCTGTTATACAAATTGATCAGATGCTAAGTATAATATCTACATGACTATGTTTCTAGGCATTATCAACAAGGAATTAGTACAATCTCAAAGGTCAAAACTATTTACTCTGATGCATCCCACACACAAATTGTGAAATGCAATTGTAGGGGAGGGTTATAAAAAGTTGGAACGGTTTTTAAGAGTAGTTTTAAGAAAATTTAGCCAAGTAATTAGCTTGGGAGGTACGTATCAATATTGAAGCCTGAAAACTAAGCCAATGTTCTGGTGCAATTGCAGAAAAAATCTCGACACCTACAAATATTCAACTTATGGCCACTGGCAGAGTACTTTTCCTGATATACAATAGGAAAAATCTAAACAGGCAGAAATTTTTGCCAGAATTGAGTTATCAAAATAAAGTGGCATTCTATTGATTCTGGGATGAATGTGTGGACCCTATCTCTTCATTTCTGTCAAGAATTATGGCAAAAATTTCTTGGCTGAGTAGTATTGCGCTATACAATATAGACAAGACTATCCAACTCACCTTCGTGTAAAAGTCCGGTGGAGAGAACGTATCAAAGTGTGTTTTGCTGAAATCTGAGCTCCACCCGTTTCCCATATGTACTTTTACCTATAAATGGACGGGAAGTGTTCAGAAGATGTCACCAAACTAATCGATTTCCCTTTCAAAATAATATCTCAATTCTCACCTTTAATGTCTTCTTCACGGGTAATGATCTTTTGGGATCGAAAAGCTCATTATGGTGATCTCTTTCCAGTAGAAATGCAGGCTTTTTCACATAACCACACCCTCCATTTGCTCTAAACATTCCTTGCATGTACCAGAGAGATTTTCCATGCCCCTGATAAGGAAGAACAGGTACAATGATTGTTACTATCAAGAGATGCATTGAAAAAAAAAAAAAAAACAAACTTAAAAGCAGGATCCTAAAATTATATGACTGTACTAAGAAAATTTTAATATGGAACGTATCTGAACAAAAAAATCAATATAGCATTAGGAGTGATTGCTACTGGTAATACTAAAATCATAGGCAACAAAGAATCAAATGTATATGGGGCACACACAACACAGCAACCCAGAAATGTTATATCAACATGCATATAAGCTTGCTCGGTTACTCCACCCTAGGAAATAAGCCAAAGATGGAACCATGCTTCACTATTTTCTGATTGAAATTCCCCTCGGACAAAAAGATAAACTGTACTAATAACATTTTCACATGCATCAAGACGGGCAAAAGAAAACACTAAGATAATCTTTTTATCTTAAAACAGCCTCGGTCATGAGTCCCTTGCCTGCATGTTTAATGCAACCATCTGAGCTCCATACATCCACCCTATATGTGGCCTATAATTTGAGGAGTTGACACGTGTCCCCTTGGGATACACCCTGAGAATATTCTTCTGTGTAAACCTGGAAGCATAAAAATGCAACCATCTTAGTTGGTAAGGTTTTCGACTATAAAGTGCTTAATATGTTTGTACTTTCGACAACTAAGTACAGGTTTGAATGTTCAACAAATACCTAACAATATCAGATCCATAAGAGGCTGAAGCCCTTTCAAGTTCCTGTTCACTCAAGCTTAAGCGCCTAACGTCCCCAACAACTTTTAAGGAATCCTTTATATGACCCTTCGGTTTCCCAGCATGGATTGTAATCAAACGTTTGTACTCTGGTGCTGATCTTTTGTAATCATTCGCATTCAAATCTTCCTCATCACGATCACTTGCATTGTACTATCCAGTTAGGAGGGGGGTGAAAGATTACACAAGCACGTAGAGCTTATAAGATGTAATCAAATTTGAAAAGGAAAATTATTAAGAAAAATTCTTAGGTGCTTTTAGAGTAAGAAATTTTTTTTGCTCTAAATTATTTAATGTTCAACATCTTAACAATTGTATTAAAAATGTAGTTAAATAAAAGACAGTAATGTAGTTAAAAAGTGTTGAACATTGAATGGTTCAGAGCAAAAACTTGGTTATGCTCTAAGAGTACCTAAGAATTTCTCAAATATTCAATGTGTCTCTTCTATGCTCACCCTATCATCGGCTTCCACGTCAGAATTAAGGCTTGGAGATGATACTCCTTCATCAGGCGATTCCCTTTCAGAGTCCTTATCCTTGAATTGCTTGGACTCTAGATATTCTTTTGGTGGTTTGGTTGATATAAGAATTCGACCTTTTAATGATTCTGGTGTAGGGAATTCAGTCAGAGGATCTGTCTGAGGATAATATAGCAGTTCGCCAAATATTTGAGTTGTCATCTACAAATAAGAGGACTAAATTCACATCCAATGCCTAACATATTAGGGATTTGAGGGAATGAGGGGTAGGAAAAATTATTGGAAGCTCATAGAACACCACGTAGGATTATAATCTACCAATTTATAAAGTGATATTTCAGCTAATTCTGTAAGTTAGTGGTGGATTTTACCATCTCCTAAAACTGAAATGTCATTATATAAACGTTAAGAGCACAATCCTATTTGGTGTTCCATGAGCACCTAGTAATTTCTTGAGGTAGTCATGGAAGCTTACCTCAGCAACTTTAGCTTGAAGATCTGGTGTAAGGTGGTCTTCTAAAGTTATAATGACTGGGTATCGAGATTTAACAAAAGCATGCTCTTTTATGGACTTCAAACATTGGGTGAGTGAGACTGGAGTGGTAAGTGTCCTGCAATAATTCAGAAAAAAACGTTTATAAAGTAAATGGATATATAAAGTTGCACCATGAATATCTTAAAATACTACAAGATCAATAGACACATAAAATGGAAAATAATCATTCAGCTCTACAAGATTGAACTCAGGATCAGCACCTTCCATGAACTACATCAATGTCATCTTTAGTTGAATTGGGCCATAAATCTAGTTCAATTACTCGCACGCCTCGATGCAAAGCCTTTATGATTGGCACGTCACTGCAATCGCTGCTCAGCTGATTCCCAGTCAGATATGAATTGTGCCCTGTGTATATGAAATAATGTGATAACGGTGCGTTCATATCATGATGTACCTGGAATGAGACACATCATTCATATTGTCAAGGACAGGCCTACAACATTTCCAAAAGTAACTCCCCGAATACCGGTGTAAGATTGCTCCAAATTAAATCCTCAATATACTTATCTTTGTTAAAGCCATTTCACAGCGTTGGGGATGAAACAGGAAAAATTGAATATATAGAAAAGGGCTTTAAGAATTTGTTCAAGACAATATCGAGTTTCAGAGTGCCTTATACTTTTTCATATGGATGTTTCTCCCCTTCTCAAACTATTGGTCGTTATAAATCAATGTTCAAGCCACGAATTTGACACTGTAGTTCCACGAATACATAGTGTTTACTTTCTGAGAATTATGTGTATTAACTAAAGAGAGCATAGAAAACATAAAACCCACTGCGCACTCATGCATACTCATTTCCACAGAAGAAGTCACTTTTTATGCTTGCTATTGGTTTCTCGATCTACTCCTTGTTCAAACATTCATCCTTCTTTTAGTTGGGGGTCGTGACATCACAATCATAGCAAAAATGTCTAGACGAGAAGCAAAATCTAAGATCACTAGCATGTGAAAATCAATCCTGTAACTGGCTTTGTAATTATCTGACAAGTGAAAGTGGTAGGAATAACATAGACTTCCCTACGTTGGAATCATAATGTGATGTGGGACACTTCAAACCTTCATTTTGCCACTGATGTTTGGGCCACTCAATGAAGGAAAAAGAGCTCTAATCAAAGTATTGGCAAGGAACCTAAATTCTACGGCTTTTTAAAAAGTTGTTGAAGATGGGTCCCAAAAATTTCCCCTCCTCTTCCTTTGTTGGCTCTACTTTTTGTGTGACAGATAAAAATGACGCGTCAAAATCAGATTCCCAAGCAAACGGATAAGTAAAACAGTGACGAATTCATCCAAACCAAAAACAGACAAAACAAATTGACGAAATCCCATTTAGTGTCAACCAAATGTATAGTCCTTTTCTTAATTCTCAAACAAATTGATGCAAGGTGGCATCAAACACCTTGTTACTTTAATGGTCAATTCTTAGAAATATGATTTAATTATATAAATATATCCTCAGATTTGACTGTTAAAGCAACAAAATGTTTGATGCACATAGAATTCATTATAAATTGATCAAACATGTTCACTTAAAAAGTTAATTACAAGTCAAAAACCAATCCCAAATAAAGAAACAAAGAAGAGAGAGAAGGAGAAGGGGGGGGGGGGGACACACTCACAAGTCACAACCAACAACACCATCATTCTAGTAACTTGCGCCACCTTACTAGTTACTATGGTTCAGCGACGACAAGTTACGACAACACAACAACATAGAAGAAAATCTCCTTTTTGTCCCTAAAATTGTTAGTTATAATAATACTTGAAATTATAAGAGTTAGTTATAATAGTACTTGATTTTTGAACCGAAAAAATAGTACCTAGTTTAAGATTTTTTTTTTTTATCGAAGTTTAAGAAATTTTTTGTCCAATCGTTGAGATCATATTTTGTAATCAAGTTCAAACCAACCAATCACGGAGGACTTAAAGGTAAATTTCAAATAAGGAGCTATTAGCTCATTTTATTCGACAATTACCACCATGATTTCTTTTAAAATTTGTGGCTACATTCTACGCAGCATTGTTGTCAACAAAATACTATAAAACGCGATAACATAATCCAAAGAGAAGAGAATAAAAAAAACCTTTTTTCTATCCACTTTCCCGCATTTTCTGGAAAACCAAACGAACAGGCAGAAGAAGAAATTAAACCTGTGATTTGAGGGGATCATTGAAGTCATCGAAGAACAAGAAATGGAAGAAGTCGTCGATGCTGAGACCACCACCTTGTCCTCCTCCGTCTCCGCCACCATTGGAGTCACCGCTGCACTTGTTCGCAGCAGCGTCGCCCTCTTCCTGATTCTGCTGTTTCCGCGATCTTAGGACGTTGTCGATGATCCCCTGCAAATCCTGTGCGGTGCAGTCCGGTTCGGCCTGGTGGGCAGCCAGGAAGAGTCGAAGCTGGTCGGCGGACATTACGGTGGCGCCGTCGGAGAACTTGGAGAAGGCGTCCCTGACGTCGGGCGGCGGGGACTGCTCGGCGATGAAGAACTTGCGGCGGAAGTACTTAAAGATTTTGTAGTTTGGGGTGCTCATTTTTTTCAAAGGCTTGAAGAAGGTTTCTGTAACTGCACCAATTACCCTACGTTGTTGCAGTGAATGGATTTTTTCACAGAGAGAGAGAGAGAGAGAGAGAGATGGCGATGAAATGAATGGATGCAACTTTTGAGTTTGTGAGAGAAGGAATGAATATGCGAAAGCCATATGTGGATTGCGTTTGAAGCGGGATCGCTTGGACTTGGACTTATGGCACGTAAATTGAATTATGTGAAATTCTCATATCATGTAGAGGGGTGTTATTTGTATCACCTTTTAATGTGGACATCTAGACACCCTCTTATAAACTTGGAAAAAAATTGTGAAAGAACAAGAAAAAGTGAAAAAACAAGTGGAGAGAGGAGAGAGATAGAGAGAGGGTGTCTAAAGATGTCAAAAGATGGTATGTACAAATATCATTTTTCGATCATGTAAGGTTTCTTCCTTTTCTTTTTTGAAAAAAAATAATTTTATATAGATTTCATTTTTATGCAGTGCTAGTATAAAAATAAATGAATTTAATTTAAATGTACTTAGGCTTGGTTTAGTATTGTTGTAATTTTTTAAAAGTTGTTGAGCTCTTTCAATTCTTTAAAAGCTGCTCTAAAAAAGTTATAGTAATATCACTTGGTTAAATAATATAAAAATTACTCTCAATAAGTAGAAACCACAAAAGTAGTATTTGATAAAATTACTCTTAATATCTAACACGACTACAATGGTTATAAACACTAAAAAAAATAATTTCTATTTTTAATGTCATTAAATATAATAAAGTTGTATTAGTATTTTAAATTTTGAAGAGTACAAGTTAGCTCTGAAAAGCATCCCATAAGGGCTCTCGAGAGCATCTCCTGGCTTTTAAAAGCCAGGAGTAAAAGCACTTTAACTTTTTGGTTTACCATACAAAAAAAATTGGCTTATACTTTTCATAAGTTAGAGCATTTCTGTAGTAAACACTACCAAATTAAGATTCGTAATGTAAAAAACTTTTACATAATCAACCAATCATTTCCGTTCATTTTCATAACCATTCAAATAATAGATAATTAAGTCAAACATTTTTATTGATGTGGCAATGTATGATTAGATATCTGTGTAAATTTTTTTTACAATGACAATGCATATAAATTAAATCCAAAAAAAAAAATTACAAAGGTATTCAATCATATTTTGATATATCAGTAAAAGTGTTTAATTTAACTGTCCATTATCTTACAAGTCTTATAAATTGAAGTATCTAATTGGATGATATTGTAAAACTCTTTCATATTGATAGTATATTAAAATTAATCTCATTTGATATTGTTATTTAATTAATAAAAAGATTAATTTTGATATATTGTTAATTATAAAACTCAATCAAAAAAAAGAATTTTACATTGTTATCTAATCATATGCTTCTATTTATAAGACATTTAAGATAGTGGGTGGTTGAGTCAAATATTTTTGTTAATATAACAATACATAATTAGATGTCTATATAAAAAAATTTTTATAGTTACAGTGCATTAAAATTAATTTTTTTGAAATAATTATTTGATTTTTCTGTTAAATAAGTAAGGGGATATAAGTACAAAAACAAAAGGAGTAAGAGGCTTGTTAGATTTTCAAAATAGATTTAGCATTTCTCAATTGATAGGATCGAAATTAATCTTATTATCTAGCCCGTTTTAGTAAATCAATGTTTTTTGAGGAAGAGATCAATTGTCTTTGGTGATTTGTATCTATTGATGTAATCAAAACAATATGTACACAGATTTTCAATCTCTTTACAACTTTCTATATAAACTATTAGATCATAGATAATAATAGTAAAAGTAATTAGGAGACTTTTTCGATAGGTACTTAGATCTCAGATTTATACTCTGATCTTCCTCTCGAAAGCATAACTCACTTATCAATCCTCCCAAAGATTAACAAAAGAGATTTTTTTTTCCCACATAGTCCATAAACACCTAAATTGACATGGGGTGATTTGTATGCAAATAAATACATGTTTCAATTATCTAAATATTGAACTTGATATTAACAAATAATAAATCTACATTATTATCAAAGACAATATGTGAATTTAATATTTATATAACTGAAAATTCACTATTGTTTAAACGTAGACTACCACACATCGTTTTAGATGTCTAAACGAGTATCTTCAAATAATG
This sequence comes from Pterocarpus santalinus, assembly GCA_031439595.1. Classification (NCBI taxonomy): domain Eukaryota; kingdom Viridiplantae; phylum Streptophyta; class Magnoliopsida; order Fabales; family Fabaceae; genus Pterocarpus; species Pterocarpus santalinus. The sequence goes on from CM062527.1 coordinate 7,265,664, forward strand.
AAACTGATAACAAAAACATATTTTTCTTTTATAGACTTTCATAAGATTCTACTGCTTTTAAAAACTTGAATATTTTCGGTTGAATTTTTCCTGGAACGTAATTCGTGTATTATATAGCGCAGCACCTTTGAAGGAATTATGCATACGTTTGCTTGTCGTGATCATTTCAAATTATACCTTGAGCGAGCGTAGGATGGTTAACACCCATTGCATAAAATGACATGTACCTCAGATGGATATAGCGAAAGGGAATGCAAGAATGAAAGCCTTGCCAGTTTCTCTGTTGATAATGATGCATGAAATTAATGCATTTTGTTATTTGTTTGTGCTTCCTTGGTGGACTAAAGATGCTTGTACTTATCACATGAAATGAAGAAAGAGTAATCATATTAATTGTTACATAAGAAATGGATACTTTTAGTAGACACCAAAGATATAAGGACTCAATCCACTACCAAATGTTTTGTATCTTTATTTATCTACTAGTGTAGCACTGGTGTAAAGTGTAATATACATAAGAAATGGACACTTTTATTCGACACCAAAGATATAAGGATTCAACTCACTATCGAATGTTTTGTGTCTATATATATATATATATATATATATATATATATATATATATATATATATATATAGTAAAATATAAAATTTTAATAAAATATAATTATATAAATCAATTTTAAATAGTATTTAACTAAAATTATGTAAAATAAAATATTTATATAATAAAAAATAGTTGTGGATTTTTTATTAAATAAATTAATTATTTTAAATAATATTTATATATATTTATTTTATGTGATTACTTACTATTAAAATTCTAATATATTCTATAAGAAAATTCTTTATTCCAATTTTTATATGAGAATAAATCTTTTTCTTTTAGCTTTTAAGTGATAGGAGATGAGGGGTCACCAATCTGGTAAGTTAAAAAAAAAGAGAAAAATAAAAGAAAAGTATGTATAGAATATCTAATATTCTATAATAGAATATTCTTTCTATTATTTCACTCTGTCTATATATATTATTCTATTTTTTTCAATTCAATATTCTTATTTTACTCTTATTTTAGAGAATTAGAATATTTTTCTTTTTCTTAAAAGGCTAATTCTATTTACCATTCCATCCCCTTATTATCAAATTTATTTCATTTTTCTCTCTCACCAATTAACAATTTATTAAAAACTAACTTGAAAAGAATATATTTTAACCTTAAAAATCTAAAATTTTATCTAATATATCTTCTTGCAATATTTTAGTAAAAATTTTATAATAAAAAATTTAAAATAATCATTTTGCTCACCCTCATACTTTTATAGAAATATATAGAAAAATGAAAAATATAATTACGTTATTATTGTTGAAGAAAATAGGAAATTTTATAGAAAATAGTGTAAGTATATTCTTGAAAGCATATTTTTTTAAAGCATAATTTAATCATATAGATCTATTTTAAATTTTCAAATATTGATCAAACAACCAAATAAAAAAAATTTCATTTCTTAATCTCAGCCCTTTATTAAAAAGTTCATTTTATTTCTCATTCACTTACTTTTATATTGCCTCTTTATATAGCTTCCTAATAGTGATATATTAAAACCATAATATAAATAATATATATTAATTATAAAAAATAAAATTAATTTAATTTAAAAAAATGTAAAAATATATGTTTATTATAAATACTAAAATTAAAATTAAAATTAAAACTAAAATTAATTCCTACATTATTTATATAAACATTGAAAATTTTATTTAAGGTGTATCAAATGAGATAAGTTACTAACTATTCTTATATATTGTTATCCCATAACAGTTTTCTATAAAACTTTCAATCATGTACATAATAATATAAATGAATCTGATTATTATGTAGGATTGAAAATAGTATAAAGAACCATTTGAATAATTTTTTGGAAAAGCTAAAAAAAAATTGGATTTCTATTTGTTATAGAAATTCTTCCACTTCCATCCATTTCAAAAAAGGGCCCATGAAATATTGTTAAAGATATAATTAATTAAGAATTAGCTGCATAGGTTAACATAAAAGATAATTAAAAAATAAAAATAAATAAAATTAATTGATTCAATCATGTATATAATAATATAAATGAATCTGATTATTATGCAGTATTGAAAATAGTATAAAGAACCATTTGAATAGTATTTTGGAAAAGCTAATAAAAAAAATGGATTTCTATTAGCTGCAGAGATTCTTTCACTTCAATCCATTTCAAAAAAGGGTCCATGAAATATTGTCAAAGATATAATTAATTAAGAAATAGTTGCATAGGTTAACATAAAAGATAATTAAAAATTAAAAATAAATGAAATTAATTGATTCAATTCAAATTAATTAATTAGTAATGTTACCAAAAAATTGTTAATTGATTGGTAAAAAATGGTGATTACATTAATTTCTTAGTTAGTGGACTCTTGAAGATAGTGCAAATAATGGGATCAATAAATAATGAAAAGTGACAACTAATAAGAATAATTTACCATAAATAAAATTATTTTTTTTGTAGAAATTTAAAAAAAGAGAATAAAAAACTGCCACTTGTCAACATTTTTCAAGTTATGCTTCTAAAATATTATATTAATAGATTAGTAGATAGTGTTGACAAAGTGCTCCTAATAAATAACATTACATAAGAAAAATTAAAAATCGCTTCTATTACATTATATGACGACTAATCAGCGACAGCATCCCCTTCATCTTCATGGCATGTGGTTGTCACGATTTTTATACGAACGAAGTTGATTTGAAGTGCTTTTCATTGGCATTAGTGGTGGTTCTTTCAATTATAGAATAGGATTCCCTTATAAGACTGCTATAGAAAATATTCACTGTCAAGAAAGAGGACTAGTACCCAGTTGACAAGTTTTATGGTCCACTGGAACATTTCCCCCACAAGATGGTGACTAGAATATCAATCTATGGTGTCAGTTTTATTTCCAAACGAAAATCAATTTCAAATATACGGTCAGGTGAGACTTGAATTCTTATTTATTGGATAAATATTAATTTAGGTGAATGTGTTTATGTTGCTATATTTCGAATATTTCACTTTTCCTGCATAATTGTCAGAATGTCCGCCAATGGCAGATGCTGGACCACTCACCACAACGATTTCCTGATAGAAAATCACCACTTATCGATAACCGTTCAGTAATTATTTCCGCTTTTACCATCAGTCAAATAAATGAATTGAAAGGTAGATTGTTTTTGTGGAAATCAAAATCTTGTTTGAAAATTTTATACAAATAAGAGTCTATTCGGTTCAACTTATTTCGTTGGAAAAGTGATTTTTTTAATTAAAAAAATAATTTTTTATAGAAATTATTTATTTAAATTTCTATTTAAAAGCTAAAAATTAAAAATTAAAAAAAATAAAACAAATGCACCCTAAATTATATCAGTAACAACATGCAATTAATCCTTGATTGATTAATTGGCAATTGACAAGTATGGTTAGCAATCATCTGGTTCAAACTATTAACTATGTGATGTTAAGGGTGAAAACGCATGCCAACAAAAAATTGACCATTATAAACTATAGGGACGTATGTCCTAGATGAATGATCTATACAATTCATTCAAATTTAAACCGCATTAACAACTTTACAGATCTAAACTTCTCTCCCTTTCTGTTATATAAAGGGACTGAACGAAATCCAAATTTTAGCTCTGAAACTGGCAAACACGTTTGCCCAGCAAAGTCATCCTTTCCCTGATCTTTGTCCTTTACTTGTATCCGAAGCAAAGCAAGCTCTGGAACTGTCAAGGGGAATTCAAACTCTTCATCCCAAACAGGGAACCAGTTGTCCATGATTACCTTTGTTTTCTTCTTTGCAAAATCAGCAGGCACTCCGACAGTGCATACCTGTCATACAAACTGATCAAAGAGTAAGACACACATACAACAAAAATTTTCTCTGTCTTCTTTTAATCGCGGGTAAAAGTACTTCTATAAAACACTGGCTATGATGGAACAAATAAACATCAAAACATTACAATAAAAGTTCAATGTGCATTGCACATTGTTGATTGTGAGCCAGCAACCTGCCTTGGCAAGGCCTAGGTGGGGTCGGAGTTAGATTGGACCATAGCACTTGGTAATGGGTTTAAGTAAAAAGAGTTATACTTTAAAAAATAGCTATAGTTTTTGGCGTAGTGATAAGTATTTGATCCAACAAATGATATCAAAACCAAGGTCACGAGTTCTATTCCCATAAAGGTACATACTCTCATGTTGGGAGCGCATGTTGGCTGTGAGGCTCGATCCCCATAAAGGCACAGACTGCAAAATCGTGAAGTTTGTTGATTGGCTTAAGAAAAAAAAGAGTTTCACCCTAACTATTAGCTATAACTTTTAGCCTATTAATAAATATTCGCTCAATCCAACACACATGAATCATGAAATATTGGCTGCAAGGAGTGATAAACTAGCCACAGATCCTAGTTTGTACAAGCAACAATATTCAAAATCAATGATAAGCATAACAACTGTGCTCAACATCAAATTCAATGGTAAGAGACAACTTATGCAGAGAAGGTCCACCTAAGACTACTGGGAATTGTTGATACAGAGCTAGCAGATAGAATATCAAGAATATCTAACTGACCTTTGCGAAAAAGTCTGGTGGAGAGCACTTATCAAAGTGTGTAGGACTGAAATCTAAGTTCCAGCCATGTCCCATGTACACTTTTACCTGTTATTGGACATCATGACAACATTCAAATGTGAATATGTCACCACAGAAGTGAATTTATTATGTAGTATATAGTGATACATGCTTACCTTTAATGTCTTCTTAGCTGGTATCGTCCTTTTAGGATCATACTCATTGTCACATTGATGTTTCTGCATTAGAATTTGAGGCTTTTTCACATAACCACATCCTCCATTTGCCCTGAACATCCCTTGCATCAACCAGAGTTTTTTGCCATGCCCCTGTTGAGGAAGACAAGTGATAGAAGGTGGTTAGAGTTCCTGGCAAGGATATTGTGACTTGCAAATAAATGTACTGTACACATATTTTGAAATATCCTCCAAGGTAATTCATTTGCTAGAGCAAAGTATCGATAGTTCAGGATTGATTCATTTAGATAATGGCATTGTATTGGACATAACCCCATTTGATTGCTCCGCAACAGAAAACAAATGAAAGATGTAACTCAGATTTCACATGTGTTGGCTTTATTTGCCCAGCATTATCAATGGGCATAAAATCCCAGCCTTTAATGAGCGTAACAATTTATGGTAGATGTTTTCTAAGAAATTGTACGAAAATAAAATTGTACTTTTTTTTTATTAGCTATAGTTTTTAGCCTAATAACAACAATTAATCTGACGAGTGACATCAGAAAGAGTCATCGATCCTAATTGGGGTGATATTGGAGAAGATTGTTGGCTTTATTTGATCAATGTCACCTATAGGATTCAATGAGCTTAATATCTAAACAGGTTCTCCATTACTATTCCATAAAAAGAAACACATCCAGACATACACATGATTCCATAAGTAGAAAGAAAGTCAAAGTTCCCTAACCTGCATATTGAATGCAACCATCTGTGCCCCGTACATCCACCCAATATGTGGCTTGAAATTTGTGGATTTGACACGGATTGCGCTTGGATATACCCGGAGGATATTCTTCTGTGTGAACCTGGGAAGAGTAACAGTTTGTGTCACATAAATCATGGGATAACAACCTAGGACTAGTGTAAGTGATAACTGCGGAATGAAGGAAAACAGCAGGGGAAGGAAAGAAAGATAAGTCATGGAACATAGTAAGCTACGAATATGAATATATGATGAACATTTTTGCAGCTATTATCACCAAGTAGGCTTGACAAGTACCTAACAATATCTGATCCATGAGATTCTAAAGCCTTTTCAAGGGTCTTCTCACTCCAACTTAGGCGTCTAAGTTCACCATCAATTTTCAGTTTATCCTTCAGACTACCCTTGAGTTTCCTATTTTGGATTGTAATCAAGCGCTTGTAATCAGGTGAACACTGCTGGTATGATTTGTGGTCACATTCACATAAATTTATATCTCCCTCGGGAGAAACACCTCCATTATCACTTCCATTCTGTTGTTCATGAAAAGAAGTAACATTAGCACAAAGAGACTTGTTAATTTCATTACAATTATATGAATGCAAATCTCGTTCTTACCATGCCCTCGGTCTCCCCTTCAGCCATAGAGTCTGGTGATTCCTTTCCCCATGATTCTTCTTCAGATGAATCACTTTCATTCTGCATAGGACAGTTGCCATTGTCCTTGATACGATTGGACTCAAAGCATTCTTTTGGGGGCTTGGTGGATATAACAATTCGATTTTTCAATGATTCTGGTGAAGGGAATTCTGTCAAACATTCTGTCTGAGGGTAAAAAAGCACTTTTCCAAATATTTGAGTTGCCATCTGCAAGAAAAAAAAATTGAAATGAAATAATGCTTGGAATAGGAAAACTGGAAAAGTAACAAAACAGAGTAGTGATTCCAAAATAGATCTTTGTGGGGTGAGGGAGGAGCAAGTGGAAGTGGATACTTACTTCTGCAAATTTAGCCCGAAGATCTTTTGTAAGATGGTCTTCTATAGTAATGATCACTGGGTACTCAGATGCAACAAAAGCATACTCCTTTATGGACTCTAGACATTTGACAACTGAGACAGGATTGGTAAGGGTCCTGCATTGATTAGATGGGAGAGAAAAGAAAATCAAATGAATGAGCTTTACCTTAACAACAATTAAGATCATGTGAAAAAAGTTGATTTCCTTTTCTTTTTGTTCTAAACTCTAAAATGGACTTGATGATTAGCTTCCCGTACCATCCATGATCTACTTTAATATCATCTTTATTTGCAGTTGGCCATAAATCTAGTTCAATGACACGCACGCCTTGTTTCAAAGCCTTTATGATTGGCTCTTCACTGCAATCACTGCTAATTTGATTCCCAGTCAGATAGGAATTATGCCCTGTATATATGAAATAATGTGACAATGGAGCACTCATATCATGATGTACCTGGAATGGAATTACATTTTTTATTTGCTGTTAGCAAAATAGAGCTAAACCAGAAACAGAAGTAAATGGAACTCTTAAATCTCTTGATATTGCTTATATTTCAATCATTCTCAAAGCTTAAGATGAAGTTCCAAGAAAGGTTATGATATGCAACTCCTACACTTGATAACAAAACTTCTACAACAATAACAACAACGCCTATTTTCACTGGTTGAGATTAGCTACATGGATCAAATAACGCGCCTTATTATGCCTATATATAAGCAATAATTTCTCGGTGACCAAACAAACAAGAAAAGACCTTACCTCAGCTTTCAAGGGACCATTGAAGTCACCAAGAAGCAAAAAATGGAAGATCTGATCAAGGGTGATTCCTTGTTCTCTGCGTTGATCAACATCAACAGTTTCCTGGGGTGGCCTTTTCACTTGCAAAACCTTCTCAACAATTTTCTCTGTATCAGATAAGGTGCAACCTTCCTCCCCTTGGTAGTCCACCAGGAACCGGTGGAGCTGCTCGGTGGACATGCGGGACCCTCCTCCGGCGAACTCGGAGAACGCCTCCTTGAGGTCCTGAGGTGGAACCAGTTCTGTGACCTTGAACTTTCTGAAAAAGAACAAGAAACTTTTGTACTTGTTATAGGTCACCATGTTATTACCCATCCCTCTCTGCCACTCAGTGTGTTCCTCAAAAGCCCTTCATGCTTTGAGAGAGATTAGGACCAAAGCATGCATTTATAATGCGTGAAACTGAGTCTCTTGGTGATAGAAAAAGTGAGAACCTTCGACGCAGAATCTGTGTCTCTGCTAAGATATCAGTGCTCCATGTAATCAACTTAAACTAACTAGCAAAACAGAAATGTTCATACTATTCAAGAATCTGTTGACCATTTTTTCTTCTTTATCTTTTCTTCTAAATGTGCTTTTACGAAAGTTAAGTCGACAATCAATAATATATTGCAAACATTAGTCTATTTCAAGTTGCCATGTTCCGCGTTCAGCCAAACTGAACAAAGTTTGTTTACTGCACTAAAGAGATGATAGATTTATCATCATTATTATTATTGTACACGGATTCGTAAAATTTCATGACTCTACACATAATTCATAATTGAACTCTTTTATCCAAGAGCCTTCAATAAAGAATGAGATCTGTTATTTGAACCCCCCTTCCGATTTTTTTTTTTTTTTTGTTTATTTCTCATTTCCACTCATATGGTTTCTTTAAATGTGTTCATATGAATGTACACGTAATATTTTTTATTAAAAAAATTACATGTATTTATTGCATTAAGATGCTCAGTTTCAAGGTCTACCATTTGGTGCTATGATTTACTTCCCCATTTAAGTAACAAATATGTTATAGAGAAAAAGAAACGCAACAAAATTGGCATAAGAAAAGCGGTCAGAGACTCGGAGGTTGAGGACATGGGTTTTCTAAGTAAAGTGTTGTGCACATGTTCTCTTTTCAGGCATTGTATTTATGTACACACGTGTCTAATATGAAAATTTTCAACTTAGCCGCGGATTTATTTAGCTCAAATCTTTTGATTATTTTATTTTCTATTTATTTTGTACACTTTGCTTTATTGTCAAGATTAACTATCTTATATTCGTATTTTTTGTTTTTTAAATCAAAAGCAGACGAGGCCTTCTACTGAGAATCTTCTCATGGTGCTTTTCTCGATATTGTGCAGAATAGTCTTGCAAAGTTTGTAATAGACAGCTCTTTTCTAGAGCTCAGTTGTTTCTGCGTTGTATATTTTGTACTCGGACTCCACTAACTTATATTCATATTCCACAACACTTTATTCTCATCTTTAACGTTGATAATGGATGACTTTATCTTGTTTCATATTCCATTTAAGCGGATTAAGCCACTTAAAATTTAAGTTTACTTTATTTACAACCACCATTAGGACCTGCCTTTTGAAACTTTGGATAATGAATAATCGACCTATAATGGATCTCATGCTCTAATCTGACTGATATAATATATAGAGGTTGATGGAAAATATGCAGTACTAGAAAGTTGAAAATTTCATTTAACTAAATCAATACTTGGGCTTGATTTATTGTTTTCATCTACATGATTCTTGTTTCTGCTGGCTTGTGGCAATTATTTTTTCACGTTAATTTGGAATGGAATTTTCATATCAGGTGTTACAAGACTTCTAGATGATAGGGACTAAATTTTCCAGAAGGCACTTCTACGTGTATTATGCGACCTTGTTCATTTCTTTTTCTTTTTTTTCAGTGGAAATGATCAGTGCAAGAAAACATGAATTGTACATAGGAAAAAGTTCCCCAATATTCTTAAATATGATGGAAAATAAGGGTCACTTGATTTCAAACGGATCGATGCCTTCTTACCACACGGCAACAAAGATGCCTTCCTAATGCTTACAAAATTTTCCAACTTCTGGTCCAGTCTTGGTCCAGTCTTCTGCATGAGTGAATTATATGCCAGATATTTGTGATATATACCTCTTTAAGATTCTATACGCATTATGGGAAGTTACTTATGTATGGAAACACAATTTTCTTTCGGAGTCTAAATATATTCGGCTTTAATTAATCTGACTTGAGTTGAATAGAACTATTATGAAATAAAACTCTTAATGTACAAATTTTTTTCATTCTTAAAATTTGAATCCCAAACATTACTGAAGGGGATGTTGTATCAAATCATTTGAACCAACCAAGTATTGGCATGGAAACAGCCACATCCATTATTTGTTTATGAGACAACAGGATTTTAATCCCCATTACTTGTTCCTTTGTTGTTCATTGATTGGATAATAGTGAATGGAGAAAAGAATGTTTATTATGTTCTTATGCTTATCCATTGTATGTTCTTGCTTCGTGGCCCTTTCTTGGGATTACAGTTCCAAAAATTTTAGATAACTAGATGTGCTAGTCCAACAGATCAATGAATTCTATGCTACGGCTGTTTATTTCAACAGTAATTAACTTTTCTTGAAGGACTTTTTCATACTAATCATAAGTAACATTCCGTTATGCGCAGAAAACTTTTGAACACTTTGATCGGGTAGATCAGCAACCTCTATTCCCTTCAATACTTAGCATCACATTAGAGCTACTACTTATATTTGTGATAATATAATGCGCTTATTTGATCTAGTGATCATGGTGGAAGAAATTGAAAAGCCTCAAATTCAGTACAAAGGAAGCCCAATCCCTTATGATTTTGCCTTGCGTTATGGTCTAAGATCAATAATATACTAAAAATAAAACTCAACACATTTAAGAATATTACCAATTGTACAACTTTAGGGTAAAATTTAAGCGGGAAAAAAGGAGGAAAGAGTATGTTTAGTATATTTTCCACAATTGTTTGGGAGTTTTGTAAGAGGAGAAGAAAATGCCAGACTGTTCATAAATTCTCCAAAAACTTCTCTTAGTTGATTTTTAGAATCCCCCAAAATAGGGATTTCATAAACCCTTAATTTCCATTATCTTATCTATTTTAAACTCACAAATAAAGATATGTAAGAGGAAATCCTAATATCACTCTTTCCGTTACCATTTCTTTTCTTTTGATGCATCTGTTAAAAATATGTTTTGAATGAAGACTAATTGAACTTAAGTATGAGCCATAATAGAAAGTTTATTATATATATAAAGTAGTTACAAATATAATTTATTAGATGAGAATATAACAAAAGATAAACCTACGAAAAACAAAAAGATAGAGATAAACTTACAATTAAAGATAAGATAGAACAAACTAAATCTTAATCATACTAATTGACAAATCTCATCATCTCTTTTTTTTAATCACCCTTACTCTTAGTAATTTTATAATATAAATTTTGAAACTAAAAATTATTTAACTGCTAAGGTTCTTAAAATTGTTGGCTTAAAAAGTCACATTATTAGCGATCATACTCCATCTGCACATATTTGGGAAGGTCTTTACGTATTTGCCATCGGCATCCTTCTTTCTCACAATCAAGGCCTCCATGGAAGGCTCTTAAACGACGTACCCACTTTAAATTATACACCATCACAACGCAATCAAGTGCAGTACTCTCCCACCATGCACTACAGAAGCTTATAGTTATTTGTGGAAACACTCTATCCGACAAACTTCTAGTGCATGAAATTGACATCATGTCTTTTGTCATATTATATCCATTAATATCGTCACCTATACGATTTTCAAAGGAAGCGCTATATGGTGGTCTTCCTATGCATAGCCATTGACCATCCGCTACCCAATTGCACCACAATGTTTATGGGAATGTTAGCAATGGCTTTGCCAACTAATCTTCCTTTCAATGGTGCCATAGATTGGAGTATTGGGCTATTATTATAATGCATGTTCACATTATGATCCTTGAATAGCTAAAAGTGGGATTTGTTATAACAGATGGAAAAATGAAAACTCCCTAAGGTGAACTTTAATTTGTTTTACGTTAAATAAATTAAAATCCTTTAAATAATTATTCCCATTCAAAGGCTGTGCAAGTTTGAAGATTGAAAACTGATTCACAGTATTAGATATCGAAGTTTTTTTTAAAAAAATAAAAATAAAAAATAAAAATTTAATTAAGGCAATAAATAGCTTTAATATCTTAAAAAAATACGTATGGTTAAATTCTAAAGAAATAACTCTTGTAACAATATTACGTAGCTCTTGTGTTATGGACGAACAATCCAACATTAATTTTATAGACCATTCAAATGAGCCGAACCTATAAAATGTTTTGTGAGCTCTCTCTCTCTCTCTCTCTCTCTCTCTCTCTCTATATATATATATATATATATATATATATATATAGATAAAGAATACAAAATAAAAGCTTAAATGTCATAAAATAAAGCAAAACATAAGTCACTCATATTTATAATGTTAACTAGATTACTAACCCGACTAATGCATGTGATGTACTGATAATACAAAAAATATATATATATTATATAAAATGTAATTTATTTTTCTGTCATTAACATATAAAATGTAATTTTTTTTTTTTTGGTCGGAACATATAAAATGTAATTAAAATACCCTATGAGGATTACCATGGCCAGTAGACCCTTATGAGGCCCAGCAGATCCAATTGGGCCAGGATAGGCTTTGAAAAAGTACGGCCCAATAACCATAGATCAAGCAAAAGATGGGTTGGAAATGCCAGCATGTCGAGCATTACCTAAAGCACATTTTCGAAGTATGTTTAATATGCACTTTGCCCTTATAGTGAGATAATTGAAGCTTGTAGGAAGAAGTCCTCATCTAGTGAGATTTACAATTATTGTTAAAGATGTGTTGCAGATGCGTCAATGGTTCGCTCAATGTGGCTTCCTCTGTTCCCATCGTGAAGGGAATGGGGTTGCTCAGTACGTGGCTCGTTCTGTAGGTGCTGTCTAATTTAGTCCATACTATGTTCTGACATTTCTCATGGTCCGGGTATTTATTTGCAAAATGAACCCCACGCAGGTTTTTTTTTTTTCTTTTAATGGCTTATTGGCCTTTTAGTTTATTTTCTACAATACTATCGCTAAATTAATATGAGTTGTATCTCGTTGTTGGGCGACTTAACGGGGCCAGAAATGAGGGTTTGAGATCTTGTGAGTTTGCATTCTCAGGCCATGGAGATCGCATGAGCTCTAGTACTATCCCTAAATTAAAATGCAGTAGCTGGACCTGAGAAAGAATGAATGCATTCTTGTTGAAGACAAGAGCCTGTTTTCACTTGTGAAGTTTGGATGTGATACTTTTAGCAATTGCAGAAGTGGATTTTCCTTCATATTGCTTGTCTGTTGGATAGATTGGAAGCAACTGATATTAACGTTTTGAGCCTTTGATTTCAAAGGTTAAAGACGGACTAGTATTTTGAAGACACTGTGTGGCATTTTTTTAAGCTGTAAAGTTTTTGAGGGGTGGAAAGGCCTGTTTTTGTGGAGACTCTTCTGAACTTGTCATCTTGTTAGAAACATATTTTGAAACCAGCTTTTGAACATCTTTTGCAACTTTATAGTCAATGTGAAGCAAAAACTTTTGATTGACCAAATTATCTGAAATGTTGCAATAGTTGGCACTGTAGAAAATTTTCTATTTATAGTACTAAATTTTTGTTGAGCAGTGACCTATGACCGTTGCTTCTATTCTAATTTTTAACAATTTTAAAGACAATGGGGGTTTGATATTACCATTCACAAAAGACACCTAACTTCTTGTTTCAAATTTCTTGAAACATGAGAATTTTCTTGCAAGTTCTATGGATTGACTAATGGGAGTTTACTTTCCCTGACAAAATTTGAATCTTGAATAGAACTACTTTGGAAAATTCCTCTTTGAATCTTGAATGCCGACTACTCAAAGCATAGGATGACAGGAACGAAGGCCTCTCACTCCAAATCCCATGGACGAGGACTGCTTTGCAAAATTTAAATAGTAGAGATACCTCATGTCAATTTTCATATAAAAAAGCATGAGATTGATATAAACCGTTTGATTTTCATTATATGCAATCGAATGGTAAAAAAATCTAGACTAAGAGAAGTGTTAGAAGATGAGGTGGGTCAAATTAGATATCACCTGTTCTCTATTGGTAGGAAATCTAGGAGAAGATTGGGCGTATTAGTCCTCCTTTGCCCCTCTTTTTTTTTTTTTTGGTCGCTCACACACCCAACTCATGTGGACAACCACTGGGGTTTCTACCCCCAGGGGAGTCGAACACTCGACTCCACCGAGATGTACTTCTACAAGGCGAACAACGTGACCAGCTGAACCAATGTCTCGCATGCAATCCCCCCTTTGCCCTTAGTCAATCTCTTGAGGATAGATTCCTCTTTTTAGCTTTGGGCTGTTTGTTTACCCAGCTATGGGCTATTTGTTGCTTTGTCATTGAATGTATGAAATCAGTATTCCCAACCCCAAAAACAAGACGAAGATATGTTTAATATGTAGAAGCTACAGTATAGGTCTTTCGCTTAAGTTTTTTTTTTTTTTACTTATTTTAACCTAAAGATGTGTTTGACTGAGGATAAAAATGAGAGAAAATCTTTTATAGTTAAGCTTCGTATATAAATATATATTTAGAGTTCATTCACGAAAAATTTTCTCTCATTTTTACCCCCAACAATGGAGGAATAAAACTAAGAGAAAAATTTGGATGGATAAGTTTAATGTATTAATTTACATACTCTTAGTCTTAAATTTCATGATTCACTTTTCAATCTACAAACTTACATATTCTGTCTTTGACCAGATATTTCTACAAAAACTGCTATAGGATTAACCCTCGAATACTATCACAATTGCGTGATTATAATAGCTTTTGATATACAATTTCTAAGTATAAATATAAAATAACCTATGCGCGGGTAGCATGAGCAGCCACGATGATTCTTTAGTAATTATTAATGGATATTCTGATTCGGTAAACACTCGATTATATGGGATAGAAATTTAGTAGTAGAGATGCAAAGGCATGTAATTTTCGCAGATGACGAGTTAAATGACTGGTTCATCTGTGACTTATGTCTCACAATCATACGATGCGGATTTCTCAAATCATTTGATTTTTCTTGGGTGCTCTCTCTCTCTCTCTCTCTCTCTCTCTCTCTCTATATATATATATATATATATATATATATATATATATATATTCATTATTATATTTATTCAGGACTTTTTTCAATCAAATCCTTATAACATGTTTCATTCTGTTTTTGAAGAATTGATTTCAGATAGAATTAATTTCATTGTAATTAATTTAGTTAAAATTAATTTTGAAATAAAGTGATTTATATTTAGTAATTTAATTTGAGAAGTAATTTATATTTAGATAATATTGATCAAAATTATTTTTAAAAATATAATTTATAGAAAGTTTTCCAAAATCAATTTTAATGAAATTAAAAGGTGAAAAATTTTCACTTTTAGATAATATCAATTTTAAAACTATAATTAAATTTTGATATGAAAAACTAAACAAAAACAAAATGATCAAAATTAATTTTAACCTCCCAAAATCAATTTTTGGATGCCGAAACAAGCATTGAAATGATAACTAGCGTGTTAATTGACTCGCATTTTTCTTAGGCACTTGACACGCATTTAAATCCAAATGATGGTTAGGTCTTACGTCATATTCTCACGCTTTGTAGAAATTGATTCATGCATAATTTTTCAAAATATAACTGCACGTCGACCTCAATTAGTTTCTGATTCCTAACTTCTCCGCGTAGCGGGCGTGCGTGCGTGCGTCATTTAACCGTGTGTCATGCTCTCTATATCCCTTGCCAATTAAGAAAATTAAGAAGGCACCCTACAGACACAAGGTTCAATTTTCATGAGGCAAAATGCTTTGTCTTGTTTAAGTTCTTTCATTTTGTGTCTTTTTTCACAACATTGATATCACGTTACGTGGCTCAGCCGTATGGAGTTAACATCACTTTGGGTGTTGCAAGATATTGTCAAGTGAGTTTTTAACTCTTCCACTGCACATAAAATCTTCCCACACAAAAACTTAGTGCTCTTTTAATTGAATTTATTAAGGGAAAAACTTATTTTAAGTTTTTTTTTTGTGAAAAATTAATTTAAAAATTATATTTGAATACCTATCGTCTAGCCTCATAGATCAATGTAATTTATGAAGGGGAGGGAGGAAGAAAAAGACCATTGGGTTTCAAGGACACGTGGGACTTACGTACATAAGAGTAACGTTTTGATGAAAGGATAATGAGCATTACGTTCAGGATTGCTACTACCAGCAACTCATGTTTTTTGTCTGAACTTGATCTGAATCGTGGTTTGTTGTAAAACTTCCTTTTTTTTTTCTTTTTCTTTTTTTTTCTTGGTTAAATTCTTTTGTGGGTAGTAAATGGCATTGCGATCAATGAACATTTGTTGTTTCAACACTGCTATATTTCAAAAAAAAAAATTAATATTGAAGAATTATTTCCTGCAATGCTCGCTCTAGATACTCCTATAATTGACAGTATCATTATTATTATGGCGTGTATGGCTTTTGTCAACGTGAATGAAATAATGTATTTTTTTAATTTAAAGGAAGGTCAGTTCGTATCGTTAGAGCAATTTGCTGTAATTGAATATTGGGTCAAAGGAGAAATTGAAGTTTATAAGAGAGACTATCATAAATTACCGTCCAAGTTATTGCCTTTTGAGGAAGGCAAAGTCTACAAGTATTTTATATATCATCATGGTGACGTTTATCCTCTACAAATATAGTCAAATTAAAAACTGCAAATTTGGTTAACTGTTTTAAACGTCATATGGATAAGTTTGAGAAAGAGAAAAAATAATCGATACATAAAAATTATTTTATTTTATATAAATGTTTTTTAATTTTTTTAATATAATTAACTACAATTATCATTAAAAATATATATAAATCTTATATAAGCACCAGTTTTGTTAACAAGTATCTACCAATCAATACTGTTTTAATGAATTAAAAATTAAGTATCACATAAAAAATAAAATATTTAAAATATTGAAAACTTAGAATTTTTTACTTTTTTTTCCCTCAATAAGCATTGGCACTTAATAACAAAATCTTATAAGTATGGATTTTACTTAGACATCAAAATTAAAACATATTTATCTTCTAACTGCTCAAGTCAAAGACAAGTGATGCTGGCATAAGAAGATTTTTATTTTATTTTTTTGTCGTGGCAAAAATATAAGAGTTCAAAACCGAATTTCCTATTGTTAAAAAACAAACTGCATGAGCTGCAAGTTTCAACCCAACTAACTAATCGCATTTTTTGAGCTATATTTTCAATTCTTTTTTTTTTTGACTAATTCACTTTACATATTTAATATTTTGTGGTTGAAATTTTCTTTGCTGAAAACTACAGACGATCTTGATTAATTTTAAGGTCTGGGCCAGCATGTTTGGTATGAATGTTTCTGAATCGGCCATTAGGAGCAGTATCCTCACATAATTGTGACTTGACCAAAAAATTGTCCTGGCGGCTAGAGACGGCCTAATTCGGCATGTTTGACTACTCTCGAGAAGTAAGCTTATATTTCTCATGACTCGTGAAGATGAACTGAAACATATGAATAACACCGCTTTTCTTGAACCTTAATCATTTAAATACGTAACCATGGTTTGGTGCTTTGATGGCTTCTGCGTATAACTTCTTCACATGCTGCACTATCCTTGGATTCAGATTAGACATTTTACTTTTTAGGTTAGTGTCGAAGGCAATGACGAAATTGCACTCTTAAATTGTATCGCTAATTGTTGTTCATTCGCGAAATTCCAACCAAATCCCCCCCCCCCCAAAAAAAAACAGAAAAAACCAAAATATGAAAACAATGATATAATTTTTTAAATTATATATTATATATTACTTCTCCATAATTTAAAGGAGTTGTATATAAAGATTCTTGTGTAATTTGAAATGGGTACTGCTAATTTTTAAAAAAAAAATTATGTTATCATTGTAAAAAGAAAGACTGTGAGGCAATAGAAATGACAATGAACAAATTATTGTTTTTTTAATCACTATAAAAAATAGTGATATCTAGCTTTTTTTTCCCCCAAAACATTATGCACATGTGTTCATGTTCTCTGTCTTATTTCTAATTTCCTATTTGCTAAAATCTTGCGTAGGCATTTAATCCGATGCTATTAAATTTATTTTTTGGCCTGCAAAGAAAAGATGGTGGTCATGGATGGATACTTTGAATAATTTCATAATAAGGAAATGCTTTCGTTAATAAAAAATAGATTATTCGATCGTATCTTTCTTTCTGTTTTACGTACAATATCGCCAACCAGCAAAGAATCATTCAATATACTAATCACATACCTGTAATTGGGCGGTTACATGTGGCATATTTTGTGAATACTTTTATCAAATATCTCGTTACATTCTAGCTTCTCGTTTATTTATTTTTTTTTTTTAGGTTGTGAGCTCCATTCTAGCTTCAAATAATGAAATTACACGTTAATACAAATGTTAATTTATGTGTATACCTTGTTTAATCCAAAAGGCCAAGATATATACTCTCTCTCTCTCTCTCTCTCTCTCTCTCTCTGTTCATAAGCTTATTTAGGTTAATCATCAACAGAAATAAATTAAAAGTTAGTGGCTCCATTCGGTGATAATGTTCATTTATCTGAGAATGCAGCATTGAACATCTCATCAAGTATGCCTAGCCCCACACCCATATTTCAAGTTTTAAACTCCATAACTTTGGTGCATGATATTCACTACCTTGTAGGAAATCATAATTTATATGTCTATAGGATAAGATAATATTTGTATGGACATTCTAAATTGAACGAGAGTTCTATAAGAATGTTGGTGAACTCGATTAACCATCAGGAATCTGGTAACAGAGTCACAGCATCATCTTACAGTTAGAAATGGTTTTGTTTCTTTTTTTTTTGGTATTACTGCGTTGGATAAGAAAACAGAACTACATGGCTCGTAAAGACAAAATGCTGCATGTGTTCACATGCTGACAACCTTTCAAATATTTCGGTTCCACTATACGCGCTTGATTAGCAGAAATATTGGAATTAATGTTTTAAAATTCAAATTGAACGTTGAATTGGTAAGCCTTCTAGTTTATATTTTTATTAATTTGATCAATTAAATTTAGAATTTAATTTAAATACACTGACAGTGTAAAATAATTTTACACTGTCAACCAATAGAAATAATGGAAAGTGCCAACTCACACAAATAACTACCTATTATAATGAGGGACCCACCATGATTTCTCACTTTCCCCTATTTCTATTGGTTGACAGTATAAAACTGTTTTACACTGTCAGTGCATACCAATTAAACTCTTAAATTTATAATTAGATTATTATTGAATCGTAATTGAATAAAAATATATACTTAAATAATTTTTTATTTAATTATAGCTTAATAATAATTTAAGTGAAAAATATGATTAATCAATATATTGTTAATTTAAGTAATTCTATATTTATTTCTGTGAAGTAAAATCTTGAATTGAGTTTCGTGAACGAAAGAAGTTACCATTGGAGAACTTTATCAAGTAAACCAGAGTTAAATATACTTCTAGATACAAGTGATTTAAAAAATATATATAACTAATTTATATTTTAACTGATTCAACCAAATGGTTCGTTACAATTTTTAAAACAATGATTAAAATCCCCCACTCTTTGACCTATGACTTTTCATTTCTAGATGATGTGAGATCTTGTTGTCGGGTAGCATTTAGGACGTTTGTAACAAGAGAGGTATGTTATTTGTACATACCTCTTTCTCCAACACCCCAACACCCTCTCTCAGCTTTTTCTCTCTCCATCAATTATTTCACTCTTTTCATTTTCTTTTACAATTTTTTTTTCTCCTTTCTATCTCTGGGTGTCCAAGGTGTCTACCTACCCCAATGGTACAAAAAATATTTCTCTTGTCATAATAATCTCAATAAAGATCTGGAAATTCATCCGATGGAGGGTCTCCACGGAATCATCCACCCCCCCGGGGCGAGGGGCGGGGGATAAAATAGTAACATTAAAAAATGAAGATATAAAGTACGTTTGTTTTAATTTATTTTGATAAAAAATTAAAAAATTTTATAAAAAATTATTTTTTATATTTTTAAGTAAATTTTGAAATAAATAATTTTTATAAAAATAATTTTTTAATAGTTAAAAAATTATTTTTATATAAAAAAAAAAAAACAAATGCACCTATAGTTGATTGTCGTTTAAACATTTAGGTAATGTTTGCATAGTACTATTATTTCAACACCATTTTTCTTGAGAATATGAGGCATACAAAAAATTTGATGGAAATAATGGGTGATTTTAATTATATTTTTAATAAATTTGTCTATAAAAGTGTATGACAAATGATCTGTTGATAACTCTAAATTTCACTTACGTTGCTAGCAAATTTGGTAAAAAAATTTGACGTATTAATCATTAATTATTTTATCACATTTACACAAAATATAATTAAACTTGTTCGGTTATTTATATTTTAATACTCATGTATTTAAATGATATCTAAAAAAATTTAATTTCTATATATTAATAATATAAAATAAGTTTATATTATCAATTAATAGAATTAAAAGAAATAATAAATTACAATAAATAATTATCATAAGTTGATAGTATGAATGAATAAAAATTAATCTCTATTTAAAATTGTAGGTAAAATTATAATTTCTCATGTTTGGCGTGGGGTTAGGGTGAAAGAGAGACTCAAAACTCCAGAAGCCTTCGGGCGTTATAAGTTTCAACTTCCAAGCATTTGTCTTCACTCAACACAGTGGACAGGTACGGTCAATAAAACACATTGCACCTTCCACGCCCCCCTCTCTGCTCCCTATAATATAATCTCTCTATGCCTTTTGCCTTCGTTTCCCTTGTAAATTGGCTCGTATATGCTCCTTGATTTTCTCCCTCTGTAGATAAACTCAACCCAAAAAAAAAAGAAAAAAGAGAAAAAGGCATAGTTTTGAAACAAAGCATAGGAACCAAAGATGGGTTTTTCAAAGGAAGAGAAGTCCAAAAGGGTATTGAGGGGTCTGAAGACCCTGTTCTTCTTGATCACCATGGTTATGTCTTTGCTCGTTTTCTCAGCCCCGGTTCTCCTTGTTATTGCTGATGCACTTGTTCCCTCTGCTCTGCTCTCTGCTATTTCCCCTGTTTCTTCTCCCTCTCCTAAAACTCTGTTTTCCCTTTTCGAAAACTACGATTTTCGATACTCCCTCATTGATATACCCCTCGTATCCCTTGTTCGATCTCTTGTCATCTTCTGTAAGTGACGAATTTTTTTATTTCTATGCGATTTTATGTGGACCCTTTTGAATCAAAAGCAATAATATTCTGTTTCCCCTGTTTTCCCCTGTTCTGATTGTTCATCGATTTTCTTTTGTGTAGGTGTTTATAGCTTTTGTGATGGGCCAAGGCTTTCGCATGGGCCTTATTTGGGGATCACTACGGTGTGTTCGGTGTTGTCTTTGATGTTTGTTTCGTTGAAAGCTGTTTATGTGTTTGGAAACTCGGGTGTTGATGATGGAGGGTATGTTAGAGGCTCCGAAATAGCTCTGTTCGTGTGTTCTTGTGCTCTGGCCGTGGGGCATGTAGTTGTTGCATACAGAACAAGTTGCAGAGAGAGACGGAAGCTTTTGGTCTACAAAATTGACATTGAAGCTGTAAGTGTCTCCATCCCAATTCACCATTGGCAGCAAAACAAAATAGAAAGGTTTGAGTATTTTTGGTAAAATGATCAATTTTTGAGTAGTATAGAGTTTGAAAAATTAGTAGGTGTGTTAAATGAAAATCAAAAGAGTAATTGCCACTTTAGTTTCTAAAAGTATAAAACACATTCACTTTATCATTTAGATATAGATGACTCAATTTAGTCTTTTTTTAAATAATTGCTCACGCAATTCTGAAATGAAATAAGAATTAGGAAAACCTGTACATAAAATGGCGATTCAAGAATTCAAATTCTGAAGTTCGTCTCTAATATCTACCGCCACCACTTTTGCGGGGCTCAATTTAGCCAATTAAGAAAAGCTAATAGGAGTTTTGATTTAATACGTTAGTTATGAAAATATAATTATTTTTATTCCCTAAATTTGAGATTGCATTGACACTGCTTTTACTTTCTGTATCAAAAGATTACATTTGATGTCATTTTATATGATTGAGAAACGAAATTATTGTCAGCAAACTTTATTAAACCAAATATTTATTTCAATGACTAGAATAGGTGTTTGCTTAAATCAAATTGATTCTTTCACGTAATTATTGTTTCTGGGTGGCATTATGGTTCGTGGGAAGTAACAGGAAATTTCACAGAGGTAATGGCTTATGGGGTCCCACGTAGGTACCATTATAGACCAATGAAACTTCCTTAGATGACCTTAGCGGCATTAGTGGGTTTGAGTATATTCCAATAACAATGTTTAATTGTTTGCTTGTGGAGGAGCACCATCAAATTTATCTTGAATGCTTCAACCCAAGATTCAAATTGAACATTATACTCTAGCTTTACCAATGTACTTTTCAAGACAGCCTAATTGAGCTGGTGAGATATTTCACAGGGAAGGAATATGGAAATGTTAGACTCCTGGTCAAACCATCTATCAATTCGCTTTCCCATTTAAATTTACTCTTCCAGATGGTCAACGCCTACAATTTTTTGTTCCATAGATTTCGGTGAATCCTTTTTATTTTATTTTTTGTCTAGAGACATGCCTATTGTTAATAGAATCATGGAATATTAAGACCTAGTCTCATTCTCACTCACCTGTAAATCATGATTTTTCCATGTTACAAAATCATGGAACATGCAAATGTTATGCACTAGCCGCCCTGAATTTATGGCCAGAGCCGACCACAAATAATTTATAAATACATTTGTATCTATGATCATGTGCCATATGCAGATCCATGTTCACTTCTTTTCATGTTGAATCCAAATTATTTTTTTAGCCTGAAACTCATGGCCTCTGACCTTGCAATCTCAATCGGCAACCTGAAAATTGAAGGCTGCCCACTAATAACTATTGTTGGTTTCTCTAACCAAATCTGAGGCAATCATCAAATCATTTCCCACCTCATTTAGATGCCATATCTACACGCTTAATATTTAATAAACAGATAAAAAGTGATAATAAAGAAATTGACCCTGTCGTACTTATGATATGTTTGCAGGTTTCAGCTTGCAAGAATGGGTATCCTAGGTATCCGAAGATACTTCAAGAAGAAAGAGTCAAATGAAACTGTGCTAACATTAATAGATCATATCAATCTAACATAGAGATTTTCAGCTAAGAGCTTCGGCCACTCAATTACTCATATTTGGTACTTCAATGCGCCAATGCGGCAAGGGATGCTAAGGTAACTTACCATTTTCAGAAAGCGCTGTAATATTTTGTTGTAAATTAAAATGTGAATTTTTTTTGGGGGGTATACAAAAATGTGATTGTTAAATTCAAACCTAAAATGCTATCGTATTCTCCTTGTACAGGATATTATCCAGAGGATTTCAGTAGTGCACAGCCACCAAGTTTCATCAACTTAATTACTAAGCGGTGAATAGGTATATACATACAATAGAGACGCCTTGGGCGATCATCTAACACCCATTTTTAGTGTTTTACATATGAATTTAATTATTTATTTATAGCAGTAGCCCACTGTTCAAGCCTTCAAGCGACTTGAATGATGGAAGACTTGAATTTTTTTTCTTTTTTATACATGCATTCATGTATATTTTTTTTCTTTTTCATACATGCATTCATGTATATATCCAGATTGCATGTACTAAAGCTAGCGGAAATTAGTATGCTCCATTGATCTTTTGTAATCTTCCATTAATTTGAGTTTAAGTTTAAGAATTTTTCAAGTAATTTATATATATTTTTCTGTTCAGACCTTAAAATGGAGAAAATATGCCTCTCTTCACTTCAAATTTTTATTTACCTAAAAAGAATTTGGGTTGACTAAGCTAATAAAGTGCCTAACATCACGTTAAAAAAGTCTTAGCATATAATTAACTTTTGAATTGAAAATGCTTTTACTCTTTCCATAAATTATTTTTCTAAACTCAAATTCAATGTAACGGTTTAAAAACATAATTTACAGCAGAGAAATGCCATGTGAGAAGTGCACCAAGTCTTCTTGCATCATAAAATTAGCGTACAAAATTATATGTTTAATCAATCAAAAAATCAAGCTTTAAGAAGAAATTAACAATGTTTAAAAAATAATAGCAAGTTGATATCAACAAATAACAAGAAAATTATTGGCGTTTCACAACTCATTACTGTATAAAACTTAAATATAGTAATGTCATTTCATTTAAACTATTACTATTTGTTGTTTATCATGAATGATAATTCAATTTGGCTTGTTTCAAGACTACGCCGAATGTCAGTATAAGGCAAAACCTCAACTGATTAACCCAAACACAAAAAGAAAAAGCAAGACTAAAATCCGGATCTTTTTCCTGGTCCTACTGAAAACCATTATTTTTTCCAACCCGAAAATTAGTTCAAACAATTTTGGGGGCTGCTTGATTTTTTTTTTAATGTATGTTTTTATTATTAATTATGGAAGAGTGCAGCTATATAGCACGAATAGATGAGTACGAATTTTGACCAAAACCATTTTTACATGACTCAAAAACTGATAAACATACAAAGAGGAAAGAAAGATAAAATTAAAAATTAATATGCATTTCGCTTTATGAAAACAATATTCTATTTTCTTGTTTTCATAGTTTTTGTAAATAAAATGATGAATATAGATTGTTGTTTTCACCATTTTCTTCTTAAAATTCTAAAAACAAGAATAGAGTAAAAACAAAATGTTACTTTTTAATATTAATAAAAAACATACAATAAAAATAAAAAAAGCATTTTCTAAAACAAAACAGATTTCTTTTTCAGCTTGACATGATCATTTGGTTCGGTTTATTAATTTTTTTGTCGACCTGTACAAACCATTTATATGTGTTTTGTTTTACTCTTTTCTTTTGGGTCATGTTTTTTGTACTGATCCTGAGAAGAGGAGACAAAACATGGGTCAAAGCCTAACTTAAACAGCAAGGCAATTAGGCAAGACAAGAGTGACTTAGACCCAAAAAAGTCCAATGGACAAAGATGAAGACCAAAAACCTAACATGGACAACATACTAAACCAGCTTCTTTTAAAAAGGAGAGAGGGCGCAAGTAAGGCTCAGCACCGTTGGTTAACTTGTGAGCCTTACGAGATGCACCGGGGAGGACGACAGGGGTCAGGTTCGACTCCAGTGGTCAGAGACTGCATGACCCTCCCAATAGGTCCTGTTGCCTACTTTCTTGCATTGTTTTACCTTGAACGGCTTTGTCTTCTTTGTCGTATTCTGAGCCAAGAGTGAGAGACATATATAGCTGTTGACTGTTGTAATGGAATGGTTAAGCATGGGATGTTGGGGTATCTCCTTCCCTCAGGACCCCCCTTTGTGGATTCTCATTTTGGGCTGCACATAGCTCTTGTTTGTGACTTCCTCTCTATCACTTTTCATTATTGGGCCGGTTCTATATATAATCCCTTACAAAATGCGTTGCATAGTTTTGTTGCTTTCCGAAATCTAATAACCTCTCCAGCAACTGTGGATTGAGGTCAGCACGGATGGAGGGTGTGGATGCCTCAAGAAAGGCCACATATGAGGGGTTGTGAGTTTGACTTCCGAATTTCCGTTTGAAACTCGAAAACAATGATTTGACCAAAGGTTATAAGAGTGAAGGTTTTGCCTAAACTAAGTTTGGTAGATTTTCAAATGGAACATCAAGCATCCTACTAATACGTTAGTAACACACAACGCAATGAAAGCCAAATCCTTGATATTTTCATTTGTTTGTTTCCCCCTATTCAGCAACGATCGAACAAGAACAATATGAATATTTTTTTTAAGGTGATTTATTATGATATACGCGAAAAAATTTGGAAGAACTAGTTAAATATCACATGTATATACCAGTGGAATTAGCTCAACTGTATCTTTATGAGGCTGATACATTTGATCCCTCACCTTACATCCTCTCCCATTTCCCTTAAGTCTAACAAGACATCCTACAACCCCAAAAAAAAAAATAAAAGATTAACATCATATATGAACACCTAAACTAGGGGATATAATCTTATTACTTATAGTTGACATTAAACTGATCAAACTCATCTACATTCTTTGCTTCTTCTTATTTGACCTTGTCTGTGTTGTGCTCTCATTGCGCTTTACATGGTCTGCACTCCTCCCTACGCTTCACTATGATAGGATACCTCTTTTGCGTCCTAGTTGTTGGGAAAAAAACCAACTTATCTTCCTCTGCAGGATACCAACTGGTATGGAATGTGGACAACATTAGCCATAGAAGAAAACATGTTCCTTGATTACACACTAGACTCGTGATCCTGAACAAACACATAAATATGCAAAATGTTGTACCTGTATTGGGTTACCATGCGGTGAAGGAAGACAGATAGCAACACTCTAGCAAGCTCATAACCAGGGCACAGTCTTGGCCCTCCTCCAAACGGAGTATATACATTCCCGGGGCTCGTTGCTTCCGAGTTACTCTGCAATTTTAGCATGCATGCTTTTGGATTAACTTATTTTAGTTTCAAAATATCTTATAATTAAAAGTTATCATTGACAAGCGACTATTTTTCTAAAATAATCTGGTTCTAAACATTTTCTTAATCATTAGAAAACAAGTAGCAATTGACAAGTAGAAATCTAAGTGTGAGAGAACAGAAAGCAATGAGAAAGAGAAAAATGAGAGAGTTAGCTACCTGCCATCTCCATGGATTGAAGGTGCGGGCGTCTTTGAAATGATCAGGGTTTAGATGCACAGCACGAAACGATGCAAAGACCTTCCATCCCTTAGGAATAGTGTAACCTATTAAAAGTGAGGCATTAGAACTTGATTGGTAATTAATGAACTTTGCTTTGCCTATATGTGACTGGTGATATAGTTGATACTTGATCATACACATTCTTCTTCGGTGATTACCTTTTATGTTGATGTCTGTCATTGCTCTCCTAAATATCCCACCAATTATGTTTCCCACCCGCAAAGTCTCGTTCACAACCTATATTGCACAAAACGAGTCAAAAAAGAATATAAAAAAAAGAAAAAGAAAGGGCGAGCTAATAATACATAAATTTAATAGAAGCTGTTTGTGCTTATTGCATATGCAGAGTTTTGATGTTAATGAATCAAAATTTGAACATTCTTACGCATTGAGTAAATGCCATTGACTTATAATCTGTCCACTCCAGCGGTGCATCGGAGTAACTCTTCTTTGCCCGAATTTGATCATGCTCTTCCTGCCAAAACAAAACAAATCAAAATCTCCTATAAAAACTCCTAAGTTTGGATTATGAACTGTACTCTTAATTGTGAGATAGTTGACCATGCAATAATGCAATATTCACTTAATTAAACTTTTAATTATGCAAATGACGATCGAGTTTTATGTTATATAGTGTTAATCTACAAGCTAATTGAACAAGCGCAAGCACCACCCAAAAATCGAGTCAAAGGAACCTAGTTAGCAAAGGTCTTATGCTGATGCAGAAGCAGTGGTACTAAATGACATAATCATATTTCAGTTCATGTGCACCATCTGATCATAAATTGTCCTCAAGATCAGCACATGCACGATTTCTCATGCCAATGCCATGGCATGGCAGGGACCCAAGACATAAACATGTGGTACAAATTTTATGTACCATTTTTTTAGAAGAAATATTTTTTTATACATAATTTATTTTTACATATTTTGATATCTTTTTTTTATTTTTTTCCTTTTCCACTTGTTTTTTCATTTTTTTTTACATTTTTTCATAATTATTTTTTTTAGCTTTCTAAATAAGTGTTGGAATGTCTATAATTTATAATGGTACAAATTATCAATTAAGTATTAGTTGAAAAAAATTAGGATTTATTTTCAATTAATATTTAAATAATATCTAAAATATTCTTAAAGGATTTTTTTTAAAATAAATAAAAATAACTTTTATACTATTTAAAATATTAAACGCCTATAAATATCTTTTATTTTTATAATTGAAAAAATTAAAAAATATATAATATGATAATAATAAAATTATAAAACTCATCTTTTTTAATATATAAATATTTATAAATATCTCTAAAATTAAATATACAAATAACACAATTCTTAAAACAAAATGATATAAATAACATTTCTTGCAATAAAATGAGCGCCCCTAACAGCGTCAGGTGCGCAAGTGTTTTGTTTTATTCCCCCTGCGTCATACAGGGATCGTCCGGTCAAAACACCACACCGTGATCAGATTCTGACATCACTAGTTTTATCTTAATTTTTTTTGGTTATTTTCTCAATTTTTGTCAGTTGACAGCAAAACTACGAAGCGTGCAGTTTGGGTCCAATAATTTTGTCCGTTGGTTCCACAGATTTGACTTTGTAGTGTGTACTTTTGACCATGTCTTGATCCCTTACATATTAAAGTTTCTCGCTGAAGATTTATATATTTACTTCGATATATATATATATATATATATATATATATATATTTTCCAACTTCAGTTTTAAAAATATTTGTTTCATCTTTTCCATAACAACAAAAGCAACTACTTAAAATTCAAAACTTCAATCTCAATGTAATGTAACGAAACAACGAATTTTTCGAGAACTCTTTAAGGTTCTAATAAAATACTCTGAATACAACGTGTTTTGATTTTCTCTATCTTTTCCTCTGAAGGTAGAAATATATACGTCTATTACTACTTATAAAATCTATTAGAAGAAAAATAAACTGACCCTTAAACACACGCCTTCACTTCAGATTGATTTTTCTATTAATTTGATGGGTAGTATCCCATACAATAAGAAATGAAATATAAATTAATATAATATCTTATAAAATATATATTCATTTATCGTTATTCTAAGATTGATTTACTATTAATTAGCTTAGTAAAATGTAGCTTTGACAGTGACATGATCAAAATGACCACCCCAACCTGACTACCTACCCTATCGTCTTCTTTTGATGGTTGCTCTGTCCAAACCAATGCATGAGTTTCAAGTTTTCAACCGTATTAACTGCGGTGAAAAGTTTCAGCAGACAGGCTTTAACTGCAAGTTTCGATTTCAATTGAAAGTACTGCTATCAAACGTGAAGAAAACAACAAAACTAACCATCAAATCTTTTGCGCTCTCTCTCTATACCTTCCCCCACAAGGACAACTTGTGTCTAAGCGCTTTTTTATCTCTCTCCCAAAATGATATCTTGTGTGTTCTTTGTAATGATAATTAAGTTACTCATTTATACATGAAGGTCCTAATTATTTCTTTGTTATAATTTTCATTCAAAACAAAAAAATGTGAGAACGGAACGAAGGAAAAATAATTAGGTCGATTCAAAGGTCGGTGAAGTGGAGAGTACCAGATACGAAAATGAGGTTTCAAAGAAAATCACAACCACATGAATGGTGATCATGGACATGGACATGTTGGTGGGGTAATCCTAAGGAAGGATCTACATCTATAGACTATATGGTCCGCTACCCTGCTATTATTATATATAGCAATATGTAGAGCCCATTTTATCACTTTGTCATGAAATATTTTAATTAGTTAAATTGGTTAAAATTTATACAAATATTATTAATAAAAAATTTATAAATTCTAAGAAATTATGTAACCAAGTATTTTATTTTATAGTAGTTCATGTTTATGTACCTTGAGTTGTACTAAGGCTAAAGGAGTCTCGGTGAGGAACTTGACGGCGAGAGTCATTATGGTGGAGGTGGTTTCGTAGCCGGCGACGAGCAAGGCCAACATAAAATCCACTATTTGCTCATCGGAAAAGTGGTCGCCGGAGGCCAACAGTGCTCCCAGCATGTCATTCTTTTGCTCCCCCGTTCTGCTTTCTTTTCTCCTCTGCCTCACTATCAACGTTAGTGCCTCTGCCACCTTCATTCTTGCCTACATAATAATTCAAAATTCCCTTAATTAATTAATAACTGTTACTAAATTTAATTATGTAATGTAAATCAAAGTCATAACATAATAGATTTTAATATAAACAACGAAAGGTAATGTTATTTATATATTATGGATATATGTACATTAAAGAGAGACACAAAATATTTAATGATGGTAATTGAATTTAAGATTTTGTGTCTCAAATGTGCACTTTTAATGTTCATAATTTATTTACAAATTAGATTGCTTCATAAAGAATAATGGGATCACAGAAGGAAAATTATTAGAATTAAAATGCATGCACCTTGATGGCCCTGCGGTAGGTGGTAGAGAAGAGAGGCAACGGGAGGGTGAAGAATCCTTCAATCACAAGAACGTACTCTTTCCTGAGATTTTCAGTCCATTCACCTGGATCAAAGCTCATGAGCTGCTTCACTGTCAACTCAAATGTTATCTGCAAGTAACCAAATAACAAAGTAAAATTATTTTTAAAATGTCACTGATATCATCATAATTACACGGTAACTTTAAAATTAGATATTTTAAAAAAGTACTAGTACTGTTGGAGGAGGACATGAAAAGGGAATTTTTCATTTTAAACATTTTTAGAAAAGAGTGAGTGAGATGTTGTTAAATATGATACCATGTCACATATACAACAAATTCGTACATGCGCTTGCTAAACCTATATGCCTATGGTTTATATAGGGAATGATTATTATTCATTGCAGCCGTAAGACCTTTTAGTTAACGTGGGGACTTAGTACGCGGGGAATTCGACACATTACACAAAACCATGGAATCTGAGTCACCAAAGCCCCCCATTTCCATTTCCATCACGTAAATCACAATCACATCACATGCTAACATTAATTATTAAATTAATTTATCAACACAAAGTTAAACAAATTAAATACAAGCTATAATAAAAGGGCGGAAAAAAACAGAAACATCATTTTCTAGTGAACTTTCGAACTAAGATAAATAAAACAAACAAAATCCTAAGGGTGAGATGCAAAAAACTGGTCCACCACCTTCCCAATATGATGATGGCAAGTGAGCTCAATTCCAGCTATTCGTGGCCTATTTGACTCTGATTTGATTTTTGGGAAAGTTGAGTCAAGTTTTGGGTAGATTCTGCATTCTATTTAAGAAAACTATATATGTGGGGTTATACTTTTTAAGAAAAAAAATTAAAAACTGAGTTTTTACAGTAAAAGTATATCGTGAACTCAGATAAACTTTTATTTATATTGTCAAGTATTCGAGTTATAAAGTTATTATTTTAAGAAAACTACTCACAGCCCAAAATTAAGTTTACAATTGATAAGATTAAAAAATAAATTCTCTAGTTAAAATAAGCAAGAAAGGTAAAGAAAGAAAGGGAAAGAGAGTAGTTAGTTAATTACCTTCTTGGCCTCCTCCATGAGAAAAACCCGGTCGGTCCAGGAATCCAAGTTGAGCCGGATGAGCCGGTCTATGTCAACAAGAAGATGATCCTTGATTATGGAAGAGTTCGCAAAGCTCATGGTGAGTGAGTGCATTCTCTTGTGCAGCGCTCCTTTCATCAACAGCAACGAATGCTTCCCTAACAGGTTCGATATCGAGCCGGGGTAGCTGCAATCGAACAGCTTCCCTTCGTTCAGCAAAACGAACCGGTTCGTCTCCGGATCGGCCGAGAACACGGTCGGCTCTCCGAACACGTGCGTCGTGAAGATCGGACCGTAACGGTTCACCCGCTGGTCTATGAATGGCTCAGGGTTGTCGCTCTTGTAGGCTGAGATTAGTTGCAAGGTCTCGCCGATAAAGGGTAGTCCTAGGCTCCCCGGCGGCAGCCGGAGCCGCCGGTAGCGATGGCTCCGGCGGAGGAGGAGAATGGCGGCGAGTATTATGATAATAAAGAAGAGCAAGGTGGAAGCCATGGAATGAAATTATAGGACAAGTGAAATTAAGCCGCTATAACACTAGTATATATACATGTTATGGCATAGTGTAAGGCATGTCTGAATAGTATGGTGTGGTTGTGGACTATGGTAGTGTGTAATAAATATATGGAGAAAAAGAGAGGGGGGGGGGTAATTAGGAGGGTGGAGTTACCGAGTTAGAGAGAGAGAGAGAGAGAGAGAGAGAGAGAGAGAGAGAGAGAGGTGGTGATGGTTTCAAGGCAGGAGCATTAATGGAGGGGGCACACGGGGGGGTATCTGGCGAGAATCTAAAAGCAGAGATGGATGTAGGGGGAAAGAATTAATGTGGGACATTTTTGGTACCTGACATCCTTTTAGCTCTATCAAAATTTCTATAAGGATAAGACTTTAGGGCGAAAAAGTGTGGGAATTATTTTTAGTCCTTTTTCTTTTAAAAAAATTAGAAAAAGCTTATGAATGAAAGATTAAATTAATTTTGATGTATTGTTAATATAATTTTTTTTATAAAAATTGACATTTAATCACAAATTGTAATAATAATAAAAATATTTAACTTAATTAGTTATTATTTTAAAAATTTTATAAATAAAAATATATTATTAAATAATAATATAAAATTATTTTATATTGATAATATATCAAAATTAATTTCATAAAAAATATTTTTATCACATATTTATAGTGTTTTTAATAATATATTTGTGAGTTGTATTATGAGAAGAAATTAAAGGAATAAAAGAAAAAAACTTTTGAGGATATGATAATTGTTTGGGAGTTTTATTTGGAGATGGAAGAAGCATAAGAAGATTTTTATTAACCCCTTTAACTTCTCTTCACCCATATTTTATAGTCTTTAAAATTGGAAAATTTAGTGAGATTAAAATTTATTTTTTTCTATAATAAAATCTTAAAATATTATTGTTATGTACAATCTCTAAAATTTTGAAGAAATATTAATTTTTTAAGAGAAAAACTTCAAAGAAAAATTTTTGAGATAAAAAAAATTTAGAGAGGGCATATTTTAATAAAATAAAAATGATCTTTTATAAATATATAAAAAATAGGTATAACAAATAAATAAACAGAGAAAACAATCTAAATACTATCTTATAACTTTTCTGATTATTTAATTTAAGTTCTAGAATATACTATTTTAGGTTCGCTTTTCCTGTTACTTAAAAAAAAATTCTTACTCAATTTTATCTCATTCTTTCATGTTAATAAAGAAATTATTATCAATTTTTCAATTTTACTATTCACACAATATTAAGTACACAATTAGTTAAAAAATATAATATGAGATTAATGAAATAAATTAATTAGAAATTAAAAATTAAATAAAAATATTTTAGTAAATATATTTTGTAATTGCACATTAATTTTAAGTGTCTTAAATCTGATACATTTATGGCTAAAATTACAAATAAGATGAATCGAGGTAAAAAAAATAAAAATAAAATAAAGCTGACTTTTAAAGAGAATGACATGATGTATTAATCAGAGAAGATTGAGCATTATTAATTCCTACTTAAAAGAAACATCTTGATAGTCCATAACTTTCTAGCATGTTATATCTATGATCCATTATGATAATAGGAGTCAAAATGTAATAATATGGGCATTTTCTTGGTGACTACGATGCAAGCTCCGAAGTGCAAACCACACATGTGCTCTCAAATTTTAGCCTTTAATAGGCGTGTTGCTTTCTTTTGTTTATGAGATGCTACAAACCACTAGCTTGCTACCGAAAGAGGATGGGAGAGGGGGGAAAAAGTATGTAGCCACATACTGACTTTTCTACTCTATTACTTTTGTCTGCCGGTTCTTTCAAGTGATATGCATGTGTACTGTTTTGGCCCACAGTATGAGAAACAAGAATGGCAAAAATTTAACTAGAAGCGCTGACCTATAATTAGTAGAGTGTGTGACCTGTAACTGTATTAGATATATTAGATATATTTAAATTCTAATTGATTTTTTTTTTCGTTATCAAAGTTAATATTATTGTAAGAGTAATATTATTTGGTAATTTTAGTCCTTTCTTTTGTAAAGATATATCTCTCTTCCTGTCAAGCTTAAAGGTGTCCAATTGATCAATTAAAAAGTCTGACCAAGCAGAAGGTTGGCTAAGCATCTCAAATAGTATGAGCGAATAGGAATATGCCTTAATAATTGAGAGGTGAGGGATATATATAGAGCTGGTTGGTATATATGTTTAATTTGTAGTGACATAATTGACTGATAATAATAAGGGAGCAATGTAACCGATCAGCAGTCAATTATAAGAGTATCATAAACATCAATCAATTATATGAAATGCTTGATATTTAGGATAATAACTTTCCGGTGGGATGAGCCTGGAGCCAAAACTGTCAGCTCTAATATCTCTACACCCTTTGTAGGAGCGAGATTAATTAATTCTTCTAAATATGAAGCAATAAAATTAAACTCTCTCACGCAAATAACATTTTCACAGCTCAATCTTTCGGCTTTTTCTAAAAGCACAATTTGTGTAATTACGACTATATTCCATTAATTTCGTTGCGAATTAAAAGGCTTCTGTTGATCACAAAAAATAAAAAGTTTCTAGAGTACGCTCGGCTATCTTTTTAACCTTACTGTGTACGGGGTGGGGGTACGTCGCGCCATGAATTGCATGTCGTGCACCACTCAGCTTGTTTATAATCCAAAAGCCTGAAATTCAAGATCCTTTTCAACATAGAAAACGGTCTTCGATGTTGAATCCTTATTTGCTTCGATAATTAGCTACTTGCTGTACGAGTCTAAAAAGAACATTGACTGAGAGTATATTATTGTTAAATCAAAGATTAAATATTGCAGAATGCAGATGGAATCCCATTAATTGTATGAAAGATTAAATATTGTCCCATCTAATCCCAAGTGTTTCCCCATTAAACGAAACAAGAAAGAAAAATGGTTTTCCTTCATAATCATGTCCTAGTATTTCCCAAAAGTGACTTGAAAATCACAAAACATTCCCTTTTTTCGTTGCCAGCCATATACTTTTATAAACTAGTAAAACATTAATCTAAAAAACTAAAAGAGTTCAGGAACACAAATCTGAGCCAGTGAGCTTCCCACAAACGAAGCTTCTGAGAAGATATCCCAAGCAAGATTAACACTGACCCACGTGAAATAGAGTATAATGAATTGCACAATAATGACATGTTACTTCAACCACATGGTCCCCATGAAGGGACATGAAGCCCTCTACCCGCTAGACAAACCCATGTAAATTATGATCACTAGGACGTAACCCACATCTACTTTTCACACATTCGATCCCGACTTAAGAAGCTTTTTGATTGATTACATTAGATAGTAAGAATCCCATCATGTGTGTGCATGAGATGGGTTTGTGGCTTCTCTCAAATTTTCTTTTTTCAAATGGTAAGTTATAAACATGGAATTTGTGTATAATCTCAAATAAAAAATTGTGCATATACTAAACAAATATAACACCTTTGCTCCTTCCACTTTCAGGCTGGACAATATATCATCCCAACGTTTAAAACATTCTTCTTACTTTGAGTCTAACATGCAACATTCTTCTTGACTCGCATTATTGGTGTTAATAGCCTGATATAAAAATATTCTCAATGGAGTATTGGTGATTCTAATATAATGGAAGAAGAACCTTACTGGCATAAACAGTATGCTACATGATTATAAATATCGATTAATAAAACCCTGATAAAAATTGGTAGTTGCAAGTTGCATTATTAGATATGGTCATATGGGCATCAATAATATAGGTAGGTTTGTGGTTTAGAGACAGATTAAAGCCCAGGATTTCCGGGATTTGGACAAAATTCCCTTTTGTTTTATGAGTTCCAGATTATGTGTAACGATGTTCTCTCACATCGATGCTGCCGGCGTATAGGAATCCGGGTCTTATGGGGTTCGGAATGTTGCTTTGATCACTGTATTAATTAATATATTGCCTCGTTTCTACATATATTACTCAAAGAGAGACCAAAACTAGTAGTAGCTACTTACTCCTTTGCTTCTGAAAAGGTTTTTATTTCATATCATTATTTATTTGTTACTTTAGAATTTCAATATAAAAAATTGATTATTTTATATTGATTTTATCCTATTTTTATTAATTATAATTATTTTTTCTATTTTATCACTGATTTTATTGATTTATTATAATTCTTTAATTAATATGACTCTTTAATAAGTTAAAGAATAATTTAATTTTTAATTATTATATTATTATTTTAAAATAAAAGAAGTATAATTTCATTCTCTGAATATTTAGCTTGTTCATCCAATAAATCAACTCCAGATCTGCACCCTCCGCAGGACGAGGAATTGTGGACAAGCCCTAGCTTTCTCTTGCCATTGAGTGCCATTTTCATAGCATGCAATCACGAATTGAAATTATCTTCACCAAGGGGCTGAGAAACCAGAACAAGCCCAGGGTGATTAGAAGCACTAAGGAAGTATGGATCGTTTGGGTTGAGAACCATGGTTGAGGAATCGAACACTCCAAGAAGGAGGAAAGAGAAAGTGCGAGAAAATGCGGAAGGGGAAAGCACTCACGTTTCTTTTGATACCATATTACAACAGATAGTTGAATAATGGCAAAAGGTATTCACTAATCATTGATGTAAGGTATATATACAGAGGTATTTACATAGGTTAGTATAATAGAATAGTAATTAACTATGGTTAGTATAACAAAACAGTAATTAACTATGATTAACTGTAATTAACACATAAATAAGTACATGTAGCTATAATAGCTTCCATGGTGGATCAAATTATTGGCATTTGTATAACATTTATTCATTGTGGATGTATAGAAAAAAAATATTGAAACGAGGGCAGTCTGGTATCGAGGTTGAGGCAGTAATTGTATATTGGACCTACTTATATAAGCACGCTCAAGTGTAGACGCGTATACTATGTGTTTTGCAGTCTTTTTTGGGTGTGCAATAGGCGGAACCCGAACTAAATTAGCATGATTACTGCCTACAAAATCGAGGGCAAGAAAAAAAAAAGTGATATGACCATTTATTTATTTAGAAGTCAACATATATGATATATTATTTTGATAAATAAATTTGAGCCAAATCTAACATTTTTCGAAACAAAAACCAAGAATAAATTATTGTCTATATTGTCAGTAGGTGAACCAGTGAATGCATTATCCAGAAATCTCACAAAAATTTTCACATTGATTTTTTTATACATTATTCTTTCACAATAAGGACTATAATTCGCTAAATACACTCTGTTATTTAGTTATGCTAAAAAAGTTCTATCAGTAACATGTATAATACAATTACTTTTAAGGGGAAATTGATTTTTTTTTTTTGGGTATTTTTTTCTCTGATTTTGTAACCTGGGGTAAAAAACAAAAAGCAAATTCCAATTCATATGCAAGTCTCAATCAGGCATTGTGTGCAGTGCAATAAAGGGCATATCGTCCACGTGAGAGGTGACACTGCTTGGCTGTGGAGCAATTTGCAAATGATGGATTTAAGTGAAATATTCATATCATATTATCAATATTCCAAGGGCCCATAACAATTATATATAGGCTAGCTCGTGAGCACCACCACCACATAGTGACCAAATCCACACCCCATATATATATATATATATATATATATATATATATATATATATATATCACACACTAGTGCAGTTACCATGTACGGGTAGATTATATAATTTAAATATAAAAAAAAATACACCACCATAAACACAATAAAAACAAAAGTAAATAAACATAATACTTAATTTCTCAGTTTCTTTATATCCAATGTGGTACGTTCCGTCGTTCCGTGCACTGTACTAAGTAGTAGTGATCCAAAATAAATGAAAGCAAACTGGGGACTTTTATAGTAACTTTTCCGCATTTGATTGCATCTCCTAATAATACATTCTCCATAGTAAATCATAATTCGTCATATGTTTTCAACAGTTTAATTTTAAAACACGAGTTGGTATGAAACGTTTATGTTATTATTCAATAATATATTATTATATCATTTAAATAATCAAAAATATAAATGATAATAAATATACTGCCAAAGGAAAACGTCTAATAAATATTTTTAAGTTTTTTAAAGTTAAAGAAGTATGATATTTTTTTGTATGAAAAAAAGTGAGAAAAAAATTAGCAATCCATAACTACAACGTTGAAAAAATATGTTTGATTTGGTATAAATTATCTGATAACCTTCCATAAATCAATTAAAGCTTACAATATGGTGATTACCAAAAAAGAGAGGGGGGGGGGCACGAATTTACCATATGGAAATTGCATTTACCATTTACGATTCTCCATGTGCACTTGCCGACAGTTCTCTATCCTTTTCCCCCTTGGTAATTTTTTCCTCTCGAAAGATATGATTGTGAAAAGGAGAAAAAAAAATGTCCATAAGGACATGTACATTTTTAAAAATTTATGAACTTGTTTCGCCTGTTTGGTTGCCGAGAAAACAATGTGTGAGGTCCCCAATGTTATTTTTCTTTCCATTCGGTGGCACCCCAACACATGCCACGGCCAAACTGATTGTTATTACACTTGCGTCTTTGCGATGCTTATGTCTCCCCTTTAAAGCAGAGAAGGACCACGAAATCTTATCAAAATCTCGCATCATATTTACTCGGAGTATAAGGGACGGAACAATATTCTTTATCAAATTCAAGTTGCATAGACACTTAGAAATTTTTTAAAAAAACTTTTGCCAAAATAAATTGATATTGTTATTAATTCTTCGATATATAAATAATTCTCACCACTTTAACTTATTCAACAAATGTTCTTGAATTTTATCTAATTTGATAAAAATTGGTCTTATCAGGTCTTATTAAATCTCAAGAAGTCCGATAAGTTTATCCTATAATCTTAGGGTAAAATGAGTGGACCATATAATTTTATCAAATCATATAGCATATTAGACACATAATAAAAATATACATAGAATTTAATTTTTGATATATTGTTAGTAAAAAAATATTTATACAAATATTTAATTATATAATTGTTACATTAATAAATGTGTTTGACTCTCGTACTTATTATCTTAAAAGTCTTATATATAGTAATATATAATTAAATAATAATATATAATTCTTTTATACCAACAATATATTAAAATTATTCTAAAAAATAAATAATATGATATAATATAATATAAATTTATGCCATTAGACCTTCGTACAACATAAGAAATAGCAGGCATAATGGTCTTTCTTGCTCAAATCTTATACTAGGAGGACTATAAACATTGTTATTTGTATTCCCCCTTCTTTTAAGTTTTTGAGGAACAAAGAGTAAAAAAAGGAGAAAAAAAAAAAAGAAAGAAAATTTGCTATTCTTTTGGGTGGTCAAAATATCTTGCTAATTGAAGATGCATATTATAGTTAGGATTTAATTTGTATGTATTGACAGTATAAAATTTTTTTACACTATCATCCAATCATATGCTGCACATAAGTAAACATATATGACCCTCACCCCCACTATTCCAAAAGTCATGTAAATGGGAGAATGTAATTGGATGACAATGTAAAATAATTTTATACTGTCAATGCATATAAATTAAATCCTTATAATTAACTAACTTTCATATGGTAAAAAGATCAATGGGGATTGATTTATCGGATTGATCTTTTGCTTATATATTGCCATGACTTAAATTCAATTTCTACTCAACCTAAATTTCCACACCAAAAAACAAAATATACAGCAAAGATAATATGCTATCTATGAACGGCAAGGTTTTCATTGACTTGAAATAAATTAATAAATTTGTGAGTTTTTTATATTTGTAAACAATAAACTTACTGTGTCATTATAAAAAATTTTAAAAAAAAAACCACTTAATGTGAATAGTTTATGTTTTGTGTACTATAAATATCTACCTATTATGAGAACAAAGGTTCACTTGAAGTGATCATCGCTTGTAACGCAAGAAGGTATGTGTAATCCTAGTGACATAATTATAGTCTTAGATGAATGTAACAGTAAACATAGAAAATTGTTTGTGTACACAATATGACTTTTGGCATTAGCTTTTTATTATGGCTTGTCAGTATTAATTTTTATTATAAATACATACAAATTATATGCACTCAACTTGAAGTCGTAGTTTGGATGTAAATACTTACCCAAAAGAAATCTTAAAAGATATAAAGACTGTTCATTGTTATAGTAAAAGCACCAGGCGCTCAAATTTTATGAAATGTAAGAAACCATTTATTATTGTTAGGTGGCTCAAATTTGAATACTTCAATCACAAACACACAAAAAATATTCTTTTATCTAATATGAACATAGTAAATGTTGAAGATTTGGCTAAATTATTTTAAGATGATAAAGTTCTAAAGGAAATCATTCACTCTCACCGAAAGGCGTTTCACCTGAGGCCCCCCTAAGTGTTACTAAAAAAGTTGCAATTAATTCAACTTGAATTACTTTTGCCAGCCGTGTTATTTATCTGGGGCCGTTTTT
This sequence comes from Pterocarpus santalinus, assembly GCA_031439595.1. Taxonomy (NCBI): domain Eukaryota; kingdom Viridiplantae; phylum Streptophyta; class Magnoliopsida; order Fabales; family Fabaceae; genus Pterocarpus; species Pterocarpus santalinus. Next base: position 7,305,619 of record CM062527.1, read on the forward strand.
TGCAGAAGTGTGTGAATTTTATTTTTTTACAAAAATAATTATGTCATATTTTCATGGTTACAAATGATATTCAAAATTAATTGTGTCATGAGATTTAAAAATAAATATATATAAATCAACATTAAAATATGATCATATCTATACTTTAGTTGTTAAAAAATTTTCGTTTAATACTTTAGTTCCTAAAAATATTAAATATATGCAATTCATTCTCTGAAAAAATCATGTTTTAGCAAGTTAGTCTTTTTGTTTAATAATTTTGATCTTTATTATATATATTATTGATACGTAGTATTTGAATTAATTTCTGGTCAGATACAACATAATATTTAATGGACAAAAAATAACAAAATTAAATTCTTACAACATATTTTAACTTCAGTGATTAAAGTATAAGTAAATTTTCTTTCAAGGAATAATTTGTTAAATCTTAATTCTTTTGGAGACCAAAGTGTAAATTATCTATTAAAACATTGTGATCATGTGACAAATATTATATATGAACAAAATATATTAAAAAAAGTCATCGATCAAACATTAAGTATCCCCAAATAAATAAAATAAGACAGTGAAAATCATTTAAATTATAGCATATAGAGTATGAATTTATTTTCGGTATATTATCAATTGAAAAATATTTTATACAAATATTTAATTATATATTATTATATTAATAAAAATATTTAATTAATTTATTTTTATATTTATTATTTTAAAAATATTATATATAATAGCATATTGTGATTAAAAAATAATATAAAATTTTTTTATATTAACAATAAATCATAACTAATCTCATATAATATAAAGTACTGAATTAGTATAATTTATTTTTTGGAGATATATATCTAACATTTTGGGGAAATATTGTATTAATTTTGTGCGGAATATCATACCAACTTTTATTCCATCTATTATTGAAGAGATATGTTATTCATATACTTGAAAAGATGGATACTTCCAATATCTCTTTTTTATTTTTTATTTTTTCATATAATTATTTTATTCTTTTTATTTTTTTGACAAGTTTTTTTTCTCTCTTTTCCTTTTGAGTGTCCAAAATTGTTTTTCAACTTAATAATACAAATAATATTTTTCTTATTAAATAAAATATAAATTCCATTTAAATTGAATTTATACTTTATCTAATAATAAATAAAATATAGAAGAACATGGTATTCCCGGCAAAAATAATTACACATAAGGTAACTCAACATTTTGAAATGAGATTTATGCAATTCCGGCGCGGTTCCCAATTTAACCCCTCAGTCGAGAGTTCACACAGCAGAGATATGAACCCCATCTCCCATGACACAAAGTCAACTAAAAGTTGTCAGTGGTCAGCTACGAAACACGAGGTCTGATCTACACGTGTTCCTCCCTCATCTCACACTTTCCCAAGCCCTGCCTTCCCCAACTTGTCCGCACGAATGGGTATGTCAGTGCATGCACGTGTGCCTCTCATCCCCCCCCCCTTTTTTTCTTCTTTTCATTTTCTTAGAGAAAAAAAATAAAAAATTGCATTTTGTGGGCTAGGGGGGCCCCTCCTAGCACTGGTTAATTGTGTGTCTCTATGAAGGGTTATAAAGTGGTTCACGTGCAATCTCCTCAGCAGCTGCACTACCCACATTTGGCCACAGCCCAATTTGGTTCTTCTTCCGCGTTCCTGCCATGGTATAATTCATTGCTTTTTGACCCTTTGTCCTTCTAGTGCTGTTGCTTGCTTCCTCTGTTTATCGCCTTCTTTCTAGTTACTAATGTATTTCTTTCTCTATTTTAGAAGCATTTCAACTTTCAAGTTTGAAAATCAGCCCTCGGCCTCTGTGCTTAATAAATGGTGAGTTCAACTTCGATCCCTGCTTTTTGTTTCATTGTGATATGATTTTCATAAATATACTTGGAGTTTTATTCCTTGCTCATTTTGTTTTTATCTTGGATAATTATAATCAGTATTAGCCTCTTTTATTTTCATTTTTCTTTGCAAGCATTTTTCTGTCAGAAAATGATTCCTTGAACTTATATTTTAGACACAATTTTTGAACATCTAAAATTAATGTATATATAACTAAAAATTTTAATTATATTTTTTTTGCGAACGTGATAGATGTAATAAGATAATTAATAATATATATGAAATTGTGTGTTATCAAACACTCTAATAATTGATAATTCTATTTATTAACACATTACTCCCCATATTGTTCTATATGCAGATTTACTAATACTAGAAGTGTAACTAAAATCCATAATTGTTAACATGTGATTCTTGTGATATCTCACTAATGTCTAAAAAGTAGGTGTACTAATAACAAAACTATTTTCCTACATACTCATTTTTCATGTTTGTAGATGTATATTTATGATAACTATATTAATGTCAAAATGAATTTATAATTATATAGGAAATTGCTTCAGATTCTGAAAATACACAAAATGACTTATTCAATTTTTTCTTTTTTGAAAATATTTTTGCCTCGTAAATCTCATGGTACTTTTGTATCGAATAATATCCAAGTGTGTATAAGAGACGTGATTCCACCTTATCAATAATTAGGAAGAACAATGATATATAGGTGAATTTACGAACTTTTTAACAATTTTCACATCAATTATTGAATATTATTTTGATTCCGTGTTTTTTATTTTGAAATATCCAATAAATCTACCTTAAACTTTATAAGGAGAATGTTAGAAGAAGTGTGAAACTGTTATTTTTTAAGCAGTAATTTGATTTGAAAATGTGGTAAAAGCTGTGTGTGCTAGTTTGGCAAAACGGCATGAGCATTGAACATGTGGCATATAAAATGCATAAGTTTAGGCATATGCATTTTATTATCTTTTTGTCAAACCTTATTTTTCCTTGTTAAAGATAAAATATGCTATATTATTTATAATTACGGAAGAATCCTTTTTTTTTCAAAGAAAAAAAGGAGAATTAGACATTGTAAGCACCAAAGTTATGGACTTTGGATCTTGAAAATCTCTAAATATACATAAATACATCATCAATAGAGTTATTATTTGTTATGACATCTCATGCCAAACTGTAACATATTTTGGTTTAGTTATAAGAGACAAAATTGCACTTAAACCATAATTTAGAGTCTTCTAAAAGCTAAACCAAATATACTATTGGACATGTTAGGCAGCTTCTACGAGATGGACTGCCCACGTACGATGCACATGTTTGTCTAGACTCTAGAATATCTTTGGTAGGATCCTTTCAATTTAGTTTTTATGGTTGGAAGATAACCTTTGCAGACCTTCGGGTTTTTCCAGTTAATGCTCCATGCCATGACAAGAAATAAATGTTTCTGAAAAATTGGTCATATACACAGAGTAATAGAATGTAGGAAGAAATAAGTCACCCAACAGCCCCTCCCTCTTCTTCTTTCCTCCTACTTGGCAGTTTCTAATCACTTTACAATGTGTTTTTACAAAGTATTATTGACCGAAAGATTGTATGTTTTTGGATATTAAGGGTGCATTTGTGAGTTAAGATTTTGAATAAAAAAAAAGAAAAAGGAACAAATTAAAAAATAAAATAAATTCATAATTACTTTTAAACTCTTCTTGTTTTTTTTCTTCTCCAAAGCCTCAACTTATAAATACATCTTAAATAATTAAAACTTCACTGCAAAAAAAATTGAGTTTTTAAGTCAGTATGTTGAAGTGTAGGCAAAAGTGAGAACATAATTAAAGAGAAAGAATGAATGAAAGACATTCCCCTTTCAAAACCTTCTATTCCTATCTAGGTAACAAAGAGAGATTTTTATATGAATATAAATTTAACATTTCATATGCAAATACATTCACAATAAAAAATCCAGCAAGGAAGAAAAAACTGTTTACTTAGACCTAATCCCCCGCTCAAAATTGCCATTTATTCCCTTTAATACCTAATCCTTTGATACAAGTTACAACACTACATCATCGAGACTTTCTTCTCCCACTATAATCGTTCTTTAATGGACTCTACTTTATTATCCTTAAGCTCGAACCAATCCATGGACCAGATGAACTACAAGAACAAACCGGTTGTTTCAGAGGATGTAACTGTTACCAACAACCCTCAAATTGATTAATGACAAATTAAAACCTTATAATATCTTTGTGTGAACTATATAGGAAATTGAATTTACTCTCCATTATGATCTGTGATAGCATTTGGTATATAAATTACTTCAGTGTGAGATAAGCAAGCAACGGACGCAAAGAATTCTAGACCCATCACACGTGCAACCACGACGACAAAACCACGACATGCCCAAGTGCACAAAAAGATCAACACTAATGACGGAGAATTAGTAACAGTTGGATATGACATTGGGAATGATTAGTGTCGCGGTGGACCATGGTATTCTCGGCAAGGTTAAATCATGATTAGCAGCACACAAATACACCTGGAAAATATAAGGGTGGTTAAATGTGTCGGCACTGAGGGAGACTTTTCCCCTATCTACTTTTGCTTTTTGTTTGACGGTGACGGCCCGCGTAATGCACTTGGGAATGCCCTTTTACAATTTTATGTCTTGAATTTGAGAAATTGTTATATGTTTAAGAGCAAGATATTTTTCTTATTCTATTCTATTTATTACATGATAAATCAATTTTGTTGGTCATTTTTCTTCTTTTTTTTTAATTTATCTACTACCATTTTTTCAACCACCACAAAGTTAATTTGATATGCAATAAATATAATAAAATAAGAGAAATTTTAGAGTATAGAAGAATTTCTCCTTGAATTTTTAGAGATATCCTCCGACATCGACACGTGTTAATGATGGCACTCTTCTCACTCAACTCCCACATCAAACGTTTGGAAAAGATGATTTCTAATTTACTGAGCCTAATCAATCTTTGTCTTTGATCCCATTATTCTGGCTCTCTTTACAGCCTATTAGTCGATTGTGATCAATCGACAAGAGTACTATAACGGGTTAGGCAAGTGGTTTACCTTTAATAATGCAATCAAGATCAACTTTTTATGGTAGCCAATGATCCAAATACGCATATATTGCTAAGGTATAAACAGAGTATAGGGCATGACAGAGTTGAGGTTGGTGCTCTACTAGACTACTACATGTGACAAAAGGAAGGACTTACCGACACGCCATGATAACTGCAAGTTTCGGTTGGTGCATGACCATTCCTTTTGCCCTTAGCGTCATCTATAACAAAAGTCGCCCATGAGGAAATTGAGTTTCTCTTTTGCCTTTGGCATTGGGCATGGGCCGGCATAGATTTCTCAACTTCTTTCAATGGAATTAGCTTACCTATTCAGCCTTTTATTTATATATCATTATAAATTAAATTTAATTTTTGGACCCTATTGATAAATTATTTGTGAATATTTCTGTAAATATTTAGGTCATTCGAGATTAAGGTGAATCTTTCCTTCGATCTAGATTTTCTATGAAAAGGAAAACATTCTCAACTTCTTGAGCTTTACCAGTTTATGAATATAAATGGGCTTTATGGGCCCATTGATGATGCACAGAATCTTATAATAGTGGTTTTTATTTTTTGGTTGTCCAGAATCTTGTTATTGACATAACCAAATTTGCCGACCAAAAAAGCCAGATATCAAATAACTGAAAAAAGAAGTAGCGTTTTGGGCTAAGCTGTCCAAATCTGCCACATAACACGTAAGGAAAAAGTGAAGACAACGGTTTGATTAGTAGATTTTGTTTTATAAAAGTTGATATTAAACAATTTTGTGTTTAGAAATATTATTTTATTTCGACAAAGAAAAACAGAAATATTATTTTATAGCTAATTCAAAAAGTTAATTTAACTTGAATAATATAACATAAAATCACAATGGTGAGAAGCAAGTTGAGGTTTGCAACAGATGAAGAAATCAATTCTATTTACAGCAACCTATATTTTGTCAACGAAAGTTGCCAAACATCATTAAAATTGCAAACCTTAGTTAGCGGAAGTGGGACACAGACAATCAGATCATGAATACGCAACTAATTTCAGACTTTCAGTCATCTTTATCTGTTTTCCTCCATATGTGAAAAAGTGCATGCATAAATATAAAAAATTCGTATTAGAAAGAATCATAAAGCAGCCACTATTTTGTTCCTCGTTTTTGTTACAAGCCACGAACTCAGGTTAATTTCCTGGTGGGTGATACCTTCGTCCTCAAAGGTTTGGGACTTATGTTAATCCCGTACCGAAATATTGAATTATTTTTGCTAACAGCCATTGGATCACATTTATTTTGGATCGAATGGTTGTCATCGAAGGTGTGCTTAATAGCATGAAAATTAATTGAAAAAAATCGAGAGTGTGAAGATTTGCTGATAAATCCCTTGGTTTTAGATTGTCAGAGGCGGGGAATGTCATCAACTTCCTCGTCCACCTTCATCGGCATTCTGTACACCGACGGCGAATGAGTGGTGCGATCTCCAAGTTCTCCACCGAAGAGAGTGGCGAGAGCGACAACCTGTTGCGAGGACCGAAGCTACTATTTCCCGAACTGTTGCTGCTGTACTGTTGCGGCTTCACGGACTTGTATTTGCTGAAGCCAAAAGGCATCATGTGGTCACGACTTTCCCAAAGATTAGAGATTCGGCGAAGAGGTAACGTGCGAGCGGCGAGCCAAAGTCGATGTTCTTGGTGGACAGTTAAAATCTTGGACCCATCGTCATCAATTGGAGGTAGCATCCTCTTTCATCGTCGATCTCCATATGCAACAGCGAAGCGCGCAAAGTTCCTAGGATTTGACACTGAGCACCAAGCGCTTGTTCTGTACACTGTCGCAAGAGCCAGCGGCTGCTGCTTCTTGCTCTCTTCCTTGCTAGCAATCACAATCTAGAAATCCTTCATAAAAAAAGGGGTCGGTGTCAATATTGATGGCTATGTCTGGCTCACTATTTTGGCATTGACTTCACATTGCAGTGCATGTTTTGGTTTTATAGGCACACCTGTATCAACTTCTGTTGCTAATCTTTCTTGGTTTCCAGAGCTAGATCTTTGGTAATAATAGTATGCAGGAGGAAAAGGCTGAGAAGGAAGAACAAAACCCCTGATGTGAAAAGAAAACTTTGACAGACCCTTTACTATAAATATTAAGCCAACAGACCCATTTTGCAATTACAGTGGTGTTATTTTACAATTTTAAAAAATGGGGACTAACGTTAGTCCCAAACCGACGAGGATTAATGTATCATTCACCAATAATTATGTTTTGTTTTCTTTTTCTTAAGAGGAAGTACATCCTTAATTCCAAGAGATCTACATTGCATTGGCACAGATGAGTATTAGATATAGTACGATATAATACATGAATACAATAAATTTATAAAAAATTAAAATATGGTTACGATAATATATATTAAATAAAATGTTACAACTATATAATAAAAAAATAAGTATTAATAAAATATCTATAAAAATGATAATATAGTTAACGGAAAATAATTGATAAAGACAAAATTTAGATTTTTATTTTAAATTTTTCAAATATCAAGACTTTTACTATAGTAGATATCCACCAAAAGGAAAATTTTTAGAGATATATATAAAATATGAATACTAAAGTATAATACGAATATTGATACGGGATACCAATATGAATATAGATATATCATCAATTTTAAAGTATTTATACATCATAACAAGAGCTGAAAGAATGCTTTTTATGCAGTAATAAGAGGCTAACTATTACTACCCTTAAGAAATAAATAAGAATGGGAGAAGTTTCATAGATCTCAGCATCAAGCAGAAACAGAATTACCCCATCTCTTATATTGGTTTGTCACCTTCAGATCTGGCTTCCTTTGCGAGCATTCACTACTCTTCACTAACTTTGTACGTCCTAGAGACCTAGACTCACAGCTAGCACATCAGAATTTAATCGACTACAGTGTATCTACCTACAATTGCATGCATTGCAAGCACCGGCGGCGGAGCAAGAATTTTAATTTGAGAGGACCAACGCTAAGAACATAGGTTTTTTAGTATAAAAAGTATGTATAGAAAAATTCAAAGAAAAATACTTCTTGTTTATAGCCAATTTTCGACACCTTGACACCCCTTTGTTCCCCCTCACGTGTTTTTTCTTTTATAATTTTTGTTTCTCCTCTCTCTCTTTTTGAATTTCCGTGAAAATGTCATGCAATAAAGTACAAATATCACGGCACAAATTCAAATATAAGGGGCTCATGGAGTGCATATGTCCCTCTTAACTCCACTCCTTATCGTAAGATAATTTCAAATGTTGTATCCATGTTATTTAAGATCAAAAACTAGTACACCATGATAATATGATAGATGAATCAGGAAAGAACTACTCACTTAACATTTTATGCCAAATTACTAACACAAAAGAGCTTGACAAGACTAGTACGTACTAAACCTAGTTGAGTGGGTGTTTTAGGCAAGAAGATTTTTTTTTAATGTCCTTTTGATTCAAGTAAGTAGATTACTAATAAGCAGTCGTCACCCTTGAAAATCTGAATGTAGGAGAAGCTACGAAGCAAAGACTCCAAGTCCTAACAATCAATACCCATCACCAAATTACCATTACAACTTGCTTACAATTCATATCACTAAGTATTCACTAATTCATTTATTTAACCCGGCGTTCAAACATTAAACAATGTCTGCTGTTCATATATATACCTCTCTGATTGACATAAGTGAGAGACGCAACATAATTTGCAGTTTAAGTACTCCAACAGAAACTTACCACCTATACATTCATCCAGCCACAGCCAATAATAATTGTTTTCGTCCTTATAATCCATCACAAAGACTTCACCTTACTTATATAAATCACAAATACATGACTGAAGTGTTGAGTTCTCAGTGCCACTGGGGTCGCCTGGCAAGATACTGGAAAGGTACCATTTTTTATGCTCAGACGCTAGTACTCTTACGTAGTTACCAGTTTACATTGCATTTTTTGTGGTTTTTTTTTTTTTCATGTTTTCTCAACAACATAGCAGTCGGTCATCTGTGGGTGGAAACTAGAATGTCTAAATCTGTAATGTGAAAAGTAGCATTTGCATGTAGATGTTGATTTCTTTAAAGAGTGTTGGTGGTTGTTGTATGCATTAGCTCGCTAGTGACAATGAACATGGTCCCACGGTACTGATGATAATGCCTTTATTTTTGTTTCTCCTTTCCAAATGGACAATATTTAATACAATAAGGTCCTGCAATAGTTTTCAAATAATTTAGCAGTTAAACCGCTTATTGCGGCTAAAATTAATCAGTTGAATCGAAAGAATATATTGCCTGCGCCCTGCAGAAAATGGATCATATATGAACCATCTTAGATTTAGTTTGATATTATTGTAGTTTTTTTAAAATTGTTGAATTTTTTAAACTTTCTAAAAGTTACTCTTAAAAAATTATGGTAGTACTATTTGATAAAATAATATGAAAATTATTTTTAACAAACAAAAGTTATAAGAGTAATATTTGATAAATTTATTCTTAAAAGTTAAAATGATTATAATAGATATGAATATTAAAAAGAGTAATTTTTATTTTCATTGTTATTAATGAGAATAATATTATATTAATATTTTAAATTTTGTAAAATATAAATCAACTATAAAAAATATCCTATGAGAACTTTTAAAAGCATCCCTAACGTTTAGAAGCAAAAACATCTAAATTTTTTTATTTACTAAATAAAAAAATTGATTTATGTATACAATAAATAAAAATACCCACCAAAAGGGCATTACCAAATGAGTCTCTATTCTTATTCATCCTAGAGTGAAGTCAGATTAAACTCCTTCTCTGCTCTACATTTTCAAGCTAGCTAAGTAAGAAAATATATGTAACTTAATCAACTTGGTTTTTTTTTTCAGGTCGACTTGGTGCAAGTTAATCCTAACTATCTAGCTAGTGGCGGAGTGGCCTTCCTCATCTTGCAATTCAAGCCGCTGGAAAAGGCCCTGCCAGTTTTATTGCCATCTTTGACAACTGATACAACTTTTCAAATGAAACTTCCATTAGCAATGAGTCACTCGCTCTCCACTCCGATTTCATTAATTGTTTTGTCCCTACACCCTTAGTCAATTGAGAAATGAAATGGTTTGTATAGCACAAACATGGACATATATTTTATAAGGGCGTGACTATTGTCACTTCTTTTTATCTATTACCACTTTCACTCCACAACTCTGAGTACTAATTTTTCTACAATGCCTTTCTTTATTTTTTATAGTTAAATTAACAAAAATATTCAACTTCACAATATTTTATAAAATAGATTAGATCAATTTTTTTAAATAAATAAATAAAATAATTTTTATATGACCTATATTTGTTATCATGATAATAGAAATAGTTTAGAGGATGGATTTAATTTTTACTTCAAATATTTTTTAAGATATAATATCTTATATGCGGTCTATTATTATTCCTATATATTTATTGTCACTAATATTTAATATATCAAAATACTATTTTACTTCTTCAATCAAACTAAAAAATAGTTATAAAAGATAAGAGTAATTTTGGCTGATAATAAGTAAGGGGGTATTTTATTTAATAAAATATATATAAGTTGTATTTAAATGATAATAGCCACTTTCCTCTATATTTTTATTAAATACACTAGATTAATTTTTTTAACTAACCAAAAAATAAATAAAATAATTTATGTATGATATATATTTATTATCATGATAATAAAAATAGTTTAGAAATTAAATCCGATTTTAATTTTGCTTCACATATTTGTTAAGATATAATATTTTTTATATTTTACATTGTAATATTATTTATAAAATATATGAGAAATTTTGATACATATCAAATTTTGATTAAAAAATAGTCTTTAATGACCTTAATTAATAGACGAATTTATCATTTTTTAAGGTTCTTTAAAAATACTTGAAATCACATTAATTTGATACTTAAAGTTTAAATTTATATTAAATAAGTAAATATATAAATTCATAAGATTCTTAATTGTCGCAAAAAAATTAAAAATCAAGAGCAACAATAAAAAATTAAAATACTTTAAGAATTTAAATAAAGTTAGAAGTTATAATAAAAATAATTTTAAAGAATTAATTTGATTACGAAGGAAGAATAGTATTTTAGATAAACTAAATAAAATACTTTAAAATTTAATCAGATAGTACTAACAATAGGCACAGGAGTGATAATAGACCATTCTTAAAAGTATATAAGATATTAAATCTTAAAAAATATGTGAAATAAAAATTTAATCCAGCCTTTAAATTATTTTTATTATCATGATAATAAATATAAGTTGCATCAAATTTATTTTATTTATTTTTTTAGTTAAAAATTTGATCTAATCTATTTTATAAAATATTGTGAAGTTGAATATTTTGTTTAATTCAACTATAAAAAACAAAGAAGGGAATTTTAGTGAAATTAGTAACTAGAGTTATTGAGTGGGAGTGACAATAGTTGCCACTCCTTATTTTCTATTGCATGTTTTTTCACAGATACCTGATTGCAAACTTAGGCCAGATTAGTTGAACTAGTAGACGTAAATTAAATACCGTAGATAAAAAGGGTTTGGGTTTGAAATTTGAATCATGATCAGTTAATCTTCCTGAATTAACTCTCGTGCACAAAGTAAATTGATGTTTGGTTGTAATTCACAAAAAGATCTTGAATAGAGATTTCTTGTTTTAAATATGTAATTTAACTTTTGACATATAAAGTCGTATTAATAAAAATGCATATAGAAGCAAGGGGGGTATCATCTTAAAATTATATCGGAGCTCTTAATTCTAAGGCCCTATTTGGTATAGGGTAAAAATTATATATAAAGTTACTCTATGAAATTTTACACACCATTGTTATTCCATACCAAATATACCCTAAAAAAAATTCAATCAATGATTAAAATACAGGTTAAAAAAAGTGTAAAATTATAGTTTGATCCCTAATTTTTTTTGTTTTAACACTTCAATTATCGAAAGATCAATTATATTTAGTTTAATCCCCTCAAGATTTTACAATATAACATATTAATCCACCATTATTATGTTTCATTGTATTTGATATGAGGGTAAAAATAGGAGTAAAATTTTATTAATGAGTTTCATATGTAAATTTACATGTGAAGCTCATCAATGAAATTTTACTCCTATTTTTATCTCCATATCAAACACACAAGGGTAAATAATGGGAGTGACAATATGTATCATTAAATGCATATACTTTATTTCTCAAAAGATTTTACATTAAACATATTAATTTCTTAACAAGAAAATCATATACACATTAATCTCAAACATATTAATATATTAAAAGTAAATTTTTTTTAGAGATTAAAAATTAATATGTTAAAAATTAATTATTTTAAGAACTAATATGTTAAAAATTAATATTTCAAGAACTAATATATAAATAATTTTTCTATTGCAAGGAGTAATACATTTAATATAAAATTATTTTAGAACTAAAATATATACATATTTAAATTTTTATAAACTAAAATTTTAAAATAAAAAGGATTTAATTTATATATACTGATAATATAAAAATTTTTTACATTATTATCCATTCATATACTGCTACATAAGTAAATATGCATGACCCTCATTCTTACTACTCTAAAAATTATACAAATAAAAAAATGTAATTAAATAACTATATAAAATAATTTTATATTATCGATGCATATAAATTAAATTCATAAATTAAATCCAAATAAAAATTTTCTGAAAAGTAAAATGTAGGTTTACTCCTAAATAAAATTTCAAGATTCAATGTCAGGACAAGTGATTACACACAACAAGGAGTGGTTACTAGTGAATTCCAGCGGATTAACAGCGATTTTGACCGCGAAAATAGGACATTGTCGCCGGCACTTTATTGACAAAAATGGCTGGCATCTGTTTTGGTGCGGCGGTGAGAAACATGTACACGTAATAAATACATAACGTACTTTTTTTAACTTTACAATAATTGTTAATTTAAATAAATTTTTTTAATTTATAATAGTTATTATTTTTATATATTAGTATAATATTTATTATTAATTTTTAAATTTTATCTTTTATTTTTATTAGTTGAAAAAGATTGTTATTTATATTATATAATAAAATTATATTTTCTATCATATAATAAAATTTAATAAAAATATCTTAATAAATTTATATTATAATTATACATTAATTTTAAATTTCTTAATTCTTATAAAAATGACTAAATTAACAACTATTATGTACCGAAGATGGCAATGAAAAGCAAAATGTCTTATTAAAATTTAAAATATGATGCACCATCATCTGTTTTTAGTACTGTTTTTGTAATAAAATGTTTAGGGTTAACAGTTTTAAAATTAGATTCTATTATAATATAAATTTAATTTAAATACACTGACAGTGTAAAATAGTTTTACACTGTCAACCAATAGAAATGGTGGAAAGTGCCAACTCATTCAAATAACCACCCATTATAATGAAGGACCCACCATGAATTCTCACTTTCCCCTATTTCTATTGGTTGACAGTGTAAAACAATTTTACACTGTCAGTGCATACCCATTAACTCTTATAATATTTATGAAGCACTTTCGAATTAATGAAAGATCGCGCATCAAAATCTACCACAAAAGCCTTGTGCTATACGCAGTTTAATTTTACCTCTTTCGGATGAACAATGACGTATTGTGTTTCATATGAATATCGAATATCTTTTATTTGGATCGAATATACCTCTGTCAAAGCTCTCCTGAAAAATTGAAATGTCACTGGCCATTTTCAGTGCTTTAGCAGCTAGCACTTAGCACCTCTCTTTTTTGATAATCACTTAGCACCTCTCTTTAATCATGTTTCTTGATCTCAATCAATGTTAATTTTCAAATAATCTATTGTAACATCTCCTTTGGATAAAATATTTTGTGTAGAACAATTTAATTTATTATATGATAACTACTAACTTCCTAAAGTGAGACTATAAATCAACGATTAGAACATCAAAATATATTGCTCTATATAAAATAAATAATAAAAGTAATAAATAATACTAGCAATTAATTAAATATTTTTAGAGACAAACTAACAATAATAATAATAATATAAATATACCAATATAGCAATCATAAGATAATTAACCCAAAAAAATGGAAAAGGAAGACTCACGAGATCCACTCTTGCTAGAAGTCTTTGACATTAAATTATTGTTAAAAAAAAAACAACAGGGTAATGATTATGAAGCAAAGAAAAAAGGAATGAACCTGGAAGGAACGAACCTGGAGGGAACTTAAGTCAGCAACTTAAAATTTGAAGAAAGACTTTAGGTAGATAATAATAAACTTAATAACAATAAATTAATAATCAAAATGTTACAGATGACGTATTGTTAAACTTCAAAAGTCTATATAAAGAGATGAAGGAGGGGCCACAGAGAGGATTAAAAAGGAGCCATCAATCTACTGAAAGAAGAGTGAGAGTGAAACAAGAGAGTGAAAATCAAAAGGCCAAAGGGAAGAAAGAAAACAAAAAAGAGAAGGAAAGAGAGCGACTGGCAGTAGATAAGAAAAGAAAGAATTTCAGTGTACTCACATCATTTTCAATTACTTATAATAATTAAAAGTAGATAATAAAATTATTTATAAAATAAAACTATGGTTATATTTATTCATTGAAAAATTATGTTATTACTCATTATTTTCTATTATCACAGTTTATTTTATGTTCTAAGTTATTTTATTTATTAAAATTGCTCCATATTATTATTGTTACAAATTATTCTATTTATCCTCCCAAGTTATCTTATTTAATGTTCCTTATAATATTGCTTGTTATTTTTACAATCCATTTTATTGTTCCAAGTTATTTTATTGTCTTTTTATATTAAAGCTGCTTATTATTATTTATTATTGTAATTTATTTATTATTCCAAGCTATTTTAATTATTGTCTTTTTATATTAGAAGTTGCTTAGTATTAATTCTATGCTTCTATTTCAATTTATCTCAGTTATCATTTCTTTATATTTATGATACCTATTATTTATTTCTAGTTATTTTATTTCTTACTCCTTTACATTAAAATCACTCCTTTATTTAGTGTTAAAATTTATTTATTGCCCATTCCTAAGCAAGTTATTTAATTATTCTTTTATTTTACAGTTGCTCATTATTATTATTATCGTTAAGATATTATTCATATAATGATATATTATTTGAGTTGTCACTTTTATGGTAATTTCTTTAGGACATGAATATTAGGAGCAAATTATTATGTTTAACATCTAAAATGAGAAAAATTGATTTTATATGGACCTAAACTATTAAATTATTTACACATTTACTTGGCGTTTTATACCTTAACTTACAGATAATATGATGACTCTTGAGTTATAGATAATACTATGACCCTTGCATGAAGATGACCTTTGTACATTAAATGCGTCATGATGATAAGAGCAGACTAAGGACTATAATGAGAAAATTTAAAGTAAATTAAATAAAATAATCTTAAATACAGTCCCTTTAGAAATTAATATTTAGATGTGGCAATGTTTTGAGAAATTTTATTGAGATATTATATTATTTTACATTAGTTCATATCGTTTCAAATCTTATACATTTAGTTTATTTTAAGTTATGAATGAATTCATAACTTTTGCACTTTATTCCATTTATTTTATTGCTTAACTTTATATTTGATTATTTAAATCATTATGTGATAAATTTATCTATTTTTCGTTTAAGAATTAATATTTTGAGCACTTGTACTTATTGCCTAAATCACATGACATTATTAACTCATGACAAATTCAATTTTTATTGTTCATATTCTGAATTATTATTTAGTTACTAATTATTGCTTAGGTTTATACATCTGCATATCTATTGTGAATTTATGCGTAATAGAAAGTAAGTAATTTGAAAAGAAGATATTTAAAATTTGCTGCTAACCGCCAAAAAGATAAAGGGATAAGATATAAGATTCATTTATATCACTTGCCTTGTTTAGTGTAGTGTAAAAGTCTCGCTTTGTCATCATGATATTAAGAGCAACACCAAAAAATGGAAATTCACTAAAAAAAGGCCTTCGATTATGTGTGAGACAAGTAAACAAAGGAAAGTGGAATTTAAAGTAAAGAGACTATTATTATATTAATACTTTTCTTATTATGTATTGCATAGCATATACTTCTTTTAGCATTTATTGCTCATAATTTTGTGAATTATGATTTGATTATAAGTAATATGATGAGATTATGATATAGTAGCCGTGTGGATTTCCGTGTTAAATATAGTTGGAACCATCATAGTTCAAATATATTAAAAACTCTTCATTAGCTATTGGAAATTTTCAATTTTCACTCTATTTATAGTAATTTCAAATTAGTCAAATAATGCCTTAGAGGAAGATGAACTTTCTTAGCTATTAGGAACTTATAGAGTTATAATTAAATAAATTGTAGTTTCATCATCTGACTTAAAATGTTTAGATTATGGCAAGCAATACTTTACTTCTGCTCTTGAACTATGTGTTGTATCTATATATATTAAAGTCCAACTCTGAACTTCCTATGTAAAGTTGTGTGATTAGTTTTACTATGAACAGATATTATATTTTTTTGTATCAGAGCTTTGTTCTAGACATGAATAGGCATTAAGTGAAAGTTGAGTCTCTGTTATTTGTATGGTGGCTCCAAATTTTTCTCTGTATGCCTTATAATATTCTCTATTATGGCTTAGGCAGAATCAAATAGAATAGTTTTGTAGTGCATGCAAAAGACTCAAGATAGGAACAACAATCACCATGGTGAAAGAAGTGGGAACTTAGTAGAAGAAGCCCTTATAGTTAATCCTTGTTACCAAGGACTCTCCGAATTTAGAAAGGCCACACCACCCTCGTTCCATGAAAATTACAACCTAATTTTGGCTAAAAAATGGGTCATGTAGCTAGAGAAAATCTTTACAGTCATGGGATGTACGGATTCACAGAAGGTAATTTTTGCTACTTATACATTAGAAGGAGAAGTGGAACTCTAGTGGAGAGGTGTTAAAAGTCTGTTAGAATCTAGTGGAACCGAGATCACTTGGGAAGTATTTTTAACCACTTCCTTTGACAAATATTTTCTTGATAGTATTAAGAATGGAAAAGAAGCTAAATTCATACAATTGAAGCAAGGAAGTATGACTATAAGTCAGTATGTAGTTAAGTTTTATAAATTGTCCAAATTCTCTTTTTACATTAAAAATAACCCTGATGGTCGTTGGATAGCTACAAAATTTGGGTAGGGATTAAGGCCTAAGATAAGGGAGAAGGTATCCACCCTAGAAATCAAGGATTTTGCCACTCTAGTGAATAAGTGTAGGATAGCAAAAAAGAGTATTTTGGAAATGGAGTTTGAGAAAGAAAAATAGAATTTCCTAAAAAAAAAAGGGTGGCAGAAATGTAAAAGGAAAATAATTTTAAGAGTAAAGTGAACTCAAGAAAGGGTAGGTAGATACCAGCTAGGGAACCTCTGCTTCCATGCAACAAGTATGGAAAATCACTTGGCTCCAAACCTTGCTTATTTGGTCAAAACATCTGCTACCGATGCGGAAGTTAGGATACTATGCCAAAAGTTGTAATACTGGAAAGCCGTTGAATAATCCTATGCCTAGACTACAAACTAAAGGAAGAGTATTCACTCTAAGTGGAAAAGAGGCAATTCAGTCTTCTGACATGATCGAAGGTACATGTTTTTATCAAAAACAGCCTCTTAATTGCATTGTTTAACTCAAAAGCTATGCACTCCTTTATATCTATTGATCGTGTGAAGAAGTTGAATTTACCTTTATCATCCTTGCCCTTTGATTTGTTAGTTTCTACTCCCACAAGGGGAAATGTTTCTACTTCTCGAGCCTGTTTGAACTGTCTTGTTTTAGTTGAAGGAAAACCATTTGTTATTGACCTTATTTATTTTCCTTTGACTGGTATTGATATCATAATTGGAATAGATTAATTATTTAGCAACAACATCATCCTAGATTATTCTAGAAGATTTGCCTATTTTCCAAATGACCCACTCAATAAATAAAAGTTTTCTAATTCATTATTCCTTAATGCTACCCAAGTAGAGAAGTGCCTTTCAGAAGAAGCTCGAGGGTTTCTGCTTTTCTCTTTAAATTCAGCGGTTGAGCAGGAAATAGATAGCATATCTATAGTAAGTAAATTCCTAAATGTGTTTTCCACTAATATAGTGAATCTACCACTTGAAAGAGAGGTTGAGTTTTCTATTGATCTTATATGAGGAATATGACCCTTATCCTTTGCACCTTATCGAATGTCCTCTTTAGAGTTGACTGAACTTAAGAAACTAATTGAGGAACTGTTGGCCAAAGGATTCATGAGGCCAAGTGTGTCTCCTTGGGATGCACCTGTTCTTTTACTCAAGAAGAAAGATGAAAGCATGAGGTTGTGTATTAATTGCAGGCAGTTGAATAAAGTCACAATCAAAAATAAATATGCATTCCCTATAATAAATGACCTATTCGATCAATTGCCAAGGGCCTTAGTTTTCTCCAAAATAAATTTGAGATCAAGATATCATCAAATAAGAGTGAATCAGAAAGATATACTTAAGATAGCTTTCAGGACTAGGTATGGGCATTATGAATATCTAGTGATGCCTTTTGGACTTACCAATGCTCCTGCAATATTCATGGATTACATGAATAGAGTCTTTAGGCCTTACCTTGACTAGTTTGTGGTAGTTTTCATAGATGATATCCTTACCTATTCTAAGATTAAGGAGGAGCATGAACAACACCTTACAGTAGTGCTGCAAATCTTAAAGAAGAAGCAATTATATGCTAAGTTATTCAAATGTGAGTTCTGGTTGACTGAGATAAAATTGTTAGGTCATATGATCACTCAAGAAGGAGTTGCAGTAGATCAAAGTAAAGTTGAAGCTGTAGTTTACTGGGAGAGACCAGAGACGATTACTAAAATTAGGACTTTTCTGTTATTGGCAGGTTATTATAAGAGATTCATCTAAGGATTCTCTTAACTAGTTTTACCTTTGAATAGGTTAGATAGTAAAAACCAATCTTTTAAGTGGAACTTAACATGTGAAGCCAATTTTCAAGAGTTAAAGGATAGACTTACCTCTACCCCAATCTTAATAATTACTAATCCTATGAAAGATTTTTTTAGTCTACAGTGATGCATTAAAGAAAGGACTAGGTTGTGTGTTGACGTAAGAAGGGAGAGTTGTGGCTTATGTCTCTCGATAGCTTAGATCTCATGAAGAAAACTATCGAACCCATGACCTAGAGCTAGCTGCTGTGGTATTTGTCTTGAAAATCTGGAGATACTATTTGTATGTGGTGAAGTTTAAGGTATATAGTGACCATAAGAGTTTGAAATATATTTTGGATAAAAAAGAATTGAATATGAGACAAAGAAGGTGGATAGAGTTTTTGAAGAACTATGATTTTGAGTTAAAGTATCATGCTGGCAAGGCTAATGTGGTCGCTGATACACTGAGTAGAAAATCGCTACATATGTCTCTAATGATAATAGAGGAGCATAAGTTGTCGGAGGAATTTAGGGATTTGAAAATTTTAGTGTCCTTGAAACCCCCCTATCTATTTGCAAGTAAGTTTATGATAGAGTATGATTTGAGGAATCAGATAAGATAAGTTCAAGAAAGTGACGAATTTTTGAAGTCTCAAAAGAATTGGCTTTAAACAGAACAAATTGAGCATTTCTAAATTAATTAGAAAGGAGTTGTGATATATGAAGGAAGGCTATGTGTGCCCAATAATGAAGAATTGAGAAATAATATTTTATTTAAGGCACATTGCAGTAAGTTCATTATGCATCCTGGTACAACCAAGATATATCAGAACCTTAGAATGTTGTTTGGTAGAATAGGATGAAGTGAGACATAGCTAGTTTTGTAACTAGATGTCTTACATGTTAAAAGGTTAAAATAGAGCACCAGAAACCTGCAGGACTCTTACAATCTTTAGATATTCCTAAATGGAAATAGATTTGTGGTAGAATTACCTAAGATGCCCTCAGGGTATGATGTAGTATGGGTGATAGTTGATAGATTAACCAAGTCAACCCATATCCTGTCAATAAGGATTAATTGCCCTTTGTATAAGTTGGCTCAAGTTTACATCCAAGAAATTATAAGATTGCATGAGATACCAACAAGCATAGTTTCAGACAGGGTTCCTAGATTTACCTCTAAGTTTTGGGTAGGTCTACAAGAAGCTTTAAGTGTTAAACTTCATTTTAGTATAGCTTACCACCCTCGGACAGATGGTCAAACAGAGAGGACTATTCAGACTTTAGAGGACATGCTTAAGGTTTGTATGTTAGAACGCTAGTGAAGTTGGGATACTTATCTACCATTGATAGAGTTTGTCTATAATAATAGTCACCATTTCAGCATAAGGATGGCGCCATTTGAAGTTCTATATGGTAGAAAATGTAGATCACCTTTATGTTGATCTGAAGAAGGAGAGAAAAGTCTACTAGGACCTAATTTGGTACAATAGACCATATAGAAGATTAAATTCATTAGGGGAAGATTATTCACTGCTCAGAGTAAGCAGAAAATCTATGCTGACCATAGAAGGAGACATCTAGAATTTGAAAAAGGGGAGCATGTTTTTCTCTAGGATTGGCAGAGACCTCAAATCCAAAAAGCTAAATCTAAAATTTATTAGTCCAATCCAAATTCTCAGAAAAATAGGACTTGTTGCATATTAAATTGAATTTCCCCCTAATCTCTCAAATTTCCATAGTGTCTTCCATATCTCTCAACTTAAAAAATATTGTTTTGACTCTTCACATATCATAGAATATGAAATAGAGCAAATAAAAAATGATTTGATTTATGAAACTAAACCAAAACAAATCATAGATAAATATGTCAAATACTTAAGAGGGAAGGAAATTTCTTTAGTTAAAGTGATTTGAATGGGATTGTCACACGAGAAAGAAACATGGGAAATCGAAGATGAAATTAAGAAATCCTATCTAGAGTTATATCAAGCAGGTTAGTAAATTTTGGGGACAAAATTCCTAAAAGAAAGGGAAAATTGTAACATCCCCTTTGGGATAAAATGTTTTGTGTAGAACAATTTAATTTGTTATGTGATAACCACTGTGTTGTTAAATACATTAACTTCCTAAAATGAGACTATAAATCAATGATGATAACATCAAAATACATTACTCTATATAAAATAAATAGTACTAGCTATTAGTTAAACATCTTTACAGATAAACTAATAATAATAACAATAATATAAATATACTAATAAAGCAATCATAAGATAATTAACAAAAAAAAGGGGAAAAAGAAGACTTACAAGATGCACTCTTGCTAGAAGTCTTTGACATTAAATCATTGTTGAAAAAGAAAAAAAATAACATGGTAAATGATTATGAAGCAAAGAAAAAAATGAATGAATCTGAAAGAAACTTAAGTCAGCAGCATAAAATTTGAAGAAAGACTTTAGGTAGATAGTAATAAATTTAATAATAATAAAGTAATAAACAAAACATCACAGATGATGCGTTGTTAGACTTCAAAAATCTGTATAAAGAGATGAAGGAGGGGTCACGGAGAGGATTAAGGAGTCGTCAATCTACTAAAAGAACAGTGAAAGTGAAACAACAGGGTGAAAATCAAGAGGAAAGAGGGAAAATAAAAAAAACAAAAAAGAGAAAGAAAGAGAGCGAGCGGCAGCAGACGAGAAAGGAAAGAAGTTCAGTGTATCCACATCATATTCAGTTGTCTACAATAATTAGAAGTAGATAATGAAATTATTTACAAAATAAAATTATTGCTATATTTACTCATTGCAAGATTATGTTGTTACTAATTATTATCTATTGTCACTGTTTATTTTATGTTGTAGAATTGCTCCATATTATTATTGTCACAAATTATTCTATTTATTCTCCCAAGCTATCTTATTTAGTGTTCCTTATAATATTACTTGTTATTTTTACAATCCATTTTATTGTTTCAAGTTATTTTATTGTCCTTTTATATTAAAGTCGCTTATTATTATTTATTATTGTAGTTTATTTATTGTTCCAAGTTATTTTAATTATTGTTCTTTTATATTAGAAGTTGCTCAGTATTAGTTCTATACCTCTATTTCAATTTATCTCATTTATCATTTCTTTATATTTATGCTACCTATTATTTATTTTCAGTTACTTTATTTCTTACTTCTTTACATTAAAATCACTCCTTTTTTTAGTGTTAAAATTTATTTATTGCCCATTACTAAGCAAGTGATTTAATTATTCTTTTATTTTATGGTTACTCATTATTATTATTATCATTAAGATATTATTCATATAATGATATATTATTCGAGTTGCCACTTTTATAGTAATTTCTTTATGGCACTAATATTAAGAGCAAAATGTTACATCTAACATTTAAAATAAGTAAAATTGATTTTATATGGACCTAAACTATTAAGTTATTTACATTTTTGCTTGAAATTTTATACCTTAACTGATATACAATATGATGACTCTTAAGTTATGGATAATACTATAACCCTTTCAAAGAGATGACCTTTGTGCGCTAAATGCGTCATGATGATAAGGACAGACCAAGGATTATAATGAGAAAGTTTAAAATAAATTAAATAAAATGATCTTAAATACGGTTCCTTTAGAAATTAACATTTAGATGTGGAAATTCTATATTTTAAGAAATTTTATTGAGATATTATATTATTTTACATCAGTTTATATCATTTCAGATCTTATACATTTAGTTTATTTTAAGTTATGAATGAATTTATAACTTTTGCACTTTATTCCATTTATTTTATTGCTTAACTTTAAATTTATTATTTAAATCATTACGTGATAAATTTATCTATTTTTGGTTTAAGAATTAATATTTTGAGCACTTGTATTTATTGCCTAAATCCCATTGCACTATTAACTCATGATAAATTTAATTTTTATTGTTCACCTTCTATGGGTTATTATTTAGTTACTAATTATTGCTTAGGCTTATACATTTGTATATCTATTGTCAATATATGCATAATGTCAAGTAAGTAATTTAAAAAGAAGATATTTAAAATTTACTGCTAACTACCAAGAATGCAAAGGGATTAAATGTAAAATCCTTTTATGTTACCTGCCTTGGTTTATATGGCGTAAAAGTCTCGCTTTGTTGTTATGATATTAAGAGCAACATTAGAGAATGAGAGTTTTCTAAGAGAAGGTCCTCGATTATATGTGAGACAAGCAGACAAAGGAAAACGGAACTTAAAATAAAGAAATTATGATTATATTAATACTTGCCGCATTATGTATTGCATAGCAGATATTTCCTTAGCATTTATTGCTCATAATATTATGAATTATGATTTGATTATAAGTAATGTGATAAAATTATGATACAATAGCCATGTGAATTTCTATGCTAAGACACGGCTGAAACCATCATAGTTTAAATATTCTAGAACTCTTCATTAGTTACTAGGAATTTTTAATTCTCACTCTATTTTTTGTGATTTCAGATTAGCCAAATAACGCCTTAGAGAAAAGTGGACTTTCTCAGCTATTAGGAATTTATAAAGTTGTAATTAAATAAATTATAGTTTCATCATCTGTTTTAAAAATGTTTAGATTATAATGAGCAGAACTTTACTCTTACTCTTAAACTTTGCGTTGTATCTATGTATATTAAAGTCTAACTCTGAACTTTCTATATAAAATTATACAATTAGTTTTACTATAAACGGGTGTTACATCTTTCATATATTGTATTGTTTTAATCAAATATATTGCAATGGTTGACAAATGACAAATAGATGAATTCTTGTTTCCGATTCCAGCTGGCAATTGCGATGTTCATCGGGAGACACTCTTTCATCCTCAATGGAATAAAACAATTTTATTCTACAGTATAATTTTAACTCTTAATTTTAAAAGTGCAAGAGTGAGATAAAAAAAAGAGAGAAAGAAGATTTAAAGATAAATAAGTATTGTAGAATAAGAAAATATTTTTTTATGGAGGAAATAAGAATTTTTCATCAAACAACCATAATAAGTAGCTCGCGCTTGCTCATGTAAGAATCGAGAAAATAAGCTAATAATTAAAAGAAGAAACTCCAAAAATAAAACTTGTAATAATTCATAATTGAATTCAATTTTGATTCAATTTTCCGCTGAATTCATCCCAACTAATTTGATTGCGCATTCAGCAATTTTTTTTATGCAAAACATTTAAATTGAGAGGAAGATTGATCTTACTAATATATTTTGAGTGTCATCATCCTTTATAAAACTATTTTTTAATCAATCACTATTCAAATGGCTTAAAAATTACCTTCAAGTCATAGCAATACATAAATAGAAGATTGATCAAGTGAGTTGACTTTCCTTAAAAATAGATGTTTTTCATTTTATTTTATTTTTTTAGTCTATAAGAAAGCTAAAAAAAACTATGATATTTATTTATACTTCGTTAATCAATAGTTTTGTTAAATTTCATATTCATCCAATGTTTCAGCAAAGATTTTTCTGCCGTGCAGTGCATGGGGTCCTATAATCCTATACTAATGAGTATTGAGAAAAATTCTTACTTCCTTCATTGAGGTAAATTTTTTCATACTCCACTCCTTTTATTTACCATTAATTTTCTTCTCTCTCCTTTTTTTCTTTCTGTTGTATTTTCATAATTAAAGATTAAGATTATTCTATGGAGTAAGAAATCTTTACTCCATGGAGGAGGTTGGATTGTCTCGAGTATTGATGATCATAAGTGTATAGGACTCAAATAAATTCCATAAGAAGTTTAAAACGTGTTGTAACATTTACTGCAAGAAGTTCTGTTATGCAAGCAAAGCAACCATTAATGATTGAAGGTAAAATAAAAATGAACGTCATAAATAAATAAATAAAACAACACATAATAATAATAATAATATAACAAATAAATAGCACTCAACGAAGCAAAAAATAATAAAACAATATACAATAATAATAATAATAATAATAGTTGAAATAGTTGACAAGAAATACATTCATATATTATAAGGACGTGAGTTGGATTTTTACTGTAAATATTCTCGAAGTCCAAGGCCATGCGGCGACGATGATTCGGTGACCGGTGCCAAACTCACCTAGTGCATGTTAGGTTGAGCGTTTTGCTCCCCAAACTCATGTTTAGTTGCGCTGAATGCTGGACTACATGTGTTTGGGTTTTTTTTCGGCTAGAGAATATTCAACGTATTTTGTGCCTAGATCCATGGTTGGACTTGAAACATCCTTTTATTGTTTCTGCATTTGACGTTTTTCCGGTGGAGTCAAAGATAAAAACTAAAAGTCTTATTTACCCTCACCATTTTTCAAGAGCTTCTTCATATATTTATTTTATATATTTTATTTTATATTTTTTTATAAATTTAATTAATATATATTGACAGTATAAAATAATTTTATATTATCAACTAATAAAAATAGAAAAAGTAAAAAATTATAATGAATCCTTCGTTATAATTGGTAATTATTTATATAAGTTGATATTTTCTACTATTTCTACTAGTTAACAGTATAAAATAATTTTACACTGTCAATATATTTAAATTAAATTCTTTTTCTATTAGTAATTTAACATAATTTTAAGTTCAAAATTTATTATTATTAATATAAAAAAAATACTAGAATAGTTTCTTAAAAATAATTTCATTTATAATATTTTAATGATATTTATATGGCATATTAAAAAAAGATTTATATAATATTTATATAATATATTAAAATATATATATAATTTTCTTTATAATAATAATATAATTTATTCAAATATCTTAAAAATAAAATAAAATATTTAAAATATAACATAAAATTAATATTTTTTTATAATTATATATTTAAAAATAATTTTAATTTATATCATTCAAATAATAATTATTATTAAATAACCACTTTTATTATAAAAATTTTCAAATATAAATTACCCTACTACTAATCCAAACCCCCCCCCCTTCTAGACTTTTTAAGAATCAAAGAAAAATAATAACAATAATAACAATAACGCTCAACGCACGTCTTGTCGGGTTCTGCTTTTACAGAAAGAAGGCTATGATTGATTGATTGCTTCTCTCTCCACATTTCTTGCAAACTCCATTGCGTGCACCAAACCGAAACGCAGGTAATATTCAACGATTCCCTTCTTCTTCACTCTTCTTCTTCTTCTTCTTCATTCTTTTCACGCTTCTTCCCCTGTGCTTGATTCATAGATTTCATCGCTTCAATTTTTGACCCTTTTGTGATTTCTCTTTGACTGGGTCGTTTTTTGTTGAAATTCAAAACGACCCTTTTTGTCTTTATAATTGTTCCCCTGATCTTCAGATTATTTTGTAGAGTGTTTCTTCAGAAGTTGAGCCATGGGGAGGTTGTTTGTGGTGCATCTTGAAGGGAAGATCTATAGCTGCAAACACTGCCGCACCCATCTAGCTCTTGTTGAAGACATCGTTTCCAAGGTTTGATTTTGATCCGTCCCCTGCACCTTTTGGCTCAATACTTCATCTGGGTCTCTAATTTTTCAGCTAGATTTTGTCCCAGTGTGGTTAATTTATCTCTCAGATGAGTTTGTGGTCTAATGTGGGTAGAAATAGTTATGCTAGCGGTATGTGATGCATATGGATTTTTTATTTTAGTGGATGTGTTACTATATCACACATGATGCATGGTTGTTGACTTTTACACGACTTCAACTTGATGATTGATTTGATCCAGTTCTTTTAGTTAATTTTCTTCCCTCATCTGCTTTCAAATGGAGATGAGGTGTTTGTTCTTTTCCCAATAGTTTGGCGGTGACTTTTAATGTGCTAAGGTTAGAACATGTGTGTTTCTGGCTTAAAAATGCTTATTGCTTTCTATATGTTAGATACAAGACCAATCATTATCCTTCACCTTACAGCTAAGTTGGGTATTGATAATTTGATATGGTATCAGAAGCTCCATGACCAACTTTTCAGGATCCTGGTCCTTGATGCTTTGACCTGTTTTTTGGTGGGACTTATACGGCAGAAATCGAAAAATCGTTTATTTTTTCATTTTGAGGTTGTGTGTTTTATATTTCTGACGTACCATTCCTAGTTGTAAATGGACTGAATTGCTTAGATCCCAGAAATGAAAACATACCAAACAGAACAGGAAATGAAACAGAAAACAAATCAAACACGAAACACCACCTTACTTTGCTGAAAAAGGGGAAAAATAGATAAATTTTTGGATCTCTTTACACACAGAAGAAAGATGTCCTCTACAATATACATAATTCACCAACCATTGCGACATGGCTGGTTTGTATATGTCATAGAGGAGCTGTGAAAAGCCGTGCTATTCTGATTTTGATTCTTCGTACTTTCATAAATGTAAGATGTTCAAATAAAATATAAGTGACTGTTTTAGGCCTTCTTGCCTATTTTCATACAGCAGAATGTTCCTACAAGTAACCCTGTTGCTCCCATTAAGTAAAATTTGAAACAACATTTTAATCTTGGAGAAGATTATGCTGAGTAGTAATTCAATTGATTGCATATCAGTTGTGTACTCCATTGTCTTCAATTTGCATCTTCATGTGTAGGAACTTGTTGCCTTTGGCGCACTTATGCATCTTTCAATTCTGTAGTACCTGATGGAAGTCCATTTGGATTATTATAGGCTACTTGAGGGGTGGTGAAATGGGGATTATTCTTCAAAGAAGATATATGTTTATGGTGTTAAACTTTTTCAAAATTTAGTTTTTCTTTTCTAGATTTGTTTTTGGTAATGTTTAATTTGGAGAAACAATTCTTATTTGGGCCTTTTCGTAAGAACAAATTTTCTGACTATCATTTTTGCCTGTGTTGTTTCATTCAGTCTTTCCACTGCAGACATGGGAAAGCTTATCTCTTCAATAAGGTGTAAGTTATCCTTGATTTTTGGTGCCTTGTCATTGTGCGATTACTAAAAAAACTAAAATAAACAATCTCTTATGGTATTTGTATCCAAATTATCAGGAATAAAACTTGGTAATATCATACAATGCCACTGATTTTGTCTAAAAATGTGAAGAAAAAACAAAGAAGAGAACTTGGTTGGCATTTTCTTTCTCCGAGAACTATATTGGGGAGATGCAGTACACGTTGCTATCATCGTACTAGTTGTATGCAAGTCTATTATGAGCCTCTCATGATTTTATCTAGGACTTGCCAGTGGAAATCATGTGTGCATGACAACTACATAATAAGAACAATGCATAATTGCTAACACTCTCAAGTCTCATCTACTGGTATTTAGTTGATTGTGGATCTTGTAGCTTGTAACCAAAGTGTTGACCAGAATAGTATTGTTATTCCTGCCTTCCTGCCTCTGAACCTGTAAAGCTCTAGCCACATTATTTGTTGCAGTTGGTTCTGTTCAGTTGTAGTTAAAATCTTTTATTCTTTAACAGCGTGAATGTTTCCCTTGGTGAAAAAGAGGAGAGACAGATGATGACTGGAATGCATACTGTGGCCGACATTTTCTGTGTCGGTTGTGGATCAATTGTGGGTTGGAAATATGTAAGTTTTGCTACAATGCTTCAATAATATGATCTCCCCTCTTTCTATGTAGCATTAAGTTACTCTCTATTGGTTCCTTTCAGGAGACTGCCCACGAAAAAGGCCAGAAGTACAAGGAAGGAAAATCCGTTCTTGAACGGTTAGTAGTAGATATGTTGTGTGAGAAAACATTGTTAATCTAATGTGAAGTAGTTTGTTTAGATGAGCTTTTATGTTTGGGCAGGTATAAGGTTTCAGGTCCTGATGGCAGCAATTATTGGGTCAGCCATGAGGCACATGTTGGTGGGAGTGATGCAGATGATGTTTAGTTATCCCACCATTGACAATTAATTGTACATTCCTTAACTCCTCTGCCTTCTTGTGTTGTTCAATTTATGTGGATTCATACGGGCAATTTAACCATATCAGCATATTGCCCAAAAACACAACTTACATACACTTGGTTGTTGATTCTGTTGTAAAAAAAAAACTAATGTGCAAACTTCTAATCTATCATGTTTTTCATTTGTAATACTATTGATCTTCGTTCGAGCTTACCATTCCCTAGCATTGGCCTGTAGTGCCAAACTCAATCAGCTAAAGAAGAAACTTCTACGCCAATGCCCTCCAAAATTTTCATAATTGAAAAATTCTAGAGGACCAGATTAAGCCCCTCAAAGCTTTTATAATTGAAAAATCTAGAGAACCAGACTAGGTGCTTATGCTATGCTCAAGAAAAAGGCTAATTGATGCACATCATAATTGCACAGAATCTGACCACAATCTTTGCCTCTATTTGTTGTACATCCTTGTTCAGTATGAGCAATTTTTTTACGGTTTATCTTTTTTTTTTTCCCCCTCTCTTTTAAAAAGGTTGTAAATGTGTTTATTTGAATTGGATTTGAGTAAAACATAAATTTAAATTGATTAAATTTAATTGAGTTGGTTTGGTTTAGTTTTAAAATTTTATTTTTTGACAAATCCGAATCAAACCGATTCGATCAAGATTGGGTTGGTTTGATTTGGGTCGTAGGTTTGAATTAAAAAATAAAGAATTATTTTTTTTAAAGAGTTTTTGTTCTTATAACAACTAATAATAATAAAACATTTGATTATGATATACCTGTAAATGATATAAATAGATAAAGTTTTCAAACAAATATTAATAAAGAAGATAAAAAGTGATTTTATTACTATAAATTTAAATGCAAAATTTTGAAAGATTAGAAATATAAAAAAAAAAATAGTTAATCAGATGATTGGGTTGGGCATCTAGGAGATCGGGTTAAAAAATCAAAAAATCGAAATTGAATCAATAATAATTATTTTGATTCAATTTCATCTTAAAATAAACTAATTATTTAAATCGATTCAAACCAAATCCATTGGCTTAGTTTGGATTTTTATGTTTATTGGATCTATTTGATCCACTTTTTAAAACTTTTCTGGGTAACGGGATATGATAGTGTGAATCAATCAAATTCCGATAATGTAGCTACTATGGAGCAGTTTCAAATGCAAAAGCAGGCTTGGTAAGCTCTGCAACTCAGATGGGTTGGGAAATCCTATAGCTATTTTCTTCGATTAATTAACCAAGGCCCAAATTTACCAAATCATTTGTTGTTAATTAAGGTGTTATTTAAACTTCAGACTGAAAAAAAGAATAGTATTATTTAAACTGAAAATGGATATTTAACCTAGGATTCAAGGTTACACAAAGTCATAAACCCTCTTTTTGCGGACTGAAGACAACGGAGGTAACATGTTAACATCAGACTTTCTGTGGTCCCGTGATGAAAGAGTCGTTCAACAGAGGAACGGTGGAAATAAGAGACACTATATATTGCACCTGGATTTTGGAAGTTGTATGGAATAGCCAACTCATATGTAACGTATGCAATACAATTACACGGTACACGCTAAAGAGCAACTTTATTTGTAACCTTCGAAATATGAGATACTGTAAGATCGCTACTACTTCAACAATTGCGTGTGAGCAATGTTACGAGCTCTTCGTATTAGTGTTCACTACTACTTCAACAATTGGATATGAGTAATGTTACAAGCTCTTAAACAAAATTTCCTCTATTATTCTAATTACTCAGTTTAATAAGTATACCGAATGAAAAAAAAAATTTAATGTCGTAAAATTCTTAAAATCATTTTAATAATATTTCTTTGAATAATACAAGAAACACCGGAATGCATGAGTACAAAGTTTTTTCGATTGACGTGAATGAGTGCAAAGTTAAAGAATGGTGTTACATGCATTTATACAGAGGGATTTATTGACATTACTGAAAGATTTGATGCATTTATACCGTTCAATAATCTTTTATTAAATATGATTCTATTAACTCAACCGTTACATTATATCTATTTATCATATTGATTATTTGTGTCAAATTTTTAAAAAGTAAGTATTAAATTTTTTTATTAAAAAGTTATTATCTTTATATATTTATAAATTATTTATTATATTAATTTTGATACATATAAAAAATATATTAAATAGATCCTAGATTGATGTGAATTTTTTTTATAAAAAACTATAACATATAAATTTTCAATTTAACAACAGATTATGTAAAAAGTTTCTCTATTTTTTAATAGGGTAAGAATTGTTTAAATTTATACTTGGTTTATTCTGGTGGATCATTTTTCATGTACTTGCACATTGATTTTAACAACGATCTTTTCTTTTTTTTTTTTTCGGATATATTTTAGCAACTATATGTGAGTGAGAAGATATATATATATATATATATATATATATATATATATATATATATATATATATATATGAGTTTAATTGGTATGTACTGACAATGTAAAATAGTTTTACACTGTTAACCAATAGAAATAGGGGAAAGTGAGAATTTATGGTGGATCCCTTATTATAATAGGTGGTTATTTGGATGAGTTGATATTTTCCACCATATCTATTGGTTAACAGTGTAAAACTATTTTACACTGTCAGTGTATTTAAATTAAATTCTCTCTCTCTCTCTCTCTCTCTCTCTCTCTCTCTCTCTCTCTCTATATATATATATATATATATAAGAAACTGTGATAGTAAGGAAGCGTTATTCATGATAAATATCCTTCCGATTATTTTATTCATCTCCTTAATAAAATATAGCTTAGTTAAGAAACTAACAATTAAGACTTAACTATAAATTTTTTTAATATCTAATTATACTACTTTATTAATATCACACTATGTTTTGTATTTAATTATATATCGTGAAAGATAAAATTAAAGGATTTAATTTATATGTTATAAATATTTAATTATTTATTATTATATCAACAAAAATATTTAACTAAATTACCTACTATAGTATATAATAATTAAATTTTAAATTTAAATAATTAATAATAAATTCTTTACTTACATATAAAAATGATAAATTATATCAACATTTTTTCCCCCAAAATATCCAATAATTCTATAGCTAAAAGGCAAAAGAACGTGAGGGTCATGATTGCAAAAGTCACCGTTGGAAAAAGATTAAAAAAGACAAAAGCGGAATACAATAAAGAAAGTGAGGGCATTATGGTGATTATCCATCCAACCCTCCATGAAGCACGCAACGTAGTCTTCAAGTGATAGAAACATCAAATCAAGCTCCAGGGCAACGGAGTCTATTCTCTCGCCCTCCGCCTTTCCCAATTTCCCACTCCAAACTTCCCCCAAATTACCACTCCGTGCCACTCCCCTCTCTTCTCTCTTCACTCTGACTCACTCACTCACTCACTCACTCCCACACTCTCAACAAAATCGAACTTTCTGGAACCTCTATGACTTCTCCTTCGGGCTGAGCTAACACCACCTTGGTTTCTGAAGCTCGCACTACATTATAAATAAATTTTATGTTATATATTTTTATTTATTTATTTATTTTGACGAGGGTGCATTTGGCGTAGAAAGTTTTTCGGTTGGTGTGTGGTTTGGTGAAGTGAACCACGGAGCTAAGTTAGGTTCTTCGGTTGCAACATAACCATTATTGTTATTATTATTCTATTTCGATCCCTAATTATTACTGCACAGTTAAGGTTGAGGGAACCTGAAAGGTGTTGGTGGCGTTTTCAATTTTGGGGATGAATCGGAGTGGTTTCAGGAGTCATGAAACGCAGATGCAAGCTGCGTTTAATCAGAGGCACCACCAATTGGGGGTATTCAGGTCTTCTTCACTAATGAAGGACAAGGACGATGAACTCGCCTTGTTCCTCGAGATGAAGAAACGCGAGAAGGAGCGCAATGATCTCCTGCTTCGCGCCTCCGAGGAGCTCGATGCTGATGCACCCTTAGGTATACACGTCCTCAAAAACACCTCTTTCGAATATTCAAGGTTTTGGGATGTGAAGTTGTTATTGTTATTGTTATTATTATTATTATTATTAATTTAGCTTGATTCTAAGGTGCGTTTCTTGTTGCAGGGGCAAATCCGGGAACTTCTCCATTGTTCAACATTCCATCGGCCACGCCAGCTCCTGTGCGGAAGACTGGTGCTGATGATTTTCTCAATTCGGAGAATGATAAGAATGACTATGACTGGTATGTGCTGGTGCACCCTTATTTTCATTTTTCAAGCTGTTTTCTTCATGATATTGTTGCCTGTGTGTTTATAATATTTAGTGCAATAGTGGATTTTGAGGTTTTTTTTTAGTAGAATGTAGTTCCTTGAGAATGTTCTTGTGGGGAAAAGAAGTTGTCTTTTTTACTGTTGATAGTAGCACATATTTTGTTGAGCACTTGAGCTGCTCTAAGGCGGTAAGGCCATTTCTAAATGCTGCACTTTCCTTATTTAGAAATTAGGAGGATTATCTTAGGAGAACGTTTTAGTAGGATCTAGCATTTCTGCTAGTTTTATTCTTTGAGATAGAATGGACAAAGCAGAAATGGACAATAACCTTTGGAAAAAGGTAACACAAACATGGGAAAGAGAAAATAAAATTTAAGAACCAACGCTTGGTTGGTTCAAGTGCTTTGGCATTTATTGTCTTTAAGCAAGGTATCGGGTTCAAGTTTTGTGAATGAAACAAATAAGCACCGTAAGAGCTTTCCTACCATAGTGAGCACTAGATTCCAGAAACAAGTGGTTTAGACTGAAAAAAAATAAAATAAAATTGAGAGACATCTGGTTATTTCCTTCAATGTGTCAATATAAATTTAAATTCAAGTATTGCAACTGGAACTTTCCACTTATTCCTTATTTTTTCATGAGTGTATCCTAGCACACATCAGCATTTAATACCTTAGTCTTGTTTAAGCAAATTAGATGATGATCCAAAGCTTGTTCCTTGAATATAGGGGTCACAGATATAGAGTATGATCTTTCCATTAAATGTGATATGATATGTTAACATTTATAAGAACATCAGTTATTTATAGGCTAAGGGAGTATTGTGTCTTTGACGCTTGATATTCAATACACAGACAGGGTTGAGGAGTATTTATAGTTACTTCTCAATAGTTAAATGATGTCTAGATAAAGTTATTATGGAAATTGGGAAATAAGTTACAGGACAAGGACTCAACCATTCAGAAGTCAAGCTTTAATATTATCGTTATGATATTGACAAAGTTTCTTAAGTTCTCTCTTCTTTTTTCTGTACTAGAAGATAATTACTCATTTATTTATTGTAAAACTGAAGCCTAGTGGCGCCCCCATGTTCCATGGCTTAAAAAGGCGTACTGTTAGAAATCACAGGGTCATTGTCAATCAGCATAATTTCATTATGCCTCCTAATTAAATTTGGTAATATAGTCGACTTTACAATTAATATTTCTAGATAACTTCCTTTTTAAACTCGTAATTTATTTGTACTGTTAAGTCACTGTTGTCATGTTTATAACTAATATTATTCTTATTACGATTTTTCTCCCTTCCCTCCTCAAATCACAACATTAGCAAAATTTCTTGCATAGGTGCTCTCTGTGTGTGAACTGACATAGGTTTTCATTATTAACGATAATGCAGTAATTTTGGTCTCCTGCCATATATAACTGACATTACTTTTTAATTTTTCTAAGTGATGTAAAGCGGAATGATTTTTGTTCAAATTAGGGCTTAGCTTGCTTTTATTCTTGTCAGGCTTCTAACTCCTCCTGGGACTCCTCTTTTTCCTTCTTTGGAGATGGAGACTCAAAAAACTGTTATGAGTCAGCTTGGTGCTCCAACTGCACGTCCCACAGCATTAAAATCTAGAGTAAGCAATTTGATTTCAAGGTTTTGGAACATGTCAATTATTTTATGGCAATTGTCATGTGTATGTCTTCTATTCTGGTTTGAATTCCCTAATGAAATGGTACTTTTCCTTGTATGCTCCTGGTTTTGGAGAAAAGTTCATTTGTGGGCAATGTCATTATTATTCATTATGCATGATGAACTTGACTTAAGCAGAAATAGAAGGATCCTTGCTTTAAGTATCAAGGTTCGTAAAGTACGTATTGAGGATTGTAGGTATCATTGACTAATTTGATCATTCTTTGTTTTTAAATTTTTATAGTGATAAAAAATGATGCAGTTTCTATGTCAATATTTCCAACGTGATGATTCGTTGTGTTTTAACATATATTTTGACTTTTTGTTCATGCCAGCAGTCAGAGAGTCCTTTTTTCTTAAAATTGTTTTCTTGTGATTGCAGTTGGCAAATCCTCTGTCGGAGCCTGCCGGAAGAAAAAACCTAGTATCCAAACAACCAGCTTCCTCCCCTGGGTTGAGCTGTTCAATTGGTGGAACTAGGAGGCCCTCATCATCAGGGAATCCAGGATCAAGACCTGCAACTCCTACTGGACGGCCTACATTGACTGCAGTTTCAAAACCCTCTAGAGCTTCAACACCTACTTCTCGGGCAACCTTACCTTCAACTAGGGCCATGGTTGCTACAACCAAGACCACGGCTCCCACAACCAAGCCTGTGGTTTCTGCTACTAAGACTATTGTTTCTGCCCCCAAGACTACAGCCCCTGCAACTAAACCCACGATTCCATCTAGATCCTCTACACCTTTGTCAAGATCTACTGCAAGATCTTCAACCCCAACTAGCAGGCCTACTGTGCCTTCATCCAGGCCCACATCAAGGGCATCTACCCCAACTCGGCGATCGTCTACACCATCAAGTGCACCCAGCATATCTGCTCCTTCAGCTAAGACTTCTTCAATCTCCAAGCCAGCTCCTGTGACATCAAGGCAGCAAGTACCATCTCGTGGCACTTCACCAACAGTAAGATCAAGACCATGGAATCCATCTGAGATGCCTGGCTTTTCACTTGATGCTCCACCCAATTTGAGGACAACACTACCGGAAAGGCCATTGTCAGCAACTAGGGGGAGGCCTGGAGCACCCAGTTCTCGGTCTTCATCTGTTGAGCCAGCTACTAGTGGCAGACCAAGGCGGCAATCATGCTCTCCTTCCAGAGGACGGTCCTCCAATGGCATTTCTCATCCAACTGGGAGCTCTATGCCTGCTGTTAGTCGTGGGTACTCAAAAGTGAATGACAATGTCAGTCCTGTTGTTATTGGCACCAAAATGGTTGAAAGGGTAATAAATATGCGGAAACTAGCACCACCAAGGCTGGATGACAAAAACTCTCCCCATAGTAATCTGTCTGGCAAGTCATCTTCATCTCCGGACAGCTCAGGTTTTGGAAGATCGCTCTCAAAGAAATCCTTGGATATGGCTATTAGGCATATGGTATGCATCTTCTAAGTATTTTCTATACTTGTTCGATCTTTAAGAATAAACTTGTGATGCACCTGATCTGAATCACTATACTTTTTGTATAAAGATCTATGAAATGCTGCAAGAACTTATTTCCTTTCTGGATGCATGATGTTTCAAGATTGAGTTTTAGAGACATAGCTTCTCAATTTATGACCTTCACCTCTCTTGATTGTTTTTCATAATTGTTGGATTGATTAATGATGGTTAATTAGAAGTGATGAATATTGGGTGTATTTGTTTACCTAATCACTTTCTTGCTTCTGTTTGGATAGGATATACGGCAAAGGGTTCCAGGCAATTTACGGCCATTGATGACAAACATTCCAGCATCTTCAATGTATAGCGTGCGGGGAGGGCCTCAGCGTAGCCGCACTGTTAGTGTCTCGGGTTCTCCTCATGCCACAAGCAGTAATGCTGGTTCTGAAGTGAGTGTAAACCAAAATGGACACTGTCTAGATAGTAGTGAAATGGATGACGATATTGTGAGTGAGAGAGGTGGTCAATCTCCTACCAGTGTCCGGGGCAGGTGAAGGAATTTTGTCTCTACATTTAAATGGCGCAAACATTCTTTTCTTATCCGGAGTTTCAGCCATAGCGGTTTGCATTTGGAGCTAACCATGCTTCTTTTGATGTAAAGTTTATTGGAAGTATTGTAACTTTTGTGTAACGGAAGGCATTTGTGATTTTAGGTCGATCGGCTATATGCTTCTTTGTCTCCCTTGAAGGCTTGAACGATGTCATTCCACACGAAACTTGTATTTAGGAATGATATTTGCATTGGTTTTTTGGCCTCAATTGGGATTTCAGATAATCAACGTTAACTTCTCTCGTTGGACTCACAAACTATCGTTCATAGTGATATACAGCATGTTTGTTTTGCACTTTTTTCCCATGCCAATGGCTGCTTAAGGAAAGCTAACAATGTGAGGCTTTGTATGAAGGTGCCCAAGAATTCTGAAACTTTTCGTTTTGCGATCCAAAACGAAAGTTACCTTTTTTCTCGCCATAATCAAGCCAAGGTTTGTACTATAATCGACCAAAAGTAGGCTACATCGTGCGTGGTATCGGTCTGCCCTTTATTATGAACGATAGGATTACAATTTTTCAAACCGTCTCTGACCTGAACTCTTTCTTTTTTTTTTTGGTGTTCAAACAGGGGAAAAAAACTTTCGTGAGCACTACAAAATTTGATTTCTTTCTTCTTGATTTCTTAAATTTTTTCCACTTTCTTTTTGTTTTCACCCCGTCCAATTCAAAGGATTGTTTCTACTTTGCTGGCTTTTGTTTTCTACTACGCAGAAGATGCCGTAGGCAATAAAAGTTGCGTTACATAAATGTGGAGACTGTTGATGGTACTTTCTATGCCGCAAAAATATATATAATTGATGGGGATTGCAAATTAAGAGTTTCATTATTTAGACATTAAATGAGGCATCAAAATACACCTTCTTATATAAGTATAAAATATATTTATTTCATTTTGATATAAGTATAGTTTGATATTTATTTACACTTACATTAATATTTGTTTAAAAATATAGAGTTTCATGCGCTCAAGTTTAAAAAATATTTGTTTAAAAAAAAAAAATCAATGTCTGCTATGAGGAGTCTCCAAAAGAATACACGTTGGTTGTCATGTCGTGGTTACCCAGAAAGGGTGTTTTTTTTTTTTTTAATACGTTGTTTTGGGTGATTTATCGAAGATATATAAAACTTATAGTAAAATTTAAAAAATATGAGATTTTAAAAGAAATTTAATTTGCTATGGATTTTATTATTTTTAATAAAAAAATTGAAATTTGATATATTTCTAATTGGATCTTATTATTTTAATGTAAATAAAGAGAGAAAAAAATGAAATCCAACTTGCTATTAGTTGGATTTTATTATTTTAATAAAAAGAAGGAGAAAAAAAAGAGATTTAATTTATTATTAATCAAATCTTATTATTTTAATAAAAATTAGGAGAGAGAAAAAGAAAATTCGTCTTATTATCAATTGAGTCTCATTAATTTAATAAAAAAATTTGAAATTCGGTGCACCTTCAACCAGATTTTTTTCTTTTTGGTATTGTGTGTGTTGTGCGTGTGTGTGTGTGTGTGTGTGTAAGAGAGAGAAAGAAAGAGAGAGTGGGACAGAGAGAAGAAGAAGAAGACAGAGGGGGAAAAAAGAGAGAGGAGAGAGAAGAAAAAGAAAAAATAAAGAGAGAAGAAAAGAAGAGAGAGGAGAGAGAAAAAATTATAAAAAATAAAAATATAATATTTTTTTAATTTTATCAAAAATATTATAAATATATATTTGATTAATTTAACTAATACAACACTTATTTTTGTGAAGAATAGTCTCAAATTCAAATTTTATGAATAAAAAATTAATATTGATAAAACTTTATTTTATAATAAAATAATTTAAATCAAATTAGTTAAAATTAAATAATTTTTTTGGTATATTGATAGTAATAAAATATAAATTTAAGATCTCATAAAAATGATTTAAATCTCTCACCACTAAATTAATTTTTATGGCTTTCAAATAGATTTTCTTTTGATACATAAAATTATGGAAGATATTATTTTCATAATTATAGGGAATAGAATATTTACGGTTACTCTTTCTCCCAATAAGTGTATTTCCCAGAATTTAAACTTATATCATTATTTTTATGGGGGATTAAGGGTGTGTTTATTTCAAATTCTGAAAAAAATAATTTTAAAATTTAAATTGTATATATAACTAAAAAAATAAAAAATTAACTTTTTTTCAAAAATTACTTTTTTTAACTTCCTTAAAAAAGTTAAAAATAATTTTTTTTGAAAATCTAATTATTTTAAAAAAATTACCCAAATATATAAAACTAATTTTTTTAATAAAAAATAATTTTTTATCTCAAAAAAGCACAAATAAATGCACTCTAAGTTGCTTATCACTCATCCTTGTTGATAGCTTTCAAATAGATTTCTAATACTAATGCTTTTGGCTACAAAGACAGTACTACCAATGATATAGCAGGAAAGATATGAGTTGAGGGGATATCATACTTGAAAATATTTGACCGTAATTTACATGGAAAATTTTTGCATGGACAAAGTGTAACTTGAACAGACTCATATGAGTAGGCCCCACCCATTAGTGTAACTCACCCATTGCAAATGTACTTACGATACACTTGTGCACAAAAATCCATTTTTCAGTTTCTAGATTCGTTTTATATGTTTGAAATTATTATATTTTTATGTGAATATGTTTGAAATTATTAAATATAACATTAAAATTCAAAATAACAGCCTTTTTATATGAGACCAAAACTATCAGTACATGTAAATTCGACCATTATATGAAAATATCCAATGATTTTATTAGTGTTTGCAACTCTCGAGCCAAGAATATACATATTATCACTATTACTATTTTATTATTTAATTATATATTATTTAGCATTTTCATTTCTTTTTATTGTTTAAAAAACTTAAAAGAAGAGAGATTATCATGTTATATGGTTAAAACTGGCCATAAAAATTAATCAAAGCTTCTAATAATATTTATATATTTTCAACAAATAAAATTATTGATATGAGAATTGAGCCTAAACCATTTTCTATCACATTATGAAATTATCTTAAAGCAAATAATCAAAGATATTATTAGATTATTGAATGTAATATCAAAAGGAAAGTAAAACCGGCATTGGTTTTTCACGTGAAAAAAAGTTAATTAATATATGCCAAAATAAATTAAGATTACTTTCTTATTTAAAAAATGAAAAATAAAATTGTCTCATTAATCATTTAATTTTGAAGATAAGTCTCTGCTACAATTTATATAAGATTAAAAAGATATTTAATATAATCTGTTTACAGTTTAAGAAAATCCAGTCAGAGATCATATTTTAAAATGCTGTAATTATAGACTTCCCTCACATGAAAAACAAGATTCTGACATGTATTAAATATTTTCATATTAAATTAAAGATCAGTAATTAAATGCATATAACTCAAAAACAATCCTTGCAAATAAGTGATGGTATCAACATTATTTTCTCTTTTTCTCCTTAAATTCTGACTACGGTTTCTTTGACATTGTAAGCTCCAAGTTACAATATAACTGGCCACTTCTTATTTCTTTATTATTTTTTCTGGGTCGTTCTTGAGTGTGGAACAGTGTTGGCTTCAAGAACCTTTACGATAGACTCATGCATATCTCTTACACAAGTTCATGAACCATGAGGACTTGAGCATTAGAGTCAAACAATGAGTTCTCGTTTCAACTTTAGGCCCAAGTTAGATCCCAAGAAATATCGCTGGCGTCCAGTTCGGGAACAACACGAACAAGAAGTGCAGCTGCTACTGATGAAGCAGCAGAAGAAGGAACAAGAATCCGTCGTGGGAACAAATGCTGCAACCATTACTACTGATGGTGCTGCTGTGGAGGAAATTGCTCCACAGCTACAACGTTTGATATCTTTTCTTGAGAAAGATAACTCGTTTCTTAGTCCTTGGAGTTGGGATTGCATGGCTTCGGAGGATGGGACTTCAAATAATTCAACCAAAGAAAAGCAGTACCTTCGATTTCAACCTGGATCCTATTTTGTTAGAGAGGTAAATTTTCCTGTTTCTGTTTAATTGGTTATCTTTGTTGTTCTTTCTTGGTCATGTATAATATCTGTTTTGTTTTGTTTAATTCATCAATATTTAGAGTCCACTAGACATCATTAATTTGGTTCAAGTTGGGTTAGTTT
The DNA here is from genome assembly GCA_031439595.1 of Pterocarpus santalinus. Lineage (NCBI taxonomy): Eukaryota > Viridiplantae > Streptophyta > Magnoliopsida > Fabales > Fabaceae > Pterocarpus > Pterocarpus santalinus. The sequence continues at coordinate 7,346,603 of CM062527.1, forward strand.
GTCATGAGATAAAGGGTAATTTTCTTTATTTATAAAATTGCTTCTAGACCCTAATTAAGAGGAATTAGTCAAATTTATAATTTTAAATTGTCATTGTAATTGCAGAAAATTGCAAGAAAATACTAATGATGCAATCATGATTGCTACTGCAAAGTGTGATATAGTTGTGAAATATTGCAGCTGTAATTGTGCTTATGAACCACAATTTAAAATTTTTACCAATTGAATCAACCAAATATTAGTTGGTGCTTTCTTCTATTAGGGTTATCCCCACAACCTACACAAATTTGCACAATTTCATTACATATGATTAGGGAAAAAAGAAAGACACTAATAAATTGGTTAATGGAAACAAATTATACAAGACTCAGGTTCTTGCATTGTTCTTTTCAGATATTTGACTGGTTTAGTGGGAAGGATCTTAAGGCAACAGCCAGGCGGCAAGGAAACATGAAGAGCTGATGAAACTGATGAAGCTGAATTCTGACAATTCATTATGGTATTCTTCAGAGTAGCCTTATTTGTGCTTGTTAGTTGGGAAGATTGAAAGAATGTGTCTAGAATCTGACTTTTTCTGCAGCATTAGGAGTATTTGTAGCCATTGAAACGATGAACTATTCTGCCAAATATCCATCAGCTCTATAGCTCTTTCCAATGAATGACAGGTAAATGCTCTTTTGTGGTCTTTCGCGGCCATATTTGCTGTTGTTTTTAATTAGTCTTTGCATTTGAGGATAAGAAAAAGTGCCATCAGAACTTCGGAGGATCTAGTTTCTGGAGTTGCTGAGTTAAGTTGTTTGACAGCATCTGAAGGATTTCCTAAGCCCATTGTGTCAGCCATGAAAGATGTGGTTGCTGGCTCTTAATTAGAGAAATTATTAGGTGATGACATAGGAAGAAATTAATGCTATGAACCATTAAAATTGTCAACACTTCAACAATTTCATTAAAGATGAAGTTAAAATGAGAGAAAATAATGGTTCGCAACATTGAGATTTCAAACATTAAATAGAATAGAGTATCAACTTCTTTTCATAATGAGAGTACTAAGATTTCTCTTTTAATTATTATGGGTATGTGTTTGGTTTTATAATTTGCAAATCATAGTTTGGTAAATGAAATATATTTTGTTTCACTTATACGCAAATCATAATTTGAGACTAAATTTTGATGAAATTAATGTAATTGAGCATGATTTTATTAAGTATGTTAAAATAGATTGAAGTTAGATTCCTCCCTTTAAACTATGATTTGGGGAGTGCAGAGCAAGGTTTTCTATCATGATATTCTTTGACCAAGATTTTTTTTTTTTTTGGTTTTCTTGGTTGATAAAGATTAGAAGAACGTTAAAAAAAAAAAAGGCAAAGATATTAGGGAAAACCAAGAGATAATTTTACTTATGTCACATGCTTCATATTAACTATGATTCAAAATAGAAATCTATTAACACAAAAAAGAAAGTAAAGACTTTTTTTTCGTGCGAAAGTAAAGATTTCAATATTTATTTCTTATCAAAGAAATAATCGTTATTAAAGGTTGACCCAACTTACAAAATCCAATAATTACAACAAAAGAAATTTCAGGCTCAATTTATGTTGATAATCTTAACTGTCATAGATTATGAATGAGGTATATTAATGGAGACCATCAAGTTAGGATATAAGGATCGGTTGAAATGATACTCTCAAAGATTGCTTTAAAAAGATCGAATTAAATATAAAATTAAAATAGTTGACTTTAACTATAATTGAAGAAATGGTTCCTATTATATATCTTCGTAGATTCTGCCTAACTTTTAATTGTATCTTATAGAGCAGAAATAACTAGAATTTGATGCCATGTCAAATGTTTATTATCTTAACATCGTAAGCAAGTACGTGTGTTATGTCCCATAAAATAAAAAAAAAAAAAGTACGTGTTAAGTTCTACATCTACAATTTCATGACCAGGGTTTGGATTTGACCGACAATGATTTAGGAATTTGAAGTTTATGGCCAGTGAGTGGAGTTTTTGTCGGCTAATAATGCAACTGTAAGCGCAGAGACAAAGCAACTTAAGAACTCCTTGAATTTGAAGTGATATATATATATGCATATATATATCTCTTTCCAAAAGTTTATAGCATTCAGCTAGTCAAGCTGATCATTGCAAAGCGTTGTAGGAATGCTACGCTCTTCTAGTCATTGATAGTTTCTTTTGCCTTTTCTCCTAATTAATGTCAGGAACAAACTCAATAAACTGTAAGGTTACCTCTTAATATACAAAGCAAAATTTCCGAATGCAGACATGACTGAAACAAACAACGTTAACATAGACCAAAATACTAGACTTTTTAAGGCCATGAAAGACATATACAATAACAAAGAACGCAGCCAGTTATATCCTTTCTTTCGACATTCATGAACGCATTCTTAAGCTTTTCGTAATAGTATAGACAGTTTCAGTCAAAATTCAATTAATATTCTAAACTCCTAATAGTGATTCTGTTCATCTAATTAAGTTTATTACAACAAAGTTCTGTCGAGTGGAAGGCATGCAATGGGTGGCAGTAATTTGTCATATGACTAAGAAGTACGTATCAAAACACCATATAGGTAACTAGAATTCCCCTCATTGAAACTTAATCGATACTGTTTTCAGAATCAGCAAATTCTCCAAAGGCATAGTCAACATAAACGTGGCTTTTTTTGTGACTATTTTTTCATAAATAAGCAGATCTTTTTTTTGTTTCTGGGTATACAATAAATAATGCCTTTTATTCAAACCATAATTTGAAAAAAAAAATTAAATAAAAAACCAAACATGCAAGAAATTTTCAAAGACCAAAAAGCAATCCACCATCGCCCGACTATATGAACTCGGATTCATAAGAGAAGCAGTAAGAAGAAAAGTTCTTATCCTCATCCCATAAATCAACTATGCATTTATGGCAGCACTAAGGTCATATTAGCTTTTCTACTTATGTATTTCACCTTGCAACGGATGGATGATATTGGAAGCAACAAAAACTGCACAGTTCGGCTATAAAGGATACCCAAATTATTTATGCTTAGTTGGTTCAAATAATTTGATATTTATTTTTTTTAAATAAAATTTAAAATTTAAGTTTTATATATGAAAAAAAGTAGAATTGAGAAAATTTTAAACTTATAATAAATTAACATAACTTAAATCATATTAATTAGAATTTAATAAATTCTAGATATTGATAATTTAAAAAAAGAGAAAAGGGAAGAAAAAAAGGAGACAAATAAAAAGAAAGGAGGGTGGGGGGGGGGGGGGGATGCTTTGTCGGTTTAGAAGCCAGGGCAAATTACCCATCGCTCGTACAGCACTATTGTTCATTCGAGGGTCCGTTTGTGGTGGACCTTCTACAAGTACAAAAAGCAAAAGAAAATAACACCCCCAAAATTTAGTTCCTTAAAATCCAGTTCCTAACAATTTCTTTTTCACGACCAAAAAAAACAACAAATTCTTTTTGAAAGAAAAAATTACATTAGAAAAAAATAGTATTCTTATTGAGAATTCAGATTTTATAATTTGATTACAATACATTATTAAAATATAATTTCTTATATAATCTTTCAATTATATATTATTTGGTCTAAACTATAAATCTTCGTTTGGAGTCTAGGAGTCTAAGAAAGAAGAACATAGCTCCCTGTCAACGAAGTCTTATCATCCATATATAATAAATTGATTCGTCTGATTTGAGCCGAATCAACCTTTTTTGGGCATAATCAGCTTAATTAGTGTGGAATAAAACGCTGTTGGCATTATTATTTTATTCATAATATTTAAATTTGATATCTCATTTAACGAAAAGCAAGTGTTAAATTCAAACTAACTACATGCTGGTACATTCAGTTATACATTATAATTTTATTAAAAGTGTTTAATTTTTATAATAATTATTTAAAATCACTTATACTATAATACATATAAATAATGTTGATAATAAAAAATATTTTGCACCACATTCTCAGAAATAATACTCAAGCTGGGGTACAATGCCATGGGCAAATAAAAATAAAAGGCATTATTTAAATAGAAAAAAGGTCGTCAATAATACAATATAACAAAACAGATTGTTTCAAGAGATACCATTAGCAACGTAAGAAAGAGAAACAGAGAACCTGGCGTACGGCTAAGCCCAGCAATGCGAGAGCTTGTATCTTTCCTCGCGTGAGCTGTTCTTCTAACCTTTCATTCTCACCCTTTCCGGGGCGCGCGACCCGACCCGACTGAATCCAATCTCCGATGGCGAGCCTGTGGCGCGCAGCGGCGGCCGTGGCTGAGAAACCGGTGGCGGACCACGACGGCGTTGAGTTCTGGTCGAACCCGGAGCGCGCCGGCTGGCTCACGAAGCAGGGCGAGTACATCAAGACGTGGCGGCGCCGCTGGTTCGTGCTGAAGCAAGGGAAGCTCTTCTGGTTCAAGGACTCCGCCGTCACGCGCGCGTCTAAGCCACGCGGCGTCATCCCCGTGGCGTCGTGCCTCACCGTGAAGGGCGCGGAGGACGCGCTCAACAAGCCCTACGCGTTCGAGCTTTCCACGCGCTCCGACACGATGTACTTCATCGCCGATTCGGAGAAGGAGAAGGAGGACTGGATCAACTCCATCGGCCGCTCCATCGTCCAGCACTCCAGATCCGTCACCGATTCCGAGATCCTCGATTACGACAACCGCTGATCCGTCACGCGCCGCCCTGCGTCGTCCTCGATTCGGAAATCTCACGCGCTTTCGTTTCGGTAAATCAAATTTTCAAATATATAAGTTTTTTTTTTTTTTCTGTGTTTGTGTATATTAATTGTGCATCTTGTTCGTTCTTTCCTTGTAATGAAAATTGTGCTTGTGTAATTGTGTTGTTGATTGCTATAGTTTTAATTCGCGAATTGGAACGTTTTGCTTTTGCTTCGTGGCTAAGGAACATAAGTGACCATTATTTGGGAAGAAGATTTCTCTATTTTGTGTTTCAATTGTAATTTTATTCATTAGCAAAATTCGCCCCATTGTTTTCCATTTGTATTGGCAATACGATGACCAAATATTCCATACAAATTCAAGCTATTGATACAAAAGATAGAGCACATAAACTAAAAACAGAAGACACTCGTACAGAAGATACTGCACAGAAACTGAAACTGTTACATCCCGTAGTAGGAGTTGAAGTGATGCATACTCCAACGAACAGTAATGCACAAAACACAAGGAATTGAAAAATACAAGAACGACTCTCCAGGTGAACGCAGCTAATTTGTTATGACAAGAATGGTTCCTAGTGGTGCAGCTTTTGTTTAATTGCATGCAACTCTATTATAACATCTTTTATGCTCCTTCGCTGAGTGGGGAATTCCGCAGAACATGCAACTCCGATCCTAGCAAAGGACACCAGACACTCCCTAATGCTACCTTCCATATTCTGCTGCCGCATGACTCCTCTCTCTTTTTCAGCAAATGGAATGAGCAATCGTGAATCGACAATCTCACTGATTCCTTCTGGAGTTGCCGTACTACAGAACTTGTGTAAGTCTAGACCCTCACTGAACATGCTATCTGTTGGTTTCTTTCCAGTGAGCATCTCCAACAGAAGAATTCCATAGCTGTAGATATCCCCTTGTGGTGATATTGGGCCACCTACTCCATACTCTGTTCCATTCGAACAATAATTCTTTAAACAAAAAGGAGGGAAAGAAATTTGGATAAAATACAATCATATATTTATTCTAAACCAATCACTTTTGGTTTAATGAATTTTTAAATAGTCGATTGCCATAGCTAAGGTAAAAAATTGACTATTAATGCTTAGGGATTTAATGAAGTTTGAGTTGTAAGTAAACTATTGTAATTATGATGCTCTCCTACACTTGATATTAATGACAATAACATGTTACAACTTACAAACAAAATGCAAATTTAAAAATATACCAATTTCCTGTTGTTGCCACTGGCTACGAAAGAAATATTGTAAAAAACATTTTTAAAGGATAGTAAGAGATTAAAAGCTCTTTACCTGGGGGAACATATCCAATAGTTCCCTTAATTGCAGAGGAAATAGCTTTGTCTCCATTAGAATGGCCCGTCGCCCTATGAAGGAGCCTAGCTAACCCAAAGTCTCCTAAATGGGCAACTATGTCATCATCGAGAAGAACATTACTTGGCTTAATATCACAATGAATTATAGCTTCCTCTGAATCATTGTGAAGATAATCCAAGGCGTAAGCTACATCAAGAGCAATATTTACCCTTTGTATAAGGTTGAGATTTAGATTTTTAGATTTGCTATGTTCATTGTTGTGCAACAAGCTTTCTAGACTCCCTTTAGGCATGAACTCAAAAACTATGGCCTTGAAATCATCACCATTATAATCAACACTTGAACAAGAAGTCAGTATTTTGAGAAGATTTCGGTGCTTGATTTTTCCCATAGCTTTGCATTCGGCCATAAAACTCTTTGATGCCCCATGTGTTTGAAGATTCAACACCTTCACAGCAATAGGTCTTTCAAAATGGACAAGGGTTCCTTTATACACAGAACCAAAGCTTCCCGTGCCAACTAAATTGGATGAAGAAAATCCATCCGTTGCTTGATGCAGCTCTCCATAAGAAACCTTCAAGTACCTATATTCCAATGATGGTGAAGAAGACAAGTTCTTGGGCTTCTTCCTAAGATAATAGATACTGATAAAAGCTATTAAAGAGAGCAAAACCCCACCAATTACAATGATGAGTATAACTTTCTTTTCAAGGGACCTCTTGTGTTTATGTGAGTGCAACCTAGGGCATGTAGGAAGATTCAGCTGAGGTATCCCGCCACAAAGATCCTTATTTCCAGTGAGTGATATTGATGTGATATTACTGAAGACTCCTCCTACTGGGACCTCACCATAGAGATGGTTATAAGACAAATCCAAATTATTCAACAACGTCAGATTCTCAAGTTCATGCGGGATTGTGCTTGAGAAGTTGTTTTTAGAAAGGTCTAAGATTTCGAGGGATCCTAGAGAGCCAAAGAAGGAAGGTATACTTCCATGGAAGAAGTTGCTCTCTAGCCGAAGCTCTGTTAATGCAGAACAAGCACGAAGTTCCATGGGAATTTCACCGGACAACTTGTTTGCATATAGATATAATATGGAAAGATGCTTCAAGTTACCAAACTCTGAGGGAATGGGACCAGTCAAGGAGTTGGTGGATAAGTCAAGATTTACTAAACCTTCCTGGTAGCCAAATGTTTGATTGGGTATACTACCACTTAAATTGTTTTCAGAAGCACTAAATGTCTGCATTTTGGTACAGTCTCCCAGGGTAAATGGAATGCTTCCTTCAAATTTATTCGAGCGCATATTAACATCTGACAACAAAGTAAGATTGCCAATGACACTCGGAATATTACCAGATAGTCTGTTCTCTTGCAAGGACAATCTCACTAGATTTTTGAGCTTTCCAATTGAATCTGGAATTGTTCCCTCAAGGGAATTCTCATGCATAACAAGGGAACCTAAGCCAAATAGGTTTCCAATTCCTTCAGGCATCTTTCCGGATATTTGATTAGTCGCCACATCAAGCCTATACAGTTGGGTAGAGAAGTTTCCTATGAGATCTGGCAATTCACCACCCAGATTATTTCCGGCCAAAATAAATTCTAGCAATTGAGTACAATTGATTAATGAAGAAAGTGTTGTATATATATATGGGTCTTAGTGTGTTTCAAACTTAGTTTGTCTATGTGTATTTAGCTATGGAAGAAGTCCCACATTGCTCATGAAAATGTTTTAATAAGCATTTATATATGATGACATTTAACTGGTAAATACCTTATGGTATTGAGGTAGCATTGTGGACTTGGGCCTTAGTTAAATACACACACGCGCGCCTTCGCCGTCAAGTCGCGTCTCGTCGTGGCGTGTGGGCCTGCCAAGCTTTTACGATCCATACGAATTTATTTTAATTTTAGCCAAAATTCCTTTTTACCGTTCTGACTCTTTAATGCTCCAGCGGCTCTTTCGAGCGTTATTCAGCGGCTAGTTTGCAGCGGCTCTTTCTGACTATTTCTTTTCCTATATAAAGCCTGCTACATGGCTCAACATAGACACAAAAAAAAAAACACAACCATCTCTCTATTTTCTCTTCTGCGCAATAGAAGCTACCCCACTGCTTCTACTGCATTTTCTGCTTCTTGCAAGGTCTGGCCGCTCAGCGTCAGGGATCATCGTGTGGACGAGTTCCTATGGAGACCCACGTCTAATCTTGGAGGGTTAACCGTCAACGCCATTCCACCGTGCATAGCTTTGGGTAGGACGGAATTAAACCCTTAAGGACAATGCTTTACACGATTCGTGGTAACCTTGTTCTACTATTACTTCTTATTGTTGCTGTTGTCATTTTTTATTCTTATTACAAAAAGCTAAAATACTAGTGTTCAACATAATTTTCTACAACATTCTTAAGGGTTTAAAATGGATTCTAGTATTTTAGTCTTTGCTAAGGTCATTCATGATGCTTCAAGGATTGAATCATTTGATGGAAATAATTTTAAACGATGGCAACATAGAATTTTAGAAGTTTTAGATTTTTCTCAAATCAGTTTTGTTTTGCAAGATCCTAAACCGGAACATGATTCTGAAAATTATCAACAAGCCTTGAAGGATTGGGAATTGGCTGATAAATTATGCAAACATAATATTTTAAGAGCTTTATCGAATGATTTGTATGATATTTATTGTCATTATGTTCATGCAAAAGATATTTGGGATGCATTGGTTCAAAAATATATTTATGAAGAAGAAGATAGTAAAAAGTTCTTAGTTCATAATTATAATGCATTTCAAATGGATGAAAATAAATCATTGCTTCTCAAATTAATGAATTTACTAAGCTTGTAGATGAATTAGCTAAAGAAGGAGATATTTTGCCTGAAAGGTTTGTATCTCAAACTCTTATTGATAAACTACCTGAATCTTGGAAAGATTATAAAATGAATTTCATGCAAAAGAGAAAAACTATGACATTGCAAGAAACCATTGTGCATATTAAGATTGAGGAGAAAAATAGGCTAATGGCTAGTGAACAAAAAGCTAAGGAAATGTATGCTAGAGCTAACATTACTAAGGATATGCATTCTAAAAATTCATCTTATGGCTCTAAAAATCATAACATTAGAGTTCATAAACCCCATTTCAAGTATGATTCTAACCAACAACAAAAGAAGAAAGGTGCTTGTTTTATTTGTGGCAAAGAGGTCATTTTGCATCCACTTGTAGATTGAGGAGGAACAATCAAGGAGGCGGAAATAAAGGAGGAGGATCATCATCAAAGACAAGAGCAAACGTAGTGGAACATCAAGATGATGTTATAGTGGCAATGGTGTCTGAATGCTTTTAGTGAAGGAAGCCAAGGGATGGATTGTGGACTCTGGCGCCACAAAGCACATCTGTGCTAACAAGGAGATGTTCTCTGAGTTTTCTCCCATAGAGGATGGGAAGGATTATGTTTACCTAGGAGATTCAAGCAAAATCTCAGTTTTAGGTAAAGGAAAGGTGCCATTAAAATTGACATCTGGGAAAACCCTTGTGCTGTCTGAAGTACTCTTTGTACCTGCCATTAAACATTGTCTGGTGTCGGTCCATCTCCTTAACAATGCCAATGTGAAGGTAACCTTTGATAGTAACATAGTTACCTTATCTAAGAATGACATATATGTTGGTAAAGGTTATCTTAATGATGGTCTGTATGTTTTGAATGTTGTTACTAATGAAGGAAGTTCTTCTTTTGCTTATTTGGTTGATTCTCTTGATGTTTGACATAGTAGATTAGGACATGTAAATGTTCCTTATATCTTAAAATTAAAAGAAATAGGACTAATTAATAGATTGGATAATACTAGCTTGGATAAATGTGAAATTTGTGTAGAAACTAAAATAACTAAGAAGCCATCCAAACAAGTAACAAGACAAAGTGAATTATTAGAACTAGTACATAGTGATTTAGGAGATTTAAAGTATACAATGACAAGAGGTGGTAAAAGATTTTACATAATCTTTGTTGATGATTATTCTAGATATACTAAATTATATTTGTTGAGAACTAAGGATGAGGCTTGTGAAATATTTATTAAATATAAAAATGAAGTAGAAAACCAACTTGGTAAGAAAATTAAAAGATTAAGAACAGATAGAGGAGGTGAATATGAGTCAAACTCCTTTAATGAGTTTTGTGAACAACATGGTATAATACATGAAATAACTCCACCTTATTCACCTGAATCTAATGGTATAGCCGAAAGGAAAAATAGAACTCTTAAAGAAATGATGAATGCCTTGCTTGTTAGTTCAGGTTTACCTAACTATATGTGGGGGGAAGCTATCCTTTCAGCTTGCTATATACAAAATAGGGTACCACATAAGAAACTTAGTAAAACACCTTATGAGCTCTGGTTTGATAAACAACCTAATTTAGGACACCTAAAAGTGTGGGGGTGTTTAGCTAAGGTAATGTTGCCAGACCCTAAGAAAAGGAAACTTGGTTCTAGAACATGTGATTGTGTGTTTATTGGATATGCTCAAAATAGTAGTTCATATAGATTTCTTGTTGTCAAAAGTGATGTGTTAGAACATAATTCCATAATTGAATCTTGTAATGCATCATTTTTTGAGCATGTGTTTCCTATGAAAACTAAAGAGAAGCATATTAGCAACTCACATGAGAATATATCTGAAGATGTAGTTGATCAAAATGATAATGAATTGAGAAGGAGCAAAAGAACTAGGAAAGAAAAAGATTTTAATGATGCTATTACATCTATTGATGCTCCTTTTTGGAAAGATGCTATACATGCTGAGATTGAATCTATTATGGCTAATCATACTTGGGAATTAGTAGATTTACCACCTAAGACAAAACCTATTGGATGCAAATGGGTATTTAAGAAGAAATTAAAACCAGATGGTAGTGTAGAAAAATATAAGGCCAGGTTGGTAGCTAAGGGATTCAAGCAACAAAAGAATCTTGATTACTTTGATACTTATTCTCCTGTTACTAGAATTGCATCTATTAGAGTTTTGTTTGCCATTTCATCTATCTATAAACTTGTTGTGCATCAAATGGATGTAAAAACTGCATTTCTCAATGGTGATCTTGAAGAAGAGATCTACATGGAACAACCTATGGGATGTGTGGTTAAGGGCAAGGAGAACAAGGTATGCAAACTTGTTAAATCTCTTTATGGTTTAAAGCAAGCTCCAAAACAATGGCATGAAAAATTTGATCAAGTTATGATTTCCAATGGGTATGTGACAAATGAATCCGATAAATGCATATATAGCAAGTTTAATGATGGTGTTGGTGTTATCATCTGCCTATATGTTGATGATTTACTGATCTTTGGTACATGTTTAGATACTATAACTAAAACTAAGAGATTTTTGTCTTCTCAATTTGATATGAAAGATATGGATGTTGCTAATGTTATACTTGGAATAAAATTGATGAAGGAAAATGATAGATTCATTTTATCTCAGTCTCACTATGTTGAAAGCATGCTTAAGAAATTTGGATATTTTGACTATAAACCTGTATCTACTCTTTATGATTCTAGTTTGCATCTAGTTAAAAACAGAGGTGATAGTGTATCACAAATTGAATATGCACGCATAATTGGTAGTTTGATGTATTTAATGAATTGCACTAGACCAGATATTGCATATGCTGTGAATAGACTAAGTAGATATACTCATAATCCTAATGATATCCATTGGAATGCCTTAATTAGACTTTTAAGATATTTAAAAGGTACTAAAGATTTTGGTTTAGTATATTCTGGTTGTCCCTCAGTATTAGAGGGATATAGTGATGCAAACTGGATTTCTGACTCTGATGAATTAAAGTCTACAAGTAGTTATGTTTTTATGCTGGCAGGTGGGGCTATTTCTTGGAAGTCTACCAAACAGACTTGTATTGCCAGGTCCACCATGGAGTCAGAATTTATAGCTTTAGAAAAGACAGGAACAGAAGCTGAATGGTTGAGAAACCTATTGGTGGACATACCATTATGGGATAGAACACAAACATCTGTTTCTATTCATTGTGATTGTCAAGCTGCCATTGCTCGAGCAAAGAACAAAACATATAATGGAAAAAGTCGGCATATCAGATTGAGACATAATATTGTAAGGCAGCTGATTGAGAACAATGTGATATCCATGGATTTTGTAAGGTCGGAAAAGAACTTGGCTGACCCTTTGACGAAGCCACTTACTAGGGCCAGTAAGTGAAACATCGAGGGATGGGACTGATGCCCATTACTTGAAGCGGTATGATGGAAACCCAACCACTGTGATTGGAGATCCCATGAAGGTGGTTCAATGTGGTAAACGAAGTCATACAAGCCTCACGAAGGGTATTGTCGCTTCTTATTGATTTCTGCCATTCATATGAGATGCTTGGTGAAGAGTCCCTCCCTATGATGTATGACAGTACCGCTACAGTGGTGTTTGAGGATGAGCAATGCTCTTAATGGATCCATAGCCCTCAATGTGGGGGTGGAGTATCTGCTGTAGCATACTCCTGATGGATGCCACCTAAGTGAGAGTGGAGATGAGGCCGTCTCCCATGAGTTTGGGCATAAAACTCTAGAGCTCTCATGATTCCAGGATAGCGCACGGCCTTAATGCGCAAAACGGCTAAGAGCAGCATATCTTATGGGATGTTGTGTGGCTGGTGGACGTGCTCCAACCGTTATCTTAGAAGTTTGGTTCAAAAAGATTTCTCTACCAAATTTCTTTAGGGTTGTCACCCACCTATACCTAAGGTGAAGTTCAAATCCTTTGGATACTACCTTTGAAGCATAACATTTCTGTTTATTCCTCTAAGTTTGAAACATGTGGGGGATTGTTGTATATATATATGGGTCTTAGTGTGTTTCAAACTTAGTTTGTCTATGTGTATTTAGCTATGGAAGAAGTCCCACATTGCTCATGAAAATGTTTTAATAAGCATTTATATATGATGATATTTAACTGGTAAATACCTTATGGTATTGAGGTAGCATTGTGGACTTGGGCCTTAGTTAAATACACACACGCTGCGCTAAGCCCGTCGCGTCTCGTCATGTGGCGTGTGGGCTGCCAAGCTTTTACTATCCATACAATTTATTTTAATTTTAGCCAAAATTCCTTTTTACCGCTGCGACTCTTTAATGCTCCAACGGCTTTTTCGAACGTTATTCAACGGCTAGTTTGCAACGGCTCTTTTACAACAGCTATTTCTTTTCCTATATAAAGCCTGCTACATGGCTCAACATAGACACAAAAAAAAAAACACAACCATCTCTCTATTTTCTCTTCTGCGCAATAGAAGCTACCCCACTGCTTCTACTGCATTTTCTGCTTCTTGCAAGGTCTGCTGCTCAACGTACCGGGATCATCGTGTGGACGAGTTCCTGTGGAGACCCACGTCTAATCCTGGAGGGTTAACCGTCAACGCCATTCCACCGAGCATAGCTTTGGGTAGGGCGGAATTAAACCCTTAAGGACAGTGCTTTGCACGATTCGTGGTAACCTTGTTCTACTATTACTTCTTATTGTTGCTGTTGTCATTTTTTATTCTTATTACAAAAAGCTAAAATACTAGTGTTCAACATAATTTTCTACAACAGAAAGGAAATCCAAATCGTGAGCTCTTCCACTCCCGAAACTATTATTACGGATGTCAAACAACTGAAGTTTGTTTGAATTACCCCAAGTAGAAGGAATTGGTCCACTAAACCTATTTGCTGACATATCAAATGCAATCAATTCAGAGAGGTTGGATATTGAAGATGGGAAAGTTCCAGTGAACTGGTTCCCGCCAAAAAACAGTGTGTGAAGATTGGGAAAAGCAAGGTTCAATTTTGAAGAAAGAGTACCCACTAGCTGGTTGTCTCCTATATCAAGAACATGAAGATTTGAAAGGTTGTAAATTGAATCGGGAACTATGCCTGACAAATTGTTTGCACGCAAAGATATCCACCTCAAATTTGACAGCCTACCCAAAGCATGAGTTATACTTCCTTCCAAACGATTCACTGCAAGTGATAATGTCTTAAGTGATGAAAGATTTCCCAATGAAGGTGGGATACTACCAACTAGATTATTGACTGCAAGCTCCAATGAAGTAAGCTGCATCATAGATCCAAACCATGAGGGAACTTTTCCAGTGAGATTATTGTATGACAAGTCAATGTCTTGAAGACTTGAGCAGTTGGTCAGCTCCACAGGAACCTCCCCATGAATATTATTGTTCGATAACTCGAGAGTCTGCAGCCACTTTAAACGACCAACTTCTCTTGGAATCTCACCATGAAAATTATTCATGGTTAAGTCAAGAATCCGCAACCTCTTTAAACGACCAACTTCTCTTGGAATCTCACCATGCAAGTTGATGTCAGTAAGATTGAGCTTCGTGAGGAAGGTTAGATTCCCCAAGGCTGGTCCAAGAGTACCACCCAGGTCTTGATTTTCCAGGTGCAAGACCGAGACTCTCATGTGGCGGGGGCTGCATGTAACACCCTGCCATTCACAGAAATGTAGAGACTCATTCCATGATGGCAAAGAGTCAGGATCGCCATTGGTCAGCGTTTCTTTCAAAGAAAACAAAGTGAGTTTATCAGTCTGTGAGCTCAAAGGCAGAGCCACCGTAGTTGACAGCACGTACACCAAGGTTTGTGAACCAATGAAGAGAAGAAAGATGTTGAGGGCCATCATTTTGCTGTGTGACCAGATGTGCATTGCGCTAGCTGGTAGGGAATACGGAGGATGTGAAGAAAACATATTTGGTTGAAGCAAGCGCCTAGATTCTTCTTGGTTGCAATTTTTTTATAAATGAAAGTGAAAAATTCATTCAAGTCATGGTACGATAGCTTGTGACAAAATATACGAAAAAAATAACTTTTGTCCGACTTGATGCAAGTAACTTCAACTCATAGACGAAATATCCTCAGTCTTGTTATTCCAAAGGTCGTCGATTTGATTTATGTGAATATAAATTATCGATAATTAAAAATATTTATTAATTTTCCAATTAAAAAAATCAACTCAAAAAAATTTATTAATTTAATCATTTAATTTTATATTAATTTAGAAAAAAATTTAAAATATTTTTTTATAATCAAAGTAAATTTATTTAAAAGGACTAAAATAATGACACATATAATTTTAAAAAGACTAAAGATAAGTTAATTCCAAGTTTTACATAAAAATATCGTTAAATATATGTATCTAAACAAGAGCTATAAACATCCTCCCCTCCACTCTGTTTTTGAAAAAGAAAAAACTTTATTTTCTTTTTCTTCAAAACAGCTTAACATTATTTGAATAGATTACTAAATTAATTAGCTCTTAAAAATTTTTGGAGAGAATCCAATTACTTTCGGAAAAATTAACTTCTCTCAGTTCTCGAATATTTCGTCAAGAACTAAAATTGAGCGTCCTTAAGAACTAATTTGCGCTGCTACAAACATTAATTTCAAGTGACTTCAAAACATTTGAAGACTATGGGACAAAGCCTTTTTCTTTCTTTCTTTCTTTTCTTTTAATAACTAATTTGAAGATGAGTTGATCCTATGTTCTTATATTCACATTCAGCTGAGTTAATTAGCAATGTCGAGTAGTGACTAACGAGTTTTGAATCATTCTTCAAGCATGTTGGATGGCCATTGTCAAATATAAAATAGGAGGAACGCGTCAAACCAGATTGATGGAACATATCGAACGATAAAGAACAGTGGATATTTGAAAGCGGGTTGCATGTGAACGAAAAAGAGAGCGTAAATCAGTAGTCAAGCGAAGACTGAGGCTAAAATTTGGAAATTGGAAGTGACTTGGCCGGACCGGCAACTTTGTTAAACAGTAAGCATGCATTCAGGATAGAAGACTAATTTGGCGGAAAAATATTAGATGGCTATAATAATTTTCAAAATTTTATTTTTAAGAATGACTTGACATCAATACTCTTGGATAGATGACAAATTTTAGTTAAATAGTATATATTTTTTGTTTGGTTTATTTAGCATTACTCTGCAGCTCAATTTGTACCTCCTAAACCTACTTGATTAGCTGGGCCGGCAACTTTGTCAAACAAATAAACATGTGGTCAGGGTAGCAGTCTAATTTGGCGGAAAAATATTAGATGACTATAATAATTTTCAGACTTTTACTTTTAGGAATGACTTGACATCAACACTCTAGGACAGATGACAAATTTTAATTAAATACTATATATTTTTTGTTTGGTCTATTTAGCATTACCTCTAGGGTGGATTTTATGGTAAAAATAATAAAAATATTTTTACATAAAAATTATCTCTATTTTTTGTGTATGAATTTCACATATTTATATGAATCTATACATAAAATAATAAAATTCATATATAAAAAATAAAAATAATTTTTATATAAAAATATTTTTACTATCTTTACTATAAAAGTCGCCTACATCTAGAGTAATGATATGGTAGACTCGGTGAACCCGAGTCAATCATATCATTTTTCTTACTTCTATAGCTCAATTTGTACCTTGTAAAGTTGCAAACCCATTTGATTGACGGTTTTATCTTAAATGCACCTCGTATGTATGGAGTACAATGCATCTGCTCGTGCACCATGTACATGTGTTTAGCTACATTCAAAAAATGTGGTTAAGTGAATATTAAGAATATAGCTAAATAAATATAAAAATATGGCTAAATAAAATTATAAATGTGGTTAAACTACATCTACTAAGTCCGGTCAAGAGTTGCGTTGCAGGTAGAGTTTGTGAGATTGATGTAGGAGGCGAGATTTGAGGGCGGTGGAGGTTGAGGGAGCGGAGGTGGGTGACTTTGCCAAAGATTCCGATAGGGATGCAGCTGGAGAGTGCCACAGTGAGGAGGTGAAGCTCGACAACTTGGCCGTCCTTGCATTAGGTGCCAGCGCGCTTGATCTGATGCTAGATTTACCTTTCCCGATGGAAGCTGCAACAGCAAGAATAAAGACGGAACTTACTCGGCAGAACCCTTCCCCTCCACCGACGAGAAGGTGGCCGCCAAACATGGCTGCAGGAGGATGGCCTCCCTCTTCAGCGCCAGCGAGCATGCAATGCAGCAACCGGGTACCAGTGCGGTGGTGCAATATGACGGCTAGGGGGAAAAAGTGCAAACGGGGGAGGAGAAGAGACAATGCAAGTTGCTGGAGCACAATACACCTAGAGTTATGTATCTGGTGCATGATGCGCCCTGCTTTATAGGGTGCATCATAGAATGACCCTTGATTGACTTGAATCTTGACTTTAAGCACATACAGGCAAATTGGGCAATTTTTCTCTTTTCCATATATGCATAGTATTCTATTTTGGAGATCAGAAGATAAAAGATGCTAAGCAACCAGTTCATTAAAAAAAAAAAGTGCTAGCACCATGTTGATTTTTTTTACTAAGAAAAAAAAAGAAAAGAAGAGAAGAGGGGGGGAGTCACATTTGTTAGTCCTACCAATTCGTCGCTCAGGAAACTAACCCCGGCATTATCAATTCTTTAAACAATATATTCAATAATTAACATTTTTAAAATTATAAATTCATCCTTCCCCATCTTTCTAACACATTCTGCCATTATTAATAATATATATATAATTAATATGAGTAAAATGAAATTACAATGCTATCCAAAATTTTAAATGGACTCAAAAAAGAAGAGAGGGAGTTTTATGTCCAAAATAAAATATGGCGTTTGTTAACTTTCATGCAAAGATTTGAAGGTGTTACGTACCACCTTTAAAATGATGTACCACACAAATGGGCATCTAATGGCAAGGATCAATTTTCTAATTAATTATGATATACTACAGTAACACCTCTTTCTTTCCATTCTTGCCTATAATGTTCACCGCTGTTCTCCACGACAAGCCCTGCCACCTCGCCAGAATCCGCCATTGGGATCCTCGACACCTAGCTCAAAGTGTCATTCAAGTCCCCCTACCCTCGCTAATGACAACAAACCTTGGTCACCAAAGATCCAGTCGTTCCTTGACAAATTGCTTTCTGAAGAACCACAAAACGATGAAGCAGAACCAGAACCAACAACAATAGCTGAACCATTAACAAAAGAAGAAGCTTCAACAGAGGAGTAGCAATAGAACGTGACCACAGACACACCACTGCCACCACCCGAAGTAACACCTGCAGCCCACGTTGGCGTTCATGATCTAAATACAGAACTTGTTCCATCTCGAGGAATAGGTATTAAGACGAGTTTAGATCTGCTTTGAACGGGTTGGAAGAGGTCAGGAGTAGCTAGGAAGCAGCCTCGGCCTCCTCAGTGCTGACGTCTACATCAGCATCACCATCGGCAGCTAAGAAGAAGCAATGGTCATCAAGGAAGTTCATTGGAGATCTGGATGTTGATGGTGATGATGATGAACCATTATTCCACGCCCACAAAAGAGTAGCAATCGTGTGATTCCTAAGTGGCTATGGAGTTCGCCTATGGCTTTCGGGAACATGGATACAAATTGATTCTCCTGCAATGCATTACTATGATTTAGGTATATGATACTCCATCAATTTGGATTTAAAACACCTACAAGGTGCAACATGCACCATCTTTAGCAGGGTGCATATCGGATAAGGCCATATATATATGGGATTGTTAACTTTTATGCTTTTTTATGGATGCTAGCATGGTACACATTTTATCTTGATCATAAATTGCTTATTTTATTCAATTTATAATACAAGATAAATTTGTAATTTTATTTTATTCACATTAATTACTTATTAAACTTTTCCTCTTTCCCTATTATTTTTCTTTTTTGGTGGGTCTCAACTATTGTTCTTTACTTGAACAATAGTATATTTTTTTTATTTTGCCCTTTCTTGAATACTGAATAATATATAAAGTTTAATATTAATTCAATATTTTTAAACGATATAATTAAGAATGTAATCAACGCATGTAACAATTTTTATATCCTTTATAAAATTTGAAATATAATTAAGAATGCATGTAATATCATTATGTCCTGTTAATAAAGTTACAATTTTTTATTGTTATACTTAAATATATTTCAAATTTTTTAACATGCTATTTAGGGCAATTTTTTTTTAATTTAACACGTTAACAGATTGCACACAAAAATTATTAAATAAAAGTATAAATTTTTTTGTAACATATTTCTTTATCTAATGTGAATCGTGCATGAGTTATTTGGTGGAGATCTAATTATTTACAAATTTTATAAAAAAATATTTTATTGAATTAATATTAAATTTATTTACTTAGTATCTAATAATATTACTTCAATTTTTAACCACTAATATATTGTTCAGTATTTAAAAAATAAAAAAATATTATTCAAGTAGAAAAAATAGTGAAGAGAAAATATTAATTAAGAAAGAGAAAAAGTTTAATGAGTAATTAATGTGGGTGAAAAAAATTACAAATTTAACCTATATTATAAATTAATTAAGAAAAGATGGGAGTGACTTTTATCTTAAAAATAAAATGTGTACCTTGCTATGTTAACAATCCCCGTAAATTTATCAATATTTTATATTATAATCAGCCACATATATTTTATTTTAACAAAAATAATATGTATAATTATTAATAAAAAGAATTTTGGTAAAAATTAACGAAAAATTTGGAATGAGATTAAAGTGTAATTTTTTTTAATTTTTTAGAAAATGGAAATATATATTTTAGAAATGAAGAGGATGGAAATATAATAAAGTCATCTTTTAATGGAAGGTTCTATATTTTACTCTAATTTTTAAAACACATTAGTTTACTTTTTCAATTATAAAAGTATATTAATTCAATTCTTAAATTATACAATGGTTACTTCAACTACTTTCGGAACAATAAAAAAAAATTATTTAGCATCTCAATTTTTCAAATTTTGGTGTTAATTTTTATCATCACAAATATTAATCTTCACATTTTTAATAAGTTGAAAACAAAACTCATTCTAACTTCAGTTCATCATTCGATAGTTTATGACAATCAATCATGGCAAAAAATTAATAAGAGTTTAGTGCAATGATAAATAAATAAGACTTTTATAGAGAGATTCAAAGTTTAAATTCTGCAAAATACACTTGTGTTTAAATCACAATAACGTCTTAAAAAAAAAATACTTTAAAAGGAAAAAAAAATGGGAAGAAATTATCTTTAATCCAACTTGCTGTGTACGTAACATCAAATCATATGAATAGAACATCTTGTCTTGTTATACCAAAGGCGATCGATATGATGTACGTGAATTTAGTTTGTCAGTTATTAAAAACTATTACTAATTTAAAGCTTCAATTTTATATTAACTTAGAATAATTTTATCGTTATTTATTTTATAATTAAATTGATATCAATTCTTTTAGGGACTAAAATAATAACACCTTCAATTTTAAAAAGATAAAAATAAGTTTAATCCAAGTTTTATTTAAAAATATTATTAAATATAAGCATCTGAGAGTCATGAACATCCTCCCCTAGTCCCCTACCATCCGTTTTTGAAAAAGAAGAGCGTTATTTTCCTTTTATTCAAAATAAGATAAAATTGCTGAAAAAAAAACTTAAAATTATTTGAATAAATTACTAAATTAGCCACTAGTTTTTTTTTTAATAGAGAATCCAATTAATTTCTAAAAAAATTAACTTATCTTATAGCTCTCCAATATTTCTTCAAGCACTAAAATTTTAAGCCCTTAAAAACTAGTTTGCACTGCTATAAAGATTAATTTCAGGCAATCTTAAAACATTTGAGGACGATGGGGCAAGTTAGTTTTCTTTATTATTATTTTTTTTAGAAAAAGATGAATAATATGAAGATGAGTTCATCCTATGTTCTTATATTCATATTCAGCTAATCGAATTAATTGGCAGTGTCAAATAGAGACCAATTGGCATTGGGGACAAGACAACATAGAGAAGCTTTTGAGAAACTTATTTAAGGGCGGTTTGGTAGTCATGGTAGTATAAAATTTGAAAGTGCAAAAACTGTTAAAATTTTAATATTATTCAAGATTTGGTATACAACATTCTATAGATACTGTATTATATAATAATATTTCTGCCATGCTTTCAAAATATTTTTAAATAATGAGGAAAAATTAATGTAAAATAAACTTGTAATAAAATAATATATTTATTAATTAATCAGCTATAGATTCAAATATATATTATTAATTGATTACTTATAATCATTATAAAGATTTATTAATTTTTTTTATATATAATTATAATTTTGTATTAAATGTTATTCATCATTCAATTCAATATTTTTTAAGAATCATTTTTTATTTTTATAAATATAAAAATTTTAAAAATATATATATATATAAGTTGGTTTAAATTCTATTTTAGCCCCTATAGTTATATCAAGTCTGGGTTTAGTCCTTATGATATTTTTTATATGTATATGAGTCCCTATAATTTTTTAGCATTTAGGTTTTTACCCTTAAGAAATCAAAATCAAAATAAATTAAACTATAAGGACTCATCGTTTATGAAAAATAGATACCAACTCATTATAAAAGATAGCAACTATAGGGATTGAAATTTGAAAAAGTAAAAATTATAAGCACCAATAATTAATTTTAGGAATCGAAAAGTAAATTTTCGATACTACAATGTATATTAAATATCATTTATTCTACGATATTAATTATTAAAATTTTAATTTAAAAACAATTATTTTAATTATATAATTTTTTATTTATGTAATAATTATTTTTATTTTAATAATATATAAAAAAATAAATCATAATAATCAAATATAATCATATTTCCTTAAATTTGATTAAATTATCCATTATTTTAATATATAAGGGGATTATAATGGATAAATTTATATAAAATATTGTATATGCCAAAAGGAGAAAAAAATATTTAAAGGTAAATATATATAATAGAGGAGGAAAAAAATTTTCTTCTATAAAGAGTACAAAAATATCCCTTTTCATAATGATTTGACATCAATAATGTTGGATAGATGAACAACGATACATGAATTTTGACAAATTTTAATTAATTCAATATATTTTTGGGTTAATTTAGTATTGAGAAATATTTGATGAATTTATTTTATATGAGACACATTGCTGGCTCATATATTGAATGAGATGTGGACTCCACTTAAACTGGATCGATACCCTATTCAATGGTGTATGAGATATGAGTCTAAACGGTGTCCAAGTTTGTCAAACTCATAGATCCTACCTTGGATCGAAAAAAGAAGCTAGAAACGCAAAATGTGGAATCGCAATATGAGACAAAAGTTCATACCTATTATGTAAAATTATATTCAACAACATATATGTACTTATGCAATAACACAAATAAGGCATAATAATTACAAAATCAAAAGTATAAAACATTTAAATATATTCCATTTCAAAATCTTGTCATGTGAGTTTATATAATTTCTTGCAAGCCTTATAACAAGACTTCAAACCTACCATAAACAAATCAAACTTTATATCAAAACAAAGGCTTCTTTCTAATCATACATCTCTAAGTTCTAATCTAGTTAAGAGAAGCCTTATAACAAAACAAGGGCTTCTAACTCTTAAGTTGTAACCTAGCCAAGAAAAGCCTTATAATAAAACAAAGGCTTCAAAGTTTTAATAAACATCACAAGTTCAAGTTAGTCTAATTATAACTCACAACTTTAAATCCAAAAAAAAGTGTGGACAACATATATATTCTTTAGCTCTTGCAATCATAAACACTCGACTCACAAGCCTTAGAAAATGTAGGAAAACCTCCTTTTGATGAGTCATCTTCAGTCGAGGGGATTAAGACTATAAAGCAGTAAGTTTAGCTCAAGAGAAAGTTCACGAGCAGTTAGGCCATATTCTTCATCTTCTATAGAGCAGTTCATTCGGTTCCAATCACATTGCACAACAACGGAGTCGTAGCTGCTAGCAGCAGAGGTTGTGTCGTGCAAGTCCAGTCATCATCGTGACGCTTTGATAGCTGTTGTGTTGCTCTAATGATGCCGCGCAGCTCGTCAGGCAAGACATCAAGAGTTAACATTTTGGTTGCGTAGCCCTCCACACTCAATGTTAGGGTTCAAGGAAGGCGCTCTATCACATACGCGACCCATCACCGGTAGAAGGAAAAATGAGTAAGGATCGCATGATTTCAGCAACTCCACGTTATTGCACACAATTTTATAGCAATCCTAGCAAATCATGACCGTACATGGGGACAATATTGGGAAACCTGCTCAAAAACGTAAAATCGTACAATTTTATGATGTTAAGCGTGATTTTGATAACATTGATAATGTCCCATGCAAAATAAGTTCACCCATCATAAGTCTTTAGCATTACTTCTATAGCTCAATTGCACGTACAAGTAATTTGGGCAAATTTTCTATTTTTAAGAATTGCATTGTATTCTATTTTGGCGATCATAAGGTAAAACATGCTAGGCAACATGTTGATTTTTTTTTTTTTTCAAAAACAAAGAATCACATGCATTAGACGTGTCAATTCATCAATGAGGGAAACAAATCTCGCAATCCTTTGTTTTTTTTTGCGTCTTAACAATTTTTACAATTTCAAAGTTTGAATTTTCTTCCGCATTTTACAATACAAATTCGGATGTAGTTATTAGCACTCCATTTTATCTATTCATATTCGTTATTATTAATTTGTAACTTAAATTTTCTAAATTATTCTCATTTAAATAAATTAATATTTTTAAAATTAAAATTTAATTAAATATATTATTATTCAATTATATACATTCCTATTTAATATTAATTATTCTCATCTTTATTTTTATATTTTTTTCTATTCTATTGCATAATTCTTTTCTTTATTCCATTAATTCATTTATTTTTTATATTCATTCAAAATTTTTAAAAAATTAATATAGAAATATTTATGACAAAAATTATGTAAAAAATATAGACTCTAAATAAATATTTAATATTAAAATATATTAAATTTAGAGTTTAATTGATATGTACTAATAATGTAAAATAGTTTTATACTGTCAATCAAAGAAAATAGAGAAACGTGAAAAATCATGGTGGATTCCTCATTATAATAGATGATTATTTATATGAATTAATTTTTTTTATTATTTCTATTGAATAATAATATAAAATTATTTTATACTGTTAATATATTTAAATTAAATTCTTAAACTAATATTCAATAATTAATAAAAAGTATGTAATGTTACCTGATGTCGCATCAAAATGACAAGCAGAGAGCAGCGAGTATGATGTCGATTTACCCCAAAAGCACGACAGCCCGTTGACCCCTGACCCTCCCCTCCCCAAAAAGAAAGGCAGTTAACTTCCGTGCAGGTGCGAAATTAATGCAACTTTGAAAAGAGAGGCAGTGTCTTTTCTTTCGCACGAAAAACTTTAACAAAAAATATTTTTAAAACTTACTATATTTGGAGAAATTTTTAGTGGGATATTAGTGAGGTGTCTAATTAATATTTATAATTTGAATTAATTAATTAGAGATAATTATTTGTTTTTTATAATTATTTTTTTCATGTGTAATTAATGCTAAGATTTTGATCAAGTTAATCAAATTTTTTTTCCTCTAGGTAAATATATTTTGTTTCAAAATTTTAACTTAACTATTAGAGTTATTTAAATATAATCATTTTTCATAATCCCTTCCCTCTTCATCTAAGAAGATTTTTATAAAGATATGAATTTAATTTAAATATATTAAGAGTATAAAATAATTTTACACTGTCAACCAATAAAAATAGTAGAAAGTGTCAACTCATATAAATAACTACTTATTATACTAAGGGATCCATCATGATTTTTTATTTTTCCCTATTTTTATTAGTTGACAATGTTAATATATAATAATTAAACTTTAAAGATATATGCAAACACAATTTTATATATATATCTATATAATAATTATTTGATCCTTACTTAAAAAATGAAAATAAATATCTTTATCTATATCTATCTATACATATAATATTTTAGGAGCATTCCTTAAAAAGTTTTGACAAGTGACACTGAGAAACTTTTGTTAAAAATATTTTTAAAACTTACTATATTTGGCAAGTTTCTTAATAGGCTATTAGTGATATATCTAATTAATGCTAAGAATTTGAATTAATCAATTAGAAATAGGCACCTAATTTTTAAAATCCCTTTTTTTATGTATAATTAATATTAAAAATCTAAGATTTTGATCACACTAATCAAATTTATTTTTTTCTCGACATATATTTTGTTCCAAAAATTATATTTTTTATCAAGATAAACATAGTTATTCTTCAAAAGATTTATATATACAAACATAAACATGCAAAAATTTACAATTAATAATAAAACTATGTAAAAAGTAATTATTTTAAACTTTCAATATTGATTCTATGGAACTTCTTTTATCAAAATTACTTTACTAAACAGTTGAGAAATAGGAAAGGTGTAACATCCTTCTAATCACAATATCATACCTAATTTATAATATTATAATTAGAAGTTGCTACTCGTTGTCTATATGTATAAATATAGTAAAATATCCTAATGTAGCATAACACAAGTTCATCATAGTAAAGTTACTTTTATAGTGAATACATACAACAATCCTATTTGTAACAAACAATATATCAATATATTCTATGTCAAAAGTGTAACTAAAAGCCCTTAGCTGTATTTGTGGCCCATAACCATTTCAAAGAGACTATAGAATGTTCATGAAGGGTCAGTAAGCCATCATGCTTCCATTAGGGGTATAAAATCTATTTTCCATAGTGTTAGCTCCAGTCAGGTATCTCGAGAAAATCATTATGAGTGTCGCTGGTAGAGTCTGAGAATGATACAAAAAGTAGATGTGAGAATTTAAATTTCCAATAGGAGATCCTAAACTATTATACATAGTGTAATTATAAAC
This sequence comes from Pterocarpus santalinus, assembly GCA_031439595.1. Lineage (NCBI taxonomy): Eukaryota > Viridiplantae > Streptophyta > Magnoliopsida > Fabales > Fabaceae > Pterocarpus > Pterocarpus santalinus. Next base: position 7,372,502 of record CM062527.1, read on the forward strand.
ATCCCCAGCAATTTCAAGTTAATAGGGTAGAACATATTCTCAACAAATAAGTAGCAGAGATTTAACTTTCAAATAAAAGAACTTTTCCAAAGCAGATTCATTAAAATTATGTAATTATGATAACTATACTAAACGGTATTAATATCACAATAAAGAAAACAAAGCATGCATTATATGGACCATATATGTAAACTTGGGTATGCTTGAAATGATTGTTCCTCAAATCTTTTGCTTTATCTTCGAGTTAACATACGTGCTTGGCTTGGTAATCCTTTGATTTTAAGTGGCATTTAAGTAATGTGGATGATAATCCATTATGTAGGATTGAGCTCATTCATATACATAATTGTCAGATTCGCTCTCTTTGACTTTTATGTGGATTTATCCTTAGTTAGGTTCACTCTTCCTGACATATTATAGGAAGGTCAGATTCACTCTATTTGATATAGCCATGTCAGCTTCACTGTCCCTAACTTAACTAAGGGAGTCAAATTTACTCTCTCTAACTTAGCCGGATCACTTTCTCCAACCCAAGTACAGCACTAACTTTGTTCTTTCTCAATCAAATAAGAAATTGTGTGCAGTTATGCTTTCACACATGCATTTCATAATTGGGAGAAAATATTCATATTAACATATACATTGAACTCTCACACTTCAAATTTCAAATAGAAAATGAGATAATATAAATTGTCTCAAAGATATCTCATTTGTAAACATGAATTACATAACACCTAGAATCTGTCTAGGATTTAGAAAAATTTACTCAAATTTCATTTTAAATTAATTTAGGTCTATTTCACACGAAAATATCCCCTCTTAGTCTAATTTCAAATTTCTTTAATTTCACTCAATTTTGAGTTAGTATGAATTAAGTGTGCATATTTTTCTACTAATTGCCCTATTACAGGACAGATTTGGTTACCTACTTTAAAAAAAATCACCAAAATTCTATTTTTTATTATTCTACCTTGAAATTTTATAGATATAGCTTAATAAACCCCTTTTAAAATAAAAGAAACCTTACTCAAAAATTCTAAGCCAAACCTAAGTTATAAGTCTTGCATTACACCTATTTTGTTTTGGGCGCTAATATAGCAATAGTTAATTCACTCAATTACTAAGACCTCTACACAAGGGATTTGGTCATGATAATTTACATATTATTCTTCTATGTCTTAGCTTTATAAAAAAACTAGTTTCACTCAAAAATGATATATAGCTTAAGATATTAAGCCTTAACCCTAAGCTATTCGGTTGTGTCCTCTATAAAATAGGGTTTATTTCCAAAAATCATAACTTTCGCTACACAGCTCATATGGAATTATATTTCATATGGATAAACTCATCTCTTTAAATGTTATCTAAAATTATTTTCAATCCATCTTGAGTTTCTTAGCTTCAGTTACGGAGGTTGATTTACCAGCTACCCAAATTTCCTCTCACATCAAATTTGGTTCTTAATTCTTTTTACTCGCACACAACAACAATCACCTATCAATGAGTAAAACTCTAACCACTTTAGGGCATTAAAGGCACCAGAATGAATATCTCTACCCCCAATATTCCTATCAAGAAATTAATGAGATCCAAGCAACAAAACACATATGCAAACAACTTGAGTCTCAGGATTTCTTACCTCACTTCTATGGCTTGTAACCCCTTAGCTTGGTTTCCTTGAAGCTTTAATCACCTTCAATCCACCCAAAATATGATCATTCATTCTAGTCCTTGCCCTAGCCAAGAATTCTAGTTAGCTAAAGGAAAGAGTTTTTGGCTTAGGTCTTGTATTTTTATAAGAGAAATAATGGCTAGGATGGATGTGGTTTTTCTTTGAACGTAAAAGGATGAAAGGTTGGATGCGTAAGAAAGAGAAATGGAAGGTGAAAAGGGGAGTAGGAGCTGCGACTAATGGGGAAGGACAATGGAAGTGTCTTTGTATTATGCCTAACTGTAATCTTATGATGAAGTAATAGTAAAAGCGGTTAGTTTATTATGAAGTTAATATTTATCCTTACTTACCTAGGTATGTAGCTAAATATCTGGCCATTGTTTCTATCAACTATCTAAGTGGCCAATTTCTCAACCATACATTATATTACATCACATGAATATAAAGTTTGAAGTGTAATTATTTTGGCTCCTTGGCCTTTCAAAGTTGTCGACCCCCTTTTCTTCTTTGCTTACGTCTTGATGCCAAATCTTGAGTTTTGAGTTTCAAATTTTAACATATTACTTAACATGAGAGCTCACCCCTTCCATATCCAATTTTTTCAGTTCCAAGCATAACCTTCTTCCTCGTCCTAGATTTTAGAGTTCCAAGTTCAACATGTCTCTAAATCGAGTTTCTGGTTTTGAGTTCAAGGTGCCACTTATCATGGGAGGGTTTACTTCTCCCTTATCCCCACATTTCGAGTTTAACATCTCATTCTTCCTTTCTAAGTTTCCAATCTCCAGGTTTATCTTATCACTTAGTGGAGGTGTTCATTTCTATTTCTCTAGTTTCTGAGGTCTGAGCTCTAGGTTTATAAAGTAACCCCACTTCAACTCATGAGCTAAGTCTAGGTTATATGTCTTGTTTTTAGCTACTCGGTTCGGTATCCATAATGCAGTAGTCACTGGTGAATTTTGATTTTCGATACTTCTCTCCTAGGTTTCCGAGTTCTGACCTCGACACTCCCCCCTAGGTCTTCGAGTTTTGATCTAGACACTTCCCTCTTAGGTCTCCGAACTTAACCTATTACTCTATAAAGAAGGTTTCCACCTCTTCCACCCCAATTTTCGTTCATTGTCAACTCAGAGGGCAAAGACCACTTGTTATGGTTATACAATGTCTTGAAGCCTGACTTCCATTACCAGATTTCTAAATTCAAGAGACGTTTCCACCTCTAATAGTGTTACTTATGAACATGGTTAAATCAAGATGTTACAAAAGGGTAAGTGAAATGGGATTATTATTATTATTATCTTTATTTTGAATTGTTTGATCCTTACCTAAAAAATAGAAATAAATATCTTTATAAAACAAAATTACATTTTCAATAATTAGTTATTGTATAAAATATATACTTTCCTGGATTTTTTTAATTACTTTATTGCTATTCTAAAGAAGGGGAAGGGAAAGCAAAAAGAACTATTTCTTTTTAATTGTTCAATCCTAACTTTAAAATTGAAAATAAATACTGTTATAAAACCAATTACACTTTTTTCAATTAGTTATTGCATGAAATAATTTGTATAATTTTGGTTTAAATTAATTTACTCGAATGTTGAAGAATGGAGAATGGGAAAAAAATGAAATAATTTTTTATTTACAATGTCTTTGATTTTTAAAAATTGGAAGTAGATATTTTATTTATTATTATATAATTATTAATATTTATACTTATGGGATTAAATTTTATATACTAACGCTGTAAAATAATTATACATTGTCAATTAATAAAATTAAAAAAAAGTGATATATCACAGTGGATAATGACCGGCTATGAATTCACCAAAAATGAAAAAGTATGATAACTACTCAATACGATTTATCAGTTTCTTATAATTTTATATATTGGTTAATAGTGTAAAGTTATTTTATATTATTAGTATTGTTATTTTATGTTAATGTCTTACAAGAAGTTTAATTTTCAATGAAATATCAAACATAAAGAATTTATTTTATTATTCTCTTCTAGACAACATGTAGAATTTTTCTTTTTAAAGAAAAAATGCATTAGACATATCAATTCATTAATGCGGGAAACTATCCCACGGTCCTTTCTTATTTCTTATTTTTTATATTTAACAATATTTACCATTTCAGATGTTGAGAGTGCGTTTTTTTTTTTTTTGTTATTCTAAACTAAAAAAAAGTACTTCTAAGGCTTTTTGTATAATTTGTTTGTGTTTTTTTGAAAAAAAATAGAAAATAATTATTTTATTTTATTTTATTTTTTACTTTTTAGCAGTTTCTCCAGAATTAAAAGCAAAAGAGGAGCTAGAATATTATCCCTAAAACTTAGGAACCAACTTTTTTTTTTTTACCGATCTATCCCTAGAGTTGATTTTTTCATCTTTTCCTACCTTCAAGTTTGCGCTCTCAACTACAATTAATAAATAAAAATACTTTTTTATACTCCTATAAAAATCCAAATATATAACTTTTACTAATTTCATTAAAATCATTCTAAAATATGTAAAATTTATTTCATTTTAAATTATAAAAAAATTATTTTACATGTAGCATATTTACGTTATTTTTTAACATTAATTTTAATGCACTGTTAATATAAAAGAGTTTCACAATATCATCCAATCATATGTTTTTATTTATAGACTTTTATGATGGTGAATAGTTGAATCAAAATGTTAAATACTTTTACAGATGTGACAATATATGATTAAATATCTTTATAAAACTTTTTTATATCGACACTTGGTTTGGTAATAATCGTTGAAGGGATGATTCTTCTTATGGAAAGTATAAATCAATTTTTTCTATTTAATAAACAAAAAAAAAAACTACGCTACATTTTCTTCTAATTTTTGAAAAGTGGGGATACTCTTGAAATGCTTTTCAAAGTTCACTCATGCCCTTGAAATAAATTTAGTTACTTTCTTTAATATTTATATTGATTATAATTATTTTAGATTTTAAGAGCAACTTTATTATATTTTTACCAAATAATACTATTATAACTTTTTAACAACAACTTTTAGATAGCTCGGAGAACTTAACAACTTTGAAAAAGTCGCAACATTACCAAATCAAGCCTAATAGTAGATCAAAATTAAATTCTTATTCTTATTTGAAAATAAAGAATATATATTAAATTATAAATCTTCTAAAAGATTATGTACAGGAGGTACTTTATTATGTAAATATATTTTTTTGAAAAGTGATTTTTATGTCCTTAATTATAATTTTATAAAAAGTAAGTACTTTATAGTTTTCACATCAAAATAGTTTAACAACTTCTTAGTCTAATTAAAAATTCTTCTATAACTACATCTAAATACAGAGTCCATTTGTTTGTTATTCTGGCACAATTTTTTTTTTCAAAGATTAAAAAAAATACTTCCAAAATTCTAAATGTTGTTTGATTGCCCTTTTAACAAAATTAAAGCAAAAAATAATTTTTTTTTCGCTTTTTTGAGCGTAACCAAAAGAACAACTTCTTCTAAAAGTAAAGGCAACAAAAGCAAAAGGATTTTGATTATTAAACTTGAGAACTACTCCATTTTATTATGATTTTATCTTTGAAATTTTTTGAAAAGTATCACTATCTTCCAACTCTTATTCTCAATCTCTTTTCATATCTTTAATTATAATTTTATAAAAAAATTATTTTTACATTTGTCAGGTCTAAAAACTTTTAAGAATTCCTAATTTTGACTAAAAAAATATTACTACAATTATGTCCAAATATATAATAATTCTCTACTTATGCTTCCACTTCTACTTCTAAAACGACGTTTTTCCTAGAATTTCAGCCAAATAAGCTCATAAAATAACACTATTTCTATTTTTACTCCCGGAAAAAGTGCTTTTGTAAAAGGCTTATCTAAATCGGCCGTTATTCTTGTGCATTTTACAATTCAACTTTGGACACATCATGTGGTCTTGGGCCAGGGGCTATAGAGTAAAGGATACGATCACCCCAATAGCACTCCAGCCCCATTGACCAATGACCCCTCCCCCACCCCAAAAGAAAGCCGGTGTTTTTTCTTCCGTGTAGCAGCGAAGAAATTAATGAAACTTTAACATAGGAAAATCAACTCGTGAAATATAACCCATTTTTTGATGCAACTCTTCCAAATTCCAACGGGTTGACGAATTGTTTGAAGAAGACAATCCAGAGTAACCAATCCCGACTGCCAAATAAGTAGTGATAGGTGAATCTATAAATAGTGCGGTATATACGCAACACATAATGAAAAGTATGAAAAATGACAAAAATATTTGGATGATAGGTCTTATATAATTATTATTACTTTTATTTAATTTTTTTTTGGTCTAGAAACTTGTCAATGTTATATTATTTGCACTGATAAGTTTGTTAAAAAAGAAAAATTTACTGGCACTTACATTTTTTGATTTAGTAAATTTTGTATGCATATATATAAAATTTATCAGCACAAAAAGTATAAGAGCACGTAAGTTTCTAGATAGAAAAAAAAAATTAAATAAAAATAATAATAATCATATGAGATTATTATTTAATTATTTTTTATTATTTTTTTCATTTTTTTCTTATACAATAAATAGTACATCGCAAAAAATTCCATTCACCAAACATTATTCCTTCCCAATAGAGACTAGCGTGTTTAAATTTCCGTCTACAACTCCAAAACTAGTTTGGGCGAAAGGTAGAAGGAGAAAAAAACAAAAAGCTTTTGTCCAAACTGTTTCAAAAACAAAAAAAGAGACATGCAAACAAAAACCAAGACACGCTGCTAGATCAACGCGTTTTGAAACAATCTTCAAATAGAGACCACCGCGTTCTGATCAATCTTCAAGCATTTAATGTCAAATGTAAAATACAGTCTAACGCATGAAACCTGATTGATGGAACATAGACATGGAAGTGTAGAACTACAGATAAAACGGTGGATACTTTGAACGTGGGGTGCATGCGAATGAACAGTCATGCGAAGACTCAGACTAACATCTGGAAGTGACATGACTGAACTCCAGTCAGCAACTTTTTTCCGGAAATTCAGATGGAAGTGTTAAACATGTGTTCAGGGACGAGTAGAAAACTAATTTGGACGGAAGAGTCTTAGAGCACTACAATAATTTTCAAAAATTTATTTTTCGGAATGACTGGACATCAACACTCTTGGATAAATGAACAACTATGCTCGAATTTTGACAAGTTTTAATTAAATTCGATTTTTTTCTTTTGGTCTATTTAGCATTGCTTCTATAGCTCAATTTGTACATGTAAGCCTATTTGGTTTTGAATCTTAACTTTAGCACATACAGATAATTTGCACAATAAAAAATGAAATATCCTCCTAACTCAACCCAGGTTTTATCATATTTTTTTTCCCTTCCGTGCAGGTGCGCAGTCACGATGGAACTTCAAAAACTACGGTTTAAAGGCAGACATTGCAAAATTAATTTGGAACATAATTTGGTCCTTTTTTGAATGCAACTTTTCTAACATCGCTCGATAGATTGTATGAAGAAGACAATCAATCCAAAGTAGCCAAACCCCATTCCACACGCACACATCATTACAATTGACAAGTGACAAATTAGGGACGTAACCGCGTATTAGAAGAATTGCATTTTCACCGTAGAATAAGAGTCATCAATCATCTATTAACATGAAAAAAAAAAAAAATAATAATCAAAGGAAAAAAAGGATACTCACGAAGTTGAGTGGTGGCAGTGGTCAATCTTCATGACTGAAGCCATCCTTGTTGGGTGGAGATGACGGCATAGGAGGCGTCGGTGTTCCTCTGCCCTTCTTCTTATCCCTCGGCCTTACCTGCTCAGTCAAAATTGGCAGCATCTGTTTGGTTGCCAACAAACTTCGCAAAGGAAAATCTCCTCCAGATTGACCAAAATCGACATAATTCAAATACCCCACCACTTAATTAATTGCTGATATGATAGCAACAACAAAAGGAGAGACAGTGAAGTATAACAGATTTTTTCTGAAAACGTGAATGAGGGAATTTGGAATTTGGAATAAATATACAGAAGAGACAAGAGGAGGAACTCGCATTTCCAAAAGAGTGAGCGAAGCGCTTTCTTTTGGCTGTTTTCCAAGAGTAGGAACTCACCTCTGACACGTTGTCGTTTCAAGGAAGGAAGGAAGGAAGGAGGAGGGGAGAATTGGCGGCCCCATCTTTGGGGGTCCTAGGAAGGAATCGGACTATCTCGAGTGCATTGTACGAAGACACTCTTTGCCGCTTGTGATACATCTTGCATGCTGGTCCTCTTCTTCTTTATTTATTTATTTAGTTTTTTTTGTTCCTTTTCCTCTTTATGTTGTTTGTTATTGGGCTTCAATTTTTTCTTTTAAGGAAACAATTCATACAAATTCTCTAGAAAACCAATCAAGCTAACATTTTCTTTTATGGAAAAAGAAAAAAATCATTGCTTGCTTCCGGTCTTGTAATATAGTAAGATTTAATTCTTATACATTATAGGGTGAAGTATACTTTAAGGACCTTAATTTTTATATTTCAATCAATTTAGGTTTTAAACTTTTTTTATTTTTTAATCAAGGACCTCAAATCATTTTTTAGTGACCGAAAAAATCTTATGTGGCAAATTATAATTATATGTCATACATATATGTGTGTGTGTGTGTGTGTGTGAGATTACATGTCAACCAATTAAATTATTAAGATAATTATTTTGAAGTCAAAATTAATTTACACCAAATCAAATTAATGAGATAATTATTTTGGTGTCAAAACTAATCTTTTCCTTATAAAAAATATGTAAAAATTGCTTTTACACCATTTATTCTTTAAACTAAGTTGTTTAGTGGTTCCTAATTGAGATATCAATACCTTATGAAATTTGTACGCCTTCCTATATCATGTACGTACCAATTGATATTTATTCACATAATTGTATTGCTACTTCTGGTATTTATCTCTGACTTTCTTCTAATTTTGCAAGCTATATTTTCCTTTCTTTTTGCAAATATCTAAAGCAGATATGTATTTTAAAAAGTTAAATTCAAAAATTGAAGATGATTTTATTTAAGTTTTTCAATGAGATAAATATCATTACAAAAAAAATTATTATCATATAGTGAAGATAAATACAAAAGAATGCTGCATTTGGAACAACGTAATATATTTTCTCGGACCAAATCATTTTTTTTAACATGTAAATGGATAGAAAGCAACTTGAAAATGAGAAATCAAAATTCTCATAAAATAGTCAACAATGACGTAAACAGAAAGAAAATGTCAAGTTTATATCTTTTAAGTTAACTAAAAGTAAAACATAAAAATGGTTGACATTTTATGATGGTTAGTTAGCATTTTCTAGTGCTTAAAGTGGCATTTTACCGGTGCCAACTAAATATTGGAAATTAAATTGATTATATTGAGATCCTAATTAGAGCTATAAAAGGTTAAAACCCTTACAAATCATTTGTCACTCAAAGTTGAGGTCCTTTTACAATAGTTATCTCATACGTATATATAATTTTCAATTATTATTAGAAATTAATTTTCATACACGTATGGTGTAAAAATATGAACATTATTCTCCATTATTTCTTAAAGTTTCATCATATTACTGAAAGAAAAGAAGTTTTATCATATTATTTGCATTAAATCATGAATAAAGACTTTTATCTTGCTAACTTAATAATATCTACAATTTACTAAACTCTAATTAATCTTATTCAAATTAGATCAGTATTGTAAAAATAAAATTATCTTAACACTTATTTCTTTATTTACGAAATTTGAAATCAAAATATTAAAAAAAAATAAGTATTAAACTGCTTAAACTAATCAAGCATTAATAAATAAAAACTTAGTTATATTTTGTATTAAAAGTACTAGTTATAAAACATTGACTATTATCTGTTATATATTTTGATTAACTAGTCAGGAGTAAACGTGAACTATTTCTTTATGTGAAAATATGAACTATTTTTAATCCCTGCATAATATATATATATATATATATATATATATATATATATATATATTTTACCATTTAATACCTTTTATTTTTATTTTATATGACATGATCTCAAACAACAAAGGTATTAATTCAAGTCCAAGCATCAAAGGTTTTCACTCGGCAACTAATTTAGTAACTGCAGCACCATTTCCACCCCGACCAATACCTCTCACGACTACCTGGGGCGAGCTTTCATAGCCCAGCACCAGGGGATTGTTGAACCCGCATCTGGGCCCAACACAATCTTGGTCCAATTCAATCCTCGACTCATTTTGCTATGCAATCTGTCTTTGCAGCCTAGTTTGTGGTTTCTACAGAAGGCTGATAAATGTGGTTTCAACAAAAAGACGATAAATGGAGGCAAAGTTGCAAAAGGAATTATTCTTAATAAGTCAAAATATGATGTACGCAACTAAAATAATAGTCAACTTGAAATTCCGTATGGTTGCGATCTATAAATAATACAAAAGGTATTATTGAGTATTATTTTTATTTCCGCATTATAGAATATCAGTAAGTCAGAATATGATCTACGCAACTAATTTGTTATCACAAGAATGGTTCTTAGTGGGGTAGCTTCTGTTTAATTGCATGCAACTCTATTATAACATCTTTTATACTCATTCGCTGAGTGGGGAACTCAGCAGAACATGCAATTCCAATTCTAGCAAAGGACACTAGACACTCCAATTCCAATTCCAATTCCAATTCCAATAAAGGAAAGGTGTATAGATAAAATATAGTCATATCTTAATTCTAAACCAATCATTTTTAGCTGAACGGAATTTTAAGGGTCAATTGCCATAGCTAAGGTAGAAATATTGAGTGTTAATGCTTAAGACTTAGCAAAGTTTGATGCTATCTAAAACCTAATATAAATGACAATAAATATGTCACTAACAAAACAATAATTTAACAAGATAACTTTTCTTCCTGTTGCGACATGCTAATAAAGAAATATAAGTAAAACGTCTTTAAATCATAGTAAGAGATAAAAAGCATGTTACCTGGGGAACATATCCAATTGTTCCCTTCATTATAGAGGAACTAGCTTGATCTCTATTGGAAGGACCTGTGGCCCTATAAAAGAGCCTAGCCAACCCAAAGTCTCCTCAGCGGGCAACTATGTCATCATTAAGAAGAATATTACTTGGCTTGATATCACAGTGAACTACAGCTTCCTCGCAATCATTGTGAAGATAATCCAACGCATAAGCTATATCAAGAGCAATATTTAACCGTTGTGTAAGGTTGAGATTAAAATTTTTGGGCTCACTATGTCCATTGTTGTGCAACAAGCTTTCTAGACTCCCATTAGGCATGAACTCAAAAACTATGGCCTTGAAATCATCACCATTATAATCAACACTTGAACAAGAAGTTAGTATTTTGAGAAGATTTCGGTGCTTGATTTTTCCCAGAGCTTTGCATTCGGCCATGAAACCCTTTGATACCCCACGTGTTTGAAGATTCAACACCTTCATAGCAATAGGTCTTTCAAAATGGACAAGGGTTCCTTTATATACAGAACCAAAGCTTCCCGTGCCAACTAAATTCAATGAAGAAAATCCATCCGTTGCTTGATGCAGCTCTCCATAAGAAACCTTCAAGTACCTATATTCCAGTGATGGTGAAGAAGACAACTTCTTGGGCTTCTTCCTGAGATAATAGATACTGATAAAAGCTATTAAAGAGAGCAAAACCCCACCAATTACAATGATGAGTATAACTTTCTTTTCAAGAGACCTCTTGTGTTTATGTAAGTGCAACCTAGGGCATGTAGAAGATTCAGCTGAGGTGTCCCGCCACAAAGATCCTTATTTCCAGTGAGTGATATTGATATGATATTACTAAAGACTCCTCCTATTGGGACCTCACCATAGAGATGGTTATAAGACAAATCCAAATTATTCAACAACGTCAGATTCTCAAGTTCATGAGGGATCGTGCTTGAGAAGTTATTTTTAGAAAGGTCTAAGATTTCGAGGGATCCTAGAGAGCCTAAGAAGGAAGGTATACTTCCATGGAAGAAGTTTCTCTCTAGTCGAAGCTCTGTTAATTCAGAACAAGCACCAAGTTCCATGGGAATCTCACCGGACAACTTGTTTGCATATAGATATAGTATGGAAAGATGCTTCAAGTTACCAAACTCTGAAGGAATGGGACCAGTCACGGAGTTGGTGGATAAGTCAAAATTTACTAAACCTTCCTAGTAGCCAAATGTTTGATCGGGTATATTATCACTTAAATTGTTTTCAGAAGCACTAAATGTCTGCATTTTGGTACAGTCTCCCAGGGTAAATAGAATGCTTCCTTCAAATTTATTGTAGCGCATATTAACATCTGACAACAAAGTAAGATTGCCAATGATACTCGGAATATTAACAGATAGTCTGTTCTCTTGCAAGGACAATCTCACTAGATTTTTGAGCTTTCCAATTGAATCTGGAATTGTTCCCTCAAGGGAATTCTCATGCATAACAAGGGAACCTAAGCCAAATAGGTTTCCAATTCCTTCAGGCATCTTTCCGGATATTTGATTAGTCGCCACATCAAGCCTATACAGTTGGGTAGAGAAGTTTCCTATGAGATCTGGCAATTCGCCACCTAGATTATTTCCGGCCAAAATAAATTGTAGCAATTGAGTACAATTGGTTAATGAAGAAAGGAAATCCAAATCTTGAGCTCCTCCACTCCCGAAACTATTATTACGGATGTCAAACAACTGAAGTTTGTTTGAATTACCCCAAGTAGAAGGAATTGGTCCACTAAGCCTATTTGCTGACATATCAAATGCTATCAATTCAGAGAGGTTGGATATTGAAGATGCGAAAGTTCCAGTAAATTGGTTCCCCCCAATAAAAAATGTGCGAAGATTGGGAAAAGCAAGGTGCAAAGTTGAAGAAAGAGTACCCACTAGTTGGTTGTCTCCTATATCAAGAACATGAAGATTTGACAGGTTGTAAAATGAACTGGGAACTATGCCTGACAAATTATTTCTACCCAAAGATGTCCATCCCAAATTTGACAACCTACCCAAAGCATGAGTTATACTTCCTTCCAAATGATTCTCTGCAAGTGATAATGCCTTAACTGATGAAAGATTTCCCAATGAAAGTGGGATACTCCCAACTAGATTATTGACTGCAAGCTGCAATGAAGTAAGCTGCATCATATATCCAAACCATGAGGGAACTTTTCCAGTGAGATTATTGTATGACAAGTCAATTTTTTGAAGACTTGAGCAGTTGGTCAGCCCTATAGGAACCTCGCCATGAATATTATTGTTCGATAACACAAGAGTCTGCAACCACTTTAAGCGACCCACTTCTCTTGGAATCTCCCCATGAAAATTATGTTGTATATATATATGGGTCTTAGTGTGTTTCAAACTTAGTTTGTCTATGTGTATTTAGCTATGGAAGAAGTCCCACATTGCTCATGAAAATGTTTTAATAAGCATTTATATATGATGATATTTAACTGGTAAATACCTTATGGTATTGAGGTAGCATTGTGGACTTGGGCCTTAGTTAAATACACACACGCCCCGCCGCCTCGCCCTCGTCGTCTGGCGTGTGGGCCTGCCAAGCTTTTACTATCCATACGAATTTATTTTAATTTTAGCCAAAATTCCTTTTTACCGTTGCAGCTCTTTAATGCTCCAACGGCTCTTTTTCTGAACGTTATTCAACGGCTAATTGCAACAGCTCTTTTTCTGACCGTTATTCAACGGCTAGTTTGCAACGGCTCTTTTACAACAGCTATTTCTTTTCCTATATAAAGCCTGCTACATGGCTCAACATAGATACAAAAAAACACAACCGTCTCTCTATTTTCTCTTCTGCGCAATAGAAGCTACCCCACTGCTTCTACTGCATTTTCTGCTTCTTGCAAGGTCTGCTGCTCAACGTACCGGGATCATCGTGTGGACGAGTTCCTGTGGAGACCCATGTCTAATCCTGGAGGGTTAACCGTCAACGCCATTCCACCGAGCATAGCTTTGGGTAGGGCGGAATTAAACCCTTAAGGACAGTGCTTTGCACGATTCGTGGTAACCTTGTTCTACTATTACTTCTTATTGTTGCTGTTGTCATTTTTTATTCTTATTACAAAAAGCTAAAATACTAGTGTTCAACATAATTTTCTACAACATTCTTAAGGGTTTAAAATGGATTCTAGTATTTTAGCTGCTGCTAAGGTCATTCCTGATGCTTCAAGGATTGAATCATTTGATGGAAATAATTTTAAACGATGGCAACATAGAATTTTAGAAGTTTTAGATTTTTCTCAAATCAGTTTTGTTTTGCAAGATCCTAAACCGGAACATGATTCTGAAAATTATCAACAAGCCTTGAAGGATTGGGAATTGGCTGATAAATTATGCAAACATAATATTTTAAGAGCTTTATCGAATGATTTGTATGATATTTACTGTCATTATGTTCATGCAAAAGATATTTGGGATGCATTGGTTCAAAAATATATTTATGAAGAAGAAGGTAGTAAAAAGTTCTTAGTTCATAATTATAATGCATTTCAAATGGATGAAAATAAATCTGTTGCTTCTCAAATTAATGAATTTACTAAGCTTGTAGATGAATTAGCTAAAGAAGGAGATATTTTGGCTGAAAGGTTTGTATCTCAAACTCTTATTGATAAACTACCTGAATCTTGGAAAGATTATAAAATGAATTTCATGCAAAAGAGAAAAGCTATGACATTGCAAGAAACCATTGTGCATATTAAGATTGAGGAGAAAAATAGGCTAATGGCTAGTGAACAAAAAGCTAAGGAAATGCATGCTAGAGCTAACATTACTAAGGATATGCATTCTAAAAATTCATCTTATGGCTCTAAAAATCATAACATTAGAGTTCATAAACCCCATTTCAAGTATGATTCTAACCAACAACAAAAGAAGAAAGGTGCTTGTTTTATTTGTGGCAAAACAGGTCATTTTGCATCCACTTGTAGATTGAGGAGGAACAATCAAGGAGGCGGAAATAAAGGAGGAGGATCATCATCAAAGACAAGAGCAAACGTAGTGGAACATCAAGATGATGTTATAGTGGCGATGGTGTCTGAATGCTTTTAGTGAAGGAAGCCAAGGGATGGATTGTGGACGCTCGCGCCACAAAGCACATCTGTGCTAACAAGGAGATGTTCTCTGAGTTTTCTCCCATAGAGGATGGGAAGGATTATGTTTACCTAGGAGATTCAAGCAAAATCTCAGTTTAGGTAAAGGAAAGGTGCCATTAAAATTGACATCTGGGAAAACCCTTGTGCTGTCTGAAGTACTCTTTGTACCTGCCATTAAACATTGTCTGGTGTCGGTCCATCTCCTTAACAATACCAATGTGAAGGTAACCTTTGATAGTAACATAGTTACCTTATCTAAGAATGACATATATGTTGGTAAAGGTTATCTTAATGATGGTCTGTATGTTTTGAATGTTGTTACTAATGAAGGAAGTTCTTCTTTTGCTTATTTGGTTGATTCTCTTGATGTTTGGCATAGTAGATTAGGACATGTAAATGTTCCTTATATCTTAAAATTAAAAGAAATGGGACTAATTAATAGATTGGATAATACTAGCTTGGATAAATGTGAAATTTGTGTAGAAACTAAAATAACTAAGAAGCCATCCAAACAAGTAACAAGACAAAGTGAATTATTAGAACTAGTACATAGTGATTTAGGAGATTTAAAGTATACAATGACAAGAGGTGGTAAAAGATTTTACATAATCTTTGTTGATGATTATTCTAGATATACTAAATTATATTTGTTGAGAACTAAGGATGAGGCTTGTGAAATATTTATTAAATATAAAAATGAAGTAGAAAACCAACTTGGTAAGAAAATTAAAAGATTAAGAACAGATAGAGGAGGTGAATATGAGTCAAACTCCTTTAATGAGTTTTGTGAACAACATGGTATAATACATGAAATAACTCCACCTTATTCACCTGAATCTAATGGTATAGCCGAAAGGAAAAATAGAACTCTTAAAGAAATGATGAATGCCTTGCTTGTTAGTTCAGGTTTACCTAACTATATGTGGGGGGAAGCTATCCTTTCAGCTTGCTTGCTATATACAAAATAGGGTACCACATAAGAAACTTAGTAAAACACCTTATGAGCTCTGGTTTGATAAACAACCTAATTTAGGACACCTAAAAGTGTGGGGGTGTTTAGCTAAGGTAATGTTGCCAGACCCTAAGAAAAGGAAACTTGGTTCTAGAACATGTGATTGTGTGTTTATTGGATATGCTCAAAATAGTAGTTCATATAGATTTCTTGTTGTCAAAAGTGATGTGTTAGAACATAATTCCATAATTGAATCTTGTAATGCATCATTTTTTGAGCATGTGTTTCCTATGAAAACTAAAGAGAAGCATATTAGCAACTCACATGAGAATATATCTGAAGATGTAGTTGATCAAAATGATAATGAATTGAGAAGGAGCAAAAGAACTAGGAAAGAAAAGGACTTTGGTGATGACTTTTATTCTTATCTTGTTTCTGATGATCCTTTAACTTATAATGATGCTATTACATCTATTGATGCTCCTTTTTGGAAAGATGCTATACATGTTGAGATTGAATCTATTATGGCCAATCATACTTGGGAATTAGTAGATTTACCACCTAAGACAAAACCTATTGGATGCAAATGGGTATTTAAGAAGAAATTAAAACCAGATGGTAGTGTAGATAAATATAAGGCCAGGTTGGTAGCTAAGGGATTCAAGCAACAAAAGAATCTTGATTACTTTGATACTTATTCTCCTGTTACTAGAATTGCATCTATTAGAGTTTTGTTTGCCATTGCATCTATCTATAAACTTGTTGTGCATCAAATAGATGTTAAAACTGCATTTCTCAATGGTGATCTTGAAGAAGAGATCTACATGGAACAACCTATGGGATGTGTGGTTAAGGGCAAGGAGAACAAGGTATGCAAACTTGTTAAATCTCTTTATGGTTTAAAGCAAGCTCCAAAACAATGGCATGAAAAATTTGATCAGGTTATGATTTCCAATGGGTATGTGACAAATGAATCCGATAAATGCATATATAGCAAGTTTAATGATGGTGTTGGTGTTATCATCATACGCCTATATGTTGATGATTTACTGATCTTTGGTACATGTTTAGATACTATAACTAAAACTAAGAGATTTTTGTCTTCTCAATTTGATATGAAAGATATGGATGTTGCTAATGTTATACTTGGAATAAAATTGATTAAGGAAAATGATAGATTCATTTTATCTCAGTCTCACTATGTTGAAAGCATGCTTAAGAAATTTGGATATTTTGACTATAAACCTTGTATCTACTCCTTATGATTCTAGTTTGCATCTAGTTAAAAACAGAGGTGATAGTGTATCACAAATTGAATATGCACGCATAATTGGTAGTTTGATGTATTTAATGAACTGCACTAGACCAGATATTGCATATGTTGTGAATAGACTAAGTAGATATACTCATAATCCTAATGATATCCATTGGAATGCCTTAATTAGACTTTTAAGATATTTAAAAGGTACTAAAGATTTTGGTTTAGTATATTCGTTATCCCTCAGTATTAGAGGGATATAGTGATGCAAACTGGATTTCTGACTCTGATGAATTAAAGTCTACAAGTGGTTATGTTTTTATGCTGGCAGGTGGGGCTATTTCTTGGAAGTCTACCAAACAGACTTGTATTGCCGGTCCACCATGGAGTCAGAATTTATAGCTTTAGAAAAGACAGGAACAGAAGCTGAATGGTTGAGAAACCTATTGGTGGACATACCATTATGGGATAGAACATAAACATCTGTTTCTATTCATTGTGATTGTCAAGCTGCCATTGCTCGAGCAAAGAACAAAACATATAATGGAAAAAGTCGGCATATCAGATTGAGACATAATATTGTAAGGCAGCTGATTGAGAACAATGTGATATCCATTGATTTTGTAAGGTCGGAAAAGAACTTGGCTGACCCTTTGACGAAGCCACTTACTAGGACGCTGGTAAGTGAAACATCGAGGGAGATGGGACTGATGCCCATTACTTGAAGCGGTATGATGGAAACCCAACCACTGTGATTGGAGATCCCATGAAGGTGGTTCAATGTGGTAAACGAAGTCATACAAGCCTCACGAAGGGTATTGTCGCTTCTTATTGATTTCTGCCATTCATATGAGATGCTTGGTGAAGAGTTCCTCCCTATGATGTATGACAGTACCGCTACAGTGGTGTTTGAGGATGAGCAATGCTCTTAATGGATCCATAGCCCTCAATGTGGGGGTGGAGTATCCGGTGTAGCATACTCCTGATGGATGCCACCTAAGTGAGAGTGGAGATGAGGCCGTCTCCCATGAGTTTGGGCATAAAACTCTAGAGCTCTCATGATTCCAGGATAGCGCACGGCCTTAATGCGCAAAACGGCTAAGAGCAGCATATCTTATGGGATGTTGTGTGGCTGGTGGACGTGCTCCAACCGTTATCTTAGAAGTTTGGTTCAAAGAGATTTCTCTACCAAATTTCTTTAGGGTTGTCACCCACCTATACCTAAGGTGAAGTTCAAATCCTTTGGATACTACACTGAAGCATAACATTCCTGTTTATTCCTCTAAGTTTGAAACATGTGGGGGATTGTTGTATATATATATGGGTCTTAGTGTGTTTCAAACTTAGTTTGTCTATGTGTATTTAGCTATGGAAGAAGTCCCACATTGCTCATGAAAATGTTTTAATAAGCATTTATATATGATGATATTTAACTGGTAAATACCTTATGGTATTGAGGTAGCATTGTGGACTTGGGCCTTAGTTAAATACACACGCGCGCCCGGCCCCGTCCCGTCTCGTCTGCGCGCGTGTGGGCCTGCCAAGCTTTTACTATCCATACGAATTTATTTTAATTTTAGCCAAAATTCCTTTTAATTCTTGACTCTTTAATGCTCCAACGGCTCTTTTTCTAAACGTTATTCAACGGCTAGTTGCAACAGCTCTTTTTCTGACCGTTATTCAACGGCTAGTTTGCAACGGCTCTTTTACAACAGCTATTTCTTTTCCTATATAAAGCCTGCTACATGGCTCAACATATACCTGAAAAACACAACCGTCTCTCTCTATTTTCTCTTCTGCGGAATAGAAGCTAGCCCACTGCCTCTACTGCATTTTCTGCTTCTTGCAAGGTCTGCTGCTCAACGTACCGGGATCATCGTGTGGACGAGTTCCTGTGGAGACCCACGTCTAATCCTGGAGGGTTAACCGTCAACGCCATTCCACCGAGCATAGCTTTGGGTAGGGCGGAATTAAACCCTTAAGGACAGTGCTTTGCACGATTCGTGGTAACCTTGTTCTACTATTACTTCTTATTGTTGCTGTTGTCATTTTTTATTCTTATTACAAAAAGCTAAAATACTAGTGTTCAACATAATTTTCTACAACAAATTATTCATGGTTAACTCAAGAATCCGCCACCTCTTTAAACGACTAACTTCTCCTGGAAGCTCACCATGCAAGTTGATGTCAGTAAGATTGAGCTCCATGAGAAAGGTTAGATTCCCCAGGGCTGGTCCAAGAGTACCACCCAAGTCTTGATTTTCCAGTTGCAAGACTGAGAGTCGCATGTGGCGGGGGCTGCATCTAGCACCCTGCCATTCACAGGAATGGAGAGACTCATTCCATGATGGCAAAGAGTCAGGATCGCCATTGGTAAGCGTTTCTTTCAAAGAAAGTAAAGTGAGCTTATCAGTCTCTGAGCTCAAAGGCAGAGCCTCTGCAGTTGACAGCGTCTAGATTCTTCTTACTCACACTTTTTTTATAAATGAAAGTGAAAAATTCATTCAAGTCATGGTACGATAGCTTGTGACATCAGAACATAGGAAGAAAATAACTTTTGTCCGACTTGATACCTGTAACTTCAACTCATACAGGCAAAATATCTTCAGTCTTGTTATTCCAAAGGTCGTCGATTTGATTTATGTGAATATAAATTAACAATAATTAAAAATATTATTAATTTTCCAATAAAAAAAATCCACTCAAAAAAAATATTATTAATTTAAACCTTTAATTTTATATTAATTTGGAAAATTTTTTAATTATTTTTTATAATCAAAGAATTAAACTGATATAAATTTATTTGAAAGGACTAAAATAATGACATAATTTTAAAAAGACTAAAGATAAGTTACTTCAAGCTTTATAAAAAAATATCATTAAATATATGTATCTAAACAAGAGCTATAAACATCCTCCCCTCCACTCTTTTCGAAAAAGAAAAAAGTTTATTTTCTTTTTCTTCAAAACCGCTTAAAATTATTTGAATAGATTACTAAATTAGTTAGCTCTTAAAATTTTTTGAAGAGAATCCAATTAGTTTCGGAAAAATTAACTTCCCTCATAGTTCTCGAATATTTCATCAAGAACTAAAATTGAGCGCCCTTAAGAACTAACACTTCGACAAAAATGAATTTTAGTGGCGGTCGTTTAAAGTTTTTACTGGCGATTTAAACCTCTACTACTACCTTTTTTGGCAGGGCCTAGGCCCACCAGAAATAAAGTGATAAAAAGTATTTAGTGGTAATTTTTACTAACCGCTGGTATGACCACCACAAAATATCCTTTTTATTGGCAATTTTTTACTGGGAGTTTAAACCACCAGAAATATAAATTTGTAAAGGTTAAAATTGCCAATAAGTATTGTTCAAGCTTTAGGCCCAATTTTATTTTTTTCAGCGATTAAAACCACTAGTAATTCTTACGTTTCTATAACAATTTTATGGCAATTAAAATCGACAGTAAGTTTGTTTGGTTTTTTTCCCCCTTTTTTTGGTGTCATTTTTATTTTCTTTAAAAATAATTAATCATCAATTATTTTACATTTAATAAAAAAGGATAAATGGATCATAGTTTTTTCTTTTTGGGAACAAAAATCCTAATAGTAAATGGCAGTATTTGTAGTAGCAGCCGATATTCACATGCACCTTATTTATATAACAAAATAAATCTCAAATGCAACGTACACCGCACATTGTTATATATGAGAAAAAAAAGATAATAATAAGCAACATAGCAGCATAAATGAAAGATTTATGAAACCAATCAAAAGATAACGTGACATAAAAATTCAAGTTATAGTAACATTAGATGTTATAATAGAAGCTTTTGGTAAGAAGTTTAGAGAGGTGTTAGTTCCTGTCATGCTGCATGAAGTGTGTTTCCTAAAGTAGGTGTTAAACATTAGTAACATGCGCTGAATCAAGGATTAGTTTTCACGAGAAATTACTTTTCCATTGTTCTTTCCTACATAATCAAATCATATATTATTTCCACTTAGTCATGTGGGAAGCTATTAAAAAAATGCAATGAGTTCACTGGTAATTTGATTTCCTTATGTCTAGAAAATGCTTCAACTATTTTTTATGGCTTGTCTCCATTCTTTCTACAGTGATTTGGATGAAGATTTTAACAAGTACATTGACTTAAGATCCTAAAGCATCTTAACCAACTTTTTGTAGGAATACAATTTTTAACACCTGCTACCATGCTAGTTCTATTATAAAATTCTATTGCCACATCAACATAGCTCACATTCCCCTAGTTTGCTCAGAATCTTTGAGATATAGTTTCTTAGTTAAATAAATAATCATAAAAACATGAAAACCCTTTATATTCATCACAGAATTGTTTATCACAACTAAACTAGAAGTTTCTTCAAAAACCCAATAAGTGAACTAGAATAAAAAACACATCAAATACATTGAAATCCAAATGCACTATTGAAGAACAAAAACTGATTCATCTGCCTGCTTTAGAATTAGAACAGAATTGGAATATGGAAACAATAGAAAAAAATTGGAGTATAGAAAATAAAATAATGACATAAACAAAGAGAAATAATTGTATTACCTTGAGAAAGACATTGACAGATTTTCAACCTTGATAACCAATTTCTCGAAGGAGGATGAACTAGGAGGGTGCGCTAAAGCAAGCAACATGAAACAATTATGTAAATCTTCAAGAATGGAGGAATTAAAAATCACAAGCAGTAAAACACCAATTAAAAACAAAATTGACCATATAAAAGAATAAATCAGAAGGTTCTGGTACATACCTTAGAGGACGATGAAGTGGTTCCATGGCAAAGGGAAGAGGTAACATATTTGTGGCAAGAATGAATGGTCTTGAACAAACACACATATGAGAGATTCTAGTCAATGTTAGAGCTGTGAACTTTAAGAAATTATGTGAAGGCAAACACACACACACACACACACACACACACGAGAGATTTCATGAAATTGAAGAAGCCATAAGCCATAGATTGAACCCTAGATCAAAGCTAAACTCTAAATCAGAGGTAAAAGGCACAGATTGAGAAATTGGAGAAGCCAAAAATAGAAATATCTGAACCAGAGGTATTCGCTCAAAATCAAAGGAACACGAGAGAGAGAGAGAGAGAGAGAGAGAGAAAGAAAGATAGACGTACGGTGGTGAGGGTGAAGGCAACGATGGCAATAGCGACGGTGATGGTGATGATGATGGCGACGACGGCAGCGACGATGGTGAGTGCATTTTCAAGCAAACATGAATGGTTCTTCGGAGTGAGCACTGGAGGAGTTCACACGAGCAACATTTTGAATGAAATGCCAAAACGGGTAGTACACAGGAATCAAATATTCAATATAAAATTTTTAAAATTAAAGAACCGCTGGAATATCACACTATAACCGCCAGAAAAAAAAATATTTTGTGGCAATTCATTAAACTGCCAAAAAATTCATTATTTAATGGCAATTACTTAAACCGCCAAAAAAGAACCCCCACAAATTAACACTTTTTTTGTAGGGTAATTTACGCTGCTACAAAGATTAATTTCAAGTAACTTCAAAACATTTGAGGACTATGGTACAAGCCTTTTTTTTTTTTAATAACTAATTTGAAGATGAGTTAATCCTATGTTCTTATATTCACATTCAGCAGAGTCAATTGGCAACGTCGAATAGTGACTAACGAGTTTTGAATCATTCTTCAAGCATTTTGGATGGCCAATGTCAAATATAAAATAGGAGAAACGCGTGAAACCCGATTGATGGAACATATTGAACGATAATGAACAGTGGATATTTGAAAGCGGGTAGCATGGGAATGAAAAAGAGAGCCTGAATCAGTAGTCAAGCGAAGACTTAGACTAAAATTTGGAAATTGGAAGTGACTTGGCCAGACCGGCAACTTTGTTAAACAATAAGCATGCATTCAGGGTAGAAGACTAATTTGGCGGAAAAATATTTGGATGGCTATAATAATGTTCAAACTTTTACTTTTAAGAATGACTTGACATCAATACTATTGAACAGATGACAAATTTTAATTAAATACGATATATTTTTGTTTGGTCTATTTAGCGTTACTTCTATAGCTCAATTTGTACCATGCAAAGTTGCAAACCCATTTGATTGACTTGAATCTTGACTTTTAGCACCTAGCAGGCAATTTGGGCAATTTTCCTCTTTTCTATATATGCGTAGTATTCTCTTTTGGAGATCAGAAGATAAAACATGCTAGGCAACCAATTCCCAAAAAAAAAAAATTGCCAGGCAACATGTTGATTTTTTTAAGGCAACATGTTGAGAGTGGGGGGGGGGGGGGGGAGGGGGGAGGATCACATTTATTAGTCGCACCAATTCATTGCGAGAAATACTTGCATCTTTTGGCAGCATTATATAGTTATGCTCTCGGACCAATTATATAAGTGTATTTTGTTTGTGATCCATCGCTAGCAAACAATTCTATAAAATTATTTTTGGACTATATAAGAATTTCTCGTTCGTTCGTTGACGAGGAAACTAACCCGGTATTATCAATTCTTTAAACAATATATTCAATAATTAACATTTTTTAAATTATAAATTCATCCTTCCTCATCTTTCTAACACGTTCTGCCACTACTGCATCGGCCGACAACACTGCCTCGCCATGTCCATCACTCATGCCACCGACAGCCGGCGTTCTAGCGCAAGGAGGCAATGAAAGCGTCAGCACTGTCCGCCATGTCTACACAGAATAATGATTCTTGGCCAATATCTGGCATTTGAAAAGGATGATGACATCCTTCCAAGCAAGGAATTTGCTGACCAAGCAAATGTTCAGTCCCCAGAACAAGTTTCTTAGTCTTCTTCTCATTTTGATCTCTCTCTGAAAAATCTGAGGTGCATACGAATAATGTGTTATCAGTTTTCAAGAAAAGTTGTTTTTTCAATTTCTAGGTTTTATTCGCAAATTTTCTATAAAAAATGTTTTTTAATGTCTTTTGATGTGTGATATGTGATCTGTCGATATCTAGATACGTAGAAGAGATCGATTGAAGACCCTACCGGACTGTGGCATAAGATTGCGTCACAGTTTTATTGGAAAAAGAGATGGGGTGATAAGGAAGGTGGTTAAAAACAAGATTTCAGTAAACCCTAAAAATAGTAGAGAGTAAGAGTTTATATATATATATATAAAGAATGTATATACAAGAGAAGTGATTAATTGTGAAATGAGAAGAGTAAATTTTGACTATTAGATCTTATATGAATGGTCAAGATTAAAACATAAAGTCATATGACTTTTTTAAGTGATCATATGATTATTAAACAATTTTAAATTTCGATCATTTATGTATAGTTATACTTCCCAGATTTGTTCCTCTCACTCTTATAATAAATCACTCCTCTTATACGATATGTTCCCTATATTTATATATATAAAATTAAGTGAGAGGAGTGATTAATTGTGAGAATGAGAGAAGCAAATCTTGACCATTGGATCTTACATGAATAGTTAAGATTAAAATAAAAAATTATATGACTTTTTTAAATAATCATGTGACCATTAAATAACTTTAAATCTTGACCATTCATATATGGTTATACGGTCTAGATTTGGTCTTCTCACTCTCATAATAAACAACTCCTCCTATGTGATACGCTTCCTATATATATATATATATAGCTTAATTTAGATGTATTGATTTTTACACTGTTATTCAATCAAAATTTTCTATTTGTATGACCATTTAAGTAGTGGGTGGTTATGTTAAAGAGTTTTGCTAATGTGGCAATTTATGATTGGATGTCTGTGTAAAAAATTTTTACACTGATAGCATATTTAAATTAAATCCATATATATATATATATATATATATATATATATATGAGTAAAATAAAATTACAATGTTATTCAAAGTTACGGCAAGCGCTGATCCCTCACACGCCGACCTTCGTTCATCTTCGATCCGGAAAACTCGCGCTTTCGTTTCGGTAAATCGAAATTTCAAATATATAATTTTATTTTCTGTGCTTGTGTATATTAATTGTGCATCGTGTTCGTTCGTTCCCTGTAATGAAAATTGTGCTTGTGTAATTGTGTTGTTGATTGCTATAGTTTTAATTCGCGAATTGGAAGGTTTGCTTTTGCTTCGTGGTTAACGAACATAAGTGACCATTATTTGGGAAGAAGATTTCTCTATTTTGTGTTTCAATTGTATTTTTATTCATTAAGCAAAATTCGCCCCATTGTTCTCCATTTGTATGGGCAATAGGATGACCAAATATTCCATATAAATTCAAGCTATTGATACAAAAGATAGAGCACATAAACTAAATACAGAAGACACTCGTACAGAAGATAGAGCACAGAAACTGAAACTGTTACATCGCTTAGTAGGAGCTGAAGTGAGGCATACTCCAACGACCAGTAATGCACAAAACACAAGGAATAGAAAATACAAGAATGACTCTCCAGGTGAGCGCAGCTAATTTGTTATGACAAGTGTGGTTCCTAGTGCGGCAGCTTTTGTTTAATTGCATGCAACTCTATTATAACATCTTTTATGCTCATTCGCTGAGCGGGGAATTCCGCGGAACATGCGACTCCAATCCTAGCAAAGGACACTAGACACTCCCGAATGTTACCTTCCATATTTTGCTGCCGCATGACTCTTCTCTCTTTTTCAGCAAATGGAATGAGCAATCGTGAATCCACAATCTCACTGATTCCTTCTAGAGTTGCCATAGTACAGAACTTGTGTAAGTTTAGATCCTCACCAAACATGCTATCTGTTGGTTTCTTTCCAGTGAGCATCTCCAACAGAAGAATTCCATATCTGTAGATATCCCCTTGTGGTGATACTGGGCCACCTGCTCCATACTCTGTTCGATTCGAACAATAATTCTTTAACCAAAAATGAAGGAAAGGAATATGGATAAAATACAGTCATATATTTACTATAAACCATTCACCCTTACCTTATTGAATTTTTAAAGGGTTGATCGCCGCATGCAAGGCATGCGGCTGCAGTTGGGGTGGCCAAGATATTGGCCTTGCATAGTGCACCCCAGGAAGTTTAGAGGACCTTGCATTGTGCGCCCCGGAAGTTTAGAGGACTGTTTTCGAGTCCTTGGGACCTAAGGTCCCGGCGGTTCCCCCCCTCCCGGCTGGCGGCCCAAACAATACAAAAAGAGCGACCGAAAAAAAAAAGATTGGTTGCCATAGCTAAGGTAAAAAAATTGAGTATTAATGCTTAGGGCTTTAGTAAAGTTCAAGCTATAAGTAAACTATTGTAATTATGATGCTCTCCTACACTTAATATATTAATGACAATAACATGCTACAAACAAAACGCGGGTTTAACAATATACCAATTTCCTGTTGTTGCCACAAGCTACTAAAGAAATATTGGAAAAAAACATTTTTAAAGGATAGTACGAGATTAAAAGCACTTTACCTGGGGGAACATATCCAATAGTTCCCTTAACTATAGAGGAACTGGCTTGATCACTAATGGAACGGACGGCGGCCCCATGAAGGAGCCTAGCTAACCCAAAGTCTCTCAAATGGGCAACTATGTCATCGTCAAGAAGAACATTACTCGGCTTAATGTCACAATGAACTACAGCTTCCTCAGAATCATTGTGAAGATAATCCAATGCGTAAGCTACATCAAGAGCAATATTTAACCTTTGTGTAAGGTTTAGATTTAGATTTCTAGACTCAATATGTTCATTGTTGTGCAATAAGCTTTCAAGACTCCCATTAGGTATGAACTCAAAAACTATAGCCTTGAAATCTTCACCTTTATAATCAACACTTGAACAACAAGTCAATATATTGAGAAGATTCCGATGCTTGATTTTTCCCAGAGCTTTGCATTCAGCCATGAAACTCTTTGATGCCCCACGGTATTCAAGATTCAACACCATCACAGCAATGAGTCTTTCAAAATGGACAAGAGTCCCTTTATATACAAAGCCAAAGCTTCCTGTGCCAACTAAGTTGGATGGAGAAAATCCATTGGTTGCTTGATGTAGCTCTCCATAAGAAACCTGTAGGTATCTATATGGCATAGACGGTGAAGAAGATAACTTTTTGGGCTTCTTTTTGAGATAATAGATGCTAACGAAAGCTGTGAAAGAGATCTAAACCTCACCAATTACAATGATGAGGATAAATTTCTTTTTAAGAGACCTCCTGTGTTTGTCTAAGGGCAACATAGAGCATGCAGGGAGATTTAGTTGAGGTATCCCGCCACAAAGATCCTTATTTCCAGTGAGTGATATTGCTGTGATGTTGTTAAAGACTCCTCCTGTTGGGACCTCACCATAGAGATGGTTAAAAGACAAGTCCAAATAATTCAAAAATGTTAGATTCTCAAGTTCATGCGGGATTGTGCCTGAGAAGCTGTTGTTAGAAAGGTATAAGAACTCTAGGGACCTTAAAGAGCCCAAGAATGATGGTATACTTCCATGGAAGAAGTTTCTTTGCAACCAAATGTCTGTTAATGCAGAACAAGCACCTAATTCCATGGGAATTTTACCAGATAATTTTTTTGTGTGTAGATATAATATTGAAAGATGCTTCAAGTTGCCAAAGTCTGAAGGAAGGGGACCCGTCAACAAGTTGGTGGATAAGTCAAGATTCACTAAACCTTCCTGATAGCCAAATGTTCGATTAGGTATATTGCCACTCAAGTTGTTTAAAGAAACACTAAATGTTTGCATCTTGGTGCAATATCTAAGCGAAAATGGAATGCTTCCCTCTAATTTATTAGAGTGCAAATAAACTTTAGACAACTTAGTCAGATTGCCAATGACAGTAGGAATATTACCAGATAGTTTGTTATATTGGAAGTCCAATAATTCTAGATTTTCAAGCTTTCCAATTGAATCTGGAATTGTTCCCACAAGGGAATTCCTTCCCAAAGCAAGCCAAGCTAGGCCGAATAGGTTTCCAATTTCTTCAGGTATCGTTCCAGATATTTGATTCTTCTCCATAGTAAGCACATAGAGTTTGGTAGAGAAGTTGCCTATGAAATTTGGCAATACACCACCTAGATTATTTTCATCTAAATCCAGGACTTGCAACTGAGTACAATTGGTTAATGATGAAAGGAAATCCAAGTCGTTAGCTCTTCCACTCCCAAAACTATTATTACCAATGTTAAATTTTTGAAGTTTGTTTAAGCTTCCTAAAGTAGGAGGAATTGGTCCACTAAAACTATTTTCTGATATATCAAACACCTGCATTTCAGAGAGGTTGGATATTGAAGATGGGAAAGTTCCAGTGAACCGGTTTCCTCCAATATACAATGCTTGAAGATAGGGAAAAGAAAAGTGTATATTTGAAAGAAAAGTACCCACTAACTGGCTTTGTGTTAGTGAAATATCTTCAATATTTGAAAGGTTATAAAGTGAAGTGGGGAACATGCCTAACAACCTATTAAAACTCAGGTACAACACTTTCAAATTTGACAACTTCCTTCCAAATGATTCGCTCCAAGTGATAACATCTCAAGTGACGAAAGATTTCCCAAGAAAGGTGGGATAGTACCAACTAGATTATTGAATCCAAGTTGCAACCCAGTAAGCTGCATCATAGATCCAAACCATGAGGGCACTTTCCCAGTGAGATTATTGTAAGACAAGACAATTACCTGAAGACCTGAGCAATTGGTCAGCTCTATTGGAACCTCACCATGAAGATTATTCCTCCAAAAGGAAAGAATACGCAACCTCTTTAAATGACCAACTTCTCTTGGAATCTCACCGTGCAAGTTGATTTTAGTAAGATTGAGCTTCCTGAGAAAGTTTAGATTTCCCAAAGCTGGTCCAAGAGTAGCACCCCAGTATTGATTTTCCAGTTGCAAGACTGAGACTCTCATGTGGTGGACTGCATGTAACACCCTGCCATTCACAGAAATGGCGAGACTCATTCCATCATGGCAAAGAGCCAGGAACGCCATTGGTAAGCTTTTCCTTCAAAGCAAGGAGAGCGAGCTTATCAGTCTCTGAACTCACATGCATAGCCACTGTAGCTGACGGCATGTACACCAAAGTTTGTGAACCGATGCAGAGAAGAAACATGGTGACGGTTGTCATCATTTTGCTGTTTGACATGATGTATATGAAGTAGGGAGCAGGAAGGTGAAGTAAATATTTTGTTGTAGCAAGCACCTAGAGTCTTTCTTTTATAGACATTCCAATTTGCTTAAGTGAAGGACGAATTTAGTTTTGGAATGACTCGAAAATCAATCTAAAATTGTTTTTATTGTAAATATTATCTTAATAATCCAAATACGCCACAAGCATAAATTCATCAATAAAGCACAAAGAATTACCAGAGTCTATGTAGATACTTCTTAATATATTGTATGAACAATATTAGATGTGGGCATTGACTTTCATATGAATTCATACGTAAGAGTTTTAATGTAATAGTTTTTTGACGTGTTTTTAATGTAACACTACATATGCATTCAATGATAATTCTTAAAATACAAAGTTAGAGTATCTTGTTTTAAAAAGTGTTACTAGATTCCCTAATAATCAATATAAAAATCTTCCTATTTAAAGGTTTACTCACAATGTTATAGGTTATAATTTACACAATATTCAATAGATGTGAGTAAGATTTAAATTTTTTAAAAATATAATAATAATAATAATAATAATAATAATAATAATAATTACTGTTGTCTTTTAAAGAAATTCTGTATTGATTAACCTTTTCAATTGTAGAAAATATTATTAATTTAATTTTACTTTTCAATTATAAAAATATATTAATTTAATTCTTAATTATACAAAGATTACATCAACTATCTTCTCAATTTAAGCCACTAAAAATAGTCTAGTCATATGAAGTTCGAATAGCATGTATGAAATCATGGTTCGAATCTTATTGCTATTGATGTACCAAAAAAAAAAATACCTTGGCAATCATAAAAAATAAAATTGACTCAGTTCTCTCTTTTTTTTCCAATTTTGATGTTAATTTTTATTACCAAAAATATTAATCTTGAAATTTTTTAAGTTTTCAAAATAACGATACTTTTTTTCTTTAAATTGAAATTCAAATTTATTCTAATTTCAAGTCATCGATGAATAGTGTGTTTCTTTGTGACATCAAATCATAAGAAGAGCATATCATTAGAGAAAATTTACTTATACATGCAGTTGGGATGTATTTGCAACATATTACCATTTTTTTTTTAGTTATCAACTTTTTCGATTGAATTATCAACTAATTGCAGCGTACAAATATCAACTTTTTTCTCCGTTGCTAACTTTTTAAATTAAAGTTACCAATTTATTTGACTGAAGTACCAACCAATTGCATGCAAAATATCCTGTAATATTATGCTATAATTGGTTGATAACCAAAAAAAAAAATTGATAATGCATCAAATTCATCCAATTTTTGCGTATCCAAATAACACAACTCATATCATTAGCCTGCCTTGCCATAATCATACGAACATAATATCTTTAGTCTTGTTATATCAAAGGTCATCGCTTTAACCACAAGGCCTAGCATAGGTGTAAGCCAACTGGGTTCCTTAAATATCGAGGGAGGGCTTCAATCCCTGGCAATGTGCATGGAGAGGGTCTTATACCCAGAGGCAATACTCACGTCTTTGAGCTCTATGCCTTGAGGGGATTAGTCATCGCTTTCGATGGTGAATACCTTGAGCTTACCTAAAAGGCCCTCACTTTGATCTATATGAATTCAATTTATCAAATATTGAAATATTAATTATTTAAACCTTTAATTCTATATTAATTTAGAATAATTTTAAAATTATGTTTTTACAATTAAAGAGTTAAGTTGAGATCAAGTTTCTAATGGACCAAACATCAATGCTTATAATCTTAAAAAATATGAAAAATAAGTTTAATCCAAGTTTTATATAAAAATATCATTAAATATACGTATGTAAACAAGAACTATAGACATCTCCCCTCCTCTCTTTGTTTTTGAAAAAGAAAAACTGTTATTTCTTTTTATTCAAAACAACTTGAAATCATTTGAATAAATTACTTAATTAGCTTTTAATTTTTTTAATGAATCCAATTAGTTTCAAATAAATTAACTTATCTCATTGTTCTCAAATATTAACGGTCTTAAGAACTAATTTGCAATGCTATAAGCTTAATTTCAATTGACTTTAGAACGTTTGAGGACTGCGGGACAAGTTAAACTAATTTGAAATGAGTTGATCCCATTTTCTTTTCTTCATATATATATATATATATATATATATATGAAGAAAAAGGACTTTATCAGTTTAATTAATTGGCTCATTCAAAATCTTATTCACTTAATTTCTTAAAATTAATTGAAGAAATAATCCTAAGGTTATTATGGCCGACAATGGCAATATTCCAGCGCTTTGGATGGCCAATGTCAAATATAAAATAGAGACTAACGAGTGAAACCAAATTGATGGTGCATATCACATAACATTGAAGAGAATGGTGGATATATGAAAGTGGTGTGCTTGTGAATGAAAAGAGAGTGCACATTAACACTGATGGGAAGACTAAGACTTACATTTGGAAGTGACTTCGGTAGAGTCAGCAACTTTGTTTAGGAAATTACCAGGAAAACGTCAAACTTGTTTACAGGGTAGAAGACTAACTTGGGCAGAAAATACTAGAGCGCTAATCATTTTTATTTTATTTTATTTTTTGTTTGTACAGAATGACTTGACATAAATATTCTTGGATAGATGAATAATTATACTTGAATTTTGGCTATTTTTGATTAAATTCGATATTTCTTTTGACCATTCAGCATTACTTCTGTAGCTCAATTTGGACCATGAAACCTATCCGATTGACTTGAATCTTGACTTTGATCGCGTACATGTAATTTGAGCAGCTTTTTCTTTAAGATAAAAGTTTAAAAGAGGGGGGAAAATGTCTATTTACAAATGATCAATAGCACTACCTACTGTATGGGCTATCATTAAAGAGTCACTAATAATAATCGAATTCAAAACATTTTTTTAAACGCTATTTGAGACTACAATTATGTCAACCTCGAACGATTATAAGTTGTTAACCCTCCACTACTTATTGGAAACATTTATGCGGCATCATCCTTGAACCTTGAATGTTTATATAAAATATAAACTTCACTTTGATTTCCCCATCGTAGATGTGCAATTTGTATCGTATTTTAGTGATCAATGAAAGATAGCCCACGCAAGGCAGCATATTGATTCCAACATAAGTCACATGCATTATACGTATTAATTCGTATTAGACGTATTAATTCATTACTGAGGAAATTAATCCCACAATCTTTTTTTCTAATACAATTTGACAATTTTTTTTTTTTCAATTTCAAAGTTTATATTTTCTTCTGCAATTTACAATTCAAACCTCGACACAAATCATGTAGTGTCGGGGCTTATGTTAGAATTGGAGAGTAGGGGACTGTACATTATATTTTACTTCAAATATGAGTTACACAAATACATAGTATGTTTATTTTAACATGATAGACACATATCTTAATACTTACTTTCAACGGCATCACAAGCTGAAAAACATTTTCCTTTTTCTTTTTGTGTAGGTGCGAAATTATGATAGAACTACAAAAACAATGGTTCGTAGGCAAATCTAGCATACCAAAATCAACTTTGGACTTAGTTTGGTCCCTCTTTTAATCCAATTCGTCCATCATCGATTGACAAATAGTTTGAGAAGAATGCCATAGTGCATCTTATTCAGTCAAATGCACCACGCAGTTTCATTTAACTACATTTATGAAGTGTGGGTCAACGTATTTCAAGTATGCCTACATACATTGTTATTAGCTACACTTCACTAGTGTAGTTAAATAACAGCGCGCAATGTACTTTATTTGCCAAGGTGGCCCAAAGACAATCCTATAGTTTTGAAGATTGCATTCTAAAGTAAACTAACCCCACTCCACGCGACCATGTCAACATCACAAAGGAAGGCAAGGATTCAGAAGCGACACATTAGAAACACAATCATGCACTAGAATTGCATTTGCATCACAAAAGTCATCGTTCATCCACTGACAAAGAAAAAAAAAAAAAGTACTCAAGAAGTTCAGTGATGGTAGTGGGCAATCATTATTATTGATCCGATCCTTCTTCCGTGGAGATGGTGGCATAGGCGGCTTTATCAGGCCTCTCCCTTTCTTCTTATCCCATGGCCTTGCCTGCTCACTCAAATTTTGCAATTATAGAAAATATGCGCGGAAATATATTCAGATTGACCAACATCAACATAATTCTAATATCCCACCACTTATTCGATCACTAATATGATAGTGGCACTAAAAAAGAGAATGGAAAATATAAACAATTAAAAAATTGAAGAAGAAAAAGTGGTAAAAACATACGAAAAAAAATCAAGATGAGAAACTCACATTTGCGAAAGAGTGAACGAATCGCTTTCCTTTGGCTATTTTTCGCTCACTCTGCCATAGTAATATTAGCATAAATAGAACCACATAGTGCCTGTTTGGAAGGTAGATAGAATCAATTTTATAGGAAGCCAAAATTTTTTCACTAAAGCCCGTTTGGTATGCATGATAGTATAAGACCTGATAGTATAAGTCCCAATAAAAATTTAATACTATGCAGTATTTGGTATGTCACTGTACAAGATATTGTATTATATAAAATATAATCAGAAGAAGAGATTATAATAAATATAATTTTTAAATAGTTATTAAAATTATTTTAGCTATTTTTTAATTATATATAAAAATAATTTTATATTAAAATTTATTTATTTATTTATTTTTAATATTTTTTCATAAATATAAAAAATATGAGAGAGAGAGAGAGTGAAATAGAGATGGAGTTTTGATACATCAAAATCTAAGCAGAATTAATATCACATTCCTATATTTAGTTGTATTTTTTATT
Organism: Pterocarpus santalinus; assembly: GCA_031439595.1. Lineage (NCBI taxonomy): Eukaryota > Viridiplantae > Streptophyta > Magnoliopsida > Fabales > Fabaceae > Pterocarpus > Pterocarpus santalinus. Next base: position 7,406,415 of record CM062527.1, read on the forward strand.
ATATATAATTAAATTTATATTAAATATTATTATTTATATATTTTAATAATAAATTTTTATTCTTATATTTTTATTTTAGTTTGAATAGTTATTTTATAATTATTTTTTTAAAATATTTATTTATTATTAAATAATATTATTTTTTATTTATATATTTTTATTTTTATTATTTATTTAATAATTAATTTTATTTTAATAAAATATATTAAAAAAACCCTTATATATTAAAAGCTAATCAAGCTTAATACGGCCTTCCTAGACTGGATTAAATTATTCATTATTATAACGTATAAGGAAGGTTTGATAGATAAACTTATACAATATATTGATTACACCGAACAACGGATAAGATCATAACATATTGTGTTACCTTATCCTGTCATGCTTAATACAACATGCTAAACACCCCTTAAAAGTTGCATAGGAAATCATGTTTTTGCTTTGGAACGCGTGTTTTCATGTTGGCAAAGCAAAAACAAACGGGCCCATAGTAATTAGTTGCAATTAAAAATGAAAGGGATGAAATCGGATGAGATTGAACACTGGATTTAGGGCATAGTGATGGGCACACATGTAGGGAGTGCTAGAGAAATATCAAAGAAAGGAAACCAAATTAGGAGTGTTAGGGGTGAAAAAGGGAAAAATGATATGATAGACTTGCGTTTACCGTGAACCCGAGTCCAAGAAAGATCTTAATCATTGATTACATAATATTTATATATTTGTAATTTTAAGATATATTTTAAATAGTTAGACTTTTTTCTAGACTCGAATTCACCATAAACCCAAGCCTACCTTATCATTACTATGAAAAAGGATAGGCTTTGATTGGCTAGGGGACAATGAGAAATTATTTTCCGCTGATTAAATCTATGGAGTAAAGACTTTTGCTTTAGGTGCGCTTGTTATGGATAGAAACGAGGAGATAAATTTTCATGTATCTCATTAATGTGTAATTGTGACTTAAATATATTTTTAATTATTATAAATATAAGTTATTTTGATTTTATTTTTTTTTAAAAATTCTTTATTTTTGTTTCCTCTTTTTTTTAATATTATATTTTTAATTCTTATCATTCTAAATTTTAATCTGAAAAAATATTTTAGAATATATATTTAACTTTTACAAATATTAAATATTTTATTTTATTTTTATAAATATTTTAATAAAATTTTTTTTGTCCTTGTACATATTATTATTTTATAGTATTGACTAACAATAAAGAAAAAAAATATAATATTAAAAAAGAAAAAGACTAAAAACCAAAAAAAAAAAATTAAAACCAAACGACATATATTTACAATTAATAAAAACATATTTAACCCTTGTCATAAATTCCCTTTCACTCAAAACGATCAAAGAGTTAAAAAAACAAAAAAAAAAGGAAAAAAAGTTTATCAGTTCATTCAAACGAAAGGGGTGAATATGATTTACTTAGAAGTTACAATTTTTTTTTTTTTTTGGGGTATAATCTGATAATCATGAATGGTATCTCGTAATTGTTGCGACCATGTCTCTTCGCGACGTCTTCATTACTTTTTGTGTGATTCATTACTCACCCAATGATGGGTACTGACCCTCACATTCTATACAATAATAAACTAGTAATGGGTTGATATCATGTTCGTAAAAAAGTGAATCCCCTTATCTCTTTTCATGTTAAAAGTCAATTCTCATAATTAGTAAATCTAATTGGCCAAAAACGGGATATTCTTGGGTCTAGAATAATGCTGCAGCAGCACACAATCTGATAATCGTAAGAGGTTAGTGAGAAAGGTTAAGATCAAAGAGCCAAAAAGATATAAATTAAAAAAAAAATCAAAAAGAGCATGAAGGTTTTGAGATGCAAGCAAGGCCAAGGTGTGTAAAGGTAGAAGGTTTAGAAATGTGAAAGGCTGAAAGCGGTGGCAGAAATGTGATACCCGGAGTGCAGCGGGTGGCTGGCGAAACAGCACGAGTACATCAAGACGTGGCGGCGCCGTTGGTTTGCGCTGGAGCAAGGGAAGCTCCGTTGGTGATAGGACTCCGCCATCACGCGCGCGTAATAGTCACGCGGCGTTATCCCCGTGGCGTCATGCCTCGCGGTGAAGGGCGCGCTGAACAAGCCATGCGTGTTTGAGCTTTCCACTCACTCCGACACGATGTACTTCATCGCCGATTCGGCGAAGGAGAAGGAAGACTGGATCAACTCCATTCGCCGCTCCATCGTCCAGCACTCCACATCTGTCACCGATTCTGAGATCGTCGATTACGACAAGAGCTGATCGCTCACTCGCCACCCTGCTTTTTCTTTGATTATGAAATGCACGCGCTTTTGCTTTGGTAAATTGGATTTTTAATAATTTTTCGGTGTTTGCGTATATTAATTAATTAATTAATTCTGCATCGTGTACGTTCGTTCGTTATAGTAAGGAAAACCGTGTTTGTGCGATGTTGTAATTGTGTTCTCGATTGCTGTAGTTTTAAATTTTAATTCGCGAATTGGAAGGTTTTGCTTTTGCTACGTGATCAGTTTTTATCAGTGGATTTTTATTTTGTGGGGCTTTTTGTAAAGTTTGATTTGTTGAATTACATTGGTTTTCAATGTCGTAAACTATATCCTTATTCAGTACACTCCACATGGAAATGCATCTATAGCAAAATCACGTTTCAGCTATAAATAGTCCCAGTTTACCAACATTCAACTGATTCAAGAACTTGGGCTAGAATTGAATTTTCGTGATTCGTTTTTGTAGGACATTGTAGGAGCAATCAAGTTTGTCAATTTTGTTGAGCTTAATAATATCATCGAGGTTTAAACATGAATTCTCTTACTTGTCATTTATTTTCGGTAATCCATTGTACAATAAAAGTGCCACGAGAACAACAACATTAGTGACCATTATATTTGGGAAGAACATTTCTATATTTTTGTCATAAGCAAAACCGCCCTGTTGTTCTCCATTTGTATTGGCAATAACAGTAGGATGACCAAATACTCCATATAAATTCAACCCATTGATACAGAAGATAGAACATAAAAACTGACACAGAAGACACTGATACAATTGAAGACACTAATACAGAAGATAGAGGACATAAACTGAAGCTATTACATCACCTAGTAGGAATAGAAAGTGGTGCAAACGGAATGGTAGCGGGGCAACTTCTGCTTAATTGCATGCAACTCCGTTATAGCATCTTTCAGGCTCATTCGCTGAGTGGGGAATTCTGCAGAACACGCAACCCCAATCCTAGAAAAGGACAGTAGACACTCTCGAAAGTTGTCTTCTAGATTTTGCTGTCGCATGACCCTTCGCTCTGCTTCAGCAATTGGAACAACCAGTCGTAAATCAACCACCGCAGTAATTCTTTCTTGAGTTGCCGTATTACAGAACTTGTGTAGGTTTAAACTCTCATCAAACATGCTATCTGTTGGTTTCTTTCCAGTTAGCATCTCCAATAGAAGAATTCCACAGCTATAGATATCTCCTTGTGGTGATACTGGGCCACTCCCTCCATAATCTGTTTGATTCGAATAACAATTCTTTAAACAATCATTTTTAGCTGAATAAATTTTTAAGGGGTCAATTGCCATAGCTAAGGTGAAAATTTGACTGTTAATGCTTGGGACTTAGTGAAGTTTGAGTTGTAAGATAACTACTGCAATAATGATGCTATCTAAAACCCAATATAAATGAAAATAATATGTCGCTCAATACAAGAATTTAACAAGATAAGTTTTCTTATGTTGCCCCAGGCTAATAAAGAAATACATGTAAAATATTTTTAAAGGATAGTAAAAGAACAAAAGCACTTTACCTGGCGGGACATGTCCAACGGTTCCCTTAACTGTTGAGGAACTAGCTTGTTCTCCGTTGGAATGGATCGTGGGCCCGTGAAGGAGCCTAGCTAATCCGAAGTCTCCTAAGTGGGCAATCATGTCCTCATCAAGAAGAACATTACTTGGCTTAATATCACAGTGTACTACAACTTCCTCAAAATCATTGTGAAGATAATCCAACGCGTAAGCTACATCAAGAGCAATATTTAACCTTTGTGCGAGGTTGAGATTTAGATTTCTAGACTCGCTATATTCATTGTTGTCCAACAAGCCTTCTAGACTCCCATTAGGCATGAACTCAAAAACAATGGCCTTGAAATCTTCACCTTTATGGTCAACACTCGAACAAGAAGTCAGTATATTGAGAAGATTCCGGTGCTTGATTTTTTCCAGGGCATTGCATTCAGCCATGAAACTCTTTGATGCCCCACGTGTTTGAAGATTCAACACCTTTACAGCAATAGGTCTTTCAAAATGGACAAGAGTTCCTTTATATACGAAACCAAAACTTCCTGTACCAATTAAATTGGATGAAGAAAATCCATTAGTTGCTTGATGTAGCTCTGCATAAGAAACCCTCAAGTACCTATATTCCAGTGATGGTGAAGAAGACAACTTCTTGGGCTTTTTCCTGAGATAATAGATACTGATAAAAGCTATGAAAGAGATCAAAACCCCACCAATTACAATCATTAGGATAACTTTCTTTTTAAGAGACCTCTTGTGTTTGTTTGAGGGCAACTTAGGGCATGGAGGGAGACTCAGTTGAGGAATCCCGCCACAAAGATCCTTGTCCCCAACGCGTGATATTGCTGTGATGTTATTAAAGACTCCTCCCATTGGGACGTCACCATAGAGATGGTTAAAAGATAAGTTCAAAGTGTTCAACAACGTCAGATTCACAAGTTCATGCGGGATAGTGCTTGAGAAGTTGTTGTTAGAAAGGTCTAAGATCGCGAGGGATCTTAGAGAGCCCAAGAACGACATGGAAGAAGTTTCTCGCCAGGTCTAGCTCTGTTAATGTGGAACAAGCACCAAGTTCCATGGGAATTTCACCGGACACCTTGTGTACTGTTAGAGATAATACGGAAAGATGCTTCAAGTTACCAAACTCTGAAGGAAGGGGACCAGTCAAGTAGTTGTTGGATAAGGTAAGAATTACTAAACCTTCCAAATAGCCAAATTTTTGATTGGGTATATTACCATTTAAGTTGTTATCAGAAACACTAAATGTATGCATCTTCGTGCAGTATCTTAGGGCAAATGGAATGCTTCCTTCAAATTTATTCATGCCTATATAAACTTCAGACAAGACAGTAAGATTACCAATGACAATAGGAATATTTCCAGATAATTTGTTGACTTCGAAGATCGATCTTGCTAGATTTTCAAGCTTTCCAATTGAATCTGGAATTGTTCTCTCAATGGAATTGCCTCCCAAAATAAGGGAAGTTAAGCCAAAAGGGTTTCCAATCCCTTCGGGTATCTTTCCGGATATTTGATTATTCAAAATGCTAAGGAAATAGAGATGGGTGGATGAGTTGCTTATGAGAATCGGCAATGCCTCGCCTAGATTATTTTCGTCCAAAGACAGTTCTTGCAATTGAGTACAATTGGTTAACGAAGAAAGGAAATCCAAATCATGTGTTTTTCCACTCCCTAAAAGATTAGCACCCACGTCAAATATCTGAAGTTTGTTTAAGCTTCCCGAAGTAGGAGCAATTGTTCCACTAAAACTACTTACAGATATATCAAACCATTGCAATGCAGAGAGGTTGGGCATTGAAGATGGGAAAGTTCCAGTGAAATTGTTCATTGCAATAGAGAATGTTTGAAGGTTTGGAAAAGCAATGTGCAAATTTGAAGGAAGAGTACCAACTAACTGGTTTTGAACTAGTTCAAATCCTTGAATATTTGAGAGGTTGTAAAGTGAATGAGGGACTATGCATGAAAAATTATTCAAACTCAAATACAATATCTTCAAATTCGACAGCTTACCCAAAGCATGAGTTATACATCCTTTCAAATGATTCTCTGCAAGTGATAACTTCTCCAGTGATGAAAGATTTCCCAAGGAAGGTGGGATACTACCAACTAGATTATTGGCTCCAAGCCTCAACTGAATAAGCTGCTGCATCATAGATCCAAACCATGAGGGCACTTTACCGGTGAGATTATTGCGCCACAAGATAATTACCTGAAGACTTGAGCAGTTGGTCAGCTCCATAGGAAACTCACCATGAATATTATTCATGCTTAAGTCAAGAATCTGTAACCTCTTTAAACGACCAACTTCTCTTGGAATCTCACCACGCAAGTTGATGCTAGTAAGATTGAGTTTCCTGAGGAATGTTAGATTTCCCAAGGTTGGTCCAAGAGTACCGCCCCAGTTTTGATTTTCTAGTTGCAAGACTGAGACTCTCATGTGGCGAGGACTGCATGTAACACCCTGCCATTAACAGAAATGGAGGGACTCATTCCATGATGGGACAGGGTCCGGAATGCCATTGGTAAGCTTTTCCTTCAAAGCAAGCAAGGCAAGCTTATCAGTATCTGAACTCAAAGGCAGAGCCATTGTAGTTGACAGCACGTACATCAAGGTTTGTGAGCCAATAAAGAGAAGAAAGATGATGATAGCCATCATTTTGCTGTGCGACAAGATGTGCATCGTGCTAGTAGGGAATAAGATGGTGAAGATATTTGGTTAAGCAAGCACCTAAAGTATTTCTTTTTATCGACTTACTAATTTGCTTCAGTGAACGGACGAATTTAGTTTTAGATTGACTCGAAAATCATTCTGAAAATGTTTTTATTGTACAATACAGGAAACATATTATCTTAGTAATTGAAATATATTATGGCATAAATTCATCTGTAAAGCACAAATAACAACCGAAGTCTCTATGTACATACTTCAAAGACAGTATTAAAAGAGTGAAAACAGGAAATGAAAATAGGAAAAATGATTTTCTCATTTTCAGTATTTCTTTCACAAAATTATGAAAATAAAAAATAAAAATAGAAACCAAACAGATTTGAATTTTCTTGATTTAACTATTTATCCACAACATCCTGAAAATAAAAAAAAAGGAATAAAAATATAAATTGAAAAAGCCCTTATTTTCTTTAGGTTTAAAACAACTAAAAATTATTTGAATAAATTACTAAATTAGCTCTTAAAATTTTTTGGAGAGAATCCAATTGGCTTATGAAAAATTAACTTGTCTCATAGCTCTCGAATATTTCTTCAAGAATTAAAATTTAAAACTAATTTGCGCTGCTATAAAGAGTAATTCCAAGTGACTTTAAAACATTTGAGGACTATGGAACAAGTTTTTGTGGTTTCAAATAGCTATTTTGAAGATGAGTTGATCCCATGTTCTTATATTTGTATTCACCTGAATTAATTGGCGATTTCAATTGGAGATTAGTGTGTTTGAATTTCCGTTTACGATGCTAAAAACCATAGTTTGAGCAAAACCTATAAGAAGAAAGCTTTTGTCCAAACTATGATTTAGAGGTATGCAAACTGAAATCCAAACACACTAATAACTAACATGTTTTGAATCAATTTTCAAGCTTTTTGGATGGCCAATGTCAAGGATGATTTTATAATGTTCCCCTAATTTTACTTATCACAGCATTTTTTTAATCTTTATTTAATAATTATAAAAAAATTATTTTATCCTTAATCTTAAATCAAATTTTCTTTCTTGTGCCACTGCACCAACCCAAATTCCTCACCTGGATACTAAAAATAAAATAAAATAAAAAAACAACAAAAGCAGCAAAAGTATAAATTATGAAATTTTCTTCTACATCTACATGCAGATATCCTTTTATTTTTTTGCTAAGGGGGAATTGAAAAAAAAAAAAAAAGCGGCAAACTAGCTGCTAGCCACCTCTCCAAGGCAGTTTTTATTTTTTCTGAAGTGTAAAATCTAAATGAAGCTGAGGACTAAAATAATAACACCTATAATTTTAAAAAGACTAAAAATAAGTTTAATCCAAGTTTTATATCAAAACATCATTAAATTAAATATATGTATATGAACGAGAGTTATAAACATCCTCCCCTATAGCTATCATCTGTTTTTGGAAAAGAAAATTGTTAATTTTCCTTTTATTCAAAACAACTTAAAATTATTTGAATAAATACAAAATTAGCTCTTAATGTTTTTAAGAAAGAATCCAGTTAGTTTCTCAAAAAGTTAACTTATATCATAGTTCTCCAATATTTCTTCAAGCACTAAAATTTAACGCACTTAAGAACTAGTTTGCAACGCCATAAAGCTTAATTTTAAGCAACTTTAAAACACTTGAGGACCATGAGGCAAGTTAATTTACCTTTTTTTTTTTTGAAGAAAAAGTAAATAATAGGAAGATGACTTCATCCATTTACAATTTTTAGAAGATATGTCAAAGTAAAAATTTTTATTAACCATTTACATATAAATTAAAAATAAATATTATAAATAAAATATTTATTTATTAGTTTCAATTATTTTAAATATTTTTATTTTTATTATATATAATGATATTTTAAATTAAATTTTTTTACTGCTTAATATTATGTTTTATGTATTATTTGTTTTGAATAATTAATTATTTATTTATATATTAAATATAAATTTATTTTAAGATATTTATTATTAAATTTTTAATTAAAAATAATTACTTTAATTATTTATATTTTTTAATTTTTCTTTATGTAATAATTATTTTTATTTTAATAATATATAAAAAATTTAAATTTAAAAAGAAATATAATACATTGTAACCTAATCAAGCTTAGTCCAATCTTTTTAGACTAAATTAAGTTATTTATTATTTTGATATGTAAAGGGATTATGATAAATAAATCTATATAATAGGTTACATACACCAAGTAATTAATAAAAATATAACATATAATATATTAACTTATCCTATTATACTTAATATAATATGTCAAATACACCCTACAAATTCATGTTATCACTTGAGGTATGTAAACCAAACACAAACTAACGCGTTTTGGTTCAACGAGTTTTTTTTTTTAATATAAGTCCCCATAATTTTTTAGCATTTAGATTTTCATCCTTGAGAAATCAAAACCAAAATAAATTAAACTATAAGAATTTATCATTTATGAAAAATAGGGACCAACTCTTTATAAAAGATAGCAACTATAGGGATTGAAAATTAAAAAAGTAAAAATTATAAGCATCAATAATCAATTTTAAGGATCAAAAACTAAATTTTCGACACTACAAGGACTAAAATATAAACAAAAAAATTATAAAGATTAAAACTAAAATTAATAAAAATTTTAGGGACAAAAAACTTGTTTAAACCTTAATAGATTTTACTTGTACTTTTCAACATAATAATATAAAAAAAAAGATATATTGAATATATAATTTTTATTAACCATTGACATATAAATTTAAAAATAAATATTATAAATGAAATATCTATTTATTGATCACCGTTATTTTAAATTTTTTTATTTAATTATATACAACGATATTTTATATTAAATATCAATTATTATTTAATGTTATGCTTCATGTATCATTTTTTTTGAATAATATATATTAATTATTTTATATTTCTACATTACCTGAAATAGTTATTTATATATTAAATATCATTTATTCTATGATATTAATTATTAAAAATTCAATTTAAAAATAATTATTTATTTTTATTTTTATTTATTTACATAATAATTATTTTAAATAATATATAAAAATTGAAATCGTAATAATCAAGTCTAATAAGGTCATTAAGTTATCTATTATCTTAATATATAAAAGAATTATAATGAATAAATTTATACAAAATATTGTATACACCAAAAAAAGAGAAAATATTTAAACGTAAATATGTATAATAGAGGGGAAAATAGTTCTCTTCCATAAAGGATACAAAAATTTTCCTTTTCATAATGATTTGACATCAGTACTCTTGGATAGATGAACAACGATACATGAATTTTGACAAATTTTAACTAATTCGATATATTTTTGGGTCAATTTAGCATTACTTCTATAGCTCAATAGCACGTACAGGTAATTTGGGCAAATTTTCTCTTTTTAAGAAATGCTTTGTATTCTATTTTGGCGATCATAAGAGAAAACATGCTAGGTAACATGTTGATTTTTTTTTTTCCGAAAAAAAGAATCACATACATTAGACGTATCAATTCATTACCGAGGGAAACAAATCCCACAATCCTTTTTTTTTTTTTTAATCTCTAACAATTTTTAGAATTTCAAAGTTTGAATTTTCTTCCACATTTTACAATACATATTTGGGTGGAGTTATTGGCACTCCATTTTACCTATCCACATTTTTCATTATTAATTTATAACTTAAATTTCCTAAATTATTCTCATTTAAATGAGTTAATGTTATTAAAATTAAAATTTAGTTAAGTATATTATTATTTATTTATATACACTCCTATTTAATATTAATTATTCTTATTTTTATTTTTATAAAATTTTCTTTCTATTTTATCACATAATTCTTTTGTTCATTCCATTAATTCATTCATTTTTTATATTTATTCAAAATTTTTTAAAAATTAATATACAAATATTTATGACAAAAATTATATAAAAATATAGACTTTAAACAAATACTTAACATTAAAATATATTAAATTAATATTCAATAATTAATAAAAAGTATATAATATTACCTATAATAACAAGCTGGTGTGACACGTAGGGTGTAGAAAGTATGATGTCGATTTACCCCAAAAGCACCACAGCTCCATTGACCCTTGACCCTCCCCTCCCCAAAGGCAGTGTTCTATAGTTCCGTGCAGATGAGAAATTAATGAAACTTTGAAAAAAGGGCAGCATCTTTACATCCAGGTAGGCCCGAAAAGAAGGGCGGTGTTTTTGCTTCCACACGAAAAACTTTAACTAAAAATATTTTTAAAACTTACTATATTTGGAAATTTTTTTAGTGGAATATTAGTGAGATGTTTAATTAATATTTATAATTTGAATTAACTAATTAAAGATAATTATTTGCCTTTTATAAATATTTTTTCATGTGTAATTAATACTAAGATTTTGAGCAAATTAATGAATTTTTTCTCCTCTAGGTATATATATTGTATTCCAAAATTTTAAATTAACTATTAGAGTTATTTAAATTTAACTATTTTTTATAGTCCCTTCTCTCATTATTTAAAAATTAAGATATATATATATATATAATAAATATACAAAAATTTATAATAATTATTTAATCCTTACTTGAAAAATGGAAAAAATATCTTTATCTATATCTGTCTACACATATAATATTTCAAAAGCAATCTTTAAAAAATTTTGGCAAGTGGCACTTAACAAGAAACTTTGTGTTAAAAATATTTTTAAAACTTACAATATTTGGCAAGTTTCTTAGTGGGCTATTAGTGGAATATCTAATTAAGGCTTAGAATTTGAATTAATCAATCAGAAATAGTTACCGAATTTTTAAAATCCCCTTTTTTTCATGTATAATTAATACTAAAAATCTAAGATTTTAAACAAACTAGTCAAATTTATTTTTTTTCTCGACATATATTTTATTCCAAAAATAATTTTTTTCTCAAGATAAACATAGTTAACCATCAAAAGATTTATATATACAAACATAAACATAGAAAAATTTACAATAAATAACAAAGCTATGTAAAAAGTAATTATTTTAAACTTTTAATATTGATTCTATGAAACTTCTTATATCAAAATTACTTTACTAAGAAGTTGAGAAAAGAGAAGGGCGACAAAATGGGACTATTATTATTTTTTTATTTTGAATTTTTTGATCCTTACATAAAAAATAAAAATAAATATCTTTATAAAAAAAAATTATACTTTCAATAATAGTTGTTGTACGGAATATATACTTTTGTGGATTTTTTTAATTACTTTATTGCTATTCTAGAGAATAGGGAGGGAAAAAAATTATTTCTTTTTAGTTTTTTAATCCTAACTTAAATATTGGAAATACACATTGTTATAAAACAAATTACACATTATTATATGAAATAATTTAATATAATTTTGTTTTAAATTAATTTACTAGAATGTTGAAGAATGGAGAATGGGAAGAAAATGAAATAATTTTTTATTTACAATTTATTTGATCTTTATTTAAAAATTGGAAGTAGATAATTTTATTTATTATTATATAATTATTAATATTTATACTTATGAGATTAGCTTCTATACACTAATAGTGTAAAATAAATGTATATTATTAGTTAATGGAATTGAAAGAGAGTGATGTATCATGGTGGATAACAATTGGCTATGAATCAAAAAAAGAAAAATGTATGATAACTATTCAACATGATTTATCATTTTTTTTGTAATTTTATTAGATGATAATATAAAACTATTTTACGCTCTTAGTATACTTATTTTATTTTAATATCTAACAAGAAGTTCAAATTTTTAATAAAATATCAAACGTAAAGAATTTATTTTATTATTCTCTTCTAGACAACATGTAGATTTTTTTTTTAAAAAAAAATGCATTAGATATATCAGTTCATCAATGCAGGAAATTATCCCATAATCCTTTCTTATTTTTAATACCTAACAATTTTCACAATTTCAGATGTTGAGGGTGCATTTTTTTTTTTTATGATTCTAGAATAAAAAAGTACTTCTAAGGCTTTTAGTATAATTTATTTGTGCTTTTTTAAAAAATAAACAGAAAATAATTTGTTTTTATTTCTTCAAAAATCAGAAGTAGTAAAAGAGTGACAATATCATTTCTAAAACTTAGGAACCACGTTTTTGACCAATCTATCCTTAAAACTGATTTTTTTTTTTTTTATCTTTTCTAATCTTCAATTTTGGGCTCTCAACTACAATTAATAAATAAAAATACTTTTTCTTATACTCCTATAAAAATCCAAATATGTAACTTTTACTAATTTCGTTAAAATCATTCTAAAATAAATAAAATTTATTTCATTTTCAATTATAAAAGAATAATTTTACTTGAAGCTATTTTAAATTTATAGCAATGACATATTTTTATTAGCTTTAAATTAATTTTTATTAATGATATATTTAAGTTATTTTTTAACATTAATTTTGGTGCACTTTTAGTATAAAAATATTTTTAAAGTGTCATCCAATCATATGATTTTATTTGTAAACTTTTATGATAGTGGGTAGTTGAGTCAAAGAGTCACATTTTTGCCGGTAACATATAATTAAATATCTATGTAAAAAAATTTTATATTGAGACTCGATTTGTAGTGCTCTTTGAAAGGATGATCCTTCTTATGAAAAACATAAATTAATTTTTTCTATTTACTAAACAAAAAAAAAGCTAAGGTACTTTTATTTTTTACTTTTAAAAAACAGGGGTGCTATTAAAAGCACCCCATGAGATACTTTTCAAAGTTCACTTATACTCTTTAAAATTTAAAAGATTAATATAATATTAAATTTTAATAAATTTAGTTACTCTCTTTATTATTTATGTTCATTATAATTATTTTATATTTTAAGAATAACTTTATAATATTTTTACTAAATAGTACTACTATGGCCTTTTAATAATAGGTCTTAGGTAATTTAGAAAGCACAGCAATTCTAAAAAAATCATAATATTATCAAACCAAACCTAACAGTAGATCAAAATTAAATTTTTATTTTTATTTCAAAATAAAGAATATAAACTAAATTATAAATCTTCCAAAAAGATTATGTATAGGAGGTACTTTAATATGTAAATATATTTTTTGAAAAGTGATTTTTATGTCCTTAATTGTAATTTTATAAAAAAAGTATTTTATATTTTTTACATCAAAATAGTTTAACAACTTCTTAGTGTAATTAAAAATATTTTTATAACTACATCCAAATAGAGTATGTTCATTTGTTATTCTGACACAAAAAAAATATTTTTTTTCAAAAATTTGAATAAAAATATTTAAATTTTGAAATATTATTTGATTGTGCTACTAACAAAAGTAAAAACAAAAAATAATTATTTTTTATTTTTTTGAGAGGCAAGTGAAAAAATAACTTCTTCTAAAAGTAGAAACAGTAAAAACAAGAGTATTTTGATCTTAAAATTTAAAAACTATTTACTTTTCACTTTATTACAATTTTATCTCAAAATTTTTTAGAAAGTATCATTCTCTTCCAACTTTCAATTTCGCTCTCTTTTCATATTTTTAGTCATACTTTTATAAAAAAATATTTTAATATTTGTCAAATCTAAAAAATTTTAACAATTCCTAATTTTTATTAAAAAAATATTACTATAATTATGTCTAAATATAAAATAATTCTCTACTTATATTTCCACTTCTACTTCTGCAAAAGCATTTTTCCTAGAATTTCAACCAAATAGCTCATAAAATAACTCTTTCTACTTTTGTTTCTGAAAAAGTATTTTTGTAAAAAAAGCTTGTCTTTTGTTTTTTTTGGCTTTTGGTCGCGGTTGGGGGGAGGGTCTTATGGGCTCTCTGACCCGTGGAGCTTGAATGCGGCTCCCTAGTCTTGATCCGGGGTGCAGTCTTGCATGGGTGCAGATTTAACCATCTCTTCCATGGCTTTTTTTTTTTTGGTCGTAAAAGCCTTGCGCATTTATAATTCAACCTTGGACACATGATGTAGTCTTGGACCGGGCTTAGAGAGTTGAGGATGCGATCACCCCAATAACACTCCAGCCCCATTGACCAATGACCCTTGACCCTTCCCCCTCCCCAAAAGAAAGCCAGTGTTTTTTCTTCCGTGTAGCTGCGAAATTAATGAAACATTAACATAGCTTGCCTTAGGAAAAATTTCAGGCAGCCAAAATGGCTGCAATAGCTTGCCTTTGTCAGAAAAAAAAAAAAAATTGAAACTTTAACATAGCAAAATCAACTCTGACATATAACTATATTGAAGAATTTTTTTAATTACACTGATAATGTAAAATTATTTTATACTGCTAATATAATTTTATACTATCAGTGTATGACAATTAATTTCTAAAGTATATTTAATTATATTTTTAAATTTTCTTAAAATTAGATATTATTACAATACATCATAGATGATTAATGCATTGATGCACATCATAATCTCACCATCAAATTGCAAGGTGCATCATGCTCCTTGACCAATGAACAGCACTATAGATAGCTTTCTTTTTTAGATGCAACTCTTTCAAAAAAAATGATATTTTGACATAGCCCACCTCGTATTCAGGGCCGACATACCACCCATCTACTATTGAATGGGTGTGTGGTCCTCATTTAAAATGGGTCCCATACCCATTCTCCTTGACCAATGAACAGCACTATAGATAGCTTTCTTTTTTAGATGCAACTCATTCAAAAAAAATGATATTTTGACATAGCCCATCTCGCATTCGGGGCCGACATACCACCCATCTATTATTGAATGGGTGTGTGGTCCTCATTTAAAATGAGTCTCATACCCATTCTCCTTGACCAATGAACAGCACTATAAATAGCTTTCTTTTTTAGATGCAACTCTTTAAAAAAAATGATATTTTGACATTGCCCACCTCGTATTCGGGGTCGACATACCACCCATCTACTATTGAATGGGTGTGTGGTCCTCATTTAAAATGAGCCCCATACCCATTCTCCTATATTTGTCCGAAACACGAGAGGAGTTACCTGTAAATAACATATCTACTCCAAATTCCAACATGGGTTGGCGAATTGATCGAAGTAGACAATCCAAAGTAACCAAACCCCACTTCCAAAGCGACTAATCAACATCACAAGGGAGGCATGGATTGACAAGAGACATATCATACACATAACCGCATATTAGAATTGCATTTGCATCGCAGAATGAGCCTATCATTTATTCATTCATTCATTCATTAACAAGGAGCCACATTTATTTATTTATTCATTCGTTAACAAGGAGCCAAAACAAGAAGGAGAAGTTTAAAATGTTGACCTAATAAAAGTGTAGGAAAGAAGCATTCGTGAAGTTGAATGGTGGCAGTGATCAATCCTCATCATTGAAGCGATCCTTGTTGCCTGGAGATAAAGGCACTAGAGGCTTCGGTGGTCCTATACCTTGTTCTTATCCCGAGGCCTCCCCCGCTCAAACCAAAATTTGCACTCTTTTGGCTACCAATAAAATTTCAGAGTGTGTTTGGTTACGGTGACTTAGGAAGGAAAGGAAGAGGGAGGAAGAAAAAGGATATTTTTCTTTTGTTTAGTTGAAGTGAAATAGTACACAAATTTAGATTGGACCCACATAAATAGTAACTGTCTTTTTTTTGCGGCATGCTAGTGGGTGGAAAACAGGGAAGGAAAGGATGTGTATTCCCTTTTTATATTTTTGCCCATTGATTTGCGAGACTTTGCGACAGAGAGCTTTTTAGGATGCACAACATTACTGAAGGTGTTGCGTGGATCTTCACCTCTTTTTTTTAAATTAATATTTTTAAAAGTCTTATTTAAAATGATTTTAATTATTTTAATTATTTTTATTATTATATTATTAAAATTAAATATAAAAAAATTCAAAATATAAGTTATATAAAATTTTAAAATTTTTTTTATTATTGATATTTTATTCTAAATAGATATTTTATTTTAAATAGGATATTAAATAATAGGTAAATAATATTTATAGTATTATTTAGTTGGTATAATATATTTTTAAGTAATATTTTTGAAATATTAGATTAACTAAAAATACTAGTTTTATTTTAAATAATTTTGAATAATTTATTTTTATTAATATTAGTTTAGTTTAATAGGTTAATATTATTTTTAACTGTTAAATTAAAAATAATAAAAAATTTTATTTGATATTAATTAATATAGTTTAAATACTTTTTATAACAACATAAGGGTAAAATTATTATTTAATAATATTAACTCTTTCTTTCCTTTCATTTTTCCACACAAAAAAATAAAGAAAAATCATTTTCCTTCCATCTCATTTTCCTTTCATCCAAACATATATATGAAAAATAGAAAGTCATTCTATTTTTTTTCCTTTCAACTTCCTTCCTTCCAATTTCTTTCCTCCAACCAAATACATCTTAAGAAAGGTGTCCGCCAAATTGACCAACATCAACATAATACCACTAGATCAATCACTAACATGATAGCAACAACAAAAGAAGATGTAAAATACAACTTTTTCTTTAAAAAAAAATGAAGATGCAAAATAGAACAAATACATATAAGAGATAAGAGGAGAAAGAGAAATTGGCATTTCCAATATGCTTGGTTGGAGGGATTTTGGAAGGAAGGAGAGGAAAGGGAAAGAAATGGGAGAGAAAGGGTTGGGTTTTCCTTCTTTGGATGTGGAAAGAAATGGGGAAGGAAAAATTGAATAGTGCAACGTAGGAAGTGAAGCCCACAAAAATAGTGCAAAAATTCTCCCTCCCGGGGCACCAATTGAGATGGTTTGTTGATTTTTCGATCTTACCCCCGCTTTCACTTTAGATCTCCCCCCTCTCTTTCACTCTGACTCACTCACTCCTTCCCTGTACTGCCGCTGCCTACCTTCAGAAAGCCGCACCACTGCGTCCTGCCACCGTTGCGATGCATTCCTCGTCTTCTTCCATGGTAGAGAATGACGAGGGGCAAAGGGACAAAGAGAGGTGCAAGCGAGAGACAGGAAAGGAACTGCGGTGGTGAGGGCGGCAAAGAGAGGAAACTAACGACGAAGAGTGGTGAGAGATTTCACAAGATAAGGGTAGAGGAAGGAAGAGGGGGGACTAGGATGCATAACACCACTACAGGTGTTACATGGTCTTTCACCTCCTTTTTTTAATACACACTTATAAGTAACTCAATATATAACTCTTATATTCTCTTTTATATCTAATATTATATTCTTTTAATCTAAATTTAATATTTAAATTTTTAAATCTAATCTAATATTTCAATTTTTTAATTTGAATAAGATATTTTATTTGAATTTTAAAATTTTAAAATTTTAAAAATATTATCTTATTAAAATATATTAGATTGGTTACTATTTAAAATTATCTACTTTGGGTTAGTCATAGTTTATTGTAGTTTATCTTTAATATTTTAGATTTTGTTAGCTTATTTTTCTGACTTAAATTTGACTTAGGCTAGACTCTGGTTATAACAAAGTTGAATGTTTATATATAAATTTTGATTTTTTTTTTATGTTGTGCTAATAGTTTAAATAATAGTTAAATAATATTTTGGTATTGTTTAATAGGTAAAACTTATTTTTAAGTAATATTTTTTTAAATGTTAGACTAATTTAAAATATTAGTTTTATTTTAAATAATTTTGAATAATTTATTTTTATTAATATTGGTTTGATTTAATAGATTGATATTATTTTAAACTTGTTAAATTTAAAATAGTGAAATTTTTTATATGATATTAATTAATATAATTGTTAAATATAAATTAAAAATATAGACATCAATGATTTTATATAAATATAGAAGGTCAATATTTATTATATTTATTTATATTATTTTGATAAATAAATTTATGATAAAATTGCATTAACATTTGTATTTCCACTAATTTTTTACCAAACTTTATATTTATAGTTGAAATACCTTTTTATAATAATATAATGGTAAAATTATCATTTGGAATCATTATTTTTTTCTTTTTTTTTCATTTTTCCATACAAACAAAGAAGAAAAAAATAATTCTTCTTTTATTTCCTTTCCTTTTATTTTTCTTTTATTCAAACATACTTATGAAAAATAAAAATTTACTCAATTTCTTTTCTCTAAACTTCTTTTCTCTCAACTTTCTTCATTCTATTTTCTTTCCTTTGCCATATAAAGCCTTCCAAAAGAGTGAGCGAATTGCTTTCCTTTGGTTGTTTTTCTGTGAACTCTGCTATAGTATATGAGCAAAAACAGGACCAACATAGTAATTAGATACAATAAAATATGAAAGGGATGAAAATGGATGCAATTGAACACAAAATTTAGGTAGTGTTTGACATATTATCTATCAAGATTGTCAGTAATGTAGATTATCACTTAGAAATATTGTCACTTTTTAAATTGCTGGTAATATTACAATACAGTATTTAGTATGCATAGGTAATTTAATTGATAATTCACATTATTATTCTTGTGGTATATCAAAAAGATTATTAGATAATATATATCTTTTATCAATAATAATAATAATAATAATAAAGGGAGGATTACCACATAGCCACTCCCATGGAAGTAATCCATATTATTATATTAGTGATAATTTATATTATCTTAAAAATTTAGATTGCCAAAAATATTGTCCAACCAAAGAATGTAATATTGTAAATTCCGACAATTTAATCAAATATTACTAATAATTAAGACGAATTATGCCATATCAAACGCTATCTTAGGGTTACTAATGCACTCTTAGGGAGTAGTGTTGGAGAAATGGCGGGAAGGAAAGCGAACTGGGAGAGTTGGGGATGGAAAGGGAAAGAATTTTGATGGATTGTGGAGAAAGAGAAAGAATGGGTAATAGCTGCATCATTTTTTTTTCCCAAAAAGTAAATTCCATTACTCGTTTCTTGTCATGTAAGATAATAAGATTTAATCTTAATCTTTAGCAAAAGTGCCCTATTTATGGTCTTAATTTGTATTGGCAATGGAATGACCAAATACTTCGGATATAAATTCAAGCCATCACCTTGAACCCACAAAAATATTCAACCCAATACCTTTTCTATTACAAGACACTGATACAGAAGATAGAGCACATAAAATGAAATCGTTACATCACCAAGTAGGAACAAGGAATTGAAATGGTGAAAACTGCAATGATCAGCAATGCGCAGAAAACAAGTAATGGATACAAGAATAATATAACATAGATTCTACAGGTGGACACAGCTAATTTGCCATCACAAGAATGGTTCCTAGTGGGGCAACTTCTGTTTAATTGCATGCAACTCTGTTATAACATCTTTTATGCTCATTCGCTGAGTGGGGAACTCTGCAGAACACGCAACTCCAATTCTAGCAAAGGACAATAAACACTCCCGAAAGTTGTCCTCCATATTTTCCTGTCCTATGACCCTTCTCTCTTCTTCAACAAATGAAACGAGCAATCGTGAGTCAACCATCTCAGTGATTCCTTCTAAAGTTGCCATATTACAGTACTTGTCTAGGCTTAGACCCTCGTCAAACATGCTATCTGTTGGTTTCTTTCCAGTGAGCATCTCCAAAAGAAGAATTCCATAGCTATAGATATCTCCTTGCGGTGATACTGGGCCACCTGCTCCATACTCTGTTTGATTTGAATAACAAATCTTTAAACAAAAATGAAGGAAAGTAATATAGATATAATACAATCATATCTTGATTATAAACCAATCATTTTCAGTTGAATGGATTTTAAAGGGTATAGTTGCCGTAGCTAAGGTAAAAATTTGAGAATTAATGCTTGAGCTACAAGTAAACTATTGTAATTATAATACTCTCCTAAACCTAATATAAATGATAATAACATGTCACTAACAAACATGAATTTAATAAGATACGTTTTCCTATTGTTGCCACAAACTAACAAAGAAATATAGTTAAAACATTTTAATAAGAGATAAAAAGCACTTTACCAGGGGGAATATATCCAATGGTTCCCTTAATTGCAGATGAACTAACTTGATCTCTATTGGAATGGTCAGTGGCCTCATGAAGGAGCCTAGCTAACCCAAAGTCTCCCAAGTGAGCAACTATGTCATCATCAAGAAGAACATTACTTGGCTTGATATCACAGTGAATTAAAGCTTCCTCAGATTCATTATGAAGATAGTCCAATGCGTAAGCTACATCAAGAGCAATATTTAACCTTCGCGTAAGGTTGAGATTAAGATTTATGTACTCATTATTTCCATTGCCATGTAATAAGCCTTCTAGACTCCCATTAGGCATGAACTCAAAAACTATTGCCTTGAAATCTTCACCTTTATGATCAACACTTGAACAACAAGTCACTATATTGATAAGATTCCGGTGCTTGATTTTTCCTAAAGCTTTGCATTCCGACAAGAAACTCTTTGATGCCCCACGTGTTTGAAGATTCAACACCTTCACAGCAATAAGTCTTTCAAAATGGACAAGAGTCCCTTTATACACGGAACCAAACCTTCCTCTGCCAACTAAATTGGATGAAGAAAATCCATTGGTCGCTTGATGTAGCTCTCCATAAGAAACCCTCAAGTACCTATATTTCAGATCTTGTGATGCTGAAGAAGATAACTTTTTGGGCTTTTTCTTGAGATAATAGATGCTGATAACAACTATGAAAGAGATCAAAACCCCACCAATTACAATGAATAGAATAACTTTCATTTTAAGAGACCTCTTGTGTTTGTCTGAGGGCAGCCTAGAGCATGCAGGGAGATGCAGTTGAGGAATCCCACCACAAAGGTCCTTATTTCCAATAAGTGATATTGCTGTGATGTTGTTAAAGACTCCTCCTGTTGGGACCTCACCATTCAGATGGTTAGAAGACAAGTCCAAAAAATTCAATAGTGTCAAATTCTCAAGTTCATGAGGGATTGTGCTTGAGAAGTTGTTGTTAGAAAGATTTATGATTTCGAGGGATCTTAGAGAGCCCAAGAATGAAGGTATACTTCCATGGAAGAAGTTTCTTGCTAGGTTTAGCTCTGCTAATGCAGAACAATCACCAATCTGCATGGGAATTTCACCAGACAACTTGTTTGCATATAGATATAACATGGAAAGATGCTTCAAGTTACCAAAATCTGAAGGAATGGGGCCACTCAAGGAGTTGGTGGACAAATCAAGATTTATCAAACCTTCCTGATAGCCAAATGTTTGATCGGGTATATTACCACTTAAGTTGTTTTCAGAAATAGTAAATTTCTGCATCCCGGTGCAGTATCTGAGATTAAAGGGAATGTTTCCTTCAAATTTATTAGAGTCTAAATAAACTTCGGACAACTTACTAAGATTGCCAATGACAAGAGGAATATTTCCAGATAGTTTGTTTTCATCCAACTCCAAGTATACTAGATTTTTAAGCTTCCCAATTGAATCCGGGATTGTTCCCTCAAAGGAATTCCCCGCCATATCAAGTAATGTTAAGCTGATTAGGTTTCCAATTCCTTCTGGTATCCTTCCAAATATTTGATTAATCGCTATCTGAAGCACAATGAGATGGGCAGATAAGTTGCCTATGAGATCTGGCAATACGCCACCAAAATTATTTTCACTAAAACCCAGTTTTTGCAATTGAGTACAATTGGTCAATGAGGAAAGGAAATTCAAATCGTGAGCTCTTCCACTCCCAAATCTATTATGAGCAATGCTAAATGTCTGAAGTTTGTTTAAGCTTCCCAAAGTAGGGGGAATTGGTCCATAAAAATCATTTTCTGTCATTTCAAGCCATTGCAATCCGGAGAGGTTGGATATTGAAGACGGGAAAGCTCCGGTGAATCGATTTTTTCCAATCAAGAATACTTGAAGATTGGGAAAAGCTAGGTGTATATTTGAAAGAATAGTACCCTCTAACTGGTTTTCTCCTAGATCAAATTCTCGAATATTTGAAAGGTTGTAAAGTGCATGAGGGACTATGCCTGAAAAATAATTTACACCCAATAACAAATATTCCAAATTTGACAGCTTACCGAATGCAGGAGTTATACTTCCTGTCAAATGATTCTCTGCAAGTGATAACTTCTCAAGTGATGAAAGATTTCCCAAGGAAGGCGGGATATTACCAACTAGATTATTGGCTCCAAGCCCCAACTGAGTAAGCTGCATCATAGATCCGAGCCATGATGGCACTTTCCCTGTGACATTATTGTACAACAATATAATTACCTGAAGACTTGAACAATTGTTCAGCTCCATAGGAATCTCACCATGAACATTATTCATCCTTAAGTCAAGAATTTGCAACCTCTTTAAACGACCAACTTCTCTTGGAATCTCACCACGCAAGTTGATGTTAGTAAGATTGAGTTTCGTGAGGAAGGTTAGATTTCCCAAGGCTGGTCCAAGAGTACCACCCCAGTCTTGATTTTCCAGTTGCAAAACCGAGACTCGCATGTGGCGAGGACTGCATGTAACACCCTGCCATTCACAGAAATGGAGGGACTCATTCCATGATGGCAGAGAGTCGGGAACGCCATTGGTAAGCTTTTCCTTCAAAGCAAGCAAAGCAAGCTTATCAGTATTTGAACCCAAAGGCAGAGCCATTGTAGTTGGCAGCACGTAGACCAAGGTTTGTGAGCCAATGAAGATAAGAAAGATGATGATACCCGTCATTTTGCTGTGTGACAAGATGTGCATTGTGCAAGTAGGGAATCAGATGGTGAAGAAAATATTTGGTAAAGCAAGCACCTAAAGTCTTTCTTTTATAGACTTTGTAATTTGCTTTAGTGAAGAGACGGATTCAGTTTTGGATTGATTCGGATATCATTCTAAAAACCTTTTTACTATACGATATAGAAAACATGTTATCATAGTAATTCAACTATATTGCAGGCATAAATAAATTCATCTATAAAGCACAAATAACAACCACAATCTCTGTGGGCGCCGTATGCAATGCTACTGTAGTCTATTAAATGGCATAGATTTGTGAGATATATTGATATACTAATTAATTACTATCAGTATAATTGTATATTATTAGTATATGATAATTAATTTTTAAAATATATTTAATTATATTTTTTAATTTTTTTAAAATTAGATATTATTATAATATATCATAAGTGATCGATGCACTAATATATTTCACAATCTTACCGTCAGATTGTAAGATGCATCGTGCTACTTGACCAGCGAGGAGCACCGCAGATGGCGCCATCTCTGCGTACGTACTTCATGTACATTATTACCATCCAAAGATAGTAATAATGAAATCCAACGGCAAACCACTCACCAAGTATATTATCGGTGAACAATATTAAATGTAGGCATTGGATTTCATATGAATCTGACAATCTGTACGTACGTAATACTATTAATGACAAAGGTCCCAACTCAGAAGGATATCCGTCTTGCTTGCTGATGACCAATAATTTCAAGTAAACCCCGGTTTTAATAGTTTACAAATATAGTTATTATTATTTTAGATTTTTAAAAGAAATTTTATATCAGTTTACTTTTTCAATTATAGAAAGATTAATTAATTTAATTTTTAAAATAAATTAGTTTATTTTTCCATATTTTTTACCTGAGTTTACTTTTTCAATTATAAAATTATATTAATTAAATTATAAAATAAAAGATGTGCATTGTGCTAGTAGGGAATGAGATGGTGAAGAAAATATTTGGTTGAAGCAAGCACAAGTATTTCTTTTCTAGACTTTCTAATTTGCTTCAGTGAACGGACGAATTTAGTTTGGGATTGACTCGAAAATCATTCTGGAAATGTTTTTGTTGTACAATATAGGAAACATATTATCTTAGTAATTCAAATATCTTACGGCCATAAATTCATCTGTAAAGCACAAATAACAACCAGAGTCTCTATATGCGTACTTTTGTACACTGCTATTCAAAGATAGTATTAAAACAGTGAAAATTAGGGAAAGAATTTAGTATTTTCTTTACAAGATCCTGAAAATATAAAAATAGAAACCATATAGATATTGATTTAACTATTTACCCACAACATCCTTGAAAAAAAAAAAAGAAGTAAAAATACAAATTAAAAAAGCCCTTATTTTCTTTTGGTCCAAAACAACTAAAAATTATTTGAATAAATTAGTAAATTATCTCTTAAAATTTTTTGGAGAGAATCTAATTAGCTTCTGAAAATTTAACTGATCTCATAACTCTCGAATATTTCTTCAAACACTAAAATTCAAAACTAATTTGACATGCTATAAAGATTAATTTCAAATGACTTTAAAACATTTGAGAACTACGGAAAAAGTTTTGTGGTTTTTAGTAGCTAATTCGAAGATGAGTTGATCCTATGTTCTTATATTTTTATTCACGTGAATTAATTGACAATTTCAAGTAGAGACTAGTGTGTTTAAATTTCTGTTTATAACTCTAAAACTATAATTTGAGCAAAAGCTATAAGAAAAAGGCTGTGTTCCAAACTAAGATTTAGAGATATGCAAACGGAAACCCAAACACACTAGTAATCAACATGTTTCGAATCAATTTTCAAGCGTTTTGGATGGCCAATGTCAAGGACGATTTTACAATGTTCCCCGAATTTTACTTGTCGCAGCAGGTCTTTTAATTTTTACTTTTTTATTTAATGATTATAAAAAGATTATTTTATCCCTAATGTTAAATCAAATTTTCTTTCTTGTGCCAGTGCTCCAACCCAATTTCCTCGCTTGGATACAAAAAAGGAAAAAATAAAAAAAGAACAACAAAAACAGCAAGAAAAAATTATCAACTTTTCTTCTACATCTACACGCAGATCTTTTTATTTTTTGCTAAGGGGAATAAAAAAGAATACAAAAAATGAAAGCGGCAGACTAGCCGCTACCCACCTCTCCAATTCAGTTTTTATTTTTCTGAAATGTAAAATCTAAGTGAAGCTAAGGACTAAAATAATAACACCTATAATTTTAAAAAGACCAAAAATAAGTTTAATCCAAGTTTTATATAAAAACATCATTAGATTAAATATATGTATCTAAACGAGAGTTATAAACATCCTCCGCTGTAGCTTTCATCTGTTTTTGAAAAAGAAAATTGTTATTTTCCTTTTATTCAAAACAACATTTGAATCAAATACTAAATTAGCTGTTAGTTTTTATTCTTTTCTTGGAAGAGAATCCAATTAGTTTCTGAAAAAGTTAACTTATCCCGTAGTTCTCCAATATTTCTTCAAGCACTAAAATTTTAACGCCTTTAAGAACTAGTTTGCACTGCTATAAAGATTAATTTCAAGCAAACTTTAAAACATTTGAGGACCATGGAGCAAGTTAATTTTCTTTTTTTAAGGAAAAATGAATAATATGAAGATGACTTCATCCATTTACAATTTTTAGAAGATATGTTAAAGTAACAATTTTTATTAACCATTTACATATAAACTACAAATAAACATTATAAATAGAATATTTATTTATTTATTACAATTATTTTAAATATTTTTTATTTTTATTATATATAATGATATTTTATATCATACATTATTTATTACTTAATATTATGTTTCATGCATTATTTGTTTTGAATAATTAATTATTATTTATTTATATATTAGGTGAAATAGTTATTTTTATATTAAATATAATTTATTTTAATATTTTTATTATTAAATTTTTTAATTAAAAATAATTATTTTAATTATTTATATATTTTTCATTTTTATTTATGTAATAATTATTTTTATTTTAATAATATATAAAAAATTAAATTATAAAAGAGATATTATACATTATAAGCTAATTAAACTTAGTCCGATCTCCTTATACTTAATTAAATTATATATCATTTTGATATATAAAAGGATTATAATGAATAAACCTATATAATATGTTAGATGCACGAAGCAATTAATAAAAGCACAACATATAATATATTAACTTATCCTATTAATACTAAATATAACATGTTAAATACACCCTAAAAATTGATGTTTTCACTTGAGGGATGTAAGCCAAACACATATCCGTTTGGATTGCAGTTTGCAATTCTCAAAAGGCCTTCTAGGAGACGGAAAATGACTTTGTACAGTAAATTATAGTGTTTTGTTTAACTTCTTCTAAAAGGTCTTCAAAAGAAAGAAGTATCTTTGAGGTTATTTTTTATTATAGAAAAAGACCTTTTGAAAAAGAATTTTACTATTACTCTTACATGAACAACCAAAAGTAATTTTATTTTATCTTATCTAAACAAAACTCATTCTCCTAAACTTACTTTTGACATATTTAAACCAAACAAAAATTATTCTTTTAAAAGTAATTTCTCTAAAAATCTTTTTTTTAATTTAAAAAATTTTCTTTTAAAAGTTAAACCAAATAGACCTTAAGGCATTTTGGCTCAACGCGGTTATCTTCAAGCGTTTTGGATGGCCAATATCAAATGTAAAAGATAGCGTGAAACCAGACTGATGGAACGTATAAAACGATAAAGAGAACGATGGATATTTGAAAGTGAGATGCATGTGGTTGAAATGAGAGCGTACATGAACAACAGACATGGGAAGATTGAGACTAACCCTCTGCTTGTTCTAAGGGAAAATAGAAGGAGAAAAAAGTGAAAGACTGAAAACGAAAAGAAAATTGAGTTTTTCTCTAAAATAAAGAAAAAATAAAAAAAGGTGGATGGGCCTACAAACTTTTCTCCTTTGCAACGCAGAAAGTCCATTAATTACCTGTATACTCTAGTAACTTATGGAGAATGATAAAACTATAAAAATTTATATTATAATTTTTTATTTGAACTGAAAATTTTAAAATAAATTCTATAATTCAAATTCTATTAATTAAACTTTTGATTAAAATTATTATAAAATTGTTTATTTATTTAATTTATAAAAAGTACTTAAAATTAAATTAAAGTAATATAATAATTCTTTATTATAATATATATATTTATTTTAATATAATTTTATTTTTTTTCATTTTCTCTTCATCCAAAAATATATATATATATATATATATATATATATATACAACTTTTTTAATTTTTTTCTCTCATATATATATATATATATATATATATATATATATATATATATACATTTTTTTAATTTTTTTCTCTCTATTTTCATTTATTTTTTTTTCTTTTTATTTCTCTTCACATCCAAACAACCCGTAGCATTTGGATTTGGACGTGACTTGGCTGGACTCCAGCCAGCAACTTTGTTCCGGAAATTCACTGGAAAGTGTTAGACTTGTTCAGGGACGGGTAGAAGACTAATTTGGATGGACAAGTCTTTAAAGGAATTCTGTATCCGTAGAAGAATGAAAAGTAATAGAGAAAGTGAGACTTGTGAGACAGAGAGAATGGAAGTGATGAATCTGGAATTATTGATGTCAGAAAATGACGCGAGTCTTTTTACAAGTGATCATTAGCTTATATACAAATGGCATGATTGCCATACAAACTAACTAACTGAACTATCAGACAATAACTAACTAGAGAATAACCAAAAATAACTAGCTATACATAAGTAAATCTCCAATAGTATTAAAGCGCTATAATAATTTTAAAGATTTTATTTTTCAGAATGACTTGACATCAGTACTCTTGAGTGATGAACTATACTGAAATTTTGACAAATTTAGTTTAAATTCTTTTTTTATCTTTTTTTTTTTTTGTCTATTTAGCATTACTTCTGTAGCTCAATTTGTACCATGTAAACCTATTTGATTGACATGAACCTTGACTTCTAACACGTACAGGTAATTTGGGCAATTTTTATCTTTTCTAGATGATATGCATTGCATTCTATTATGGCGATCAGAAGATAAAACATGCTAGGCAACATGAAGTAGACGTATGAATTCATTACTGAGGAAATTAGCCCCACAATCCTTTCTCTTTTCAATAGCTGACAATTTTTTAATTAAATTGCAGAGTTTGAATTTTCTTGCGCATTTTACAATTCAAACTTGGAAGCAAATCATGCAGTCTTTGGTTAGGGATTGGAGAGTAGAGGGTACGATTACCCCAAAAGCACACCGGCCCCATTGGTCTATTCTGGGATGCAACTCTTCCAGATTCCAACATCGCTTGACAAATTGTTCGGAGAAGACAATCCACAGCAGGAGTGTGTTGAAAAAATAGGAATTGATTTAATTTGTAAATCAAATTTTATATTTAGATATTGTAAAAATAAAAAATAATTTTATTTGTTAAATTTCATAGATTTAATTATTTTATATTTAAAATTTTATTAAAATTAAAAAAATTTGATAAAAATTAATTTAATTTTAAATTTTAATATAAATTAAATTAAATTAAATTAATTTTATTTTTAATTATTTTAAATTTTATTTTATATAATTATTCTAAACATAAAATTTAACTTATAGAATAAATTAATTTAAATTATTTTAAATCAAATCAAATTCTATTTTAAATCGTTATAAATATTACCTAAATGAACCCGACTTCACGCGGACATGTCAACATCACAAGGGGTAGGCAGGGACTGATAGGAGACATGCGGGACACATAACCGCGTGCTAGAATTTCGTTTGCACCGCAGAACAAGAGTCACCATTCATTCATTCATTAATTAATAAGGGATAAATAAAAAAAGGGGTACTCACGACGTTGAGTGGTAGCAGTGGTCAAACATCACCACCGAAGCAATCCTTGTTGGGTGGAGATGGCGGCATAGGAGGCTTCGGTGGGCCCCCCCCCTCCTTTCTTCCCTTCTCTTCTCTTCTTATCCCTCGGCATTGCCTGCTCAGTCAAAATTGGCGGCATTTGCTTGGTTACCAAAGAGACAAGAGGAGGAACTCACATTTGCAAAAGGGTGAGCGAAGATCTTTCCGCCGGCTGTTTTCCAACAGTGTGATGTGTTGTCGTTTCACCGTCGTTGTCCTTTTCCTCTTCATTTTTTTACCTTAAAAAAAATGTTAAACAACCAAAATTTTCACCAAAAATTATATGCTGGAATAATATGATATTATTGGTAATTTTTAGATAAATAAATAAATTTTATTATTATATTTAGAGTTTAATTGGTATGTACTGACAGTGTAAAACAGTTTTACACTGCCAATCAATAGAAATAGGGAAAAGTGAGAAATCATGGTGGGTCCCTCATTATAATGGGTAGTTATTTGTGTGAGTTGGCACTTTTCACTATTTCTATTGGTTGACAGTGTAAAATTGTTTTACACTGTCAGTGTATTTAAATTAAATTCTTATATTTAATCTAATTATTATTTTATATTTTGTCAAAAATTTCGATTAAAATATTTTGACTGTTTAATATTACTTTTTTTTTTTGGTCATCTTTTCCCAATTGTTTTGTTGATAATTGGGCTTCAAATATTTTTTTGAAAGAAACGATTCATACAAAATCTCTAGAAAGCCAATCAAGCTAACGTTTTCATTCTTGTTTTAAAAAAAATCATTGCTTGTTTCCTGTCTTGTAATATAGTAAGATTTAATTTTTATGCAATATATATAATTCTAAATTACTATTTAGAAATTAATTTTCATGCACCAATGATGTAGACATAAATATTGTCCTTTATTATTCCATTTTGTGTCTATGTTCTATTATTCTTTTAAGCTATTAAGAGTGGTTTAGTAGTAAAGAATTTGGATAACATGGATAAAGTTCTAGATTCAAACTTTACTATCACTAATTTACTAAAATTTTTTTATCATATTACTAAAATTAAAGAAGTTTTATCATATTGTTTGCATAAAATCATGAACAAAGACTTTTATTTTTCTAAATTATTAATATTTACAATGTACTGAACTCTAATTAATCTTATTCAAATTAGATTAGTACTGTGAAAACAAAAATCTCTTAACACTTATTTTCTTCATTTACAAAATTGAAAATCAAAACATTAAAAACAAATAAGTATTAAACCATTTAAACTAATCAAACATTAATAAATAAAAATTTTGTTATCAATTGTCTGACTTTTATACCTTTTTAAAATTAAAAAAGAAACATTATTTACCAATATAGTCTTTTTAAGATTATTTTTTAAAATGTCTTTTTTTCATATTAGGAAAATCGATTCAAGTTGGATCAATTTTATTATTGGGCAAATTTAAAATTGGGACATGAGAAAAATATGAAAATTGATCTAACTTAGATCGAATTTATCATTATTCAAAAGAATAATGTTGAATTCGATCTAACTTAGATCAAATTCAATATTATTCATATGAATAAATAATGTTGAATCCAGACAACAAAAAAGAAATAAAGCAGTTCAAAAAAATAAAATGAAGAAATCAAAATATGATTTTTACATGATAGTCACATTCTTTCACCCACAAACACCATGCTTCATGATTCACTTATCTAGCTTTTGAAGCCATGATGGGGGGTGGAGGAAGTTGTCCTAGTAACAACAAAAATGGAAAAGGTAATAACTTTGCTAAAAGGGTTAGATTCGTGATTGAGAACATTTTATTATTGAACAAAATTTGGTGCAAAATTTAAGTTACATAAAATATTTTTTGCTCTTGTTACTGGGAAATTATTGGAAGGAGAAGAATATTGGAATTCTCTTATCTGAATCTGTCGTGGTATTGGGTGACTTGTGGTGGTGGGGAAGATGTGAAAGGAAAAGAAGAGGAAGGGTTTGGCAGTTTAGGTTGATGCAATGGCAGCGCCATCTCCTACAAGCGGACCACTAGCAATGATGGGTGATGGTGGTGGTGGCTGCTGATGGTAGGGGAGGGAGTGGCCATGGTGAGCAAGATTGAGGGTTGGGGCAGTGGGTGAAGAGAAAGAACAAGAAAATTTATGGTGCATCAGATCTAATGGGTCCACCCATATAACAATACATCTTCACTGTTAGATGACATGATGCATGGCAGAACAACTCTTGGTTTTATAGTGTTGAAATCGATCTAAGTTAGATCGATTTCGATACTATAAATTAGATTGATTTCAACATTATAAAACCAAATAGTGTTGAAATTGATTTATTATAGTTTGATTTCAACACTAGTTGGTTTTATTGTGTCGAAATCAATCTAAGTTAGATCGATTTTTATAAGAATATGTGCAATGAAATCGATCTAGTCTAAATCAATTTTCCTATAATACTAAAAAAAAATATTTTGAAAAATAATATTCAAAAGGAGATATGCGTAAATAATATATTTTTTTAATTTAAATAGGTAAAAAGGTCTCAATTGTCTTAAAAGTACTAGTTGAAAAACATCGACTATTATTTGTTTTATATTTTGATTACCTAGTCAAGAGTAAACATAAACTTTTTTTTTATGTGACAAGGATTTAATTTGTATGAATTGTTAGTATAAAAAAATTTTACGTAAACATTCAATCATATATTGCTACATTAGCAAAAATTTTTAATTTAATTATCTATTATTTTAAAAATCTTACAAATAAAAATATCTGATTAGATTATAGTGTAAAATTATTTTACATTATCAGTAGTGAAAATATGAACTATTTTTAATCCCAACATAATATTTTGATCATTTAACACGTTTTATTTTTATTTTTATTTTTATTTTGTAAGCTTAATACCTATAAATAATATGCTCGTTGGCTAATTCCCATAAGCGAAAATGCTCGATCTTATCACTTAAACCGCCTCGCGCGGACTGATTTTCAAGATAAGAAACAGTATATGTCATTTTTGCCTTTTTTCAAGTCATTCTTTAAATTCCAACCTTGTACGATCTAAACAACCGAAAACTCTTTTTTTGTTTTCAGAAAAAAAGGATAAAAATAAAAAAACCTCCTTTTGTCAACGAATTCAATGAATTACAAAGCAGGGACATGTGGAGCCTAAACCAATGACCTTTTTTTTTTTTTGATGTAATGTGCGGAGCCTAAAACAATGGCATTTGATATTTTGAGTAGCATATAGACAAACGTTGGGAGTTTTAATTATGGTAAAATTAATATCAAGAACGGTAAAGAATCATTTTTTTTCTATAGATAAAAATGCTCAACACTCAAACAATATAGAGTGGAGCGTTATTGTTAGAACACAAACATAGCACAACCCAAAAACATCAAAGGTAAGCTGCTGTTAAGCAAACCTATGCACCCAATTGATATTACATTCACCACCAGCCAAAAAAACCTGTAACTATACAGACTCCTATAGTGTATCCTCCAAATTTTTCATGTAATAGAGTATTTGTCTACTTGTTCTTTGCTGCAACTCTGAATGTTTCCTGATAATTACCCCGATGATTTTGAACCATGCCAGCACTTGATGATAATGCTGAACTTGATGCTTGTTAACACTGATATCTGCCTTGATGATTCTGAACCTGATACCACTCCCATATCATCTTAGACTAATCTGCAACACCCCTATCCTATCCAAACAAAGGCTCAGATTTCCAAATCTTGCACAATCTTTGACAGTTGAAAGAACCTCCAATATTACAAGTATCAAATCCTTCTTAAATGGTGTACATGGACACTCATCTTTTATATTTTCCTCAAATCCCTTTATCCATTTCTCAATTTTCATTTTCTCTTTTCTTTTCTTTCATTCTTTTTCCCTTTTTTTAAATATATATAAACCTGCACTTCTGTTCCACTCAGACAAAACAAAATGAGTAAGGGTCACCAGTATCTGAAAGAGTACCGAAAACGAAAAAATACAAAATTGTATGCGGTAGAGTCTTCCACTCCTAACCTTCCAGCTAACACAATACATCCCTATCCCCTTTTGATAAGTTCTTCAAACCTTCACCACAAAACAATTCCAATATAACAACCTATACCTTAATTCCATACCAATTGCCCAATGATCATACTGTATCATTAAGACATCTCACATCTTGTGATACACAAAAATTCCTAACCTCCCTATTTTGTCCCTTTAGAAGACACCCAACCTACAATGATCCTAAACACCTACACTAACCATATCAAAAAAAATAAAACAAAAACGATCACATTAGTGCAACAACCAACTGTACTACACTATTTTGTAGTGATCGAAACATCTGTCTAAAGACACCCAGTTCCAACCCAACCCCCTTTACCAAATAAATCCAACGAAATAGCACCCACCATAGAATTGAGAAAGTACCAAAACCCCTATTCTTTCATTGTATGAAACTTATGATACTCCTCATGCATAGTTCTTCATTTTTTCTCATACTCACCACTCTCTTTTTTCTTTTGCATTTTTCGTTTAGCTATCTCATTTACTTTCCCCTTTTTTTCTATCTTCACTCACTTTCTTTCCTCTGTTTTTTTTTTTTTTTCTTTTCCACTCTTTGTCCCTTCTCTTTTTCTTTTCGTTTTTCCTTTTTTTCCTTTTTTTTTTTTTTTTTTTGAAAAGATAAGACTACCAGCAACAAGATGTGCCCAATATTTTTTTCAGTGCCATACAAAACCTCATCCCTTCTCAGACCACTGATCAACAAAGCACTTTGATATTTGGACGGCTTCCTCCATTGTGATTGGTTTCTCATTAAAAATACATTTGTTTCTGGATTTCCAAATGCATCATATGACAGCAAAAAAGATTGTAATCCACTTCTATTTCATGCTACCTCTCGAGATCAGGAAGCAAAGAACATTCTTGCAAAATTAATCATACTAAAATTATTAAGAAGAATAAAATAACTATTATTTAAAAAGAATGATTATAAAAATAATAAAAAATAGTACGTTCACCAAAAAAAAATAAACAATAATATTTTTAAAATATGTAAATACTGGAATCGAAAATTAAAAGGAGGTAGAGGTGCGGTGTGAACTCAAGAAGAGATAAATGATTTTTGATTGATTTGAATATGTTAAAAATAAGTAAAGAGAATAATTTTTATTTAGATAGAATAAAGTAAAATTATTCTTGATTGTTGATGTGAAAGTAATAGTAAAATTTTCTTTTTAAAGATATTTTTTTAAAATAAAAAATAACTTTAACAATGCTTCTCCTAAAAACACTTTTTAAAATTTCAAAAAATACATCTAAAAAAAAATTTTTATACACCTAAATATATTAATTATTATATATTTTTATTTTCATACCAATAAAAAACTTTTTAACTTCCAAAAAAATATAACCAAAGAGGCTAAAAATCGGGTAGCCAACATTGAAATCGGTGAAGACTTCAAAAGCAGCATCGGCAAACGACAACCTGCTATGAAAATCCTCATAGTCCCAACTTCTTTTTATTTTTTATTTTTAATAATCAATGGGGCCAAAGCCCAGACAAAGAAAATCTAGGAAACTACAACCCGGGGAAACGAAACCCACCCCGAGACCACAAAAAATAAAAGAAACCCAGGCAAAGTAAAGGTGGAAAGAAACAACAACTAAAAAAAAAGATGGAAAGAAACAAAGGAACAGAATAGAAGAAGTTCGTCCTATTATGGCTTGCATGAGCTCTTTTGGCTAATTCATCAGCTCCTGCGCAGCTCGGATCAAAGATATGGTGAATGGTTCTCTCCATCGCCATTTGAGATAAGCTGCACCACACAAAGGGAATGCATCTCAAGGACCACGTTTCGCAAGCCCAAGCTGAAGGCCAAACTACGCCCATTACAAACATCCCTCGGTCCTGCTATCGTGATGGAGCAGTTACCTAGCGAATACTGAAAGCAGCCACAAATGCACCTCTATGATCACCAAGGATACCACCGCTGTCCGCAGGTGCCGAAGAGCTATTTCGGATGGAGAGATTCTTGCATGGATATAATTATAATACCTTATATTTAGTTACACTCAAATATAAGTGGATTCTACTAATTTTATTTTGCATATACTTATTTGTTTATGGATCTTATCAACTTAATTTTTGTAAGTGTGCCTAAATATAAGTTGTTGCACTTGTATCTACTCAAGAGTTCTTCTTCTGCCCGAACAATCCATATTGATTTTACACCAACCCAGAGAAGGTGGAGTCCAAGCAACATGCTTCACTTCAAAATTCCGCAAAGAATTCGAGGCTGCAGTTAAAGCTCCCAAAGATAAATGCAAGGACGGATGTAGAAAATGAACATTAGAGGGGCTGAAATTAAGTAATAAAGTATAAAATTTAAATTAATTATATTTATTTTTAATACCGTATTTTTATATTTTTATTAAATAGCTTAGGCTACTATTTCATTCTCATGTTTTAAAAGATATAAAAAGTTTTAAAATATTAATAACCATTACAACTAAATAGATGTAAGTTTAAATTTGGGTATTGAAATATTAAAAAATTGTATAAAATAATGTTCCTATTATAAATATTATTTGAATTTGAATGTGGATGTTGAAATCTTTATCTTGATTAAGTTAATATTTGATTGGATAAAATCTGACATTTGATTTTATCTTATATCTCTCATCTTTTGACTATAAATAGCCCTTTGAATGTTCTATATATTAGACCCTTTGAAAATGTCAATAATAAAATTCTTTCTTTCTCTTCTTTCTCTATTTTCTCTACTATTCCTTATAACAAATTATCAGCACAATTTTGCTCTTGAAGTGAAAAGTAAGAAGTTTAAAAAATCAACTTTTTTTTAAAGGAGTTTCCAAGAGAATTTTTTTCCTTTCAATGAATACATGTTTTATTGCTAGATGTGCGTTTCTCTCTCGTTGGCTTTAGTTTCTACATTGTTACATTTTCCCCTTTAATATATCTTTCATATAATATGCTCTATTGATATATATTTTCCCATCACTGTTAACATGGGTTTCTAAAACAAAATTCATCTTTTCATTTTATTTTGTTTTGGCGTGATTAGATTTCTTATTCCTGATTACTTATGTCAATTAATTATATTATATTTATGATTTATCAATTTTGACTATTTCTAACCGGTCCTATTATCGCGTCAAAGAAAATGGTTTATCAATCAATGTATACATGGGGTTAAGATATACCCATAATTTATTACTTTATGGTTTAAATCTTTATTTAAGTTTTTGTTTATTATTTGGCCTTATCAACATATACCATTTTATTATATTTCTTTTCTTTCATACCATTCCCTGAAGTGAGTGGTGCTTGTATCTATAAGAAAAGAGTAAAATTATTCCCAAAAGTGAATAGTAATTTTTTCCAAAAGTGAATGATAATAATAATCATTCCTTGAAGTAAATAGTAATTAAACCAAAAAATAAATAAATAGTAATTATTGGCTTAGTATCTAAAAAGCTTTAAATCATTTATAAGGGATGTCAATATAATGACTTATAAATAATTAAGAAAGGTATATATAATTTTACAATTTAGGTTAAGGCAACTGTATTTTCAATATATCTAGGGAAAGGTCAATATAATTTTTCCTAAAATATAAACTTCACTTTATTACCTACACTATGTGATCACACTTTATTACCTACACTATGTGACACTATGTGATCATTGATATGAATTGCATTC
Organism: Pterocarpus santalinus; assembly: GCA_031439595.1. Lineage (NCBI taxonomy): Eukaryota > Viridiplantae > Streptophyta > Magnoliopsida > Fabales > Fabaceae > Pterocarpus > Pterocarpus santalinus. Next base: position 7,443,200 of record CM062527.1, read on the forward strand.
TATTTTGGTGATCAATGAAGATAACACATGCTAGGCAACATGTTGATTTCAACAGAAGCCACATGTCCATAATCCTTTCATTTCTTTTTTTAAAAAAAATTGACAATTTTTACAGTTTCAGAGTAAAAATTTTCTTCAGCATTTTACAAGTCAAGCTAGGACACGAATCATGAAATCTTGGGTTAGGAATAGAGAGTAGAGAGGGGGCACGATTGCCCCAAAGGCACTTCAACCTTATTGACCCTTGACCTTCCCCCCTCCCCTCCCCTCCCCAAAATCAAAGGCAGTGTTTCTCTTTCGTGTAGGTGCGAAATTATGTTGGAAAAAAAATTCTCAAAAGCATGGCTCAGGGGCAAATTCATCATAGCCATATCAACTTGGGACAGAATGTGGTCCTTTTTTGGACAACTATATTGACGAAGACACATCAAATAGACACAAGGGTAGGCATGGATTGACAAGTGACAGATTAGAAACATAACCGCGTGTTAGAAAATTGCATTTGCACCGCAGAATAATGGTCATCATTCATTCATTCATTCATTAACAAGGGCAAAAGAAAAAAGGTACTCATGAAGTTTAGTGGTGGCAGTGATCAATCTTCATCAATGGACCGATCCTTCTTGCAGGGAGATGGTGGCATGGGAGGCTTCGGTGGCCCTCTCCCCTTCTTCTTATCCCTTGGCCTCGCCTGCACAAACCAAAATTCGCCCTCGTTTGGTTACCAAGAAAATTTTGCAAAGGGAAATTTCCTCCAAATTGACCAACGTCAACATAATTCAAATACCCCACCATTTAATCAAACACTTAATATGATAGTGACAATAAACGGACAATGGAAAATATAACCGAAATTTTTTTTTAAAAAAAAGGTGTGAAATTGGAACAAATATAGAGAAGAAATTAAGAGGAGAAACTCACATTTCCGAAAGAGTGAGCGAAGCGCTTTCCCTTGGCTGTTTTTCGGTCACCTCTGCCACAGTAAACTGAGCAGAACAGAAACAACATAGTAGTTATTACAATAAAATACGAAAGGAATTAAAATTGATGAGATATAAAATTGAATTTAGGGTTTAGTCATTGACGAACTTGTAGGGAGTGTTGGAGAAATGGCAGAGAAGGAAAGCGAATTGGGATTGTTTGGGATGGAAAGGGAGAGGGTTTTGATGGGTTGTGGAGAAATAGAAAGAGTGGGTAATAGCTGCATCGCCACTGACATCATTCTTCACAGTCACACTACTTCGCTTGCTGCACAACGAATGAAGCTCGAGAGGGAGGCGCGCTTTGGTACCTGGCCGCACCACATCGTAGTGTCCAGAACTCTTTCGAATTTTCACAGATACCTGATGCGGTGTTGTTTGTTTCTTTTTTTGTTTTTGTTGTTTGGTCTGAGTATTGTTTCTTGGTAGCGTTCTTTTTCTTTCACTTTTTTGTTCGTTATTGGACTTCACTGTTTTTAAAAGGAAAGAATTCGTCCTCTTGAAGGCCCATCACGTTAGTGCTTTTTTTTTTTTTTATTTTTTTTCATAACTAGTTCCTATCATATTATTGAAATAGAAGAAGTTTTATCCTACTATTTGCATAATGTCACGAATAAAAGCTTTTTTCGAAAAAAAACCATTAATATAATGTAGAAATAAGTACCCCCTACTCCTTTTCTTTATTTCACAAAACTTCAACCCGAAATGTTGAGAAAAATACAAATTGAATCACTTAAAACTAAGCTAACATTGGTACAAAAATTTTTTGCTACCGATTGTCTTAAAAGTACCAGTCAAGATTAAATATGAACTATTTGCATCCCAAAACATAATTTTATTTTTATTTTAATACTTTTTATTTTGCTTTTATTTGTATACTTAACTTTTTAATAGACAAACAAAACCCGTAAAAAAAGTCTGCTCGTTAGCTAGTCCACATAAGCAAAATGCTCTTACGAATAATCACTTAAACCGCCTCTCGTGGACTGATTTTTAAGATAAGAGACAGTATATGACATTTTTGCTTTTCTTTCTTTCCCCTTCCTTTCCAAGTACTTGTTTAAATTCCACCCATTGTAACTAAACAACAGGAATTAAAGAAGAAAATAAAAAAGAGAAAACACCCTTTTGTCGACGAATTCAATGAATTACAACACACGGACGTGTGGAGCCTAAAACAATGACGTTTCATACTTTGCCTAGCATATGGACCAACGTTGATAGTTTGATTCATTGACAATCCTATTGTGTACACTCAATTCTCAAAAATTTCATGCACGAGCACTCTAGCGGTGCTGCCAGAGTTTACGTGGCCATTATTGCTAGAAACTTGTGAGGGTTTCGTCTGTAAATGGGAAAGGATATGGCAAGCATACCAGCAAGCCTAAGAGCAAAACTGTTACTCCGATAGCAACATAGTTCTGGTCAGGATCAGTTATTTCTTCAGATAGAGGAGCAATTGGACCTCTTTGCAAGAAAAATATGAGAACTACCCAGTAGAATGCTACGTCATTAATCAGAGATAAGAGTCCAAGCAACACAACTGAAACTCCTGTGAAGCGAACTGAAGCCTGTGAAATGGACTTATGTCAGTAGTATCTTCACATAAAAGGAAATATCAGAGAGGAAATATCAGAGAGCACTTATGTAATTCGCCATATACTATTTAGGATACTTGCAAACCAAGTTCAACTCGTAAAAGTTTTCTGGTTCAAAGATTAACACTAAATGTGATACCTTTCTTCCCCATATGGCAAAAGAAATTCTTCCTCCATCAAGCTCTCCAGCAGGAATGCTGTTGATGGCATTAATAAGGAGCCCTGCCCAAGCCCAAATCACAAGAGGGTTCACAGAAATTGGAGTTCCGTCCTTCAGCACATTACCAAGAAGCAGCTTTGCTAAAAAAGTAAAGAAAAAAATGTCACCATATATTGATTTCCAAATTAATGAAGCACCGAACAAAATATTATCAGCTATACATCAGGTATTCATGGGAAAAATAAATAATTTTTTAATATAGATAACGACAAGTAAAAGCTCATTTGAACTGATTATTATATAACCTACAAATGAATGCATGCACAATTCCATCTAAATTTCTGCACGATTATCTAAAGCTAGAGCTTACCAATACCGCCAGCAAGAAATGACTCGTGGAATACAGAAGCATCAACAACGACACCAATACCATCACTAGGAGGTAAGACAAAACCTAAAAGCAGAAGCACAAGACCCAAGGAAAAGCCAGCTACTGGTCCAGCAGCTGCAACCTTGAGCAGATCTTCACGATTTGATACTATGTTTCTTATCCTTGTAATAGCACCAAAAGAGCCTATCTGCCACCAAATTACTCATCAGGATTTCTGTTTACTCTTGTAGGAAGATGTTAGAAATTGTACATATCACCAGATTGTCTAATTGAAACTTGATACCATTCCATAACAAATTAAACTAGGTAGCATGTAAAGACACCAAGAGAAAAAGGCATAATACCCTTCCTGAAGTACCACTATATTGACTACTCTAGCAGAACTTAGATGATCATCATATTTTGGAGATCCATGAGGATTCAGTCATGCAAGTCAGATGCTGAGACTTAATTTTGAAGGAAAGCTACTCATGCAATTCCCATACGACAATATCCTCAAGCTATTTAATATAAAGATCAATCACCAGTAACACCTTGCAAGACAAACACAGATGGATTGCTTCCACTTGACATGCGTAAACAAAAATAAATAATTATGTAATAGTTAAATATATATATATATATATATAGCTCTACACAAGTATGAATCCTCTGAATGATTTACGTAAAACCTAACAGAGGGAAAGGCAGAAAGTATGATGGATTCAATATTATGTCAGTTAATTAAAGAAATAAAGGAGAAACATATTTTAAAAGAAAATGTACTAGAAGATAAAGATTTCTATCATAGAACCTGCCAGCTAGGAATAAAGTATGGAACCCCAAGCTTAACTCCAGTGTTTTTGGCAACTAGAAAGTGACCAAGTTCATGTATCCCCAGAATGAGAGCAGTAACAAAGGCTCCAGGTAAGCCATCCTTTAACAAGTTCAGATTGTCAAAAGTTGATCTGGAATATTAATAACATTATTTCAGTGAAACATCAAAATGTAAAACTCACTTACTAACAAAATCTTCTCACATTCAGAATAATTGTTCACGGACATTTCAGAATATATATCTTTAAATGGAAATCAGTAACGAAAAGCTATGGAATAATCCAAACTCTTGCAGCAATTAACACCTCAGAAATATGCACAAAACAAAATTTACACTATATGATTATTAGTGCATGAGAAACTTAAGCATCGTGATAAAGCAATGTCAGTCAAGTATAGAAGTTCTGACAAGGTTAACGATTTATTCCATCAAAGATGAATAAGAATTCATCAAAAGCTAAGAAGTATTTATCGACATCATCCTATTAAAGAAACATAAAACCTAGAAGATCAACATTTTTGTGTCCAACTTTTGTATTACTGAAGACTATCCTGAGGATGGATTGCAGTAAGCTAGGTCAGTATAGAAAACAAAGTAGCATGAAAGAGTTTTGTGGCAAAATAAACTTCGGCCTAAAAGTTTAACAGAGTACAACATGACAAATTAAGGCATAAGAAAATTGCTCACAATAAACTAGATTGCAGAGCAGGAACATTGCGAAGCAGTAAGGTAAACAGTGTAACAAGTCCAAAAGCCCCAGCTGCGAACCATTCAGGAACCGCTGCAAAGGCAATTAACACCATAAGTATAAATCATCAGCTTTACTTTGGAAAAATAAAAAATGATCCACTTTCTGCTGCAGCTAAACAAGTACCAGTTGTCTCAGGTTGTAAGGTTGTTCTTGGAACCACAACAGCCACTGGCATATCATCCTCAGGATTGATCAGAAGGAAAAGTTTGTATTCATCTCCAAATTTATCCTAAGGCAAAATTTATGCAGAAATCTAGTTCAGGCATCAATTTTAATAGAGAATCACTTACAAATCCACTTAATCAAAGAAACAGAAAAAAATATTTATAAACATGACATACTTGCATCCTCTTTGATATCTTATTATAACTTTTAGCAGCTTGCCCTCGCAGGTTTCCTTTAAACAACACTCCACCCTAGTAGAAAAGCAGAAGAGGCCCAATCTTCATACGACAAGAACTTTATTCATATGCAGACAGAAAAGGAGGAAAGATAGGCACACACCTCGTAAGGATCTTCGCTTGTTACGAAAAAAGTATCAAAGCCAAAAACTTGGTTCTTAAGAATTTCAATTGTTTCCTTGGGAATTTTTATTGCTTCATCCAGTTGCTGAGGCTGTTTAGAACAAATAAAGAAAACACATGCAGAAGAGGAATAAAACAAGGAGGTATGCCTCTTTTAATGCAAGAAATATTGAACCTATAATGTAATCACCTTCACACCTGGCAGAGGTGATCCACTGGCAACTTCTACGCTATCCACACTCTGTTTACATCACAAGCCCAGAGAATAAGAGATAAGAAAAATAGGGCATAATGCCCTTAAACTCCAAATGGCACAATTTCCTCTCTGTTTCTTTCTTTTTTAAATCACACTAAATCTCGTGATGGAGAAGTTCAATTTTTGGGGAATAATCATTTGTTCAGGAGACTATCATATTCTTAATTTATTAGACTGTCAGCCCGATGTTCTAAATACTAAGTGGCAAGAAACAACTTATGTAATCAGACTATCAAAGTCCCTTTATAAATGATTTGGTTTACACTTTACACAGATAACATAGACACATAGTTATAAACATTTTCCAAGTTCAAGCAGTAACCAGGAGCCTTCATGATCAAGTAATTTTCCTCCTCTGTCAATGGTTATTGTAGCAGAAAAATAGAAAGAAAAGTATATTTAATTGCAACTAAAAACAAAAATTAGCTCTTGCACACATCATGAGCGGACAAGAGAACGAACTCAATTTATTCAAATAGATTCTTGAGTAAATTATGTACATGATTAACAGTCCTTTATGCAGTTTTAATAAGATAGTAAACAATGGCCAAAGAATAAATATTCCACACAAACTATGGCAACATAGCTATTTCTAGCCAAATTTAAAATAACAACTAAATAAGTCAAAAATTACCTGCACATCATTTTGATCCTTATTTTCATCACTGAACTTGTTTAGTTCTTCTGCATCTTCAGGCTGAGGGCTGTTTTGCTCAAAGGAATCTTGCAAAGGTTGTGTTTCTCCAGTTTTATGTGCTTCATTTTCCTAGGAAAAAGTAAAGATCAGCATAAAGAGCTGACAAGTGATGACCATTCTTCCTACAATTTGTTTGTGTGCATGGTCAACTAACAAAATAAACAACCCAATAAAAATCTGTTGATTTTTAATTTGCTGAAACATCCACATTCCAAATGAAAAGTTTTGAACGTTGGCCACCACAATGACAAGCAAGTAATTTAATTTATACTCATGGTCTCCTACTTCTACTTCAGGACATCATTTGGGAGTTCGGACCTCAAACTAGCCAAGCGAATGAGTAGTATCACACCAATAGTCTTGTAATCAAAATTTCAACTCCGTTATCCAAATTATACTGAAATGCCATAACTAAACCAATTAGCTTGGTTAATACAGATATCCATACAAGGAATTTTGAACAAAATTTTGCAAACTTCAATTTAAACCAAGTCTAAACATAACTCAAAAGAATCCTTAGCAAGACAAATTTCAATTTATAGAGCTTAATGTTACTGAAAGAGAACCACCCTGATTCCTGAAGATGAATTCAACAACGTAAATAGAAAAGGAAGTTGAAACAAATATTATTACGAGAGGAAAGAAAACTGAAGAATGAATTGTAAGGTCCGAAATCCGAATACAGTGATATGAAGCTTTATATACAAACCCGAAAAGGAATCAATGATTAGAATGGAAAACTAACTAACTGTCACTAACTTCTGATTTCTATCTAAATTGACTGTTATAACAAATTAACTAAATCATAACTACTCCAATAGATATATTGCAGCAAATTGAAAGTACCTCCTCGTTGTTATCGCCAGGCTCGGAATGTGGCTCAGTAACACTACAAGCAATCCATCTCTTCCCTCTTGATTCAAAACCACATCGCCATTTCGAAGCAAAATCAGTAACAGTTTGAAAACGCAATTCCACTGAGAATGAAAACAAAGCCGTTACCTAGAATGCTGGATCAGCTTGAAGGCACTCCGGCGACATCGCGAGCGGCGAACACCGTTGGAGGAAGGGAGCCGGAAACGAAGATCGAATTCGAAGCAAGAGGTGCAGCGCGATAAGGGAACGAGATTCCCGCGAAAAGCTGAAGGTGCCGCCGAGAAATTCATGGTTTCCGTTCGGAGAAATAGGTGCGGTGACTCTAATTGAGACGAAACCCTAGCAGCGCCATTAAAATGAGGTAGTGAAAGATTGAATTGAAGGATTAGGGAGTTAAAATAGAGGAGAAAAGGAGGAGAAAATGGCAGAGAACAGAACACACGCACTTTGCACTCTTGCAGACGAGGCAGAACAATTATCCGTATTTTCCTATTTGGGTCAAATACCCGCGCATAGATATTTTTCTCACGTTTGCAGGACATATTTGGAGCGCCAATCATGGTTTGACACCTAAGTGGATTAAGGATTGAGATTCCCTCATTTTTCCTATTTTTCTAGATTTTAAATCTGTTTGATTTATTGCAGCATGTAACATGCAAGAAGTGCGCATATTTATCGTTTTTTGTCATTAGCATGTGTCAATACCGAAAAAATTAAAATTATTTTCACTAATTTTTCTATATCTCTATGATATTTCTGATTTTAGAATGTATGAAATGTATTGTAGAATTCTCCAGTTACAAGTAGAATACTTGAACCGCATCGTAACACAAATTTAAATTTAGTACCTGATTTTGAAATTAACACTGTAAAATACAGAATTGGGGGAAAATAACAGAATAGCACTACCCCTTTTTTGGATACGGCATAATCTTCTAGTTCATTTCATTCCCAATATCTACCTTGTAATTTCATTTGAATGGTTTATAATGAAGTCCCTTAACCAACTGAGGTTCGGAGGTTTGATTTTAAGCCATAATAGGCTAGTACACTATAGTGTAGTTAGTTGTAATTCAAATCTCAATAGGAAGAGTAATCCATATTTAAATACTCTCCAATGTACAGTACTCAAATAAAATTGCTTCTAACAAAAAGATATATATAAAAAATCAAAAATAATAAAAGCCCTACCTATCCATATAACTTGATGAATTTAGACTGAAAAACCGTCTCCCCACGTTCAAGTTCTAACTCTATCAAACAGGGAAAAATAATTCTAATTCATTTCTATGAGACATAACACAACCAAGACAATTAATTTAGTTAGTTAGGTAACTATTAACATATTTGTATCTTTGAGGGGTGATTCTTCCCCCAAAATTGATGTTGTCAATTTTTTATATTGTTTGAATTTTAAAAATTAATAGAATTGATTTTACAAAAAAATAAAATTTTTTATTTTCTGTCAAAATCACTTTTAAAAAAATTATCAAACATAAATCACTTTATCTCAAAATCAATTTCAACAAAATCAATTATATCTAAAATTAATTCTACTACCAGAGAACTAGACACGCTATATATATTGTTTGCATTTTCGTGTTTGCGCCTTTTCAGGGTGTTAAACTATGTCAGAGGACTCAGGCAACAGAGTCATCTTCAATGTTTCACGAACAAAATGTTGCTCCGTATCATATCACCCTAGCTTACACAGGAGGGTTCAAATATCATCCGGCTTTTCATCCCATCTACTCTTGCGCCTTCGTCTTCTGCCACTTTCGGGTGCTTCGCTCTGCCCAATCAACTTCTCTATATGCTCAGGTAGTGATGGAAGCCGAAGGTGAATAAGTTCCACTTTGTCACCATCATCACCAATCCATCCATAGTAAGGTTTGCGCCTGCGGTGTGGAAGATTCTCAGGTGCTCTTGAGGATTCAATCGTGGCAGGCTTAACAAAAGTGCTCTCAACATTGCTGACAAATGTGGTATTATAGTTGTTTCCGGCTACATTATCCACAGGCTTTAGCTCATTTTCAGACTCGTCTCTAATAATGCCTTGTCCATGTCCTCCTCTTTCAGCAGGCACATTCGAATCCTTAACATCTGCAAACAGCACAATGTTTTTGGTATTAGCCAAAGAATAATCAGATTTAAGTTTTAATTTACTCATTTGGAAACTTAGACATACATTTACGTTTTACTGTGTTTTTAAATTAGCTTATTTTGGCTTCAAGAAGCCTTATAATCAAATGCTTCCTGAGACAGCTTTTTAAAAGAAAACGATTATTTCTTTAAGTTAAGTTGTTACCAAGCATGCCTTAAGTTGATGGAGTTCACCAGCAAACATATCTTGTGTTTGCAATTTAAAGTGCAGCTTATTATCAAACCATTGACTGGAATTCCAGAAGAAATTTTAGCTTGGATATTACTTGGTTCGGATTATTTAATGAATTAAACACCAGCTATTAGTCATAAACCACTTCTTATGCTTAATGGATAATGTCCAACATTTAAAGAATGAATAATAACCTTGTTTTAGCATTTAAGTTCAGGAAGCTGCTACTCTTGCTAACACTGAATACTAATGCAGATACGTGATGAAGGATGGAATTTAATTACCTGTTGCTTGATTGGAAGGTGAAGCAGTGTCTTGATCATTGGTTTGAGATGCAGTGTCCAAACCATCACTAGCATGCAATAAAGGGTCCTGATTCACCAGGCTAGAGGAGCCAACTTCAGTAATCCCAGTTGTGAGAGTGGCAGCTGATGATGTCTCAGCAACTCCATCCCTTCTTACATTCTCTTGCAAAGTGTCCTTTTTCTTGTTTGAAGGAGGTTAGATGTAAATATAGTTGGGTCGCAGAATGTACCATGACTGACAATCTAGGCTTAATGTCTAACATGCTGTCCAACCAGGTGAAATCTTTCACAATATTCATTTAATTGAATACGAAATATTTAAATGTGAATGATTTAAATATAAACATGATTTATGACAAAACATTATAGCATTATTCAGTGCATGTAGCCCACACCACTTAGTGGGAGAGAAGGCTTAATTGTTGTTGTGATAGTAATATTTGATTAATTGAGTTAGTGGATGAACGATTATTGTGAAGGGGGGAGACAACCAACAGAAACAGTGACAGAGATTATAATATAAGTTCAAAGGCTATCGAAAATAGAATTTCCCAGGAAATATTACATATTAGAGAACTTTACCGAAAAGAAAATAAATGCATTTACACAAAACAAAAAACAAAATGAAAATATATTAATAATGAACAAAAGAGTGAAATGGAAACAAATTAACTCTTTTGCTTAAATGTTTACCTTCTCTTCTGCAGTACTTTGTTGTTTGGTCAGTATGGTTTCTATTAGGAGACTGTAAGAGCCCTCTTCAATAAATGGCCATCCTCCTTCATAAACCTGTAGAAAGTAGAAAACCCCCCAACCATACACACAGATTATGAGTAAACCAAGATGATGAAAACATTAGCATTTTTTTCTTTTATTTAACTAATAATTTGGAGAAAGAGAAAACTAACATCTAGAAGCTCCTCAACCGTTTCTCGAACCAGCTTTTCCTCAAATCCATACTGACGCATTGCATCAAGGGCAGCATCCATTCGAGTGTTGCCAACCATCTTGTTATGCACACACAAGAAAAATGTCATTAAAAGGAAGGGAAAATGCAATATAAAGTTGCCCCTAGGAAGTGATGGGTTTGAGAAGGAAAAACAAACTGAGAAACACATTAAAAATCGAAACTTTGAATGCACCCCCAAAAAAAAAAGTGAAACCTTGCGAAATTAATGAGAAAAATAAATGCAAAAATAATGGCAAAGATAGGAAAAAGATATTAAACATAAGTCAAAACACAAATAAGAAAAGGGAAAAAAAAAATTGGGGGATTTGAGGAAATGTGAAGAAGAAAATTGAGAGGGTGAAAGAAAAGAAGAGAAAGAGCGAGAAAGTGTGAAATGAAAGACCTTTCTGTGATGTCTTCGTCTTGGCGCCATGCCCCTAGGTTTCTTCTTTCACAAGAAGAAAAAGAGAAAGGAATCTTTTTTTTCTTTTCTGGGTTGAGTTGCCGTTGAAATGATCAAAGTAGAGAGAAGAGAAGAGGAGAAGAAAATAAAAATAAAAATATGTAAATATGAGGGGCTAATATTTGCAACTGCATTCAAGGGCACCCAAGGTTTTCATCTGCGTGACGCTTTCTTTCTCTTTGCTGCATCTCACTGTGACAGCGTGAGGAAGTGACACTGTAACCAGCACAGCACAGATAAGGAACGACTGAGAACCTCTGTCACTGTACGCTTGAAATGGTACGGAATTCACAGTGGAAGGGAGACACTGAGTTGGACGTGGTAACATGCCAGTGGTAGCCATGCCACCTTTCGGTTCGTTCTTAAACCGCCATGAAAATAACACTTGTTTGGATTAGGAGAGAAAATGAGAGAAATCAAAATAAAGGGAAAATAAGAAGGGAGGAAACGAAAGATAAGAAAATAAAAAGAAATATATATATAATTTTTATATAATTAGATAAAGAAAAAATGAGAAGAAAAAAATGAGAGTTGTATTAAAATAATATATATATTCTTATTTCAATAAAGAATAAATATATTAATTTAATTTAATTTTTAAATATTTTTTATAAGTTAAATAAATAAGTAAATAATTATATGATATTATTAATAAAAAATTATTAATTAACATTTAAATTATAAAAATATTTGGAAATTATTTGTTTAAATAAAATTAAATATAATATAAAATTTTAAAATATTATCAACTTTCATTGTTATAATAGCATATTTATAATTTAAATCATTGTCTTATTTATTAGTAGTTCTCTCGACGAATATGAAGAGAAAACTTTATAGGTGAGTCTCATATATTATTTTTCTCTTCTTCCCATTTTTTTTGCTAATCCAAATGAGAGAATTCTAATTCCAATACATTTTCTGTTCTTCATTTTTTTTTCTTTTCAATTTCTATCAAACCAAACGGAGTGTAAAGTATACCTAATGCTCAATGTACTAAAGTAACCTTAGAAAGTGAGAATAGTACTCTTTTATTTTTATTTTATTTATTTTTGGTTTATATTCTTATAGAAATTTTCAGCTGAGTTAGTGACCTCTTATTGCGTAATGTAGTACACTACTATATATTTTTTTTTTCAAAAATAATAATAATAATGATGGAGTTTGGTTATGTTCTCGTCCCGGACACGTACACTCATATCTAAGAGACCCCGAAATACATACACTTATATCTAAGAAACAATTAAATGATGTAATCTGTATTTTCACTTTTGAAGCAACAATGGGTAAAATAGAGCGTAATACATTTAAGCGTGATTCAAACATATTTGCACGTAAAAAAACGGACATAGTGTTGAGGAGCGGAAACAACTTATAAGAGATAGTATGTGAAAAGAAGACAAACAAAGTTCAATAAAATTTTGATGTTATATATTTTTATTACATTATTGTTATTAGAGACAGTTTATTATTGTATTTCTTTTACCCAACACATAGTTAATGGTGTCGCTGCAAAGAAAATGAAAGAAGAAAAGAGGATAAACAACGGAGACAAATGACTTAAAATGTATAAGAAAGTATTCTGTGTGCATATACAAGAAAGAATGGAATTTATGAATATGAAAATAAGAACTTGATATTTTCACTCCTTCATTGGCGTGTGCTCCGATGAAATTTTCCCGCTACAGTTGCTGCGGCATTTCCGAGTTGCTACCCAGGACCCCAGGTTTCAAACAACGAGACCTTCCATTCCTTATGGTTTGGACGTTCGGTCACATTTCTCCCCGTGAGCACAGTGTACATGTTTCATTCCCACCTCTGGAACCTTGATCAATGTGTAATGTTTTTGGGTTAATAAAATTTTCACTATATTTTAAGAAAGTAATCTCCTTTGATTTTTTTTCAGTAACTTTAAGGCTTGTATTTCTTTCTTTTTTTCAGTTGATTATTATGCAACATTTTCTCTTGTTTTCGGTATATATTAGTAATTCTTTTAGTAAAATCTAAAAGTAATGCTAGAGTCCAATGTGTGCTACTCAAAATGTATTTGAAATATACCAACAACAAAGGTTAAGTGCAATTATAATCTATTTGCATTTTTAAAAATAGTGTATAAGGGTTTGTTTCACAAAATGTTTTTGGGATGCCCTGACAAAGACCAAAAAAAAAAAAAAATTGAAATATTCAAAATAATATTTAATTTGTGTATATTATTAATGTTAAAAAAATTTATACTATTATCTAATTATATATTGTCATATCAATAAATATAGTTAAGTCATATATTTACTATTTGAATAGTCATATAAATAGAAAGATATGATCGATTGACTGTATAAAAATTTTATACACTATCAATGTATTAAAATTAAACACTTTAAAATATATCGTTTTGATTTATAAATTACTTTTTTATGTCTAAAATGTCAAAAAAAGTAAGAAATGATTTTATTTTTAAAATTCATATCATTATTTTTATTTTACAAGTTTTATTCAATTTTGTCAATTTTGGTGAGAAATAATTTGATTTTAAATTCAATTTTATAGATTAATCATTTTACCCTTAATCAAATCCCAATTGACCTTGTTTTAATTAAGAAGGAATCAGTTCAATCAAGGTAAAAATGATACAGAAAATATAGGTTAAACTAGTTCTTTATGCTCTTGGGAAATTATAAATAATATCAAATTAATTTTATAATACTCTGTGATAGAGTTTAACTTGTATATTAACCATTTCTCTAAGTGTGCGAATATTGGGTTTCTGCTCATCCAATATGTATGCCTTTCCGGGCTTTCCCTTTTCCAAGTTTCCATGGGGATAGAACCCAAGGCATGGCGCAGGCCCAACCTCATCCCAACTCCCTATTTTGCCAGTTCGACGCACAACGGCACAATTAGTTCTGCAGGGCTTAAGGGCTGTTTGTTGACTTGACCCAACAAAAAGGGCTATTTGAAATGTTTACAAAAATTAGACCCCAAGAAAAAGTTGAACAAACCGATTTCCGGGCTAGGGACCCCAAAAAAACAATGACTTGTTGACAGTGAATAAGGCTATAGTACAGTAATTTACATGCTGCCTCATAATACTGCATAACCTAGGATCAATTCCCAATCCCCTCCTCATTCCTCCAAATCAAAAAAAAAAAAATGACTTATTGAAAAGCAAAAGACTTGTAAGATTTTTTTTTAAAGGAATTATTCATTGAGGAAAAAATTACGTTATACTTAATATTAACAAAATATTTGTGAAAACACTTGATTAAAGATTAAAAAACACAACATTAAAATTTAAATAAATAGTTATACTAAAAATTTATTTTTTAATAAATACTAGTTTAGGTTAAGAGAAATGCTCACCCAAATTTAAGGTTAGGGCAATGCCTCGACGACGATACTCATCAAACGCTTACAGAAATATTTACAGATCACCTACCAATGGAGGAAATAATCATGTGTGATGCATGAGAAGATGAACAACTAAAGTTAATCAACCCATTGACTTCTTATTAAAGATTACTACTTCTAAGAATTACTTATATTTATCACTTATGTCAAAAACTAAGGATTAATAGGATTTAAAGTAAGCATTAAGTTCTCTTTTCTAGCTTTTAATTTTAGTTTACATCCAACATACTTAAAGAACATTTGATAAATTATATTTACTTCCTGTGAGATTCATTAATACTACACTTAGACTCGTCTATTTTTTATGACAATTGGACTCATCTATTTTGTTATTTTTACAATATATATTTACAATTTTATCCTTTTCATATTTATCTTTGAATGTTTTTATCGATAACAATAATGTCGTTTTCGAATAGACAGATTTCATACCAAGTGAAAAAGTCCTATGTAACAGTATGTAGAATAGATAGCCGCACAATAAAATAAGATTAAATTATTAACTAATATCGTGTTAAAATTAAACTCGATATGTAAATCAAGAAAGATATAGATAATGATATTCTTAGTTGAATAATGTTTTAATATTTTTTTTTCCTTTTGCGTTTGTAAGGTTATAAATAGCGTTACTTTTCTTTTGGGTTGCGTATATAATATTTCGGTTTACTGTGTAAAGGAGCTTTCTAACCAATAATATCAAATAGAAACAAAGGACAGCATCTTTTTGCTTATGGTATTTTCAACGAGGAAGAAAAATGAAAAATCATCTGTCATTGCCATAGAATTGGAGCATCTTTCTGTACAAGACTCAATTTAGAAAAGGTACAACTGAGGAAGTCGTGACATGTAACGGCCAAGATTCAGGGAATAGAGATAAAGTTGAAAGGTACAAACACCAAACTCAAATGAGCCTTTACAAAGACCTCAATTATTGCACACCAACCTCTGAAACCTTTCTATGTCATACACACCCGGATGCCCTCGAGTTGATAAAATTCCAATTTGACTAGTCAAACATATAATGGAACTGAACCTAAGCTACCAAGGACATAATGATCATGGCCTTAAGTGGACAAGGGAATTATCAATTAAGCATAAAAAAATGTGCTAGTCAAGAGTTTCAGTTCAGCTTGTTAATCATGATAAATACCGTTATGATTTCATGTATCACATGAATAGGCCTGGAAGATAGGAAACAACACGTATTACGTGTCTCCATATTTTAATCTTTATCACATAATATTATAGTTTTCTAAAGAAAAAAAAAAGTATTATATAGTCTTATTGGAGTGGAGGCATTATTAGAAACATGCAGACTTTAATTAAGGTCGCTGCCTGTCAATTGCAAAACATCAATCCTTATGTTAGCAATAGCATGTTTATGATTAACCCAAAATGATTCAAAATCAAAATAACAATATTGCCTTGCTACACAAGGGAACACCAGCATTAACAATATGGAGATTAAACAAAAAGAGAAGATTATAGGGAAAATACAGCCCACACCACACAAAGGGGGAGATGCTAATGGCTAATCATACAAAAGAACATGATTTTCAGTGATGCGTTGTGTGGTTGGAACCCGAAATTTTCGGCAGGCACTGATAGCACTTGGCAAATAATCCGAATGAGTCAACCTGCTTGATGAAGTTTGTCATGCTAGCCCACCCTCCAAATCCAAAGCCTACCACCATAACCCACACCACCACAAATGCATTGACCACATACATTACCGTCCAGTTTGGGATGAAGAAGGGCAATTTCTCTGCTACATTCTGTAAAAGAAACGGAAATAATAATCAAGTAAAGGAGGAGCTTTTGAATTTGTTAAATTTGGGGTTTGAACCATTATAAAAACAAAATTAGTGCAGCTCACTTTATTAAGTTGCTGACTCATCATTAGCATTGTTAGAGTAAGGAGAAACTTTTGCGTAGGTATAAAATTATAAATCTGACACCTTATGTTTAGATATACTTTTAATAAAATTGGATTCTATTAACTTTATTCAAGATACACTGACTTATTTCTGAGTTCCACTAACTTTATTGTAAGTATCTAAATATAAGATATTAAGTTTATATCTATATAAGAATTTTTATCAGTAACAGGAGTACTATGTAGGGTCACTTCAATAGCGTTAGGTTGGCCATGGCCCAACTCGTTGTTAAAATGTGGCTTGCACAGTATCAGTGGTAGTATGACTATAGCATATAACTGAATGACAAAGAAATGACACCAAACCTCATCGGGTCACAAAAAATTTTCAAATTCGAATAATTAAATAGAACTAGTGGGACTAGGACTTATGCTGCCAGTGACATAGGAAGTCACTTCCAAGTTAAATCATGAAGCTGGAATCATATCCTCAAACACATGTACACCACCTCACAAAGAGTGTTAAGAATCCCTATAGATGCTTTCTAAGATCTGGTCATAAAAACGGACAGCCCTGGATTCCCATTGCATCCTCTTCATTGAAAAGCTTTGTTTTAAAGGTTATTTAGCTTTTTGTGTAGGGCAGAAAACACAGTACCTAATTAAATTTCTTGTAGTATTATAGGTAGCTACATAGCATGAAGGACTATGAGCTGCTTATTATATTAACACCCAAATTGACTTTAGACATGCCTCAATAATGATGTTAGGATATGCTATGAATGGAGAAGAGAAATTAAAGGCGTGTTTGGTTTATGTTTTCTTTTCCTCTTTTTAGGATATCATGAAGGAAAAAGTGAAAACAATGAAATCTTGCTTCCTATTTTCACTATTTCCTTCACAAAATCCTGAAAATGGGAAATGCAGGAAATAAAAACAGAAACCAAGCCCTATCATTTTACACAATAAAGCTCGTTAGATTAGGCATTAGGTAGATCACTAGAAACAAAGATAATATGTGGATAGAATGGACCATTTACCTGTCTTGCAGAAGCAGACCTGTAAGTGAGCATATGAGCTGAAGCAGGGATGATATAGACGGTGAAGCTAACCAAAAGTGCCCCCACAGCTGAGTTAATGGGACCAAAGAAAGGGAAAATAATAGCCAAAAACCATATTGGTATCACCACAGGTAACCTGGCAAGAGCCCTCAAACATATGCTTTTTGTGTCATGCATTCCTATCACTTTCTCCCACACAAAATACAATGGTGTACAAGCAAATCCAAAGGTGATGAACTGCCATTTACATACAAACAAAATATACATCAGTTTCTAAAACTTTTTCTTTTTCTTTTTCAATTTGTAAAGTAATTGTTACTTAATTTAGAAAATTAGCAATTTTAAGGGAAGGGAAGCACTGTATATGGACCTGGTGAATGAGCATTAAAATGACACCGGTATCGCGCCAGCCAGAGCGGGGGAGAAGGGAGAAGGCATTGGAATGGTCTAGGAGTTGGTCACCAAAGGCCCAGTAGACGGCAGTAGCAGATGGAAGGGTGAGGGTGAATACATAAAGAGTGGCAAAAAGATAGATATATTTGAACTTCTGAGGCTTCCACATTGCATGCATGATTTCCCTGTCACAATCACATAGTCCATGTTAGTGTTTACTGCAACTTTTAACTTAAATCTGCAAACAAATGACCCCATGTGGTCTATTCTCTAGTTCCTTCTATTTCTACTACTATGCTCCAAATAGAAAATGAAATTGAGTTTGTCGTTCCTGGGATGTGTTATAACTGTTTTCAACTGATTTTGCACCCTTTCTTTTCACCTTTTTATTTTTTAAGTAAACGCATTGTTTACCCGATAAGAATGAAATTACATTAAAAAGAAACAAGCTTCCAATTGGAGATTTTTCTCAATTATATAAAGAACTGTGCATTTTAGTACTAAGCAGTTGTTTTCTAATGGTCCCATGTATGTAGATGGACCATCGAACATTTCCTTTTGGATAACACCAGAAGCAACTTAGAGAAACAGACTTACATAAGAAAACTAACAAATGTGTAAATATTGAAAAATATGTAATAATAATAATAATAATAATACAGAAAATGTATTAATTTTTATTTTGCATATTTTACTATGTCTGAAGTTACCCATTCCACCAGCACATAACTCACATTTTCCCCTCTCCACTGGATAAATGCTGCGCTTCTAATGTACCCAAAAACAAAAGTCACCCATCCCTTTTTCCCGAGGAAAGTAAACTAGATAAACTAGTACATATCATGAGGTGAAATGTCATACAAATGTACTACATTCACGGTGTCTTGGAGGAAAAGCAAAATGCCGACATCTGAACAGAGTTTCACATTAAAAATATATAATTAAGAGAATAAAGTTCAACTGGGGCTCGAAGTTTTTTATTGCTAATGACAGAGTATAACTGTAAGCCAAGACACACTAGTGTGTGATGGTTGTTCAAAAGTGAAAGATTTACTGTTTGTCTTATTTCTAAGTCTCATTAGAATGGAGGCAAAAGCTGCAATTTAAGAAAGTGGCCGTGCAATAAACTTCCCCTACTATCTTTAATGTTTCATTGTCCTAGACAATAAAGAAAACTATCATGATTGTTTTGTCTAACTTAATAAGCAAAAGATTAGAAATATATATATATATAGGAGAGGCTTACACTGTGACGGCGTGCCCGCCGAAAGTGTAGAGAATGTTGGTAGCGCCTGTGAAATACAAAACCAACTTGTTTGGGCCCGTGTGAGTCACATTTTCAACCTGTAAAATAAAAAATACCAGTTTTTTAATACTAAGATCAAACGACTTCAAAGGAGAGAGACCCCACTAGAGAAACCAAGATCGTTGGTATTAATTGTATTATACTATGTGAAAGATTTGCATAGATAAAATATAAATCTAACCCCTCATGTGTAGACACACAATAAAATTGATAGGGTCCATAAACATGTAAGTCTATCTCTAACAAAGTTGATAAGACTCAATTTTATTGTGAACGTGCCCAATATAAGATATGAGTGTCTAAATATACAGTATTAGATTTTTATGATGTAAAAATTTCATGCTAGTTGTTGCTTACCTGGCCATGAACAAGGGCTGCAATGGTCAAGTACCAAGCTGTGTACGTGGTCATGCCAAGGCCAAGGAAAGACCAAATCCTGTAGTTGTGGAATGAGGGTATGAACACTGTCGTGGCACAGCATGCTCCGAAAATGTAAGTCCAAGTCCTCTTGTCCAGGTGATCATTTATGTAGTATATGTTACTGCATACCCCAAAAACAGTTTAGTTCCAAAAAACAAGGATCTTGCCAAAATGGTCTTTGGACCAAGATGGTCCTTGAATCCTATCCATTGAATTTTTTATATAATATTCTTTATAATATAAAATAATCATTGATGAATTTTTTCTATGAATAGGTTTCAAGGATCATCTTGGTCCACACTGTCTTTCTAAGTATCTAAATCAACTACATGTTACAATCAAAGAAAAAATGCAGACCTTGCACAAGCTATAAGCTGGATAACAGATCCAAAGAGGAGAAAAGTGCAGTTGAAAGCCAATCCAGCCGCTTTCCAGTATGGACCCAGCAAACCATCCAACACTTCAAACCACTGCACATAAAGAAACCAAACCATGAACCTCATTCTATAAAGATTTTCAAAGTAGAAATGTTGGGTTAAAGAAAAGAATTGTTCTTTCTTTTTAAGTTTTGGTCTAACCTGAATGACATGGTTTTTGAAGCTGACATTCTCTTTCTCTTTTCGGCTCCTGTACTCTATGTACAGAATGCTAATCAAATAAGCAGTCCAACTACCAAGAAGGCCATAGAAGATTTGGAGTATGATGCCTGAAAGCATTCCAAGCTGAGAGAAAGAGTATGGCAGTGTTAACAGAACCTGTGCAACCTGCACACCACAAAACCAAAAGAAGAATCAAATTCTCTTGCACACAAAAGTG
Source organism: Pterocarpus santalinus (assembly GCA_031439595.1). Classification (NCBI taxonomy): domain Eukaryota; kingdom Viridiplantae; phylum Streptophyta; class Magnoliopsida; order Fabales; family Fabaceae; genus Pterocarpus; species Pterocarpus santalinus. Next base: position 7,463,582 of record CM062527.1, read on the forward strand.
AAAAAAAAAAAAAGGGGTATAGAATCTAAGTTCCAATTATGAGACTGATTGTGGATTCATATGCTATGTTATTTACCTGATTTGAGGCACAGCTGAACCAGGCATCATAAGCAGAACCACCATGCCAGAGAAGGCTTTTCAAGGCGGAATGTGAACCACTCTCTTTCTCTTGCTCTCTTTCATCACGCTCAATTGTCTCGTTAAGGCTTGACATCATGGTTTCTTCACCTTGCTTTTGTGGTGACATTGTTCTTGAGGTTATAAAGATCTGCAAATCACACATAAACAGTTATATCAACCACCGAGTTAGACATTTACCAAACCCATGATGATCAAGGCTCAAAAAAAATTGACGAGAGAAAAAAGAGATTTTGCACTTTGAAAGATACCAAACCGTGCGTGAAGAACAGTAAAAGTTACCTAATCTTAGTCAATGTTGCTTTGTGGTGAAAGGGTTTTTTCCTCTTCCGGATTTATGCCCCAGAGACAGAGGAGATCATAGACTTTTTAAGTCCTACCAGCAAATAGGCAAGCTTTCTTGCAGCTCCTACCAAAAGAGTGTGCTTATATCGTTTCCTCCTTCAATAAGAGAAGACAATAACGCCACCTTATTGGGTAGCTTTTGCGGCTTTGGTCAGGGAAGTTGATGATTTTGCAGTGTTTTTGAACTTTTTATAGTTTATACTCAAAACTCTCTCTATAGCACTTGCTCCAATTGCAGACTGGCATGACCTTAAAATTCTATGCTTTTTTTTTTAATGCTATGTGGTCCTCGCTTACCTGTTGTTAAGGTAACAAGGGTCAACCTCTTAAATGCGGGTTCTGTACAAGGAATTGGCAGGAGCTGGCAGTTTCAATGCAAAAGATACTAATAACTATTATTATGGAAACCCAGCAAGCAAGTAACAGCTACTACTACTGTTACCTATATTGAATAAAGGGAGAAGGTTCGGCTGAGATGATAAGAATTAAGAAGTCACCAAAAAATGAGTCTTCTGATGGAGGGTTGAGGTTGATTTGGAGGATCGAGATCTGACACAAAAGATAAGTACACCTGAGTCTGAGAAGAGTGAATACTTGTTGCAGTTGGAGCTGCTTGTGACACTTGATAGAAAGCCAATGCGAAAGGAAGAAATCTGTTTAAACTATTGTGTGGCTTTGGTTTTATTGATGCAGTCACAGAGATGCCGGTTTGGGTTCTCTCTTATAGTAGTGTACTTGTGTTGTGTCCTCTCTCTTCTTCCCTGTTATGTCAAGTGCTTGTGCTCTGCGCGGTTCTGTGAGGGTCCGTATCGGAAAGACTAATGTTGACAGATTAGAGGTAGTAAAAAGGAAAAGTAAAGATATATCGATATACCATGTTGTCTAGTTAATGTAGTATTCGAAATTTACTGAATTAACTAATTTAGCTCAATTTGAGTTGGATTTATTATATGAAAAAAAAAATTTAATATGAATTTAATTTAAATATATTAATAATATAAAATAATTTTATATTATCAATTAATAGAAATAGTAGAAAGTACTAACTCATATAAATAATTACTTATTATAATTAAGGATCCATCATAATTTCTCATTTTTCTCTATTTTTATTGATTGATAGTGTAAAACAGTTTTGCACTATTAATACATACCAATTAAACTCTTTTAATATTAGTATTTTTTATTTATAAAATTTAAATTTAAAATTTTATTTAAAAAGAATAAATATCAAACTACTTAAATAAACTAAATATTGGTATACAAATAAAACTTTTCTAACTAGGATTTAAGAAACAAAAAAGGGGCAAAAATAGTGCCACTTAATTGATTCAAGTTTGAGCCTTATAAAAATAAATACTTATAAAATTTTATCGGTAGATTAATTTAATTAGAAATAAATTAGTAAAAGTTCATTAAACTCAAAGTATTAGTCATAATACAAAAAAAAGAAAGAAATCCCAAAATTCATTAGTGTATAGCATGAAATTCTTTAGATTTTAAAATTGTCGTTCAACTTAATTAGTGACCTCTCACTATTTCGAATTCTTTGGCTCTAATTTATATTTATACTAATTTATACTCATAAAATATGGAGTTAATTTTGAAACACGGTTAATATAAAATTTTTTATAAAATTATTTTATTATGCATTGCCACAACATTAAGATGGTTTAACATTTATAATAAGGTAATAATTAATGCAAAAGTGTAGATATGATAAGAAGTGACTTGTAATTGACAATATATCAACCATTATTTTACATTGTAGAATATTTTATACCCTAATATATCAAATTTATTTCATAAAATAATAACAAAGGATGTCCTTCTAGTCACCATTCAACCTTTTTTTTTTTAAAAAAAAACTTCATTATAGTATTATTTATTACTATTATAAATTTATGTATAGTAAATCATTGTAGTAAGTGCTTTTGATTTGTTTGATAAATGTATCAATTCAAACATTAGGAAATAGTATTTTCGAAAAGATTGCATATCTCTTACATTCTTGCAATTTAATAAGAATTGACAAAAGCAAGCCGTTCAAATGAGTTAATCATATTAAAAAAATCATGATAAAATAATAAATAGTAAATATATTTTATTAATCATTTAAAGATTTTAAAAAAAATGTAATAAAATAATAATTTTTATCAATTATGTAGCTAAAGGTTTTAAGATAAATATATTCTTTTTTTTAATTTCTCATAGTTTTTTCTCACCCAACAAATAAGAGACTAATCTTCTGAAATACAGTCAGATGCTTAAGCAAAAACCCCTCCCAACAATATTATTTCCATACACATAAATTTGGAATTAGGCCTAGGATCTCATATTTAAGGAACTTGAGCTCCTTCTACTCGAACTAATACTTTGTTGGGAGATAAATATATTTATTAAATATTTATATGTTCTAATTATAATTATCTATAAATAATGATTATTTTTTATTATATAACTATACTTATTAATAATTAGGCTTTTTTTAATTGATTTTTATTTCTACTTAGTTTTTATTTTAATAAATAAAAATTCTCAAAAATAAATTGACTAATAAATATAACCTCTTGAATAATAAATAAGATTTTTTTCCCTTATGAACAAGATTATATCTTATCTATTTTATACTGTAATTATTCAAAGCAAAGTTAGAATACCGCAATACATTTCAGAAAAATATCAGGTAAAGATTTTGCAGAAATGAGAAAAATAGGAAATTAAATAAAATCAATTAATTATTGAAATAAAACAGTAATATCCAGAAATAACGGAACAGTTATTATACTGTTCTCCAACAAGTGATTAATGCACTAATAAGTGAGTTCTACTTTTGTGATGGTGCCCTACAAACTAGTTTGCCCCCAGCTTATAGCAGGTATTTCTCATTTGAAAACTTCTCAGTCATAGTTTGAGTAATTTTTTTTTTTAAATAATATGTTATCCGAATTATAATTGTAGTGTTTTAAAACAGAGATTTAAATATAAAATTAAATTCTGTACCCAAAAAAAAACATACAATTAATTTTTTTTATAGTTTTAATTAATTATATATTACTTTTTTGCATAATTTTAAAATAATTATTATGAAAATAATTTAATAATATAATATATAATTAAATAATAATAACGATAATAATATCAAAATTAAGTCCTTACATATAAGTAATTAGTTAAAGACATCGATGTACTGGATGTTGGGTAAGACTCTATTTAACTATACTTTGAATTGGTAATTATTAACATACACAAGCATGTACTAATTAAGATTTGGTGTAATAATAAGGGGTTAGTCTACCACAACGTGATGAATTACAGTTGAATTTTAATTGAAATGAGTTACTTATATTTAAGTATCTTACAATACTCATACAAAATTGTCTCATATGAAAGAATACTTGTTAAAAAAAAAACACATAAAAAAAACATATATACACGCATAGGCAAACATGCCAGTCGATTGCCTTGGTAAAGAGACTTCCATTGTTTGAAGAAGAATATTATGTATGTCTTGCAATTATAATTATTAGGTTTGTTGAGAATATAATTGTTGGACTTTTTTTGGTAGATCATTCATTATTACAATGATAGTATGTTTTAATTTTAACGGTTGAAACATGTTAGCCTAGTGGTAGGTGGAAACTATTTACGTCGTCTAGGTAGCTTTGTTAATTTCCAAAGCCATTGCTTTCAAAGCAGAATAAAAATTAAAAAAGAATTCCATTATACGTATATATACGCTTTTCGTCGATGCCCCAGTGAGAAAATATATACTCGTGTTCGAATATCAGGTAAATCGATTGGTTAAAGGCAGGGATAAATCAGTAACTTAATTCGAAAAATTATTTTCACCAAAAAAAAATTCTCAAAATTATATCTTACTTGTAATTTTCCTCAAATTCAATTTTTATCTATACATAAAAAATAAATATAATTATTTTATAAATTACTTTTTAAATTATAAAAATGTATAATGACTCAATTTTTTTTTCCAGAGACTAAAATAACATAAGAAATAACTGAATCAATAGATTTTTATAAATTTATGTATTAACTTACACAATAATTAATATTACGAACTAGATCACACATAAAAATAATTTGAAGGACTAAATTATTAGTATATTCTTAAAGTTAGTAACATATAACGTTTAAGAATCAAAACAAACATATTGAAATGGCATTTTAAAACAAGGTAAAATGGGTCTATACCAAAAAAAGGTTAAAAAAATGGATTGGTTCCATCGTTTCTTGATAGTGTGGTTATGTGACACACACTGGTAATCAGGTGACTTTAGACTAATTAAGGTTTTTCATTCAAGAAAAATGGAACTTTCAACATAAATGTTACTCTTTGTAAAAGAATTTGGTGAACTAATCCTCAGGCAGTCAAAAAAGAGAAGCATTTGTATTGTTTTTTTCTTTTGTTTACATAGATCTATCAATATCAGCATTAGCTTTCCTTGTCAATGAGCTAAATTAACATGCTTAGTGGTTGGGGGGGACCGCACCCCTCGTTCACTCGGTTTCTAACTTTTCCATATTATGCTCCTTGTCTGCCTTTTCCCTCTTACTCTTGGCTCATTATTTGCTTCAAGGTGATTAACTGGCATAGCTACCCAAGTTGTTCATTTTCACATAATTCAATTTTAGCATCATCCTCTATCCTATTTCTTGTTGAGCCTATCAAATCCACCCTTCTGTCAGTGGAGGACATTTTGTGCATCTCTAGGTAGTTCCAAAAACCATTACAGAAGAGAATCTCATATCATGAGGTAATCAGCCACTTAAGTCATCCCTTGTCTTTTCATCGAGTTATATAGTTTTTTTATCTTCTATACACAGTTACATACGTACTAGTGTTAAGTATAACTAGCTAATATAGAGGAAGATAAACGAGTCCAAGGTCAGAGCCATTACTTTATATGTACCGAACGTTTAAAACGGAAGTTTTCTCTATTCTACTTTGTGGAAACACTAAAAACAAAAAATGCTCCTTAACTACCATACAAGGGAAGTTTATATCCTATATACGCAAATGTTTAGTGGGTGAATTATGAACAATTATACATATCCCTCTCTAAATACTTGATCATGTATCAGTGACAATTATGAAGATGGTTAGGTGAAAATGCAATTAGAAGGGAAAAAGCTTCAACCTTATCTATATTTTCCGTAAAGTTCCATGCTAAAGAGATCGGATAATCCACACATGTTTGGTAACTCAAATCAACACGCAAGACTACTGGAGTTTTATTACTTTCTAAATTTTTTTGGACCCTTTCCTTGGTTGTTTATATCTTGGAAGATCTTCTATAAATCCTGCTGATTAAGTCCATGTCATGAGACAAAGACCTCTCTTAGGTCATGCAACTACAAATTGCAAGGGATCAAGCACTACTACATTTTTAATCATATCAATATGACAGATTTTGATACTTCTGTGTGCCGCTGTAGGTTGTGTGTTTGTGAAGTGCCCCTAGTAAGAGTCGTCCATGATCTGGTCCAAGCTGAAAATGATGATTAGAAGGAATTTTTGGGGTGCCCACAAAGAGAAAAAAAAATGTATATATTAATTGAAATATACCAACTAAAAGGAAAATATTGGAATTATTTGGCTTTTCCTTATCTTCAAAAGCTTCTTTTTGAATTTTCTCCCTTGAAAACGCTTATATCATGCAAGTCTTGCTTTGCTTTTTGTAACTAAACCTCTATTTTCTCTCACCTATCCGTCTTTGGAATCGACTTTATTAAGATTAGAAACAAGCATCCTAGGACATGCTTATGGTGTTTAGTCCCCACAGTTAAGTTTAATTAAGGGCTCAATCATGCATCTGATTAGAAAGAAAGTGTTTGTCTATTTTACATACAATATCTTGGTGAAAAAAATGTATCCGTTTTGTATTCGTACAAATTAAAATTGCCTCATTCTCTTTTTATGGCTAGACTTGAAACTTGTAGTGGGATAATTATGAACGTAGGACCAAGAATTATGAATGCTGGGCATGGAACTTCTATTATGTATGTCTATCCTCAATTCAAGAGCCACTTAGCATACTACAAAGTGCTCAATCCCCATTTCTGACCCATCATTAGAGCAATAGAGAGTGCAGGTATATATGAATGCTGGGGCAACAATATGATTGGTTTCTTGCCCTTTGTTGTTATGCAGTTCAAAGTGACAAAATGAATTGGTTTGTATACATGTAATCTATAGGATGGCTTAGGTGGCTCCATGGCTGAGTTCAGGAAACCATACTATCTACAGAGACTTTATCTATGTCAATTTTTGTTTTTTCACTTTTTGTGAACATCTATTTCATCATGTTAATGTGGTATTCGGTATCATTTTTGTTGCAGCAGCATGACTGTCAAGTAATCACTGCTTTACTGATTTGAATTCCATCTTTCTTCTTTCTTCTTTTTTTTCTTTAATTTTTTTTTATTTAGCCCTTCTTGTTCCTAATCTACTGCTTTGAATTGATTGGTCCTACAATGTGGGTTCACAAAAATTATGGGTTTTGGGCCCATTCATCATTGCTATAATTGGTTTCATTATTAGGAGTTGTTTAGTGCATTATTAGAAAGGTGGGAAAAACTTGACCCAGAAAACGGCAATTGGCATCTTCTTCAATACGAAGGAGTTGGTAGAAGAGAAATCCAGATGCAAATTAGTAACAATCATTTTATACTTAGGAAAATGTTTCAGAAACTTTGTTAGAGTTTAGGTATCAGACTTAAATAAATAAGTAACTCATATTATTTCATTCTATTCGACAATTATCATCTCATTGCTCGTATACTTATTTGATATGATAAAAAAAAATGTTGAAAGCAAATGTAACTTATATTTACATTGCACTCAACAATTTCTCTCTTATGACAAAAGATAGAGTTGAAATAAATTTTCATAATAAACCAAATTATAATGACTAAGAATCAATATCTCTTATCTCTCGTATTTTTACTCCTTACTTTTAATACATTCAAACAAAAGTACTAGTTGAAAAACTGTTGATGTGTAAATAGACATAGTTAAATACGTGGCTGAGCTTGAGTGAAGAAGAGAACTTTCAGGTAGAGTAAGTGGAACATAATGCAGCCACATTTGTATAATTGTGCACCTTTGTGAGTCTGAAAAATCGTACAATTAATATTTCTCATAGCTTGATAAGGTGATTCCTCCTTCTTCTTCTTTTTTTCTATCAAACCAGATAGGCCCACCTTGAGCGTAGATGAATTATTTAAGTAAGTATTATTCCGACAATAGATTTTGCTCCCATTGTAATAGATTGCCACTGTCACTAGGAATCTTAGCACTACCCGTATACCTCAAGAGATCACGAAAATAACCTACTACACTATTTGAGCAAAGAATAAGAATAATGTCACCGTTTAAATGTTTAAAATATTCGGCTTTCTACATTTTTTTTTGGCTCCTTTCGTACAATGATAGTATGAAACCCAAATTTAAGATGCCCGATAAATTATCATAGTCTTATATAGCATTGGTTCCCCTTCTAATAGTTTTCAAATTAGCTTTTTACAAATTGTTAAGTGGAGCTTTATTTCTTTTTAGATATTAAATTTAATTTCAACTAATTATAGTTATAACGAAGACTTTACTACAATTTTACTCAAAAAGTTCTTTTTCTTATCTTTAATTTGATGAGCCTCAGAACCGTTAAATGTGTGCTACAAGATATGGTATTGTTCTAACCTTTAGGGTCATCAGAATATTTGCTTCCGGAGCACCTTCACGTCTCTTAAGAAAAATGATTGCCATCATGATTCATGAATACAATCCATTCAGCAATTGTCAAAGAAATGGAGTCACTGTTTAATTACGTGTTTAGGTCTAAACCATGAAGCAAACACTAGCCTTTGTAATTGCAATTCAAGGCGTCATCAACCCAATTTTTTTTTCTTGGTGTGCCATTATTGAATTGTAGCACCAAAATCAAGGAAAGGTTACATCAAATTTGATATGCATGTGGAAGACAAAGTGGGCAAATACCATCAAATAATTAAGAGTCATAACACAGCAAGTATACCGTCATTTCCCACTTGAAATTCCACCCACAATATCAGTTTCATTCTTCCATTACATGCTTCCCGCTGCAATTCATAAGTATTAAAGCAACTTTTCCAACTTTGGCCACAATAATATGTGAAAGGTTGGGTAACACTCTTAATCTCATGTGTCTACTATAAGCTACTTTATAGTGGGGATCTAACAAGCATCACTTTCAAGCCACTGCCCCAAGGCTACATGGCTCTCTAGGTCTTCAAGGAAGATTCCACAGAACTATATATAGCATTCTTAGGTCTAAGTGATGGACACCCTTCACCAGCTGCTGACTCTATCATTGGGACCAAGACTTGAATTTTTCTATCTTTGTGCCTGCCATTAATTAGTCACTGCTTGTTGCAATCATGCAAGGACGCTCAACTCATTAAGATCTGAAATCTGTCAACCCTTTTCTTTTGTTTTTATTTAGAAAATTATAGCAGCCACTTAGGCCTGAATTTGCTTGAGGTGACACAACGGATTGCCAAAAAAATCAAATCATTCTAAAAAGCTTAAATTTATCTCAGCTTAAATGATGTGAATGGGGACTTAAGTAATACAAATAAATCAAATTATAATAATGGCTTTGTTGTGAAGCCAGTTTCTATGTACAAACAAACTAGAAAACTCTAAAAACAAACCACGTCCAAGTTTATAAATAAGGGCATGGTTGTTTTAACTTTTGGACAAATAGAAAAGGAAAAAATTATCTTTATAAGGCATTTTTATAGGAAGTAATATTTTTTTTAACTTCTATTAAGATTACTTTTGCATCTATCAAATAGTAAATCAAACAGACACTAATTGATTTTCTAAAAGGATTTAATGTTAAGACTTAGAGAACTTTAGAAAGAATGAAGCAAATTTACCTTCAACACTATTTAGTTTTTCATGGCTTCAAAGATGAATCAAAACCTATGCTTGTATGGCCAGTTATGCGTATTCACGAACGAGATTACAATTACACAGAAACAAAAAAAGATATTTACAAATCTTATATACATTTAATTCTTACCATTCATCATTTTTTTCCTTCTATTTTTTTTTCTCATCTATCAAGGATTTTTCTTCAATATTTGTGTTCATAGATTATTTTTTAGTTTGTGCAACATTATCCTTCATGAGTTGCTTGTTCATAAATTAAAAAACTTTACCATACCAATCTTTGAAATTTTAGAGAAATATTTTTTGTACCATTCGAATAGGTAGACACCTTAAACACCCAAAGATAAAAAGAGAAAAAAATTATAAAAAAAACTAAAAAGAGTGAAATAATTAATGAAAAAAGAAAAAATTGAGAGAGAGTATTGAGATATTAGAATTTTAGATATATACAAATAACATAACCCAAAATTTTATGTTTGTGCGGATGCAGTGTGACCCCATTAAGCCTAACATTGAGGCCTGAACATAGTGGCTGAAAATGCAGCATTGTAATACCACACTAAGGTTCCATCCTCATCCCATCCCCTCCTCCTCTCCCCTAAAATCCCTCTTCCCTTGCCCAAAAAGGGAAAAAAAAATAATAAAAGAAATCTTTATCCTTACTTTAAAGAAATCAAACACTACCTGAAACATCTATTTTGTTATACAAGCATGCAATACTTTTTTTCAGAGTTGGGATTCTTTATCACTACTGAAAACTGGATCATACACCAGAATGTGCCTAAATAAGAACACAACCGTCAACTATTCAGGGACAATAAGATCTATTATAGGTAGTTAAGTATGTGATGTCAATGTCCTCATAAGGAAATTAGAAAATGTGCTACAAATAAGAAGCTAAAAACATCGGTGTACCAAAACTTAAAAGGTTAGAAACACGGGATAGGATAGAGACATAGAAAGCAATGAAATTTTCTTCAAGTGTGATCAACATCAGTCCTCGCTTCAATGAAAGCATTTAGTTATGACACTTTTGGACCAAAACCAATGTTACAGTCATTTTGTATAGATTTCTTTTTTTCCTTTTCCCTTACAAGTCAATTATAATTTTGAAAGGGTCTATGTAGTACAATTGATTGAATAAAATAATGACAAGCAGTTTAATATAAAAAGTTTTTAGTAACCCTCATTACTGGTATTCCGTAAAATTGATGCTATTTTAACTATTAGTTGATGAATATGTAATAATATTACTTAGTACATAAGTTACCACTAATTATATTCACCACAAAACTTTCCAATTTAATATATCATCATATAACTCGAATTTTACACAGCTTTTATTTTCTTTGGTCGACAGCTTTAATATATTTGATTGAAAACGTCACGTGAGTTGATATGCATGGAACGAACATGGCTTTTATCGGCAAAAAAGAAAGCCCCAAAGCTTGTATTCCCTGAACCTGGTCATTGCCTTTTAAAGTGAAGATTCGTCAAAAATTGCTACAAATTATGATGGAATACCAAAGCAAAACGGAAGATCAAGGGTGGTCATTCATATTTCTCTCTTTTACACGTGCTCTCACCTTTAAATCCCATGCCACGTACAATCAGATCTACTACCAGTACTTGTGGTCAAATGGTTCCTCCGGCCCATGCACATGCTAAGCTTTATGACCATCTTCCTATCTTTTAACTCTCCTCTTCTGATCACAGGGGAATTCATAAAGACATGAATTCATAAATAAAGCTAAGAGAGGGAAATTATCATTATCTACCAAATCAGATGAACTTGAGTCAGGTTGACTTTAATTTTGCCTTTTGCATGCTTTCTACTACTCGAGTATACTGGAGTGCAATTCAGAGACCCACTAAAGTTTCTAAGAACACTAACAGTCAGGACTCAGGACCTCAATCTGGCTTCTCTTTCAAATCCTTGTTTTCTCCGTCTTTTATAAAGTAATATCTTTGACAAAGTCAGACTCTGGTGGCAAACAACAGAACTAGTAAAATTCATAAAATATCTGGCAAGAAAAAGGAGATTCTTAGCAGTAAGTGGAGCAAATAACCTAGTGGATTCCCACCCAAGATTTACATAATTAACAAGCTCTTGGCTGCTTCCTCATCTATGTAAAGGAAAGCAACCTCATCGTGAATAAAGTAGTGTTTCGTCTATGAAGAATAAAGTCATCTATTAAAGCAAAGAATCCCTATTTAACCCATATTTACCCAAAAACAAAAAAGTCAAGAAACCACAGAATTCAACATGTGCAACCATAAAAACTGCAATTGCAAGCACCACAAACAGTACGAAAGATAAACCACAAGACATTGAAGATCTTTAATATAGAAATGAAAAACGAAAAGAGTGGTTAATAAAAAATAATTGTATCTCACACATTTTGAACTTCAAAGAAATAAATCAATTTGATATTACAATATCCAAAAGCTTCTTACATTATGCACGTAACCTAAACAAAAGACTTCTAGTATGTTACTACCAATTCGCCAATTCGGTAACTCACAGACAAGGCAATATATGCGCAACAAGTCTCCCTCACCTTCCACAACAATATTGTGATCATGTATTAGTTTACTGATCACTCGTATAATTCTAACTTGCTTAATCTGCATTGGGGCTGATATGGCACTGAAACATTTAGAAACACCTATAGTTTACCAAACAACTAAATATGGGAATGCAAAAGTTTACAGATCAGTGGAGCCCTGTCTACATGCAAATAGACCACATCCTTCACATGTATGACTCTTCATTCAGCTGCTCTCGCATTTTTGTCTCAGTAGAATGACAGTGAAATCCAAGTATCCATGAAGTAAAGCTCTCGTTGTTGGAATATGTAGGTATATTATGCCACGAAGAATATGAAGATCACTAGGAAAAGTATCAGAACGGCAAATATCTTTATTAGAAGCCACCTATTTGATGATATTTGGTTGAGATGCCTCAATAAAGAACTGTGAGCTCCTTCAACATTTGCTAATGTCTCATCCATGTTGTCATCAATCCTGCCCATGCCAGTTACGCAGATTTAATCCTAATTGCTAGAACATGTGAACAGCCACAGCTTCGCATACAATAATATTTTGTGACTCAAAATTTTAAAAGACACCAAAGTTTCAATTAAGAGAAGAAAAATGTAGTGCACTGCTGCAGCATTCCGAGACTGTGAGTATTGGGTATCACATGTTCAAGTGATAAGAGAAAAACCTGATAGCTAGTTCCCCTTGATGGGCAACCATTGTAGCCAAATGTGAGAAGATCCCACTAAGTTCTGTGATAGTAGATTCCACATTGTGCAGAGCAGTTGCCCGACTTTGAGCATAATTTTCTTGACGAGGAACAACCTGCTGTACCATAGACATTTCCATTTGTGGAGTTGGAGTGTTGTCAATGGCTAACCTTCGTCTGCATCAGCAAATTTACCACAAGTTGCAAATTTTAGTTAAAAATATCTGCAACACAAGCATACCTAGAAAATTGAAGCATTTCATGCCCAAAAGCAATGCATCTCAAGAACCTAAGAATAAACATTTACTAGCACATTCATAAGCTTTACTTAGTTGTTCGGAAAATAGTTATGATGTAAAAAGATCAAAATTGAATGAACACATTAAACACCTATCTTTTGTGACATTTTGATATTTTCCCCATCAATTACAGAGCCGAATTTTAGATTGACAGAAACGTAAACATCAAGATATATAATTCTTTTAGAAAAACTGTAGTGGAATTCCAGCAAGCAAATTGCTCTGTAATTAACACAACTGCAAAAATGGCAAGATATCTTGAAGTTAAAACATAGTCAAAATAAGATATAAAACGTTTGTCTTAAGTGCTGAAAAACAAAATTCAAAAGGCTAGCCCATTATTTAAAGACCATTTATAGGGCCTGAAGTGACTTCTGTAATAAACTTATGATTGCAATCATCACCCAAATGAGTTGAGTATTCAAGATATGAAATAATATGCGCCCAGAGACTTTCCAATACATGACTTTCCAATACATGATCATTGTCTAGATTGAATACTGGGAATAGAGGAACCATATCAAAATTCAAATTAACTAGAAAAAATAACTTACATCCATCAAATGATATAGTTCTTTTAGGCCAACATGTTCAATTTATTCATGCAATGGACAGACAAGATCAGTCACACAGAGAGAGAGAGAAAGAGAGAAGGGAGTTCGAGCCAATTCAAAATGAGAAAAAGAATCCATAACCCGCTTTGACAGAGCCTCAACAGTCTAAAAAACCCAAGTGGTTATCTCAACGTAGAGCTTAGCTGACTTCCCACCCACATTGTCAGATTAATATGCTAACTACGAAGAGCTTATTAAAATTTGTAGCCATTTCCTCATTCTGCAACAAGCATCAATGACATAGTCAAATCTTAACAGAAGCCTTGTTCCCCTCATTACATAATAGGAAGAAAGCAGAATGCACGCTAAAGAATTTAACCTCAAATGCAGTTAAAGATTAATGATCCATGACAAGCAAATGGAAGCCACTTGTTTATACATGAAGCGCTCCATGAAGGTATTACTTGGATCTGTCTAGACCTACCTATAGTCATTTATTTGGAATCGAAAAAGGACAATTTGATCCTATAGCGTTAAGAGAAAATTTATACATACCTAAGTTGATTGCCAGCTGGAATTCCATTTGAAGACAATCTGCATGAGAGATACAGATTCATATGAATCATTTTACGGCATTAATCCTTCATAGGCTTACCATTTTTAACATTAAATAAAAATAAATAAAAGAGGCCTATAAATGCAATATTAATTAATTGTTAATATTTGCAATGAGAGAACCATACAATAACAAGTTCCTTTTTCAAAAAAAAAAAAAAAAAAAACTTGAAGCACCAAGGAAATCCGAAAGATAAATTTTATTAAAAAAACCAATGAATTGAATTGAACAGCCAAATTACATTACAAGTATTAAAAGTAAAATCACTACATAGAAATTGTGATTAGCTATGCCATACTTCACTGTGGGTTCCCATTATAAGTGAGATTGCAGGCACATAAATGGAAGTTGAGATGGAAAATGTAAATTCAAGTCATAGTAAAACATCTGCTAACCTATAACTTGATAGAAAACCACTCACGCTGACGATTGTTGCAAGCTTTCAGATGCATTTGATGAATTTGACCATGGGGGTGACTCATTGGCAGGCTTTGGGTGATGCTGAAAAGGGTTCTCTCTGGATGCATTCTTCGAAAATATCTGCTTCCTATTCTCATGAGCCTTGATATTCTGGTAGATATGCACAATATTAATTACATTAATAAGAAAAACATAATCAGGCATATGATAAATAACCACAAATAAAAAGCAACCTGACAACTTAGTCCCTGAATTCACACTCTACTTACAATTTAGTTCCAGAGTTTAATAACTCTACTAGTTAATCCAACTAGAATGATATAAAACAAAAGAATGAGTTTTGGTCTAAACCACCAGTCCTCAACTAATCTATTTCGAGCCAGATAGGCCAGTCTACTAGTACTATTGGGATAAATCTCTTCTAGTTCTAATTTTTTCTATTCACAATACTTGAAGTCTCGAACCAGATGATACAACTGATTTGATACTAATTTTGTATATTCATACACTAAGTCGTGCAATAATTAAATTCAGGAGCCAAATTACTAATCTACTCTCAGAAAAAATTAGTTTTTCTTTTTTTATTAATTAACCTCTGTCCTAGTAGTCAAGACATCTTGGAGTTGCTTTGTGGCACCCATGAGCTTGCTCTTCAAGTCATCACAAACAGCATTGGAGTGACCAATCCTATCCTCCGAGTACGTCCCATCAGCAATCTCCATGTTCTGAATTGTCTGCAAATCCGACAGTGACGAGTTCAGCGACGTGATGTCATTCTTAATCACAGCCGTCAATTCCTGTATCTCCACAATCGGATCGTTAAACATCGACGATTTCTTCGCCACTGCAAAAAAACTCGGAAATCACCTCACCACCATAACATAAACACTATTAAACGAAACAAACCAAACAAAAAGATGAAGAAGGTGTTACTTACGTCGAGCAAGCCTTGCGATCTTCTGTGAGGTTTCGTGGATACCCAACCCGATCCGAGAGGCCTTCCTGTTGAATTCGGATCTGGAACGGGGCCCGCGAGACACGGACGGAGCATTTTCCGGTTGATTCGGCGCCGCCGGCGTGCCTCCTCCGATCTTCTTCTTGAGAGTCTCCGACAGCGACCGGAACTCCGAGGTGCGGTCCCTGTAGGTGGACGACGCCATGGGAAAGTGGCGGTTAGTGTTTCCTCCCAAAGATCTCAATAAGACAAACGAGACGTAACCATTGACATCTCAACAAACCGGGTCCCACACTGCCAACTCAGCTATGAATTTTGGGCCTGCCCTACTGGGCTAGCATTTGAGCCCGACTTCATAACGAAGCCCATTGTGAGTTTTTTTTGGGACCAAAAAAGAAGATTTTTGCACAGCATGAGAGCCGTCCGATTGAAGCTGTGGGAACCGTGTGATGTAGGTCTTCTTTCTTGTGTAGCCGAGAGTGGGAGTCGCGAGAAGGGGCGCGAAGAACGGTGGCTGCTGCGATGGCGGGGAAGGTGTCGAAGGCGGCGTTCGACGCGAAGATGTGGAAGCTTCTGAGGGAGTACAGCCAGGTTGTCGTGGTTACCTCCGACAACATTGGCTCCAACCAGATCAACGGCATTCGGAGGGGCTTGAAAGGTGACTCCGTGGTGGTTATGGGCAAGAACTCCATGATGAGGCGCTCTTTCATGCTCGAAGCTCAGAGGACTGGAAACAAGGCTTACCTCAACCTTATCCCTCTTCTCAGAGTAAAACTCTTCCTTCAAAAAATTGTCAATTCGTTGGGTTGTGAAGAGAGTTTTAGTGTTTTGATTTGTGTTTGGTCAATTGAATCAGGGCAACGTGGCCTTGGTTTTCACGAAAGGCGATATGAAGGAGGTTAGCGAAGAGGTTGCTAAGTTCAAGGTCAAGTAACACTCTGTTCCTTTTCTCATGATGTTTTGTGTTTTGTTGTGCTGTTGGGCTTTTATTTTTTATTTTTTTTAATTTAAATTTGGTTTTTGACATGGGGGGTGTTGGTTGTGATAGTTTGGTTCATCGTGTGCAATTCTTCTTTCCTTGTATAGAACAACGCTTATGGATGCTCGCTTGAAATTTGCTTCAGCTGTTCATCTAAGTTGATTGTTTAAGTGAGATTGTTAATTACAATTTACGTGATTTGCTTGGGAGTCTTGTACTAGAGAAGCCATGTTATTATTGCTTTAGTTCTGTATATTGCTAAGTTGCACACTACAATTTCAGCTAGTTGGTAAGCAATTTAGAGTCCTTTTGAGATTGTTTATGCCTCTCTGCGTTGAATCCTTATTGCCCACCATCACATTCATATTCTGTCATTGCTTTTTGATTCCACACCTTTAGATTTAGCAAAAACATTTGCTAAACACATTCCTTCTGTGCAAGCTGATAAAAGACACTAGCGTGCTGTCAGTTGTGTTAAACTGTTAATTATGAACTTTCTGCTGATGTTCATTGCAGGCCTCAATTTTGATAAGGATATGTTATGGTTTGCATTAGAACTAAACATTATGCCAAATTTTTCTTATCTTGCATAAGTTTGGGCCTTCTTCATATTTAGTTGACTAACCTGCTGATATAAATACAAAATATTGGTCATGTGTTCAATGTGGAAGCTTTTTTCCTCATCAAGGAACCTATGAGCCTCATATGTGTTCAGTAACTTTTTCTGCAGGTTGTTGATCCTCTTCTCATGTGCCCCAAGTACTTGTCATACGAATCCTACCGCAATTGTTCCTATATGCAATCTGGACAGTTACCTTTGGGCCTCAAGTGCTGTAACGAGCAGTCGTCGCAGGATTCCGAGCCTTTTCTTGTATGCTCAAAATTCGTGCCACACCAGCATTGTTTCATGATGAGGTCAAGACAGTTCTTGGCGATGAGTGTATGGTCTCCTCTTCTCCTTTTAGCTGGTAACTTGTGATGTGGAAGAAGTTTTGTAATTTGGATCCCATGGCTTATGTGAAGGATGATTTTCCCATCCTTTCCTTGAGCACTATTGACTTGATTTAGAGTTGAATCCTCCCTTGTCAGGGAATGAAGAAGGTAGAAAATGATTTGCATCAGGGTCTCAACTTTGATATGGGGATTTTGGTATGAGGAATTTTGTTACTCAGGAATTTTATCCTCTGTTTCAATAAGAATATTAGAACATGTTTATGATCTGGCTGATTATTAAATTCTCTCATAATCACTGCTCGTGATAAAGGTCTATAAATACAGGTTCTTTCATAATCTCATAACCTTTTACTTGATTATTGTTGGCCTAAAATTTGTATTATTTTATTATGTTTTTAATTTTCTGCGCCATTATAACGTCGAAGTCAAAAACGATGTGAAAGATTGGAAATTTTGGTATGACATATGCCTGCGTCTTTTCCTAGCCCCACTACTCTCTAATTCATGTTGTGTAGTTTCCCTTGTTCTACTCAATGTGATTACGCTTTGTATTGAATCCTATGAATTAAACTGAACTATATCTTATAATTTCAGTAGTAAGAGCTGTCCGGAATGAAAAAAACATATGATATCTACAAAAATGTTGGATGATTCCTAACAATGATATTGCAACATCTCTTTCTGGATCTTGGAACTCAACAACCTAATTTACTCCGTTTAGTTAATTATTTGCAATGCGAAGTCATTTAGCTTGTACCTTGATTTTGTTTGAGGAAAGGTTGAACTGATAAGTTGGATATGTGCAATTACATTAAGTACGGTGGGAAGTGCAATTGAACTAATAAATGTCTTTAATTGGTTATATTTTTTTTGAGAGAAGAATATTATATTGGGTAAAACTTTATTTATATCTTTCATGTTTTATAATTATTTCAACTAAATTCCAAAAGTGTTTTTTTATATATATTTCTAATATTTTTCAAATATTTTAATCTTGCTCTTTCGATAAATAATATCCAAATTATGAAGGAAAAAAATTGATATTAAAGTCAAATTTCGATATTAGTGATATATAAATACTATTAATAGAGATTGTTTACTTTCAATTCTCTAAGAAAATGTTTTGAGTATAGGTTTTAGTAGATGAAAGATTAATTAAGTGTTAAAAGGATTTAATTTAAAAAGGAAAATTTTCATATCTTACAAAAAGATAGGAGGAAATGATAGTAATCAATATAATTCTATTTAGATAAGTAATCAACAAATCATCACTAACATTATAAGCTGACTTTCATATCAGTTTTTTCTAATTTGAATACTAGAATAGTAATAATAAGGTATTTTAAAAATATTAAAGACATAAATAGAACTAAAAAAAACTTTTGAAACTAGGTTAAAATTACTATATAATGTGGGAGATGTAAATGAGGCTTTACCGTATTATATTATACCAATGAGTACATAAGTCAAATAGCGAAAGCTATCCTAACTTAATCAGAGATTTCGGATTTAAACCTTGATTATGCAATTATATTAAAATTCGAAAGGGAGAGTTTTGCCATCTAAATAATTCTATTTAGTTCGAGCAAAATTATCTTCAATAGGAATACCCCGTGGTTTCAAACTTCATTTGCCAAGCCAACATATCTTAGTTCTATTAATCAATCACTTCAAAATAAATACATATACATATTTAAATGTCATGTAAGACACTTCTCCATGACAAAGTATATTCTCAAACATTCATAAAAGAAAAGGCATAATTCTCAAACTAAAAATGCAAAATGCCAGGGAGCTGGAAAATTTAACCAAAATTAAGTTGTTATAATGGTGTGATATGCTATTTCAATTAAAAGAAAAATGATGTGATATACTATTAATTTTTGGATAAACAAATAGACTTTTGCATTTTATTTCATTTAACAACCCCTATAATTACGGTGAAGAGTTTTGGCAAATACGTTATGTAGTACTTTTTAAAGGAAATGCAATTAAAATGTGCGGAAAGAGAGAAAGTAGGCAAAATTTAAAAAACCCTTCAATAAAAGCATCCTAGATCAATTCTCAAACTATGTACACGACTATTTATAGATTATTTTATTTTTATATAGATTAATTAAAGCCCTTTTTTTGTTTAATGATGCTATGATCTTGTAAATTTATAAATAATTAAATTAAATTGATATGTAATAAAATTTGTTATAAAATTATTTAAGTATTTTAGTAATCTATTAATTATTAATATTATTATTAGTAAAATAAAAAATTTGTAAGAAAACCACTTAAAATCGTAAAAAATACTTTCTTTTTATAATCAAATCTATGTAATAAATCGACCTAAATATTAATTTTTATCGATGGAAGTTTTGAAACATAAAATTCATTAACCCAATCACCTCAATGCAACAAAAGAGTGATGAATTCAAAAAGAATGTATAACTTAAGATATCAATTGAATCCCCAACTCATTTGCAGTCCACTCAAGTTATGAGACAAAATATTAATTTCATATAATATAAACAACAAATTAAAATAAAAGTAAGTTTTGAGCGAGAAATTTTTTTTCCAAAAGTAAAGTGTAGGACAAGAATTTGAAAATATTTCTCAAAGGAATGGATGAAAAATATATTCTCTGAAGCAATGTGCAGCAAAATTTTCCTCACAAATTTTATTCCCAATGAATAAGCAGAAATTTTTCCTCCAAAAATGGTTGAAAAAATTCCTGTCCAAAGTTTCATCTCTCAAAAACCGTCAGTTATCATCTGTACTACTTATAAAAGGGATTCCCATCATTAACTACTTTTGGTGTCTAATTTTAACATTTCATTTGTACCCTTATATTTCATTTTTTATATATTAGAAAAGTTGTCTATTACACAGTCTATATTCTTTATTAGTTACTTATCCTTCTCTTCATAACTTTCAAAAAGTTATTATTTAAAGTTGGATAGTATTTTTAATTTTAAAATAAAAAAAACAAATGTATGCTAAAAACAATTAAATTAATTAATTATAAAGTTCGCTACTCATGTCCTTGAATTGATTTTATTTTTAATTTAAGGTTGATTTTTTCAAAGGTTAAATTTTTTTTTCATTTTACTCCAATAATAATAATAATAATAGTAGTAGTAATAATAATGGATCTCTGTTTTTGGTCGAGAAACAAAAGTGGATTGATATGCACGCTGGTGGCTCTAAATCCATTAGTGTATATAGATACAAGTAATTTCTTGAAGGGATAACGCACTTGGGTCTGGGCTCTCAAATGGAGAACAACTTCCCCAAAAACATCCCCACAAAAGTTTGTCACGAAGCCCATTGGGCCTATCCAGCCTTTCCATTCTCAAAACATAATCACAGCCGTCCGATTCTAATCAACCATTCCAAACCGTCCGATCTAGGTCTGAGCAAAACCCTAGTCCACCGCCCTCACTTCCCCCATGCGCTGCGGCACTATATTAACACCATTCACCGTCGTTCCCCATTTCAACTTTCGCTCAGCGTTCTCACCCCGCACTCTCAAAACCCTAGCTTCCCCACAAAGAGAGGAGGTTAAAGAGACGGCACCGTTTCGCTGTCCGCCTTGACCGAGCCACACGCTTCGTCTTGGCCCTCGATTTTGCTTCTCTTTTTTCTCTATCCCTAATCAGTTTGCGAAACTCACCAAGCCTCATCAGCAATGGTGGTAAAACCTACCAAGGCCGAGAAGAAGATCGCTTACGATGCCAAGCTCTGCAAGCACCTCGATGAGTACACCCAGATCCTCGTCGTCAACGCCGACAACGTCGGATCCAACCAGCTCCAGAACATCCGAAAGGGTCTGCGTGGTGACTCTATTGTCCTCATGGGCAAGAACACCATGATGAAGCGCTCTGTTAGGATGCACGCCGAGAACACCGGCAACACGGCCTATCTCAACCTTATCCCACTTCTTGTTGTAAGTAAATCTTGATCTTAATTTAGGGTTTTAATGATGGTTTTGATTAATGGGTTTTTATGAAGTTGTGAACTTTGTTTAGGGTTTGTCTGTTTGTTAACTCTGAAGGTATTGAGATTTTTTTTTTCAACTGATGTGTGCTTTTTTTGAAGAAAAAGGGATTTGAGTTGTTTGGTTGGTTAGAATATTGAGGGTGGTTGTTATGTTAGTTTTTGAAGCTTTGTTAAGGATGTGTCTAATGTTTGGTTTGTTGAACCAGGGCAATGTGGGGTTGATCTTCACAAAAGGTGACTTGAAGGAGGTTAGCGAGGAGGTTGCCAAGTACAAGGTGATGTGACGTTTCTGCAATTCTTATATTTGTATCGTATAATAGGTGTTACCATGTAATGAGTGTGTTGCCCTCTGTTTAGTTTGCCGCCTTTAGTTGTGGTGCATAGGTTATCATTTGCATTTCTCTGTCATGACAATTCAGCAATGCTTGTGGAAGTGTAATTAGTACCTCTCTTATGGTTTCTTATTGATATATCATTTTCTCGGAATTACCTCTCAGAAATTGCAACTTGTTGTCCATAATTTTTGTTATTTATTCGCATTGAAATATTTTAGTCTTGCTACTTGCATATCGTCAAGCTTGTTGAAGTTTGACAGTAACCTTATAGGATGTGTGGTACTGCATTTGCTAATTTGAACTATTCAGCGTTGTGATATTCTGTCACTTCCCACCTAGTGAGATAATTTTTTTTTTTAGTAATAGTATGTTTTTGCCTGTGAATTTGATGTTGTTATTTATTTTTGTTACCCTCTTCCTTATGATTTTCTGTTCATTGCCTGTTGAATTTAGCACTTAGATGCTATATGCAAACTTTCCGTGTTTATTAATTGTTCATTCAATAATTTTTGTCTTCAATTTGAACAGGTTGGAGCACCTGCTCGTGTTGGTTTGGTTGCTCCCATTGATGTCGTTGTTCCTCCTGGCAACACAGGGCTTGATCCCTCACAGACCTCTTTCTTCCAGGTATTCATTCTTGTTCTTGTAGATCTTATATTGTTTTAATTGCAGGTTTGCTGCTTATATTTGTCTCCACATTTCAGGTGCTGAACATTCCAACCAAGATTAACAAGGGTACTGTCGAAATTATTACCCCTGTGGAACTTATTAAGAAGGGAGAGAAGGTTGGCTCTTCTGAAGCTGCATTGCTCGCCAAGCTTGGCATCAGGCCTTTCTCATATGGGCTTGTTGTCCTTTCTGTTTATGATAATGGTTCTGTATTTAGCCCTGAGGTTCTTGATCTAACTGAGGATGACCTTGTTGAGAAGTTTGCCATTGGAGTCTCAATGGTTACTGCACTTTCATTGGCCATCTCATACCCAACACTTGCAGCTGCCCCACATATGTTTATCAATGCCTATAAGAATGTTTTGGCTGTTGCTGTTGAGACAGAATATTCTTTCCCACGGGCAGACGAGGTTAAGGAGTATCTGAAGGTATTGTCTTTGACATTTTGATGATCTGATACTAAAATATTGCTCCATTATTTTCTTTTCTTTACAAAATTGTTGTGATAAATGCAGGATCCAAGCAAATTTGCTGTAGCTGCTGTCGCTGCTCCTGCTGCTGATGCTGGGGCTGCTCCAGCTGCTGCTGCCAATGAAGAGGAAAAGAAGGAGGAACCTGCCGAAGAATCTGATGATGACATGGGTTTCAGTCTGTTTGACTAAGTTATGTCCGGTTTCCTCGAGTTTGGTTTGAGCGTACCTTCATTTTGCTTTGTTAGATTTGATAAAGCTCTGCTGTTTTTTATATACTGCATTGTGACTTATATTAATTTTTGAATTTTGAAGTTTTTTAATTTTGGCTTAACTTGAGTGAGCCTGTTGATGTTATGAATTCATGTTCCTACAGGCATGAAAAGGCCATTCTGGTAGTCGATAGAATTATTAGAGCGCTTTTTTTAATTCCTAATTATTTTGCAATGTGAGTGGTTAACAAAAGTTTTTTTTTTTTTTTCTGAACATGATTTTTTTTTTAATAATTGATTGGATTATTGAAAAATTTCTGTTCATGATTTTTTTTACTAAATGATAATTTAACAATTCAAAGTTAAAATAGTAAATAAATCTAAATTTATTTAACTTTTTTCCTTACCATCAAGAGAATGCCTTATTCGAATGTAACCTTTTTTTCCCTTCGAATTTATCATATTCAACCGTCGCCTTCAGCGATAAAAATCTGATGCAAATTAAAACTATTGAGCTGCAATTTGCTGTGGATGGTTATTCTGTATATGCGTATAAAACAGGTGCGGGTACTTGGCCAAACTTATTTCAAAATTCGAAAGATGTTAACACACTGAGCATGTGTGGATATCTCTGTTCTGTTTATGGTGACTTGTTTTCGAATGTTCAATTTTATTAAATGTATGTGCGATTCTGGTTTTGGTCTGTATTGGATGGTTGGTCGAAGTGTATTTATGTATTGCGCTTTGGTGAAAGTCGGGGATGGCGAGCGTGGCTTGATTTAGAAATGAGGGAATAATTGTTTTTCTTTAAAGTACACTAAAAAAAGGTTCCTTGAACAAATAACGGACTGAAAAATAAATTGCAATCGATTTTACAAATATATAGTCGACTGTAGTAATTAATCGAATTTTAGTCTTTTATCTTTTTGGGGAAATTTTATACTGTAAAGTATTTTTAACTAAAATAGTTAAAATAAGACTCAGTCTTGTTGAACTGTTTCTAATTAAAGTTTTCTATAACATTCACATTTAAAATATATTTTATTATTAAATAATCTAGGATTTTTTTTTCTGATGCGGAATTCTAGGATAGTTATTTAAGCAGACTTAATATTAAGATAAAATATTTCTATTATCCAACACTATATTGAGATAAAGTCTTCGACAACTATCTACCAAAAAAGGCTACGGTAACTTGTATTAACTAGCGAAGTTACGATGTTATAAACCTAGTCGAGACACGCATGGCGTGAAAGTCAAAACAAGAAATCGATAAAAAAAAGTCAAAACAAGAAAAGGTATTCTTTTTTTGACGGTGAAATAGTAAGGGATTTACTTTTTGTGGAATATTATATTGATTCATTATTCATTTATTATTGAATAAGATATAGATTCAATCTAAGTAGAATCTATATTTTACAAAAAATGAATTATTTCAATATTTCCCTTTGATGTCATAGAATAGTAGCATTTTCCCCTTTTTTTTTTTTTCTTTTTGTTTTCCTCTTTTTCCTGTCATGAGATTGCATTTTCACGGAAAACAAAATCAAGAAAACCCAACCGCTTCATGATCTTTTTTTTTTCTGTTTTTTCGGGAGAGTTTGGGGGGCGGGGGGGGGGGGTGTGTTAGTTCGTGTGTTCTTCTAACAAAAAGCCTAGTATGCAGTGTTGGTGCTATTTGTCTAAATTTGTAGTATTGGCCTATTGTGAGTCCATATTCCTACAGCAAAGGTGGATTTTGATCGTTAGTCAAAATTGACTTTTTCACTTCCCTCAAACGTAATACC
This sequence comes from Pterocarpus santalinus, assembly GCA_031439595.1. Lineage (NCBI taxonomy): Eukaryota > Viridiplantae > Streptophyta > Magnoliopsida > Fabales > Fabaceae > Pterocarpus > Pterocarpus santalinus. The sequence goes on from CM062527.1 coordinate 7,488,511, forward strand.
TATGGAGGTCCCTCTATTTGCAGGCCGAAGAGGGAAAACAGGTTTAGTTCTCTTGTCCATATCTACAGGTTATGTTTATGACGACGAGGGTTTTGGATGAAAAACAGGGTGATTTTTTATTTTAATAAAATACATTTTAATTTAATTTTTTACTTAGATTATCATAAAACTTTTCTAACATTTTATTTTTAATTTGATAGAAATCATATAGCTTCATAATTTTTTTTTTTAAAAAAATGTTTTTTCCTTTCAAAATTCACCATCCAAACATATCCATATAGAAGCTACCAAGCTGCCGACTTGCTGGTGCATTTTGCCATTCTCTTGAACTTTATGATCACATGTTCTTCTGTCCAAAATAAAGGGTTACATGTTCTTGGATAATCCTCTTCGGATAACTTAAATCCTTCGCGACAAATGATAATATGATTGATGTCTCTCTGCGGGGGAAAGTCTTGTAGCTTTTATCTTCTTGTGCGTCCATTGTTCAGCTGGCCTTATCACCCCTTTGCACAGCACAAAATAATAGTAATAATATAACAGCATGACTACTAATTTATACACTAAAATTCAAACTGCATTTTTCAAACTCAATACTCAACGGATATACCTTGCGAGAGAATAAATGGGCACAAGAGAAACATGTTCACGTATGTTACCTAATCTCTGATATCATTACCCTAATCCCCGATGACGCTAAAATACCTTCATTGCCTATAAATGTACATATGAAATCCCTAACTTGTGCAGTACATGAATATGCTTCAGCTAATTTTATATCTCTTATTCCCCCCCCCCCCCCTCTCTTCTTTCCTTTTCTCTAACTATTTGACGAAACGTTATGAATAAATAAAAATAAAATCAGTTCCGTGAACCAAGTTCAATTCTAAAATCAGGTAGTGAGCTATACGTCATTTCATTTTTTTTGTAGCTAGGCAATAAATAAGTCATTGCACGCCAGAAGACCTTTTAGTTTAATGAGGCGATCAACGCTCTCTAGAAGTATCATGGCTTCGGCCATGTTCGACTGACTCAGTTTGATTTTATCCAAATGGATTATTGAAGAAGTAAACAAGGGCACCAATGTTTTAGATAGAAATTCAATAGAATACAGCCTGTGGCCAAAAAGGGTAAAAGAATCCCCTACAACAGACAGTATCAACAATTCAATGTAGGTTCATTATGCTGCAAGTCCAGACACAACTACAATTACAAACTCCGGAATCAGGTTTTCTGTCAAAGACTTCCAATACTTAATTCTTCAACATGCATTTCTTTATTTCTTTATACTCCTTTTATTTCAAAATATATATTTAATTTTGATATTTTAATATTTCAGAATATCTGTCCATTTATAATATTAAGATATTATTGATTTTTTTTTCTCAATTATATCTTTAATTTAATTGTCACATATTGTTATTGTAATCAAAGTTAAAGAATGTGTTAGACCAACCCACTATCATTTATTAAAAAGAATAAATGTAGTATTAATTATATTAATAAAAGTATGTTTATCTAGACAGGAATAATTTCATCTATTTATATATTTTTATGTCATTACCAAAGTTAAACTTTTCCCTTAATCTGTGCATATTTTTATTTTGGACAAATATTCTGAAACGGAGGGAGTGTTGCCGAAAAAAAAAATAGTTTTTTAAAGCCACAAAAATAAAGGGGATCATCTTGGGTCATGGTGAACTCAATTTCCGCGACAACTCCCCATTGAAGTTGCCAAAGGCTAGTGACGGCTTCGATCTTGCATTCATCAGTGTTGTTGTCGGCAATTTTTAATTATTTTCTCCAAGATAGTTTACAACTTTACATCAATTTAGGATTTATGACAAATGTATATCTCTTACCTCATATGATTTAAAATATTTGTAACTCGAAGAGTTGTTTGATATTCGTAATTCTAAGAGTTGTTTAATTTCAATTTATTTATCGTTTTAGAAAGTTAAAGGAGAATTATATTATTTTTTAATCTCAATTAGATAAAATGCGATAACATTTTCTTCTGAGCAAGAATAAGAGATAGAATATTAATCTTGTGATATAGTTTAGTACACGAAAATTTATTAAATATTGTTACTTTTTTCAGAAAAATCTAAAATTATTTAATAACTCTATTATCTATTTTACAATAATCTTAAATGATAGATGTATTGAGTCATTTTAAAATATTTGTCGCTTTCTTTTGTATTTTCTTTTTTCTTTATTTTTTTAACTTATATTTGCTACTTAATATTTTTATTGAATGAAATTAGGGAAAACATGAATCGAATGATAACATTTTAAGCTCTTTTGTCTTTTTTTTTTTTTTGGTGTGAAAGGAGGGATCTAACACAAAAAAGAAAGCAAATTACATAGAAGGGGAAAAAAAAACACAGGGAATAATGGTTTAAACTTAATCAACATACATAGAATACAATAAATCTAATGGACTTGTTGTAACTGGCAAGTTAGCTGATTAATCTACATATTAACCGTTGATATCTTAAGTACTTACAAAAAAATAACTTGAATAAAATATAATTTTATTTTTAATTGTTTAGAATATTATACGATATCTTGAATTTTTAATCCTTGGGTTAACAGAGATTCTATCTTTGTGAAGGCACGCCCATTTAGAATTTTAAACTATTTTAGTACCAAAGCAATTTTTTTTTAAATGACTTTTATGGTTCAAAGTTCAAAACTTAACGCTTCTGTTGCCCAACTTGGTAAAAGAAAGGGACTGTTGATGGATTAAAATGAGAGACGCCATGCTTGTGGATTCGTAGACGACATTTTGCTTGAAGAAAAGTCAGTCCATAAAATGATTTTTTTTTTATTATTATTGATCCATAAAATGATTCATATCCTAGGCCACGCTTGACATAGAGAATTATGGTTGTGGATAGGGCTAAGTTTGTGTGAATAATAACACGATCAAATGTCAAGTGACCCAACATTTTGGGCACCATACCATCCAATATCTATGGAAGTGGTAATAGAACAAAGTGCATGCCGCTATCTTCTTTTCATTGATGTTTATGGTGTCTCTTGCCTTTTCCCCTTTCGTATTCTTTTCAAACCCAAATATAAGTGGTGCAATCCTAATGCATCCTACACCGAAGCCTTGGATTCTTACCTATCCATAATACATCTCTATCCCTTTTGCTTTCTATGGATCATCTACTATCATTAATTCATTATCTTTAATGTAAATAGATGTCAATATGTCATCCTCCACTTAAGGCCCTAATTTCGTGTTCCTCATCCATTCTAATCAAAGCCAACACTTTATTTTGCTTCAATTTAATTTCCAAGACGAGAAAAAAGGGTAACGGGGGCAATAAGGATCATATCACGCCACTTGAAGGGTGACGCCACCAAACCCGCTTGTTTAGCACCAAACCACACGTACCAACCTTCACATAGCCCACCATTGACTCCCGTGTAACAAGCCAAACAAGTAGCTATCCCATTTTTGCGCATTTCCTCAAAATTTCGCATTATCCACCTGATGATGAAAATAACAATAACAATTACTGGGATTGGGGGTCCAGAGTTGGCGGGGACTATTACATAAATGATGGCTTATGAGTATTCGTATAACCACCAATATTTTTTTAGGCACACTTCCATAGCTTTAGACACTATCAAAATTAGTCACAGAGATTCACCTAGCCTAAGAAGTTTTCTCTTTTTATGGTGTACAAATTTATCTCTATAGTCTATGGTGCAGTTTGGCACGGCCCAAAGCAAGCAATCCGATGTGTCCACCTTTGGCCGACAGGGTGAGATCAGCACGTGGTTGCCACGCGAAGTGCCTGGGATTGAACATGTTAGCAAGTGGCCAAAAAGCGTCGCCGAATTGGATGAGTGAAATAAGTAAGGAATGGGAATGGGACAAACCCATTACCCACAGATAACGGCAGAAAGGCAAAAGAGAGGAAGACAGTTTTAGTTTATCTATCTCCTTATCTTTTATCCACTCACAGCGTTTGAAGTTAGGAGTTGGGATATTGGTGGATGAAATATCTATTGGCGCTTCGTTAGATATTGATGGATGAAATTGCATGCTGCTCTAGGAGTTCACATTTTATTTTATTTTTCTGAAAAAGTATGAATAAAAAATACATATGTTCGATTCTTTATACTAACCATATCTGCTTATTAGATGTCTTTTGACTGCAAGTTGCTTTTGACACAAGAGGAGATGTGAAAACAAGAAATAACAAAAACGAAGCCTTGTTGATTTATTGAACGAGACCTTACCCGCAAATGAAGGAGAAAATTCTATAAATTAAGTTTAATAGTTTTTAGGTACGTGGTGTCGTTTTGTTGAGGTGTGCAAGTATTGAAGCAATGAATATGTAGCTCAACTCGTTGACAAAACTGAATTTGACTCTAAATTGGCTACAGTTAAAATTACTAATTTCAAATAAACATATTAATCCTATCCTAGCTGCTTTATTTTTTGCATTCTCCTTAAATTTGACATGTAGTAATAGAATTTAACATTGTTTATGACTAACGATGTCATGAACCGAAGTTGTGGATATTTATGCCGTCCCAGATTGTCAATTGGGCAGCTTATGTTTATTAGGGGGAGTTAGGGATTAGGAAGAAGGCATCATGGGAAACTAGATTCCCCTCGCTTAAACATTGTTGTATCCGTACACCCATCATTCTTTTTACTTATTTTTAAATAGAGATGAAAGTGGTTTACAGTTAACTGCAACCTATCAATTTTCTTGGACTTTCTTTTTCTTGCTTTACTACATGTATTGTATCAAAATATCCAACTTAGCTCTTAGGAAAAGCCTCATCTTAGCCACGGAGCTTGATATGTGCGTTTGGGAAGCCAAATTAGATTTATTTCAGTCCATCCTTTAAAAGTACTAACTAGGTCTAAAGCAGGAAAAACAAGTAAAAATGAGTAAGTTTGGTCATGAAGTTCTTATTTTTTCATGCTAGTGTCAAAGTTTTCATATTGTTGCAATTTTTTTAAAGGTGAAGTTAACCAAAAAAAAATGCCCTCTAAAGTATTTTTAGTAAAGATGTATCTGTTTTAAAATTTCAATAGTTTAACTTATGATACACTTTAAGTTAAATCACGAATGACTATGGGTATGTTTGATTTAATTTTTATGAGAACTATTTTTGAAAAAATTAACTTGAAAGAATTATTTTTAGAGAAATTACTTTTTAAAAAATTAATTTGTATTTAATTTGAGTATGTCAAAAGTAAGTTTAATAGAATAATTATTATTTAGATAAGATAAAATAAAATTATTTTTAGTTGATAGTAAGATTTTATCTCAAAAATTCTTTTCCTAAAATAAAAAGGGACTCAAAAAACACTTATCTAAAAGCACTTTTAATTAGTTGAAAAGCATTTTTAATTGTAAGAAAAATAAAACAAACACATTAAATACTTTACAATCTTATTTTCATTTTTCTCAACTTACTTCTAGGACTTGTAAAATGCAAAATACAAACCAAACAGGCTCTTAGCATGTTTAGATGGGTGATCGGGAATGTTAGAGTTGATTTTGGGATACCAGAATCAATTCTAACCATTTTTTGTAATGTTTGATTTTTTATTTTTAAAATTAATTCTTGTTTCTAGAATTTATTCTGGGAGAAGTAAAAAATTTTTACTTTATGTCAGAATCACTTTTAAAGGAATTATCAGATATAAATCACTTTATCTTAAAAGTAATTCTAACAAAATCAATTATATTTAAAATCAATTATATTTAAAATTAATTTTATAAAAGTAGAATCAAACACGTTCTCTATACTGTTGCTAGTTCATTCAATAAGAAACTCACTTTGAAAGAAATTTATCCTGAAGTTAGTATATTTACAATTAAATTCACATTGTACGACCCAATAAAATGAATACTTGTATGATTTATTGAATATAATAATCAGTTAATTAATAATTTAATATTTTTTAAACTGGTTTGCTTAGATGTTTTATAATCTAAAATGAAAATTAATCTACAACAATAAATTATGCATAAATACCATTATAAGTTTTTTTTTTTTTTTGGGTTAGACTTATGACATGTTTTGATTTTAAATAGGACAGTACTTTCTTATACCAAAAAGACAAGTTTGTATTGAAATGTTATGTTATTACAAAAATCTTATTTGTTGATGTTAAACCTATGATATCGTAAGATGTTAGTGTAACTATTTAAATTTGAGAAAAGTTAGTTACGCGCAGTGTTTAAGAATGCATTTTACACAAAAAGCATTAAAACACGGAATGAATAGGGAAAAAGGTGAATAAAAGAGGAAAAAAGTAAATAATCGCGATAAAACTAAGAAAAATTCGTGAGGGACCTTTTTTGCGTATACAATGTACACACACCCCCCCCCCCCAAACAAAAAAAAAAGATAATTATCCAAATTAATTGAGTCCCTCGTCGCTCTAAAAACAAATGGAAAAGAGAAATATTTTAGATAAGTTTTCAATAGGATACGTATAAAATAGTGAGTAAGCATTTGGATTATTGGATGTAACTTAGCTGAATAAAAAAAAGAGCATTTATGCTATTAATGTACGTACAAGAAAGGGACAAATGGCGCACTTGGATATTTGAGTGGATTCCAAATGAAAAGCATAAAGCATGGAAAGAAGAAGCGTGGAGCCAACAACCCAACCATCACGGCATACAAATGTAACATGGGGCGGAGTGATTAGCCAGTGGCCACGAGGTTAATAAACATTAAAGAGGAAGGAAGCATCGACCAAGAGGTGGCTCAAACTTCCAACGCGGGGGTACCTAGAAAAGAAGGTCCAACTTCGACGACTCCACCATTGAATTTTTGGATTCCAAACAAGGATAACAGTCTTCCGTCAACTTCCTTTTCTTGTCCTTTTATGCTAACTGTTGCTGTTGTGGATAAGCTCCGTGAACAACTTCTACTTCCACCGTATTCCACCCCTTTTTCTACGTCACATATTTATTCATTTAATTTCATAAAACTATTTATACACGCCTACTTTTTTGAAAAAAAATATATATATATTTTCACATTTTACGTATTGAAATTTAAAACGGTATTCCACACCGCCGCGACTTTCAAATTCCCTCGTTCGTGGTGTGTTCCCTTTGCCCCATTCCATCCCATCCCATCCCATCCCATCCCCCCAGTCCACACGTCTTTCTTTTCCTTCCATTGAAATTTCCACAGCCTCTCTCTCTCTCTCTCTCTCTCTCTCTCATATCCATATAAATACCCTTTTTATCTCACTTACCCTCTCAAATTTCCAGCACCACCACAACCAATATTCTAACTCCTCTCATTCTCAAAACACGATTCTTTAGCAACACAAAATGGTTGATTTGGAGTGGAAATCAAAGATGGTAAGCTCCAACATGCCTCCCAAGTCCCCAAAACTCTCCCTCTCCGACAAACCCGTACCCCAACTCGCCCTACCCACTTTGCAACTACCCCTTCGACCAAATGACATCGTAGCGGCGTCTCCTTCCCTTTGCGAAGCTTACGACAACTACCTTCGCCTCCCTCAGCTCCGAAAACTCTGGGCCTCCAACGACTTCCCCAACTGGACCCACGAGCCCATCATAAAGCCCGCCCTGCACGCCGTCGAGATCACGTTCCGCTTCATCTCGACCGTTCTTTCCGACCCCCGGCGCTACGCGAACCGGCGCGAGTGGGCCCGCAGGCTCGAGTCCCTCGCCAAGGCCCAGGTCCAGCTCGTCGCTACGCTCTGCGAAGACCACGAACAAGAAAGATCCGAGACACGTGGCAACGCCCCAGTCAGTGATGTCAGCAGCGGCAACTACAGAAGCTACAGCGAGGCCAGCTTGCTCCCGAAACTCGCCACGTGGCACAGATCCAAGGACCTGGCGCAGAGGATCCTCGCCACCGTTGAAACCGAGTTTACGAGGTGTCCGTACACGTTAGGTTTGGGCGAACCGAACCTCACCGGAAAACCGACCCTCCGTTACGACGCCGTTTGCAAGCCGAACGAGCTGCACTCACTCGAAACGACGCCGTACGGTCACGTCGGGAACTATGAGAATCTTAACCTCCACGCGACGCACCAGATCGTGGAGTCGTGGTCACGCGCCGCGCGCGTGCTGCTCGAGAGGGTGGCAGAGTCAGTGGAGAATCGAAGGTTCGAGAAGGCAGCGAGGGAGTGCTACGCGGTGGAGTGGATCTGGAAGCTTCTAACGGAGATCGAGGATCTTCACCTGATGATGGATCCGAACGATTTCTTGAAGCTGAAGAAGCAGATTTCGATTCGGTGTTCGGGCGATACGGTGCCGTTTTGTTTCCGGTCGAAGGAGCTGGTTGAGGTGGCGAGGGTGTGTAGGGAGATGAAGAAGATGGTGCCGGGGATATTGGAGGTGGAGGTGGATCCGAAGGGAGGGCCGAGGATGGTGGAGGCGGCGATGAGTGTTTACGCGGAGGAGAAGATGGAGAGGGTGGAGGTGTTGCAGGCGATGCAGGGGATAGAGGCGGCGATGAAGAGGTTCTTCTATGGGTACAAGCAGATTGTGGCGGCGGTGATGGGGAGTTCGGAGGCCGCCGGGAACCGGTTCGACTCGGGTGACTCGCTGAGTCAGATTTTTCTCGAGCCAACGTATTTTCCGAGCTTGGATGCTGCCAAGACCTTCCTGGGTTATTATTGGGATAATCACGAAAATGCTTTTGCTTGATAGTCTACGTACATGACGTTGTAGTGAAAAAAAAAAAGAAAAGGAAAATTGAAAGAAAGAAAGAAATTAACTATTCTTTCCTTGTTTTTTATGTGGATTAAATTTTGTAATAGGTCGCTGTAACAACTATTTCCTGTAAAATATTTCATTATTTTTTTGGATCACGTACTTTCATGTTGTCCCTTTTTTTGCCCTTGAAGATTAATTCGTGATTGATCCTCGTATAATCTGAATTTCGGAAGTGATCGATCCGGGTTTCTATGCAATGGGCAGGCCTATTTTACCATATGCGTAGGGAAAATCCTCCTCTCTTTCAACATAGCTACCAAACTTTTACCCTCAATTCACTCCTTGCTCAATTCACTCCTTGACATGTACTTCATATCTATAACATCACCTTTATCTCCTATAAATACCATAATATAAAAATAAATGAAATAGATTGATCTAAACTTAAATATTAAATTCGCTCTCCACCTGTAAACCACGTCTATTTCTTTTTAAAAGAGCTCTACTCTTCATTCTTTTTAACTCTCCACCACCGTGTTTCACCACCTTCAAGTTAAGATTGGAATAGGAAGTATTGCATTTGTGACTAGAGAATAGCATGCAATGTTAAGTGATCTGAAATAATCTTTAGAAAGTAAGCTATTATTCTTCAAAAATAATGACTTGTCAAACATATATTAGATGTTTTATTAATGTTAGGAGAGATAAATACTTTTCTGATGTTATGAGAGACGAATACAAGACAAAATTGACCGATCCCGCAAAATGTGGCCTTAAGACCGAATCAGTTAAAAGTTGAGCCGTAACGATTTAATATCTGATATTTACTGAATGTGTTTCTTCTCAATTTTGTCAATGGAAAAATTTAAGGGGATAATAGGATTTACTCGTTCCCTAATTGGCGATTTTTAAGTAACGTAATTTTTACTAGAGATAATAATTAGGTTGAAGTTTTTTTAAATTGATGACTGTAGAATAAAAATTTATGATATGGCAGGTAAAATTTATCTAAATTATAGTCTACTTTCACTAGCCAACCACTTTTGAATAATCGACTGTGCTTATTTCTGCGCAAGTTCCATATAATCTTAATTCTTAAAATAAGGCTATGATTATCCTCAACTTTCTTGTTTTGTTTCCAGTAACGCTCTTTCATAATGCATTGTCACTATTATGAAACCACAGCTTCTTGTTGCAAAATCGATCTCCAATGCCTCATTAAAACATTTCTGTTTCTTTGATGAATCACTTGATGTCTTACAATATGAATTAATCCCACAATATTATTAGCTATTCTCCTAAAAAATTTCATACTTTCTAGCTAGGAAATAAAACCTCTCATCAAAATTTAGCAGCGGCTACGCAATAGTTTATCTGTGTATTCAAATCGGAGTCTTGATGATCTTTTCTCTGCTTGCAAACTGTGAAGTTGCTATAATCTAGTTTCCGTGCATTCTTGGTTTTGCCACAACCTATTTAAAGTTTTGAGTAAAATACATTTAACACCCTTAAGATATTAAGAAATTACACTCCACCTCAATTTACTAAGAGTGTGTTTGGTTGGTTTTTATTTAGAAAAAACACTTTTTTCTAAAAAAATGCTTTTATAAGTTTTAAGTGTGTTTGGATACAATTTAAAAAAAAAAGTGCTTGTAGAAAAAAAAGCAAAGTTAACTTGCCACTTTTTTAAAAAATTAGTAATACACATATTCTAAAAAAAGCAAAAACAAAAGTAGTTTTAATAAAGGGTCCGTTTAATTAAAATTTTTGGAGAAGTGCTTCTTCAAAATCAAAAGCATAAATAACATTAAAAGTAGAAGCAAAAAAATGTTCTACATTTGAATATATATATATATATATATATATATATATATATATATATATATATATATATATATATATATATATATAAGAATTTAATTTAAATATACTGGTAGTGTAAAACAGTTTTACACTATTAATCAATAGAAATAGTGAAAAATATCAACTCATACAAATAACCACCCATTATAATGAGGGACCCCTCATAATTTATCATTTTCTCTTATTTCTATTGATTGATAGTATAAAACTATTTTACACTATCAATATATACCAATTAAACTTTATATATAATTGTACAAGTACTTTTTATCAAAATTAGAAGTTGTTAAACTATTAGAATATGATAAATATAGAAGTATATTTTTTTGATAAAAATATAATTAAAAGACATGAGAGAGAGAGAGAGAGAGAGAGAGAGAGAATGAGAGTAAAAAAAGGAGTGTTTCTTAAAGTTGAAGAATAAAATTATCTCTTTTACTATTTTTTTCTTAGACAAATAACTCTTTATCTGTTTTTCAAAAATGCCAAAATTTGATTATTTTCTGCTTCCAATTTTTTTAAGAAGCACAAATAAATGATATTAAAAATTTTATAAGTAATTTTTGAAAAATTTTGGAATAAAAAAATATTTTTTAAGCTAGAAATACAAATAAATGCATCCAAAATTACTTTTCAAACGCCACTTCTTCTTTTGCTTTTTCTAAAACGAGGATATTATTAACTTTTATGAAAAAAATGGTACATTGATTTTTTTTCTACAAGTATTTTTTTAGGTTATGTCCAAACACTTTTTTTAATTTATAAAAGTAACTTTTAAATAAAGTCCAAACATCTTCTTTGTGAATTGGGATAGGGTATATATTTTGTAAAAAAAAATACGGTGGAATGTTATTTCTTAATGCCTCAAGAGAGTTAAGTGTATTTTACTCTAATATTTGTCTTTCTCTACGTTATGGTTTAATATGCAATAAATTCACAGATAAGTTCAAGTGTGCGCTTGCTAATAATTTCTTTACTCACTAATGGGTACTACCGTACTAGCATACATATTTGGCGTTCCACTCTATTCTTGCAATGTCAATTAACTCTTGTAATTCACCCTTTTGGTGTCGTTGAATTTTATCTTTGATGAAAGGGGTGATTTGTTTACCAAAAGGACGAGTAGGCAAACCAACGTTTACATTCACACATACCCATAGTAAACCCAGTGTGTTTTGGTGGGAATGCTGAAGAATCTTTGGATATAGATACTAGTCAAAAATGGAAGGAGAATACCTTGGACGAGACTATTTCGCAGCCGATCTTCTAGAAAGCATATGTTTATTATCGTGAAATTCGACATGTTCTTCTATGATCCGCTAGGAATTTTATTTTCCTAATAATTAGATTATTTGAAATCAGCGATCATGAATTAAAGTATTCATTTCTTTGTACCAAAAGGGGAAAAAAATCCATGTCTTACATAAAGGTGATCACTCATCGATAGACAAAAAATAATGCTAGCGTCTTCTATGAGAAGAGTGACACGCACAAATCCTACGTGCACGATAGCAAGAGAAAATAAGTAAAGACTTTGGATAACAGAGATCATTTCAAGTTTGGTTTGACATTGAGAATTTTATGGCTGCCATTAATTTAATCTATGTCTTCCATTTTGCATACGTGATAGTGAAAAAATAAATAAATCTTGATAATAACAAATTCTGCCGGGTGGCTCTGTCCCAAAAAATGTGCTGGGCGTTGATAACTCAAAAAGAAATTGAAAGAAGGAATGGGCGTGCTGTCTCTTCCAACCTAATCCAGAATCTATACTATTATTAAAATTAATTTCCTCTTAAACATGTTCAATCACAGGTTATGGAAAAGCAAACCTATCAGGAAAGAAACCAATGCGAACTGGTCAACAGGTTTTATTTTCTCATAAGTCTCTCCCTCATTTATCTTCTTTTTTTTTTTTTTGTTCTAAAATGTTTAAATTGAAATAAGCATTGGTATCCCACCAGGAAAAACTTCCCAACCTTTTCAAGAATTTTTGGAAGGGATTATATATCACACTATCAACAAAGTCCTTACATCAATCAGTGAGATTTGAACCCACATCCCTGTGGTGTATAAACCAAAACTTTAATCAACTCCGTCCATCTTGGTTGATAGAACCGTTTTTAATATCCCTGTTTGAGATAGTTTTTGTTTTCCTATCCATTTTTTCGCTTGTCTGGGCTTTGTAATGTGTAAACTTTGATGAACTTGCAATCCCATGGGTTGTCTAATGCGCTAACCATGGCTTTCGATTATACTGGGCTCTTGCATTTTGATTTGCTTCACCTATTTGAACTCCGTCTAGTCAGGTATCCTCTTACATACTTTTATTTTTAATAGGTTTGAATTCTCTTTTTTATATTGTATATCCTTAATTTACTCTTAGCCTTCCTATTTATTCTTCTTATTGATTATAAACCAATCCGCTAATCAAATTTTAAATTTGATTAATTAATCCCTTATTTATCAGTTCAATCAAATCTGAAATTTTTATGAACTAGATTAAGATATAATTTAATTTAAATATACTGACAATATAAAATTTTTTATATTATCATATAATTATATTTTATCATATTAGTAAATATGATTAAATTTCAAACTCATTACTTGAATGATCATACAAATTAAAAGATACAATTGTTTGATTGTGTAAATTTTTTTTATTCTATTAATACAAGTAAATTAAACTCTTAAAATTTTTGGAATCAGTGTATCCCTATTTATTAGATTATAATTCAAATTCTTTTCAATTGGCATATCTATTTTAAAATTTTTAATTCTTTTTTATTTTAATCGATAATTTTTTTATAATTATATCTAAATTGATTATACAAAATTCCTTTATGATTTTAAATGATTTTCTCAAATTATTTTAATATGCTTTTAAAATATAATTAAGTTAAGTTTCAGGAAAAAAATTTATTACTCTTATCCAGTTCAAAAAAATTTATTACTATTATCTAAAATACATTTAACTTTTTTAAGCTAAGTTTGTTAAAATTAAGCTATAAAATTATACAAAAGATTTTCTTGGGACTTAAGATTTTTTTATTTTTATTTTAATTTATTATTAATATAAATTTTTCATAGTCATTTAATATTATTATATTATTAAAAGTATTAAAATTTTATTATAATTATTTTAAAAGTCATACAAAATATATGATATAATTAGTTAACAATTTTTATACTGATAGTATATTATAATTATTGTAATTATTTTATTATAATTATTAGGAATTTGGATAATTACATAAAATTTTAGATTCAAATCCTATTCACTCACTAAAAAAAAAAGCAAAAACACTGATAATATATTAAAAAAAAACTTATGTGAGATAATATAGTAAAATTAAATTCATGTCAAAATTAATTTTTTATATGTGTAAAGTTATGTTTAGTTACAACTAAACTTGTATAATTAAAGAGATAAGAAATTAATCAAAAAAATTAAAGAGACAAAGAAGAAAACAGATTACCTCATAATAAATATCTGTTTGCTTTTACACAAAAAAACATATATCTATTTATTTATCTTGTCAACTACATTTCAAATGTTTGAACTATAGATAATCATCTAATCCACATCCGAATTTGTGGTCGTGTAAAAGAATTGACATTTCGGAAGTGAACCGATTCATATGACTCGCATAACAATTGGATCACGAACAATCCAACGGAAGAGGGCATACTATCAAATCCATTCTCAAAAATAAAATTAAAAAGAAAATCAAATCCATTAAAAGAAAATCATCAAAACTCAAAAAGTGAAATAAATATCTTCGAACTATATCACACTGCCGCGTCTTTGAGGCCCCACGTGTTACCCCCCCTACGCCTCATCGAAGCCTAATAATAATAATAATAATAATAAAGTACCCTTGTGTTCCTGTTCTGGTTCCTATCTGTTTTTGGTACAGCGCCCAACCCAGCGCTCAGTTCTCATGAACCTGCTTCTTTATTCATTGATTTCGTTCCTAACTAGAGTCCACATATCTTCATCCTGAATGAGCTTCTTAAACTTTCTGAACACTTGTGCATTCAAGCTTCAATTTTATCAATCTCAAATAACCAAATTTCAGCCACGACCCTTTTGCATTCGTGATCTTCCCATCCTTTTTGACTATTAAAGGATTGCCTTTTGCCTTTACCCATCTCAGTTTCTATTGCTATTCACCAAAAGTTGTGGTGATTTGATAGGATTCTCGATGCCAGAAAAAGGTGAACTTTATCGTGATTTTGACTAATATCTATAAGGGTTTAATGATAATTGCCTTTTAGGTGATATTTTTCTAAGTGTAATTCATCCTTTTTCTGTGATCCCTGGAAGAACTTGGCGATTGGATATGGGCTCAACGGTCTCTCCCAATCCAAACTGTTGGCAGCTCAGTACCCCTTGTTCTCTCTGCCATTCATGGAAGACACCACGTGCGGTTCCTTCTTTGCCACTGAGAAGTGTCACTCATAGGAAGAGTGCCATGACATGTCGCTTGGTTCATGGGTTAACCTTTTCTGGCTTCAGGAGTTTGAGGGTGCGAAGAGTAAAGCGTGCCTGCTCCGCCAGTTTTGATGAATTTCACCATGAAGGGGCTAATGATGATGATGATGATCATGGGGATGAAATTGCAAAGGAATTTGCTTATGCTGTTTCAGATAATATCCAAAATAGAGAACTCAAGAATGTCTCAGATACAGGTTTTTCTGGACAATTTTGTACCATGAAGCCTGATCTTCTGGAACCTTCTCTTCTTGGTATCCAGCCTGAGCCACCTAGCTGGCCAGAAAGAGAAGAGATTTTGAGACTGAGCTTTGAAAGGAGAGTGAAGGGTGTGGGGATTCCCTTCTCCATTAGGATGATCAAGAAGAAGCTACAATTGCAGAAGAGTTTCGCGGAGGCAAGTGACTTGACTTATTGTTCTGTGAAGAAGGCCTTCTCCTCCATGTTGTATATCTTCCACCAACTTCAAAACCATGCCTTGCAAACTAGGGAGAGCCTGTACATTGAGGATTTTGAAGGGGTCACGGATAAGCTGAGGGTAGATATGGATGCTTCATTTGTGTGGCTCTTTCAGCAGGTTTTCTGGAAGACCCCAACTTTCATGGTCTATGTGATGCTCCTGCTAGCTAACTTCTCTGTGTTCTCCATGAATAACAAGACTGTTATGGCACAAACTCCTCCTTCCATGGTCTCAAATGTTCTACCCTTGACAGACAATAAGAGTGAACAGAAACATTCACAAGAAGTTGGTTTTGAGGTTGACCAAGATGAGGGTAGAAAGGAGGAGGGGTTGACAGAAGAGGAGCAAGTGTTGTGGAATTCAATGCTGGAGGAAGCTTCAATGTTGCAAAAAGGGCTAGGGAATACTGAGGTTTTGAACCATGGGACAATGCAAAGGTTTGTTGCCCCAGTGTCTGTGGAGCTTGAAGGGGATCAATACGAGGAATATGTCAAAACTGAGCTTTATTACCAAAAGCATTTGCGCCGGTCACCTCACAATTCCCTTCTGCTGTCCAACTATGGACACTTCCTTTACCTTGTTGCTCATGACCTTGATGGGTGAGTTTCTCATAAACCAAGTTTTTCTGTTATAATATTGTTTTCTTATTCTTTATGCAAGGAAGGGGTGATTAGCCTTTGGTTTGTTTTCCCAATCTCAATTGAGTCATTTTGAGTGGGATCATTTTGGTCTAGAGGGGAGGAAGTGAAGATTCTTAGAAAAAAAAATGCTGTGTTATATATCATTTATATCTTAGCACATATTTTTGTGCTGCATCATTGTATTATGAATATAATGACTGATGTGACCCAATTCCTGTTGGTAGTTTAGCAGAAGGGTTACTCCTTCACATTCACATGTAATGAAGCATGATTCGAATCTTAGCTTAAAGAGATGTCTACATTAAGTGTTTGACCCTACCTTAAATAGGATTGCCTCCAATCAAGCATATCTGTGAGGAACAAAAGTACAACTTTTTACTGAATTTAGGAGCATCTAAAATTTTCTCTGGATTAATACTAAAATTGTCTTCATGGGCATGGCTGAATTCTTGGGTGAAAGGCCGAAAGCATGTAAATGCATCCTAAGTATCTTCTGTCACAGGTATTCTATTGCTGATGATTTTCCCTTTGTTGATACATTGCATGTGGGTTTGCAGGGCAGAAGAGCACTACAGGCGTTCGGTGCTGGCAGAGTCACCAGAGGCTGAGGCATTCAGCAGATATGCTGACTTCTTGTGGCATGTAAGAAAGGATCTTTGGGCAGCAGAACTGAGATATCTGCAAGCATTGGAAGCAGAACCTGGCAACACTTATTATGTGTCAAAGTATGCCAGTTTCCTTTGGAACACCGGTGGACAAGAAGATTCCACTAGCTTTCCTCTAGAAGAAATCGACAACTTGCAACTATGACATTGTCCATGTGATCCATCATGGATCAGTGATGTTTGATACAGCTTGATAGCATGAACTGACATAACTTGTACATCCAACTTCTTTTAAGATGTGTATTCATTGATATTTTTCGTCATTTCCCGGATAGATGTTAGTCCCGTTAGGTGTTGTTGTTTTTTTTTTTTTTTTTTCTGTTGGGGGCCATTTGACGCTTTTAATTCTTGGAACAATTATTTCTGTTTATATTTGCATGTGACGATTTGGCTGCCCAGAAATGATATTAGCTCAAAATTAAGTTGTTGAAGGAAGAATGAGTTGCCCACCCTACTCTTGAGACTCTGTCCCATCCAAAATAATTTGTATTGGATTATCAACCTCTTTACAGAGAAATGATATGGCTACGATTGTGAGTGGGACTTCACTCTGCTAATTAAGGATCCATTGCTTACTCTAGCTGAAGGAAGCAAATTTCTATAAAATTCACAGACCACAAATCTATCCATCAGAAACCCAGTTCAAACTTGGTTTATCATCAACTAAAGTTGTTTTTTCCTTTGCAAATCAATGTACAAATTGTGAAATTCAGGAATTTCTTGTTTTTAAGGATGCTATGCTGGTAAAGCTTTTGTAGAAACAATACTATTTTTTATGTTGCTATATAATTTCATATGATTAGGAAATGTACAAAGTAATAGTCAAATGATGATAAAAGAAGTTACAAATGAAAGAGTACCGATTTGAGTCAAATTTATAAAATACTTCACAAATCATATTATTTTACTTTATTCTTTATGTTTCTGTGAAATCTTGCTTTTGCAGTTTCTTGTGGTGCTATACTTTGCAATTTTGAGAGCCAGAAGTATATGTCATTAGCTTGATCCATTATGCAGTCTACTAACAGCATTACGTTCTCCATCGGGCCACTTGACAATTTTGCTAAATTTCAAAAGTAGTTTAGCACAAACAAAGAAGCCCTTTGACAAGCCCCAACCCGCCCTCCAAGGAAAAAGGAAAGGCATCAAGTGAAGAGCTATATCATAGATGTTGTTTCTTTACTAAGGGTGTAATACCCCTTCATATTCTACAATCAAATTCATAATATTTTTGAGACAAAAAGCACCCCAGGATGCTGGCCTTGTATTACAAGACAATAATACAAGAAATCAATCTAAAGGAATTTGCTAACTCTCCTCGCCAAGAGCGTGAATTGTGCATATGGTTCAATATTATACAGCTCCGTAACTAATTTGAATCAAGTAACTCAACTAGCTACTAATTGACGATAGTGGAATATCTAAAACTGAACCCGAAATCTAGCGTCACCAAAACCAAATATTGCGGCTATCAACGGCCTTCACTGAAGTCGAAACCAATGGCATCCGTCCAAACACAGTAACAAATCTATTGACACACTCCGTTCTTTTCTCACTGTGACCTCCCAAACTGCTGATTCCAGTTGATCCAATCTCAAATATTTTACCTGTAAAAATGACAGAATGGACTAAGTTAACAAATATGTGTATCTATGTAGGGGTGGCATCAACAAGTTGCTTCAAGACTAGCAAGGTAACGTTCACTATGCATTACTATGACTGGAGTCATGGACAACACCAAATCAAGGTAGCAAGGAGCTTCGCAATCAGCTATTTAAGATTGTACCCCTTTAACAGCATTGTACTAGCTACTTGAGCACTAGGACTTGCACTACCAGGACTAAGCTTGCATGAAAGGAACAAGAGAATGGATAATGTAACTTCTAAAAATTTAAGGTATAATATATATCAAATATTTTTCTGTTAAGTTGATGCACGGCAACAAATAGACCGTCTACAGTATGCTTGGGAGAAGTGAGGGCTAACATCACTGTTGATGCAGAGCAATGAATCAAGGACTAACTCACTGAAAATCTGAACTACAGCCGCTTCCTTTTGCTAATTTTGTACCTTTTTATTTATGCTATCAAGACATCAAACACCATCTTATGCGCGAAAGAGAGATGAGGGAAAAAACAATCTCCAAATGAACACAAAAAATTAATAAACTACAACTAGTTCTACCAATAATCAACAAGTAGTCCTCCTAACCACAATGCAGTCCTAAAAAGCCCATTCACTGGAAACAAGGGAATTATACACTTTGAGCTAGTGATTAGTGAAGGGAAGAAATATCTTGAAGCCTGAACTAAACAAGCAAAAAGAAAGAAAGGGAGTGAAAAGAGAGGAAAGAAGAGAGGGGGGGGGTATTACAACTCCTATGCAATTGTTATAAGATATGGTAATGTTTAAATGCTTAAGTACGTTCGTCAATTACCTTTAACCCATATGGGGGGTGCACCAGTAGCATTTGCAACAAGGAAAGACATTGCAATATCTTCACAGTTCCTGATAAATAATTAAATTATTGAGCAAATAACAAAAAAGTTGGAATCATACAATTTGGAAGATTGAAGTTTGATAAACAAAAAAAGCAGTGAATGATTAGTTAGCCAAGAGAAAAACCTGTTCTTCGTTACATATTCTTTAATTGATGATGGCATTTGATTTGTATAGAGAATGAAATACTTTTTGTGAAAGAATGCTGCCTTGGAGAGCACCATACTGTATGTACCCGTCCACCACACAGACCACCATCCACCATATTTAAATTTGTAGCCATCACCTTTCTGCAAGCACATTCAATAACTTGGAAGATTAGGCTTAGAAGTTTTTGATACTTGCAATGTCGCTGAACTAAACTCAGAAAAAGCAACAAAGGAAACCTAAATGGACTGCAAAACTATGGATTAAACATTAAATTAATCATTACAGTTCACACCAAGTTTATAGATGCACCAAACAGGACTAGCAGCTTCTAGAAGGATTGATTTAAGATTAAGAGATGAAATTCTTTCTTCCATGACTGAAGTTCAGCTTTCTTTTACTTAGAAATTAGATCCTCTCCAAAAACAATATATAACAGGTCCCCAGTTTGTGAGGGTCAATTTTGAAACTAAGTTAACTTTTGTTGTTTTGATGCCAGTTAGTAATCATGCTAAAATTTGGAATCGATCTTCACTTGGAATGTTTCACAAAAGAGTGCTTTCTGTGTTTTGCAAAAAGTGCATCTTAAAAGGTAAATATTACCAGCGATCAAGGCAGTTAGAGGCCAAATAATGAAGTGCAAAATAAACAACAGGAAACAATACAAGAAAATTCCGATAAAAAAGGATTGACTAACTCGATGCTTAATTAGTGATTCACTTTCTCTCATGTTTGAGTTCAAAATGCGTAGGCACAAAAGAGATATTAGGCAACCAAAATAATCAGAAATAATCTCAACTTGTGAAAAAACAGATAAGCCATACCGAGGAATCCACCCAATGCGCACGCGGCACAAACCCCACCATTGTATCAGGTGCACTTTGCCAAACATCAAATGCAAACTCCACGGAAGAGCAAGGAAATATGACATCATCATCAATGGAGAAGACAGCATCCGCCTCTAAATCCTTAATCTCCTTAAACCTGTTGTTCAAGCTATCTTCCTTGTTGATGTCAAACTTCAGTTTGACTCGTCGCCCATCTTTAGACTTGGACTTCACCACATGGTGCAGATATTTCAGAAGAGAATCCGAGGGAGGATCGGGTTCACTCCAAACAATATGCACCGATTCAAGCCGAGGACACGATGAATAATGCTTGACGGAGTGCTTCAAAAGATCATATCTCTTCCATGTGTTCATTACTATAGAATACCCTTTCCTGTATAAAAAACAAAACTACAATTGAGTCGCATTGCAAGCAACGTACGCTGAACACCAATTAAAAAAATTAAATCCACCATGAAAATGCCAATATCTAGATCCATGTTTTGGCCTTATTTGGTCACCATTACTTTTAGGATTCAATGGGCTTAATATCCCAGCTCATAGCAACTATAATAGGGGCAGCCGCTTATGCTAGATGCGGTTACAAGAAACTTTAACCAAATAAAATTACATCCTTGCTATTAATTACAGCTTTCATTCTGGTGATAAGCGTTTGATCTAACATCCATCTCACTCTTTTGAGTAACAAACAGAATATGAAAAGAGAGGGTTCCTTGATGGTCCTCGAATGAATAATCTGTAACACTCTTATGGAAGCTCCCCTAAGGAAAGTGGAGCTTTATATGTTCATTAAACCCAACCCTTTATAAAAATGGAAATTCTTTCCAAAACTGAAACGATCTTAACCATTACACGGTACCACAGTCAAAACTGACCATTTTTCTTATTTTATTTTATTTTCCTGATTAAGTTGGCCTAAGTTAGAAAATTTAAAAAAAAAAAAAAAAAAAACAAGCAGGTGGAGCATATATGAAGCACCCAATATTAAAAAAAACAAAATTATTAACGTTTGAAGTTTGAACCTCGAATCAGGGCCTTGATACGGAGCAGGTGCTTGATTGTTCCATAGGAAGAAGCTGGAAGCGCTTGTAGAAAACGCGATTAGCGTTAGCGCGACACAGAAGCAGAGGAGGAGCTTGATCTTGAACGATTTAACGGTGGAGATCGCGAGCACGCGGAACCTCTGCTCTGTCCGGCGGTTCAACAACCAACAGCTCCCTCTCATTCCGTTAATACGTTACGGATCCCCAAAAGCCGGATCACTCCGAGTCGAACCGAACCGGTCCGGTTCACTCCATCTTGAGCCGGATCAGAAGGGAGGGTGAAGAATCAGAAAAACAATTACAGACAATAACGTGAATGAGGTGCGATTGGGAAAGGGATGAGTTTGTTTATGTTAAAGGGAAAATGGGAAACAACGTGGTAGCGGAGTAGTTGTCGTTCACTTTCTTTTTTATTTCTTTCTTTTGTTTTGTTTTGGTCTCTGTCTCCGTCACAGTGTCTCAGATCACAGTCAGGGACATGAAAAAATGAGAACAAAGGTGGATTCGTTCCTTTTTCACTGGTTGGCTTCCGACAACATTTTGGAGAGCGCGTATCAATCTCTCTCCGAAACACACATAATATCAGGCGCTGTTGCGCCACGTGGCGTCCTTGTTGCCGCTGGATGATGATGGGTCACGTTGGCCCTCTCATGTTTCCTCTGAGACTGCATGATGCATGATACCTCACGCAACGGAGATTTTATCAGGATAGTGAGTGCGATGTGAATTGAATGCCATGAAATGAGTTGAATTTGGAATTTTGGCTTGCATGAGATAAACCGGTATTTGGTAATTTCCTGATGATTAAATCATGCATAGTACAAGGGCAAGTACTATTTCTCATTTAACCATTGCTTGAATAGTCAGGGAAATAAACTTAAAACAA